>OY728146.1:1535456457-1537925832 GCA_963277665.1 Viscum album | reverse complement strand
TATATAAAATTAAAATTTAAAAAAAAATAAAAAATAAAAAAATTGCCGCTAAAAAACCACCGCGAAACGTTCTACGACGGTTTTGAAAACCGCCGTGAATAGTTTCCCGACACACGATTTCGTGGCGGTTTTTCAAAACCGCCGCCAATCGATTTAGCGGCGGTTTAAACTGCCGCGAAACGAAAAAAAACCGCCGCTAAATGCCTTTTTTGCCGTAGTGTGTAGGAAATGTTTTTTGATTTATAATTAATATTTATAGTCTAATATATAACTTATATAACACCATATAAAAATTGTTTTATTAAAAGATACATGTTTATGTTATATTTCCCTTTTCTTTAAATTAAAAATCATAAAATGTCATTTTCACACCCAAGTGGCTCCCAAATTTTAAATGCTCGGAATAAGTATTCTCATGGTCATAAATATCTCATCCAATAGGATTAGGACATGTATTAAGATATTTTTATATTATTATAATAATATTTTTTATCCTTATTTATCTGATTACCCTTTAACCATGGTAAATAAAAATAATTACTGAAGTTACTATTCATAATGTCCAAAAGTAAAAGGTACCTATTTACACAATTTTAACCTTATGATTTTAAATATGAAATACATTTTTCTGAATTCAAAACACAGAAATTGTAGTAATTAATTTAAAATTAATTCCCGTTGTCAAAACCAGAAAGTGTGTTTTTAAGAGGTAAAAACTACCAAAAGATTGACATGTGTTTATGTAAAATTAAAATATGAAATTACTTCCAATGACAAAAAATTGTTTAAATTATAAAAACATAATCCAATTACACTTTAAACCTCATTAAAAGGACAATATAACTATATAAATAAATTAGCTGAAAAGGAAGTTTTGAATTAAAATGTCGTATTTTTCACTATGCATTAAAATATGAATTTTATCAGAAAAATACCAAACTTTCATCCAAAATAAATTTTATTGTCCTTATTCTGTAGAATAAGTTTATTTTTTAAAATATAACATATAAAAGTGACAAAAACTATATTTAAATAGGGTTCTCCTTCAAAAGGTGGTAAAATGACCTTTTAAAAAATATTAGGGTATTTCATGCTTAAAATTGGATTCGTTCTTATTTTAAGCCTCTAAAATTTATTGGATAAATTAAAAAAAATAGAAAAAATGTATTATCATATTTTATTTAGTTATATTATTTCTCACCAATACAATGGCTAGGCATTAACTACAATTTAAAATAATAATATTATTATATTATTTTTCGGTATAACTCAAAGTTGTGTGCAACGTAAGATTTCAGAGAAACCTGTTGTTCCATGTCGAATACGCTATCGGAAAAAGCATCCTATTTAACATAAAATTAATATCTTATTCATAAATATTAATAGATATGAAAAATTATTATTATATAAATACCTAGGATTCTACGAGAGATGTGGTGAGATGGCTTGTGGTGGTGGTCATTCATGGTAGAAGGTAGACATGAGGTTGATTTCCTTCATTTTCATGATACCCTAGTAATTTGGTTATGGTTGTGATGTGATATCCCATGTGTCTTCAAGAGATGTGTGATGTAATGGCCCAGGTATCTTCGAGTGTGATGTGATGTAATGGCTCGGGTGTCTTTGGTCGAGATGTGATGTGATGGTTGTGTTTTGGGGTGGAGATATGTGATGTTATATAGAAGAGATGGAAGTGTAATGACATTGAGTTGGGGTGTGAGTGATTCATCCCAATGGGAAAGTGGTGTGGGGTACCCTTTATCGATATAATTCATATTATGTTATTATATTTGTATTGTGTCGTTTTTTTATTGATCCCTGGTGAGGATGGGATTGGTTATTTGACATGTTAAGTTTTGTCTAGTTCTACTATTTTCTCATAAGTGCATTAGTATGCTCATTTCACATGTTCCTGGCAAATTTTGGTTTTCCCACTGAGTATACTTATATGCTCACCCTTTATATATAAAATTTATTTTTAGGTTTCTAGGAGGACTACATGGTTCATGTGGTATATTAATATCTCATACCCTTGGGTTGTTGCTATGTAACTTATTTATCTTTACTTTTGGGTATTTACTTTTTAGAATTTTATATATATATGTTCCATTTATACAAGCATTTTGAGATGGATTTTTTGATTTCTTTTATATTATGTCATGGATTTTCTTGTGGTTGATTTATACTCTCCCAATCCTATTTTTATATATAGGTTAATTCCTATCATTTATGATATTTGTATACCCTTGGTGTTATTTTCCAACCTTGGGCCAACTAGAGGCGGGACTTGGGGATCATTATGTCTCTCCATTCATTGCAACTTTTTTAGAGGGAGGGGGTCATGATAGATTGGTATCATAGTTAAAAGTTGAGATATAGGAAAAAGTATAGAGTTAGGCACAATGAGGATTGAATGCTTTTTATGGAAATTGTTCCATTTTATCTTGGTGCATGACATGGGACATGAAAACTGGATAAGATATGAGATTTTAGGGCCTTGTGATCTAATGTACGTGCTATAATATTTTTCAATGACCAAGTGAGGTGGACCTACTTGTAGGTAAGAGACCAAGTAGAGGTACATGCATCATGATTGACTTGATTTATTATTTTAATTGGGTGGTTCTAGTAATTTAAAATGAATTTAAGGAATATTAATAAAATTCCTTACTACCAGGATTAGGAAATATTGTTTCTCTTTCAACTATGGATCATGGTAATCATATGTGTGTGGTTCAAGTAGCGGAGGTTCAGTAATTTGATCTGATTGATCGTTAGAGGGTTTATTTAGTTAAGGAGGATAATCAGTAGTATAGATTTTTGCACACTTTCCAACATCGGGATTTGGGAAAGTATGAGGTAAGTGTTTCTAATGTATAAATAGAGATCCAGTTGGAGGATATAAAGATTGATTTCAATTTTATATAGGCCCCAGTATATTAATAGGTCCCTTTGGCAGTTAATCATATGCAGGGATTTGTGCACCAATGGTGGATGTTATATCTTGGTGAGTGGAAAGAGGAAGATGTTTTGTGGGTCAAATTTCAGAAATATTTCCAAGAAGAGTTTAGTTCATTGAACATGAAGGTAGTGAAAATATAGGATATTATTTCTCTTCAGTAGTGTATTTTATTTTTGTGGGAGATAGGAATCAATTTCAAGGATCTATTTCATTTTTTCCCAAACCTTTTTTCGGATGAGAAGTCCCATACGTTACCTATTGGGGAGGCACTCCATCCTTCGATCTAGCATACAATTACTCCTTTTATATTTACAACATATTTGGAGGTATATAAGTAGGCGGAGGTGATCAAGTAAATATACTCATGATAAGTTTTACCACAAGAGGGTAACTAGTTGGGTTCCTTGAGGATCAGGGTTATCAATATAAGGTATTAGGAGTTAGGGCCTTCAAGATTACCACTAGTGGCGAGTCAACCTTATCAGCTTCTTTTATGAACTTCTAGGGTCAATGATTTTCATTATTTAATTGGGAACTTTGGGATGTTTTGTTTTGTTTGTGGGTTTTTTGGTCATTTATAGAACTGATTCTTAATGGTTATCTGAGATCAGTTTGGTAGAGTTGATCAGGTTCAGTGTTAGCCTCAGCCACATATTCTGATGAGGCCATTTCAAAAATAAATGGGCAGTAGGTTTATGCTCCACTAATAGGGGATAGAGAAGTTAGAGTCCAAAATGAGGTTATTCATTGAGTTCAGGGACCTCTACCTAATCTTGGCCAGGGAGGTGTCCATCAGTAGAGAGGTAGTGGATTTGGGTGTGGTCAATTTCATGCAATAGAGGCAACATTTCTAGAGGGGATAGATATCATTCAAGCTATGATCATCTTATCGTGTACCCCTATTTATGAATTTTTTTATTTGGGAGATTCATTGTCCTTTATTTCACCCACTCTATTCTATGCTCTATGACTATACATAAAGAGTCGTCCCATGCCCCTAGTGTTAACTACATCATTTGGATGTTATCCCATCTTTTTTGATGTGTTTCAGGGGTGTATATTGATGATGGGTCCACGTCATTCTTGAGGGGATATTTTATGGATATAAATGAAATCATATGATGTCATTCTTGGTATTTAATAGTTGTTTTCTATGTGTATTTTTATAAAATTATTCCATAGAAAAGTCTTTTTCCCAAATTTGGATAGACATAATGTGGTTTTTATTGTCGATAAGTGTTTTCAGGTGGGTAGTAGGAATGTGGAGCCACTTATTTCCTTTATGTATGAGTTTTCAATGTAATTAGTGGATATTGGGACAATGGTGGTTGCCAAAAAAAATTTGGGGTGTTTTATATTTTTTTCTGAGGAGGTTGTGACACTATCTCCTTGATGTGATATTGAGTTTCATTTAGACTTATAGTCTGATGCTTCTCTAATTTCAATGGATCCTTATCAGAAGGAACCATATGAGCTATAATATTTGATGATTCAAATAGATGATCTAATGGATAATGGTTTCATCTGTCCTAGTGTGTCATCATGGGGTTATCTAGTGTTATTCTATAAAAAGGTAGATGGTATTCTGAGGTTTTGTATAAACTATCATAGGTTAAATCATGAAATTATAAATAATTGTTACCCTATTCTGAGTATAGGTGATCCTTCTAACCAATTTAGAGGGGATAGTTGGTTTTCTAAGATCAATTTGTGGCCTGGATATCACCTTTTGAGGGTGAAGATAGAGATATCCCAAATACTTTCTTCAAATATAGGTATGGGAACTTCAAGATCATGTTCATTCTGTTTGGTTTCATGAACACACCATTTGTGTTCATGGGGATCATGAACTCTATGTTATTTTAATTATTGGACTATTTTATAGTCATGTTCATTGATGAAATATTTATCCACTCGAGGTTAGAGTAGGATCATGTCGAGCATCTCAGAGCTATCTTATAGGTTCTTATACACCACCATATTTATGGAGAGTTTTCCAAGTTTAAGTTTTGAAAATGAAAGGTGCACCTCCTAGGGAATGTGGTGTATTAGTAGGGTGAGGTAGTGGACTCATTAAAGGATGAGGCAGTTGTTTCTTAGGCAGCACCCAAGAATGTGGCATAGATTTTTAGTTTCATTGGTCTTGTTGGATACTATCAGTGATTTTAATATCATTTCTATTAGGTTTCATAATTTCTTGTATATTTGAATATAAAAGACCAGATTTTTTTGTGAACTCATCAATGTCAGGTATAATTTGGTTATATTAATGATAAATTGATCATTTTTCTAGTTCTTTAGCTTCTATAGGAGGGTGTGATGTTCAAGGTTTTTTGTGATGCATCTAATATAGGCTTGGGATGAATGTCGGTGCAGTAGAGAGTGGTGATCTCTTATAAATCTAGGTAGTTACATCCCCATGATCATAACTATGACACCCATTATCTAGTGTTAGTAGTGGTCATTTTATCACTGAAGGCGTGGAGGCATTACCTCATCGGTGAAAGGTTTTTGGTTTTCATGGATGAAAAGAGTTTAAAATACATCATTTCCAAGTGATTTCTAAATCTATGTCAGTATTGGTGGATAGAATTTATTCCGAATTACAATTTTGAGATCTCTTACACCCTATAAATGGGTAATTTTTTTGTCAATGTGCTTAGTTGTAAGTCCTAGGAAGATGTGTTTTGGGGGTCTATGGATGTTGGTAAAGGGATGGAATAGCTTTCAGAGATGTATCTTGATATTGGAGAAAGAATTGGTCGAGGTTTTATTTATCATATGAATGTGGATTCATCCTCTATTAAATAGGTGTAGGAGTCTTAGTGGGGATACTCAGGGGAATAGGTGATGCACAATCATGTTTGTCATGGTGATGCTTTGGATGGACAGTTAGAGTATGGTCATAATCGAATATTATTTTAGGAGAGGTTTTTTGTTCTGGTATTAATGCATGGGGGATTATATTGTGAGTTTTTTATATCACCTCTAGTGGTATGCCTATGATTATCCAAGATGTTCCATGGATTGAACATGTAATTTTGGTGGCCTGAGATGAAAGAGGTAGTGGCAGAGTTTGTAGCTCGGTGTCTGGTTTACCACCAGGTGATGGTTATACACCATGTTCCAGGAGGCTTGTTGAAACATTTAGATATTCTAGAAGTTAATTGGTAGTACATGTTGATGGATTTCATCACAATTTTACCCTTACCTCAATGAGGCTGTGATATAATTTGGGTGGTAGTGAAGTGGCTGAAAAAATTGTCTCACTTTCTATGAATTTGTGGGTCGAGTACCATGGATGTTTTAACAGGGTGGTGAATGAGGTTGTGTGGTTACATGGATTCCTAAGGTCCATTTCCTCATATCAGGATGTGTATTTTAACTCACGAGTCTAGATGGTATTACAGCATGCTTTAGGCACTTAGCTACGCCTCAGCACTAATTTCCACCCTCATATGGATGGGAAGACGGAATGAACCATCTAGGTTTTGGAGGATAGGTTACGAGTGTGCATCTTAGACTTTGGTGGATCTTGATTAAGTCACTTTTCTTTGGTTCATTTTTCTTATAACAATATTTATCACTCATCCATTGATATGGCCCCATTTGAGAAGGTTTATCATTTTCATATGAGAATGAAAGCAACACAAGACCAGAATAAGACTTAATTTGATTACAGGAGCAGGACCTTGGAGTTTGATGTTGGAGGCCATGTGTTTTTGACAGTATCCCCTTGACATGGGTAGTGGAAGTTTAGTATGGGTAGTAATATTTCACCCTATTTTTTATTCTTTTCAATGTTTTGGGGCGTGTTAGTGTGGTGTCTTATTGGTTGGAACTTCTAAGATAGCTAGATCAGATCCACGATGTCTTCCACATCTTTTAGCTCCATCGATAACTTCACAATGACTCACATTTCATTGATTTGAGATATTTGGATATCGAGGGTGGTCTGATGTTCATGTAGTGTCTAGTGGATATCCAAGATCATCAAGATAATGTGATACAAGGATGGACCCTTCCTTTCGTTCATGTTTTGTGGTGTCATGGTATCCTGGAGGAGAGTACTTAGAAGCAAGATATGCAGATGTTTTCCCAGTGCCTGATTCTTTTTTGGGTTTTTATTTTCTTTTTTCGGTTTTTCTTAGATGATGGGATGTTTGGATCTTATTTTTTTATCATATGGGTTGTTTTTCTTGATTTTTTATGCATGATAAAGCTTATGACATATGAAAATTGGAGAACCAGATTCCTAATCAAGACATGTTATACTTTGATGTGATTGAAATAATGCAGTAAAGTTATTACCACCCAAAGAAAATAGTATCTTGAAATTGAATATGGAATTCCTTGATTTATGTTCTTGGTTAGTACAATGTTGTACATTGGTAGTGGTAGTTTTTTGGATTGGTTTTTGTGTAGGTTGGTGAGGATTTTGGTGGGATTTAGATGGTACTATATGTTTGGTGTTGTGCCTGATTAGAGGTTTTGATGTCGTTTCATGGTTATGTAGTTGTGTGAGATGTTTTGTGTGTTTTCCTATTATGTGAGTTTGGGCTAGTCGTAGCATTTGAGGTGTAATGAGAACCCTAATAGGTATCTAAAAGAGTGTTTGTTTTGACACATTTTCCCTTCTCCTAGGTTTGGTTTTGATTCTCAAGGATGAGAATCATTTAATAGGTGTCTAATGTAATGGTCCATGCCTTTCAGGCCCATTACTTTGCTGGTTGTGTGGTTAGAGAGTTCTTGGAGGATTCTAGAGGAGGTTCAGTGGATGTTGGAGCTATATCATAATAGCATAAGGTATTTTAAACTTTAAAATAGGGGTTTTTAGTGTACACCGGTGGTTTGTGTCTTATGTTTCTAGCCATTTAAAACTTTTAAATGGAAGAGGGGTTGTCATGAAAAAGTGTTTTATACCATAAGATATGTGTTTATAGTGTAAATCAATTAATCCCCAGATTCCATGTTTTTTTGCGGAAGTTGAGGTTTTGAAGGTTCTATATCCTAGAGGTTGGTTTTATAGTGTAATATTTTAGAACCATGGAACTTTTGATGTAAATGAGGGATTTACACCATAATTCATGTGACTTATATCATTTATATATGCTTTTTTGGCTGATTCTTCTCTTATTCGGTTGTTTCTCCTTCAGCTTTGTAGTGAACCCTAGGTCATTTTGGAAAAAAATTCCATCCCCTTTCCTCCTTCATCAATCCATGGGTTTCGATGATCAATTTATGGTGATCTATGGTAAGTTATTATACCTCCCCCATTGTTTTCCTTATGTTCTTATTCCAAATAATTCACTGTGGTGGTATGTTTTTGGTTTGGGGAGAGTTTGGAGCTGCATTTTTTATAACCCTTGATATGGTGTAGGTTGATCCATATGGTTTGAATATGGTTGCATTTTTTGGTCATTTTTTCCTCACCCTATGGTGTTCATCGATATCAAAAATCTCTATTTCATATAAAGGTTCCTTAATTTCTCACTTAGTGTATCATGTGAGAGGGTTTATACTTTTTTAAACCTTAGGAAGTAGTATATTAATCCTAATAAAGGTAAATATATGATTTAATTGAAATTTAATGGTAATGTGGGATGGAATCACATGTTTCTATAGCTTTGATATTAGGATTGTAGGGTCTAAATGCCCCACTGAAAATGTTGGTTGTTGGGGGATTTGATTACATTATAGTTGATGAGTTGTGGAACCCTTTCTTGTAGTGATTGTTAGGAATCACTCTAAAATAGAAATTGGTTAACCACTTATCTTTGGATAATAATATGGTTTCCCCTTGATTATTTATTGTGTGAGAATACCTTAATAATGAAGTGAAATGTGATAAAAATACCCTTTTAAATTTTGAAAAATGTCTTGTGATATTCTTGTTGTGTGACTATGTTGTGGGGTGGTGATGAGTGGTTATGATGTGTGGTTGTGATGTGTGGTTTTGATATGGCTAATAAATTGGTGGTGATGTGGGGCTAGTTGTCTTGGTGAGGAAGATAATATATTTGTTTGTGTTGTACTTTGATGCGTTATTCTAGTTTCCTGGGTAGTATTAGAATTAAATGATGATGTTGAATGTGAATTGGAATGGGATAAAATGGTTAACGAATGTTGAATTTAAAATGTTAATTTTTAAAATGGTTTATTAATGAAAAGAATGGGCTAGATAATGGAAATTGTTTGGTAATGTGAGATGTTTCTTATGGATTGTGTGGTGTCGTGAATTTAGTAGTGGTAGTGGAAGTGTTTTGAGGTTGGTTGGTGATGTTGTGAGTTGGTTTATATTTGTGTTGAACCCATATTATGGTCTAGTGTGCAATTATTATATAAACATTTAATGTTCCTTGTGATTTTCTATACCCACTCTACTTGTATTAATCATAATGTGTATACACTAGTATATTTATACCAGGGTGTTTTTCCAATATCCTGGTGATGTGGATGGATTTCTAGATGAATGCTCTTTCCCATTCTCTCATCTAGGTGAGTAGATATGCATAGGATATGATGGTCGACAGTAAGATAGTGCACTAGGTGATGGCCTAAGTGTCTACAAGTGTGATGTGGTGTGATGGTAGTGTTGTGGGGCATTGAGATGTGATGAGATGGATTATGGTGGGGGTCATGCATGGTAGGATGTGGACATGAGGTTTATTTCCTTCATGTTCATGATACCCTACTACTCTGGTTATAGTTGTGATGTGGTGGATCAGGATTCTTCAGGTGAGATGTGATGTGATGACCCGGGTAGCTTTGGGTGAGATGTGATTTGATGACATAGGTGTCTTTGGGAGAGATGTGATGTGATAAACTAGGTATCTTTTGGAGCGATGTGATGTGATTTTCATGCAATGGGGTGGTGAGGTGAAATTTTATTATGAAGAAATGGATGCACTAGGATGTATGAAGTTGGGTGGAATACCAAAGAGAAAGTAGTATGGGGTACGCTTTATCAATATGATTCATATTATGTTATTGTATTTGGATTGTGTTATTTAGTGAGTGAGCCATAGTGGGGATGGGATTGGTTAGTTGACTTGTTGGGTACTATTTGGTTCTATTATTTTCTCATCCATGAATTAGTATTCTATTTTCACATGTGAATGAGAGACTTTGGTTTTTTTGTTGGGTATACTTGTATGCTCACCCTATGTATATAAAGTGATTTTGAGGTTTCCAAGAGGACTATGTAGACCATGTTGGATGTTACTAGCTTGTAACCCTAGGTTGTTACATTGTCACTTATTTAGCTTTACTTTAGGGTATTTTATCTATATAATTTTATCTATATCTGTTCCATCTATACATACATTATGGGATGGTTTTAGGGATTTATTTTATATTATATCATTTATTTTCTTATAGTTTATTCATCTTATATCCTGGTATTGTTTTTATATAGAGGGTAATTCCTCCCATTTATGAGATTTTTATATCCTCGGTGCTAGTTTCCAACCTAGGGCCAACTGGAGATGGGACTCGGTGGTCATTATCTCACTCGCCTCATTGTGGCATATTTGGTGGGAGGGGTTCATGACAACCCGAATTTATTTTAAACATTTATTTACAAGTAATATAGATGATAATGATTTAAACGTGAAAACTTTGGTGTAACCAAGATATTATGGATATCTCAATGAACATTCACTTACATAGTGTCCTTTTAATCTATATTTAAACCATGTAGTTGTTTAAAAAATTTCCATTAAAAATTTTTACAAAAAAAAATTATTCATTTTAGGTAATTGATAATCATAACCAATACCAGTTTTAGATTTATTTAATTTTTTCAATTTAACCATTTTTTCATAGCTTTATCTACCATGAAAAAATCTAGATAGATCTATTTTCAAACTTTCAAATTCCTTTTTCAATTTTTTATTTTCATCTAGAATCGAATTAAACTTAATTTATTGAGACACGTTATATTTAAACATATAATACTTGACTTTAAGAGTTTTTTTGAATATTTTTCAAATATATATAGATCCTATAATTAGAACTAGAAGCATAGTTTCTTATCTTTTTATTATCTTCCATATTTAAATTACTAGATTCAAAAAAATTATTATACTTATTCCTGCGTTCATTTCATATTTTTTAAATTTTGAAAATCTCATTGTGAATCCTTTAAATTTAATTATAAAGTTAATCCATTATATTATCATTATAATTAAATTGATAATATTCATAATTATATTCACTTACACGATTTAAATATTCCATCAAACACAGATTTACCATTTTCTTTATACAATTATAGTATTCACTAGAATATAAATTTTTGGTACAGATCCCTCAAGACAAATGTGATCTCCTTTCTTTCTTGTTTATATTCTGGTTTTTTTCTTTCAACTTCACGCTTTCAAGTTTTATGTTCCCTTTTCTCATGAATTCAAAACATGCTACTTACACTACTTCATTATGTTTTTCATTACCTTTAATATAACTCTTATGATAATCCCTTGGATAATACCTTCTAATTATAATTAAGTATCCTTTATTCATTTTATAAAATCCCTTAGTATCTTGAAAAACCTCATCATTTTCATTTTCCTATATCTCAAAATTTAAAGATTTAGTAGAAACTTTTATAAATTTTATGAAACTAGTTTTCATTTATTAGTTTCTTCTTCATTAATATTTTCTAATTATAACTCTTATTTAAGTAAATTAAAAATAATATCATCAAGGTTATATTATTTTAAATTATTTATTTCATTCAATTTTTATATCTTATCATTCCATTTGTTATGTACATCTCTTAAAACTCTTTTAACTAACATAGTACTATCTAAGTTTTCTCCTATTAAATTCATGCCATTTACAATGCTTGCGATTCTATGAAACTTATTATTTACACTTTCATTATCATCCATATTAAAATATTTATATTCAAATATTAATATACTAAGCTTAGTTCTGATTAATCTATCAGAACCATAATGAGTTTTTTTAAAATTCATTGCATTTCATGTGCTTTTATACTTACTGAAATATGAATGAAACCATTTATATTAATAGAAAAATAAATTATGTTCATGATTTTATAATAAATAATATATTTAAAATATTTATCACCAGTGAGAGAATTAGTATTAGCCTCATGGATTTTTTAAGGTATTACCATGTCTATCCAATGATCAATACTTTTCTATTTCAGATATGATTCCATCTAAACATTCCAATATTTATAATAATTTCCATAACAAATGGTGGTATTTATAGGTAAATTTCATCATTAGAACTTATTTTTTCCATATAAAATATATATTTTACTAATACATTTTATTCTTGGATATACAAGTTAGAAATAGATAATAAATAAATAATATTACTAGTAAATCCCATCAAGGTCAAGCTCTGATACTAGTTTTTTAGTCCCATAGGTAAAATGGTATAATAATCAAGGGGTGAATTTAAGAGTTTATTCATGTATATTATATTCAAAATTTTAAATTCATTGCAGTTCATCTTTTCAAAATCATTATGTGCATGTGATTTCAATGAACTACTTCAAAGTTGTTTGGTGTAACTTTCCCATAAAATAATTCAAGTGTATTATTCATTAAATTTTCATGAAAAATATACTCTTATGGGTTCTCTTACTAATATATAAATATTAAAAAGTTGTATAAAAAACTCATTAAAATAGAATTAAATATTCCATAATAAAGTCCCTGTAAAGTTCCTATAAAACATGCAAAACTAACACTTTAAAATAATTTAAATTTGAAACTTATGCTTTTCCAAGAATGTAACATGTGTATATATATCCCATGTGATGATCATTTAATATTGTATAATATACTTATAAATAATTTTTCATGGAATGAAAATAATTAGTATGTAATTATGGAATAGTTAAATCAATGGAAATAATCATCATAAACTTACAGAAAATCAATATTCAAAATTATAAGAAAAACAAAGCATACTTTCTGATTTATAAAAAAAATGTAGAGTGTGTGTATCAATATCAGTACTATACATACATGTCATTTTCCATGAGTGTGTGTGTGAATTTAAATTAGTGTATGTGTGATTATGATGAGAATAAGTTTCATCTAGACTTATGTATGTGTCATTTTAACACTTATCCAAATTTCTATTTAGTATAGGTGTGAAGATAGTTGAGCATAGGTGTAAAACTACCCAGTGTGGTTCTGAATTAGATTTAGCATATGGATCATTTAGATCAGTGTATGTTTCATTCAGCTTCATCATATGTTTCATTTGATACTTCAAAAACAATTACTTAGTATGTGTAAAAATTGATCAATGTAGATGTTATATGATCCAACGTAGGTTTATTTTAGACCAGTGCATGTGTTGGTTGACACTTATAAATATTTATTAAACAAACAGAAAAAATAATTTAATTTAAAATAAAATAATAAATAAAATAATAATAATAAATAAATAAATAATGATAATAATAATAAGAAAAACTAAACAATTAAGTAACTAATGCTATGAGAAATTATGATTATTCATTTAAGAAAACTTTAGTGTATGAGTCTTACCTCAAATCATATGAAATCGGATTTTTCTCTAAAATTAGTTCATAAAATATAAATCAAAGATGAATTAAAAAATAAAAACTATCAACAATATTTTTTTATAAGTAGTGTAATATTAAAACACTTCTCTTTACTCATGTTAGAGGGAATAAAAATAATTTTCAATTTATAAAAACATAAATAAATAAGAAGTGTATTTGTAATTATCAAAATAAGATTAAGTGATGAAGTAAGGAACCACTTCAACATTCATTGGAGGATACCTACCCCATAAAATATATTAGATGGGGGGTACTGTCTTTGTAGATAGAGTACTCATATCCCAAGTATGTGGGAGGGTATCAGACCCTATTTGTGATGGTGGGAACTTAAGTCCAACACAAACTCACTGCTAGGGGGTACTAACCCCGATAATGCTTTGATATCCACACTAAAATCCCATTGTTATCCCTATAGAGATAAAAAGTCAAAAATTCATGTATCACCTTGAATCTCACTTTTGATACTGAAAATAAGTGTATTATCACATTATAGGTGAAAATAAAATGGTGTCATGTCGGACTGCTGGCTAGGCACCATCCTAGCATGAATGTGTTGGTCATGTAATGGTGGCCTAGCCTGAAGGGAGTCTCATGGAATAACCCCTTTCTCTACTACCAATGATCCTCCCTACTTCCAAGCTAGGATACCTTGTTACCCCCTCCCCATCAAATTATGGCCTCTTGGCCTCTACCTTACCCTCATTCTATGGTACCCTTCAGCACATCATAGACATATATAGGATAAAACCTTAAACAACACTTATGAATGATATTTTACTTAGAGAAGTTTCACCACTTGATAGAATCATGTCGTGGTTCCCATATACCATGCCATGACTGTACTTTCTTCTCAAGGAAGCATGAGTTCTAGATCCCATGGCCTACGCTTCATGTTGTAACACATATATCATGCCATGAAAAAAATCATTCATGGTATGTTCATATATTTAATATTAGACAATAAAGAATTCTAAAAACTTCACTTCCATTATTGAACTTACCCTTTCTCAATCCAAAAGATTTTCTAAATTCCCATTCCAATGATGTCATTCTCCATGGATCGATTTTTGAACATCATCCACCAGAAATGGGGTTCACAACCATCTCACGTGCATCCCAAATGTCCTAATCACCACTTCCCATGGAGATACCACACCATCACACATCCAAAAATCCACCAACACCCAAATCTGATAATCACAAACCCCGGTTCTACTCATTCATTAGTCTAGTTCATTCCCCATCAAATCACTAGTCATGGAGACAACTGTCAATAAAATCATTAAGACTAATGAAATAAAATAGTGAGATAAAAGGGATCAAGCCCTGAAATTATCATCAAAACATATTTCATTCTTTACAAGATGATAATGGTGAAAAATATAAGAGAAGTAGTGTAGAATCAAGAATCTCATTCCAAAAATAAAATCAGATAAATCTTAAGGTCATGGATTTTAGATAAAAAATTTACAATAAATTTTTCACGCTCAAAATCATAAATAATGAAGAAATATATAAATGAAAAACCTCTATCTCACATTTAGGTTACTTTTTATAAAATATTTAACTCACATCATGTTTTTTTTATTTCTTGAAGAGCACATTCATCGAATCCTTCGAGTATTGATTCTATTAAAGGCCACATCCTCCCCCTATGTCTCTCTCAACCTAGGGTTTTAGGTGACTAAACCTAGAAAGAGAGGTTTAAGATTATTGAATTGAGTATTTATTATTAAATTGCTTAATTAACTAATTAATTAATTTAATTAATTAACTTCACCCATGATGGAGCGATCTTGGGGACGTATCTATTGTCTCATATTTCCCATCTAAGGCTTTTATTTAACTTAAAATCCTTATTCCCATTAACCCACATTCATGGACTAAAAATAATATATTATTTTTAATATATTATTTATAAATAATCTTGAAACAAAAAAAATTAATATCCATCCTAGAAATTAGCTACAAAAAAAATTTAGAATATTATGAAGGTTTAAATAGAAAAAAACCAGGGTCACTACAAATGTTTAATTGGTTTATCATTTTATTTATTTTAAAGACTATTATCATAGTTTTGTGTCCAATTTTTCTTTGATTGTAGTTCCTTTGATATATTTGACTAGGAAGGATCGGGCCTTCATATGGACATATCAGTTTCAAATAGTTTTTGAGTATCTGAAGGAGAATTTGGTTAGTGATCTTATTCTTATTTTTCTAGAGTAAGGAGTCATGTTTGAGGTATTTTTTTATACTTATATCCTTGGTTTGGGTTTTTTTTTTATACAGAAAATAGTGGTGATATCCTATGGGGCTTGGAAGCTATGACCTCGTGAATATAACTATGATACTAATGATCTTGAGATAGTGGTGGTTATATTTACCTTAAAGTTGTGAAGGAACTATATTATTATAGATATTTTTGTGGTTATTACGTATTATATGGGACTGTGATATAATTCCTCTCATCATGATTTGAATCTATATTAATAGAAATAGATATAGTTTTTATAGGATTATAATATCTAGATATCCAATACATCAAGTAAATGTGGTGTAGTAACTAATGTTCTAATCAAGAAGTATTATAGAGATATTTATCAAGAGATAAGACATGTGTGGAGAATTATAGAGGAGATTTCAAATTTTCATATTGATAGAGAGGATGTCTATGGAAAAGTTTTACTATAATAAATGATAGTGTTTTCATGATTGACATAGAAAGTAAAGGATTCTCAATTAAGAGATCATGGGTTGGAGATTTGGAAGGATCGTGTTATCGATATAGATTCTCTTAAGGGGTGATTATAAGATGATCAGCATTGGATTTTGTTTTCAGGGAAAATAATTATTCCTTTTGTGGTGTAAGGGGGTGTTATTTGTGAGTTTCATAGATCACCTATAGTAATGAATCCTAGTATAACCAAGATTTATCATTATTTGAGGATTTATATCTAGTTTCAAAGGATAAAGAGTTTAATAGAAAATTTCATGTATAATGTTTGGTTTTTTAGAAGTTTAAGGTTGAGAATCATGTTCCCAATAGTTTTTTACTACCATTAGATGTCCCTTAGTGGAAATGAGAGGACATTTCAATGGATTTAATTATTGGTTTTCCTTGAGATTCTAGTTAATGTGATGTTATCTAGGTGGTTATGGATTGGTTGATGAATTTAGTTTATTTATTTGTGATCGGGGAGTTGATTGTGATATATGATTTTTTGAGGTTATATGTGGATGAACTTGTTTTTATTTTTAAAGTTATAAGGATAATAATCACTTATTTTTATTCTAACTTTACCTCATGATTACAAAAGTGTTATCACATGCTTTTGGCTCTCAATAATACCTTATTATTTCATTCTATATCCAAATTTATGGTCAAATGGAGTGGAGTATCTAGAAATTAGAGGATATATTGTGTACATGTGTTCTAAATTTTGGGATTTCATGGTTGAATCACCTACCTATACTTAAGTTTTAATATAGAGATTTCTACGACACATCTATTACCATGATCAATTTGAGGAATTTTATGGAAATGCTTAAATATCTCCTATTGTGTTTGTACAAGGTTAGAGAGACTGTAATTCTTAGATCATATCAGGTGCACCGCAGAATAGAGAAGGTGCAAGTGATTCATGAGGGGTTGAAGGCTGATCAAGACTATTAGAAGTCTTATGCTTATTAGAGAAGGATACCTTTAGATTTTGAGTTTAGTGATCATGTTTTATTTAATTATCTTCTCTTAATGGATAGTGTAGTTTTAATCATGGGATTAATATTTATCCTTGATTTATTATATATTTAAAGGTGTTTGATCACATTAGTGAGGTGGTTTATTAGTTAGATCTTACTTCATTGATGGATTGGATTCATGATGTTTTCCATGTGTCAAATATTTCTTGATATATTTATAATAATCTCATTTCATTGATTTGGGAAACTGTATATTGGGGATAGTGTATTGTTTTTAGATATACTTTTTTAGATTTAGGATTATAAGGATAGTGTTCTTCATGGGATCATAATTCCTTAGATTCATTTATTTTAGACACATAGAGGCTTGGAGGAGTGTATATGGGAACGTGAGTCACATATGCATGATCAATATCCTATGTTGTTTGAAGTATGATTTTTTTTTAGATTTTGAGAGTGTTTCATACTACTATGATTAAATTTTTTTTCCTTATTTTTGTTTGGGTTTTGATTTATGATGATGGTGAGATTATTTATAGAGATTTATCTCACATGGTACTTGGTTTCATATGTGTTTTTTTCTCTTTCTCGGTTTAGTTTTTAGTATTAAAAAAATTAATCATTTGATAGGTATCGAATGTAGAGTATTAGATCTTTCGTATCCCTCTACTTTGAGGTATGGAGGTGTTAGAGGTGTTTAAATGGAGCTTGGAAGAAGTTTAGAGGAGAAAAAATGAGCTTTGGAATCCTAAGGAATCAAATGTTCCAGTAAGAGATAAGATATAAAGGGTTGAATTGAATTTTTTTAAAAGAACCTTTTGGAAATTAAAACTAATTTTGATTGAATTTAAAAACAATTTAATTGATAATTAAAATTAAAGAGATATAGCGTGATGGGGATTTTAAATAATAATATAAATCATGAGAAATTAATAAAGTGGTTCATAAATAATTCTTAAGGGATCCCTATGTATGCTCCCCTCATGTAACCTTGAGAGCCTTTCAATAGTTGTAGTAAGAAACCTGAACCATGATTTTTAGGGGATATAGAAAAAAAGCATGATTACAAGTTAAGGACCCTTGGTTTTTAGTGGTTGGTACCAAGCATCCCAAACCTTGATTTAAGGACCAAGAAAAACCAACACCCATGAATTAAGGACCAAGAAAGAACTAAATACCTTACTTTCAAGGAAGTGATCACCTATCTCCCTCACTTAAGGTTGAGATCCCCCAATCCCAAAGATTTAAGGAAAAATATATTAAACTCAATATCTCTTTATTTAAGGACCAATAAAGAAACAAAAATAAAATAAAAGAAGATAATTCCTCAGCACAAGCCCTTTGAAGCACACTCTCAATCCTCCATCAAGAATACAATAATAATATATGGGGGGAAGAAAAACAATTATGGGATAACACAAGAGAGAGAGAGAGAGAGTAATTTGAAAAAATTTATCTCTTTCAATGATCTTAAAGATGTCCATATACATATAAGCACCTTTGGGAGTGTATTTATAGCCTCCAATGGCTTTTGTAATTTTCTATAGGTATTGGAAGGATTAAAGAGTCATTGGGGGTTAAATTAAGGCTTGTGGGGCCCCCTCTAATGGCTATATTTTTTCTCTGTCTCTATGCCATGGGGTAGCCACTATCACATACTGTTGGAAGGATCTAAAAAGCTATTATTCACTCTACTTGATCCCTCTGATTGATCTTGTACTTCCATTAAAAAATCCTAAAATTTAGACACTCAAATCCATTAAAAGAAACTATTAAAAACAAAAAAAATTGTTTTTTATCATTCAAAACAACATAAGATAGTGAGATAAAATGATCATTTAATATTTCTTGGTTCTCTATATCCATTTTCAATAGAGGTCTATGTTGTCTTCGATTCTCATAGGAAAGGTGGAAATGGTGATTCTAGCCAGCCATGTCGTGGTGGTTCATGGCTGTAATCATAGTTCAAGGTAAAAACAATCATGGACTAAGACACTGTGTTATGGAAGTGGTCCAAGTAGTGTTTTATTAGAAAAATATTCAATATTTATGGGAAATTAATCCATTTTAAAAGCATATATTTTTATATCTTGTTTGATTAGGCTCATTTATGTTGTGGTGAAGGCCTCACCATGTCATGGTGGTGTCACTCAATTTTTTATTATAAATGTTACCCCTCTCTTTCCTTTATTTGATCTTTTTTATCTTTATAAAACCCTATCTAACATTTGGCTCTCCTTTAGTTATCCTTGGTCATTTTATTATGGATATAAAGATCTTTCTACACATGATCGATCCAATTTGATCCAAGGTTCCATATTCCTCCCTTTATCTTAAATCTCTTACTCTTTATTCATTTTTTTCTATTCTTCTTTCTTATAAGTCCATGGTAGGGGTGTTGTTTATTTTTTATAGTTCATGGTTGAATTATTTTTATTCTATTAATGGATATATATTTTTTATGTAATTATTGTGTGTTGGGTGAAGTTTTATCATATATTCTTCCTCGTTATTATGCCATCAATATTAATGTTTTGTTTGTATTGTAATATTCAAAATTTATCTTCTATTTATTATATATGAAGGTTGAATTATCATTATTATGTTTTCCTTGGGTAAATGGACCAAATTAACCTAAAGAAGATAATAACCGAATATGGAAAATTTAAAGGATATAAGTGATCTAAATGTGGTTTATGTGATTTATATGTTATTATGTATTTATGCTTAGATTGGTTTATAATTTCTGATGTGATATCCATGATATTATTGTGAATGTTATTTATCATATTCAAAAAATTTTCGTTTAAATTCAATAATTGATTGGCATGTTCAAATTCTTTGGTTCCTAATGGGCATTGATCAGATTAGAATTTATATTATCCCAAACTAAAATCAGCTACAAAGGCTTAGTATAGTGGTAGTGTGAGTTCAAACCCATAGTTACTAGATGTAAGTTATAAAACCTAGAAATAAGAACCTTAAAGTAGGATTCATGATAAAGTCTCTTTGGTTTGGTTTTATAAAGACTATGTATCTTTGGTTTAATTCAAATTACAAAGGGATGAGGGTCGATTTTAGGGTTTAGGAAAAAGAGTAATCCTAAATCTAGATTGGTATAGTCCTATGGTATAGACTAAGAAGATGTGAAAAGGTAACCAATTGGTTTTGGTTCAACCAATTGGATCTACCTAAACTAGAAACTACTCTATGGTCTAGAGATAGTCAACAACCTAAGTGTAGTAAGCTTTACTTCAAGGAAAAGAGTGTCACAAGATATTTTTCCTTGCTTGATCAATGCCAACTAGATCATGGTCTTCTAATTAAACTTCCCATGATCATGTTTATTAAAAATAATGAGATAAAAAATTTGTATTTAACCTAATTACTAGTCACTAGGTTAAAAAGTTTTTATTTAGAGAATCATTATATTTTAACACACCCCTACTCTCAACCCATTACCCTAGGAGGATTATCTGACTGAAAATTATTTTTTTTATTAATATAAATCCCCTTTTAAGGAAAAGGGGAAAAACCATAATGAAATCAAAGACATAAACAAGTCAAAATTCCCCAACAGTCCAAAAGTTAAAGACCAAACAACCCACACAACATGAGAAAAGACCTTCCCAGTATCAAAAAGCATGATAACCAGCTTCCACCATCCACTGCTTAATAGAAAGTTACCCCATGGAAAAATCCACGGATCTGGTACTCATGGCCATAGCCATACCCTCTCAAACATCCAATCTGAAAATCAGAGGAATAGTGGAAACTCTTTTCCCTAAACCTATTTTGGAGTAGCCTCATGAAAGCGATATGATTGCAGAATCCTGAACCGCAGACCACCAAGTCCAAAACAAAAACAAACACATCGCAAAATATACCACCACCGATCATCAATTTCACATTCACATCAGCAGCATCCCAATCTAATTGATAAGTGTCGAAACTCCTGGTCACTGCCAGAACAAGCACAGAGCCAAACCTACCGAAGTGCTAAAGATCCGTCACCCAGCCATCATCAAAACTCAAACATCACAAAAATCAACAGCAGTAGTAGTTGCCAACACGGAAGCACGAACATAGTAAAAACAGAGAAACATCACCAAACCACTGGGGAAATACGAGAAGCAGCAAACAAATCCAGACTCAAGAGTAGATGGAAAAGGTTAAGAAGAAGCCATCACCATGCTGAAGACCACCCAAAGATGAAGTCCTCAAAAAACACCGCAAATCGCCCATATCTCATCGCCGCCAACCAATACACACTCGCAGACCTCGACGAAACACCAACCGCACACAATGGAGATGAGGCGGATACCTCAGGCCGGTAGATCGAGAAGCTCAGTTGTGGGCCGGCACCACGCCGCCATGGGAGACCCGAAACCAAGGATTCACCGCCAGATCTCGCCGAGCACCAGAAGGGTCACCGCGACAACTCGATTCGATGGAGGTGATGATGAGGAAGAAACCCTAGCACTCCAAGCCCCTTACGGGCTCATCCCGTATAGGAGGATTATCTGTGCATTATGGTATTAATCAAAATAAGGTAAATAGAAAGATTCCAATAAATAATAAATAAACAACTAAAATCAATGTAATCCATAATTGAAACCACATATAATCAATCAAGTACAAATTGAATGGATAAACAATGAAGAATGCAGTAATAGATAAAGTTGAACGACAATCAGAATTGGATTCAAATGTCAAAATAGAAACACACAATGAATGAGTCTTAGAATAGTAATCAGTAACAATGGAATGATTAAAATGGTAAAGGAAATAAAAAAACTATGTTTATAATAAAATAAAATATAAATAAAGAATAAATTAAAATAGTTCCAGTGTTCATTAAAATATTCTATAGCTTTGAAGGTGATCACAAATATATAGATCCAATAGTTTCACGATAAGTAAATAATTCAAATCATGAAAGTGATTTAAGTGAATTTTTACTCAACATTAACATGATGTGTAAATGGGTTTCACATCATGTAATTCATATCTAAAAAGGTCTCTAAAGATCTTGGATCTTATAGATTTCATGGCTTATATCTTCAGTAGGATTCATAATTTAAACTTTTCACATCATTTATAATGTCCACATCGTGTACCTTACTCGGGTTTCAGATTTGAATATTTCACATCATGTAAACTCTTCGTGTCGTGTACCTTGGATTAAAATAATGTAAATTGGATTACTGCCTTAAAAAATCAGCTGGAAAGTGGTATTATTTAAGAATACACAACATAATATTTGGATTCACAATGTGTAATGTCAAGATTTTTTATTTGCTAGAATTTTCTCCATTTAGTCTTGAGAAGCTATTCCCTAAAAAAACACAACAATACCCAATGTATTATCAAATAAATTATGATTAAATCTTAGATAAATGTATCCAATATGTATATATAAATTTGGATTATCAAATTCCCCCACACTTGAACAATTTCTTTTCCTTGAGAAAAAAGAATCTCAATAGGGATTCCAAGTCAAACAATTTTCAAACAAGAAACATGCATAACAACCAAGAAAATAAAACTAAGTTCAAGTGGAAAAAAATAAAGTACTCCAGAATCACTCCTACAGAGAAAATCAATCATGCCTCATAGTTAAGTTCTTTATTCAAATTATCTCTTCCTTTAATTACAATTTATTAACTATTCTTCAGAATCTATACCCATTTTAAAATTTTACCTCACAATTAATTTTCTCTCATCACTCAAGATAAAATGTAATTGGATTTATTCTCATAAATTTAATACATTTTCCTAACCATAGTATTTCATTTTTTCTAACATCTCTAATTTTTAAAGATAAATACAAAATTAATCATGAGGGCTTAAGCAATAAGGTTCAAATGACTCTATGGATGAGGGTGGGTGGGTAAATGATAAAAATAAATCTCAAAATAGAGGGTAAACTCTAAAGTATAATACATGATCATCGCGAAGAATTAAATGAAAATTATCCTCCAAAAAGTGACATATCCACACTCCCAAAATATCAGGGTAGGTATATCATCCCACCCCTCCTTATTGGCTTGAGAAGGCGGAAGGACTTTACTTGGCCTTAAGTGACACCCCCAAGGTGTCAAAGGCTATAAATAAAGTTCAAGGGATTTATTAACAGATGGTGTAAGATTTTACCTTTTTAAAATAAAACAATTCAACCAAAAATTAAATAAAAAATACCACTACATGATGCATGATAAAAATCTAAAACAACTTGAAGTAATACCATTGATATCAAAACCAAACTGAAATAGAGTTCAAGAGCTGAACTCCCTCTACCATTTCAAAATCACTCGATTATTTACATTCTAGTTAATTTTGTTGGGAGTTAACTCTCCTCAGATAGTAAGACTAGATCAGTATGTAATAATATTTCACTGAGGGTTTGTATTGAAGTAGATGTTTCTAAGGCGCTTTTCAAATCCTTCTAGATCGTTGTGGGTGAAGAATTATGATACAAGCAGTTGGTCATCTTTGAATCTTGGTACGACTTCTTCTCCTCATGTAAGAAGTTGGGGCATAGTGTGGTAGTTTGTAGGTGTAGAAGGATGCAATATAGATCAGATTTGGATGTTCATGTGAATCTGGACTCAGGTATATCTCTTATGGTTTATAGAAATGAAGGTCCAACTCGAAGTGATGGATGGTTGGCTGGTACTGTGATCTCAGTTAGAGTAGTGAAGAAAAAGTGGGATAGGGTGTTGCCTCCTAAGCTGAGCATAACTAGTATTTTCAATAGATTCATATGATATCTAGTAGGTCCCCATGTAAATGTAGGGGATGTAAATGCCATTTCAATGGTGGATATGTACAAAAACATTGAACAATATCTTGTGTGTTCTATTGGATTTGATGCTTTAAATGATAATGAGGTTATGTTCCCAAAGCCTTGCACCTATTCCATGGCAGTTTCAGGATGCAGTATCAACCATGAAGGGGTGTTTCAATTTACTAGATTGGGAATCTCTAAGGATGTTTAGGAATAGGAGGATCCAAGGCATGTTTCATACAGTCAGATGAATAAAAAAAGGGTCCCAGCCCGTGAAGGACCTTAGCTTGTATCAATTTGAACAATCAATTTGATAGTCTGAGTACCAATGGAGGTGTTTAATGAAACAACATTTGTCCCTCAGAAAGATTCTAATGTAGAAAACCCTCATAATAAATAGGAGGACGCGGTAAGTCTTACATATCCCAAGGAGTAAGAAAGGAAATAAAAAAACGGTTACCCAAGGAGCCGCATTATCACCAAGAAGTAGAAATAAAATAATAGAGGAAAATAATACTCATATCTCCCTAGGAAAATGGAGACACAATCAGCCATAAAAGGTGGTAAATCTAAGGAGTAATATCCTTAGAAAATGGAAGGCGGTAATGAGGTTACATCCTTATAATGTGGAAAGTAGGATCATTAAGTAGCCAAAACCAAGTCTCCAAAGCAACACGATGAGGGGGTCTTGGAAGTTATGGTGACTCCTCAAGAAGATGAAAATGAGGAGATTGAGGGTCATCTTGGGTTAATAAATTGTGTAGTATGTTCTCACGATTAAGGTGTTGAAGGAATATGTAGATCAAATGATGGAAAGATTGCTCGGATTAGACACTGCCAGGGAGAAATGTGAGTGGATTGACAAGAAAGACCACATATTGATTAGAGGGTTCAACATGGGGAATATTAGAAAATATAAATACTTGAAATCTTGGGAATATTTAGTGTACCATTATGAAGACACCTTTAAGGATGATCCAGATATCCAGGTAAATTCTCTTCCTTAGAAATTATTTAGGGAGACTGATTCCAACCGACTTAAACTTTTCTTTAAAAATTTTGTAGTTTCTTTTTCTCCTTGATATGGATTTTTTGTAAGGGTTCTCACTTTTCCCTTAAAAGTGTTTGAAAATAAAAATGTTACTTTGGACTAACATTAAAGTATATATTAGAATACAAAACCAAAAAATCCCAATGAAAACCCACATAACTCTAAATCTCCAACATTCTCTATGCTCCAACTCCACAAAATATCCCAAGTATCATGATGTGCCACTAAGGAAGTGTGATACTTTACCTTTTAATATGTCCTAATAAAAAATATCTACAAAATCACCAAAGTTTCAAAGTAGGGGTGAGTAATGAAACTCAATAGGCTTTCCCAAAATTAATTCTCTATTCACGCCACTAGGATAGAACAAGTTATCACATTTGTATAAAATAATTTATATAAAAACCATTTAAAATAGTTACGTAGTTTATAAAAAATCCAAAAAACTCCATACCAAAATTGCTTTCTCAAATAAACCAATTTCCAAGGAAATAAACTAATCAAGTCATCCCAACCATTTTTTTAATTTAATTGGCATTACCCAATCCATATCACATAATATTACACACCCATACACACAACCAAGCAAGCTTGGTGTTACCATTGATGGTGGAACTTTCATGTCCATAACTCGTACCTTTAATGGTGGTAATTTCATGACCATTATACATACCATTACATCCATGCTTAACCATTTAATCCAACCATATTCTAATAAAACCTTTTCCTAACTAATTCAACCATTTCAATAAAACCTCACCTTATTGAAAACCATACCAACAAAATATTTCAATAAAACCAACCCTTTTATTGGAAACACTTTTCCAAAAAACATTTCCAATAAAACTAGACTTCTATTTAAAACCATACCAAAAAAACATTTTAAAACCATCATTTTAAAATCATGTTATAAAATTCACATTTTTTCAAAACACCCAATTTTTTATAATACCATAAACCATCACCAAATAAGGTTTCTATCAATCAATTACACAAAAAAGTTCATAATCAATTTCACACAAAAAAATCAATTTGAAATTAATACATTTAGATCTATTAAGAGGTGTCGAGAGTGAAACCACCTAACTTGGTATTTTTGGAGAAAATGAAGAACGCCACTAAAATGACAACAAAATGGGATTGAATCTCCAAAAACCAACCTTAGATATCTTCCCCTATCAATAAAAAATAAAAATATAAACATGATTCTCATTAAAAACCTTAGATCTATCTATATTGAACTAGATCTAATAAATTTATAGAGGAGGGGAGATGGGGGGAGAGTGAAGTATATCTAAGAAAAACCACCAAAAAATACCATAAATGATGACTTTCCATGTGAATCGGGCTTCAACGCACCAAGAAATTCCTCTAGATCACTTCCAATGTGATGGGGAAGGGTTCCAAAGCCTTTGGGGAGAAAATATTCAGTTAGGGTTGGTTTGGAGAAAAAAATAAGGGGTTAAAACTTAATCCCGACCTCGATCCACTTTTTTAGGATCTTGTTTTTAAACTATGTATGGTTAGTCACACGGTTAGCCAAAATCATGCGCTAACCATGCACCAAGATCTAACTCAAGTAGGAATTTACATAATTGGCCCACACGGTTAAAAAAACCATGCACCAACCATAAAAAATCTCATTGTCCCACTTTTCACAGTTTCTCCTTGGTTGTTGCATGGTTTGGAAAAACTGTGTTCTTACCTGTGCAGCTTCTCCTTATCCCCTGTCTCACTATGAACAGTTTCTTGTAGGAATTTCATGGTTTCCACAAAGCATGAATTAATCATGAACCTATTTAAAATCAAAAAAAACATTTTAAAATGTTTCCAAACCCTCCCAAACATCAACCAAACACTTTATATAATTAAAATACATAAATTAAGGGTTATTTACTTGACACTAGGTGTTGGATTGGTTCAGGGTACAAGTTCACCTCCTCTGATACCAATTGTTGGATCGATTATAATATAGATATGATACTGATTATAGTATCAAACAATGGTGTATATACTCAATATACAAGAGGGAGGGTGAATTGTATACTTTAAAAATTCCTTAAGGAAATTTTGTATAAACACAATTCATAACACCTCCAAATTATAATAACTTGTTTGATTCCAGAAATGTAATTCCGAAAAGGAGATTCTAGAAATGAAACTTAACAAAATCTTACAACAACAAAGATTATACCTTAAAGCATATAGAATCCTATATAATCAGAGTACAAGTATAAGGAAGTATAAGATAGTTATACTTTCCTCAACAACCAAATTTTAGCAGAAAACAAAGATTGAAACACTACAATTAACAAGTAGTAAATCTTTTAACTCAAAGAGAATGGTATCCAAAAACCATGGATAAAGGTCCCTTGATTTATACTTTCAAGAAAGTCTATCTTACCCAAACCCAGGTAATCCCTCAATCCGAAGATTGGTATTTGTCTTGCTATCCTCACAAGCCCTCGATTTATAAGGAAATTGTAACCTCTGACTTCACAACCCGAAGTCTCTGATTTTAGGGAAATCGCACCTCTGTACAAAGCAATTATGCAAGAATAAAAGTTTGAACAAGACGTTCAAACTTTATGCATGAAGCCTGAGAGTTTATAAGAGCCTCTCTCTCTAGAAATCACTTCAATAGCATGTAATCTCTAGATTGATCAACTTCTTCATCAAAGTTGTGAGCTATTTCAAATGAGATTCTATTTATAGGCACGGATTCAACGGTCGGCTCCCTCCTCCAATGGTCATATTTTTTATTGAATTTCGGAGGGACCTGTGTAACGCCCTGACCCCAGTTACCCAGAGTTGGTGCATTATTACATAACATTGGCATGATCACAAAAGATCAAGTCTCGAAAGACCAATTAGTTTAGTAGTCTTGGAAACACTACATATATTCATAAGTCTTACTTTACATCATAAAGTAAAAAAAACTACAACAACATCTTGTATTCATATACCCTCATACTATCCCTATAGGTCATTCATAAATTACTTCTTCACATCTTGGGAAAAATAAAACATTGAAAGGGGTGAGCTCAGATGCTCAGTAAGGATAACAATATAGCGGAAACTTTCATAGATAAGCATAAACATTTAAGGCAATGTATAACTAAAACAAAAGCCTTTTAAACTTGAACTTCAGAATAATATGGCAAAGATAAAATGAAATAATGTCATTTACTTATTCACATTGATATTCTACTAGTTTAATAACCACATGCAATATCAATAACCACTTTCATAATGATGTAATGCATAATTCCAGACTATCATAACCACATAGTCAAGGCCTCGTTCCAAGACTACAAATAAGATTTTTTCAAGGCCTTGTGCCAAGACACTAGTTTGTCTCATGAGACCTACAGATGCATCAAGGAGCTATAGCGGGCTCCACCCATCACTTACTAAGTCTAATTCATTCCTCATATGAAAAGTTTGAAACATAACATAAACATTCGTATTAAAACTATCATACGAAATTTCAACACTTTATCCACAAACCATGAATGGTATAAAAATAGCACATCCACAGTCAAACATAACTCATTCGATACAATATGGAAGATTGTATTGTATCAGATTAACCACAATCTAGAATGATGAAGGATATTGACATAGATGAAAATAATCATCAAAACTATTAGAGATAAATATCCCCCTTTTTTCTTGAAATCATTTAAAAGTCACACTATTTGTCAAGAAGCCCTTTAAAAATATATTTTTGAATCAAAGTGTCACATACCACTTTGAAACTTTTAAAAGTAATTTTAATTTTAAAACCTTAATTTCCATATAAATAAATCCTCAAAACCATTTTTAAAACATGGACATTAATGATAAATATTTAGAAGAATAAATCTTCAAAACATTTAAAAATGATATTTTAGTTAGAGTTTCTAACCAAAGGAGGGACACTTGAATACAAATAATTGAGGTAATAAAAACTTTGTAATATCATGATAATAAAGTGATTGATGATATACTATGTCAAAGTACATTATATACACCATATAAAAGTGATTTGGTGTATAACAACAAAGGAGTCTCAATGGAATGTAATTTGAGATGAAACTTCTTATAAAGACCGTATCCTTAGGTTAAGGATAAATAAATGGCATAATTATGTGTGAAAAATATAAAAACACTTAATATGATTGGATATTTAGTGTAAATCAATTAGAGGACATTCACACATATTCCTGTAAAGACAACACCAATGAATTGGATATTTAACACAACAAATGGAGATTGAGTTAAAATTACTCTTATCAAGTTCATATAAATGACTTGAGAAATTATAAATGGTGTGATTATGTGTATCAAAAGTATATCCACAGAAATGGGAGTGTAAATTATGACATAAGAAAATTAATAGTGATTCCACACATAATCTTGGAGTAAAATAATCAATAAAGTATGCGTAAATCCGAATGAATGGAAATTGAAATTTCAAATTCCCTTATCAGTTTGGTAACATACGAAACATACACTCATGAAAGAAGGATCATACAATGATGATTTATATATCCACAAATTAAATTATATTACACAATGAATACAATCATGGGCAGTACAAACACCACATGCAATAAATAAGTGGTGAACAATGGAAATCTCAAGGAATTAAAAGTGAGATAAGAAACCCCTTATTCTGTACTTTTTCCTTGGTTGAGGGTAGGTTAGCCTCCTGTATAATGTTGAAATAATTTTTATTGAATTATAAAAGAATCATATACATTAATATTATATCATATATGATCTATTAACATTTCTTTGTTAAAAATACCTTAGTATTATCGTCGTTTCGGGTGTTAACTTACTCGTTTTCTTTTATATGTTTTGTTACATAAGTCGTGTTTTTTATGGATAGGTTGTATCTTATTCATAAAAATAATTATATTAAGTCCTTAAACATTATTTTTAATCATAAAATTATAATTATACTTGTATAGATACGATGGGGAATTAATCTCATCACGTTTGTGGAGACGGTAGTCCGTACATACGCACGAGCGATAATATCATTCTTTTGATATTAAAATCATATATAATTGGATGGTATATCATATATAAAAAATAATTATCATTTTATATTTATTATTTACATGAATTACACCTAATTATTATACCCATCTAAATAATAATGTTTTGAATAACAATTACACCACGACGTGGAGACGGTAAGCCGTACGTACGCATGTATGGTGACATGTCATTAAAAGGATAGATAGAATACTGAATATGGTTGTAACACATTTATAATAACATCACAGTATATAGAAGATACTAGATTTATTATTTTATAATGTAAATAACAAAGAAATAATAAGTTGAAGAAGAAAGGAACTTGAAAGAGGGTGGTGAAAACGTTACCTCTTCTTCGGGTTCTTCCTTTTGATTTGATCAAAAGGGATCCTTAGGTTGGATTTCTGATCAGACTAAGGCCTCTATATTGAAGTGAGGGAGGTTTGGAGGATATTTGGGAAGAGTTTGGCTGAGCCAAAAGTCTTGAGAGGTGTGAGAAATTTGTTATAAGTTCTGTCCTTTTATAAGGGGGAGGAGGGGCTCTTTAGAAAAAACTTAAAGTATTAATTTATAATAAATTCATATTCGGTTTATAATGGCTTAAAAGTGGATTATTAAATTTCTAAGGTGTGTATGGGTCTAAAACCACCCAACCAATATATTTTAGACAGGTTTGGGTCACTATAGTAACCTTATCGTTTAGATTTAACTCTTAGTTAAATAGTTTGACATTTACCATGTCTCTTTGTATTTTTATATTATATAGTTAATAAACTTACTATATACTTTCAAGAAACCCCCAAGTGGTCCATTAATGATACACATATAATTATATAAGTCCTTTGGCCGAACCTCATATTTTTAGGAATATAATATCAATTAATAATATAATATTTGTTTTAAAAACTCTTTTATGTCAATTTTGACACTATTGGGTATTTTGTTTTTGATAAATTCATAACTGCATTATTACTTCTAATAAAATTCATATAACCAATAATAATATGTCATATTAACCTAAAAAATTATTTTAATGCATAAAAAGTTTCAAATTACATTTATTTGGATATTTATAATATCAATTATTTAATATTTTATTAATTTGGTAATTACTGCATCACCATTGTGTCATAAATAAATTAAATTATTTAATGTCTAAAAATTATAAATAAAATACCATTATGTATTAAATCTTGTTATATTTCTATTGAATATTTACAATTGGATTTATCTTCTGTATAACCCTATATTAAAAATGGTTTAGTAATTAAACTTTGATTTTAACTCTTTTAACTCTTCTTTGAATTAAATAATAATAAATGTACTAATCTAATCCAAGTGGACCTAAATTATAATATTTTATTCCTAAGGTTGTTTTTGGTCGATATATACTTTTCCAGTAGAATTATGACATGTGTTATGGTAATATTAATATCATTTTTACCCTTAATTACTCTATTTACTTTTAACCGTGGTAAATAAAAGTAAAAAGTTATTATTCAACAAAATTTATTTTTTTCTTATTGAACGACATTTTACTCCTTGATATTAACTGTTTCTCTCAGATTTTCTAAATTCTACTCACAGAAGTGGTAAAATTATGTTTTACGTGAATTTCCAAATTCTCCTAGGAGGTGGGTAAAAGACGGTGAAAAGTTCCATAAAATTTTTATATATCTAAAATTATTCTAAACTAACTCCAATGAATTAAATTGATCTTATATAGGTATTATGTATCTATTTTGGCCTTAATTAAATTTAAATAAAATAAATAATTATTTAAATAAAAATTCGTTTTTAAACTATAACTCAATGTTTTTTCACTATTCATTAAAAATTTGAAAGTTTTTAGAAAAATACCAAAAAATCACCCTAAGATAATTCCAATATTCCGAATCCAAAAATGAAGTCCATTTTAAAAGATAAAATTTATAAAATTTCAAAAAGTGGGTATTACTATTCATAACGGCTAGTTTTATTGGTTGTGGTGTGTGTTAAAACTCGAAATGCGTACAACACACGTTATTGCATTATTCAAAGGGAAACGTACCATGGAAGCTTGGGGTATTACAACATGTACACGTGTCACTCATTCAACGGTTAGTTAGTAATTGAATGCATGACATCATTTTATAACCAAAACATGTGTAAGCAAAAATATGGTTACTTAAGCAAATTAATTTTTTGGAGTGTAAGGAAAAAATAGTTTGGAGTCTAACCAAAAATAGTTCGCAGTCTATAATACAAGGGTATTCAGATTATATTTTCCAAGGAATTCGGAACCTGAATTCTATAGAATTCCGGAGTCTGAATTTCAAGGAAATTCAGAATCTGGATTCATAAGAATTCGAAACCTGAACTTAGAACATTCGGAATCTGAATTCATAAGAATTCGGAGTCTGAACTCAGAAGAGTTCGGAGTCTGAATTCATAGAACTCGGATTGAGAACTCAGAAGAGTTTGGAGTATGAATTTAGATAACTTGAAGTAAGAATTCAGAAGAGTTCAGAGTTTTAATTCAGAGAACTCAGATTCATAACTCAGAAGAGTTTGGAGTCTGAATTCAGAGAACTCGGAGTCAGAACTCAGAAGAATTCAGAGTCTGAATTTAGAGAACTCGGAGTCAGAACTCAGAAGAGTTCGGAGTCTAAATTCAGATAACTTGAAGTCAGAACTCAGAAGAGTTTGGAGTATGAATTCAGAGAACTTGGAGTCAAAACTCAGAAGAGTTTGGAGTCTGAATTTAGATAACTCAGAATCGGAACTCAGAAGAGTTCTGAGTCTGAATTCAGAGAACTCGGAGTCAGAACTCAAAAGAGTTCAGAGTCTAAATTCAGAGAGTTCGAAACCTGAATTCGGATCCTGAAAATAGAATGATTTATATCTAAGTATATATATGATTCTGAGGTTTTTGATATGAAACCAAATTTTATAATTATACAAAATGAACAATGAAAAACATGGTAAGGATAAATTTCCTTGGGGTAGGAAAATTTTCCTTATGAAAGTAAAACATAGGGTAAATGAAGTTTTCCTTAAGATAAGGTGTTTGTGATTTTTAAAACATGAAAAAATGATAAAGTCATAAATAAACCTTATCGAATCAAAAATATCCCCAAACATGAAGGAATGGAAAATTCATAAGGAAACTTTATTGACTCAACAATATCACCATTTTTGGAAAGCACAAACATCCTTACAAAAAGAAAATAAGGACTTTAGAAAATATTTTTTTGAACTCTGAAAGTAAAACTTATCTCCCTTAACACATGGGCACATATGAATATGACTAACTCCCCCTTAGTCTTTATAACACTAAGGATCGTATTTTAGATTTCTGGAATGATATTTTTCATTATCTTGAATACGGAAATCTTTGTAATGAAAACTCCCCCTTAGATGAACACTCCCTTACTTAGGGAAATTTATTCTTTTCTTAGAATTATTTTTCCTTTCTCCCCCTTTGTGATTTTAAAAAAGGAATTTGAGTTTATAGAAAAGAAATTATGGTAACCTGAAATATTAGTACAACACATCCAAAAGACAAGAAACCATACATTTCATTATGATAGGGGAAATTTATACAAGGAAGGAAAATACAAAAAAAGATCATATTTAAACAAAGATAATCCTTCCTTTTCCTTGGGAATCAGCTTCTTCACTATTGTTTTGAGATTTTTAAGCTCCTTGTGGTCTTCCTCTGCTCTCTTAAGAAACTGATCCCGATCCTCAGCATTTTTCTCTAAAGCTTTGATTCTATCATCCTGAGCCTTGAGAACCTCTACCTGATCCTTCAGGACTTCCTCCTACTTGACAAGATTTTCTTCTATTTCAATCCAAAGATCTCTTTCTCTCTTCCAGATTTGAGCTACTGAATACAGTTCCCCATTCAAATCCTTTACTTCTTGAATTTGAGAATTTTTTTCAAGGGTTAGTTTTTCATCAAAGTTGTTCATAAGATCCTTGATATTCCCATATTCGGTGTCAAAATACTTCTTGACACTCTCTTGGAACACATCAATATTTCTCATGTCCTCTATGGTTTTCCTTGACTAACTGGTCATCTTTCTGTATGATCTTTTATGGGCTTTGTAATTGATGAAAAAAATCTTGAAATCAGCCTCAATCTTTACACACTTATCCATCACCATGGATACTGAATACAACTTCTGGTTCAAGGTGTGTTGAAGCATTAGAAAAATCAAGTCAATGCTTGGAAAAATCGGAATGGTCCCAACCAGCTTCTTCAACGATTGAACAACTAAATCATGTCCAAGGGATGATGATTCTGAATCTAAAACATTGTTTGGTGAGGGATATTTCTCTAGCTCAGTAAGTTTCCTATTTGAAGACCCACCAGCTTTCTTCTTTTTCACAAAATCTTTACCAGGTGTATCAACAACCACCTATTTTCCCTTATCAATTTTCGGAATGGCTTACTCATCCGGAGATTTATGTTCACTATCAGAAATCTAAAATATTTTATCTTCATCTATCTCTTCTTTCTCAGATCTTTCCTCAGCAACCTCAGGATGAATATATTCATGATTAGAACTTTCTTACTCAGAGATCTTATTAACTTCATCTTCATACTTATCATCTACTCCTTTCTCATCTTTCCTAGGTGTATCCAACTTTGAAGATTCTTCTTCTGAAGTTCGGATTGAGAGCTTCTCGGATGGGCTTTCTTCCTCATGAAAATATTCCACTTGCTTAATCAAATAAGCAGTGTCACCACTGCTTTCTACTTCTTCTTCAACTCCTTTTAAAACTTCTTTTTCTTTAACAGGCTTTTCTTGGACTTTTTCTATAGTGAAAAATTTCTTACCCGGAGTCTTAGGTAAGGATTCTACCAAGAAAGATTCTGGTACCAGAATGATCTATAATTCTTTCTCAGTATCCCTCAGAAGAGATTACACTATCTTGGATTCAATCATATTATTCTTTAACTTCTTTTATTTAGATTTCTTTTCAAGTTCATCAGTTGTACTCTATATTAAGGCTTTTTCTTCAGCAGGATCCAAACCAAAACGTGGCTCCCCTGCTTTCCTACTTTTCTTATTTTCCCTCTACTTTGCTACAACCTCATCAGGATATGCTTTTTTATTCTTAGTTTTGGGATGTGTGGATTGAGATTCCTTAGCTTTTGGGGTTTTTTCTTCCTCTTATACTTCATTCAACTTCTTCTTCTTTCCAACCTTTTTCGATGGTTCATCCACTTCTTCTTTTTTCAGAACAACTTCAGATTCTTCTTCAGGTAGGTCATAAAATTCTCCTGAGTCTGTAGAAAAACCAATGCTCATTCTCTTCAGGTTATCATCACTAACTAGAATGACTTTTCAATTCCTTGTCTTTGAGCTGCAAGGAATTTTAAAATATTCTAAGCGCTGAAAAATTAACATGGAAAGAATGGCTGGATACATGATTATTTGAGCCTTCAAGTTTCCATTCTTGATATTCTCAATCCTAATTTGTAGAAAATTGAGCGATCTTCAGAGTCTTGACATCAGAGAGTCCAAGACATGCCATAGCCTTCTCCTTAACAAAGCTTCCTTTCACATCAAGAAACTTATGGGAACAGAACTCAGCTTCCCCTTCGTATGGAGTACCAACCAAACTAGTTGCCTTCATATATGAAAGAGCATAAGTCTTTCTATATCTCTTGAAGGAAAACTTCTCTCTACCTTCTTCCTTGAAGAAACTAACTGATTCATAAAACTCAACTAGTAAATCCGGATACACCAAATCTTGTTCCCCTGGCTTCGATACGGAAATGCTCTCCCGTCCATTCAGCTAAATGTTTTTCGAGATGATTGAATCATACTTGGAAAAGAAGTTCGGATGCACCAACCTTTATCTATAGACCTGCCACTCCAAGATTGGCCTAACAGTAGACATATATTTTTGAGAGTATTCTTCTACAAACATTCAGAATTGAGAAACCCTTGAAAATCCGGAATGATATTATTTAGAAGAGCATAACTTTAGAACGCGAGAGCTTGAGATTCGATGTTGGAAAACCATCGAGGGGTCCTTTAAATAGACATTTGATGCGACGATTCATCTTCCAAATTCAATCCAATGGCTTAAAATCCTTCTGATCAGATCTGGCGGTTGATATCATAGCCTCAAGGAAATATTGGATCTGATCTTTTGAGGTTTTTTAATAAAAACATTCAGATTTAAGGAAAAGAGAATCCGAAATATTTAAAAACAAAAGAAACTACCAGAAAGTAAAGGATGATTACGAAAAATCAGGATAGGAAAAATACCATTTGGATTTCTAGTAAGATTATTCGTATTGAGGGAAAATTTTCTTAAAGAACTTTAGATTCTGAGAATTCGATTACAAAAAATTTGAAAAACAAAAATCTCCATTACAAAAATTTTAAGTACGAAAAAGTTTATTATGAAAATTTTGAGTACAAAAGTCGTCATTATGAAAATTTTGAGTACGAAAAACTTCATTACGAAAATTTTGAGTATGAAAATCTTTATTACGAAAATTTTGAGTATGAAAAACTTCATTATGAAAATTTTGAGTACAAAAAACTTCATTACGAAAACTTTGAGTACGAAAATCTTTATTATGGAAATTTCGAGTACGAAAATCTTCATTATGAAAATTTTGAGTACAAAAATCTTCATTACAAAATTTTTTAAAAAAAACCGACTACGAAAATTTTTTATTACGAGAGTTGTGAAAAATATAGCCACGAAAATTTTCATTACGAGAGTTTTGAAAAATCTAGCTTTGAATATTTTCATTATGAATGATTTGAAAAATCTAACTATGAAAATTTTCATTACGAAAAATTTTAAAAACTAACAAGAAAATGTACTCCCCCTATGAAAAGGAGTTTATTACTGTAAGGAGATTGGTTTCAATAGAAATTTAACAAAGAAGATTACCTTATGGTTGTCATTACTAACTTCTGTTTAATGTATTAAAATCTATCGAAGGATAAAGATTTTGTGAAAATATCAGCAAGTTTATCTTGTGTTCCGATAAATTGAAGAATGATATCTCTTTTTTGTGTGTGATCCCTAAGAAAGTGATTCCTAATATCTATGTGTTTTGCACGATAGTGATGTGTAGGGATTTTACTTAGGGAAATGGAACTAGTATTATCACACAAAATTTACGTTTTGGTAAAACTCATACCATAGACTGTGAGTGTGTGTTTCATCCACAACACTTGAGCACAACAACTTCCAGCTACTACATATTCAGCTTCAGTACTGGAAAGTTCTACTGAATGTTGTTTTTTGCATGACCAAGAAACTAATGAATCTCCTAAGAAATGATAAGTTTCCGATGTACTTTTTATATCCATTCTACATCCACCAAAGTCAGCATCCAAAAAACTATTTAAAATAAAATTATTTCCAGAATTATAAAATATTCCTAAATCCATGGTTCCCATTAAGTATTGAAAAATTATTTTCACTGTCTTTAAATGAGATTCCATAGGATTGGATTGATATGTAACACCCCGACCCCTCTAAGCTGGAGTCGGTATGTTACTTGTGAAATTGGCTTGGCTAGAAGGAATGAAAATTCCAAAGGAACAATCAGTTTAGTAGTCTTGAAGAAACTAGATACCTAAATTTTACTCAACTTACATTTGAAAAGTTTACAAAATACAATACATAACAAAAACTAAAAAACGGCATCCCCAGGAACTCAATAAAATATCTTCTCTTCATCACCTGTTGAAGGTAGAAAATGAAAGGGGTGATCTCAAATGCTCAGTAAGGGTTACATATAGCGGAAGCATGAGTACAATAATAAGTGATTCACAAACAATCTGACAAAATCAAAATGGCATAGTGAATAAATGAATAACTAATGCCATTAATAAACTAAAAATAAAACTACATACATAGATTTTGTCATAGTGAAAATCTAATGGATAATAATAATAACTGAATATGAATAAACAGAATTATTATTAATTGGAAGTCATGTATCTAGCACATGAAACCATAATACCATAAATATGGTTTAGTTCTGTGGGTAAAAACCCGTCTGATTTTTGGAAACAAACTCGAAGGGTTTGTCGCCAAACTGTTTTGTCTCATGAGACCTACCGATGCATAGAGGGGATATAGAGGGCCCCACCCACCACTGCATGTCCAAGAATTCTTTATACATTGATTCCATACAAGATCAGTATGCTATTTAAATATCCATATAGAGTAGAGTATACAGATTCGTCAATATTTCCATTACAACATTCCAAATAAACACTGTATGTAAAATGCTATACAGTTTAGACAACAAACATATCCATGATATGAGTTTATGGATATTTAATATAAATATAATTTCAAATGAAAATTGATTTCAAATGGGAATCAGGTACACCACATAAGTATTATTAGGTGCACAATACAAATTTAGTCACAACGAAAAGGTAGTTGAGACAAAGTCCCTTACCACAATGTAATCGGTCAAACCGTATGACCAGAACTTAATAACCATCAAGTGAATAATTGAATAACATGAATAAAAATACAATCATGTTATTATATATCAAATTTAAGTACACATATACCAAATATAAGGAATAATTGGCGAACAATGGAAATCTCACAGAAATGAAAGTGAGATGAGAAACCCCTTACCTTTTTCTCTAGTGTGTTCTTGATTGTTCTTAATCAACTGTATAATCAAATTTAGATTCATTAATTAGTAAATTAAAGAACCTAATAAACATTTAATTTATATGATATAACCTTATTAAGTTCATTCATTTCCCTTTCTATGGGTTCAATTGGTTCAATTTTCATGTTTTGGAAGCATTTTCTTCCTTGGTTTTTATGGCTCGTTTACTTGTTTCCATGAATGGGAGTTCATTTGAAACATGGTTAAACATCCATAATTGTTAATACATATTATTAATGAAATTATGGAGATATAAATGATCTTATAATGAATTTGGGTTATATATCATGATGGTGATTCATTAGTTAAAACATTAATGATGTTTGTTTAGATCGTTTTAATGATTCTTTGATAATAACAACATCATTTTGTCGTATAAATTAGAGCCATGAGTACAAAAGAATTCCATAACCATGGGTGAGTCATAACACATATATTATAACCTGTTTCAACCATATAAATGGTTTCATGACCAGACTTGAAATAATTAATGGAAATTGATGTTACATCATCTACGATGTTGGTGTTTCGATACATCACGGACAATGTTTTTAATTCCTTGAACAAGTGGAAGAAAAGAAGAATTTTGATGATGAATTTCTCATGAACATGAGAACATACAGAATATACAAGATTATGGATATTTCATTCCTCTTGGGTAAGAAGATATGAATAAATAATAAATAAATAACTCAAAATAAAAGAATAATTTTGAAATCGCTTACAAAAATTCGACAGCCAAACGGCTACACAACATGGTTTTAGAAAATATTTAAAAAGAGAGGGGAAAAGGGTCACCTATACAGAAATGAATCATAATATATATTATATTAATAATAAGAATAAAAATAATAACATGGTATGGAAACTTGAAAGACATACCATATAAAAAGAACTTGAAAGGAAAAAAGAAAAAAATTGAGAATTTTCTTACCTTGTAGAATAACCCTTAGGACTTGAAGGTTGGGACCTTGGGGGCTTCAGGAAACCTTTTGAGGACTAATATGGAAGTAAGGAGGCCATAACTTCATTTATTGATAATTGGAAATGAATTCAATGAAGGGAAGAGTTGGTATTTATAGGGAAAGTGAGGGATTATTTTAATAATTTCCAAGGGACACCTCATGGGTGGTATTTGCAATACCATGGGCTTGAACATGGTATTTTCCTATGGTTAAAGCCACTTGAGTCACCTCACATCTTATTTAACTATACACAAGTCGACTAGATTTATGACATCATTAATACATCATTAATGATGTCATTAACACACCGAAACTAAAAACTGTATTTTTTACTATTCACTGAAAAATCAACTGTTTCAGAAAAATTCCAAAAATTCACCCTAACCATTTTTCGACGTGTAGAATTCAAAAGTGAAATACATTTTTCAAAAATAATTTTTTAAATATTATTAATTTAATTTTTAAATAAGTTCATAGTTAATTCAAAAAATAAAAATCTTAAAGTGCAATTAGTTTTATTTCTCATTGAAAAACTAATTAAGATCTCATTATCTTATTGCCTTAATAAAATAAAATAATATTATTATTTACTATTCATATGGGTCATATTACTATTCATAAAACTATTCATATGGGTATGTTACTATTCACTAAAAATCAATTTTGTTCTATCAGACTCCAAATGACTTACTGAACACAACTCTAGATGACCTTTTTTCAAAATTCAAAACATAGAAGAGGAAAAGTTGTGTTTAATGGATAGATTATAAAATTGAATTCTATATTTATTTTCAAAACCTTGGGGTGTTACATTCTCCCCTCCTTACAAAAATTTTTTCCTCGAAATTCACAAAATATTACCTAAAAAGATTCGGGTGTGTCTTTAACATAAGCTCCTCAGGCTCCCATATTGCCTCCTCCATCTTATGGTTCCTCCATAGAACCTTTACCAAACAAGTCGTCCGATTTCTCAATAATTGTTCTCTAGTATCAAGAATCTTGATAGGCTCTTCACAATAAGATAGATCTGGCTCAATTTCTACTTCTTCATAATTGAGTACATGTGTTGGGTCTGGCATGTACTTTCTTAACATTGACACGTGTAAAACATTGTGAACCTTGGAGATACTTGGCCGCATTGCCAAGCGGTAAGCTACGGCTCCAATTCGGTCCAGAATTTCAAAAGGTCTGATGTACCTGGGACTTAACTTTCCCTTCTTACCAAATCGTATAATACCCTTCCATAGAGATACCTTTAAGAAAACTTGATCACCTTCTTGAAACTCCAATTCCTTCCTTCGGTTATCTGCATAGCTCTTTTGCCTACTTTGAGCTATTTTGATATGGTTATGGATAATCTTCACATTTCCGTTGTTTCTTCAGCAAGTTCTGGGCCCATGAGTTTTCTTTCACCAATTTCATCCCAACAAGTTGGTGTACGGCATCTCCTCCCATATAATGCTTCATATGGTGCCATTTGAATACTTGAATGGAAGCTATTGTTGTAGGAAAATTCCATGACAGGTAAATACTGATCCCACATGCCTTTAAAATCAAGTGAACAAGACCTCAACATGTCTTACAATGTTTGAATAGTCTATTCTTATTGTCCATCAATTTGTGGGTGGTAGGCAGTGCTCAAACGAAGATCAGTATCTAGGGCCTTCTGAAGACTTTTCCAGAATCTTGATGTAAAAAGTGGATCATGATCAGAAACAATCGACAGGGGTACTCAATGAAGTCTCAAAACTTCATTAATATATAGTCTTTCTAGATGTTCAAGTGGTAGATCTTCTCTTATAGCAAGAAAATGTGCTGACTTGATATGACGATCAAAAATGACCCATATTGCATCGTTACTTCTAGGAGTATTTGGTAGTACCATGAAAAAGTCCATCGTGATATTATCCCATTTCCACTCAGGTATGGGAAGAGGTTGCAATACTCCTCTAGGTTATTGCCTTCCAGCTTTCACTTGTTGAAAAACCATACATCTTGACACAAAATCAGCAATCTCCCTCTTCATGTTGTACCACCAAAAATGTTCCTTCAAATATTTATACATATTAGTGCTACCAGGGTGTATAGAGAAATTGGAACTATGTGCATCATCCAAAAATTCCCTTTTTAGATCAGGTATATTGGGAACACAAAGTCTCTTCCCAAATTTCAAAATTCCATCTTCATATATGAAGTCACTCAATCTCCCATCATTCATAGCTTTAATCTTATTTTGAAACTCCTCATCATCAGCTTGAGAAATTTTTATCCTTTATAGTAACTATGGTTTGGAAACCATTTGAAAAAGAATTTATGTTTCACCTTCCATGGTTATTCCCATATCCATCTTTACTAGATCCATGAAAATAGGATCCCTTTCAAAACTCATCTTGTTCAAAACTCCATGATCCTTTCTGCTCAAAGCATCAGCCACCTTATTTGTCTTCCCCGGGTGGTAGTGTATCGTTCAATCATAATACTTGAGTAGTTTAATCCATCTCCTTTGCCTCAGGTTGATTTCTTTCTGTGAGAAAATATACTTCAAACTCTTGTGATCAGTATAAATATCACATTTTCACCATAGAGATAATGTCTCTGTTTCCGACGCTTTCTGTCGGGGCACGCGCGCGCATCTGTCACATAGAGGACGCGTGGCTTGTTGCCCTGCATTCCCGCTTTCCAAAATCGAGTGGCATACGTTCCTTATTCAGGGACGTCTGCTCCTTGATCGAAATCGGGATGATGGGATGTCGGTTCTTCCTTCTGTGGATTTTTCCTCGGATCTCGTCACCTAGTCCGGGTCTCCCTCATATATTTAAGACGTATTCGTGAATCTCGTTCCCGGTGCCATATCTTCATGGACGCCGGTTAATTACACTACTTTTGTGAGGAAATTCCATGGGGTCCTGACATGGTAGAAACCTTCGGTCTGAGTAGATGACAACATTAGGCATGTCGGGTCATCACTGGATGCGTGGACATCGAGGAACCTGTGTCCTTCCTCATAAGAGGGCATATCAAGGGTGAAGAACCCGAGGCATCCCGCATCGGATGCAGGGAATCATATTCCATAGGCATGTCTCTGAGGTTTTCCTCAGCTTCTCATGTTTAACACGGGGTATGTCGCGTGTTTAACGTCCTACGGAGACGGTTACGCCAAGGGCGTGTCTTCTGAGGTTTTCCTCAGCTTCCCATGTTTAACACAGGGTATGCCATGTGTTTAACGTCCTACGGAGACAGTTACGCCAAGGGCATGTCTTCTGAGGTTTTCTTCGGCTTCCCATGTTTAACACAGGGTATGTCGCGTGTTTAATGTCCTGCGGAGACGGAATGAGGGTGATCAGAATGTACCATAGAGACGGATCAGATTGGTACATCCCAAGGAGGGAACACCTTGGAAGATTAATGGATCAGAACGCCCAATGAGGACGGATCTGAGGTGGTGCGCCCCCATGTAGGAAAGATGTCACACCGTAAAGGTTGATCTGAACACCACTGAGGGAGGATCAGGGAGAGTGCACCCCAAAATGGGGGGCACCAGGGTTTACCATTGGATGGGATTGAGCCTCATGGAGGTTTCCTACGTACCCTGTGTATAGGACAGGGATCAAAACCCACATAGTTCGAAGGGGTGATGGTTCAGGGTGTACACAAAGGAAAGCGACCTGGAGACATGATGGGGCTTACGCATGGTTAGTTGTCCGGGTGCCGCAAGGAGCGGCGCTGGGATGAATGGCATGATCTCACTGGGATGTGGCAGCCCGGGTAAGAATCAAGATGGGTGGTGGATGGATTAATGAAATGGAGGGGAAATGAAATGGGACCATCTCAAGGGTGATGGTGTAGTTGGGCTTGAGACTCGAAGAGGCTTCCTATGTATCCCCGTGGTAGGGAATCAAATTCCACATAGTTCGAAGGCATTTGGGGCTTACGATCTGAGGTGGCCCATGGTGTCGGTAAACCGATGTGAAGGTGGACCTGGGGTCTTGATGGGTATTGGTCTTAAACCTCAGGGGAGGCTTCCTATGTACCATGCCTTGATATGGATCAAAGTCCTCGTAGTTCGAGTTGGTATGGGGCTTACACAAGGGTTATGACCGTGTGCCGCTATGGAGCGGAAATGGTGGATGGGGCTTATGCTCTGAGCTGGCCCACAATGGTATGGGGCTTACGCTCTGAGGCGGCCCAAAGTGGTCTGGGGAATACGCTCTAAGGCGGCCCAAAATGGTATGGGGATTACGCTCTAAGGCGGCCCATGGTTGTATGGGGCTTACGCTCTGAGGTGTCCCATGGTGGTGTCATGGTCGGTGCTCACTCTAAGCTCAAGGAAGTCATGCTCGGTGTGAGAAACAAGATCTAGCAGAGACCTGACGATCATAGCGCAGAGGTGCAGCCATGAATGGTGGTGAATGGGGCTTACTCAAGGAAGAGGCCCATGATGTCTTCCTCATGTCTGGCCATGAGGGCATCCAAACCCACTGGTGGGTTGAGGCCTTCACCTATGCGCTAGTTCACAAGTAGGATAATGCCAAGGGCATTGGAATCGGCTCAAACAAAGGGTAATGAAAAGTGTGAATCACACACCCGGCATTCAGAATGCAATGAGGGTGGCGTGGCGATAGGGGATAACTGTTGACCGTGTTCGAAACACAGTATCCATGTCGTGTTAGCCTAAAATGGGGATAAAAAAATGAGGGTCGGCTGCTGACCATGTTCGAAACACAGGACCTGACTCAAAGTTTTGTCCAATGTATTACGGGGCGTTGGCCCAAGATGGCAGGCGGACCATGGGTCAATCACCCATACTGTTACAGCAGGCGGACCGTAGGTCAATCATCCGTACTGTTACAGCAGGAAGACCGTAGGTCAATCATCCATACTGTTACAGCAGGCAAACCATAGGTTAATCATCCATACTATTACAGTAGGCGGACCGTAGGTCAATCACCCATACTGTTAGGGGGTCCCTTCAGACATGGAAGTTTATGCAGATCCAAATGAAGAACACGCAAAGCATGAGGTGGAGTGATGGAATGTTTGAACGGATTCCAACTCTATTGATATTACGCCACTATAATCATGGAATTAGGCATCTTATGCTTAGAGCATAAGGCATCTCTTATATTGAGTAAGAGGCATCCTATGTTTGGAACATAGGGAGTACTACAGTTTATAGTCATGTAGAGTGGACTTTTGGAATCTCATTCTAGGAGCACAAGGAATCTCTTATTTAGAGTAATAGGCATCCTATGTTTGGAACATAGGGAGAACTACAGTTTAGAGTCATGTAGATAGGACTGTTGGCATCTTATGGTTGGAGCATAAGGCATCTCTCAAATAGGGCAAGAGGCATCCTATTTTGGAACATAGGGAGAACTACAGTTTAGAGTCATGTAGATAGGACTGTTGGCATCTTATGCTTGGAGCGTAAGGCATATCTCTAATAGGGAAAGAGGCATCCTGTCATTTTTTAGATAGGGATTACTACAGTTTAAAGTCATGTAGATAGGACTATTAGCATCTCATGCCTGGAGCATGAGGCATCTCTCATATTGAGTAAGAGGCATCCTATGTTGATCATATAGGGATTACTATAGTTTAAAGTCATGTAGATAGGACTATTGTCATAAGGCGCCTAGAACAGCTAGTGTTGGGTCTTACCCAAGGGCGGCCCTTTCTGGTTCAACCTGTCATAGGAGCCAAGTGATAGGGTTTGGAGGAGTTGCCTGAGGAATGGTTCGACTCAAGGTACTCAGGAAATTGATAATGAGAATCTCGACTCACGACACGTGAAAGGGACCAAGAAAAATATGTAGACTCAAGGAATTTTATGGTGTGTAGAGGAGTATCTCAAATCATGCTATTCCATATGTGGAAGGAGGCTGCGCATAAGGGTGCAATGGAAAATCCTGACGTCCCAGCCTGAAAAGTTCTTAGTGTGAATCTCCATTTTTCATGGGGGTCTGTGACGGTAGTGAAGGGACCGGCCCGGAGGGCTGGGACTGCAGCCCGGCACTAACCCCGAGCAGGGGTGCGGGGGTACAGCCCCCACAGTATGGACCAGCAGGTGCAGGCCTGAACACTATTGCGCATAAATAGGGCAGGCATGCATGCAATTGGGTCTTTTGCGCGGAAAACATCAGGTCGGCACGCAATAGGGGCACGGTGCATGCAATAGGTGTGGAGGGCGCGCAATACGGGAGTCGGGCGCGCAATACCGAGGTCGGGGTGCGCAATACTAGATTCGGGCACACAATAAGAGGTGACGCGTGCAAAAGGGGAGGAATTGTGGGTAATATGGATTCCTTGCGCGCAAAAGGAAGTGGTGCGCGCAATAGGGAAGGCTTGCGCATAATAGGACCGGTGTTGCACTGGCGCGTGAAAAATCGGGCCCAGCGGCATTATTGCACGCAAAAATTATGTGTTGCATAGAAAATGGGGCAGGTTATCCCTTTTTAGTGTAAAAATAATGTTTTGTGCGCCAGAGGGGGGTTTTCCACGGGGACGCGGAAAATTCGGACTTACGCGCATCAGAGTGGCGGCCAACCTCTGGGGTCCTCCTCAAGAAGGGGGGTGCCCTTGTATTTATAGGCGGAAACCCAGGCATCAATGCGCATAAAATTCCGCGAGCGCAAAGGGTTTTCTGCGCGCCAGGCGGTGCACGTAAAATTGTGCATGCGCAAGGCGGTGCGCGTAAAATTGTGCACGCGCAAGGTGGGGTGCGTCAAATTCCATGCGCGCAATGATGGGCACGTAATATTCCACACGCGCAAATGGTTTTCCTCGTGAAACTCCTTTTTTACGCGCAAATCCATACTTCACCCCAAAACCGTCCTGGATGGCCATCCTCAGCATCCCAACTTCAAACAGCCATAACTTCTGATCCATAACTCCGTTTGGGCTCCACAACCAGTCAAATAGAAGCTTGCGGAATGAGCTACACTTCGGGATCATCTATGGGAACGTTTGGAAAATTTTGGGGACGCGCTTTCTGGGGTCAATAGTCTCCATATCTTCAAAGCAAAGATTATAGCAGCTAACTCAAGATCATGAGTAGGATAGTTTTGCTCATGAACTTTTAGCTGTCATGATGCATAAGCAATAACCCTATCATTTTTCATAAGGGCACAACCAAGTCCTTTCTTTGAAGCATCACTATAAATAACAAACCCGTCATTCCCCGATGGTAGAGTCAATATAGGAGCATTGACTAATCTTCTCCTCAGTTCTTCGAAACATTCTTCACAATCTTTTTTCTAAACAAATTTAACCCCTTTACGTGTGAGCTTCGTTAGTAGGTTAGCCAATTGGGAAAAATTCTGTACGAAATGTCGATAATAACCTGCTAAGCCAATAAAACGGCATACCTCAGTTATGTTTGTTGGCATGGGCCATTCTTGGATTGCCTTTATCTTTGCAGGATCAACTAGGATTCCATCCTTAGAGACAACATAGCCTAGAAAAGGAACTGACTGAAGCCAGAATTCACATTTGCTAAACTTCCCATATAATTGATTTCTTCTAAGAGTTTTCAGGATAGTTCGCAAATGATCCTCATAATCTTCATAGCTTTTTTAGTATACCAGGATATCATCGACGAATACCACAACAAAGTTATCAAGATATTCCTTGAAAACTCTATTCATTAAATCGATGAAAACCAAGGGTGCATTTGTCAATCCAAAAGGCATCACTGTAAACTCATAATGCCCATACCTGGTTCGAAATGCTGTCTTTGGAATATCTTCCTTCTTCACACGCAGTTGATGATATCCGGATCGAAGGTCAATCTTTGAAAAGTATTGAGCTCTATAAATTTGGTCAAATAAATCATAAATCTAGGGTAGAGGATACTTATTCTTTATTGTAATAGCATTGATTTCCCTGTAATCAATGCAAAGCCTCATGGATCCATATTTCTTCTTAAAAAATAGAACAGGGGATCCCCATGGAGAAACACTAGGTTGAATAAATCCCTTTTCACTCAAATCCCCAAGTTGTTTCGTTAGCTCTACTTATTCCCCAGTGGCCATTCTATAGGGAGTATTTTATAGAGGTCTTGCATCAGGAATTAAATCAATAGAGAACTCAACTTCCCGCTCTGGAGGATGTCTAGGTAAATCCTCTAGAAAAACATCAATGTACTCTTTCACTATGTTCACATCTTCAATTTGAAGATTTATTTCCTATCCCATAGATATTGGTTTATCTTCCTCTCCAAGTATTGCATTCAATAGAGCTACTAGGGGTGGTTCTATATAAGAATCAGGTGGTGAAGTTTTTTCCCTAAAGACAAGGGATTCTACACCATTTCCAAAGATTGTGACTTCCTTTTTCTTGCAATAAATCCTCACATAATAATTTTATATCCAATCCATACCGAGAATTATATCAAATTCAGTCATGGGTATGATGATAAGGCTAGCAACTAAAGCACATTTTGGTGTTTGGAGGGGGACTAGTTGACATGCCTTTTTTGCAATGATACATCCCATGGGATTTTTGACTGAAAACTCATTTCTTAAATCAAATTGGACATATCTAATTTTCTTAGCAAACTGAGAGGATATAAATGAATGCGATGATCCATAATCAAATAAAGTGTTGGATAAGTTTGAGGAAACAATTAAAGTACCTTCCACCACGTCACTAGGAACTTCAACCTCTGTAGTTGTAATCACATAGGCTCTCCCTTGATCTCTTGGATTTTTCTTAGGCATGTTACCTTGGCACTTAGGAGACTCATTTGAATAGTGTCCCATCTCTCTAAAATTGTAGCATTAAACATCATTGAATTGTTTCTTACCCTTGCATTCATCATATTGATGACCCTTTTCTCCGCAGTTATAGCAGACTCCCTTGCATTTCAAGCATTTACCAGGATGATTCTTTCCACAGTTCTCACATAATGGGAAACTATTCATTCCCTTGTTCTTATTTGGTGCTTCTCCTTTTCCTTTGTTATCAGATTTCTGCTTCTTATCTTGGTTTCCTTTGAAAAAATTTTATCTACCAAATTCCTTCTCTGTTTTGATGGCACTTGATACAATTTCATCATATGATGAAAATGATTGAGAAGTCGGTGCCCTTAGAAGACTTGGCTTAAGACCTTCAAAGAAATGATCAATCTTGTCCGCTGAGTCAAAAACGTAATCCATGGAATACTTGGCTGGCCTTGTGAAGGTAGCCTCATGCTCTGCAATGCTGTCTTCTTCCCTTTGTTTCAAGCCAAGGAATTTCCTCTTCATTTCAGTTCGTTGCTCATGAGGGAAATATTTTTCGTAGAATATTTCCTTAAAATTCCCTCATTTCATATCCTCTATCTCTTCTTCCTCTATGGTATTTTGAATCAAGTACCAACATTGATCAGCGTCTCCCTTGAGACAATATACTGCCAGTACTACCTTTTCATTTTCATTGCATCTTAACGCCATGAATATCTTTTCAAGGGACTTGATCCATTGCTCAGCAACCACTGTATTAGTAGTCCCACTGAAAGATGGGGGCTTCTGCCGCATGAAATGATCCAACACAGGTGTTGAATGGTTATTCGTTACAACTTGAGTAAGTTGTCCCAATATGGTCATGATTTGATCTGCTCCAACGTTGACTGTGTTGACTTTCTCAGTAGGGATATCCCTACCTTGCCCATGAGTATTGATTCCCCTTCTTCCATTAGACACCATTTCTAAATAATGGGATACACTAGATTAGTTTATGAATCTCAAATATAAAATCACTCAACATAGATTGAAATTTTATGAATAGCTAATCTTATAAACATGGTTCCTCTAAGGAAACATTTACATTAACTCCTTCATAATGTCTTGTAAAGAAAACATGAATTATCCTAAGCATATCCCCCAGGAGTGTCGTAACCAATAGTGCATCAAGGCTCGCTGTCGTGCACAAGTTCCCGTTCGATTCTAACTCAAAGCGGTGTTTTCGGGTTTTACCCCTAGATACATATGTGCTAGAGTCGCCTCTACCTGCTCGTATCCAGATAGGGATGTATTGATTAAAATATCCACATAATCTATTCCTTACCAAAATACCAGGATGTTCTTTTATGTTAATCCTTAGATACTACATTAGGGATTTGTTCCCTACTATACATTTCTTACTCTGGTATCCAAGTTTCCTACTAAACTTACTCTGATACCAACTGTAACACCCCGACCCCTCTAGGCTGGAGACGATGCATTACTTGTGATATTGGCATGGTTATAAGGAATGAAAATCCCAAAGGAACAATCATTTTAGTAGTCTTGAGGAAACTAGATACATAAATTTTACTCAAATTACATTGGAAAAGTTTACAAAATACAATACATAACAAAAACTAAAAAATGGCATCCCCAGGAACTCAATAAAAGATCTTCTCTTCATCACCTGTTGAAGGTAGACAATGAAAGGGGTGAGCTCAAACGCTCAGTAAGGGTTACATATAGTGGAAGTATGATTACAATAATAAGTGATTCACAAACAATATGACATAATCAAAATGGAATAGAGAATAAATGAATAACTAATTCCATTAATAAACTAAAAATAAAACTGCATCCATAGATTTTGTCAAAGTGAAAATCTCATGGATAATAATAATAAATGAATATAAATAAATAGAATTATTATTAATTGGACGTCATATATTTGTCACATTAAACCATAATACTGTAAATACGATTTAGTTCTGTTGGTAAAAACCCGTCTGATTTTTTGAAACAAACTTGAAGGGTTTGTCGCCAAACTGTTTTGTCTCATGAGACCTATCGATGGATCGAGGGGATATAACGGGACCCACCCACCACTACATGTCTAATAATTATTTATACATTGATTCAATACAAGATTAATATGCCATTTAAATATCCTTATAGAGTAGAGTAGACCAATTCATCAATATTTTCATTATAACTTTCCAAATAAACACCGTATGTAAAATGGTATACGGTTTAGACAACAAACATATCCACGATATGAGTTTATGGATATTTAATATAAAAATAATTTCAAATGAAAATTGATCTAAAATGGGAATTAGGTACACCACATAAGTATTATTAGGTGTACAATACAAATTTAGTCACAATGAAAAGGTAGTTGAGACAAAGTCCCTTACCACAATGTAATCGGTCAAACCGTATAACCAGAACTTAATAACCATCAATTGAATCATTGAATAACATTAATATAAATAGAATCATGTTATTATATATCAAATGTAAGTACAAATATACCAAATATAAGGAATAATTTGTGAATAATGTAAATCTCACAGAAATGAAAGTGAGATGAGAAACCCCTTACCTTTTACTCTAATGTGTTATTGATTGTTCTTAATGGCCTGTATAATCAAATTTAGATTCATTAATTAGTAAATTACATAACCTAATAAACATGTAATTAATATGATATAACCTTATTAAGTTCATTCATGTCCCATTCTATGGGTTCAATTGGTTCAATTTGCATGTTTTGGAAGCATTTTCTTCATTGGTTTTCATGGTTCGTTTACTTGTTTCCATGAATGGGAGTTCATTTGAAACATGGTTAAACATCCAGAATTGTTAATACATATTATTAATGAAATTATGGAGATATTAATTATCTTATAATTATTTTGGGTTATATATCATGATGATGATTCATTAGTTAAAACATTAATGATGTTTGTTTCGATCGTTTTAATGGTTCTTTGATAATAAAAACCTCATTTTGTCGTATAAATTAGAACCATGAGTAAAAAATAATTACATAAACATGATTGATTCATAAAACATATATTATAACCTGTTTCAACCATATAAATTGTTTCATGACCAGACTTGAAATAATTAATGGAAATTGAGATTACATCATCTACAATATCGGTGTTTCGATACATCACGGACAATGTTTTTAATTCCTTGAACAAGTGCGGGAAAAGAAGAAGTTTGATGATGACTTTCTCATGAACATTAGAAAATAAAGAATATAAAAGATTATTTACATTTCATTCCTCCTGGGTAATAATAGATGAATAAAGAATAAATAAAGAACCCAAAATAAAAGAATAATTTTGAAATCGCTTACAAAAATTCGGCAGCCTAACGGCTACGCAACATGGTTTTAGAAAATATTTAAAAAGAGAGGGGAAAAGGGTCACCTATCCAGAAATGAATCATAATATAGATTAGATTAATAATAATAAAAAAAATAAGAACATGGTATGGAAACTTGAAAGATATTCCACATAAAAGAGAACTTGAAAGGAAAAAAAGAAAGAAATTGAGAATTTTCTCACCTTGTAGATTAACCCTTAGTACTTGAAGGTTGGGACCTTGGGGGATTGAGGAAACCTTGGGAGGACTAATATGGAGGTGAGGAGGCCAGAAATCAGTTTGGTGATAATTGGGAATGAATTCAATGAATGGAAGAGTTGGTATTTATAAGGAAAGTGAGGGATTATTTTAATAATTTCCAAGGGACACCTCATGGGTGGTATTTGCAAAACCGTGGCCTTTCCCATGGTATTTGCCTATGGTTAAAGCCACTTGGGACACCTCACATCTTATTTAACTATAAACAAGTAGACCAGATTTATGACATCATTAATAAATCTTTAATGATGTCATTAACACACCGAAACTAAAAACTGTATTTTTTACTGTTCACTGAAAAATCAATTTTTTCAGAAAAATTCCCAAAATTCACCCTAACCATTTTTCGACGTGTAGAATTCAAAAGTGAAATCCATTTTTCAAAAATAATTTTCTAAATATTATTAATTTAATTTTTAAATAAGGTCATAGTTAATTCGAAAAATAACAATCTTAAAGTGCAATTAGTTTTATTTCTCATTGAAAAACTAATTAAGATCTCATTATCTTATTTATTTAAGAAAATAAAATAATATTATTATTTACTATTCATAAGGGTCATATTACTATTCATATTACTATTCATATGGGTGTGTTACTATTCACCAAAAATCAAGTTTGTTCTATCATACTCCAAATGACTTTCTGAACACAACTCTAGATGACCATTTTTCAAAATTCAAAACATAGAAGAGGAAAAGTTGTGTTTAATGGATAGATTATAAAATTTCATTCTATATTTATTTTCAAAAACTTGGGGTGTTACATGATATCTTTCACATAAGCATACCGAAAACATTAAGTCTGGACGACTAGCTGTCAAGTAAAGTAAACTTACTATCATACCTTTAAAAGCTGTTTGATCTACTGGTTTCCTAGCTTCATCAAGATCAAGTGTGTTTGAGGTGACAATGGGAGTACTAATACTCTTAGTTCCATCATATCCATAATTTTTAAGAAGATCTTTAATATACTTATGTTGGGATATATATATTCCTTCTGGTTTTTGAGAAATTTGAAAACCAAGGAAAAATGTTAACTCACCCATCATACACATTTCAAACTCATATTTCATTAGATCCACAAAGTAATTAGTTAAATATTACTGAGTTGAACCAAATATAATGTCATAAACATAAATTTGAACAATCAAAACATTTTTCTTATCTTTATTTATAAAAAGGGTTGGATCTACATTTCCCTTAACATAATTATTTTGAAGCAAAAAATCCAGAAATTTTATCATACCAAGATCGAGGGGCTTTCTTAAGTCCATACAAAGATTTGGTGAGTTTATAAACATGTTTAGGATTTTTTATATCTTCAAAACCAGGAGGTTGCTCAAAAAAAACTTCCTCTTGTACAAAACCATTAAGGAAAGCACATTTAACATCCATTTGAAAAAGTCTGAAAGTGAAGAATGTTGCAAAGGCAAGTAGAATACAAATAGATTCAAGTCTCGCTATTGGAGCATAGGTTTATTCATATTCTATTTCTTTTTGTTGATTATAGCCTTTAGCAACCAATATAGATTTATTTCTTATTATGATTCCATTTTCATCAGACTTATTTCTGAAGACCCATTTTACTCCAATAACAGAAGTTTTCTTAGGTCTTTAAACCAAGGTCCAGAATTTATTCCTTTCTAATTCATTAAGATCATCTTGCATAGATTTTATCCAATCATCATCACCTAAAGCTTCATCAGTGCTTTTTGGTTCTAATTGGTAAAGTAATGCTATATGTTCTACTTCATTTCTTAAGGAACTTCTAGTACTTACAGGTTGATTTACATCACCAATTATACTATCACTAGGATGATTCTTAAGAAACAACTAATTTGGGTTTTGTGAAACCTGTTCATCAATATAGGTTAGGAAATCTTCTGGGGTAAATGGTTTAGAAGATTCTTCTTGGAAATTTTCCTTATCATAAGGATCTTCTAATAAAGGTTGATAATCAGTTTTTGAAAACACATCTGAATATCTAGGTTGAGGTTGTTTAAAAACAAATGGATCAGTTTCATCAAACTTGACATGCACGGTTTCTTCAATAGTACAAGTTTTTTTATTGAAAACTCTATAAGCCTTAGAAGTTGTGGAGTAGCCTAAGAAAATTCCTTCATTGGATTTTGGTGCGAATTTGTGTAAATTATCTTTATTATTTAGAATTAATACCTTGCAACCAAAAACCTTAAAGTAGGAAAGTCTAGGTTTTCTACTATTCCATAACTCACAAGGGGTTTTATTTAGAAAAGGTCTAATCAAAACTTGATTTATAGTATAACAAGCAGTACTTACAGCTTCAGCCCCAAAATGTTTGGATATAGAATATTCACTCAATGTGGTTCTTTTTATCTCTTGAAGAATTCTATTTCTTCTTTCTACAACACCATTTTGTTGAGGTGTTCTAGGTGATGAAAAGTTATGAGTAATGCCTTTTCTACTACAAAAAGTTTCAAAATCAGAATTTTTAAATTCTCCTCCATGATCACTATGAATAGTTATTAAAGGAAGGTTTTTCTAATTTTTAACTTGGGCTCTAAAACTTTTGAAATAAGAAAAAGATTCAGATTTCTTTGCTATAAAATAGACCCATGTAAATATAGTGTAATCATCAACTAAAACAAATACATAATATTTACCTCCAATGCTTCCAGTTTGTGTTGGTCCAAAAAGATCCATATGCAATAACTGTAATACATCAGTGGTTGAGACTTCACTGACTGATTTAAAACTTGATTTATATTTCTTTCCATATTGATAAGGATCACAAACCTTTGAAGAATCAAATATAAGCTCTGGTAGATCCTTAACTAGTCTTTTCTTAGAGAGTTTTCATAAGTTTTTAAGGTTACAGTGACCTAACATTCTATGTCATAACCAAGAATGATTTTCCATTGCACTAAGGCAAGGTAGGTCTTGGCTCCTAAGGTTCTCTAAATTTAGTGTGTAAACATTCTCTTGCCTATTGGCAAAAAGAATAAACTCTTCCTTGGAATTGTGTACTAAGCACTTGTCATTCCTAAAATTCACAAGGTAACCTTCATCACATAATTGAATTATGCTAATGAGGTTTTTCTTAATACCATTAACAAATAAAACATTTGAAATCAAAGTTTTCCAAGAAGAATGATGTTTCCTATACCAATAATTTCTCCCTTAGCATTATCTCCAAAAGTTACTTTTCCTCCTTTCATCTTGACAATCTTTTCAAAGAAGTTTTTGTTACCAGACATATGCCGGGAACATCCACTATCCATGTACTAAGTATTGATGTTGGTACTTTATTTATTTTCCTAAAAATAAAAATCTTAGACTTTCGGAATCCAAACTTTCTTGGATTCGGAATTATTAAACAATAAAATTTTGGGTATCCACATTTGTTTAGAAAAATAAGCTTTATGAAACCCAAGAGATTGAACATTATTCAAAGAACAATTTTTCTTCCAATGCCCAACACTTTTACATTTAGTACAAAAAGGGGCTCTAGATGGAATAAAATATTTGTTTTTGAAAACAGTTTTTCTGTGAGTATAACCTACTCCAATAGTATTTCCTTGAGGTTTGATTTGAGAATACATCTTGTCAAAATTTTCTTTACCAGAAGTAAATTTTTCAAGAAGTTTCTTAAGGAAATATATTTCGAATTTTAGTCTTATGACTAAATTCCTATCCTCAGGAATTATTTCCTTAGAGTTGGATTTTTCCTCAAAAACATTTATTTTTAAAATAGAATTCTTAAGATCTTTAGAATGTTTTTCCTTTTCAGAATTTACTTCCTTAAGGTCTTTAGAAATTTTTTCTAGAAGCTCATCCTTATCTTTAAGATCTCTAGAGAGGTCTGAAATCTCTTTTGTAAGAACTTATTCCCTAGTATTTTCCTTGTCTAGTTTCTTATAAATTTTACAATTTCTTGCTTCTAATAACTTGGAAAATCTAGATACTTCTTAATATGAAGGTATTTCTTCATTATTTGAAGATAAAGTATCTTCATTAGAAGTAATATCTTCAGAATAGTAATTCTTATCAAGAGATAAATTTTTTAAAGCATCGGTAGAGCGTACCTTGGCCAAAAGACATGTATTTGGGAAATTAGTAGCAATGAATCCAATATTTTTCTGTGCTGATGATTCATAATCAGAAAATTCACTTCCCGAAGAGTCTCCACAACTATCACTCCAAGTGTCGTTTTCTTTAAGACTTTTATTTTGCTTCAAATGATAAAACTTCTTCTTGTTTCTCTCTGAATTTCTTTCCTTATTTTCCTTCTTTTTCAATAGAGGGAAATCAGGTCTGATATGACCTTTTCTTCTACATTCATAACAAGTAACTTCCCCATATTTATTATCTTTGTAGTCTCTCTTTTTGAACTTATTTTGATAGTTCTTCTGAGATACTATCTTGTTCATTCTCTGAGAAAGATTATCTAATTCATTCTCAAACTTTTCTATATCACTAGATTCTGACAGAATATTGACTTTCTTTGACTTTGATCTAGTTACTCTTTCTGGAGTCTTGGATTTCATATGTTTTGAAGTAGTTGTAAAAGCAACTCCTCCATTCCCATTATTCTTTTTAACATTATCAGCATCTCTCCTTATTCTAGTATCATGCTGAAGAAGAGTTCCACACAGCTCATCTAAGGAAATCTGGGTGACTTTCATGTTCTCATAAATTGTTGTCCTCTTGAACTCCCACTCATTTGGCATGATGTCTATGATCTTATCTACAAGGGTATCATCATCCAAACCTTTTTCTCCCATAGACTGTAAACTATTCACAATAGTCACTAACCTTTTCTAAACTTTGCTTATAGGTTATCCATAAGGAAATTTAAAGCCATGGTATTCAGCTCTGAGCATGGATTTTCTTTTCTCTATAACTTTAGAAGTACCAAAATGTGTAACTTCAAGTTTCTTCCAGATACTGTTTGCAGCTTCACATGAAGATATTTTACTGTAGATTTTTCTAGTCATAGAACATAGAAATGTATTTCTGACTCTGAAATTTGCTTGATATTCTGATTTCTCCTGATTAGTAAAATTTCTCAATTTATTATCAAGAATCTTATAGTCTACTATCAGAATTAGGTAGTTATCAATTCCATTGTTAAAAAATAAAGTCTACATCCTATCTCTCCAGTACTCATAATCATTTCCATCAAAAATAGGAGGTCTGGTAGGATTTATATTTTCAATAGAACCAACATTTAAACCTGCAATATTAAGGAAAATATTTCCACACAAACTTGTTAGTAAAAAAAGTTTGTAAACAAGAAAGAAATATCCTACGAATGGAAAATAGAACTAGAGTATCTCTAAGAAAAATATGAATCTGAACATTATGAGTCCAAAAATCTAATTACGAAAAAGTGAAGAAGAAGATTTCTCTTCTGAATCTAATCATGAGATTAATTCAGATTTAACCAATCCTCTTAATCCAATTGTTGTATTGGTTCAGGGTACAAGGGCACCTACTCTGATACCAATTGTTGGATCGATTGTAATACAGATATGATACAGATTGTAGTATCAAACTATAGTGCAGATACTCAATATACAAGAGGTGGTTGAATTGTATAATTTAAAAATTCCTTAAGGAAATTTTGTATAAAAAAAAATTCACAACACCTCTAAGTTCTAATAACTTGATTGATTCCAGAAATGTAATTCCGAAAATGAGATTCTGGAAATGAAACTTAACAGAAGTTTACAATAACAAAGATTCTACCTTAAAGTGTATAGAATCCTATATAATCAGAGTACAAGTCTAAGGAAGTATAAGATAGTTATACTTTCCTCAACAACCAAAACTACAGTGGAAAACAAATATTGAAACACTAAAAGTAACAAGTAGTAAATCTTTTAACCCAAAGAGAAGGGTATCCAACAACCTTGGATAAAGGTCCCTTGATTTATACTTTCAAGAAAGTATGTCTTACCCAAACCTAGGTAAGCCCTCAATCCGAAGATCGGTATCTGTCTTGCTATCTTCACAAGCCCTATATTTTTAAGGAAATCGGCACCTCTGACTTCACAACCCGAAACCTCTAATTTTAATGAAATTGAACCTCTGCACAAAGCAATTCTACATGAAGCAAAGTTTGAACAAGCCGTTCAAACTTTCTACATGAAGCCTGAGAGTTTATAAGAGCCTCTCTCTCTATAAATCACTTCAACAGCATGTAATCTCTATATTGATCAAATTATTCATCAAAGTTATGAGATCTTTCAAATGAGATCCTATTTATAGGCACGGATTCAACAGTTGGCTCCCTCCTCCAATGGTCATATTTTTCCTTGAATTCCAGAGGGACTTGTACACATGTCACTTAAACAACGGTTAGTTAGTAACTGAATGCACAAGATTGTTTTATAACAAAAACATGTGTAAGAAAAAATATGGTTACTTAAGAAAATTAATTTTTCGGAGTGTAAGGAAAAAATAGTTCGGAGTCTAACCAAAAAAAATTCAAAGTCTATAATACAAGGATATTATGATTCTATCTTCCAAGGAATTAGGAACCTGAATTCTATAGAATTTCGGAGTCTAAATTTCAAGTAAATTCGGAATCTCGATTCACAAGAATTTGGAACCTAAACTTAGAAAATTAAGAATATGAATTCATAAGGATTCAGAGTCTGAACTCAGAAGAGTTCGGAGTATGAATTCAGAGAACTCGGATTCAGAACTCAGAAGAGTTCGGAGTCTGAATTCAGAGAACTCAGAGTCAGAACTCAGAACAGTTTAGAGTCTAAATTTATAGAACTCGGAGTCAAAACTCAGAAGATTTTGGATTCTAAATTCAGAGAACTTGGAGTTAGAACTTAGAAGAGTTTGGAGTCTAAATTCAGAGAACTCGGAGTCAGAACTCAGAAGAGTTTGGAGTCTGAATTCAGAGAACTCGGAGTCAGAACTCAGAAGAGTTCGGAGTATGAATTCATAGAACTCAAAGTCAGAACTCAGAAGAGTTCAGAGTCTAAATTCAGAGAACTTGGAGTCAGAACTTAGAAGAGTTTGGAGTCTGAATTCAGAGAGTTCGGAACCTGAATTCATATCCTAAAAACAGAATGCTTTATATCTAATTATATATATGATTCCTAGATTTTGGATATGAGACCAAATTTTATACTTAGAAAAAATGAAAAATGAAAAACATGGTAAGGATAAATTTCCTTGGGGAAGGAATATTTTTCTTATGAAAGTAAAACATAGGGTAAATGAAGTTTTCCTTAAGATAAGGTGTTTGTAATTTTCAAAACATGAAGAAATAATAAAGTCATAAGGAAACCTTATCGACTCAACAATCTCCGCAAACATGAAGGAATGAAAAGGTCATAAGGAAACCTTATTGACTCAAAACTAGGGGTGCTGCATTCTCCCCACCATTGGAATTTTCATCCCTATAATCATTACTCTGAAAGAGTTCTAACCACTTCTCTTTCATTTCCTTCTCCCATTCTCAAGTCTCTTCCTGAATCATACCATGTTTCCACAAAACCTATACTAGACTGAATCTTTTCCCATGAAAGATTTTCTCTTTTCTATCCATAGTCTACACTAGAATTTTCACCAATGAATCATCCAACTCTAGGTCAACGTGATCCCATTGAATCACATGGTCAAGATCAGGCTGATATTTTTTCAACTGGGATACATGAAACACATTATGTACTACACTAAATTGTGGTGTAAATTCCAACCGATATTCCACCTAACCAACCCATTCAAGTGTCTCAAAAGGTCCTATGTATCTAGGATATAACATTACCTACTTCCCAAAATGATGATTTCCAATCCTTGGAGTGATTATCAAGAACACATGATCACTCACCTCGAACGAAAATGGTCATCGATGATGATTCACATATGATTTTTGATGAATCTATGTCATCTCTATCCCATTTCTGATCAACTAAATATTATCCATTTTCTATTTGAAAAGTCACAGCCCAAACAGTGAAGTCTCACCTATTTCCACCAAACAAAGTAGAGAACAACGAGGATTCCCATAAAATTATTCAAAAGGATCCATATGTATCGAGGCCTGATAACTATTTTTATATGAGAACTATACTAATGGTATATTCTCTTCCCATGATCCACAAAAATTCATTACATAGACCCACAGCAGGTCTTTAAGAGTTTGTTTCATCCTTTCATATTTCCCATACATCTGAGGATGATATGTTGTACTCATATTCAACTAAGTCCCAAGGGATTTCTGTAAGTATTTCCAGAAATGAGATGTAAAACTTAGATCTCTATCTAACAATATCAAAAGAGGTATGTCGTGCCAACACTTCTCAGATATAGATTTTTCACAAGTCCAACATCATATAAGATTCATGAATAGGGATTAAATGATATGAATTTTTGATTCAATCCACTATCACTCATGTGGCATTGTGTTTCCGAAACATTCTTGAGTGACTTGTTACAAAATCCATGGATATCTTCTCCCATTTCCAAATAGGGATAGGTAAAGAATGCAACATATCATCTAGTCATTGATGCTCTTCTTTAACCTTCTTACAAGTTAAGCATCTCGAAACAAACTTAGTTACCTTCCATTTCATATCGACCCATCAAAACTATGCATTCAACATCATATACATCTTTTGGATTCCATGATGAATAGACCATCTTGAATGGTGGTAAGCATGAATAAGTTTTTCTTGAAAATTTATAATTATGACCATATGATCTCAAAACCACAAAACTAAACTTCCATCCAGTTTACATCCCTCAATGGTCTCCCCACCATTGAGTTTTTACCTCATAACAACACATTTTGAATCGGATATTTGTGCCTCCTGAACCATCTTCACTAAGTCAAGAACCACCAAAACTGGAAAGAAAACCACTTTAATCCCTCTACATTCACAATATAAGTGTATGTAGACTAGTACCGACATCAAATTTCACTCATATAAAGCCTATTTTTCTAACTAAACAAATGACTTTATGCTTAATTCATCTTCCATCATATTTCCTTTACCCGGTGTATACATCAAGTCAAATTCAAACATTTGAACATACTCTACCTATCTTCTTTATCTTAGGTTCAAATCCCTTTATGAGAAAATATGTTTCAATATCTTATGGTCTATAAATGCTATAAATTTATCACCAAAGAGGTAATGACACCAATTATTTAAATCATGGACTATGATAGCTAACTCCAAATAGTGTGTTGGGTAGTTCTTCTTATAAAACAGTAATTGTCTTAATCCATAAGCAACAACATGATCTCTCTGCATGAGAACACATCCCAACCCTAAATCCGAAGCATCATAATATACCACATACCCTTTTCCTAATTCCAAAAATATCAAGATAGGTGATGATGTAAGGAAAAATTTAAGCTTTTGAAAAGACTTATGATATTTCTTACTCCATTGAAATTGAACATTATTATTTTTCAAAGCTGGTATAAGTGAGTCCAGTTGTGAAAAACTATGACCAAGCATCGTTAATAACCAGCTAGACTAAGAAAACTATGTATCTCAAAGACATTATTTGACAGTTTCCAAGAGATAATTACCTCTGTATTTTTTGGATCCATAGAAACACCTCTTTCATAGATTACATGTCCAAGGAAATGTACCTATTATATCAAAAAATCGTACTTTGATAGTTTGGCATACAACCGATGATCCCACATGATTTCCAACACTATGGACAATTGTTTCTCATGCTCATCCCTTGTCCTTGAATATGCCAACATGTCATCCACAAACATCACCACAAAAGAATCTAGATATCTCTAAAATATCTAATTCATCAGTGCCATAATAACCTATGGTTCATTCATAAGACCAAAAGGCATTACCACATATTCATAATGTTCATATATAATCCCAAAAGTGGTCATTGGAATATCCTACTTATGAACCCATAATTGGTGATATCCTGGTCATAATTCAATCTTAGAGAACCATTGATATCCCCTCAATTGATTGAAAATATCATCAATGCATGGAAGTGGATACTGATTCTTTATCGTAACTTGGTTAATCTTATAATAATTCACACACAACCGAAGAGTATTATCTGCCTTTTTGACAAATAAGATAGGTGCTTCCCATGAAGAAATACTAGGCCGAATGAACCCTTTACTTTAAATCTCTTCTGATTTCAGTTTCAGTTCCCTTAATTATATTGGTACCATCCGTTAATACATAAGTGAAATAGGACTGGTCCCCAAGAGGAGATCAATTGTAAACTCCTCTTCTCTCATGGGTGGAAACCCTGAGAAATTTCTATGAAAAATATCCTAAAACTAATCAATAATTATTGGAAAACTATTATCCTCAATCTCTTCCATTGATACCAAAGTCAAATCTTCTAACTAGTATGATATCATTCCAACTATTGGTGCCAACAAGCCTATTTCACCTGCCTTAACATTCAAGTCTTATCTAAAGAGATTCTCAACGCCATCCTCAGTCATAAAACTAACCATTATGGTATAACAGTCGACGTGATCCTTAAATTTTTTTCAACCAATCCATACCCAGGATTATATCATAGACATCTATTTAATGTATAGAGATGTCCAAGATTATCTCAACTCCATCAACAGTCATAGAACATGATTTAAACACAAAGTCTCTACATTCTCTTTGACCAAGAGGAGTTTGAAGTTTTAACATCGAAGGCATAATCACAATAGTTAAATCCATAAAATCAATAGAACGAGAGGAAATAAAGGAATTGGATACACCTGTATAAAAAACAATTTCATAAGGGTATAATTCAAAAGAATTGTACCTCCCACCATCGATGGTCCATATTTATTATCCACAATAACCTGGTCAACTCCATATAATTTTTTACTCGTAGCACTTTGTTCTTTATTTCCCTGTTGATATTTCCCCTATTGAGGAGTCATGATATTCCTTAAATAATCATTATTATCTTTGTTCTACTGATGAGAGTTATTATGCTTACCTCATCCCATCAAATCATAGGACATCTGTGACACATGAGAAGTATCTTGAACACCTAACCTTGTAGCACTACAACAATAGCACTAAATATTCCCCATATGATTGCAATTGTGGCATTGTCTAAGTTTTTTCTTACACTCTTGCTTCATGTGACTAAGATAACTACATTAGAAACATTATGGATTACTCTTGGGTCTTGGAGGAATATTTATCAATCCAACCATCTGATTCTGAGTCATGCTCTCACATTGGAAATAGGTGTTCCTCTTACACTTATTCCCAACATTAGAGTCCCCATAATTTCCCATAGGTATCAATATACTTTCTACACCCATATCTCAAGAATGACTGAATGTCCCAAAGGCCTTATTTTTTATTGATTTTATGATAACACCCCTTTAAAGGGATGAGGGGGAACCCTTACAAGACCCATAGGCATATGAATTACATTGCCCATAGTCTTGGAGACATTACATGACCCGTAGGTCTTAAGGAAATCATATAGACTATGAATACTTGGAACTACTCCTCCCCAGCATCTGCATCATGATCATCTCTACAACTTTGCATGATTGTTCGGCTAGCATGTTCATATGCAGGGGTGCATAGGTGCGGTACCGATATCAAATTCCATACCCTCTCATTCTTCCAAAGTCTATTTAGCCCTGCTCTGGTTGATGTGCCCTACTCTTTCCTCCTCTAGAGTGGTTCCTTGTAGAATCTTTCTGTGCAACTACAAATCAGGTGGCCCTGAGGGACTTGAGGTGGCATCAAGGCCATGAGGTGGCCCTAAAGCCTTACTGATCCGAAGGCCTTGGGTGACCCGAAGGCCTTAAGGACTCCATGCCCAAACCAGTGGCCCAAGGTGAATAGTTCCGGCTGCTACAATACCGAACAGTACCTACTACAGTGCTGCTATAGTGCCCCCGAAATTATGCCTCCGCCTGGTTTTTGAACCTGGGTCTAATTAGATATATTTTTCTACCAAAGTCTCTCTATTTAACATCTATATATAATCCATTATATATATCACAAGAATCTTCAGAATAATCTTCTACCTTAGTCTCGGTTCAAAGATGTGTTCCTTCAAGGACGCACTAGCAGCAAATTCGAGTGTAAATAAATTCATAAATTTATCCACATACTCTATCACTACGAGGATCTCATGCTTCAATATGGAGAATTTTTTTTTCTTTTGATCATGAAGGTATGAGGATATAATTGTTTATTGAAAAATTCTTCAAAATCCTCACATGAAATTATTTGGTCCAATTTACCTTGAACTTCTAAATATCACCATTGCCATGCAATATCCTCCATCATATACATTTACAGCTAGACTTTCATCTCCTCTTATGTTCCAAGGAAATTGAATATTCTATTCATCCTATTTAACCACACATATGCCTTCTCTAGTTCTGAATCACCCTAAAATATGGGTTGATTATGCTTCTAGAACTGAATGCAATGATCCACTTTCCTTGGTTCATCCCTTCTATTTTCTGTATCCACAACCTAAAAAGCTCAAACTATACTCTGAACCAGCTGTTGGTTCACCTATGGATTAGGTAAAACCACATTCTCAACAACTTCCTCCATTTGGTTTCTACGATGCCTACTGAATTTCATTTTCTATACAGAAAAAAAAATTCATAAGACACACTCTCTATCAACTAAGGGATTAACAATTTAAAATTCTATCACATAATACTATCACAACATTGATTTCCAAAATTATTTATCTCCATGTTCGACCATTTTTTAAAATTTCACCATGATTTTGAAAATAAAACTATTTTAAAAATACCCCAATCATTCTGTTTTTCAAAATCTCATATTTAAAAAATTTCAAAAAATTTCAAAAAAACATGTTTGCAGAAAATCATATATCATTATTCAAAATAAAATATACACTCCTGGTGGGAATTCATTTCTATAATACATGTCATGTTTGTCTTATTGGATAAACCCATGACAATGAGATTCCAAATCCTATAAGTGTCTCTAAAGAACTTATGTACCCAACACCCTGGTAACTAGAAGTTCATCATAAAAAGGGTTAACTGTATCTTTTTATTATCTAAAATTAAAATCCCTAAAATTATACTCATTTATTCCATCCAAACTTAAGGAATAAACTATAATGAATTTCAACTCCAAGACCGATAGGATTGATGACCACTTGTTAGTAAAGGATTGAAAAAGTTGATACCACTTGTAACATCCAACCCCTCCTCATTGGATTGAGAATGTAAAAGGAAATTACTTGGCATTAAGTGACATCCCCAAGGTTCCAAAGGTTGGAAATAAATGATGAGGGGTATATTAACATATAGGGGATGATTTGCCCTTTTTAAAATAAAACAACCCAACCAAACATTCCATAAAAAGAAGACCACAACATGGTGCATGATAATAATGTAAAAAAACTTGAATAAATACCATTGATATCAAAACCAAACTACAATAGAATACTATAGTGGAATACAACTAACATCAAAGTACATAGCAGAAGAAAAAACCAACAAAACTCAATGACAACCCACATAACTCCAAATCTCCAACAATCTCCGTGCTCAAACTCAACAAAATAGCCCAAGTGTCATGATGAACCACTAAAGAAGTGTGATAATTTATCTTTTCCTATGTCTTGATAAACAATATCTAAAAAATTACCAAAGTGACAAAGTAGGGGTGGGTAATAAAACTCTGTAGGATTTCCCTAAATAACTTTTCTACTCACGCAACTAGGATAGAACGAGTTATCACATTTATATAAAACAATTTATATAAAAACCATTTAAAACAGTTTTGCAATTTATAAGAAGGAAAAATAATTCCATACCAAAATAGTTTTCTCAAATAAACCAATTTATAAGGAAAGAATCCAAACAAGTTAACCCAACCATTTAATAAATTTAATTGGCATTACTCATTACATATCACATAACTGAACATGCCTATACACACAACCACCCAAGCTTGGTATTACCATTGATGGTGGAACTTTCACATCCATAACCTGTCCCTATGATATTCGTACTTTCATTACCATTATTCATCTCATTTCATCAATTTTTAAGCATTTAATCCAACCACATGCCAATACATCCTTTTCCATACCAATTCAACCATTTTAATAAAATTGAACCTTATTGAAAACCACACCAATAAACCATTTCAATAAAACCAACCCTTTTAATGAAAAAACTTTTTCAAAAAACTATTCTAATAAAACCAACCTTTTATTGAAATCTATACAAAAAAACCATTTTAAAATCATCATTTTAAAATCATGTTATTAAATTCACCTTTTTTCAAAACACTAAATTTTTCATAATACCATAAACCATCACCAAAGAAGTTTTCCATCAATCAATTGCACAAAAATTTTACAATTAATTTAAAAAAAATCAGTTTTAAATTAATCCTTCTAGTTTTAGAAAGAGGAGTAGAGAGTGAATCCACCTACCTTAGGAATTTTGGTGAAAAAAAATAACGGTACTAAAACGCTAATGAAACTTGGTTGAGTCTCAAAAAACCCACCTTAGATCTATTACCCTATTAATAAAAAATCCAAATCTAAAAATTATTGTCATTAACAACCTTAGATATATCTACAGTAGACTAGATCTAAGAAACTGAGAGATATAGGGAAGTATATGTAAGAAAAAACACCTAACCTATCATAAACGATGACTTACTATGGGAATAAAACTTCAACGCACCATGAAACACCTTTGGATAACTTCCAATTCTATGGGTAAGGGTTCCAAAACATTTGGTAGGTTTTAAATATTGATTTAGAGTCAGTTTGGAGAAAAAATGAGGGGTTAAAACATAATCCCGACCCAAATCCACTTTTTTAGGATCATATTTTTAAACTGTGCACAGTTTGTCACACAGTTAGGAAAAATTGTTCCCTAATCATGTTTTAGGCTCTACTTCAAGGATGAACTTGCACAGTTAGCATGCATAGTTAGAAAAACCATGCACCAACCATAAAAAATATCATTGTCCTACTTTGCACAATTTCTCCTTAGTGGCTACATGATTTGGAAAAACTGTGTGCCTACCCATGTGCCTTCCCCTTATCCCTTGTCTCACTACGCACAGTTTCCATTAGAATTTTAATGGTTTCCAAAAACCGCGCACCAGTATAAAATCCCCAAAAACATTACAAAAGGTTTCCAAACCCTCACAAACTTCACCCAAACACTTTATATAATTAAAATATATAAATTAAGGGTTACTTGCTAGAAATTGGGGGTTCTGTAGTAGGTTCATAGATGTATCATAAAATAAATTAAAGTATCCTATTTTTCTTTTTCTTTTTTGAAAGTCTTGTCTTGGCCAAATCTCCTATCCATCACCTAACCACATGTGATCCATCATAAGATTCATTGGTCTATTAAAGGTGATTTTTTACCATCTTAATATACAACCCAAAAAAATTATTACTTTTTTAATAGGATAATCATGAATGGTACTTCAAAAAAACCATGGACCACTTCCCATAGATCATGTGAAATAATCATTATACATCTCCTCAATAGTAAATATACCACATTCATCAATAGTGAATAACTCCCCCACACTTATTCAAATGAAAATCATGAAATTATATCAAGATTGTGGTAGTAAGGGACAAAATGGGTTTGTAACATGGATCGATCCTAACAAGGCCATTCATTACTTCTACAGGCTTAAGAAGGCAAAATTTACAGGTGGTTTTTAGGATTAATGGATCAAAAAATATTGCCTCAATAATTTTAATAGTGTGTTTATTCATTCATAGCCTCGATAATATTTTAATGAAATTTTTGATATGTTTACATGCTCCAAGTATCTCTCATGAAAAATTCTCAGAAAAGAATATGAAAATGTAGGTCTAAAATACTCTTAGGAATGGAAGTATATAAAATAACTAAAAATAAATCAGGGAATAGAATCCAATAATAGGTAAATCAAAATAAATTTTAAGAATCTAGAAATGGAATTAAATTAATCAAATCATTAATCATTCTAAAATTATAAATAGAAATAAAAATGGATCTCAACAATCTCTAAAGAAACTTTGTATTTTATTTAAATGGTTGTAATTAAATTTTAAGTTAAATAATTTTTTTCAATGAAAAATGTCTTCTAGAATAATAAAATAATAAAAAATCCAAGTGTACAAATAATGAATCTCAATAATGACTCCCCTTCACTTAAAAAGATATAGCGTTTTCACTATTATGGAAAGCGACATAGGAGAGATAGACATATAAGCATAGACATATTAGAAGTGGAAATTATGAATTTAAAATTGGGAATTGAGAGATCCCTATAATGAAGGTCATTCCATGGGAAAATGTAGGATGGTAATGGGAAATTATGTTTCCTGTAAAAATTGTTAGAAGAAAAATAGCTACACTATATAAAAAAATTAGTGTATAGGGGTTAATCAATATATAAGAAGAAAAATGGGTAGGTACACACAGTTAATAGTATGAAAAATTAGATCCAATAAATTCATGAATCAACTAGAATAAAGTTTTTGATGACCAATGAATAGAAAGTGCTAGGAAAGAAAAAACAAAGGTCCTAAGAAACTCAATGAAACATAAAAAACAAAAAATATGGGTTTCCTCCCATAAATAATTTATAATGACATTATCAGCTAGATGGATAGAAAAAATTTCATTCAATGACTTCCATCATCTCAGATGTCCTCTACCTCTTTCTATAACAAGTGGTAGTGTTTTCAAGCTCATGGGGGCACTTGGTTGGGTTAACCACCTCAGGAATCGGTCGACCAAAACACTCATGGGGTAGTAGTAATTGTCATGAAAGTCATGGAGGGGTATCTTATATAGTACATAGATGGATCTTCTTAAGTTGGAATTTTATGTCTACTATACATTGATATATCTCATATGGGAGGCCATAGTGTGTCCTTATAGACTCGTCAATAACCACAGATGATGCGGTAGAGCTAGAAATAGATGCATTGATACATAATTAAATATGAGTAAAATAAATCTAGTAGTGTAGTTAAAATTGTGTCATATCCATAGATATGATAAATGATATATAAGAAAACATCTAATAAAAATAGAGTGCAAAAATAGACACCCAGAAATAGTGTGAAACATGGGATGGGTATGTGGGTATAACTAAATAATTCAAGCCATATTTTTTCTATTCACATTGGTATCCCCCTCCTAAATAGTGGGTGCATGAATCTTCCCTTCCATGTCTATCTAATATATGGAGGGTGATGTAAGGTCAGAAAATTTTTTAGGATGTGTCATGGTGTTGGTAGTGGTCTTGTTCATGATAGGTGGAAGGGAGGTGTCGATCCTTACTGAGGCTAGAAATCTGGTAGCTGGATCAATCAGAGGCACCTTAGATGTAGAAAGAAGTTAAGGGTCATTTCCCAATCATACCTCATCCAGTATAAACTCTTGTTAAGCAGTAATGTTTGTAAGCTCTCGGGGTAGGCTGACCTAGGTGGGTGGTGGAATTGAAATGGTGGATAAAGCGGTATTTGTGGCAGTATGTAGTGGTGGGTGGGAATATGTAAGGGATGGTGGTTGGGTGGGGTGGTGAATTGTGATGGATCATTGAAGGGGATGTCAAGGTGGAGGAAAATCTATCTCAAGTTCTCCAGAATATATTGTATAATAGACTATATTTTCGATGGAAATGATGGTGTAGGGGAAAATGTGGTAGGGGTAGTGGAGTGGCGGTAGGTGATGAAAAGGTGGAAGTAGGGGATGAGTGAGAAGTGGAGTGTTTTGGGGGTTCATCATGATCGGTAGAGGCAGGTACTTCATGGGTTAGGGTAGGGTATCGATGTTTTGGGGCCTCAATTGCATCCTCTATGTACTCAAGGACCCACTGGTATCTCCCCTTGATCTTCCTCAAGAGCCCCATCTTGTGGAGCATGAGAAGATTTATGGAATCCATCTTATTGAGAGAGCAATGAGGCCAAATGGCATCAAAGACACTGAGATTATGGGAGAGGTTGGAAATGAAGCTACCTCCAATAAGTGTACCATCATCCTACAGCACATGGGCCTAGTAGTAAAGAGAAAAATAGTAGTCCATGTTGACAGTAGGTCCACCCATGGATGAGGATAAAATCATGACCTCTTTATAGATGATGCTCCTATGAGAATCATCTCTGGTTAACCAAGCATGAGCTATAGATCGATATAGAATCGGTAAAGCGGCACCCCATAGTTGGGTTATCTTTACCTTATGTGAATCATGGAAGCTCTGGGTGTCCCAAGTGATCAATTCCCATCTCCTCATTATATACATCTTGGTTGGGTATAGCCGTATAGCAGCATAATCAGGGGAAGTGATGAAAACATAGATGTAGATACTGAGCCTAATGATAAAATCTCCCTGAGTGATCTCCCATGGAATTCCATTGAGATGAAAGGTGACATGTTTCAAATTGAGTTCCAAAGTGGACAAAAACTCCAGGAATAGCTCCTGATACATCTTCTCACGTACGTCAGAGATTCTATAGAGGCACATCTTTCCCATAAGATTGAGGAACTCCTAATAAAAGTGGATATTCTTGAGAATGGACTGGTCCAGAGTCTTATTGAACCACATAGGATTGGATTGTAAATGGACCAAGAAAAACTACTACTTGGGGTCAGAGAAATGTAGGAATGAGTGAAGGTGTAGGCATAGGGAAGCACATTAGGACTGGTTGTATAAATACTATAACTTTTTATAAGTAGATGGAGTGTAAGAACCAGATGCGAATGGTGAGGGGTAGGATATGTAGGTGGTGGAGGAGTTCCAAGCACCAATTTCTTGGGTGGTGGAGGATCATATCCTTGGGCTATGTCTTTTATGGTTTTGGTTCAAGCCATGATGGAGGGATGTAGAGAGTAAGGATGGAATAGAAATGGGTGGGAGGTTTTACTGGGAAAGGTAGAAGGGAAGAAGGAAGTAAAAGTTGATGTTGAGGGAGGACGAGCAGCAGTTGGGGAGAGGGAAGGTCATGCAGGAGAAGAAGTATGAGGGGAGGAGAGGGGGCAGTGCTTGGATGTGAGCCCTGAATCAAGGATTTTAAAGTCATCACATGATTTTCATGTCATGTAAATAATACATGATGTGTAAATATTGGTTATTAATTCTTTTTAGTTCCTAACATTTTCACATCATCTAAATATTACATGATGTGAATTTTTCCTTTTTTTTCATTTGTGCCTATTTTTTCCATGAAATTATGACATATTACTAGTGTTCCTATGACTTACTAAACTTTAGAAAAACTAATCTATCCTATTGGACCTATCATGGGTTACCTCCCAGTAATTACTTTCTTTAACATCAAGAACTAGACATAATCTTCATCAGGATATGAGGTCTCTAAATCGTCCTCACTTTTCATAATCATCTTTCTCATCAATAAGAAATATATATTAATAATTCAATGAATCGCCACTTTTCTTGGAGGCTTTCACTAAATTGAAAACAACTTTTTCTTCACCAAATCTAAATTTTATCCTTCCTTGATTTAAATAAATCAATTCATTCCCAATGGAAAGAAATGGTCTCCCTATAATGATGGAGGAATTTACTTCCTCTTTCATATCCAAGATAAGGAAATCAGTAGGAATGATGAACTTACCAACCTTTACTAAAATGTCCCTGAGAATTCCTTGAGGGTAATTGACTGATCATTCAACCATTTGAAGTGAAACTCTTGCTGGTTTCAATTCTTTGAACCCAATATTTTGGAATACACTCATGGGCATGAGATTAATACTTTCACCATGATATCATAAGGATCTTCCAAAATTTCATACCTTTATATTATAGGTAATAGAGAAACTTTTAGGGTCTTGCATATTTGGTGTATGCTTCCACTGAACAACTGAGGATAATTCTTAATTTAAGGTGATAAATCCTAGGTCTTACATTTTCCTCTTACTAGAAATAAATTCTTTCAAAAACTTGGTGTAAGAAGTCATCTAACCAATCCCTTTTACAAAGGGTATATTGATGTGTAATTTTTTAAACATATTTAGAAAAAAAATATTGTCCATCTCTTTTTCCTTGCCTCATACTCTCTATAAATTGTAAAGGGGGTTTTTATGGTGTTGTTTACACATAGAAATATTCCTTTTCAAGATGGTATTTTATGGGAGATTTTTTATTTGGATCTGATTCCATATTTTTCTCTTAACTTGATTTATTTATTCTATCATTTTCATCCTTGCTGATGATTGTCACACATTTTTCTGGTTCTTCAAGCTTTTTTCTCACCTCTACATGGATTTTGAAATTATAACATTCTTCCAATATTAAGAACTATAGAATTTTCCTCCTATATTAGATGTGTTTTGGTATTACATTGAAAAGTACATAGTAATTGATCCAATAGAATCATGGAGATCTGTCCTACTTAGTTCTCAAGGTTTCATAGGGAATCCCTTTGGTATTTCATTTCAACTTCTTGGGTAGTCATCTTATGATCTTCTTTCTGCAAAAAGGTGGTGAACAGCTTCTCAAGATTTGATTATGGAGGTGGGGCTTGGTATTGTAGTCCTGGTAGAACTTACTGAAATTTTTATTTCTAAGATATTAAGGGAAATTTTTATTACTGAAATTGTTATTACAGTTGACGATCAAGATTCTATGGTGAGTTCCTAGGTAGTCCCTAGTTTCTTAGTGGTGCTTTACCACTCCACTATTTATAGTAACCTTGATTGGTTTATTACAGCTATTGAGATGGTATCTGCTAATATTATTGCTTCTAATATTATTGGGGTTAAAGAAACTATTTATTTTTTATTGTAATTTATGTAATTACAATCTTGACTTTGAGGTTCCTTCATTACTTCTCTACAGTCCTAGTATGGGTGAAGGACTTTGCACATCTCACAAGACTAGAATTATATAATAGGGGTAGTATGTGGTGGAAGTGTATTAGGTAGCTGAAAATATCCAAAAAAATCATGAGTTCTTTAACATGGACTTATAGGTGGGAATTCTCTTTCAACTGATGGATTTTATGTCCTGATGGTCCTTAGTCACTCTACCATAGACTGTAATTTTCAGAGTTCTAATTTTAGGCACACATTGAGTCCTTGATATGGTCACTTATGTGTTAGCTCCTTGAAACTATCTCAATCTTCCCAAGCTGACTCTCCATCTACCTGGTTAAAGTTATGGATCTCATTTCTAAGCTTTTAGGTTCATATTTGTGGGATGTATTTGTTTAATAATTTATTTTATAAATCATCCCAAGTCATGATAGACTCAAGAGCTTGTATTTTGATCCAATACTTGGCTTAGTTACTCAAGGAGAAGGGGAAGACTTGAAGTCTGATAGCATCTGAGGATACACCTTGATTGCGAAAGGTGTCCTAGACTTCTAAGAAATTTGAGATGTTTTCATGGGGATATTCACTCTAAATTACACTAAATTATCCCATGTTTTGGATCAGTGGATGAATCCTAGTTTAATTTCAAATGAATGTGCTTGGATAGGAGGGTGCATAATGTTGGGTGTAGCACCACTGATGGACGGAAAGTTATATTCCATGATGGTGTGCTCCTGTAACTCCAGTCACTCTCCTTGATGTTTAGGTGGTGCATATTAGAGGTTTTGGGCATGTGGAACCATAAGGTTTTTTCGCTCATTAATTCTTTATAATTATCATGTATTCCAGTATCTTTCAATATCTAGATTGAAATCAAGAAGTTATTGAGCATCAAGGATCCTTGAATGAGTCAAAGGGCCCTGACGCATGCACTAGGCTGAAGGATAGAGGATGCAGGTTCTAGTTAGTGTGTGGATATTTTTAAAAATAAAAGAGGAAATAATATGGGGGTAAGGTAATACAAGGTTCACACTAAAGGTTTTTATTCCAAGGCATGGTAATTTCCCCAACAATGGTGGAAAATTTTAATCAGCCCGTGCAGCATTATTAGTTCTGCGCGGGCATTGATCGGATTAGAAATTATATTATCCCAAACTACAATCACCTGCAAATCCATAACACAGTGTTAGTGTGGGATTGAACCCATAGGGACTAATTGGAAGTTAGGAAACCTAGCGATAAGAACCTTAAAGTAGGATTCTTCGTGAAATATATTTTTTTTGGTTTTACTAAGAATACATAGATTAGGTTTAATTCGGATTAAAAGGAATGGATTAGGGTCAATTTCATGGTTTAGGAAAAATATTAATATTAAATCTATCTTGGTATAGTCCTATGGTTTAGTATACAAAGTGGTTCAAAGGTCGCCAATTGGTTTTGATCCAATAATTTGTATCTACCTAAGTTGGTAACTACTCTGTGGTTAAAATATAGTAAAAAACCTAGGTGTATTAATCTTGGCTTTAAGGCTGAAAGTATCACAAGTTATTGTTCCTAACTTACTCAAAAACAACATGGTCAGGGTCTTATAATTACACTTACCATGATCAAGGTTATGCAAAATAACGAGATAAATATTTTTTTAACCTATTTACTAGCCACAGGGTTACTAAGTTTTGATTTATAGATTCATTATATTTAAACACACCCATACTCGTTACCCCTAACCCTAAGTAGATTATTCATGCATGGTGATAATAATCAAAAGAATAGAAACATAAATCATGCTCGATATAATAAATAAACAACTAAAATCAATGAAATCCATAATTGAAACCATATAAAATCAATCAAATACTAACATAAATGAATGAATAGTGAATAATGCAGTGATAGATGAAGTTGAAGGGAAATTGGGATTGGATTAAAATGTTGGAACAACAGTACACAATTAAGGAGTCTTGGAATAGTAAGTGGTAATAATGTAATGATTGAAATGGGTAAGGAAAGAAATAAAAAAAAATTATAAGAAAATAGAAGATAAACAAAGAAGAAGGGAAAATATTTCTGGCATCCATCCAACCCCTCTATAGCATTGAGGGTGTTCTCAAATATATAGAGATAAGAGTTTCACAACATGTAAATAATTCACATCATGAAAGTTATTTAAGTGAATTATTTCTAAACATTTACATGATGTGTAAATATATTTCATGTCATGTAGTTCAAATATGAAAAGGTCTATGAAGATCTTGGATCTTCTATATTTCCCATCATGTATCTTCAGTGAGATTCATAATTCGAACTTTTCTTGTTGTGTATAATATTCACATCATGTATCTTCATCAAGTTTTAGATTTGAAGATTTAATGTCATGTAATATATTCAAATCATGTACTTTGGATTAATTCCATGTAAATCAGATTCACGCCTTATAAATTCGAATAGCATGTGGTCTACTCAAGGAATAAACATTGTGTACTTTGGATTCTCAATGTGTAATGTCCAAATTTTTTGTTTTCTAGCATTTCCTTCTTTGAGTATTGAGAACCTATTCCCTTCAAAAACACAATAAAACCAAATTTACTATCTAATAAAGTATAACTAAAACTTAAATAAATATATCCAATATGTATATATAAATTCATCTTATCAATAAATAAAAAGGGGACATGGAAATTTGGAATTTAATGCTTGATATCATTTTGATTGAATTATTTGATAGGAATTGAAGCATAAATAATTATGGTTGATTGATATTTTTTCTACTATAATCATATTGTTATTATTCCTTGATATAGTTATAATATTTTTAGAAGTGTTTCTTATTGTGTTTGAGAAAGGGGTGATGATATGTTTATTAGTGGTGGTGGTTTTATGTGGTTGTTACAATATATAGTAGATGATATTGAGAAAAATTGTAGAATTGAAGTTGAGGTATTTTTCATGAGATAGTGTAGTTATTTTTGTTGTGATATGGTAAATATGATGTCATAGTGGTTGATTTGTTTGTTAATATATTGATTCTTATAGGTTTATGTGTAGTGTCTTAGTTGTCCAAAAACATGGAATGATTATGAATAAATGAAATGATAAATGGGAAGGATTTTGTCGATATAATTAGTGTTTAAATGAATGAATAATTAAATGAATGAAACAGTTATATAAAATTGGAATGATATGATATATTTAATAAATGAAATGTATAATGAATGAAACTCAGTATATTCAATCATAATTTATATGAGAGTATAAATGATATAAAGTGGTAATATGGAATTATAGTGGTTAGAATTATATGTATCATGATGAATGTAATAAAGATGGAAAATGTTAATGTGGAATTTAAAAATAAATGTGTTCAATGAATGAAATGGGGATAACTTTCATGTATGTGATAAATTATTTTTGAACAATTAATATAAAGAATTTTATAATTTAATAATGTGAAATTTATTATGAGGTGAGGTATGGGAAGTTTTGTGATTGTTGTGTGGATTTTGATGATGGGGGTGGTCTATGTTGTGGCTAGAGGTGGTAGTGATGTTAATGTTTAGTGGATATAGTTGTAGTTTAAAGTTTTGTTTTGGGTAGTGGACCTTATATTGTGTATATATATAACAACTTGGCCCCACTTGTAGCATAGGAACCCGTCCTTTTTAATATGGTTTTCAGGTCTTGGCCTTCCAAGCACCACCAGTTTCCCCACAAACACGTTTTTTCCCCTCCCTGAGGCCCACCAATCTTTCCTAATGAATCATCATACTATTAACTATCCCCACATTCCAATATATGTTCTTTTAGTGCGCTTATTACTCACTCATTCACACCTTGAGAAACTTCCCAGAATTTCACCCATCCTAAAACTACTCCAGGCCAATATCACTTAATTGTGGAGTTCTAATTAGGTAGTCTCATGAAAATAAAGGTGAGCCTTATTTAAATGAGTAATAACATTTAGTATTTTATGTATCACTTATCCTTTGGTGTTATAATATGTGTTTTTATATATAAATTTTAGCTTTTTATCCACTACAACCCAAGTAGGGTAACATGACCGATGCCCATTTGAGGTTTTAGGTTTTGGGTGTTTTCTTCAACGTCCATGTTGTAGAGGATATGAATGGATAACTACTCCCCCATTCCCTATTCACTCCTCCAAAAATAGTATGGGCTATAATTTCTTGATGTTATATTATATGATGATATGGGTGCATGGTGGGGGTATATATGGAACGAGAAGGGCATGAGGTTGATTTCCTTCGTGATTATGTACTCTTTCATTAGGTGGTACGTAGATATAAAAGTGATGTGGTTGTGATATGTGGCATGTGGTTGTAGATATGTCTATTGGGTTTCAAAGGATCTAAAAACTATTTTAAAACACATAAAAAGAAACTAATAAACCCAAATAGAAGATCACTATACTTGAAATATGAAACCATGCGTACTGTAAATGAAGAACCATTAAATTTGTACTTTATACTGATGACCCATTGCACATATTCATCATTTATGGTTAATTAAGATCACATGAGAGGAAACCTAATGGAATATATCCTTTGCATGTGTCCAAGGGTTAAAGATAAATCACTTTTCATACAAGCAGGATCCTCCATACTTCATGGGATTCCAGTGCCTCATCATGTTAAGTAGGTTTGATATGAGAGCTTTGGGATATGGGAGTTTTTTTCAAGGCTAGGGTAGGATTTCATACACACAATGACATGTAAGTATACTATTTGTTAAACACTTGAGTATTCTCTATGGGTGATCTTGTAGTTACTCATTCATTATAAAACTTGATTAAATGCCTCGACTGATTCATGAAACCCTTACATGAATTCATCTTTCATGTGTTTCATCTAATGAAAAAAATATTACTTAATGGAAGAAAACATGAAATATCACTTTAATGATAACTATTATCATTCATCTTCTTGAATAATCTAATCTAATATCCTTATGATATAGCCCAATCATACATTATGATTTTCTAAAGGTAGTATCATGTTTATAAGATTTATGAGAGCCCTAGTGGTATAATAAGACATAGCCAAATTATATCATATTTAATTAGACTTTAGGGAATATCTACTTAAATCATCCACTTACACTAAATACTAAAATACTTTCATACCATTTCACCATATTTTTTAATGTATATAATAACTTTTGAATCCATATCTAAAACTTCTTTTAGATATCTTCTAAAACATTTTTGGAATTTTATCATTAAATTCACCATGTATCACATCATATGATATACCTTATGAATACCCATCTAAAACTATTTCATAAAAACACTAAAATTCTTTTAGAGAAACTCTTAAGTCAAACTTAATCCTCATTTAGTCAACCAAGAAGTGTAACCCCACTGGACTTTATAACATTGAAAACAAATATTAAGCACTTGATCTATAAATGTGTGAAAATAGTGTCCTATATAAAATAATTAAGGCTACTCAAGTTATAAAAGGATCTAGTGTGATCTCCATTAAACATATGTATCACTATATATATTCCCAACAGTCACATCACATGATATCATGCATTCTCATAGATTCTCTTTGTCCAATACTTTAGGTGACCATGGGACATGATGTATGTAAGTCACATATACCCACGTCATATGTTCTCAATTATCTAAGTATATATTGATCAATTTAATGAATACATCACATATAATTCACTTTTATGGATGATCACATCACATGACCCTCATTTGAATAGATAAAAACACCATATGTATTATTTAGGTTCTCCCACACACTTCTTGGTCTATCTCAATCAAGATCCCATATGTCATACTTATCATACATGATGAAAATATCATCTTCAATGAGCACTAACTAAATACATGATCAAAAACATAACCAACCACCCTGAATTAGTTAAGCCTTAATAATTTCATAAGAAAGGTATAAAAGTGTGAGGGTTCTCATGTTAGGTATATCACCCTTATCTTCTAGTGGAAACTCCAAATATGATCCATGCACCCTTATTATTCCAAATAAAATGTGTATGACACTCCATGTGGTATAATTATAGGGTTATCCAATGTATAGAAAAAATTGTTATGCCGCATGAACATATTATGTATCTCTATAAAAGAATCGTACTCACACTAACCTTAATATTTCATCACAACTAATAATACTCCATAATGAACATCTCTTAGGGATAACTAAAAGTCAAACTTTGATTGTTCAATTATCATTACATTTCATGAAATGTATATCAATATATACATATATACATCCAATTTGAAATAATTATAAATTAAATATTTCCTTTTATTTGAAACATTTTATATTCATAAAAATATTTTAAGAATATTTAACAAAACCCTACATAAGAACATATATATCATATTATATATAATATACTTCCAAATCATACTTATATTTTTTGCACTTTCTATGGTATTGTTACATCTATATGTAATTATTTATGAATAATTATGTGACCATATAATAAAAAAATACCACTAAACTCTTTTGTAAGTAAAATCTATGAAGAAAGAAAGTTTGAATAATTGTGGGATTTAGGAATCATTTCCTAAAATTCAACTCCTTGAGCATATTTAAACTCCTTAACTCCACAACATCAAATATTGTGATGATAATAACTTATATTGTATATTAAGTACATAATCATCATTCATTGAACCTGTTTCATCAAAATTTATCTTGAAATCTGTTGGTAAATAATGTAACTATTTTCATTATCACCTACCAACACCTCTTAAACTTCTTCTGGATAAAGTGGTGTTAAATTGGTTAATATAACTAAATATAACTCTTATATTTCTATTTTCTAAGATGCCATAATATATTTTATAATATTAAGTAAAATTCACTTTATCATGGTAACTAAATGTAACTCTTTATATTTCTCTTTATTATCATAGATCCTAAACTCTTTAATATTCTAGTGAAAATCACATTTTAATTTTGAGTGGCATAATTTTTATTTTCATAACTTTAAACTAATCTAAGTTCAAACATACTCTCACTAACCTCTTAGACAATATATTCACTTTAAAATGCCATGCTAAGATACTCAAACTCCTATGTGTTAAATAAATAACTCTTATTTCCTTTTAGTAGTAATATTTAACAAATAAATTTATATTTTCATATCATATATGGTATTCTATGTTTTGGGGATATTTTTCACTAAAAATAAGACTTTATTATTTAAAATATACTACTTATGGATAGTAGGAATACCTTCCCTCATATTTTAACAAGCATCTGGACAAAAAAATTATCTAGGATAAAACATTGTTATCCTTGTATCCTTTTAAAAAACATTTTATATAAAATTATAAATCATAAACCATATATACTGAATTCAGTATCTCATATTATTTATAATAAATATTTATTAATAAAGAATCATCTTATAATATAATATAAATGATATAATTATACACATATTTTATTTAGATTCATCTAATATTGATAAAATTCATTTATATTCAAATCTTTGATGTAGCAACTCTCTGCTTCATCACTCAAATACAAATTATAAGCTCTGCCAATTATTCCCTTGATTTTGAACTCCTGTATATTTATAACTCTTGTAAAACATAAAATTTATATCACATGCCCTTTAAAACTAATGAATTCATTTCTATAATACTGATAGCTGACATTGAAATACCATAGAGATTTACAAATCACTTCAAGTATTTTGAACAATTCCATCTTATGGAATCATAACTTTTTTCTGATAACACCCTTAAGTTTCAACAACCTTAACTGAACACTCAAAAAATAGTGTTGAACTTCCCAACTAACTTTTCTTCTTCTATTTTTAACTTTTACCTACTTATATTATCTATATAGCACCAGAACCTAAACATCATATGGCCAAGTCATCTATTCTCAACACTTTGAAAATATCAAGTGAAGATTTCATGAAATAATTTATCATTCCAAAACATTTCCATTAAATATAATGATAATTAATTCTATAACTAGAATAAGCCTTAATAAAACCTCTAGTCTCACAAAATTATTAGAATACTGAATCATATTGAGTATCATTGACATATATAATAAAATTGTGTATATCAAACTAAATTTCATCGGGTTATTTTATATCTAATGCCTTTAAAATGATATGTTAATCATTTTATGATTTTCACAAGCATCTAGATTTACCTATTAAACAAATTCAACACTTGGTTACCTAAGAAGTTTTATTTCTCTAAAAAATAGGCTTTCTCCTTACTTAAGAACTCTTCTTAAGTTACCAATCTTAATAGTTGCTTACATAAAGCTTTTTTTAAGGATTGATCTCAAAGTTAATCTTGATGATGATGATGTTATATATCTATAATAGAATCTTTTATCATATGAGTATCATGTTTTATAAATATTTAATAAATACTTTTATTAATTATGATCCCACTAAAATAATGACCCCCATTAAGTACATCATATCCATTAGTGTGATAAGATCCATATTTCACTAAGCAATGAGTTTATTAGGGTATTCCTATAATCAATTAGATATTTAAGTTGGGAATCATCCCAATCATATCATTATTGGATTGTTGAGAAGATAACTATTTATCTAATAAAATATATGGATAAACTCAACTATATTTCTCTGGTATCTCAAATGTTGGGGATTCCAAGCTAAGTTCATCCTAAAGAAAAAATCAAGAATAAGTAACCTAACTGTTAGGATCGCCACATTACTTTGCTTCCATATATAAGATAATCTAGGTTCACACATCTATAGCATGATTTACCTGGTTGGATGATAGAGGTCTTGAAAAGTGTTTCTTAGGAAGGAATCTCACACATAGTATTTGAAGGGGATTTAATCTCACCATCTTATCTAATGTTATTACCTTTATGTATGCTTGCTTCAAAATGATTTAGTTTATAATCATATTCCTACCACCAGACCAATTTTTTCAAACCATATGGATGTGTAACTATTTGTGTAGCCCATAGTTTGTGTTACTCGCCCAAAAAAATAAAATTAAAATATATTTACACATATAAAAATGCATCTTATACATAAGGTTCGTGAACTTTTCATATAAAGGTTTATAATTATATGAAATTGATGATCCCTTATGAGTAATCCTAGATCCATAGATAGCCAATCACTACCTTTCTAGAACATGGAATAACCTTCTATGATAGTGGTAAGTATGACTTAAAATCCCTCTACCTAAGGATACTTTACTCAACATAGATTTAAATTCATCATAATTATAAAAATTTATATGTATAAAATATATCCAACAACTAAATTCAAGTTAACAACCTTAACTAAAAATCAAATTCAAGGTAAATAGAAATTATATCCATTATCATACCTAGAAAGTAACTCCTTGGATGTATGTATGATAACATAGAAATAGTTTAGAAACTTTAAACCAAAGCATACACACATTAATAATATAAATATTTTATAAATATGAATAATAAACAAAGGAATGAAAAATTCATATATTTAAACATGAAATAAATATTTATGAACAATTAATAAATAAAATCTAATTATAAACACTATAATTTATATATATGTATATATATAATATTAAATATAAACACTTTATATTTATTTCTTAATATAAACTCCTTTATATTATTCATTATACAGAATTTCATTTTAAATATAGGATATTACATAAAATATAAAAAATTTACACTTCAATATATTATGTAAACTATTTACATAATCTAAATATCACATAGTTGACATTATTTAAACCATGATAAAATTAACAATTAAAACATATTTTGATATGGTCTAAATAATATCTCGTATAAGGCCTTTAATTTAAACAATTCAAATTGTATATTACGAAAAATTCATAATCTTAAAATATAAACACATTATATTTATACTTTTTTGTAATTTTTAAACATTTATAAATTACCCTTATGATTTCTAAATAAACACTTTATTTCTAAGTCATAAGGCATGTTATATAATTTTGTGAAAGGTATTTAAATATTAACTCTTAATATTATGGAATATTTATTAATAAATGCTTCATAAACATTTAATTAATTAATTATAAACAATTTCTAATTAATTAATTTATAAACACTTTATAAATTAATAAATATCACAAAAATATATTTTATTATAATTTATAAACAATATATAAATTATATAATTAACTTCATGATTAAATTATCAAAAAAATCTTTACTAATTGTATTTAATGATCTAGCTTGAGTCGTAGAATATGATAGATAGTTTTTGTAAAGACCCCAAACCTAGTAGCCCGGAGTTGGTGCCTTAATTTATTACATTGGTACTATGAACAAGCTATTACGTCCCAAAGTACCAATTAATTTAGTAGCTTTAGAAAACCAGATACAAACATAAATTTTATATTATAGATTTAAATTAAATAAAACATAGAATCTCCTTTGGAAAAATCTCTATTATTCTATATTATACCTTCTTTTCAATCATAATATACATCTTGTCATCCTGGGAAATAATAGAAAATAAGAAAGGGGTGAGCTCAGATTCTCAATAAGAGTAAGAATACAGCAGAATCTATCATAAATAAAGATAAACAATAAGGTAGGGTGAAAAACAAAAAACACATGCCAATAAAACATAATCTTGAGCATAATATGGTAGGAATAAAAGTTGAACAAAGTAATTCCATATAAATAATTAAATGAGAATGAAGTTTAACTATGTATATTTTACTAGTTGAATAATCACATGGATTATCAATAACTAATATCATAGTGCATAATGTGGAACATCAGAAACATACCATCAAGGCCTTGGGTAAGAAGTCTACATAAATAATTAAGGTCTAGCCAAAACCAAGTATATTTTGTCTTCTAAAACCTACTGATGCATCGATGGGATATAGTGCTCCCCACCCAACACTTACTAAGGACAATTCATTCCTCGTATGAAAGGGGTGAAACATAATCAATATATAAATTCATATTGAAACTAGCATATGAAATGTTAATAATTTTCCCAATAAATAAACATAATAATAAACTATACAGAGTAATATGGACAGAATGGGGTTGTCTTAGTGGTACTGTGTAAGGCAGTTACTCTCTGGAAACAAAACTAGCTTAGTTTGGAGTCCTACAACACTCAAAATTAGCTGGGGCATGTGGCATGTAGGTGGTGGGTTGGTCCCAGAATAAGCGTGGTGTGGAACCCACCTATACCTCATTACCCATCAAACATGTTTGTAGTTGGGAGATTACTCTATTTGTAAATTCTCCCCATAATCCTATATCATATCCAAGTTCAAATCCTGGTGGGATAGAATTTCTATTGGCATGTGGTGATGCAAGGCATAACACAAGTAGATGGTGACGCAGGCGGTGACATAAGTGGTGACACAGGCAAATAGTGATGTGGGCATGATGTAGGAATGACACTACACTGGTCCTTCATGCTATTTTTTGGGAATTTGGTCCATGTAATGGGCTTCATTCCCACTAGTAATTCGTTCCATGTATTGAATAAATAAGTCTTTATGGGTGGGCTATCCCTTGGGGGGATATGGCCTGCTTTTCTGGCTTGTGTGTGTGGTGTGTGTGGGTTTAATGTAATTGTATCCCTGAGCACCTAATATATATAATATGGTGAATGGTATAAAGATAATATATCCCGAGTCAAAATTATCATAAACCATTCAATAAAATATGGTAGGTGGTATCATAAGAAATCAACCTCAATTAAGCACAACAAATTAACATAAGGGTTACACATGGAAAGAAATAGGTATCATCATCATGTCATAAGTCATAATAAATGGGAATATCATAAAGGTGTCCATGAAATAATAGATTTAAATCATACATGAACATAAATAAGGTAAAATATGTATATATCATGATAAATTATTTCCAACTAATGTGAAAACAATTAAAAAGAGTGTTTAAGAAATGTTAGATATGAGCTACTTTAGTATAGTTTAAGGGGAAATATAAGATTATTTAAAGCAAAAAAAGGAATAATTGTTTGCATAAAACCAGAAATGAGATAAGATAGTTTTTCATGATAAAAATAGTGGTTTTATAAAAATATCAGTGGCTTAAAATATATTATGTAGTGTACTTGAAAATGGGTAAGAAATTGGGAAGTTCCCTTTAATCGGGCTTGCTTGTCAGGATGATTTGAAAAAGGAACCTTATAAAACAAGTGTTTCCCCATAAAAAAAAGAATTGTGATAGGTTAATATATTTGGAACATACACATAGAATGTTGTAGGGGTTCATAAGAATAATTAAGAATTACATTGGGATAAATAGAGAGAAAATGTAACCCAAAAGAAAAAATGGAGGTTCAGGGAGAATCCCTTACCTTATGTCTGAAACTATTTTGTACTTATAATTAATGTCCTAGATAATAAAATTAAATCCATTAATTAATTAATTAATAACCTATTACACATTTATTTTATTTATTATAATTTTATTAAGTTCTTTTATGACTTTTTTGATGAGTTATAAGATTCAATTTTTTCGTTCTGGAAGTGTTCTGTTTCATGATTTTATGATTTGTTCTCTTGAGTTTAATTATGGGAGTTCTTGTCAAATGGTAGAAAAACTCCAAAAGTAGAATTATATGATATTTATGATACTCCAAAATTTTAAATGGTCCCATATATCATGTTTTTTTAAATATTAGTATGATCTATTAGATAAAACATTAATGATGACCATTTAAATTATTTTGGTGTTTTTTTTATCATCACGCATTAGTTTTGTTTCACTAATTAATATTATGTATATATACTAGTTCCAAAACACTAAATAAGTTGTAATATACATTTTAAAATATTTTTTAACCATTATAATGGTTTTATTACCATCCTTGAAGGTGGTATTATAAAACAAAAAATCATCATCCATAAAGGTGGTGAATCGATACCTCACGGGCGATGTTTTCATTTTTTAGAACATAAGGGAAGAGAAGAGAATTGATGATGGATATACCATTAAAATAATAACATTACAATATATATATATATGACACTTTAGTTATCATGTTACTTTTTATAGTGGATTTTATGTAAGGATAATAAAAAGAAAAGAAATGAAAGAGAGAGAGGAAAGGTTTTACCTCTTGAGTATTGTATCTTAGAGAACCTCCTTGAGGGACTAGGAAATGGTCTTTTAGTGAGGCCAGTAAGACCATAACATGGGGAAGAGGTTTGGGTGAGTAATTAGAGATAATATTAGTTAGATCAAAGTCTTAGAAGGTGTGGGTATAAGGGCTCGTGTGGGGTGGTATTTATAGTGGAGGAGAGGGGTGTTTTTTATTATTTTATTCATTAGTTTATTATTTTGGATCAAGACTATCAATAGTATTGATTCTTGTGAATAAATATCGTAACTAGAGAATTTGAGTTTGAACCAATGGGTTCTTACCTCATTCATAAATCATTAAATACTCAATAATTCGTTTATTTACTTATAATGTTAAACATTGTAAATTATCGTATTTCACTATTCATAAAAAATTCAACTATTTTAGAAAAAATCAAAAAAATCACCCTAACAAATTTTCAATGTTTAGATTTTAAAAATATACTCCATTTTATGAAAATAATTTTCTAAATATTATAAATTTAATTTTTAAATAAAATCATCATTTATTCAAAAAATACCAATTTTAATATTATAACTGATTTTATGACACTGAAAAATTAATTGAGGTCTCATAAAATTATATTATAACCATAATACAACAAAATATTGATTAATGAATCTATTTTTTGAAAACAAATTTTCTTTTAAATCATTAAATTAATTATAAAATTGTAAATAAACATTTTCATTTCACAAAAATATTGATACTTAATTATTATTTTTAAAACATTTATTTAACTATTCCATTATATAAATATATTATAATTTCATTCGTAAGATAACTAAATTTTATGTATAATTTTATAGGTGATGTTACTATTCTATTTCCCAAATTATTATTCTTAATGGTCACATTACTATTCCAACAGTCTTGTTAATATTTTACAGTATATCATGATTTTAAACTTGGTGTTGTGTGAAACATAAGTGATCAAAGATATTAAATTTAAAAAGATAAATACCATAAAATCTTGAGGTATTACATTATCCCCTATATCAAAAATTTCATCCTTAAAATTTCCAGAATGTTGCTTCATAAAAAGATTTGGGTAGTTCTTTATTATAATTTTCTCTAGTTCCCTCATCGCCTCTTCAATTTTATGATTTTTTCAAAGTACCTTTATCAATTGAGTCATCTTATTCCTCAACACATATTCTCTAGTGTCTAGAATCTGAATAGTATCTTCACAATAAGATAAATTAGGTTCCAAATATATTCCTTCATAAGTGATAAAATGCATTGGCTCTGGCATGTACTTCCTTAAAAAAGATATGTGGAACACATCGTGTACTTTAGAAAGGATATATGGAATTTCCAAATGATAAGTCATAGATACAATTCTCTCGAGAATTTCAAAAGGTCTGATGTACTTGGGACTCAGTTTCCCTTTCTTATCGAACCTTATAACACCCTTCTGTGGAGATACTTTTAGAAATATATGATCACCCACTTAAAACTCCAAATCCTTTTTCTGGTTGTCAACATAACTCTTTTACCTAATTTTCACTACTTTGATATGAGTTTGAATAGTATTTACCTTTGTTTTTTTTCCTCCACGAGTTCTGGGACTACAAGATTCCTTTCACCAACTTCATCCCAACAAGTTGGAGTATGAAATCTTTTGCTATATAATGCTTCATATAGTGCCATTTGAATGCTATAATGGAAAAAATTGTTATAGAAAAATTCGACCAAAGGTAAATATCGATCCCAAATATCTTGAAAGTCAAGTGAGAATGATCTCAACATGTCTTATAATGTTTTAATAGTCCTTTCATATTGTTCATTTGTTTGAGGGTGATAAGAAATACTCAAATGGATCTCGGTATCCAAATCCTTCTGAAGACCTTTCCATAATTTTGATGTAAAATAGAGATCTCGATCAGAAACAATTGATATAGTTGCACCATGAAGTCTTACAAATTCATTAATATAGATTATTTCAAGGTGTTCTAGTGTAAAATCCTCCCTTATAGTAAGGAAATGTGTAGATTAGGTAAGTAGATCAACAATTACCCATATTGCATCATTCTTTCTTGGAGTCTTTGGTAATCTGGTGAAAAAAATACATAGTAATGCCATCCCATTTCTATTTATTAATATTTATAGGTTTCATTAATCCTCTAGGATGTTGTATTTTATCCTCCACCTATTGAAAAACTAAATATATTGATACATAATTAGAAATTTCCCACTTTATATTATCCCACCAGAAATGTTCCTTCAAATCTCTATATATCTTAGTTCAATCAGGGTGTATAGAGAAATTTGATCAATGAGTATCATATAATAATTCTCTTTTCAGATCGGGTATATAGGGAACACAAAGACACTTCCCAAATTTCAAAATTCCATCTTCATATATGAAGTCTATCAATTTCCCATTATTCACAGCTTTAATTTTCTTTTGAAAATTCTCATCATCAGACTGAGAAATTTTTATCTTTTCCAATAAAGATGGTTTGGAAACCATTTGAAAAGTTAGTGATGTTTCACCTTATTTGATAATTCTCATATCAATCTTTACTAGATCTATGTACACAAGATTCATTTAAATCCTAGTTTTGTTCAGAACTCCATGATCCTTACTGCTCAATGCATTTGATACCTTATTTCCTTCCCTAGGTGTTAGTGTATTGAACAATCATAATCCTTGAGTATCTTGAGCCATCGCATTTACCTAAGGTTGAGTTCTTTTTGTGAGAAGATATATTTCAAACTCTTGTGATTTTTATATATCTCACATCTTTCACCATAGAGGTGGTGTCTCCATATATTCATAGAAAATATTATAGCCGCTAACTCAATATCATGAGTTGGATATTTTTGTTCATGATTTTTCAATTTCCTTACTACATAGTCAATAACTCTATCATTCTGCATAAGGATACAACCAAGTCCTTTATTTTATGGATCACTATAAATCACAAATCCACCATTTCCTGATGGCAGAGTCAATATCAGACCATTCACTAATATCTTCTTAATTTTTCAAAAAATTATTCATATTAATTTTTCCAAATAAACTTAACCCATTTATGAGTAATCTTGGTTAATAGGTTAGCTAATTGGGAGAAATTATGAACGAAATATTGATATTAACCTACTAATCCAATGAAAATACATACCTCAGTTATGTTTATTGGTGTAGGCAATTATTGGACTACCATTATCTTCATAGGATCAAATGAGATTCCATCCTTGGATACAATATGGACAAGAAAAGAAATTTTTTGAAGCCATAATTCACAATTTCTAAACTTCCCATATAACTCTTTTCCATCTAATATTCTCCAGAATAATCTATAAGTGGTTTTCATGGTCCTTGTAGCTTTTTGAGTACATGAATATATCATAAATAAATACCACAAAAAAATTATCAATATATTCATTGAATACTCTATTAATTAGATCTATAAAAATAGAGTGTGCATTATTCAGTAAAAATGAAATTACTATAAACTTATAATGTTCATACCTTGTTTAAAATGTTGTATTTGGAATATCTTACTTCTTTGCACACAATTAATGATATCTAGAATAAAGATCAATATTTGAAAAATATTGAGCTCCATGAAGTTGGTCAAATAAGTCATCAATTTGAGGTAACTGATACTTGTTCCTTTTCATAATAGCATTGATCTTCCTATAGACAATGCACATCTTAATAAATCCATCTTTCTTCTTAACGAAAATAACATGAGATCCCCAAGGTGAAACATTAAGGCATATAAATCCCTTATCACTAAATTTTTATAGTTGTTTATTTAACTCTATTAACTCCACCATTTCCATTTTATAGGGAGTTTTTGATATAGATCTTGCATTAGGGATTAAATAAATAGAAAACTCAGCTTTCTACTCTGGAGGATGTCTAGGTAAATCCTTTTAAATACATCAATGTATTTCTATACAACAAGTACACCCTAAATTTAAAGATCACCTTTTTAATCAGTAGGTTTTATATGCTCTTATTCTCCAAGTATCTCATTTAGAAGAGATACTGGAGGTGGATTCATATATGACTCAAATGATGAAGTATCCCCTATAAAGATAAGAAATTACATATCTTCATGATGAATCATAATATTCTTATCTTTGTAATAAATTTTTTCATTATATTTTAAATCCCAGTTCATACTAAGGATTATATCAAAATAAATCATATGTATGATAATAAAATCAGAAATTAGAGCATGTTTATGTGTTATAATAGGAACTGATCAACACATCTTTATTGAAATAAGGTTCCCACTAGGATTTTTGAATGACAACTCCCTTGTTAAAGTGAATTTGAAATATTTAATTTTTAAATCAAATTAGGAAGATATAAGGGAACGTGATGATCCCAAATAAAATAAATATTTATCTAAATTTGAGGAGATGATTAAAGTACCTACCACCACATCATTAGGAACTTCAACCTCAACTATTGTGACTACATAAGTATGGCCTTGTTCCCTTGTCCTTTTTTGGGGTAATTTCCCTTTAAATATAGGGTATTCATGTGTATAGTATCCCATCTTCTTATAGTTTAAGCATTACACATTTCCGACTTATTTATTTAACTTTAAATCATGGGAATGGTGGCCTTTTTTCACACTTGAAACAAAATCTCATTCCCAATAAGCATGTTCCATGATGTTTATTTCCACATTTATTTCAATTTGGAAATTATATTCTTCCATTCATACCTTTTTTCTTATTTCCTTTTCTAGAGTACTCAACATCCCTCTTCTAATCCTACTTCCCTTCGAATCCATATGGCTTGGAAAATTATTTATCTATATTAATGGCACATGATACTATATCGTCGTATGATTAGAATGTTTTGGAGACTATTTCCCTTCATATAATTTGTTTAAGACCATCAAATAAATGTTCAATCTTGATCATTAGATTTCATATGTAGTCCGCAGTATACCTTTCAATACTTATAAAGTTGTCTTCATACTTAGAAAAATTTTCATCCTTTTTATGTCTCAGACTCAAGAATTGTATCTCCATATCCAGTCATTGTTTGCAAGGGAAATATTTTTCTAATAAAATTTCCTTAAAATCCTTATATTCTATATTAGAAATTTCGTCCTCATTTTTGTTTTTAATTAATGACCACCACTAATATAAATCTTTTGAGAGATGATAAAATATCATGATAAATTTCTCCCTTTTCATTACTTCAAAAATAGAGAAATGTCTTCTCTGAGGAACTTATCGATTACTCAATTATAAATGGGTTTGTAGTCCCATTTAATTATGGAGTTTGTTATCGCATGAAGTGGTCCAACATTGTTACACCAGATTATGGATTGGGATGTTCCATGCGATTAAGTTCATTTATCATAACCTAAGTCAGTTGTACCAGTATAGTCATATGTTTTTCATCTCTAGTTGCATCTCTAGATCCAACATCATTATCTTTCATCGGACGGAAATCCTGACATGGAAAACGTGAATTGATACAGTTTCCAACCCTTCCACTAGGAACTATTTCTAAACAATTACATACACTAGATTATATTATAAAATTTTAAAACTAGTGTAACACTTCAAGCATAAATAATCTCAAAATAATTAGCTTGTCTACCTTGAGAATATTCTCAAAGTCATTTATAAGGTTATATTTCCCTAATATGTGTTTTTATCAATCTAGTTTTTAAATTTTCTACTAAAATTCCTCTGATACTAACTGTAAAGACCCCAACCCCAATAGCTCGGATCCAGTTCCTTAATTCATTACATTGGTAATATGAACAAGCTATCACATCCTAAAGGACTGAATAGTATAGTAGATTTATAAAACCAAATACAAACATAAGTTTTACATTACAACTTGAAATGAAATGCAACATAGAAACTCCTTTGGAAACATCTGTATTCTTCTAAATTATCCATGCATTTCAATAATAATATACAACATTGAATCCTAGGGAAAAATAATACATAAGAAAGGGGTGATATTAGATTATCGGTAAGGGTAAGAATATAGAAGAATCTATTATAAATAAACATAAATAATAAGGTAGGGTTAATAACTAAAAACACATGCCAAAAAAACATAATCTTGAGTATAATATGGCTGGAATAAAAGTTGGTCAAATTAATGCCATATAAATAATCATATATGAATGAAACTTAACCATGAATATTTTACTAGTTGAATAGTCACATGGATTATCAATAACTAATCTCATAATTAGGTAATGCATAATGTGGGATATAATAAACATATCATCAAGGCCTCAGCCAATAATTCTACAGAAATGGGTAAGGACTCGGCCAAAACCAAGTATATTTTGTCTCATGAGACCTACCAATGCATCGAGCCACTATAGTGGTCCTCACTCAACACTTAATAAGTCCAATTCAATACTCATATTAAATTGGTGAAACATAATCAATATATACATTCTTATTGAAACTAAAATATGAAATGTAAATAATTTCCCCAATCAGTAAATATAATCATAAACTATCCAAAGTAATATGGAGAATGGTATCAGGATACTACATCCCCAATAAAAATGATCATAAACCATTCAATATAATATTTTAGATGGTATCATAATAAATCAACCTCAATTAATCATAAGAAATTAACATAAGGGTTACCCATGGAAATAAATGGGTATCATAATCATGTCATAAGTCATAACAAATGGGCATATCATAAATATTTCCATAAAATAATATATTTAAATCATACATGGAAATTAATAAGGTAAAATAGGTATATATATTGATAAATTATGTCCAAATTATGTGAAAATGATCAAAAATAGTGTTTAAGAAACTTTTGAAATGAGCCACTTTAGTACGGTTTAAGGGGAAAATATAAAAGAGTCTTTAAATAGAACAAAATAAAAAATTGTTTTCATAAAACCAGAAATAAAATAAGATATTTTTTCATGATAAAAAAGTGATTTTAGAAAAATATTTGTGGCATAAAAAATATTATGTAGTTTACTTGAAAATAGATAAGAAATTGGGAAGTTCTCTTTAATCGGGCTTGCTTATCGAGAGGATTTGAAAAAAGAACCTTATAAACCATGTATTTCCCCATAAAAGAAAGAATAATTGAGATAGGTATATATATTTTGAACATACACATAGAATTTAGGAAGATTACATAATAAAAATTAATAATTACATTGGGGTAAATAGAGAGAAAGTGTAACCTAAAGGAAAAAATAGAGGTTCGGAGATAATACCTTACCTTATGTCTGAAACTATTTTTCACATGTAATTAATGTCCTAGATAATAAAATTAAATTCATTAATTAATTAATTCAGAACTTCTTCTACGTGAATTTTATTTATTATAATTTTATTAAGTTTTTTATGGCCTTTTTTATGAGTTATAAAATTTAATTTCATCGTTCTGAGAGCGTTCATTTCATGATTTTATGATTTGTTCCCTTGAGCTTAATTATGGGAGTTCTTTTCAAATGGTGGAAAAACTCAAAAAGTGTAATTATATTATATTTATATTCCTTTATAATTTTAAATTCTCCCATGTATCATTTTTTTCAAATATGATGATTATTCATTCGATAAAACGTTAAGGATAACCATTTAGGTTATTTTGGCATTTTTCGATCATCACGAACTAGTTCTGTTTTATTAATTAATATTATGTATATATACTGGTTCTAGAAAAATAAATAAGTTTTAATATATATTTTAAAAAAATAACTATTATAATGGTTTTATGAACATCCTTGATGGCTGTATTAGAAAACAAAAAATCATCATCCATGAAGGTAGGGAATCGACACCTCACGGACGATGTTTTCATTTTTAAAACAAAGGGGAAGAGAAGAGAATTGATTGTGGATATACCATTAAAATAATAACATTATATTATATATATATATATATGATACTTGATTTATCATGTTACTTTGGATAGGGGAGGTGAAGTAAGGATAAGTAAAGAAAATAATTTTAAAGAGAGAGGGAAGGTTTTGCCTCTTAGTGTCGTCTCCAAGAGAACCTCCTTGAGGGACTTGGAAATGGTATTTTGGTGATATCAGTAAGAAAAAAAAATTGGGAAGAGGTTTTTGAGAGGAATTAGGCATAATATTATAAATTTATAAGGCTTATAAGGTGCGAGGATAAGGGGTGGTGAGGGGTGGTGTTTATAGCGGAGGAGAGGGGTGTTTTTTTATTATTTTATTCATTAGTTTATTATTTTAGTTCAAAACTATCAATAGTATTCATTATTGTGACTAAATAAAGTAACTAGAGCATTTTATTTCAAACCAATGGGTTCTTACCTCATCCATACATCATCCATGACTCAATAATTCATTTATTTACTTATAATGTTAAATACTGTAAATTACTGTATTTCGTTATTCATAAAAAAATCAACTATTTTAGAAAAAATCTGAAAATTCACCCTAACCATTTTTAGACATTTATATTTAAAAAACTAGACTCCATTTTATGAAAATAATTTTCTAAATATGAGAAATTTATGTTTTAGATAAAATCATCATTTATTGGAAAAATACCGATTTTAATATTATAACTGATTTTATGACACTTCGAAAAAATAATTGAGGTCTCGTAAAATTATTTTATAATAATAAGACAAAAAAATATTAATTTATGAATCTATTTTGTAAAAAAAATATTTAAAATTATTATATTAATTAAAAAATTATAAATAAACATTTTCATTTCACAAAAATTCCAATACTTAATTTATCATTTTTAAAACATTTATTTACTTATTTCATGACATAAACATATTATATTTTTATTAATAAGATGCCTAAATTTTATTTAAACTTTCATAGGTGAGTTTACTATTCTATTACCTGGATTAGTAGTCCTAATGGTCATATTACTATTCCAATGGTCATGTTAATATTTTATAGTATATAGTGGTTTTAGACTTGGTGGTGTGTTCAACATAAGCTATCAAAGATGTTAAATTTAAAAGAGACATGCCATAAAATCTTGAGGTGTTACTATTTGGAAATTCTTAAATAGTTTAAGTGTTATCAATCATACTTTAGGACTAATATCCATGCCTTTGAATACGATATTAGCATGCATAAGTTATTTTTAGTTTTGTAAGGAAAAAATCATACGTATCAGGAAACAAACTTACATATCGACAAAACCTTACGTATGAATCAAATTTTATGATTCGCATGGATATAATAAAGATGGTGTGATACGCTATTTTTGAAACCAAGGTGCAATCTATTATATGATATGATATTAAGGAGTTGTGCACTATGACTAATATAAATCCTTGGGATTTGTACTTAGACATTGGCTACAATATCCCTATTTCGTAAGATGTGACTCAACTGAGTAGAATAAAAACCTGAATCATATTTTACAATTAGTAGTACACAACTGGAAAAATAGGTTATAATAATAGTTTGGAATCATTGTTATAGGCCCCCAAACTGTTGGTATAGCCTATACCAACAGTTTGGTGAACCGTTGAGTGATTTTCCATCAGAAAAAAACTATAAAATAGTTTGGATAAACTGTTGGTATAATTATCATTGGTATAGAAAATTTAATATGAAATAATTATACTAATGGTTTGGACAAATTATTGGTATAGGTATCCTTTTAAAAAAAATACATGCACCAAGTTTTGAACCCATGACCTCAGGGTTATATTCCAAACCCTTTACCACTCTGATACAACATATTTTATGTTTATATATACATAAATATATAATTGTATGTATAAAAATAATTTTCAATCTTGAATTATTTATTATTATTATTATTATTACACATATTTTAATATATAAATATATTGATATTTATATATATAATATTTTCTTAAATATGATTTATATATTTCTAAATATATATTTAAACTTAATATATAATATATTTAGTGAAAATGATTTATAAAATTATTAAAAAATAACATTAATAAATAATTTGTTAATTATTATTGATTAATATACATTAAATTACAATTTGGTGATAGAAAAAAATTAATAAATTAACTAATAGCTTATGACAAGTTAAAAACAAGGTTTGAACTTCAAACGACCATTACTTTTGATCTGGGTGTTTGTTTAGGCTTCATGAGATATAAAATCAAATGCTACGACTAGATCTACACCTTCTAGACTCCAGGAGACCATGATCCCTATTTTTTCATGGTTAAAAGGGCATAGAAGACCTCCAAAACTAAGTTTGTAGTTGGTATACCCTAATTTTTGAACATTTAATGAAATTTCATCTTTGTTAAAGAGGGTTTTATTCTCTTTTTTCAGTGGATAATGAATTTATTTCCTATTCTTACATTCATATGTATATTATGGAATTATATTTTTATTTGGTTCATATTTTAGTGTTATTTATAATTATATATATATATGTGTATGTATATATTTACATATATATACATATATATAATGATAGGTAGCCTAAACCAACATAATTAAATATCTATTACTCAATACTAATTACCAAATTATTAATTAATGATAATTTTTAATAATTTTATAAACCATTTTTCACTAAATATATTATATATTAAGTGTAAATACATATTTTTCAATATATAAATCATACTTATGAAAATATTGTGTGTGTTTGTGTGTGTGTCATTATATTTATATATTAAAATATGTCTAATAATAATAATTAATTGAAAATTAAAAAAAATATACATACATGTATATATACATTTATATAAATATAAAATGTGCTTTAATTAATTAGTAATGTTTTTGGAATATAACCCAGAGGTCCTCGGATCAAAACTCAATGTTATAATTTTTGTAATAGGATACCTATACCAAAAATTTGACTAAACCATTGGTATAGGTGGCCTAAAACCAGACCTATACAAATATTTTGGTCAAACCATTGGTATAGGTGGATAAAACCATACATATACCAACTATTTACCCAAATAGTTGGTATAGGTCCGTTGATACAGCTTAAATTTCTAGTAGTGGTATGACATAAAATATGACTTTGAAATATATATTTTTCTCTATGATTTCATGAATCTAAATTCATGGTAATTATTTCATACCACTGTTTGGTTTTAAATGATCTAAAAACTCTTTTTAAATATAGAATAATTAATTAAGAAACCCAAATCCAAGATCACCATGCTAGAATATTAAACTTTTGTACTGAAAATGGAGAACCAATAAGTGTGTAACTTGCATCAGTGACCTGTTTCACATCTTTGTCATCTTTTATTAATGAATATCACATGAGAGGCATCCAAATTACCTCCCAACTCTAGAGGTATCCATGAACTAAATCTAAATTGCTCATATTATGAGTGGGATACTCCATCCTCCATAGAATGTTAGTGCTTCATCATGTTAATGAGGTAAGAGAATAGATCTTCAAGATATGGTAGTTTATATTGAGTCTAGGGAGGGATTTCATACACACAATCACATGGTGTATGGCTCTTTCTAAAACCCTCAAGGATTCTCCTCAGGTGGTCTTTCATTTACTCATGCATTATAACGTGTGATTAAATGCCTTGGCTAAGTCATGAAACCCTTTCATGAATGCATCTCTCATGGATTTCACCTTATAAAATAGATCTTACTTAATTATATTCAATGTGTAAGATCACTCGAATGATAGCTATTATCATTTGGCCACCCAAATAATTGAAGATAGTAGCATTTCAATATGGCCCAATCATACCTTATAATTGGAAAAATGTAGTAGTATATATACATGATTTATGATATTCTTAGTCATATAATATGAAAAAGTTGTATTACATCATATGTAATTAAACTTTAGGGAATATCTCCTTCAATTTGGTTATGGATGTTATGTGGATATATGGATATGTGGTGATGTGGTGATGTAATTTATGGAGGGTATGGGAGCATCAAGACATATGTTGTTGGGGTGTAAGGGTGACTAGTTTAGTGGGTAAGTGGATGAGGGGTACCTTCTCATATATTTTCTTTATATTATATTACTATTCTTGTATGAATATTTGGGTGTGTGATCCTTAGTGATGATGGAAACTAGTTTTCCTGATATAGGTAATGAGTTGATATTACTATTTATTTACTTAGGAATTAATATGATTCTTACACATTTTCAAGAGATATTTTGGGGAGGATCCTACTGAGTATACTTGTATGATTACCCATATATATATATATATATACTATTGTTATAGGTTTGAATGATGTTTTTGGGGATCAGTTTGGACATCACTAGCTCATGGCATGGAGTTAGCTGGTGTTGTTGGATTTGTCGTCATAAGAATTTATCGTATTTGGGTATTCATTTGGAGACCCTTTTTATGTATAAAATTACATGTATTATGGATTTTATAAGGTTAGTATATCCCATATGTGTGTTTTATACCCTCATTACTAATTTCCAACACATAGACTATCGGAGATAGGCTTTTGGTGTCACACTTTTCTCTATTATCGTCCCATGAGGGGTTCCAATGGTGAAGGTTCGTGACATCAAACATCGCCTTCTTATTATCACCATGGTCTGTATTTCCTACATAATACATAACTTTTTCCTTTTAACAATAAACAATAGGCTCATCAAAATTTACATCCCTGTTTATAATAAATTTAGAAGTTTTATTTTAAAAGTTAAACCATGATTTTTACACATTTACTCCAATTTCATATCCTAAAATTATAAACTTTATTGACTGAGCCTCAAGTTTAATATCATCCACATAGGCATGAGGTGGACTACCAAAAATTCTCAAATAAGAATAATCAAAATTATTACCATGCCATACCTCCTTTGGGGTGAAAAAAATCAATTGTAGTTGATGGAGACCTATTTACTAAATAACAAAATGTTAACTTCCTCAGATCAAAATTTCTTAAGAGGTTATACCTTTACACACATGAATGCTACCTTTAATAGAAGTTCCAGGTTCATCCTTTCTACCGCATTATTCTATTATGGTGTATATTGGACAGTGTGATGCCTCATTATCACATCACCCCTATAGAATCCATCAAATTATATGCATTTCAAAATTCTAAATCATTTTTGGTTCTAAGGGTTTTAACCTATTTTTTTGTTTTTTTCCATTATATTATTTCATTACATAAACTAAATGAACACCTCATATTTAAATTTTAATAAATAAACAAATGAATTTCTAGAAAGTTTTTCAATCAAAATGACAAAGAACATGTGACCTCCATGATATTCCACCAAATATGGACCCAAAAAATCTAAATGAATATAATTTATAATACCTCCATAAGAGTGTTTTTTAGGTCTAAATCTCACCCTACATTTCTTAGTAATAACAAAGGCCTCAAAAATTTCAAACATGCATGTAGTATCACCCTATAACAATCCTTTATTACTCAAAATTTCAATCCCTTTCCCACATATTCACTCAATCCTTCAATGAAGTGAATTTTTTTATCAAACTCACTTAAATAAAAATAAACTACCATTGTACCTATAATTAAGTTGCACATCATAAAATATCATCCACTATGTAACTTCTCTTTCATCATAACTAAGGTTCCCTTAGAGACTTTGACCAACACACACTCTCCAAATAAGTAATATCCATACTTATCTGGGATACCCAAAGAAATGGAAATTTTCCAAAATCTAGGGAAATATTAGGAATAAAACAATCTAAATACCCTATAATGCACCCAAACATGCAATAATTCACTAACCTCAACCTTAATCTCTCCTTCACCCCCAATTTCACATTTCTTGATAAATTCTTAAAATAAGAGAATAAATCCTAGGAGAAAGTTATGTGAAATGAATCATAAGTGTCAAGGATCCATTCATTACCCGAACCTAATGTGTTTAAAATCAAAACATCATTTCCCTAACCATCGTCAAAACTATCCTAATAAACTTTCTCCCTAAAATTACTACTCTATTCATTCTCTAAACTTATTTTTAACCTCTATACACAATACCTTTTCAAGTTTCCTTTATGTTTTTAGAAATAATATCACATCCCATCATACCATGATCTAGACCATGTATTAATTTTAAATTTTTTATCCAATACTTGCTTATCCACTTGATGATGATTAAGATAATATCAAAATAATTATTAGGTTTTGAAACCTTCTTCAATTCATGCGATTGTATAGTATCCTGTACATTATTGATATTAATTTTATCACTACCATACATCATGTTTTTAGGGGGAAAATCAATGGGTATTATAAAAGTATAGAGAAGAAAAATCATTTCATATGTTCCCCTTTCCTTAGTTATAACTCCTTAAAGATCCAAGATAACTCTATTGAAATTATCAAGGTGCTATCAGACTAACATAACTTTTGAAATCTTTAATGTGAATATACAATGTTTCATAGTTTATGTTTGTCAATGATTCTTTCTATAATTTTTATTCTAATTTCTTTCAAAGTCCTAGAGTCATAACTTTGTTAATAACTTATCTTAGAACCTCAACACACTCAAGAAACTCTCACTATATACCCTCATTAGAATATTCACCTAGTATTTTATACACAAATTTTTTAAAAACTTGGTTAGATCCTGTAGTTCCATGCGCAACCCTACTAAAATATTACTGGCCACATATTTACATTCTATAAAGTGAAATCATTCAACTCATGGAATTTCACAATGTAAAATTTATATGGTGTAAAAATATTTAGTTTATATAAACCAAAAACTATAAATTTAATCTTTAGTCACCAAAGAGAAACCCGAACCCATATGTTCTGATACCAATTGTAGATCATGGATGATAAAAAAAATTCTTAAAAATATAAATTATTACACAAATTCTTAAATAATTACAATTTAAAAAAATAATTTTTATAAAGATAAATTAATTTTTCACCCGCAAAATAAAAAATTATAAATGAGTGAGGTCTGACACACTTTAAAAAATCATGTCAAAAATAAAAATTACAATTAATTACTCTACCAATTATAAACACATCCAAAAATATAACTTTTTGGGTCATTTAGTGAAATAAAATTATAGTTTTGGTCACTATTTGTCATTTTTACTTCAAATAATATCATTCATGTGATTCCTTGGATTTTATTGGTATGTTTTCATTTTGGTCATAGGAGTTTTTGGGTTAAAATTTAGTGTTTTTGAGGAGTGGTAAGGGAAGCACGGTTAGGAGGATGGTTAGATTAACTATTTAATCTAATCATTTGTAGATAAAAATAGACCAGTGGAACCTACACGGTTAGTCACATAGTTTCTTTAACTATTGGAGCTAACTATGCGAAATGTTTTTAACCCAAAAATTGTAGCACAATTAGATTCATGTTTTTCTTATGTGATGCCCCAGCTCGAATCACCAAATTTAGGTTGGAGTGTCACGTGACCTGATGCATGACTCCTTATATGCAAGAGGTTACATACTAGTGATGAGGACCTAATTAGAACATGGGGAGACTATACCCTTGGTTCATATATACAACCAACACAAAAACACAAATAAGCAATAAATAAATAATAAATACATATAACATAAGAAACAAGAACAATATCCATGTTGTAACAAATGGAATAAAAGTAATACATGATATACCAAAGGACCCCCAATTTGGTAGGTCAACCAATGTATGAATATAGAAGAAAATAAACTAAAGAAAATAAAAAAAGTCCGAATTTTGTCTTAGCATTTCCCTTGTCCTCCAAACTCTAACTACTCAACCACTCGACATGGGGTCATTTCCATTCACTGGATCCCTGACCATAAAGTCTTTATATACACCAAGGTTCTTGTGAAAGGTGTGAGTATAAAACCATTAATACACCACCAATGAATCTTTAATATAAGTGTGGAAATATATAAAAGTGCATTCCATGACCATAAGGTAAATTCACAAATAAACAATCAAGTGTTGAGACATCGTGTACTAACCAAGCTTCCACAAATCCCAGATCTACTTGCTTTGTATCCATATTGGAAGAGAAGTTATATATAACCTCATGTACCCAAAAATAATCCCTAGGGACAAAAAAATCTCATAACAAAACATAATTCCATCATTCCTCGGTTTAATCCATAAGGTTGTTGTGCCCACCAACTATCTCAAGCCAGGCCACAAGGTTGTCATGCCCTGCTTCCCAATATCAAGTTAGACCTCAAGGACATCATTCCCTAGAATCTATCATTCAAGACCCCCACCATATTCATCATACATAATGTCACACATGATACCCTTCTAAAGGGTTGAACGATCCATGAAGGGTCCGTCAGTCACTTATTTATATATAGAAAAATCAGAGTTTCCAAAGGTAATGTACACACCCACATATAAGGGAAAACATAGAAAGGAATAAGCATGTCATATCAAGAAAAGTCACATGGTTTACAAATTCACCCATATGTGATTCAAAACATACTAAGGTCTCATGGGATACACATGCACCCATATGTGATTCATAACATATGAAGGCCTCACGGGCTACACACTCACCCATATGTGATTAATAAAATATAAAGGTATCATGGGATACACACACACACACAAGTGAACCAAAACATACAATTTCATACAATAGGCCTAAATGGTAAGTACTTACTACCATTATCCTGATCATACAAAAAAAACAAATAGGAGCAGATCTAAGAGAGAGGGAGATATGGATCACCATGACAGTTGTTTGAATGAAGAAAGGTTTCTTAGGATACCTTTCCAAAATCACCTGATTTTCATACCCTTGATAGGATAGGAAATCATCCCAAAACATCACCCTATAATTTTCTACATCATCAACCCTCATTAGAAGAGGAATAATAATGGTTATCAAGGGAGATATTGATACAAAATTGCATCATCAACTCCCCCAATTAATCACACATGGTTTCCCTTTTGAATCCCACAAATTCCATGAAGTTCAGTATTTGATTCAACCATTTTAAAAAATAGGTGGATAGAACCATGCCATAGTGATTTCCACTTTGGTCTTCATTCCTATGATTACACTATACCCAGAAAGATCTACCACGATGACCCACTATGGTATAGGAGTAATTATTTGGTTATTTTGACCCTAACACTCCTTTCACCATAGTGTGGTGAGGTATCATCGGTTGTGTTTCAGATAACCTTCATATCCAAGACTTTACCCACCATTCCTAATACTACGAGCATCTTAGCCTTCCTGTTTCACCTAGGTAGGTTTCTAGTACAACACATTGATGACCATGGGTGTTTTACTGCCTGCGGTGCTCCTCAAAAAGGCCAAAACTCTATTCTAGCCTTCATAATTCCTCTAAAATCCAGACTCTAGACCCTTAGGAACCTCTAAAACATCTCAAAATTTGAAAAAAAATCAACCAATATATGTCAAAACAAAATCACAATATACCTTGAAATTTTAGGGCATAAAAAATATCCCCTCTAATAACTTCTTGTTCGTGAGAAGGTCACTAGAACTCTTTCTCGAACAATTATACCCATTAAGACTGAACATCTTATTCTCATTCCTAATTATCCTCTTGGATTCACCCATTCTACCATAAAACTTGAAAAAGGGTTATTTTCTTCCCTCACATCACATTATCACTCCATTCTATGATCTGAATCAGATGTTCCACAAAAGATAAATCAGGATCCAACTCAACATCCTCACTAACAATCACATGGTCAAGGTTAGGCTCATAATTCTGAAGCTAATACACATGGAATACATTATTCATACCTTAAAATTATGGAGTAATATCCAATTTTTATGCCACTATCCTAATGCATTCAATGATCTTTAATGTCCCCACAAACCATACTACTAACTTTCCCTATTTCTAAAATCATCCATGCACCAACCGATGTGACACCCATAAGAGAACCCTGATCGCCCATAGTGAACTCCAAGGGTATTCACCTCTAATCAGTATATAAATACTTCCTACACTAAGTGACAATTAATAATCTTTGAATCAATTTCACCTTCTCATAAGCCTCCTATACTAAGTTTCTCCCAGTGATAGTTAAGTCACCCACCTTATTCCAACATAGTAGTGAATGATAAGGTCAACCATAGAGAGACTTAAATTTAACCATCTAAATTGAAGAGTAAAAAAATTTATAAGAAAACTCTACCAAGTCTAGATAATCATATCGTGATCCATAAAAATAAAAAACACATTCCCTGAGAATATGCTCTAAAATCAGGATCATAATTTTCAAATATTTGTTAGTATGTGGATGATACACCATACTCATCTTTAACTAAGTGCCTATTTCCTTTTGAAGCCTTTCCAAAATTTTGATGTAAAATGAGTGTCTCCAATAAGATATTATACTACTAGGTACTCTATAAAACTACACTATCTCCCAAGAATAGAGCTTTCCTAACTCATCTACTGAATGAGTCTCTCATATCGATAAGAAATGTGTTGCCTTCATCAGTCGGTTGACTACAACCCACACAGTATCTCAACCTCTTGGGGTCCTGGTTAACCCTGTAACAAGTTCCATCATCACCTCATCCCACTTATACATGGGTATGGGAAGAGGATAAATAAATACTCTTGGTTGTTGATGTACAACCTTAATTTGTTGACAGGTCATACGATGAGAGGTAAATTCCGCAATATCCCTCTTCATACCTAAGCACAAAAAACATAATCTAATGTCACAATACATCTTTGTTAATCCTAGGTGCACTACCCACTATAAGGCATGATAGTATATCATCAGTTCTTCTCTAATATAAATAGGAACCACTACCCTATCATGAATGTATATTACATTGTACGCATCCAAAGAATATCCTAGAACTAGTTTATTCACCACCAAATATTTTCGCATCACTGAAAATTTAGGATCAAAATCCTGGTTGGATTTCACTTGGTCCACCAAGGTAGAAGTAATGATTAAGGGAGCATAGGTCATCACCCCTTGATTCTTAGATACACTCATCAATAAATATTACAACAAGATCATCAAAGTCCACTCCTCTTTTGATTATCTCTCTCCAAGCTCATGTTTCTTCCTACTAAGATCATCTCTAACAATATTCCATTTTCTAGGATCATAATCCATATTAAAGTTAAACATTTGTAGATACTTAACCCAAAACCTCTACCGAAGGTTCAAGATTTACTAATAGAATATATAACTTAATCTAGTGTGGTTTTTATAATGATAAATATATCACCAAAAAGATAATGTCGCCAATAATTAAGTCATAAACCATAACAGCTAACTCCAGGTCATTAGTAGGTTAGTTCCACTCATGGAGTCATAATTGGTAAGACACATAAGCAACTACCCGATCCATATGCATCAAAACAGCTCCCAATCCAACATCTAAAGCATTACAGTAAACTACATAACCCATCCCAAGATTAGGAAAACCATAATCAGAGTAGATTTTAACCTTATCTTAACCTCTATGAAATCATCTTCACACTGGTTTTTATATTAAAAATTCACTCCCTTTTGGTAAGCCTAGTCCTAAGCGTTACTAAATGGGAGAAGTTCTAAATTAATCACCTGTAGTATCCTAGAAAACCAAGGAAACTATAAATCTAAAACATGTTCCTAGGTTGTTCCCAATACATAACTACCTCCACCTTTTATGGATCAATATAAATTCCAGTCTTAGAAATCACATGCCCCAAGAAAGTCACCTATTGGATCCAAAAGTGAAAATTCAAAATCTTGGAATAAATCTAATACACTCAAATCATACTTAACATGATATCAAGGTTTCTATCATGAAACTATGAGGTTTGTGGATATATGTGAATATAATTCAAAAACATAATGATGAAGGAGACTAGGTATGGGTGAAAATCATGTTCATGAGATACATGAACATTATTGAATCATTATTCAACCCAGAGGGTATCTTTCGATACTCATACAAACCATATTTTTTTCAAACACCATATTCAGTATTTCTTATTCTTTGACTCGAAGTTGGTGGTATCCATAACACAGACCAATCTTAGAGAACCATCAGGATCCCCTCAACTGATCGAACAGATCATCAATCCTTAGAAATGAATATATGTTCTTTACAGTGACCTAGTTTGAATTTATATTGTCCATTTACAACTGATGGATATAATCTTCCTTATTATCAAATAAAACTTGATAACCACAAGGATAAGTGTTTGGTCGTGTAAATCACTTCACCTTTAAATACTCAAGTTTCACCTTTATTTATTTTAACTTATAAAGTTTCACATGATAAGAAGGAATCAATATAGGTTCACTCCTAACATGGGCTCAATCTCAAACTCAATTCCCCTATTAGGAGGAATTCCTAAGAAGTCATTTTGAAAAAAATCAGGATAAAGATCCACTATATGATAAAGAGAGGATGAAATTGTTTCTTGATTTTCCATAAGAACCATACTCTCCAGCTACACTGTAATGAATCCAACTTGGATAAGGTCCGGTCCCACTCTATCTTCTCTTAAATACCATTCTCCAATGAAGACATGATTTTATCCCTTATGTGAGGTAAAGGTTACTCGTCTTAGAAGGAAATTGATGTGAACTCGATATCTAGTCAATCAGTCCATACCAAAAATCACATCAAAGCTAGTCATTTCTAATATCATGAAATCCCATAGATGTCTATAGTGAGCAACTACTACAGGACACTTTAGACACCTCTAGAGATGGTCTACCTTATTTCCCAAGGGTGTATTAAGAGATAACAATTTGGGGTACTATTTAATTGGAAGGTCTAACCCAGCAACAACTTAATCAGAAATAAAAGAATAAGAAGATTTTGTATCAAAAAATTTAGTAGATAGTATAGTATTAATCAGGACCATACTTTTAATAGTCAAAGGTCCATCTCTATCATCAGCTATAATATGTTCCACTACATAGAATCTACCTGCATCGGATCCAAGACCTTATTCCTATAATCCATGGTTCACATGGTTCACTGAACACAATGGATTCCATAACTACTACTGATACCCCTACATAGTTTATAGTATTTTGTATGCCTGGTGTTTCTAAATGAACTCAAATGTGATATTCTCAAATAAAAACACTGGATATGTCCCATTTAACCACACTGATCACACTTCTTCTGAGTATTTGGGCATAATTTATGGTAGTATTTGACCTTCCCACAATTAAAGAATTTGGGAGTACCTCTTCCCTTAGTGGAAGGTAAATATCCCTTTCTCTTATTTGGGTGTCTCTAGCCACCATGGCACGCCTCTTCTGAATTTTTGTTCCTTGTGATATAAAAAGGCACCCACAACACCACTAGAAATGCTACTCACTAATCCACTAAAATATGGAAAAATACCTCCTACCCGCACTACTATAAAATAGGTCTTTAACAGAACTAGAAATATTCTTTATCATTAATAGAAAAGCATTGAATACCTGAGCGAGATTAAAAGCTCTGGTCTTTTATCAGTGCTTTTTTAGTGGTGATAAATGGACTTTTATCAGCACTTATAGAAGCACTGATAAAGAAAATTTTATTGGTTCTTCAATAAGCACTAATAAAGTATACCTTTATGGGCACTTTTAAAAGCGCTAAAATGTGTCCTTTATCAGTGCTTTTAAAAGATCTGATAAATCTGTCCTTTATCAGTGCTTTTAAAATCACTGATAAGAGGTCATACTGTAGTGTGCTACAACAACACACTGTAGCACCACTGTAATGTGCTGTAACAGCACACCGCAGCACTAGAAACACACCAAATATCAACAAAAAAAGTCCCAATATAGACATTTCAAACATTTTTTATACAATTACATAAATAAAAATTATTTCATACATTCAAAAACATTAATGTTCCTTTGTCTTTTAATCCTGACCCTGAATCATACTATTGCCAAACAAACCACCCCTGCTCAAGAAAAAGAAAAAACATGTATAAGAAAATAATTCTTATGTTAGTAATAATATAAAGAAATAAATTAACATAAAGTGTTAATTTTACTAAAATTGATGTTAATTTTACTAAAATTGATGATAATTTTACTAAAATTGATGTTAATTTTACTAAAAATGGTATCAATTTTAAATAAAAATACACACTTGGAATAATACTGGTCACATGGTGCATCATATTGAGATGATCCTGATTATAACAAGTCTCAAATGACTTCTGTATCATTATCCTGAAGTATCCAAATAATCTGAATGTGTTTTCTTAGTTTTGAGTACGCCAGTTGTCTTTGTTACTAAAATGTAATTTTAAACTGGAAACATGAACTTTTGATTCATTATAATCACATCATGTATCAATTTTATGAAAAAATAATTCCTAAACATCATAAATGACTTATGAATCTTTTTCCTAAATTATCAATAAAATTCAAGTGTGTTTGATCGGCTTTTAGTGAGTGACACTTTTTGAACTAAAATGTTGATTTTAAACTGATAACAAACAATTTAAGTCATATCGGGAACATCATGTATCTAATTAAGGTGTATATGATTCCTAAAAATCAAAAATGACTTGTGGACCATTGTCGTAAATTATCAAAACAATCCAAATGTATTTTATTAGTTTTGAGTAGGTCAGATGTCCATTTTACAAAAATTTATGTCAATTTTAAATAAAAAGATGCACTTGGATTCATACTGATCACACCCTGTGTCGGATTGGGGTTTAGATGATTTAAAAAAGTCTTAGATGACTTTTGGATCATTTTCTTGAAGTATCAAAACAATCTGAATGTGTTTTATCGCTTTTGAGTATGACAATTGTCTTTTTTACTAAAATGTCATTTTAAACTCAAAACATGAACTTTTGACTCATTATGATCGCATAGTGTATTGGTTTTATGTGAAACCAATTCCTAAATTAAAAAAAAATGAATTATGAATTGTTTTCCTGAATTATCAATAAAATATGAGTGTGTTTGATTGGTTTTCAGTGAGTGACACTTTCTAAACTAAAATGTCAATTTTAAACTGATAACGAACACTTTAAGTCATATTGGGTACATAATGTATCGGATTGAGGTGCAGCTAATTCCTATACATCAAAAATGACTTATGTATTGTTTTTCATAAAGTACAAAAATATTCCAAATGCGTTTTATTGGTTTTGAGTAGGTCAGTTGTCCATTTTTACTAAAATTGATGTTAATTTTAAATAAAAATACGCATTTTGAGTCACATCGGTCACAGTGTGGGTCAAATTGTAGTGTGGCTGATTCATAAACATCTCAAATGACTTATGGATCAGTTCCCTAAAGTATCAAAACAATATGAATGTGTTTTCTTAGTTTTGAGTATGTCAGTTGTCTTTTTTACTAAAATGTCATTTTAAACTAAAAACAAAAACTTTTGACTCATTATGATCACATAATGTATCAGTTTGATGTGAAACTGATTCCTACATGTCACAAATGAATTACAAATCATTTTTCTAAATTATCAAGAAAATATGAGTGCATTTGATCAGTTTTCAGTGACTGGTGCTTTTTGAACTAAAATGATGATTTTAAACTGATAACGGACACATTGATTCATACTGAACACATCGTGTATCTAATTGAGGTTTGGATGATTCCTACACATCAAAAATTACTTATGTATCATTTTATTAAATTATTAAAACAATTTGAATATGTATGCTCGGTTTTTAGTATGTCAGTTGTCTATTTTACTAAAATTAATGTCAATTTTAAATAGAAAGAAGTACTTGGAGTAATAACGGTCACATCGTGTGTCGGATTGAGGTGTGGATAATTCCTACACATCCCAAAGTCTCAAATAAATTATAACTATCAATTTTACCATGATATTCATTAAATTTATTTGTCAAACTGTCAACACTGCATGAGTAGCTTCGAACAAACCACCCCTACTCGAAAAAAAGAATTCACCTGTATAAGAAAAAAAATATTATATGAGTAATACTAAAAAGAAATTAATTAAAAATAAATGTGAAATAATAAATTAATTCTATGGATGATGATTTTATTGTGAAAAAATCAATATTACCTCTATGATTGAGCAGTGGATATAACTTGAAAGAAAGTGATAAATGCAACACTACAAGGGTGAAAATTTTTTGAGGGATAAGAAGTATGTGGAAGTTTTGGTGCTGAAAGACATGAAATATGGACAAAACACCCCAAATTGAAAAAAAAGAATCCACCTGTATAAGAAAAATTATTATGAGAGTGATACTAAAAATAAATAAACAAATCATAAATATGATATAATACATTAATTCTACAGATAATGATTTTACTGTGCAAACAGCAATATTACCTCTATGATTGAGTAGAGGCAGAATCATTGATCTTCCTACAAAGGTAGTGGAGTTAACTTGAAAGAAAGTGATAAATGAAACACTATAGGGGTGAAAAGGTTTTGAGGGAGAAGAAGTTTGTAGAAGTTTTGGTGTATAAAGGCATGAAATATGGATAGACCACCCCAAATCAAACAAAAGAATCCAGCTATATAAGAAAATAATTATTATGTTAGTGATAATAAAAAGAAATAAATTAAACATAAATATTAAATAATACATTAATTCTATGGAAAATGATTTTATTGTGCAAACATCAAGATTACCTTTGTGATTGAGAAGAGGTGGGGTCGTTGCTCTACCAACAAAGGCATCATAGATGGATATGAATCTTTTAAAATAAACAAACTCTGTAGGGAATAATTAAAATTAAATCAATATTTCATTATATAATTTTTCAGTAAATAGATAAAGTATATTGTAATATTACCTTTTACATATTTCCAAAAGGTTTCATTCATTATATTTTGTTCTTCCGAGGGATTGGTAACATCATCATATGCAGAAGACATTGTTTTCATGAGTATTCAAACATTTAATTTAGATTATGTTAATGTGGTAGAGAACATATAATATTTTTAGGAAAAACATAATATATTAATAAACACTTTTACCTTCTCATTTAACTCTCTTTCTTTTTTTAAAGGTTTCAGGGATTTGGTTCCTCTATCAAGAATCCAAATCCCCTCTTTGTGGCCCCCTCTAAAGTACTAGAAATTTTTTATATTGGGATCGGCATAAATTGATTGTGATCTCCCAATAAAAGGGTCGTCCTCGATTGAATTTTCATTTGACCCGACATTTGTTTTAGTCACTAGTAGGAAAATCGACCAATTCTTATTTATTGGATCAGAGATATTAAATACTTGCATTACTTGTGATGCCATTGTGAACGGATTTTATTTTTTCCCTTCTACATTGAAATTCACCTTCGCGAATCCCAATTCATCAACTTTCATTACAATGATATTTTCAACCCATTTTCAATGGAAAATAAGCACTTAAAATATTTTATAATCTAACGCCTATATATGTTTGATAATGCCAAAATATGACATATTTTCATAAATTTGATTTTTCTCCTTGGAACCAGATATGTTCATCACTTTAGCCACAAGCTTAACACCATCATTTTTCATCGTACTACAATCATCGTGTTCTTTTATATAAAACATATAATCATTTATTACAAAACCAATGTAATATATATCATTTTCATTCGATCCTCTGGCTAGCCATTGAAGTCATTCGGAAATTGAATTCATACTTTTAGATAACTCCTTATAAATTTGATCTCAGAACCATCCTATAAAATATTGATTATGTGTATTTGATATTCATCCTTCAGCCCTTGATGGATTCAAATCTCTAATAATTTCTTTGTGGGATTCAATATATGGATCAACATCTTCACTATTATGTAAAATGTAAAGGTGTGCTTGCTCTCACTCTGTTAAGGTAATTGTAACAACATCTGTTCTGGAAATACCTTCACCCATAAGGTGTTTATTGTGATGAGACTTTGGGAGACCGATGTTGTCAACATATGATAGGTAATCAGTATAGAATTCAATATATTATTTAAAAATATATCATTCTACAATATAACCTTCTAGTCAAATTTTATTTTTGACATACCCTTTCAAAATATTCATATAGCATTAAATGGGATACAACCATCTGTAATGGATAGGACCACATAGTTGAACCTCTCTAACCAAGTGAACCATCAGGTTGACTATTATATCAAAGAATGATGGTGGGAAGAATATCTTTAATTCAGATAATATAACTGCAACTTCCTTATTCATGATGGGAAACTTCACCGGGTCTATACCTCCAATGGCCCGAAGGACTTATTTTTTTATTGATTTTGATAATCCACCTTTAAAGGGGTGATGTGGAACCCTTACAAGGCCCGTAGGAATGAGTATTACATGGCCCGTAGGCCTTAGAGGAATTCATTTTCCCATAGGCTTCAAACATTACATACAACCCAGACTAACTACTTGTAACTTCTCCTCCCCATCATCTTCATCGTGAAATCAGTTCTCCACCTTCGCATGGCTATTCAGATAGGCATTCCTGTGCATGCACAGGCTTGTCCCGATGGCAGGTTCCATACCCTATCATTCTTGCAATCTGTTTAGCTTTTTCTATGGTGAAAGCTCCTTTCTCATCCTCCTTGTAGAGCTTGTTCCTCGTAAGTCGTTTGGTTTGCATATGCACTTAAGGTGGCCCAAAGGCCTTGAGGTGGCCCGAAGGCCTTACTGACCCAAAGTCCTGGTTAATGTATGTCATACATTTTGAGGCAGAATGCTATAGAAAGAAACATGCATTAAATATTGCATCAAAACAAGATATCCATGTGATTTTAGTCCTTGTAACTTTAAATTAGTCATTAAAATGACATTATTGATATTTTATGAATACCCCTGTGGAACTTTTACACTATTAAAGAAAAGAAAAAATTTTAATTTTTCCTATTTGGATAGAGTGTAAGTTGCTGGAGGAAGAAAAGTCCACCATTTACCCTTCACCGGTGCCAACTCTTCCCTTATCCCCATTTCAATCAAGTCTAACCTAGACTTGATACCATATTTTGTTTTTCCATGAAAATTTAGTCAACATTACAATAACACTATCAAATACATTTTTTTCTACATGAATAACATCAAGAAAATATCTGACATACAAATAATTCCAATACAGTAATTCAAAAAAATTGATCTCTTCTTCCAACCTGATTTTGTAAGGTTTTTCGAAAATGGTTTATCGAAAATAGTTCCAATATCTTTTACTTTATTGTACATTTGATCACCCGTTATTGGAGATGGTGTTGTACCTTATTTGGAATTCTCATCTAATCATGTCATCTAGGATTGATATTTATTTCATTGAGGTAAAAAAAATTATGTCCTAAAAAAATAGTCTTCTAGGAATGTTTCAACCGAACTGATTATGTGCATTTTTTTCAAATAGGATATCCCAACATTCCTTTAATTCTATAGCCTAATAAATGTCCATAAGCAGGGAAGTAATTTATCATTCCTTAAAACATATCCCTCAATGTGAATTCTTCACTTCTATGAGCATCATATATTATAACACCCGTATCCCACATCAATTTAAAATCTTCGATCAATGGATCTAAATAGTCATCAATATCATTATCAAGTTATTGTGGTCCAGATATAAGCAGAGATAATATAATGTATTTTCACTTCATGCATAACTATGGTGGAAAGTTATAATTTACCAACATGACAGGACATGTACTGTGAGTGCTACTCTATACACCAAAAGGATTTATTCCATCTATAGATAACTCAAGATGAAAGTTTCTCAACTCGTTTCCAAATTCAGGATACTCGTAATCCATTTTCTTCCACTGAGAATAATCTACTGGATAATGTAGGTTCCCATATTTAATTATTGCATATGCATTCCATGTCAATTATCTCACGGTTTCTTGACATCCATATAGTCTTCTAAACCATGGAATGATGGTAATGTAGCATATAGATTTCAAAGGTCTTGATTAATTTTTCATGTATCGATCTGCACCACACTTAGGTCATTTTATGACTGATTCATGGTCCTTGTGAAACAATATGAAATCATTTAGACAAGAATGAATTTTTTTAGAGATCATAACCATTGAACGTAACATTCATTTAGAGTTATATGTTTGGTGTGGTAGTTCATTTTCTTATGGTAGCATATCATTCAGGAGACCAAGTAGTTCTGTAAAGCTAGTGTCACTCTATATGCTGCCAGCTTTCAAATTATATAACTTCAATACAGCTGACAATGTTGTGTATTTAGTCAAACATTTATACAATGGTTTCTTGGCACAATTATTTAACTCCTCAAACAACTTTGGACAATCATGAAGCTCATCTTTAATTGATATTTTCATTTCTTCCATGCGATCTCCATCATTATTTACACTGGTATTCATATAAAATGATCCATAAACTGCAGTATCATCTCAATCAGTGTCCACATTAATTTTTTTCCCGTGCTTAGTCCAACATTTATAGCTCTGATCTATTCTGTAACAAATCAAATGTTATTCTAAATCTTATGGACTAATTTTTATTGAATAAAAACAATGTAAACACAGACAATGGATTTGAGAAGGGTTGTATGCATGCTCTTTTTTCAAACTTGATGAACTCTTTAACTCCATATTCATTCTCTTTTTTCAAACAATTAGTGTGCATCCATTTTTGATTCATATCCATCATATTGGATTCATAAAAGATTAATTTTTTACAATAAATAAATAAACACATAAGATATTCATTATCAAAGGTGAAAGTTATAGACAATTCTAATAAGGGAAACTCAGCATTTGATTATTTCAAAGAATTTCAGTATGTTGAAGAAAATGGGTAATTGAAATAAAGAAAATAATTACTCCATTATGGAAAGTGTTGTCCTATGAATTCATTCAAAGGTGAAAGTTATAGACAACCCGTCCTCATCACCTCGTCTCATGAACATTTATCATTTCTTTTTTTTTGACACATCCTTCATCTCTTGTGGACATGCACCTATGTCGCTTAAAATACTCTAAGCAGTAGTCATCCATGGGATGACTAATTCTTAGAGTAGTGAAAGCAATATAAATAGATGGGGGATCAGTTTTAAGTAATAAATTACAATAATGGTTGTTTAGGTGATGGTGGTGGTGAGGATGACAGATGTCTATAAAAGAGATGGGGGATGAGTATCGAGCAACAAATTACAATAATAATCGTTGTTTAACACACATCAAGTCTTTCTTAAATCCTCTAAACAAATGAAAATATAATATAGTAAATTAAGGATTAATAATTGATGTACATGGATTTCGCATGTATTTGTATAATTTTCTAACTTAGTTTTAATTAATTAGTTTAACCATTTTTTATATTTTTAGTTTATTTTTGTAGTTTTGTAGTAGTTTAGATATATTGATAATTTTTAGTTAATTTATATACTTATATTAGTGATTTAGTATTTTTATTATTTATATTAATTTTATATATTATATTTAACACTATATTATTATTATTAGTTTCTCTAATTTTATTTTAGTTTATTTTATTAATTTTTATTAGTATGTATATTTTAATTTTATTTTTATTTTATTTCATTATTTTGTTGAATTAATAAAATAGTATTTGTTATTAGTTTATTATTATATTTAATAGTAATATTATATTTAATTACATGTGCATTAATATATTATTTTTATTATTATTATTGTCATTTTTTTATTTTAATTAGATAATTAGTTTTTTTTAATTTGAAATTAACATTTTTTGTTTTATTTTTATCCCCCCTAACTACCCATGCCAACCCCCTCCCCTTGACCTGCTCCACTCCTCCCACATCACCCATCCCCTTCCTTTTCTCTCTCCAATCCCATGCCCCTTTTCCCTCATCCCACCTCTCTCCAATCCCCTCCCCCACTCACGCCCTAAATAACCCGCTACCCCACTCTACCTCTCCCTCTACCCTGTTTCCCCCATGCCCCCTATATCAGCACCCCGCCAGCCCGTCGCCCAGCTTCACCACCCTGCACCTCGCCTCTCCTTCGCGGCCCTCTCCCCTACCTAAACCCGCTACCCCCTCTCCCGATGGCCCTCTTTCCTGCCTAACCCGCTACCCCCCCCCCCCCATCTCGATTCCCCCCACTCACCGGAAGCCCCCGTCGCCCCATCTCTCACCCCCTAACCCGGCCACCCCATTCCACAACCAGCCACCCTCTCCCTTGCCTAACCCACTGCCCCTTATTCTCACTACCTCACCTGTCGTCCCTCTCTACCCCAGGTCCCACCTGCCTCCAACGCCCCCCTTACCACTTCAGCGCACACCAAGCAGCTGCGAGATCTCCTCGATCTAAAGCAGTGGAAATTCACCCTCGACTTCAACATACAACATCATCGACGCAGCGGAGGTTCAGACACGTCATCGAAGTTTTCTTGGGTTCCGGAGATTCACGTCACATGGCGAGAGCAAGCGAAGATCAGATCATATTTTCAGCGGCGCGGTGGTTTGATTCGGGTGTGACGTCAGCGACTGCACAGAGCAGAGTGATGATTATTATTTTGTGATTGTTGACGGCTTCTTGCGGTAACCACAGCAATGACACGAGCACGGTGATATCTTTTATTTATTATTTTATGTGTTGTGTCGTCGCGATGGTTGGGTAATTCTTTTCGTGTCGGAGTTGTGGAGAAAGTAACAGTAATTTCATGTCTTTAATTTATCCTCATGTTTGATTTCCTTTTAAATTAATTTTAATTGGATTTTTATTTAATTAATTATATCTGCATTGAAATTAATTTTCATTTGCGCTATGCACACATGCTTTGGTGCCCATTCATGTGATACCTAATAAGTAATCACGAACGGGAGTTCATCAAAGAATTTATTTATCCGGAATTTGATCAAGTGCGCGAGAAAATTCTGAATAAATAAATATATTAATTGAAAAATTAATATTTTTTGTGTGCACTTATTCAAACTTGTGTGAGTGATACTGAATAATTGATCTCATGTGAGCGAACCCGACGCAGGTAGATACTTCGACTTTGTGAGAAACGGGTCTTCGTATTTCACCAAGTGATTCAATGCTATGACGCGCAAATTATTTTTCAAGACAGAGAACGAAATGACGGATAATTTGTGCAAACATTAGAATACTGTCTAACATCAGAGAACGAGACCAGATAGTATTTTGATTAAATTTGGAATCGGTGATAATTGAATAAATAAATATTCAAATGTGAGAATTAAATAATTGACATTGCATGCACTTGAACGGACGTCACGACTCTGACACTTCCATCTCTGCCAATTTATTTCATAGTTTAGTTCACTTAGATAATTTTAGTCAATTTAAATAGTCATTTTTAAAATATTCATTTAGTTTTTAGAATTTATTTGTTAATCACACATGAAGAACTCATTTTCCTAAACATTTTTCCAAAAGGATATTTCCTAGTGTCTACTCACATTCTCTCTGTGGTTCGACCCTACTCGCCACTTCTACAGTAGTTAGTAGGTAAATAAATATTTCAAATTTGCACACGTTGCGACACACGTGCCAAATTTCTAGCACCGTTGCTGGGGAGAATAGTAGCATTAGGAGTTCCTTTAAAAGAGTGATTTAGGTAAAAAAAAATTAAAAAAAAACAGTTTACTACTCTGGGAATTTTTCATTGAAGGGATTTTTAAGACACCCAGAAGTTCAAAATGACATGGGTCGCACCACACAATTACAACCAGTACCCGCCCTACGCAGCCCCAACTCAAGGTATGACGTATAATGATTCACTGCACATGAGCTATCCAGGTAATCCCGTTTATTTCAATGATCTTTATTCAAGTCCATGCTATGATCCATATGAGAATATTTTACCATGCTATGAAACAAGTCCTTATACATCTTTTGATCATTTTCAAATTCAATGCATTCCTGAAAATTTAGAACTTGATAATTCATGTCAAACAAATGGTTCAATAATTGATTACATGTTGCATTGTGCTATCACTGAGACAAATCGGAGGTTTGAACTTCAAGATGAACGCAATTCAAAGTTGCTTTCCTCAATAAAATATCTAGAAAATCAATTGAAGAATTTAGTAAATCAAATGAATCATATTTCCAAACTAACTGCTTCATTACCACTTGATGATCTAATTCAAACCAATTCTTTTGAGGAGAGTGCAATAGAGGTTCCATTTGAACAACATCTATGTCCCGAGTCTGATAATGAGATTGATCTGACTTCTTATCATACAATTGATGACTCCCCTCCATCACAAAATAATTATTCCAATCTAATCACATTTCAAGAATATGAGAGCTTAGTCTTCCACCCTGTTGAACATAATGGTCCCTCGGAAAATGTGCTTTCATGTCCTTCTTCTGTGAATTCACAACCTAGTCATCCCAAAATGAAAAAGGACACATTCAATGTCTATCAAATTACACCTTTTGAGGATGAAGAGGACATTGAACTAGGACCCTTCCTTACCATGATAGATTCATAATTGAACCAAGGGACACTGGATTTCCACACTCAAGAGGACATCACTTCAAATGACATTAAATCACCTCTTTCTGAAAATCTTTGTGAGTCTGAAACTTTTTCTAAAATGGAGAATTCTGAAACATTTCTGGAATCGGATAATCAATCAACATTGGTGGTAGAGAACACTCATAATTTTCTAGAAATAATGGAAGAATGGGATTGCTTGGAGGATCCTGAGTTTGTGGTGAAACATGTGCCAACAAAGAAATATGATGAGGGCAATATAAAAGAAAATTTTGAAAAAGATGTCATTATTGACATAATGGAGTCATCTAATACAATTAATCATGTACCACTTGCTCCATGATTCGAGGTTAAAGACACTTCACTTGAATTACCCACATATGCTAACAATATTTTTGACCTTGGCATAATCAATGAAACCGTCGAGCATGAATTGAGTTGGAAATCAGTAGATTTCCCTGTGCTAGTGGTTGGGTGTGAAAATGAAATGGGATACATTGTTAACCCGAATACTGCATTCAAGGATGTGATGGATATAATACAACCACTTAAGGAGTCTGGTAAAGGCATTTTTTTACCTATGCACATTCAAAGAGGTAATCTTATTGATCCTTCCACTGACATCCTTTTCCCAAAATTCAATTATTCAATGAGTCTTTCTACATGCGAGGTATATTTTTTCCCTTGTGAGTTGGCATATTTTCATTTCATTCCACACATCCATTCTTCTAACAAGATTCTGTTGAGATATTGTGTAGCTTACATGATAAACTCATCTTCAACGAATGGATTCCACACTCCTACTAAAAAAGAAGCAGATGCATGGTTTACATTTTCGTTCGATCCTGGTGGAGTTTCAACAACATCTAGCTGAAGACGAAGTAAACTTAGCGCTCAATGGGAGCCAACCCATCATTTTTTTGTTTTCTTTTCAATTAATTTAATTTCATTTCATTTAGTTTTCTTTAAAAATAAAATAAAATAAAAAGGCATGAATTTACCTCAATCTGTTTTCTCCTGGAACTGAAGTGGATTTGAATTCATCATACATATTTTTAGTATCCACGTGATTTTGATTATGGTGTGACTTCTTTGATATGATGCGAGTTTGTGTTGTCAATGTGTAGGTTTTATAGGTATACCATTTCTGGAGCTTCATCGGATACAAACAGCCTCTCTGCGTCTATCTGTACTTACACAGGGAAGTGTTTTATTTTTTTTCATATTTTATGCTTCCAAAAACATTATGTATACTAAAAAAACAAAAACAAAAAAAAAACAAGAAAATTTTGAAAAATGAAAAAAAAACTAACATTCCTGTCATTGATGAACCCATATAAAAGCTGTTGTATTTTTGTCGCAACACAGTTGGGAACATACCACTTGTGTCCCTAGGCAGTTTGAGCACCTGATTCTTGTTTGGAATTCTTTAATCCTTGATCTCATGACTTTGATGATTGTTGATATTATTTCATGCTTCGAAAATGTTTTTCAAAAACTTTTATATTTTTGAGACACTTATTTGCACTCATGCTCATCTGTGTTGTCCAACATTATATTTCTATACCCATGAGAACTCTGAGCCATTTTAAATCATCTCTTATTTATCTTTTTCTTGAGGGAAATCTCAACCATGTTATGTCTTCTAAAACTTGCCATGTTTTTTCATCAAAGAGATAGGAATTTTGAAAGTTGTACTAAAATGATTGAGGCAACTGTTTGATATTTTAGCCCCGTTGACCCACTGAGTGGGGTGGCGGGTTATTTAGGGTGTCAGTGGGGGAGGGGATTGGAGAGAGGTGGGATGAGGGAAAAGGGGCATGGGATTGGAGAGAGAAAAGGAAGGGTATGGGTGACGTGGGAGGAGTGGAGAGGGTAAAGGGGAGGGGGTTGGTGTGGGTAGTTAGGGGGGATAAAAATAAAACAAAAAATGTTAATTTCAAATTAAAAAAAACTAATTATCTAATTAAAATAAAAAAATGATAATAATAATAATACAAATAATATATTAATGCACATGTAATTAAATATAATATTATTATTAAATATAATAATAAAGTAATAACAAATACTATTTTATTAATGCAACAAAATAATGAAATAAAATAAAATTAAAATTAAAATATACATACTAATAAAAATTAATAAAATAAACTAAACTAAAATTAGAGAAACTAATAATAATAATAATATAGTGTTAAATATAATATATAAAATTAATATAACTAATAAAAATACTAAATCACTAATATAAGTATATAAATTAACTAAAAATTATCAATATATCTAAACTACTACAAAACTACAAAAATAAACTAAAAATATAAAAAATGGTTAAACTAATTAATTAGAACTAAGTTATAAAATTATACAAATACATGAAAAATCCATGTACATCAATAATAAACCCAAATATGATAAACAAGAATAATAAACTCTCATTCAATTAACTAGAAGATATAAAAATGTATTGATAAAACATTTTAATAAATAAAGAGTTATTTCAGCTTTTTCTTGTGTTTAGTCCAAAATTTATAAATTTGATCTATTCCATGACAAATCAAAAATTCTTCCAACTCTTCTAGACTAATTTTTCTTGAATAACAACAATGTAAACACAGAAAAAGGATTTGAGAAGGGTCGTATGCATGCTCTATTGAAAAATTGATGAACTCTTTAACTCCATCTCCATAGTCTTTTTTCAAACAATTAGCGTGCATCCATTTTTTATTCATATCCATCTTATTGGGTTTATAAAATATTAATTTTTTACAATAAATAAATAAATACACATAAGATATTTATTATAAATATTGAAAGTTATAAATAATTTTAATAAGGGAAACCTGACATTAAATTGTTTCAAATAATTTCAGTATGTTTCGAAGAAAATGGGTATTTGAATTTAAGAAAAGAATTTCTCCATTGTGGTCAGTGTTATCCTCTGAATTCATTCAAAGGTGAAAGTTATAGACAATTTTCATCCTCATCAGCTCATCTCTCAAACATTTATCATTTCATTTTGTTGTTTGACACACATTCTCCATCTCTTATGGACATACACCTATATTTCTTGCAATACTCTAAGCAGTAGTCATCCATGGGATGACTAATGCTCAGATTAGTACAAGAAACATAAAAGATATGGGGGATGGGTCTCAAGGAAACAAAATTCAATAATAACTGTTCGAGAGATGTAGCTAATGAGGATGAAACTTGTACTTCATTGTATTATCTAAAAGGGAAAATGTTTCCAATTTGTGAGAATTACACCATCGGCACTAGTTATTAACTTGTGGCCTGTTGAAGGTGAGATTTGGGGAGCATAAACATTCTTGTATGTGATTCAAGGGGTCTTGGTGGGGACATGTTATGATATATGAATCTTTGAGGCCTCTATAAATCCTATATTTATAGGTGAAATCTCATTTTTAAACATATATATATAATATGGAATTTATAATACACATAATTGCAAAACAAATGCACATTTAAACATGATTTTTAATGAAAATAAATATAATTTCTTTCTAATTTGGAAATCCAGAACCATAATTTGTGAATAAATAATTATAAAATTACCCTTAAATTATAAGTTCTGAAAATGCATATAAATATATAGAAAGATATATATTTACACACACACACGCGCACACACACACACACACATATATATATATATATGTTTATAAAATAAACTTAAATTGATAAAAATATATGTAACCCTTATAGCAGAATATCACAACATAGTAAAATAAATACAACACCATACTAATTTTGAAAATAGAGAGCCATTGAAAATAAATAAATATGGCATCACCCTTATTAATATTTCTCTTAAAATAAAATAACACAATTCTGAGTAAATAAATTTTTAAGGAAAAACCCTTACTACATAATATTAAAACAGAATTTAAATAAATAAATTCCCTTACATGAATTGCATAAAATCGCTTTTTTTATTGTTTCATACCATCATCAGACTGAGAATTGGTTTGCTAAATCAATTTGTTCATTTGTTTAAGATTTTTATATCTAAAACCTCCACTATTTATACAGTGGCATAAATATTTATTTAATTGGTTTATCTGCGGACCCGAGGTGATTCTCTAAGATTTTAAAACATCAAAAAAATTAAACTTGTGGAGCAAGCTGGGGTATAAATGTAAACAATGAAGCAAATTGATTCAAAAAAACAATTTAAAAAGACCAAAACAGGATATCCAGAATAGTAGTCAAGCAAACAACGGATCATAAACAAAAGCAAAACAGTATACAACAACCGAAGCACAAATACAAAAGTAAAATTAGAACCTACAAAGGAAAATTGGAAACCCTTAGATCCAGATCTTGAAATGACAAATACTAAAAGAAAATAAAAACCTATAAAGGAAAACATAGGCCCACCTCGCTAGGTGGAAGAAAATCCAAGACCCTCATATCCAGATCTCGATGTTTTCTTCGAAAACCCTAACTGCAAGCGAACACCAGATGTTAGACGATGTGCAGGAAACTAGAGGCAATGGGTTTATGTGATTCAACTAGGTTTGTGTGATTCGAGCTTTGATTCACTGAGGAGGAGCATTGGAAATGGATGGCTTCTATGGAAAGCTTCTAATATCGCAATGGGTTCGCAACAGGTTAGGTTTTTTTAATTAGATCCGGACACTTTTATCAGCACTTATTATTTAAGTGCTGTTAAAAGGCATATTTATTTGCACTTTTTTAACGTTGATAAAGGTAAGTCCTTATCAGCGCTAAAAAATCGCTAATAAAATTCATCTTTATCAGTGTTAAAGTTTCAATGCTGATAAATATAACTTTTATCAGTGCTTTTTTTAGCGCTAATAAAGGATTTATAATTATAATTATAAATAAAAAAATTGTAAATATATATATATACTTAATAGATATATATAAATATAAATATAGTAAATATATTTCTTATTTAAATATATTTATTATAATTTTATAATTATTTATTTATAATTATATAAATATTTTTAAAAATAATATTTATATCATTATATATATTTATATATTTATATATTTATTTATTTAATAAATATATATAAATATAAATATTGTAAATATATTCATTATTTACGTAAATTTATTATAAAATTAATAATTATTTAATTATATATATTTATTTATTTATAATTATATAAATACTTCTAAAAAAATAATTATTTATTTATAATTATATATATCTAATTTTATAAATATAGTATGTACATTTTTAAATATATTTATTTATAAATATTTTTTTACAAATATTTTTTTACAAATATTTTTTAAACATTATTAATGAATATATGATTTTAAGTGCATGCGTGTAAAAAATGAGTGAAATTGAATAAATTAAATATAAGTACACTTTAATAATATTGAAAAAATGGATAAGTTTTGTGTGTGTGCATTGTATATAAAAATGCATTAATTACATATATGTGCAATCAATATAATACGCATTTGATATATGTTAATTTGAAAAACTAAGACATTCAATTATATATCCATTACTCTATGCATTTAGTAAGTATTTTTAATTCATATTAATTTTTAATTATAAACCATTATTCACTAAATATATGATTATTTAATGTAAAGTACATAAATATTTTGTAATATATAAATCATATTTATATATATTAATATATATCTATATATTTAATCTATACTATTTATTAACATTATCAATAATCATCTAATTAATAAAATGTTTAATATTTTTCTCAATTTACTTATTTTTAATTTTCATTTGTTTAATTTTCATTTTACATATCTATATATTTAATACATATTATTTATTAGTATTTATAATTTATATATAGTATAATCAATTTATTCATTTTTATCAATAATTATTTAATTAATGATATTTGTAATAATTTTTTTAATGAACTAATTTTTTATTTTATTTTTGTTTATTTAATTATTTCATTTTATTTATTTGGGTCTTTATGAGTGCTAAAAAGCACTGATAAAGGAATTCTTTATGAGCGCTAAAAATATAACTCTGATAAAGGGTGTCATTTATCAATGCTAAAAATAAAGCGGTGATAAAGGGTTAAATTTATTAGTTCTTTCTTTAGCTCTGATAAAGATGTCATTTATCAGCATTTTTTTCTAACGCAGATAAATACCAGCATTGTTAAATGCTTGTTTTCTAGTAGTGTTTATCCTATTTCAGTCCCTTCTCGATCATGAAAACCTTGTAAAGAACATCTGAGTATTTTAGAAGATTGAAATTTCTAACCTAGAGCCTCATCTCTAGTCGAAGGCCAATGTTGATCTTCCAGAACTTCTACACCTCATTTACATCCAAAAGAGAAGAAAAATGAAGCAACTTTATAAAATGAGTAGAATAAATAGCCATTATTGTTGTTCTTTTCTAAAGATCTATAAACTCTTGGGCATGGACTAGCTTTAATATATCAAGGAAAACCTCTTCAAATAATAGGTCCTTGAAGGTATTCCAAGTCATACCCTCATGCCTCCCATCCTAGTTCATGATGCTCCACCATCCCCTAGTCGGTTCATAGATTATATAACAGTAGCAATAAGAACAATATCCATGCTATAAAAATGTCATATGAGTCATACAAGATAAACCAAAGTACCCCCAATGTGGTAGGTCAACCAATTTATGAAGATAGTATAAAATAAATTAAAGACATTTCAACGGTATTTTGGAGCCCGTATCGACATCACCTTTGTCCTCCAAGATCCACCTGCTCGGCCGCCCGACATGGGGCCCTTTCCCTTCTTTGGATCCCTAACTATAAAATATTATTATGCACCAAGGTTCCTGTGAAAGGTGTGAGTATGAACTTAATAAGACACCACTAGTTCATCCTTAACTTACGTGCAGAAATATATAAAAGTGTATGCCATCTCAATAAGGTAAGTGCATAAATAAACAATAAGTGTCGAGACATCATGCGCTAACCAAGCTTCCATGAATCCCAAGTCTACTTAATTCAACTCTATACTGGAAGAGAAGTTATGCCTAATCTCATGAATCCTAGAATATTCCATAGGTCCAACAAAGTCTCGGGACATGACATAAGTCCATCATGCCTTGGGTCAGGCCACAAGGCCATCATGCCCTGCCAACTATCTCTGGTTGGGCCATAAGGCCATCATGCCCCACTACACAATCTCAGGTCAGCCCTCAAGGCCATCATGACCTTCCATATAAAATTCAAGACCCCACTATAGTCATCACACATCACATCACACGTGCTCTCCCTCTAAGGGATTAATGAAGCCACAAAGGGTCCACATGTCACTTGTTACCAGATAGTTGAAGCAGAGGTTCCACAAGCAATGCACACATCCACATACAAGGAAAAGCATCGCAAGACACAAACATGTCATATCAAGAAAAGTCTCACAGGACAGACACACACCCATATAAGATTCATAACATACGAAGGACTCATGAGCTACACGTGCACCCACATGTGATTCATAACATATGAAGATCGCATGGGCTACACATGCACCCATATGTGATTCTTAACATACAAAGGTTTCACGGGATACACACACACACACATGTGAACCACAATACACAATTTCATACAAAGTCCCTAAATGGTAAGGACTTTCTACCTTTATCCTGGTCGTATAGAAAAACCAACAGGATAATATCTGAGAGAGAGATAGAGAGAAGGATTGTCCTAATAGTTGTTCAGACAAAGTGAGGTCTCCTAGGCTTCCTTTCCAAAGTCACCTAATTTTCACGCCCTTGAGAGGAGAGGAAATTATCCCAAAACGTCACCCTGTATTCATCTGTTTCGATAGCCCTTAGGAGAAGAGGAGTGACAAGGGTTATCAAGGGAGAGATCAAGTCAAAACAACATCAATAACTCCCCCAATTTAAAGCATGCAGTTTCCCTTTTGAACCCCACAAATCCCATGAAGTCTGATGGTCGATTCATTCATTTCAAAAAAACAAATGATTGGAACTACACTACCATGGTCATGGTGCCTTTGATCACACTACGCCTAGGAAGATTCACCATGATGATCCTCCATGGTGTATGGGTAATTCCTTAGCCGGTTTGACCCTACAACACCTTACACCACAGCATTGTGAGGTATTACTAGTCATGTTTCACAATGCCTATACATCAAACCCTCACCCCACCATGCCCAAGACCACGGGTTTTTCGGCCTACCCATTTCACCCAGGTGGGATTCCAATGCAACACACCGAACACCACAGCGTTTCACTACCCATTGTGCACCCCAAAAGGCCAAAACTCCATTCTAACCTCTAGAGGTCCTCTAAACTCCAAACTCAGAACCCTCGAACACCTCTAACACATCTCAAAATCTAGAAAAAAAAATCAACCAAGATACATAAAAACTAAAGCACAATATACCTTGAAATTTGAGGGCATTGTAGCTTAACCATGTGATCTAACTGTGCATATCAGATATTTTTATATTAATTTTTGTTTTAAAACCTTTTTTGACTCTCATAACTTCCATTTTACATTATACTTTGGTCTTGGCCAAAGATAGGGATTCTTAGGAGAAAATGTTGGGTTTCTCTATCAATGAATAATGAAATTATTTTGAGGATCAGTTGAATCAACAATGAATCAAAGGTTAGGTTTTAATGATTTCTTTGGTTCTTAAATATTCTCGTCTCTCTAATGGTCTTTTAGATCCTTCTCAAATCCATACCTACTGGTGTTAAATTCATGAATCTATGGATATTGATTGAGAACCTTAATCAATATTATTAGGGATTCAAAGCATTCAATTGCATCGTGTGGTCTTGACTCGTGGAGCTTGAGGATTTTCAGGAGTGACATGAATAGGTGGGTGGCTTTGATTTTTTCTACGAATTGGCTAATTCCATGCACATTATTGATTGATTATGGTTTATTGAGGACTGAGATTGATTTAATTGTTTGGATTCTATATTTATTGAAAAATAAAGTTTTCAACATAATTGAATTTTTAATAAGAGATTGGGGTTTCTATAACCTTGAGAAATTAGAAAATTGAACATGGAGACTTTCATTTTAGAAAATTTGATTTACCTAGGATTTAAAAATAAAGTTTTTTAAAGAAATTAAGATGTTTGTTTTGGATTTGAAAATAGGGTTTTCAATGGGGAATTTATTATTTTAGATGATGATTTGGTTTTGATAAAAATTATAGAATTTTGTGTTTAATTGATTTGAAAAAATTGACCTTGGGAATGGGCTAGATTGAAATGTGTGGTTTGGTCTTGGCTTTGGGATTTATGAAAGTGGATGTGTGCATGTTTAAAAAAACATTTTAGAGACGCCTAGTTTTTGACATCTTTATGTTTCATCCACATCGATTAATGGCTTAGAGTGCATGCATTAAAGTGAGCAATGATTGTGATAATCTGGGTTGATATGTGAAATTTACAATGGTGTGAGTTTTAAATGTATGAACATGCATTCATGTTGGACTTGACAACGTCCAATCCGTAATATGGCATGCATGATTAAATTGTTCATAAATTGATATAGGTCAAATAAATTAACGCATCCACATCCAAATAACTTAAATGACTAGTTTCTAAACATTGATGGACATGCTTGTGATTGTATTTAATATGGACCAGTTTCACCTCTTGCTATATTTTTTTATGTGTGTTAGGGTTGTCGAGAAAGTTTATAAATATATCTCTTTCCCGGACTAAAGACTTAAAAAAACTCCAACTCATGTTTTCTCTTCTTGCTCTGAAGATAAAACCCTAACCATAAAATACACAAGGACTCCATCTTATAGAGCAAAAGGGTGAAGTCTGTGTCTGATTACATTGCGGTGATCAATTCAGGTTAGTTTTTTTTTTCTTTATGTGTTTCATTTATGTATTTGATAAGATTTTCATACTTGTTAGGCTTTTTTGGGTATGAGGCTAAAAGGATTCTGCATGTTAGAATTATGATTCTAACAATTCATACCTTGGAGAAGTTGGCTATTGATGGAAATATGGAAAATGAGGATTTTCCATTTGATTATGCTTGGGGATGCCTTGGCATGAGGAATTATTTTGGGAAAATATGGAATTTCCAATGGATTTTGGGAAGAATGGGGATTTTCCTTCGAATTTTCGAAAATGGAGATTTTCCTTCGAATTGTGAAAAGTGGGATGTTTTCTAAGAATTGGGAAAAATTGCATTTCCAGGATGAGTTTTGAGAGAGAAATTTTGTTTTAATGGATTAACCAAATCCGTGCTTTGATTAAATGTTTTTGGAGGAAATTATGGATTTTTTTGAAAAAAAAAATGTTTTAGCTTTGAATAGTTTTGGATAAATTAATTGTTTTGGTTTTAAAATCGTTTTTGATTTTTCATTGTTGATTGTCATTACATATTGAAAATACTCTTGCATGGAAGTGCATTGGAGTCATGATAAGATTTTATTAAGTTTATATTCACTCTCTACATGTGTAGTGGGTGGTAAGGGCTTGGCTGGGGTGAGGGGCAGGTTGCGGGGTCAAGTCCCCGGACTTGCGATTTACTGTAATTTTCTTCTTTATGTCGTGTGCTGATTTTGTGGTTGTACCCAATTTTTTTTATATTCACTCTCTACATGTAAACTTGAATGAACATGTAGATATGATTTGTGGTGATGCAGATAAGAAGAAGTCTTTGTTCTTCATCAGTTGGGAGTTGTAGTTTCACATTGAAGGTATGGCATGTGAGTTAGGATTTGAAAGCTTTCATTTTAATGTCAACTTGTGTTCCGCCCATTCACTTTATAAATATTGGTTTTTGTGAGCAAAGGTTTTCTGGTGCTAAAGTTTATTTAAATGGTTTTTACATATACATGCATTGTTCACTTTATGATCTCAAAGGAAAATTGTTTTCCACTACTTATTTTTATTCTCTGTTCTTTGATGATGGGAGGACACACTTGAGGCCACATGATGACTGGGCTCGGGTGTTGGGATTTGAATTATCGGGTCGGGAAGTTACGGTTCAAACAACAAAATAATACAAAATATAACATAATATTTAAAACCTATTCCATCTTTGTTTTTTGATGGATTTTCATTGATTTTTATTGCATCTTATAGAAAATTCTATTCATCTCAAAAAAATGAATTTAATGACAATAAAAGATCTACCTACTTTAATAAAAATAAGTGATTGATCCATTGAATTGTTTGTAGGATGTCATTTTTCAACATTTATCATTAAGTGGTATTCAATTCCATCAATCTCACGGTCTCAAAAAGTAAAGTAGGTGTACCATTTGCAATAATATGTTTTATTTTTCATGTAAAATCACGAGTACTATTTACATGGAATAATCCTACACAACAAAAATACGGACATCACTGTATCATAGGATCTCCCAACCGGATCTTTTGCATACATGGAAGAACATCCCAAAATAAAAAGGAATTAAAAAAAAATGACTGGGGTCGTCTTCAACCCTGGGGTTTCTCTGTTCTGATTAATTCAGCTCTCAGCTCTGGCCTTCTGGTCGGCTGCTTGGTGGGGTTGGCGCCGTTCAATGGGCTTCTGTACAGAGCAGTATCAGAGTACACGGCTCTGGACCTCAAGCATCTCCTCCCCTTCCTCCCCTTCCTCTCCCCGTCCCCGTCCCCATCCCCTCCTTTCCTCTGTTCCCCACCCCCCTCCGCCCTCGCCGGACTTCGCCCCACATCCACCGGACCTTCCTCCCTGCGCGCCTCGCCGCCGTTCGCGACGACGTACACGAAGGCCCGGGGCTCGTCCCTCAGCTCCACGAGGGGCCTCAGGGCATCCGCCACCATGCTCATGGTCGGCCGGCACTTGGGACGCAGGCTCAGGCACCGGAGGGCCAGGGCGGCGGCCCCCCTCGCCCCTTCCACGGAGTACTGCCCCTCCAGCCGCGGATCCATCACATGGTCCACCTTCCGCGGGTCCTTCAGCAGCGGCGCCGCCCAGTCCACCAGGCATTGCTCCCGGCTCGGCCGCTTCTTGTCCACCGACCGCCGCCCCGTCATCAGCTCCAGCAGCACCACCCCGAAGCTATACACGTCGCTCATCATCGTCAGGTGGCCTGAAAATCAGAAACGAAGAGCTCCATGAACTGTATACACAGCGATTCCGGTCAGTACGTACCGGTTCTGATGTACTCCGGCGCGGCGTAGCCGTTGGTGCCCATGATCCGAGTCGAGACGTGGGTCTCGTCGCCGTCCGGGCCGTCCTTGGCCAGCCCGAAATCCGATAGCTTGGCGGTGAAATCCTGCAGAGGGATCACCATAATTCCTCCATTGCTGATTCGACGATGAAACGAGAGAGAAACGAATCGAAAGTGAAAGTACCGAGTCCAGCAAGATGTTGGAGGCCTTGAAATCACGGTAGATGACGGGCTTCTCTTCTTCGTGGAGGAAGGCCAGGCCCTCGGCGGTCTGCAGCGCGATTTTCATTCTGGTACGCCACGGCACGGAAACAGAGTACTCTGCAACAACCCAGGCAACAGTCAGTCCAATTTCCCGGCGAGCCCACGGCGGCGATGATCTTACTCCGGAAGAGGTGGTTCTCCAAATTGCCGCGCGCCATGTATTCGTAAACCAGAATCCGCTGCTCGTCCTCGCAGCAGTACCCGACGAGCTTCACCAAATGGGGGTGCTTCAGCTGGCCGAGGAAGACGACCTCCGCCTGCAAAAATCACCGGTCAAGATCGGCGAGGAAGGTGAAGGTCGGGTCGGGGCGGGGCGGGGCGGGGCGATCGGCTTACCAGCCACTCCCGGTGGCCCTGGGTGCCGTCCAGATCCAACACCTTGACGGCGACGGGGTGGGCCGTCAGCCCCGGGCGGAGATTCTCGTCGATGAACCCCTTGTAGACCGGCCCGAAGCCGCCTTCTCCGACCAGATTGCTGACGGTGAAGTTGCGGGTGATGAGGCGCAGCTCCGACAGGGTGAAGGCGTGGAGGTTGGAGCCAATGACGGAGGAGGAGAGGTCGGAGATGGTGAGGCGCGGCGAGTTGGGGTCGCTCAGATCGGAGAGCGAGATCCGGCGGGAGGTGGTGGAGGGGAGGGGCGCCGACGCGTGCGGCCGCGTCGTCCTTCCTTCCGGCAATGCGCCGTTGCGCTGCGACGTGAAGCAGCCCGGGAACACCCATTTCCACGTCATGTTCTTCTTCACCGCCATGGATGTGCAGACAAAAACAGAGAAGAAGACGACGATGAAGATAAAGAAAAGGGGAGACTTTTGGGGAGAGAGAAGAAGATGGTGGAAGGGGGTTGGGGAATGGGGGACTTATAAGAGAACAGGGCGCAGCCTCAATTATTTGGCCGTATGAAATCGACTGGTTTTTCTCGAAGGATTGCAGAAGCCTGGGAGAAGATGAATCCAAACCAATGATGTCGTCAAAAAAAAAAAAACTTTATCTTTTATAAAAATATATTGAAATCTTTTCGGTTGAAATCTTGCTTATATTTAAATTCAATACATTACATCTTATATTCTTTGTGTATAAATATAAAAATAATATTAATTGGAAAAAAAATTGTGTGGATGGCGAGGCAGTTGACCTTCTTCCCCCGCCCCGTTGACTCCCTGGATTGCAAGCAGCCGAAAAGCTTCAGGGTTCGCTGAACTGCCTGCGAAGGACGCGGCTACTTTATTAAAAATTTAATAAAATTAAAATACAGCGAGCCTGCCTAGATTAATTAAAATGGATGAATTATAATTATTTAAATAAAACTAAAATACAACTAATGTGTCATTTTCAGTTGTACGATGCGTGCATCTTTGCCAGCATCATTAGCACTAACCTTGAATCTTCTTCCCTCACCTAACCCTAATGAAGAAAAACATGTTAACTGTGGGTAGATAGAACACGGAGTTTGATGTGAATCCCATCCGCCGAAGTTTGAGATTTTTTACCCAAAATATCCTTCATAGCAGTACGTGTTCACGAAAGATTACAACTTTTCCTTGTAATCATCATTGTAATGATGATTTTCAAATCAATCTATATTAATATGAAAACATAGAGAAAGAAGTATTTAAAACATCCATAATGACAAAAAGGTCAATTCAATCACAAAATGCCGCAAAGTAACATGGATCTCTAAAAATTATAATGTCAAAAATTATAAAAATGTTTCAAAGAAACTATCCTTTAATGAACTCTTTTGAAATCACTTGAAACACTTTTATCACTCACCCTAAACTTAATGATTTTCTCACCCAATGTTTGAAATTTTAGTTCATGTACATTGCAAATAAATTCGCATTTATATCCGCTTGATTGTTCGTATGCAAAATGCAATTTCATTTATTTAAAATGATGTTGTGAGTTGTTGGTATGAGCTGTTTTATTTTCACCGAGCCTATTGATTTTAATTAGGATAACCGTTTATTGGGTTGTTGGTTGTGGTGTTTATTTTTTTCTATCATTTTGCTCAACTTGATCACCCACTATTGATTATATTTATCCAATGATTATGTTCTCTCCATTTTGTACTATTTATTATGTATTGTAACGTCATAACCCGACCCATTGGATTTAGAATCACCGAAATGCCACTAATCTTAGATGACGTCCCCAAGGCACCAAAATCTAACAATAAATGTTACTGGTTTTGCTAAATCGTGGTGGACAATTTTCATTTAAATAAAAGAGGCGATATAATGTATTATATAAAACCAAAATAAACCCAAATGACATAACTAAACAATCATTAGAGCAGCGAAAGATAAAACAACACATAAATCTAAAATCTCATGACAAATGAAACTCGAGAAAAATAAGACTCGGGACAAAAAGTACTGAAGGCACCAATGATGTCATGACCCGTCCCCTGAGGCTCGTGTCGTGACATACCCCAAACCCGCTTCTCAAAGGCCAAGGATTGACGACTAGCGCCAAATGCGTCAACCTGCAGGTAGGAGGAATTTGTCTGGGTACCTGTACGCACACACACGCCCAACCATGTCCCACAAACTGAAAGGGGAAAAATATACTAAAACAAGTATTGAGTACAAGTATAACTGAAAACAAGTGGGCCATAATACAAACCCAACAAAAGACAACTGAAAACTGAAGAGTACACGTAAAAATAGTGAACAAGTCGATTGCTGAGAACCCCACCTGATGGTAAGAGTAGGGTAGCTACTAGAAGCCGAAGTAGTACGTCTCTTCCGCTTGATCCTACTGGGGCCCACCTGCTCCTAGACCACCAAGTCCTCCGTCAAAATGTCTGTTGTTTGGACAGGACACAACACGGGCAGGTGAAACCCGTGTAAGAGTGAGTAACACAATACTCAGTAGGCGACCCCAGTCCACTAAGGAGAAACACCACGAAACAACGACAAAGCAAAGCCACAAAATAAGGACAGCACACACAACGTACAATCTAAAGCACATGAAGAAGGTTCATCGGCTATAGTGATGAACGTTTCTTACTATTGAGGGACTCATCCTTGATCGATCGCAGCTCGTCTACAGGGCCACTAAGGATCCACACGACTTCTACTCGTTTGCCGGACCATTAAGGATCCACATGACTGCTGCTCAAGCCATCGGTCGTACCTCAACCGCCACGAAGTCCCATATAGAATAACCCAAAGGACCGTCTCGTCGTAAGAGTTCCAACGCAACAGACGACGCGTTGAACGGATGCCCGATTTGTAAGATATGAGCATTTTAGTAAAAATGGTCCGGTTGGATTCGAGTCCGATCCAACCCACCCGTACGCCAACCCCCACCAAAACTCCTATAGAGTATCTCAGAAGGACCGGCTCGTCGCAAGGGTCATCGTGCCGAAAATGGCGCGTTAATCGGAAACTCGATCTACGAGTTATTAGCGTTTTAGTAAACAAGGGCCGGTTTCGTCTGGACCCGATCCGACTCGGTTGGATCGACTTGACGAACCCGGCCCGGAGGTCCCACATACCCCAGTTTAATTCTACTGACTTGACCTAGCCCGATTCGGGTCTGGGTCGGTTCGGTCCAGCCCGACTAGTGGACCAGGCCCAATGGGCCTCGTTGAACTCAACCGAGTTTGACTGAGGGTCCAGCCTGCTGGGTCGCCCGACGACCCGGTCTCATCCGGCCCAACACGAACGGCGCGGGTCCGGCCCGCTGGGCGCGGGCCGACCCGCCTCCTACTCGGCCCTCCAAAGGCGGACCGGTCCTATCCGGTTCGACCGGGACGCGGCTGAGAGCCGTGTCCGACACCTCCTGCCCCGCGGGTCGTCCACGGGGTCGTTCCCCAGCTGCGGTCGGTTGACTGCAGCTCCTCCGCGTGCGATGCGACGTGACGCCGCGTCGGCTCAGAGGCCGACGATCCCTAATGCTGTGCCGCGACTAAAGGTCGTGGCCTCTTCCGCGTGGGACAGTCGCCGAAGCGGTTGTCCGGGCCGCCGCCAGCACGCCAGCAGGGTCTTCGACGGACCACAGGACGCGCTCTGGTGGTCCGTTCTCTGTGCCGCCTGCGCCTACGACCTCCAAGGGATGTCACCTTCCCTGCGATGGCCTTGATTCCGCCTTGCCGTCCACTTGAGAATTCGGGCACGAAGAACACACACGCGGAGGGGCTCGAGCCTTGTTCAAATCAGCTTGCGCCCTCCACATTAGAAGTTTAAAGACATGAGGAGGTTCGGGGATTGATGTTCTATCAAAAAAAGTTTAATCCTGAATAGAAAGTGTAACACCCCAAGATTTCATAGTACGTTATCTCATTAAAGTAATTCAATAGATTGCGCTACACGCAACACCGAGTTCGAGCGCACCACAACTTACCGAACTAGTCGTTCAAAAAGCAGTTATGAATAGTATTAACTGCATTTTGAATCTTATATATTCTATATAATTTTAACATCCATATTATGTGTTTCTTAGACATAATATAAGAACAAATCTATTTTTTCTAGATAAAAGAAGTATTTTTCATATAATGCAATTTTACCGCCTTTTAATGGCAAACCCTTTTTAAAACCAATATTGACACTTTTATATATTTAATTTAATGAAATTAAATTCTTTTTTAGAAGCGGGACATAAAAATTTAGTTTTGGATAAATTTTTGGTACTTTTATGATAACTTTCATATTTTGACGAATAGTGAAAAATACTATTTTTTAATTGAAAACAACTTTTTTAATCGAAATAATTTATAGTGTTAAATTATGCATTTGAATGGTTTTGAAGTATAATTAGATTATATTTTTATCATTTAATACAATGTAGGTAATTATAACTAATTTCACATTTAAATTTGACATAAACACACGTCAAACTTTTGATAGTTTTTACTTTTTAAAAAAAATCCGCCTTTTGGTTTTGACAACGGGAATTAATTTTAAATTAATAAATGAAACTTCTAGGTTTTGAATTTGGTAAAATAAACTTCATTTTTGAATTCGGAATATCAAAATTAGCATAGGGTGAATTTTTGGTATTTTTCTGAAAACATTCAATTTTTGATGAATAGTTGTCACGACCCCCTCCCACCAAAGATGCCCCTCCTGAGCTGGCAATGGTGAAAGAGAGATAATGACCCCTGAGTCCCGCCTCCAGTAGGCCCCGGGTTGGCGACTAGCACCAAGGGTATGAGTTTTCACAAATATGGGAGGCATTACCCTTTTTATTTTTAAGGATCGGGAAATAGGACAAGTCAACCACCAAAAAAGGGAAAAGAACAAGTGTATATAAATAAACCCAAACCAAGCCCACATGCATGTTTAAACAAATTTACAACAAGGTACAAGTACAAGAAAGCACAAAAGTACAATACCAAAAGAAAACAATAGAACAACAACTGCAACAACTCCAACTGTCTGACTAGTAGGGTCCTACACGGCCCTGATAGTCCTCCTGGAAACCTGAAAGTAAACGTAGGGTGAGCATACAAGTATACTCAGTAGGGAAACCTAAAGCTCTCGTGCACAAGTGGGGAGTCATCCTAATATCCCGTGAGAACAACAGAAGAAACCTAACAAGGAAATCTATCCACCCAACCTCACCAGCCACACTCACCAAAACACAAGCACAACAGGTAGTAGTAGTATAAGAACAAGAGCATTGGGTACCCCGCACCATTTCCCATTAGTTAGCTGAACGTCCTGACGCTATCACACTCTCCCCGCCCACACACACCTGGGCCTCACCACCACGTATCCCGCTCGCACACACCTGGGCCTCACAACCACAACCACATCCCCGCCCGAAGACACCTGGGCCTCATCCCGAAGATTCTTGGGAACAATTATAGTGACAAAACTCTCACCCGAAGACACCTGGGCCTGAAATCGAAACCTACCTGAAGAGTCTTAGGTGTAAGGTCGCCTCAAGCCATTATAGCCTATAAGCCTGCCCGAAGAGTCTTGGGCCTAATCACCCCAATCGAAACCTACCCGAAGAGTCTTGGGTGTAAGGTCGCCTCAAGCCATCACAGCCTAGGGGAGAAGGAGCAAGAAGGAGCTAGTAACTATGGGAAAACACCCTCTCCCATGAAATGGGAGTGTTCGGCACTATGTGCTCAACATGGGTGCGGTGCGATAAAACACAAAAGATACAGATATATATATATAGCAACCACTCAGCCCAACCTATGACTTCTAAAAAGAGAAACTGAGCACGTGCCTCGGCACTGCTACCACGAAGCATGCATTCCACAAACAACCCCAACCCCATTTAGGTTTTCACGTTTCAGCAGAAATTAGCTTATTTAGTTCCTTACCTACTGGGCAACTATCCACAACCAACCACTTCAATCGTTCGTAAAACATATCCCTGCCATCCACAAAACAAGTTAGGGAAACACAAGCAGCACAACAAAACCCTTCTTAACAACCAACCAACCCATTGATTATTATTTCCGTTTCATTACCAAGCCCCATCATTCATTAACTCTTCCATTTATTATTTAAACCCAACCCATAGTCCGCTCACATTTAAACCCATCCCTGCAGCCCCGCTGCCAACCATCACCATTAAACATTCATACCTTCCCACAACCAAGTCAACTGCATCCCCGCTGCTCACCCAAACCACAACAGCCCACAAAACACCCCCATCACATGCCACGTAACCAAGCCATCACCCACATGTTCATTATTCCATTTTGTTTAACCAGGGTGATCACACAAGGGTTCCAGATTTTCATTTAAATAGCCAACTTTACATGATTATCCAATTTCCACATTCAACAAAGTTCCACTCACAAAAATGGTCTAGAAAGATAGGGCAACATTTAATTGCGCAAGCAAAGGCCCCCAACGACCGTTATTTTTAGTAGGCATAAGCCTATTCATTTCACAACATAATATCACAGGATATAAAAGGTAAAGTAACAGCAATCACAAACTTCCCATCCCCGTTCTTTAACTAGTTATTATCTTTATTTAAAGGTTCAACCATTTCTCATGAAAACAAAAAGGATACCCACCCCGCATGATGCACAAATTAGAGAGACGAAGGTAAAACCCCTACTTCAACAGGTTCTGGTCACAACGCGCCCCCAGATCAACTTTAGAAGACGTTCGTCGGCGTCCCGGCAAAACCTCCTCGGGTGGAAGTCGGAGAGGAAAAGCCTAAGGAAAGACAACAGATCCAAGCTCGGAAGTTCTGCCTCGTCGTTACGATCCCGTGGCCGCTGGCGGATCGTAAATCGGAGCTCGGACGAAAAAGTTATGGAAGAAAGAGACTTCGAGTCTCTTGAGAGAGCTCTGCTCAGAGGAGAGGGGAGGAGAGGTGTGAGTTGAAAGGAGGAGGGGACCCCTCCTTTTATAGGTGTGAGAAGCAAAAGTACACGGCGTGTACTTATGGTACACGGCGTGTACTCGGCCATTTTCACACGGTCTCCACGCGGCCTCCGACGCGACTCCGTGGCCGTTGCCTGGTCAACACACGGTTTGAAGGTAACGCATACACGGGGAAGGACTACACGGCGTGTAGATTGGACACACGGCGTATACCCATTTATTGCACACGGCAAAGACACGGCCATTCACACAGGGTATACCCGGCAAGAGGGTACACGGCGTATACTCAAACTACACGGCGTGTAGTTGCAAAATTCTGGAAAGTGTGGGAAAAGTCCATTTTACCCTCCAGAACACTTCGTGGCCTTCTTTTTGACAAAGGAATGGGCCGGAGAGGTCCGGGCCATTACATCAGATACCTCTTAAAACATTCTCATCCCCGAGAATTCAAAAACCAACCCAGAGAAACCCAACAAGATACCTCTTAGGGTTCTCGTTATAACAGGAACCCAACCAACAACCCTAATCATATGTGTTAGGAATTCCTTCTCCTATGTCGAGATTTTATCCGCTTTAGGCGGCACTGACTCTCCCGCACGGGTTTAATCACATCCTCATTAATGCGTCTCGATTAAGAATTGGGTCTTCCCACTTTCATGCATTAGGATTTTTTTCAACTCGCACTAACCCCAGCACCACACAACCAACACACTGCCCAAACACATGGGTTTGGGAAATTTCTTCACCTATGTCGAGATATTATCCGCTTTAGGCAGCACTGAATCGCCCGCATGGGTTCAATCGCATCCACATTAATGCATCTCGATTAAGGGTCAGGTTTCTCCCCTTTCCCACGCATTCGGACATGTTACACATTACCAGGGAACAAGAAAACAAAAGGTCTCACAACTGATAAGCCAAACATTCCATACATCAAAGGTACAGAGTACAACATCAACACAAAGCTCAGAAGAACAAGGAAAAACACAAGTCAAAACAACTCCGGGTACTGAGCATGCATTTGGGTCTCCCGCTCCCAAGTGCTCTCCTCGAGGCCGCCATGCCTCCACAACACACGAACCAAGGGAATGGTTCGTCCACGAAGCACCTTCTCTTTACGATCCTCGATTCTGACTGGTCGTTCCTCGAAGATCACGTCGTCTCCCATATCCAACTCTCCCCAGTCGATAACGTGAGAGTCATCGTGTAAGTACCGATGAAGCTGGGAGACGTGGAAGACGTCATGAACTTTCTCCAACTGAGGTGGCAGGGCCAGCTGATATGACACCTCGTCGACTCACCTCAGCACCTCAAAAGGTCCGATGAACCTAGGTGAGAGCTTGCTCCCTTTCCCAAACCTCCGCTGCCCCCGTCGAGGGGAAACCTTCAAGAACACATGGTCTCCCACCTCGAACTCCAAGGGCCTCCTCCGACGATCAGCATAAGACTTCTGTCGGTCCTGAGCCGCCTTCATCCTCTCACGTACAAGCTGGACTTTCTCCGTGGTGCTCTGCACTACCTCTGGCCCAAGAGCACCTATCTCACCAACCTCTGCCCAGCAAATGGGTGAACGACATGGCCTTACATACAAAGCCTCAAATGGTGCCATGCCAATAGTAGAGTGGAAGCTGTTGTTGTAGGAAAACTCTACTAAAGTAAAGTGTCGTACCCATGATCCTCCGAAATCTAGAACGCATGCTCGCAACATGTCCTATAACGTCTGGATAGTCCGCTCTGTTTGCCTGTCGGTCTGGGGGTGGAAAGCAGTGCTAAGGCGTAGTTGGGTGCCAAAAGCATGCTGTAACCCCCTCCAGACTCGTGAGGTAAACCGAGTATCCTGGTCTGAGACGATAGTCCTCGGAACTCCATGAAAACGCACTACCTCGTCTACGTACCTCTGTGCTAAGGTACTCACCGGGCCCGACTCCTTGATTGCTAAGAAGTGAGCCGATTTCGTCAGTCGATCCACCACTACCCAGATAGCATCATAACCACCCTGAGATCTGGGTAGTCCTGTGACGAAGTCCATTGATATGTCATCCCACTTCCACTCGGGGACATCTAAAGGATGCAACAAACCACCAGGAACACGGTGTTCAGCCTTCACTTGCTGACACACTAGGCACTTAGCCACAAACTCCGCCACTGCCCGTTTCACCCCGGGCCACCAAAACTGATCCCTCAGGCCTCGGTACATTTTTGAAACTCCTGGATGTACCTATAAGGCTGAGCTATGGAACTCACGGAGAACTCCCTCACGCATCGCCTCTGGGACAAACAACCTTCCATGGAAAAGCATCCGATGTCGGCTTTCCTTTGACCATCCCTCTGGAGCATTCCCCTGATCGACACGATCCCGCATCACCTCTGCCTCGGAGTCCCCCCACTGAGACTCCTCCACCTACTGCGACAAGGAATATTGCACCATCATCTGGAACAAACAACCTCTAACACCTTCTTCCCTTGCATCTAAGTGTAGGGCAGCCAACTCTCCCATCGCCTTCCAAGCATCAGCGGATTCCCGAACCACTTCCTTATGTGACTTCCTGCTCAGGGCATCAGCCACAACGTTGCCCTTACCTTCAGTGTAAGAGATCTCGAAGTCATAGTCTTGGAGAAACTCGACCCATCTCCGCTGCCGTAGGTTCAGGTCATGCTGGGAGAAGATATAACGCAGACTCTTGTGATCTGAGAAGACCACAAAGCGCTCCCCAAAGAGGTAATGTCGCCACAACTTCAATGCGAACACTACTGCTGCAAGCTCTAGGTCATGGGTGGCATAGTTACGCTCGTGAGGGCGCAACTGCCTAGACCCATAACAAATCACGCCCTTCTTCTGCATCAGCACGCACCCCAGACCAAGGCCAGAAGAATCACAAAACACTTCATACAACAACCCTTCCTCTGGAAACCTGAGTACGGGAGCACTGACCAACTTCTCCTTCAGGTAGTCAAAAGATTTTTGGCACTGCTAACTCCACAGGAAGACCTGGTTCTTCCTAGTCAAAGCTGTCAATGGAGCAGCAACTCGAGAGAAGTCCGAAACGAATCTCCGATAGTAACCTGCTAACCCCAAGAAACTACGAACTTCTGCCATGCTCTTGGGTGCTAACTAAGAAACAACTGCCTACACCTTCGACGGGTCCACCAATACTCCATGCTGAGACACCACGTGCCCAAGGAAGTGTACTTCTTGTGTCAAGAACTTAGACTTCGACAATTTCCCGTAAAGCTGGTGGTGTCGAAGGACTTCCAAGACTGCCCTGAGATTCTCAACGTGCTCCTCCTCTGATCTTGAGTAGATCAATATGTCATCGATAAACACAACGATGAACCGGTCCAAAAACTCTCGGAAGACAAAGTTCATAAGTCCCATGAATACAACTGGTGCATTCGTAACTCCAAACGGCATCACTACAAACTCGAAGTGCCCATACCTGCACCTGAAAGATGTCTTCGAGATGTCACTGTCCTTCACCCTCAGCTGATGATATCCTGATCGTAGATCAATCTTAGAAAACCAACCTGCTCCCCTCAGCTGGTCGAAGAGATCATTTATCCTTGGAAGGGGGTAACGGTTCTTGAATGTTACCTGGTTCAACCTTCGGTAGTCTATGCATAGCCTGAGACCACCATCTGCCTTCTTCACGAACAAAACTGGAGCACCCCATGATGACACGCTGGGTCGAACAAAACCCTTCTCCATCATATCGTCAATCTGAAACCGCAACTCCCGCAACTCTGAAGGTTCCATTCGATAAGGGGCCATCAAAATCGGACGGGAACCAGGCTGTAAGTCTATCCCAAACTCAACGTCTCGTTGGGGGGGGGGTAGAGTTACAACCTCCTCAGGGAAAACATCGAGGAACTCCCCAACAACCCCTAGGACATCCATCATCTCTGTATCAGCTGGAACCACTGATAACCCACTCAACAAGGAAATGAGAGGCTCCACACGCCGGCTTCCCGCTTGATAGCTCCTCTCGCCAACAAAAGATACGCACTGCCCATCTACGTCGGAGAACACGACTCTTCTCCGGAAGCAGTCGATAACGGCACTAACAGAAAACAACCAGTCGATGCCTAGGATGACATCATATGGCTGCATCTGTAACAGAAGAAGGTCTCCACTAGATCGATGTGGTCCCAACGTTATCCCACATCCCCAGCAAACACAAGATACACTGGTCTGGCCCCCAACTGGTGTACTCAGTACCAGTGGTATGGAAAGTCTCTCTACTTCTAGTCCCAAAACATGGGATAGACTAGGTGCAACAAAAGAGTGCGAGGCTCCCGAATCGAACAAAGCAGAAACAAGAGTGCTGAACAAACAAATCGTACCTCGCACCACATTTGGTCCTACTGGAGCTTCCAACTCTACTGCGTGCAACTGTCCACGCCCTGCTCCTCTGCCTCTCTGATGTCATACACTTCCCCGACCACGCCCTGGTCGAGGTCCTTGAGGAGCACCCTGAGGTCGGCCTCCTCCCGCAAAGTCTGCCCTCGGAGGAGCATGGTCCTGCTGCTGCTGGAAGGGCCTCGCCGGCAACTGGTGCTACTACGGTGGGCGCTGAACCTGGCCACCTCCACTGTACGGAGCTCGGGTCGAGCACCGACTCTGAACGTGCCCGAAACCTCCACAAGAAAAACACCTTGGTCCTGGGATCGTGGAAAAGGGACGAGGACCTGAAGATCTGAACTGGAACTGCTGGGGCTTGCTCCCCACTGGCCTGAACTTGGAAGGTCCTGTCGCAGGAGACCTGCTGCTGACTGCCTTCCCCTTCGACGAACCTGGATGAAACACCTCACGCGGTGCACCTCCCAGCGAGTGCATCCTCTCTACGACCTCTGCCTTCTTCTGCACTGCCAAGTACGTCAGAAGGGTGAAGGGGGTGACAACATACTGGAGAGAAGGACGAAGCGCCTCCTCCAAACATCTCACCCGATATTACTCATTCAGAAAGAGATCCGGAGCAAAGCGCATGAGATCTTTGAACTTGATCCCCAGTTCTCGTATCGTCATACTTCCCTGCTGAAGGGAGAGTAACTCCTGCCGCTTCTCCGCCTTGATCATGGAAGAAAGGAATTCCTCTCGGAATTCCTTCTCAAAGTCATCCCATGGAACCTCTACCTTAATCCTCTCTCCGAGGTAGAGCGTCCACCACTGTCGTGCCGCACCTCTCAGATGACTGACTACTAGGGGAACCCAGTATTCCCTCGGAGCACGGATCAAGGTGAAAGTGATCCCTAGCTCCTCAAGCCACCCCTCTGTCTCCGTATCCGAAGTACTACCCTCGTACTTCTTGAGGGTTTGCTGCTGGAAGGAACGTAGAGTCTTCTTCCACTGGCTATCTTCCTCCTCTCGGTCAATCCTCAACTGATCGACCGCCTGAATCTGCTGGGCCTCGGCCATCTGAGCCACCCGGGTACGACGTCCAGGTGCCATAGCTGTACGGTAAACAAGGATCGCCTAAGCCCAAGTAGTAAGGAAAAACTCAAGGTTTCATTTTATCATTTTATTTCAATTTCTTTCCCAGAACACCCAAATCAAGTAAAACACAAACATGATGATGCATGTACCTTCCCTAGGGTCTCTACCCAGCAATCAATGTAGTCTCACTTGGTCGTTCGGTAGGCTCAAAGTCCTTGCATCGGATCACGGGGGGCCCCAAAATCCCGTGTCCTAGCCGGTCTTCCCTAGCCTATGTCACGCACCAAGATTAACTAACACTGTTGCCCTACCATCCCATGCAATCCTCACTGTGCCTAAATCCAGACTCCATCCTATCTCTCAACCATCACCTCTGATACCATTCTGTCATGACCCCTCCCACCAAAGATGCCCCTCCTGAGCTGGCAATGGTGAAAGGGAGATAATGACCCCCGAGTCCCACCTCCAGTAGGCCCCGGGTTGGCGACTAGCACCAAGGGTATGAGTTTTCACAAATATGGGAGGCATTACCCTTTTTATTTTTAAGGATTGAGAAAAAGGACAAGTCAACCACCAAAAAAGGGAAAAGAACACGTGTATATAAATAAACCCAAACCAAGCCCACATGCATGTTTAAACAAATTTATAACAAGGTACAAGTACAAGAAAGCTCAAAAGTACAATACCAAAAGAAAACAAGAGAAAAACAACTAAAAAAACTCCAACTGCCTGACTAGTAGAGTCCCGCACGGCCCTGGTAGTCCTCCTGGAAACCTGAAAGTAAACGTAGGGTGAGCATACAAGTATACTCAGTAGGGAAACCTAAAGCTCTCGTGCACAAGTGGGGAGTCATCCTAATGTCCCGTGATAACAACAGAAGAAACCTAACAAGGAAATCTATCCACCCAACCTCACCAGCCACACTCACCAAAACACAAGCACAACAGGTAGTAGTAGTATAAGAACAAGAGCATTGGGTACCCCGCACCATTTCCCATTAGTTAGCTGAACGTCCTGACGCTGTCACACTCTCCCCGCCCGCACACACCTGGGCCTCACCACCACGTATCCCGCCCGCACACACCTGAACCTCACAACCACAACCACATCCCCGCCCGAAGACACCTGGGCCTCATCCCGAAGATTCTTGGGAACAGTAATAGTGACAGAACTCTCGCCCGAAGACACCTGGGCCTGAAATCGAAACCTACCTGAAGAGTCTTAGGTGTAAGGTCGCCTCAAGCCATTATAGCCTATAAGCCTTCCCGAAGAGTTTTGGGCCTAATCACCCCAATCGAAACCTACCCGAAGAGTCTTGGGTGTAAGGTCGCCTCAATCCATCACGACCTAGGGGAGAAGGAGCAGGAAGGAGCTAGTAACTATGGGAAAACACCCTCTCCCATGAAATGGGAGTGTTCAGAACTATGTTCTCAACATGGGTGCAGTGCGATAAAACACAAAAGATACAGATATATATATATAGCAACCACTCAGCCCAACCTATGGCTTCTAAAAAGAGAAACTGAGCACGTGCCTCGGCACTGCTACCACGAAGCATGCATTCCACAAACAACCCCAACCCCATTTAGGTTTTCACGTTTCAGTAGAAATTAGCTTATTTAGTTCCTTAACTACTGGGAAACTATCCACAACCAACCACTTCAATCGTTCGTAAAACATATCCCTGCCATCCACAAAACAAGTTAGGGAAACACAAGCAGCACAACAAAACCCTTCTTAACAACCAACCAACCCATTGATTATTATTTCCGTTTCATTACTAAGCCCCATCATTCATTAACTCTTCCATTTATTATTTAAACCCAACCCATAGTCCGCTCACATTTAAACCCATCCCTGCAGCCCCGCTGCCAACCATCACCATTAAACATTCACACCTTCCCACAACCAAGTCAACCGCAGCCCTGCTGGTCACCCAAACCACAACAGACCACAAAAAACCCCCATCACATGCCACGTAACCAAGCCATCACCCACATGTTCATTATTCCATTTTGTTTAACCGGGGTGATCACACAAGGGTTCCAGATTTTCATTTAAATAGCTAACTTTACGTGATTATCCAATTTCCACATTCAACAAAGTTCCACTCACAAAAACGGTCTAGAAAGATAGGGAAACATTTAATTGTGCAAGCAAAGGCCCCCAACGACCGTTATTTTCAGTAGGCATAAGCCTATTCATTTCACAACATAATATCACATGATATAAAAAAGGTAAAGTAACAACAATCACAAAATTCCCATCCCCATTCTTTAACTAGTTATTATCTTTATTTAAAGGTTAAACCATTTCTCATGAAAAAAAAGGATACCCACCCCGCATGATTCACAAATTAGAGAGACGAAAGAAAAACCCCTACTTCAACAGGTTCTGGTCACAACGCGCCCCCAGATCAACTTTAGAAGACGTTCGTCGGTGCCCCGGAAAAACCTCCTTGGGTGGAAGTCAGAGAGGAGAAGCCAAAGGAAAGACAACGGATCCAAGATCGGAAGTTCTGCCTCGTCGTTACGATCCCGTGGCCGCTGACGGATCGTAAATCGGAACTCGGACGAAAAAGTTATGGAAGAAAGAGCCTTCGAGTCTCTTGAGAGAGCTCTGCTCAGAGGAGAGGGGAGGAGAGGTGTGAGTTGAAAGGAGGAGGGGACCCCTCCTTTTATAGGCGTGATAAGCAAAAGTACACGGCGTGTACTCGACCATTTTCACACGGTCTCCACGCGGCCTCCGACGCGGCTCCGCAGCCGTTGCCTGGTCAACACACGGTTTGAAGGTAACGCATACGCGGGGAAGGACTACACGGCGTGTAGATTGGACACACGACGTATACCCATTTATTGCACATGGAAAAGACACGGCCATCCACACGGGGTATACCTGGCAGAGGGTACACGTCGTGTACTCAAACTACACGACGTGTAGTTACAAAATTCTGGAAAGTGTGGGAAAAGTCCATTTTACCCTCCAGAACACTTCGTGGCCTTCTTTTTGACAAAGGAATGGGCCGGAGAGGTCCAGGCCATTACAATAGTGAAAAACACTACGTTATTGTTTAAAACCGTCTTTTTATTTAAATAATTATTTATTTTATTTAAATTTATTTTAAGTCAAAATATACATATAATACCTATATAAGTTCACTGTAATTCATTGGAGTTATTTTATAATAAAATTAGATGTATAAATTTTTATTGATCTTTTTACCGTCTTTTACCCACCTTCTAGGAGCATTTTCAAATTTGTATACAACTTAATTTTACCGCTTCTGTGAGTTGAATTTCAAAAATCCGAGAGACACGGTTGACATCAGTAAGTAAAATGAGGTTCAATAAGATGAAAATAATTTTTGGTGAATAGTAACTTTTAATTTTTATTTACCACGGTTAAACGTAAATAGGGTAATTAAAGGTAAAAATAATATTATAATTACACTAACACATGTCCTTATTCTATTGGATAATTGTAATTCGACCAAAAACAACCTTAGGAACAAAATATGATCCTCTTTGGTCCACTTGGATTAGATTAGGACATTTATTATTATTTTATTTAAAGAAGAGTTAAAAATGTTAAATTCAAAGTTTAATAACTAAACCATTTTTAATATAGGGTTATACATAAGATAAATTCGACTATAAATATCCATTAGAAAACTAAAAATATTTATTACACAATGGTATTTTATTTATAATTTTTAGACATTAAATAATTAAAATTATTTATGACACAATGATGATGTAGTAACTACCTTCTTAATGACATATTAAAATAATTGATATTATAAATATTAAAATAAATAGAATTTGAAAGTTTTGATGCCATCCACGAATTTTCTAGGTGAATATAACAAGTACTAGTGCAGAAAATGTTTTTTACGTCGGTTATTTTTCATTTTTTACGTCGGTTTCTAGCCGACGTTAATACATGCGACGTTATAAATAAGGTTTTTGATGTCGGTTATTTAAAAACCGACGACAAAAACATAAAATCGCGATGTTTATCACGTCGGTTATTTTAGAACCGACGCGATAAAGAAAATGGGAAGGGTTTATCACGTCGGTTATTTAACAACCGACGTGATAAACAGGGGCGAGGGGGGTTTATCAGGTCGGTTCATATAGAACCGACGTGATAAACCGAGGTGAGGGGGGTTTATCACGTCAGTTCTATAAGAATCGACGTGATAAACCGGGGTGAGCGTGGTTTATCACGTCGGTTCTTATAAAAACGACGTGATAAACCGGGGGAGGGGGGTTTATCACGTCGGTTATTATATAACTGCCGTGATAAACCGACGAGAGGCGGTTTATCACGTCGGTTATTCAATAACCGACGTGATAAACCATTGTCCATGCCTTTTATCACACCAGTTATTCAATAACCGATGTGATAAACCATTGTCCAGGCCTTTTATCACATCGGTTATTAAATAACCGACGTGATAAACCATTCTCCAGGCCTTTTATCACGTCGATTATTAAATAACCGACATGATAAACCATTCTCCAGGACTTTTATCACGCCGTTTATTAAATAACCGACGTGATAAACTATTTTCCAGGAATTTTATCACGTCGGTTATTAAATAACCGACGTGATAAACTATTTTCCAGGCATTTTATAACGTCGGTTATTTAATAACCGATGTGATAAACCCAATTTTTTTTTTAAACAGGATGCAGTCATCTTCTCTCCACCAGAATCAACCAGAAAACAAATCAAGAAATCGTACCACAAAAACAGAAGTAGATCAAAATTAAGCATGTACATAGATAACATATAAAACTTACCCCCTAGACAGCCCCACTTTCATTTATACCCCATGGACAGCCCTCTCCCACCCCGTTGGAGCCCTCACCCTCATGTATACCCCCTGGACAGCCCTCCCCCACCCCATTGGAGCTCCCACCCTCATGTATACCCCTTGGACAACCCTCCCCCACCCCATTGGAGCCCCCACCACACTCCTGGACTGCCCCCCGACCCCCAGACACCCCCAAACACCCCTCGATAACCCCCACCCGCCTGAACAGCACCCCCTCACCCCCTCACCCCACTTGACAGCCCCCACCACACCCCTGGACAGCCCCAAACAACCCTGGACAACCCCCACCCCTGGACAGCACTCCCACACCCCTGGACCGCCTTCCCACACCCCTGGACATCCCTGCCACCCCCAGGAATGTCCCCCACCCCATCGGACAACCCTCTCAGACCGCTGGACACCCCCCAACCCCACTGAACACACCCCCACACCCTTGTAACCCCTCCCCCACAGACCCAAATCCATACCATAAAAACCATCAAAAGTAGACCAAAACAAGAAGTAGAGCAAAATTAAACATTCACTTATATAACATTCAAAACTTACACTGTCAACTTAAAAAAAAACTAAATCCAACCTAAACAACTACCAAATACACAATTAAAACGACAATATTCAAAATTACATTTTACATTACAAACAACTAAAATTCAATCAAACCTGTAAAATAATTTGACCACTCCACTTGTACGTGTTTGATGTCTTCAGTAGTATAGGGTTGAGGGTCATCAAAAAACTACAAATGAAAAAGAAGATAGTTAACGTTTATAATGAATAGATCAAATTGGAATATTATGGCAAAGTTTAAGAGGAAATCGTACCAGGTCAAAATTCACAACTGTCCCAGTTGTTATTATTTCATACATAAATCTTAACATATAATATCCACATTCGATGATGCCTTGTTGTTCATGAAAATTCTGTTTGAATGAGTGTAAATTCAATATATTATTTTTATGTAATAAATCAAAAAGTACAAATTATAAATGGAAATTTACCTTCGCATTTACATATTTGATCTTTTCATTTCTTTTCTTTTTGTTTTTTCGAAAGTAGGCCCATGCACTGTTAGAAAATAATACGAATGGGGTAAATTTAAAATTCATTATAATATATAAAACTATTGAGAAATTGAAACTTACTTTTCCAATATATTCTTAAAACTTTCCCGCACATCACCATGAACAGAGCATATCCAATGCACATGCTTCAGGGGAAATCAATATAAACCATTCTTTGTTCCTCATTCAATGCACATGCTTCAGGGGAAATCAATTGCGGGTCCATGAATCCATATACTTCTGTCAGCTCATTCCTCTCACAAATTTTATAAATATACCTAATACAAAACATACATAAGTTTACATTTTTAATAAATATAATGCAGGGAAAAGGTGTTAAGACTTACATGGAAAAAATTTGCACCACGTTGATGCCCAACTTATCTCCAGTAACAAGCTCCATGATATCAGTTTTTGTAATCCCCACACTTATTTCACGTCCACAAACATGATATTCCATTGGAAACTCATAAAAACCCAACAACAAATGTGAATATCTTGACAATCTGTCAAGACCACTGGAATCTGTATCTGATGTCATAGCCTGTTGTCTTTGTTGTTGTCTATACAGTATTTCTTTACCTTTGAAGTATTCCTGTGATTTTTTTTTTGAAAAATATAGTAGTTTTCAAATGATAAAACAACTTTAATAAAAAAATAAAATAAAATATATAACATTCATACCTCTATGGTAATGAGTCGAAGAAGTCTGGATGGCCAAACTAAAAAATGGCCGATACTCTGTCCAACTATTGCCACCTCATCTGTAGGTATTGGTACCCTAGCTGATCTATCTATAATATCCTGTACAGTGACCCTCTGATTCTCTACCTCTAATTGTTGATAATGAACTGTATCTCCTATACAATATACCAACCCGTATGCTACTATATGATGTTGAGAATCATCAACATACAACTCGCAATATGTAGGAAGCTGCGACAGAGGCGTAGGATAAAAAATGGGGTCCGCAGGCTGAGGTGGGGGAGTGGGAGCTACTGGCGGAGGTGGAGGATAAATAATGGGGTCTGCAGGGGGAGGTGGAGGAGTGGGAGCTGCAGTCTGAAATTGTCTTTGCATTTCTGCAAACATAGACTGCACCGACTCTCTAATCTTGTCCTCCATCGTCGCATTAATATTTTGAACTTCAGCCTCCAAGGATTCTATTTTTTTTATAAACCCCCTCAATGTTAGAAGTTGAAGAACGTGGAAACACTTTTTTTACCGAGACACCTGCCGGATATCCTCTTACACAACCAGGATGTTCGGGCCTTCCCAATGCTGCAAATAAAATATCTTCCCTCCCAATAGCTATAAATGTCCCCTCTGAACTCTGATCCTCAAGAGAGTCCTGTATTAATTAATTGAACATTTCTTTAATGATTGAAACTTATATGAAGAAAAAAGTTAACTTAAATAAATTAAATAGATATCTTACAATCCTCTAAGCTACGATTCTCGATTCTTCCGAAAGATATTTCCCTTTTTTTCCCTTCCGAGGTCTCTTCCATTTTTCATGTCTAGATGGAGGGTATGGAGGGGCCACCTCTCCAGAGCTTGAAGACTCATCTCTTAGTTGTTGAAATTTTTCCGCCATCATTTGTTCTTCCAATAATGCATAACCTCCCCGAGATAAACTATAAGGGTATACATTTTTAGATTGGATCTCCTGATGAGATTTCCTTGTTTTCTGTAATTTAAGAATAAGAAATCATTAATAAAACATTAATAAAATCATTTATATAAGAAAGTTTATAAAAGTTTACATTGCCCTTAGCAGAAATGACTCTTTTTTCCTACTTTCAAAAAACTGTCTCCATGTGTCTTCATTTATAAAAGGATATATACGACATGGATTGTCGTGACTCCTATGACCAATAAATGAAATCAGATGAGAGGGTTGATTTGAAATCCCTCCATCTCCTGGCAGCCAACGATAAGCATTTATTCCTGACTCCTCTAGTGTCAGGAATATCAAATGTCATCTGATAAAGAAGAGGTTAAACATATTATATATACTAGAAACATTAAAAGAATGGTCAAACAATGACAAAAGATCTTACCAAAATCATCTCCCACAACTGAGAGATAATCGCTTTATCCACACCTCTCCAATCATCATACAGAATGCTTACTTTGGTCTTAGCCTGAGTTGCAACAAAACTCTTAAAATCTTTGGCATTCGGACCTCTAGGAATATCATCATCATCAAACTCAACGACTATCCTCTGATCCTGCGTACGGGCAAGTGATAATTTTGGTAAACGTGTGCACCCACGTTTACCAACCTTTGAACTCTTTGTCGTAATAGGAGCATGTGAATGTTCATCCCTAGAGGTATGACCAGCAATATGCTCCTCTCCAGAATCATGTGGTTGATCATCTGAATGATCTGTCATTATCCTTCAAATCAGAAAAACAAACGTCAGTTCACAAATATACAAATTCAAATATTTTAATACTACTGTAATCAGAAAATAGAAAAGTGTACTAAGTTACATAATAGTAAACATTGGTAATATGGTAAGCATGTTAAACAATGGTAAATATGGCAAAGATGGTCAAGATGGTCAAGATGATAAAAATGGTAAAAATGGTAAACCTGGTAAACATTGTAAACATGGTAAAGTAATTGTCAGTGAACAAAAATAAGCATTTTAAAATTCATGTAATGGTTATAAACATGATAAAGTAAACTAAACAAACTTAAAACAAACAAAAACATATACTTATTTTATTTTAAAACATGTTTTAATAAATAAAAAACTTACAATATCTAACATTTATGGAAAAAATAAATGTAAACAAGAAATAAACATATGTTACCTGTAATTTTAGGAATGTACAAATGGATTGTTTTCCCAAATTCCTTCGTCGTGATCGTTCCTTATGGCACAAACTATGTCTTCAACATGATCATCATTATGTTCTATTAATATTTCCATGGAAGTAGGGATCTCACATAAATCAGCATATTCATCAAGTTCATCCTCACCAACATATTGTTTTTTACCTTGTAAAACAATAGCCCACTGCATATCTGATTGATCTACTACATAGAAAATTTGTTTTGCATGTGTTGCCATTATAAAAGAATCAACTGTGTCTTCCAATCTATTCAGATTAACAAGTGTCATTCCAAATTCATCATGTCTGACACTGTTGTTACCGTTAAACCATTTATAGTTAAAAACAAGAACTTTAATTTTAAAGTAATCAACCTCCCATATGTCTTCAATCACTCCATAATATGCAGTTGATGCAGAAATTGGGTTTTTGTCCTTAGCACTCGAAAAATGCATTGCTTCTGCAAACACCAATACACCACTATTCTGAACTGCACTTCTGTTGTCCTGAGCTTTTGTATGAAATGTATAACCATTAATGTCATAACCGGACCATGTTATCACATTTAAACATGGACCACCCACTATCCATTTTAATGTCTCTGATACATCTGATCTACCAAGCAAAGTCTTTTTAATCCATGACAAAAAAGTTTTGTTGTGCTCATTCAAAATCCACATTTCTTTCTTCTTTGGATGACATTGTTTCAACTCATTAATATGCAATGTGATATATGGTTGAGCATAAGCTATGTTATTCAAGATGTATGATTCTAACTTCTTCATCTGTTCAGCTGAAAATTATTTGACTTTCAAGCCGTGAATCCCCTTTCCCTCATTATTAACTCGTTCATGGTGAGATGGAGGCAAACATATGTGTTGCGCCGCAGCCAAGTAGCTCGTACAAAACTCTGCTACCTCCTCAGAAATATAATTTTCAATAATGGAGGCTTCAGGTCGATATAGATTTTTAACATACCCCTTTAATATTTTCATATACCTTTCAAAAGGATACATCCAACGAAGATATACAGGTCCACAAAGCTTTATTTCTCGAACCAGTTGAATCATTAAATGCACATTATATCAAAAAAAGTTGGAGGAAAATACATTTCCAATTGACAAAGTATAAAAATTGCATCCTTTTCCAAAATGTTCAAAGCATTCACATCAATCGCCTTGTTAAAAATTGAATTGAAAAAATAACACAACTTCATTATAGTCTTTCTGACACGAATGGGCAATATTACACGCAATGCAACTGGTAGAATTTGTTGCATCATGATGTGACAATCATGTGATTTCATACCTATCAACTTCAAGTCCTTCAATGAGACAAAATTTTTTACATTAGAAGAATAACCTTGAGGCACTTTGGTATCATGAAGACACTGACAGAAGCTAATTTTCTCCCTCTTCGATAATGTATGACAAGACGGGGGAAGAAATGTTCTTCTTCCTTTAGGAGTGGGAGCTAACTCCAAACGTATTCCCATTGATAGTAAGTCTAATCTTGCATTCAACCCATCTTTATTCTTTCCTTTAATATCTAACAATGTTCCAATCAAAGAATCACAAATATTCTTCTCCACATGCATGACATCAATATTATGTTTAACTTCATGATACCTCCAATATGGTAGCTCAAAAAAATTTGACCTTTTCTTCCAAATATGTCTATCATTACCAGATTTCTGTGTCTTTCCCAATGTCACGTCAAGGTTTTTCACCCTCTCAAAATACAGATCAGGGGATAAAGGTTTTGGAGCAGTATCAAATTCTTGTGAGCCATTGAATGCCTTTTTTAGTCTTCTATAAGGGTGTTCCATAGGCAAAAACTTTCGATGACCCATGTGCACTGTTTTCCTCCCATGATGCAATTGACAATATGACGTCTGTTGTTCGCAAATTGGACATGCTTTATGCCCTTTAACACTGTATCCAGACAAATTTCCATACGCTGGGAAGTCATTTATAGTGAACAGAAGCACTGCATGCAGTTGAAAATATTCCATTTTATAAGAATCATACACCCTAATACCATCATCCCATAACCGTTTCAAACCATCAATCAACGGTGACAAGTAAACATCAATATCATTACCGGGTTGCTTTGGACCAGAGATCATTGTACTCAACATGACATATTTGCGCTTCATAAAAACTTCATGAGAGAGGTTATAAATTACCAATAAAACAGGCCATGAACTATGTGTGCTACTAAGTGTTCGGTATGTATTCATTCCATCTGTGCACAACCCTAGTCTGAGATTTCTAATTTCATTTCCAAATGTAGAATACTGCGCATCAATTTTCTTCCATTGTGGACAATCAGCTGGATGACGTATTTTTCCATCACATACCCGCTCTTCAGCATGCCATCTTAACCTTTTTTCATCATGTGAAATAGCAAATAAACATTTGAAACAATTAATTATAGTAAGATACAAAAATACCTTTGAAGGGAGCTTTGTAATCTCTACATCAGCCTGTGATTTTTCTTTCACCTTATACCATGATGTCCCACATTTAGGACACTCTGACAGAAATTCATATTCCTTCCTATATATAATGCATTCATTCGGACAGGCATGTATTTTCTTGTATCCCAATCCCATCGGGCATAATATTTTCTTGGCTTTGTAATGTGAATCTGGAAGATCGTTATCTTTTGGAAGAATGTCTTTCATCAATTGTAGCAGCTCTATAAAACTTCTATCACTCCATCCATGCTTCGCCTTCAGGTTAATCAATCTTAACACCGCTGACAAAACCATAAAATCTGTACAACCAGGATATAATGGTTTTTCAGCATCACCATATAGATGTGCAACTGTCGGTTCTATCTCAATTTGTTCTGCTACAATATCGCGAATCATTTCTTCAATTCCATCGGAGTTACCATCTTGCGAATCATCATCATCAGTGACATTCCGTCCAGTTTCACCATGCCAAATCCAAGGGCTGTAACTCGGATTAGAACCATGACAAATCAGATGATCTTTTATCTCTCTACTTTTCAACTTCTTCATATTCAAACATTTCAGGCATGGACAGAAAAAAATGTCACTACTTGGAACATTTCGTTTTGCAAATTCCAAAAAGGCATCAACACCTTCCTCAAATTCATTGCTCATTCGATGTGCCGTAATCCAACTTCGACTCATTATTACCTATAACAAATATCAACAAAAAATATATATTTTTAAGATAAGACAAATATATGTTTATATGAAAAAAATCATAATTTGAATGTAAAACAATTTAAAATATAAAACAAATCTATAGGTATTTAAAAAAATATGCTTGAATATTATTTTTAAAACAAAATATAGTTAGATATAATAGTTTTAAATTTCATTGAATCAAAGAAAACCATGACGCCTACATATTTTAATATTGATTGCGGTTTTGATGTTTTAATATATTAGATAAACTACCTATTTAACATGTTATTAATGGTTTCTGTAGACCCTAAATCCATTTGGTAAATATTTTCACACAATTATAAAAATCAATGGAAGTGTTTTTGGGAGGAATATGTTCAATCATTTGATTTTGATGTCCCATATTCTATAACAAAAGGAAATGTGGATACCAAAGCCCTTAGTTTGGTTTTTAATTCTCAAAGGGTTTGTGATGAAAAAGAAGAGTATAAGTTGATGTATATGATAAATAAAGTACAACTATATTTTATTTATGGTTATGATAGAATGAATTCATACCATATCATTTAGGATCTGCTCCCACCAAAAGTAACCCTCCTCAGTTCGAAATGAATAAATTTAGATAATTATGCATGAATTCATACATGTATTTTTGTACATAAACCAAAAAGAAGATTATTAGTACTAAAAGTAAAACTAGGAAGAAACAATAAACTCTATATACTCATGAAATATACTCCACAACACTTCCATGCTACTAATATCTATAAAAAACTACAAATTGATTTTAAAAACCAAAAAAATTGTTTATATTTATGTATGGTGGGCATAACATGTATACATAGTAAGATCCTCCCTAAAACATCTCATGAAAATGTTGAGGAAGCACACTAAAGCCCTATGAAAAAGGAATCTAAATCATCACCTAAAAAAGGAAAAATAGTTTCATATACTCACTATGGATCACTCACAAAATAATTCATATAAATAAACCTTTTCGTATAAAAAATTATATATATATATACATATATTAAAATTAAGGTTCTCGGATACCACTTCTCCACTAGTTTTCCTCTCACACCCCAATGCGCTACTCCACAACACTTCCATGCTACTAACATCTATAAAAAACTACAAATTGCTTTTAAAAACCAAAAAAATTGTTTATATTTATGTATGGTGGGCATAACATGTACACATAGTAAGATCCTCCCTAAAACATCTCATGAAAATGTTGAGGAAGCACACTAAATCCCTATGAAAAAAGAAATCTAAATCATCACCTAAACAAGGAAAAATAGTTTCATATACTCACTATGGATCACTCACAAAATAATTCATATAAATAAACCTTTTCCTATAAAAAATTATATATATATATATATATATATATATATATATATATATATTAAAATTAAGGTTCTCGGATACCACTTCTCCACTAGTTTTCCTCTCACACCCCAATGCTAATGTCATGGTCTCACCCCGCCCATAAATCATCCTACACCATGTGAAATTGTATCACTTCCATCAATGAATCATATGTATCTTAGATTATGTCATCACCATCTTATCAAAATAGCAATGAGGTTCATACTTGGAAACCACTATATCTTGTTTACATTAAATGTACAAAAATCGCAAAACATAATTATAGAATATTTGTGAAAAAAAACGAACGAAATAAATTTGAGGAAGGCTTACTTGAATGTTGAGAGTTGAGATGATAGATCTGAGAGGAGTGAAGAAGATAAACAATGAATCCAAAATGAGTTTAACGCAGGTCGATCGACGAGCCAATTAGGGTTTACCACGCGAGAGAGACGAGCCGACAGACTGTCAATCAAAAAATCGTAAATGACAGTCCACGGGGATTTAATTTCTTTAAAAGTTTTATAACGTCGGTTATTATATAACCGACGTTATAAACTATTTTTTAAATTTATAACATTGGTTATTTTAAAACCGACGTAAAAAAGCGCCCGCGCTTTGGTTTTTTACGTCGGTTATTTTATAACCGACGTAAAAAACGAGATATCTACGGGTTTTTTACATCGGTTATTTTATAACCGACGTAAACCCCCCCCTGTGCTTTGGTTTTTTACGTCGGTTATTTTATAACCGACGTAAAAAACGCGTAGATATCTCATTTTTTACGTCGGTTATAAGATAACTGACGTAAAAAACCAATGCGCGGGGGGTTTTTTACGTCGGTTATTTGGAAAATGATGTAAAAAACCAAAGCACGGGGGTTTTTTTTATGTCGGTTATTTGATAACCGACGTAAAAAACGCGTAGATATCGGGTTTTTATATCGGTTTCCAAATAACCGACGTAAAAAACCCCCCGCGCATTGGTTTTTTATGTCGGTTATAAGATAACCGACGTAAAAACCGAACAGGCGTGATTTGTAACATCGGTTATTAAAATAACCGACGTTAAAAATCTACTCACCGCATTTTTACGTCGGTTATATATAACCGACGTAAAAAATGGTGACGTAAAAAACGTTTTCTGCACTAGTGAAGTTAGGGTTTATTAAATGTATTTGATTCGAATTAATCAAGTTGTGATGACTTTCACAAAAACTAAATACTAAATAGTGTCTAAATTGACATAAATTAGCTTTTAAAACAAATATTATATTATTAAATGATATAATATTCTTAAAAATATAAGGTTCGGCCAAAAGACTTATATAATGATTAATATGTCATTAATGAACCACTTGGGGTTCTCTGGGCATTTTATTATAAGTTTATTAACCATTTATTATAATAATACAAGAGGACATTGTAAAAGTTAAACTTTTTAACTTAGAGTTAAATCTAAAAGACAGGGTTAATATGACGACCTAAACTTGTCTAAAACCTATTGGTTGAGAGGATTTTGACCCATCCCTACCTTAGATTCAAAATAAATCAATTTATATTCATTAGAAACCGAAAATTATTTTATAATAAAATAATATTTTAAACTTTTCCTAAAGTGACCCTCACCCCTCTTATAAAAGGGCACTTCCCCTTCTCTTAATTTCACACCTCCAAATCCATTTGGCTCAGCCAACCCCTTCCCAAATATCCTTCCAACTTCTCTCACATCAACCTAGAGTCCTTACTTTGATCATAAATCCAACCTAATGAGATCTTTTGATCAACTCAAAAGGAAAAACCTGAAGAAAAGGTAATAATTTCACCACCCTCTTTCAAGTCCTTTTCTTCTTCCACTTTCTCTTTCTTTGTTATTTCCATACCAAAATAATAACTCCAGTACCTCCTAAATATTGTGATGTTATTATAAATATGGTACAACTATATTCATTATTCTATCCATTCTATAAATGACAATGTCACCATACGTGCGTACGTACGACTTACCGTCTACACGTCGTGGTGTAGTTTGTTATTCAAACACTTAATTATTTGGATGGAGATAATAATGAGTATAACTAATGTAAATAATAAATATAACATGTTAATTATTCTTTATATATGATATACCATCCAATTACATATGATTTCACCATCAATATAATGATATTGTCACTCGTGCGTACTTACGGATTACCGTCTCCATGACGCAATGAGATTCATACCCACATTCACCATTCAACAATAATTATAAAAATATATATTATTAATAAGTATGTAATATATGACATAATAATTCTAATATATATATATATATATATGTATGTATGTACTTACATATATCTTATTCACTTACTTCCGTTCAATACGATATGAAAACAGAAATAACGTTTATGCGTACGTACGGCCTACCGTCTCCATAAACGGTGCCTTAAAATTCATATATCTATCTATTATAAATATTTATATTCTAAATATATATGATATATAAATCAAGGTTTATATTTTGTAAGTATTTAAATCATGATCTAAATGATACGATCAAGAATAACAAGTTAAAACACGTACGATAAAGAAAGCGATTATTACCCAAAATGTTAATTTAACATAGAAATCATTATTAAATGGGTAGTATAAAGTCATAAATGAATCATGTATTATATAATAAATATTAATATGGTTCTGTTATAATTTAATAACATACTATGGTCATTATACATGAGGTTAAGCGTACCCTCGACTAAAGGAAAGTGCAAGGTAAGGGTTAATTTCACAATCTCTTTATTATCCGATGTTGTTTTTATGTAAGTATCTACTGGGAAATATTTATTATCCATGTCCATGTTTCATAAAAGAGTTTTAAAAGGGATTATTTTTAAGGGAATTTTTACTAAAACATCATTTTAAGTGTTTTAAAGATTTATTCTTCTAAACCTTTCTCATTAATGTCCATGTTTTCAAAATGGTTTTAAGGATTTATTTATATGGACATGAATGTTTTAAAATGTTAATTAATTTCAAAAGTTTCAAGGTGGTATGGGACACTTTGATTCAAAACTATCTTTTAAATGAATTCCTTTATATGAATTTTAAACGATTTCATGAAAAATGGACATTTCTCTCAAATATTTTTACTGATCATTTTCAACTATATCAACAACCTTTACGAGATATTATTCTTGATCGAGGTTGATTTATTATGATACAAATATTCCATATTGTATTGAAGGTTTTATGATATGTTTCACTGCGGATGTGTTATTTTTATACCATTCATGGTTTATGGATAAAGTATTGACATTTTGTATGCTAGTTTTAATACAAATGTTTATGTTATATTTAAACCTTTTCATATGAGGAATGAATTGGACTTAGTAAGTGACGGGTGGAGCCTGCTATAGCTCCTCGATGCATCGGTAGGTCTCATGAGACAAACTAGTGTCTTGGCACAAGGTCTTGACAAAATCTTATTTATAGTCTTGGAAAAAGGCCTTGACTATGTGGTTATGAAGTCTGGCATTATGCATTCCATCATTATGAAATTGGCTATTGATATTACATGTGATTATTTGACTAGTAGAATATCCATGTGAATAAGTAAATGGAATTATTTGATTTATCATTTCCATATTATGCTGAAGTTTAAGTTTAAAAGGCTTTTGTCTTAGGTTTATACATTGCCTTAAATGTTTATTCTTATTTATGAAAGTTTCTGCTATATTGTTATCCTTAAAGAGAATCTGAGCTCACCCCTTTCTATGTTTTATTTTTCCCAGGATGTGAAGAAGTATGTTATGACTGACCTGTAGGGATAATCTAAGGGATATGAATGTGGTCAATGGAGACAATATTTTTGTTGTTTTTAATTTTATAATGTAATGTAATGTCCATGTATGTAATCTATTTTCCAAGACTGCTAAACTGATAGGTCCTTCAGGACTTGATTCCTTGTAATCATGCCAATGTATTAAAATAATGCACCGAATTTGGGTAACTGGGGTCGGGGCATTACAGTTGGTATTAGAGGAAGTTTAACAATAACCTTGGAAACTAGATTTAGAAAAACTTTGATTTAATAACATTACCCTAAGATAGAATTTGAGGATTAGTATAGAAGAACTTCCTAGAATTTTAGTAACGTAGAGATTTTGTGATTTTTTTCAAGTAATACATCCCTGTTTGGATACGAACAGGTAGATGCAGCTCTAACACAAATGTACCTAGGAGTGAAAACTCTGACAAGAAGTTTCGGGCTTGACCTAGGGTATCTTGGTATACGACAATGAGCCTTGCTGCACTCTCGGTTACGACACTCCTGGGGGATATGCTTAGGACAATTCACATTTTCATTAAAATCCATTATGAAGGATTTAAGAGTAAATAATTCCTCAAAGAAAACATTTTATGATTATAGATTATATGCATAATATTTTCAATTTATGTTAGGTATTTTACAAGTTTGGAATTATGCATTGCGATTCATAAACTAACCTAGTGTATGCCATTGTTTAGAAATGATGCCTAGTAAAAGGAATGAGAATTCCAGCAATACGCATGATCGAAAGATTAAGAAAGATCATATATTTCATGGTATTAAGCCAACATTTAAAGGGAAATAGTATCCCACATATTCTCATCATATGAAGAAATAGCATCATGTGTTAATAATATAAGTAAAGAATTCTCTGAGTCCTATGACTTTCAAAGGAAGAAAGAGAAGAAAAAGATGAAAGAGAGAAAGATGGATAAATGGAAGAGGGGAAAGAAAGATTTTCCCATATGTGATAACTGTGGAAAGAATCACCTTGGTAAATTCTTGAAGGTAATGAGAGTTTGTTATAAGTATGGAGAAAAATGACACCAAGTACATGATTGTAAGGGTAAGAAAAATATTTCAAATGTACAATGCTTCATCTGCAAGGAGTTGAGACACTACGTGAATCAATATCCAAATCATCAGAGTATACCCCAAATGATGCTATTAGATAATAATAAAGTTATGGTACTACTGAAGATGAAGAGGAATGATTATATTTTTATGTTTTTATTAAATTATTGTGTCATTTAAGTATTGTATTAATGATGTACATGTTATAAGAATTATAGAGTATATAAGGATTGTACTGCAATACTGTTTCATTAAGGACTTGAGATTGTGTGGAACCAAGAAAAGTGACTCAATAATAGGTTATTTTTTTTGGAAAATATATGGTTGAGAGAAAGATAAAACATAATATGGTTATGATATTGAGGTAGTGATTTTGGAATAATATATGTTTGATTTGGATAAATTATATCAGATATTCTTGACTACCTTAAAACTGATTAATGATTTATATATTCCATCATTGTTGGAGTTTACAAAATTTTTGGATATAAGGAGTATATCCAGTATTCTATAAGAAATAATAAAGTACATACCTATTCAAATATGATTTTCTGGTAATTTAGTTTATTACCATGTCTTATGAGAATACATTATGAAGGTATTCACATGTTATTACATGAAAAAAAGTATTTTTATTGTGTTTACCTTCCTTATAAATTTTGGACTGTGAGTTTGGACATAAGTATTTTGGATAAGTCTAAAGGTTGGAATCAATTAAGTTTGACATCAGATACTATTGTTAAGGTTAAATCATTTCTTGACATTATTTTTGGATTTTCATAAAAAGGACAACTCGGAGGTCGGGTGACAACCCGTCGCGTTCGACAAAGCCGTGAGACTTGAACCTGAAACTGAAGAGTGACAAGGGTGGATCACCTACCACTAGAATACGTGATGTCCTAGTTTGTATAATGTAGTTTTTTAAATAGTCTGAAAAATGAATTATAAATTCATTATTTTTGGAACCCTATAAGATTAGGATAAATAGAATATTTTTGAATTCTATTATATGTTGGATTGGAAGATGAGTTTGTGGTAGGAATTAGTTGAAGCATGAAACTCTACTTGTGAAGTATATTTTTTCCTCTTACTCTATGAATAAATTATTTCTTAAACTTTAGGGAAGGGATCTTAAAACAAAAAATGTGTTATCGTAATACCTTATGTTTTGTTGAACCGATGATATTTTAAATCATCATAGATTGATGGCTTTGATGAACTTAATTTTACACTTGTTTGTGATTGATGACCTAAATCACTACCTATAAATATTTAAGATTTTTCTCTAATTATGTGTCTCTAATTTCCACCAATGTTCTCCTAATCGAGATCATAATTTTTTGGTGACTTTTTCATTTCCTTTCCCTCTTATAAAGACTAAATTTTATTGAACTTATTTCTGATGTGGGTTTTCCACAAAGTTATTTTTCTATTTTTAATCATTTATTTTCGAAGAACGCAATTTATTTAAGGATGGGAGAATGTAACACCCCAAGATTTCATAGTACGTTATCTCATTAAAGTAACTCAATAACTTGCGCTATAAGCAACACCGAGTTCGAGCACACCACAACTTACCGAACTAGCTGTCCAAAAAGTGATTATGAATAATATTAACTGAATTTTGAATCTTATATACTCTATAAAATTTTGACATCCATATTATGTATTTCTTAGACATAATATGAGAACAAATCCATTTTTTTTTTCAGATAAAAGAATTATTTTCAAAAAATGCAATTTTATCGCCTTTTAATGGAGAACCCTTTTTAAAACCTATATTTGACACTTTTATATATTCAATTTAATGAAATTAAATTATTATTTATAATAGGGACATAAAAATTTAGTTTGGATAAATTTTTGGTACTTTTCTGATAACTTTCATATTTTGACGAATAGTGTAAAATACTATGTTTTAATTGAAAACAACTTTTTTAATCAAAATAATTTATAGTGTTAAATTATGCATTTTAATGGTTTTTAAGTATAATTATATTAAATTCTTATCATTTAATACAAGTTAGGTCATTATAAATAATTTCACATTTAAATTTGACATAAACACATGCCAATCTTTTGATAGTTTTTACTTTTCAAAAAAAACCTACTTTTTAGTTTTGACAAGAGGAATTAATTTTAAATTAATAAATGAAACCTCTATGTTTTTAATTAGGTAAAATAATCTTCATTTTTGAATTCTAAATATCAAAATTATCTTATGGTGATTTTTTGGTATTTTTCTGAAAACATTCAATTTTTGATGAATAGTGAAAAACACTGTGTTATTGTTTAAAACTGACTTTTTATTTAAATAATTTTTTTATTTTATTTAAATTTATTTTAAGTAAAAATAGATATATAATACCTATATAAGTTCAATTTAATTCATTGGAGTCATTTTATAATAAAATTGGATATATACATTTTTATTGAACTTTTTACCGTCTTTTACCCACCTTGTAGGAGAATTTGCAAATTTGCATAAAACTTAATTTTACCACTTCTGTCAGTTGAATTTCAAAAATCCTAGAGACACGGTTGACATCAGTAAGTAAAATGTGGTTCAATAAGATGAAAATAATTTTTGGTGAATAGTAACTTTTGATTTTTATTTACCACGATTAAAAGTAAATAGGGAAATTAAATGTAAAAATGATATTATAATTATCCTAAAACATGTCCTAATTCTATTGTATAAGTGTAATTCGACAAAAAAAACATTAGGAACAAAATATGATCCTCTTTGGTCTACTTGGATTAGATTAGGACATTTATTATTATTTTATTTAAAGAAGAGTTAAAAGTGATAAATTCAAAGTTTAATAACTAAACCATTTTTAATATAGGGTTATACATAAGATAATTTCAACTATAAATATTCATTAGAAATATAAAAATATTTCATACACAATGGTATTTTATTTATAAATTTTAGACATTAAATAATTAAAATTATTTATGACACAATGATGATGCAGTAATTACATTCTCAATGAAATATTAAAATAATTGATATTATAAATATTAAAATAAATATAATTTGAAAGTTTTGATGCCATAAATGAATTTTCTAGGTGAATATGACATGTTAGGGTTGATTAAATGTATTTGGTTCGAATTAATCAAGTTGTGATGACTTTCACAAAAACCAAATACTAAATAGTGTCAAAATTGACATAAATTAGTTTTTAAAACAAATATTATATTATTAAATGATATATTATTCATAAAAATATAAGGTTCATCCAAAAGACTTATATAATGATTAATATGTCATTAATGAACCACTTGGGGTTTTATTGACATTTTATTGTAAGTTTATTAACCATTTATTATAATAATACAATAGGACATTGTAAAAGTTAAACTTTTTAACTTAGAGTTAAATCTAAAAGATAGGGTTAATATGGTGACCTAAACTTGTCTAAAACCTAATGGTTGGGATTATTTCGACCCATACCCACCTTATATTTGAAATAAATCAATTTGGATCCATTAGAAACCAAAAATGATTTTATAATATTTTAAACTTTTCCTAAAGTGACCCTCACCCCTCTTAAAAAGGGCACTTCCCCTTCTCTTAATTTCACACCTCCAAAGACATTTGGATCATCCAAACTCTACACAAATATCCTCCCAAATTCCCTAAAATAAACCTAGATTTCTTACTTTGATCAGAAAGCCAACCTAAGGAGCCCTTTTGATCAACTTAAAAGGAAACATCTGAAGAATATGTAATAATTTCACCACCCTCTTTCAAGTTCTTTTCATCTTCCACTTTCTCTTTATTTGTTATTTCCATACCAAAATAATAACTCTAGTACCTCCTAAATACTGTGATGTTATTATAAATATGGTACAAATATATTCGTTATTCTATCCATCCTATAAATGACAATGTCACCATACATGCGTACATACGACTTACTGTCTCCATGTCGTGGTGTAGTTTTTTATTCAAACACTTCATTATTTGGATGGGTATAATAATGAGTATAACTGATTTAAATAATAAATATAACATGTTAATGATTCTTTATATATGATATATCATCCAATTATATACTATTTCACCATCAATATAATGATATTGTCGCTCGTGCATACGTACGGATTACCGTCTCCACGACGCGATGAGATTCATTCCCACGTTCACCATTCAACGATGATTATAAAAATATATATTATTAATAAGTATGTAATATATGACATAATAATGCTACCATATATATATATATATATATTTATGTATGTACTTACTTATATCTTATTCACTTACTTCCGTTCAATACAACATGAAAACGGAAACATCATTTATGCGTACGTATGGCCTATAGTCTCCATAAACAGTGCCTTCCATTTCATATATCTATCTATTATAAATATTTATATTCTAAATATATATGATATATAAATCAAGGTTTATATTTTTAATGTATTTAAATCATTATCTAAATGATACGATCAAGAATAACAAGTTAAAACACGTACGATAAAGAAAGCGATTATTACCCAAAATGTTAATTTAACATGGAAATCATTATTAAATGGGTAGTATAAAGTCACAAATGAATCATGTATGGTATAATAAATATGAATATGGTTCTGGTATAATTTAATAACATACTATGGTCATTATACAGGAGGTTAAACGTACCCTCGACCAAAAGAAAGTGCAAGGTAAGGGTTAATTTCACAATCTCTTTATTATCCAAGGTTGTTTTTATGTAAGTATCTACTGGAAAATATTTATTATACATGTAATTGTTTCATAAAAGAGTTTTCAAAGTGATTTTTTATGGTAATTTTTACTAAAACATCATTTTAAATGTTTTAAAGATTTATTCTTCTAAACCTTTCTCATTAATGTCCATGTTTTCAAAATGGTTTTAAGGATTTATTTATATGGACATGGATGTTTTAAAATTTTAATTCCTTTCAAAAGTTTCAAGGTGGTATGGGACACTTTGATTCAAAACTATATTTTAAATGACTTCCTTTATATGACTTTTAAATTATTTCATGAAAAAGGGATATTTCTCTCAAAGATTTTTACTTATCATTTTCAACTATGTCAACATCCTTTACGGGATATTATTCTTGATTGAGGTTGATTTATTATGATACAAATCTTCCATATTGTATTGAAGGTTTTGTGATATGTTTGACTATGTATGTGTTATTTTTATACCATTCATGGTTTATGGATAAAGTATTGACATTTCGTATGCTAGCTTTAATACGAATGATTATGTTATGTTTAAACCTTTTAATATGAGGAATGCATTAGACTTAGTAAGTGATGGGCGGAGCCCACTATAGCTCCTCGATGCATCAGTAGGTCTCATGAGACAAACTAGTGTCTTGCCACAAGGCCTTAACAAAGTCTTATTTGTAGTCTTGGTACAAGACCTTGACTATGTGGTTATGAAGTATGGAATTATGCATTCCATCATTATGAAATTAGCTATTGATATTACATGTGATTATTCAACTAGTAGAATATCCATGTGGATAAGTAAATGGAATTATTTGATTTTTCTTTTCCATATTATGCTGAAGTTTAAGTTTAAAAGGCTTTTGTTTTATTTTTATACATTGTCTTAAATGTTTATACTTATTTATGAAAGTTTCCGCTATATTGTTATTCTTACTAAGCATCTGAGTTCACCCCTTTCTATGTTTTATTTTTCCCAGGATGCAAAGAAGTATGTTATGACTGACCTATAGGGATAATCTAAGGGATATGAATGTGGTCAATAGAGACAATGTTATTGCTGTTTTTCATTTTATAATGTAATGTAATGTTCATTTATGTAATCTATTTTCCAAGACTATTAAACTGATCGGTCCTTTGGGACTTGATTCCTTGTAATCATGCCAATGTATTAAAATAATGCACCAACTCTGGGTAACTGAGGTTGGGGTGTTATAGAAATCCCAAGAGCGGCACCCTCCTGTAATAACACATGATCCATGGATTACCCTATTTGTGGGTTAATCCGCGTTTGTCGTTTAGAAAAAGGATGGGGAAATCATAAAACCAAAATCAAACCCCTACCTTGTTGACGTTCGTTGCCATAGAGCTTCATCCTCAAGGGTCCAAGAGGTTGATGGCGTTCGTCATTCTTCGAGGTATGTCAAAGTTGATGACGTCCCGCCGACGTTCATCGTTCTTCATTGGGGAGGAAAATCCGCCAGAGGTTCATCAGAGAATCCTCACAGTTTTATCCTTGTTCCACCAACACGTCAAACTATTAAAAAGAAAACACATTGTGGCATTTCTATTACGTTGCGAGGTCGCATCGTTACGCTGTTTCATTTATGAAATAGTTTCACTGTTATGCGTCATTAAAGCGTCGTTACACTGCGTGTTAATGAGCCTTTAATGAGCTCCACTAATGCGTCTTGTCTCTGCCTCGTCGCTGCACCGCAGTGTCATCGTGTCATCGCTCGTTGGTGAGAAAATAAATAAAATAACCTTTTTAGTTTATTTTATTATTTTTCTTGAAAATTCCAAAAATTAACTTTTCTGTTCAGCCCTTGATGGCCAAAGTTAATTCTTTTCTAGGTGAATCCCGGTATTCTAATTTCAACAGTGCCCTCATATTTTTGATCTGAGCACCGGTTCAAAAGTTAAAAAACCTTCTCTTACGTTTACTGAACGTACCTTAAAAAAGTTCAAAATTTCATCCCGGGATCACCAGGCCTCAAAATCACATGCCTCCAAAGCATGTGGTCTCAAAATAATTCCATATAATTTAAAAAAAATACATGGAAATTTCTAGACATTACATTATCCCCACCTTAAAGCTTTACGTCCCCGAAAGTCAAAACAATGGCTAATCAAACAAATGGGGGTACTGAGCATGAATCTGAGCCCCCCGATCCCATATGCTCTCCTGGAGGTTCCCGTGATACCACCGAACATGCACCAGAGGGATCAACCATCTATGAAGGACCTGCTCCTTTCAATCCTCTATCTCTATTAGAAAATCCATAAATGTCGCCCCATCGTCAATGTCCAACTCGCCCCAGTCGACGACGTGCAATGGATCATGCATGTAACTCCTTTGCTGCGACACATGAAAAACATCATGCACCCGGTGAATCTGTGGGGGAAGATCTAGGCGGTATGCCACCTCTCCAACTCTACTAAGAATCTAGAAAGGTCTGATGAACCTCGGAGATAACTTGTCGCCCCGACCAAATCTCCACAATCCTCATTGGGGTGAGACTCGAAGGAAAACAAGGTCTCCCTCCTCAAACTCTAAGGGTCTCTGTCTCTTATCAGCATAAGACTTATGCCTTCTCTGTGCAGTCCTCATCTGCTCTTGGATGATATGCACTGTCTTGGTGGTAGCTTGTACCAACTATGGACCCATGAGTGCCGACTCTCCTAGGTCTTCCGATCATAGGGGTGATCTGCAAGGCCGCCCATTCAAGATCTCAAACTGTTCCATGATAATGGTGGAGTGATAGATGTTGTTGTATAAAAAATCCACCAGTGGAAGGTGGTCCTTCTAACCATGACCAAAATCTAGGATGCAAGCATGAAGAATGTCCTTCAAGGTCTGTATGGTCCGCTTTGTATGACCATCCGTCTGGGGATGAAGAGCTGTGCTCAAGCACAGTTGAGTCCCAAATGCCTCATGCAATCCCTTCCAAAACTGGGATGTAAAGCGTGCATAGCAGCCTGAGATGATCGTCGAAGGAACTCCATGGAGCCGCACTATCTCCTGGATGTAGATGCATCCAAAGCCCTCTACCAGTCCCTGCTCCTAGATGGGTAGGAAGTGAGCCAACTTGGTGAGTTGGTAAACGATCACCCAGATATAATAATGGCCTCTAGATGTACATGGTAACCCTGTCACGAAGTCCATCGAGATACCATCCCATTTCCACTCTGGTACCTCAAGTATCCAAGCCAAGCCTACTGGAACCTGATTCCCAACCTTCACTTGCTGACAAGTGAGGCATTGTGAGACGAACTCAGCCATTTCTTTCTTCATTCCTGGCCACCAGTACTGACATCGATGGTCTTGATACATCTTCACCACTCCAGGATGTACCTCCAAAGGGTATGTATGGAACTCCCTCAACACCTCCTCCCACAATTCCACTGGTACTATAGTGCGCCCTCTAAAAAGGATGATGTGATCCCCACCTATCAAAAATCCATCAAGAGCATGCCCTGAGGATAACTGAGAACATCGGGCCTCGCAGTCAACATCCACCATCTATGCCTCCATAACTCGCTGTAAGAGTGGGAGAGTAACAGTCATCGACTAAAGGTAAGCTGCTCCATCATCATCCACGAAGGATATCTGCATCGTGGCTAGCTGTTTTTTCGCCTCACTCAGCAGCTGCAAACCGGTCCTCGTGCTAAGTGCGTCTGTTACCACATTCCCCTTTCCAAGAGTATAGACTATCTCAAAGTTATAGTCCTGGAGGAACTCTAGACATCACTGTAGTATCAAGTTCAGGTCCTTTTGGGAGAAGATATACTTGAGACTCTTGTGATCAGAGTAGACTATAAAATACTCTCCCATCAAGTAGTTCCGCCACATCTTCAAAGCAAAGACCACTGTTTCTAACTCCAGGTCATGGGTCGCATAGTTATTCTCATGTTGCCTCAACTACTGTGAGCCAAAGGTGATTTCTAATCACTCCTGCATCAGGATACAACCCAATCCGGTCCCTGATGCATCGCAAAAAACTACACACCCATTGCCCTCCTCGGGTAGTCGCAAGATGGGGACACTCGTCAGTCTCTGCCTTAGCTCTTGGAAACTCTGCTGACATCTCTCCATCCACACGAAGGACTGCCCCTTCCATGTCAAAGCTAACAAGGGTGTTTCTACTCTGGAAAAGTTGGGCATGAACCTCCGATATACCCAACCTACCCCAGGAAACCCTGCACCTCAGTCACGTTCCCGGGTGGCTCCCAAGCTAGCACTGCCTCTATCTTTATAACGACCCATACATTACATACATTGTTATCACTTCAAAATTGAATCACACTTATTACAACATATAACAGAACCATTAAATGACCATATAGGTATAGTGTCTTTAGAAACTGGGAAACATAAACAACTGGTTCATAAATCATCTACATTGTCTCCCTTTTATTTTATCATATCTAGAGTCCCTTTTGGCATATCTTACTTAATACCCTTCTTCCTGACCTGGGGAAAAGAAATCATACAAAAGGGTTATCTAAAATGCTTAGTAAGGGTAAACAAAAGAAATATCAATCATATCATATTCATAAGAACATAACATTTTGAAAATCTTAACCTGCAAAAGTGATCATAATATCATAACATGGGATAAATCATGGTAGTGAAATTTAATCCAAATAATCATAACATGAAACTTTTTGGCATACACACATAATCATAGAGAATCATTTCTTAGTAGTAAATACTCATTTCCAAGACTATCCTAGCGGACAAAGTCCATTTCTGAACTGAGTTCACTCCCCATTTCAGTCCTGTATCACTGAACCGGATTAACCTGCTGTTCCAGTCATGTCTATCTCATGAGATATAAATCTTTACCCAATGAATTGGAGGGAGATATAGATACCACCCATCTCATAACGAAACCATTATTATGTGTGACACAATATCATAAATCATACATCATAGCATAACCCATGTAATAAAAATGGGATTCTTAAATATCATGCCATCATAACATAATCCATATAAGATAAAAGGACATCATAAAAATAATTCCATCATAAAATAATCAAATCAATGTAAAAATAGGGATAGAAAGATAACCCTATATTATCTTAAATGGAAAATAATTTTGATAAAATGCTTGAACTCCATTCTTGAGGAAAATATCCTTTTTACTTCAAAAACATTTTTCCTTTATTAACATGTCATACAATTTTAAACTAAAATAATTTGATTAAAAATAAACTTGAAAACTTGTAAAGGAAGATTCATGGAAATAATGTTCTATGAAATCATAAAATCCATTCATGCCGTATAAGTTAAAAAAAACATTCTTCTCGTACTTTGGCCGAAAAAGTCAAAAAGTATCTTTTACTGAAAACGACAAAAGATTCCTTTCATATCTTTTACTAAAAAACTCACCAATGGGTAAAATTGGATTTAAAAAATTTTAGGAGGATATAAATAATATTACATATTGAGGAAACATGGATGTGGATTATAAATATTCCCCAGTAAATTCTGAATTATAAACAATCTCAGATAAAAATGAGATTGCGAGATTTTCCCTTACCTTAGGTCCGATATGCTTCATACGTATCCGAACCTCCTTTATAATGATTTAAATAATTTCATTGACTTATTATTGAATCATATTTATTTTTATGATATCATATATTGTCATATTCTTATATTCTTATTAGTAATATTTCATTGCTACTTGTTATTCAGGTGTTCATTGCTTTATGTTCCTATTCATGTCTTGTCGAATAAATTCTCATTCCTCTTTTTAGGTTATAGATACCTTATTTACAGAATGGTATTAGTGTAATATATATCATATTTATTCATTCAATTCATTTATATAATCATTATTCAATGAAGATCATGTAGAACGAGTCGCATCACATCGTGGAGACGGTAGGCCGTACGTACACACGAGCGATGATATCGTTCCCATAACTATTGAATGGTATTGGAGTGAAAGATGGAATGTATCAGAATTAGTATCATGTTATAATAATCATATATAGTTATTATTTACACCATTATACCCATCCAATTAAGGTGGTGGTGGAAAATAGATTACACCACGGCGTGGAGACGGTATTCCGTACGTACGCACGCGCGGTGATTTCATTTTCCGTAGGATGGATAGAAGGTGAAATAGGTTTGTTTCATATTTATAATAAAATATAATTATATGATTGATACTGATGTTATTAATTCATGATGAAAAAAATAAATAAGAAGAAGTAGAAGAAGTTGAAGAAGAAATAAATTGGAAAGAATCGGTAAAGGACATTACCTCTTCTTTGAAGCGCCTCTTCTTAACTTCCTCTCAGGGTACTAAAGATGGTCTTTGAAGAAGACCAGAACCTCTAGAATGTTTCTAGGGAAGTGGAGAAGAGAAATTGGCAGGGGTTAACTGATCTTGAAGGCTCAAAGTGGTGCGAGGAGGATAGGGAGGAGGTGCCCTTTTATAAGGGAGGAGAGAGGCACATTAGGAAAAACTTAAAATATTATTTTATAATAAAGTCATATTCGGTTTTTAATAGATCTAAATTGATTTATTTCTAAGATAAGGTGGGGATGGGTCTAAATCCTCTCAACAAATAGATTTTAGACAAGTTTAGGTTACTATTTTAACCTTATCATTTAGATTTAACTCTAAGTTAAATAATTTTACTTTTACCGTGTCTTCTTGTTTTATTACACTATATGGTTAATAAAATTACAATAACAAGACAAACAATGGGTTCATTATTAATATATATAACCTTATCTAAGTCATTTTTCCGAACCTTAGTTATTTAGGAATAGAATAACAATTAATAATATAATATTTGTTTTAAAAACTATTTTATATCAATTTTGACACTATTTGATAATTGATTTTTGTGAAAATCATAACAGCATGATTAGTTCAAAAAAAGTTAATTAAATCAATACTAACATGTCATATTAACCTATAAAATTAGTTTAATTCATAAAAAGTCTCAAATTAAATTTATTTGGGTATTTATAATATCAATTATGTTAATATTTCATTAATAAGGTAATTACTGCATCATCATTGTGTCATAAATAAATTGAAATATTTAATGTATAAAAATTATAAATAAAATACCATTATGTAGAAAATATTTTTATCTTTCTAATGAATATTTATAGTCTAATTTATCTTATGTATAACCCTATATTAAAAATAATTTATTTATTAAACTTTGATTTTAACTCTTTTAACTCTTCTTTAAATAAAATAATAATAAATGTCCTAATCTAATTAAAGTGGATCTAAAGAGTAATATTTTATCCCTAAGGTTGTTTTTAGTCGAATTACACTTATCCAATAGAATTCGGACATGTGTTAGGGTAATAATAATATCATTTTTACCCTTAATTACCCTATTTACTTTTAACCGTGGTAAATAAAAGTAAAAAGTTACTATTCACCAAAAATTATTTTTATCTTATTGAACCAAATTTTACTCCTTGATATTAACCGTGTCTCTTGGAGTTTCAAAATTCAACTCACAGAAGCGGTAAAATTAAGTTTTATGTACAATTACAAATGCTCCTAGGAGGCGGGTAAAAGACGGTCAAAAAGTTCAATAAAATTTTTATATATCAATATTATTATAAAATGACTCCAATGAATTACATTGAACTTATATAGGTATTATGTATCTATTTTTACCTAAAATAAATTTAAATAAAATAAATAATTATTTAAATAAAATTCGGTTTTAAACTATAACTTAGTGTTTTTCACTATTCATCAAAAACTGAAAGTTTTCAGAAAAATACCAAAAATTCACCCTAGGCTAATTTCGATATTCCGAATCCAAAAATGAAGTCCATTTTGAAAGATAAAATTTATAAATTTTCAAAAAGTGGGTATTACTATTCATAACAGCTAGTTTTAATAATATTTTAATAACATATCATTGTTTAGTGAAACTCGGTATTGCGTACTACACATGCTATCGAGGAAGGTCGCGATTGCGTGTAACGCGAGCTAAGCCAGTGTTGTGTGTAGTGAAAGATTTATTTGGTGTTGCGTATAACATAAGACATAAAAAAAAATTTCTCATAAAATCTCAGGGTGTTACAATCTTCGCCGAGTCTACTGCAACTCTAGCCTCCAAGATGACGTTTCCCAGAAAGTGGATCCCCTGTATCTAGAACTGGCACTTCGAGAGTTTACCATAAATATGGTGCTCTCAGAGTGTATCCAAGACTATCTACAGGTGTGTAGCGTGCTCCTCCTCGGACGCTGAGTACACCAAGATATCATCAATCCTCAGCAGTGGATACTTGATCTTCATGGTCACCTGGTTTAGGCACCGATAGTCCATGCATAACCTCAAACTCCCATATTACTTCTTGGAAAACAATACTAGGGATACCCATGGTGAAATGATGGGCCTCACGAATCCCTTCTCTTACAAGTCCTCTACTTGTACCCTCAATTCACGAAGCTCTGCGGGAACCATTAAATACGCCAGTGTGGATATTAGTGTCATCCTAGGGTACAGATCAAAGAAAAATATTAACTCTCAACAGAGAGGTAAACATGGAACATCTTCAAGGGAGACGTCCTTATACTCTACTGTAACTAAGGAACTTGAGGACACATTACATTCACTACACTGAGGGTCGAACTAGACAACTGAATAGGAATTGGATACACCCTCCTCTACCTGAGTCTATCAAGAGTTGTAAGGATTTCCCCTCTGCCGATGAAGGGAAATTTGGTTCTATCTCTGTGTATGAATCATGTCCTTTTCCTAATACAATCAATTTTGGCATGAAGGGTACTGGTTCATACCAAGAATAACGTTGTAAGGCCTCGACGCTGCTACCAAGAGATCCCAACCAATACTGTCGCCTCCAAGAGTCAATTCACACTGTCGGCACCAGTTTGTGGTCATTGGGTCTCCTCTAGTAGGAATTTCTAAACGTGAGGGTCAAGTCAACGGTCTTAACCAGAACCTCTAGGTATAAAACAAGAATAAGTGGCAGGAAAGGGAAATCACTAGTACAAGTGTCTATCAATACTGCAGCTAAAGTAGAAAGACATGCATTGTACCTTGATTCATCCTTGGAGTCCTGGGTTCATAAGCCTCGATAGTCTCCAAATCTCTCCTCTATTTCCTTGCAACATGAATTGTGGGACAATCTCACACGAGATGTCCCTTTTCACGACAAGCATAGCAAAGCCCGAACTTCTGGAAACTAACACGTTTTCTCTTATGAACCCTCTAGTTCCACAACTTACTTTGTGCACCTGCAATCTGTAGGTCCTTTTGACCCTGCATCTTTGGTGATCATTGCCTCGCATGCTCGTGACACACATTTGAACCCTGTTCCTCATTGATAAGTGCTAAAAGAGTCATCCATGACTCAGTCTAGCAAGCTGCATCCACCTGAACCATTATAGGTGGGCCTGCTAGCTGATCAACAGGTGGTGGTAACACCGGTATACTACTTGGTGGGTCCATCTCTAGCACTATTCCATGAATGGACGCCTCGTCGCTAGGCAGACTGTACTCATGACCATGCATCGGGAACTGAGCTGGCTGTCTGTGTGGAGGCATCCTGAAATAGATCAAGATGGACCACAGTCAATAGATTATACCTGGTGAGCTGGCTCTTATACAAAAAAACATAAAGAGACTCTTATGCAACCAATTTTTTCATGTTTAGAGTTCAAAAACAGAATTCAGTGTCCTGGTGTATGGATACGTCGACTGCCACACCAACACTGGACTCCCCAGACCTGAAAGTTGAACCCGAGAAAATAAACACCTTGGATAAAAGAACAACAACAGACTCCCAGTCTTTGAGGTAGAATCGACCACCTCGAATACCACTTTGTCACGACCCATCCCCCAGGGCCTGTGCTGTGACACACCCCAAGACCGCCTCCCGAAGGTCAGGGGTTGGCGACTAGCACCAAAGGTGTTAACCTGTAAGTGAGAGGGATTTGTCTGGGTACCTGTACGCACACACACGCCCAACCACACCCCACAAACTAAAAGGAGAAAACAAATATACTGAAACAAGTGTTGAGTACAAGTAAAACTAAAAACAAGTGGGCCAGAATAAAAACCCAACAAAAGACAACTGAAAAATGAAGAGTACAAGTAAAAACTGTGAACATGACCGCTGCTGAGAACCCCACCTGATGGTAAGAGTAGGGTAGCTATTGGAAGCCGAAGTAGTACGTCTTTTCCACCTGATCCTACTGGACCCCACCTGATCCTAGGCCACCAAGTCCTCCGTTGAAATGCCCGTCATCAAAAAAAGATACAACACATGCGGGTAAAGCCCGTGCAGGGGTGAGTAACACAGTACTCAGTAGGGAACCCCAGTCCACTAAGGAGAAACACCACGAAGCAACCACAAAGAAAAACCACAAATCAAGGACAGCTCACACCAGGTAAAATATAAAGCATGTGAAGAAGGTTCATCAGCTATAGTGATGAACATTTCATACTATTGAGGGACTCATCCCTAATGAATCACTGCTCATCTTCCAGGACACTAAGGATCCACACGACTACTGCTTGTCTGTCGGACCACTAAGGGTCCACACGATTACTGCTCGTCTGCTGGGACTCTAAGGATCCACACGGTTGCTGCTTGAGCCATCGATCGTACCTCAACTGCCATGAAGTACTACATAGAATAAAACAAAGGGCGGTCTCATCGTAAGGGTTCCAATGCAATAGACGATGCGTCAAACGAATGCATGGTCTGTAAGATATTAGCATTTTAGTAAAAAGGGTCTGGTTGAATTCGAGTCCAATCCAACTCGGCCATATGATAATCCCTGCTAAAACTCCTGTAGATTTTCTTAGAAGGACCACCTCATCTCAAGGATCCTCATTCCGTAGATGGCGCATCAATCAGACACCCGGTCTGCGAGTTATTAGCGTTTTAGTAAACAGGGGCCGATTGCGTCTAGGCTCGGTCCGACCCAGTCGGACCGACCCAACCAACCTAGCCCGGGGGTCCCACATTCCCCAGTTTAATTCAACATACTTGACCTAGACCAGTTTGGGTCTGGGTCGGTCCGGTCCATACTGGCCAGTGGGCCAGGTCCAATGGGCCTCACCGAACTTGGCTTGGTTTGGCTAAGGGTCCATCCTACCGAGTCGTCCGATGACCCGGTCTTGTCCGGACCACTAGGCGCAGGCCTGGTCTGTGGGGCATGGGTCTGGCCCGCTGAGCGCGGATCCGGGCCACGGGGCGCGGGTCTGGCCCGCTGGGCGCGGGTCTGGCCCGCCGACACGGGTCCGGCCCGCTGGGTGTGGAGGGGCTCGGTCCTTATTCATGTCAGCCCGTGCCCTCCGTGTTAGAAGTTTAAAGACATGGGTAGGCTCGAGGATTTATGTTCTATCAACAAAAGTTTAATCCTGAATAGAAAACCCAAGAACGAAACCCTCCCATAAGAAAGCATGATCTGTAGATTAACCTGTTCATGGGTTAATCTGTGTTCATCATTTAGAAAAAGGTCGGGAAAATCATAAAACCAAAATCAAACCCCAACCTCGTTGACATTTGTTGCTGTAGCGCTTTATCCTCGAGGGTCCAAGAGGTCGATGCCATTTTTCGTTCTTCGAGTTACGTCGAAGTTGATGATGTCCCACCGACGTTCATCATTCTTCATTGGAGAGGAAAATCCGTCAGAGGTTCGTTAGAGAATCCTCACAGTTTAATCCTCGTTCCACCAACGCGTCAATCTATTAAAAAGAAAACTCGTCATAGTGTTTCTGTTACACTGTGACGTCGCATCATTACGCTGTTACGCATCATTAAAGCATCATTACATTGCATGTTAACGAGCCATTAATGAGATCCATTAATGAGATCCATTAATGCGTCTTGTCGCTACCTCATCAACGCACTGCAGCGTCGCCGTGTCATCGCTCGTTGGTGAGAAAATAAATAAAATAACTTTTTTAAGTTATTTTATTATTTTTCTTGAAAAGTCCGAAAATTATTTTTTCCGTTTAGCCTTTGCCGACCGAAGTCAAGTCCTTTCTAGAAAAATCCCGGCGTTATGAGTTCAACGGTGCCATCATATTTTCAATCCGATCACCGGTTCAAAAGTTAGAAAAACCCACTCGCACATTTACTGAACATACCTTAAAAAAAGTTCAAAATTCCATCCCGGGATCATCGGGCCTCAGAATCACGTGCCTTCAAAGCGTGTGGTCTCAAAATAATTCCATATAATTTAAAAAAAATTACATGGAAATTCCAAGACATTACAAATGAGGCACCATTGAAACTCCAAGATATGACTGTTGCCCCAAGCTCCAACTCTAGACACCCATGACCACAAAAACATAAAGCTCTGTTGAGAAAATTTGAAACATTACTCTTACATTTATCATGATAAAAAACGTCTACATACACACCAAAATACATATGCAAGAGATGAGTATATAATCCAACAGGTAAACCCTAATAATTCCCCCCCAAATACTATTAAACACAAAAAAAAGTTGGCCCTCATTTCATTTTAAATGTAAGATAGAAAAAAAGCATGAAAACCAATGATCAATATATATATATATATATATATATATATCCATAAGGAAGTAAAATAACTCACACCTAGAACACACCCATGTAATGAACTCACACACACATGAAAAACACCAACCAATGCAATCACCGCTCAAATCCCCCTTGAACAATCCAACTCACGAGCGGCGTCCTTCCCTTCATTTTCAAGTCATCACTTGGAAGCATAATCCAATGTGTCGTGACCATGTCTAACCCACATAGCCATTTCCATGTGTCTAACCCACAAAGTTTATGTAAAGTTCTCACACCCCAAACATTTATTTTAAAATCCAAATCAATTTAATAATTTAATCGACACTAATAGAGATTTGGGTTTATTCAGTGCTAAAAAATACACTCATAAATAGAGTACTTTTATTAGCACTAAAAAAAGCTGATAAAAGTACCCATTTATCAATACTTTTTTGAGTACTGATAAAGAGTACTTCTATCAATGCTTTTCTTAGTGCAAATAAACACATGTCTTTTATCAGTGTCAGAATGATTGTTTTTAGTGTTGATAAAATGTATATTTCATAAAAAAAATTATATATCATTAAAAATCATATATTAATATATAAATATATTTATATTGATATAAATATATTGATATTGATATAAATATAATATATTTTATAAAACATGATTTATATAATACAAAATATGTAATCACACTTAATATATAAGATATTTAGTGGAATTTTTTTTATAGAATAATTAAAAAATAATATTAATTAAAAATTTACTAATTATTATTGAGTAATAGTCATTTAATAACAATTTTAAGATAAAAAATTCAATAAATTAATAAACAATCTAAAATAAGTTGAAAACATGACTCGAAATTTAAATAGTCATAACTTTTGATTTGTGTGTCCATTTGAGTTCTACCACATATCAAATTGAAGCTTGCGAAAATATCTACACCGTGATGACCAGGGGAAAAACCAATCATCATTTTTTTGGGTCAAAAGGCCCGAAAGGCCTCCAAAACTGAGTTTTTGGCCGGGGTACCCCATTTTTTAACATTTGATGAAATTTCATCCTCATTTAATGGAGTATTATCTTTTTTATGAAGACTCAATTTATTCTCAAGGATTACCCGCATATGGATATTATAACATTCAAATTTTATCATTTTTCATATTTTACTGTTATTTATAATTAAATATATAAACATATATACATATTTGCATATATTCACACATAAAAATTTAATTTTATAAATGAATATGTAAACATATTTACATATAAAATATCTTTCTATATAATTAATGTATATATAATGTTTATATATATATAAATATATTTGTGTGTGTATTGAAAATCAAATATATATTTATCTACATATTTTAATATATGTATATAAATATTAATATATAATATATGTAAATAAATATAAATATGTATAATTATATTTATAGACACACATATATAAATATATGTATGTATGTATGTTTGTATTATTTTTAAATTGGGGTTGAACCCTCCTTTTTATTGAAACAAAGGACCTCTTTTTTTGGGCAGAGGAGACATATTACTTGGCTGATAGGCCTAGTGAACATTAAATCCCATTACATTGCCTTGGAGATCCATATTTTTAGAAAAAAGGCCCACTGGTGAATAGAACCGCTATAGTACCTGAGCTGCTATAGTATTGTCACTGCTACAATTCTTGTCACAGTGCCTGCCACCGCTACAGTGTCACTGGTGCTGTAGTTCTGCCACAATACCACTATAGTGATGCTATAGTAACCTGTGCCCAATGAGTTTTTAACCATCATCCTTGATGTAGTATTATGAGGTGCTTACCACTAACCCAAAACCTCAACTACTTGTATGTATGTATTTATAAACACACACACACAAAAAATATTTTATATATGTATTTAAAAATAATTATATATAAAGATAGATAAAAAAATATATAAAAATATAAAAAAATATATAAAAATAAATAGATATATCATAAAATATAGAAAAAAACAATATAGATGAGTGGTAAAAGTGTAGATCCGTGAGGGGGAGGTCTCATGTTTGAAACCCAGTGAAGTCAGGGGTGTGTGTGAGTGTGAAGCAGGTTACCTAAGTGTGTTAAGGGATTCAAGCACTGATAAAGCGCACACACGGGGGGGGGGGGGGGGGGTAGAGGATACCTATAAAAGTGGAGGTGTGGTCTCTGATATTTTTAATTTTTTTGACTTTTATCAACATTTTTTTAGCAATAACAAAATAGGGCTTTATCAATGATTTTTTATCGCTGATAAAAGATACCTCCTTTAACGGAAGTTAGATTATCACATAAAAGGGAGATTTGTGGTAGTGTGAACACCTTGTAGGCACCACCCACAATTCTAGATTTTAAGACCAAACAAGCAATAGGAATTTCCAACAGGGATTTCACCATATTTTTTTCAACCAAAAGAAGAAGCAATTTATTTAGAAAGCAATGTGTCTTCACGTTCTAAGAGAAAGTGGAAAAAGAAAAGAAGTCACTATAAAAAAACAACAGATTAGCGGCGGTTATTTAAAGGGGGTTCGACATAACCCCATCAAAATTCATTTTATGTATAAATTAGAGGGGGTTATGCACAACCCCCAATAATCATCAAATTTAGAGGGGGTTTACAACCTCATCAAAAAATTTATCATTATTTTTTTCATATTCGGTTGGATTTTAGTGGCAGTTCTAATTTAATAATTTGCAGCACTATATATTCAGTTGGATTTTAGAGGTGTTATATATAGATATATACATACATACATATATATATTATATTTTGTTGGATTTTAGATGTGGTATATATATATATATATATGGATTTTTAAAGAAATTAGAGGGGTTCATAACCCCCTCATCTCTTAAATTAGAGGGGGTTTATAACCATCTCTAAATTTTCTATAATTATTTTTTTAATATTCGATTGGATTTTAGAGGTGGCTGTGTAAAAACCATTTTTAAATTAATAATTAGTGACGCTATATATTCAGTTGGATTTTAGAGGCTATATATGTATATATATATATATTATATTTGGTTAAATTTTAGATGTGTTATATATATATATATATTATGGATTTTTTAAAAAATTAGAGGGGGTTCATAACCCCATATAATCTATGCTATATATATATATACTTATATGCAGCTGAAATTTTTTATCATTATTTTTTTAATATTCAGTTGAATTTTAGAGGTGGTTGTGCAAAAACCATCGCTAATATATTCAGTTGGATTTTAAAAACACTATATATATATATTATGGAATTTGTTTCTTTTCAAAAAAAAAATAGCGAGGGTTCAAAACCCCTCTAATTTAATACATCAGAGAAGGTTCATAACCGTTGCTAATCCTTGAGATTAGAGGCAGTTCAAAACCCCATTTAATTTCTTAAATTAGAGAGGGTTCAAAACCCCCTCAAATTTGTTTTCATTGTTTTTTTAATATTTGGTTGGATTTTAGAGGTGGTTGTGCAAAAACTGTTGCTAATTTAATAATTAGCGGCTCTACACGCACACACACACACATATAGAATTTCTTTTTTTAATAAAATATTGGGGGTTCCCAATTGCCTCTAATTTAAGAAATTAGAGGGGGTTCATAAATGTCATTAATCCTTTAGATTAACAGTGGTTCAAAACCCCTTCTAATCTCTTAAATTAGAGGAGGTTCAAAACACCATCTAATTTCTTAAATTAGAGGGGGTTCTCAACCTGAAAATTTTCTCAACAAAAAAATTTCATAATATATATATATATAATTAAAACACAATATATAAATGTATTTAAAATCAATTTTTATTTTTATTTTTCTTAAATTATTTTTAACCTCCTATCATTTTTAACCCCCTGTATTTTTTTTTCTTAAAAAAAACAAAATTTAATATATATATATGTGCGCGCACATGTGCATGTGTATATATATATATATTACATAAACACATTATATAAATGTATTTAAATACATTATATATATATATATAAAGACATAATATAAATACTTTAAATAAATACATATACATGTAAACAAAAATGTATGCATATATAAATATTGATATACATAATATAAATGTAATTATAAACATATATATAAAAATTATATGTGGTTTTATAAATATTATACATTTATATTATGATTTATATTATAAATATATTATATTAAATATATTTTTATTATATATTTATGTTTAAATACTTTTATATTATATTATGTATACAAATATATATAATATAAATATAAATATAAATATAAATATAAATATAAATATAAATATAAATATAAATATAAATATAAATATAAATATAAATACAAATATAAATACAAATATAAATATAAATATAAATATAAATATAAATATAAATATAAATATAAATATAAATATAAATATAAATATAAATATAAATATTATATAAATATATTATAAATATTTTATGATACCTAAATTTATATGTATTATATATAATTTTGTATACCATATTAATTATAAATTAATATAGTAAATATATAATATATTATTTAATTATATTATATATTTTCAGTTATATGAATGTATTTAATTTTGTGTGTATGTATATATTTGTATACATTATATAATATAAATGTATATAATTACATACATAAATATATAATATAAATGCATTTAATATAATATATTTATAAATATATATTTATATATGTAAATAAAATTATATATATATTATATATTATATATATAGATAATATATAAATAAAAATGTTTATAAAATAAAAAAAACTGAGTTTCCATAGTGGTAGGGAGAGAACGGTTGCTTCCGGGTGATCCCGGTTTCCAAACTTGGTATGTGCAGACTTTATAAACGTTGGACGACGAGTGAGGGGGTGACACGGGGGTGAACATTTGGACGCGCGGGTGGTGTGAATAGGAGGAGGGGGACGGGTGGGGTGAACATGGAGGTGGGACATGCAAGTGATAAAATGAGGGATGTTTAAAAATAAAACCCCAACAAATTTCCTCAAAATTTGTTCAATTTAGGAGCAATTTGAATTGCCCATAAAAGACCACAGTCTGAAAATTTAGAATAGATTTAGAGGGGGTTTAAACCCTCTCTAAATTAGTAAATGAATTAGAGGTGGTTCAAACCATTTAGGGAAGAATTAGAGGGTGTTTAAATCCCCTCTAAAACAACTGCTGCTAAATTTGTCTTTACCATACAAGATGTTCATGAAAACTGCCTCTAACAAGATGAGGCAGCCACATTAGCGATGGTTCCTCATAACTGCTGATAATGTATTTAGAGGGGGTTATAACCCTCTCTTATTGAAAAAAAAATCCTCTCTAGTAACTTCATTTTTTTGTAGTGAGTCACCAACCTCCGATGAGTTTGACACGAAGAATCAACTCACGATCTCATAGATTTTGGATCTCCTTATTGTTCCTTTAATGAATTCTGAAGAAAGTTTATCAAATATTTATCTAAACCATATATTTGAGCATGGAATCCCTAGTCTAAGGTTCCTCTTTAGAAAAAAAACGAGGGAATCAAGGTGAGAGAGGAAGAATGAGCCTCTTATATTCAATCTCCATGACCCAACGCTCTCCGATCTGTTGAAATAGAGCACTAGAAGAAAGAAATTCAAAAACACATTGGGAAGGGCAAGGTCAAAAGCCCATGTCAAGAGAGGATGAATGAGGGTTTGTAAGGGAGTCTACAAGTTAATAATAAAATTTTCAGAATTAATTAATCTTGTCATGTGGGTTGACAAATCATGCACTAAACATACAGATTGCTTTTATCCCAAAAATTACCAAGTCACACGGTTACCACAAAGTTTGGCCAAACCGTGTGCTTTCCTAGAAGAACCCTCCACCTCTTGCACGGTTACATAGAGAACACCACACAATTTCGTTTCCCTCCTAAAACCTTCCCAAAACATCCAAAAACTACACAGAAACTCCTGAAACTCACCCCAAACATTATGTAACTTGAAAATAAAAAATAAAATAGGAAAATACCTCAAACCAAGGGTGTTACACCCTCCCTACTCTGTGGATTTCCATCCTTGGGAAGTTGGAGGTCAGCTGTGCCCTAGAAGATTTTAGGCCATTGGTCCAGTATAAACTTCTTACACTCCCAAGTTTCCTTTTGAATCAGACCATGCTACCATAATATCCATACTAAAGAGATTCATCTGCCTCGTAAATTCATTCCTTATCTATCCATAATACAAATCGGGGCATGAATAAATGTAACATTCAGTTTAAGGGTGACATGGTCCTAGTGTATCACATGGATAGGTCCAGGTTGATACTTTAACTAGGATACATGAAACAGTTATGAACCACACTAAATCTCAATTGTAACTCCCCGCCCCTACCTCATTGGCTTGAGGAGGTGGTGAGGGTTACTTGGCCATAAGCAACATTCCTAAGGTGCCAAAGGCTGGCAATAAATGCCAAGGGCTTCAAAAACAAATTGGGGAATGATTTTCCCTTAAGAAAAAACCAACCAAACCATCCACTATCAATCACTATATGATTCATGTCAACCAAAACATTCAAGAATGTATTCCCAAAGGACAACCAAGTTGTTCCACAATACAACCCAAAACCAATACAACAAACACCATATCAGAGTACTATGCGGAAGAATCAACAAAAGACCCAAAATAATCCAAGTCACACTCCATGGCTCCACACCAAGCTCCATGCTCCAAGCTCCACCTAGACATCACGATGCACAACTAAAATAGGGTGATGCCTTACCTTTGCCCATGTCACGATACACAACATCTTCAAAGACACCAATGTGACAAAGTAGGGGGTGAGTACAACTACTCAGTAGGATTTCCCCAAATGACTTCCCTACACATGCCACTAGGATAAAACCGTTAGCACATTTATATAAAACAATTTATATAAAATAATCACAAGTGAAACCATTACCATAATCCAAACACATCCTCACCAAGCCATCTCTCCCAAACCAAGAAACCAAGGGAAATCCAAATAAACATGCCACAAGCCATTTCATCATTTACATACTAGCACAACAATTTCCAACTTGCAAAAAAATGCACAAAAAAACAACCAAAACAACCAAACGGTGGAGCTTCCGTCCAACATGTTCACCCAATCACACCTAGTGGTACTTCCTGAACACAACCAAATTGTGGAGCTTCCATCCAACCCATTCACCCATTCACAACTAGTGGCTCTTCTCGTCCACTTATCCTTTGATGGTGGCCCTTCCATCCACTATCCATCCACTTTTTATAGTGGTACTTTTTGACACTTCCACACAACATTTCCATTAATCCATAAACAAGCATATGACCCGACAAGGTCACAAAAACATGCAATCAACCAATTCCATCTCATACCAATCCACTTCAATAAATTATCCATTTATTGGAAACCAAATTCCATGCCAAACCACATTTCAATAAAAAAACATCTTTATTGAAAACCATTTTCCATCAACCATTTTCCAAAATCAATCTCAACAACCCATTTTAAAATCTCTATTTTAAAATCCACAACAATATCATTTCACCGTAAACCATCCTTTTTCCCAAAAACCCACCAAAACATCACCCAAGGGATATCCAATCAATTTCTCACATCAAACCACAATTAATTCAAAGAACAAAAAATTAATTGTAACCAAAACCATTAGCTCTAACCAAGTGGAGTCGAGAGAGAAGCCACCTACCTTTAGGGTTCCTGAGAAATCGACCCACAAGAAACCACACCTCAAATCTGGAAAACGCACCATCGAAATCTCTCTATATCCCTTCCCCTAACATTTATAAGCCTTAAAATCATCATCCAAGGCAACCAAAACCCTAGATATACACACAAAAAGTGTAGATCTAGAATACCAAGAAAGAGAGGGATGTAGATATAGAGGAAAACACAAGGAAACCAAGAGGAGAGACTTACCCAGAAGAAAACACCTTAAATCCACCAAGAAACCTCTTCAAAATGCTTCCAAAATCAGTGGGAGATCACCTTAAACCTATGAGAACCCAAAATCTTGAGTGAGGCTCGAGTGGGAGAGAATTTGGAGAGAAATGAGACAACCCTGAGGGAGCCTAGATTTAAAAACCCTACCTTTAAGTGGCCTCATGGTTAGCCCGCACGGTTTGGAAAACCGTGCGCTAACTGTGCGCACGCTACTGCCTCGAGAGCAAGGTTCCACACAGTTGCCTCACACGGTTTGGAAAACCGTGCACAGGCCGTGCGAAGCCTACTATCTCCCCCTGCACGGTTTCCTGGAGCATCCACATGGTTTCATCTAACCGTGCTAAAACCGTGCTCCCCATGAAAAGCCTCCAAACTCATTCAAAACCATTCCAAAATCTCCCAACCTCTTCCCAAATCATCCCATGCACTTTAAACACATAAAAAAACATAAAAAGTCCACATACCTCAAACTGAGGGTACTAAATTCTCCCCACCATTGGACTTTCCGTCCTCGGAAAGTAGTGAACCCTCCCTTCACCTGTTTCCACCCAACATAGTGGAGAACAACACGACCTCCCACAAAACGCTTCAAACAGATCCATTTGTATGGATGTCTGATAATTGTTATTGTATGAAAACTCAACCAATGACAAGTGATCCTCCCACGATCCACTAAAATACATAACAAAAGCCTCCAACAGATCCTCCAAAGTTTGTATCGTCCTCTCGGATTGACCATCCGTATGAGGGTGATACGCCATGCTCATAGTCAATTGTGTCCCAAGGGCTGGCTACAAGGATTTCTAGAAATGAGATGTAAACCTCATATCTCTATCATATACAATAGAAACTGGAACACCATACCTCTTTACCACCTCCAAGATATAGATTTTGGATAGATTCTCCACTGTATGAGATTCACGAATCAGGATGAAATGGGCCGACTTCGTTAGCCGATCCACTATCACCCAAATGGCATCGTGCTTTCTGACCATTCTTGGGAGACCTATGACAAAATCCATCGCTATTTTCTCCCACTTCCAAACAGGGATTGGTAAAGACTGCAACATTCCTGCTGGCCTCTGATGCTCTTCTTTGACCTGCTGACAAGTCAAGCATCTCGAAACAAATTCAACCAAACCTCTTTTCATACCATCCCACCAGAAATGCACTTTCAACACTTTATACATTTTTTGAATTCCAGGATGAACAACCCACCTGGAATGATGATACGCCCTGAGAATATCCTCCTGAAAAGAAACTGGTACAACCATCCGATTCCGAAAACACAAAACTGAATCTCTATTCAGTTTCCAACCCTTAATGGTCTCCCCACCATTGAGTTTCGACCTCATGGTCACACACTCAGAATTAGATATTTGTGCCTCTTTAACCAGGCCAACCAAGTTAGGAATCAAAAAAACCAGAAAGAAGACCACTGTATCGCCCTGGTCTTCACATTCCAACCGCATGTCAGCTATAACCGACATCAACTACCACTGGTCCGATGCTTGTTTCACCACCTGAGCATATGGTTTTCTACTGAATGAATCCGCCACTGAATTTCCCTTACCTGGTGTGTACATAAAGTCAAAATCAAACATCTGGAGATATTCCATCCATCTCCTTTGCCTCAAGTTCAAATCCCTTTGTGAGAAAATGTGCTTCAAGCTCTTATAATCTGTATATACCGTGAATTTATCACCGAAGAGATAATGATGCCACACTTTCAAAGCATGTACCACTGCTTCCAATTACAAATCATGAGTTGGGTAGTTCTTATCATGCACCCTCAACTGCTATTATCAATACACAACCACATGATTCCCTTGCATGAGAACGCACCCCAACCCTGATCCCGATGCATCGCAATACACCACGTACCCTTTTCCTAGTTCTGGAAAAACCAAGATTAGTGATGATATAAGGCGACCCTTTAGATCTTCGAAACACTACTGACAGAGTTCATTCCACTGTAATGGAACATTCTTTCTTGTCAAATTTGTCATCGGTGAAGCCAAACGTGAAAAATTACGAACAAAATGCCGATAATACCCAGCTAGAATGAGAAAACTCTATATCTAAAACACATTCTTTGACGGTTTCCACAAGATAAAAACCTATATCTTTTTTGGATCCATTGAAACACCCCTTTTAGAAATCACATGGCCAAGAAAATAAACTTCCTGTATCCAAAAGTCACACTTTGACAATTTGTCATACAACTGATGATCCCTCAAGATCCCTAGAACTATCGCCAAGTGCTGCTCATGCTCCACCCTTGTCTTTGAATACACCAGAATATCATCTAAAACACCACCAAAAATGAATCCAGATATCTCTGAAATATTTGATTCCTCAATTCCATGAATACCGCTGGCGCATTCATTAGACCAAAGGGCATAACCACATATTCATAATGACCATATCTACTTCTAAAAGATGTTTTAGGAATATCGTCCTTCCTCACCCGCAATTGATGATATCCCAACCTCAGGTCAATCTTGGATAACCACTGGGCTCCCCTCAACTGGTCGAACAAATCATTAATTAATGGAAGTGGATATCTGTTCTTTATCGTAACTTGGTTAAGTCGACGATAATCAACACAGAGCCTTAAAGTTCCATCCACCTTTTTCACAAACAACACCGGAGCTACCCATGGAGACGTGCTAGGCTGGATAAACCCTTTGTTTTATAACTCTTACAATTGGACTTTCAATTCCCGTAATTCAGTAAGTGCCATTCGGTAATACGAAAGTGAGATAGGATTGGTCCCTGAAAGGAGATCAATCGTAAACTCCAATTCTCTTATGTGTGGTAACCCAGAGAATTATTTAGGAAAAAAATCCATGAAATGATCCACCACTGCCGAAAGAACAATCTTCTCAAAACCCATTACTGATTCTAACGACAACACCGCCAACTGATAGGATAACGTGCCCACTGCTGGTGCCAACAAACCCATTACACCCTGCCTTTCATGCCTCTCTCCTCTAAAGAGATGTCTAACACCATCGTGTGTCGTAAAAGCCATTATCCGCGCATTACAGTTGATGTGGGCCTTAAATGTCACCAGCCAGTCCATTCCCAGAATTTCATCATACCCATCCATCTCAAGCACTGAGAAATTCTAGGTTATCTCAACCTCACCCACAACAATACTACATGCTCTACACAAGATGTCTCGACACTCTCTTCGACCCAAAAGATTTTGAAGTTTTAAAACCGAGGGCATCATTTCTACCCTTAAACCCAGCAACTCAATCCTAGGTGCAGTAATAAAAGAGTGTGAAGCACCCGTATAAAACAACACTTGCATCAAGGTAGAATTTAAAAGAATAGTACCTCGCACCGTGGATGGTCCCAACTGATCATCCACCACAACCTGCTCAGCTCCGAACAATGCCTTTGTTGCCACACTCTGCTCTTTATTTCTTTGTTGAGGCATCGTGGTATTCCTAGAATCACCATGACCCACTTTACTCTGCTGAAGAGGGGTGTGCTAATATCCCCATCTCGTCGAAGCATACGACGTCTGGGATCCCTGAGGAGTGTCACGCGCACCTGACCTCATAGAATTTCGACAATAATGCCGCAGATGCCCCATCTTCTTATAATTATGACATGCTCGAGGTTATGTCGTACAATCCTGCTTGATGTGGATTGTAGAACCACACTGAATACATCCCGTCTTGCTCTGGGGATTCAGAGGAAGATTCACCGATCCTGCCATCAGATTATGTTTCATGCCCCCGCCCTGGGAATAAGTATCCCTCCTTAGCTTGAAACTAGCATTAGAGTTCCCACTATTCCCCATGGTTACCACCATGATTCCTCCACCTGGAGCTCCCAACAAATCCCGCTCAGCCACAGAGGCTCTATTCACCATCTCCCTATAATCATCTATACACAGCACTGCGATCTTTGAACGTATTTCTTTCCTTAACCCTGCTTCAAAGATCCTTTCCTTCAACGACGTGATACCCGCCACCTCGGGTGCAAACCTCACCAAGTTCATAAACTTAGTTTCATACTCTGTTACATACATAAAATCTTGCTTCAAACTAAATAAATCATCCGTACGCTGAATTCTGAATGTATGTGGGTAGAATTTTTTATTAAAAAATTCCTCAAAGCCTTCCCACGTCACACCCTGGTCCGTCCTCACTTGTACTAACAGCTCCCACCACTGAAGGGAAAGATCTGCCAATATATACGTGGCCAACTTCATTTTCAACTCTACCAGTGTTCCCAAGAACTCAAAGATGTTTTTCATTCTATTCAACCATGATTCTGCCCTCTCTGGCTCTGAATCACCCTTGAAGATGGGTGGATTATAATTTTGAAACTGAACCGCATGATCCACATGCCTTGGTTTATCCACTTTGTTTACACTTTACACAGCTTGGAAAGCTTGTACTATACTCTGGACTAACTGTTGGTTCACCTGAGGCTCAGGTGCAACCATGTTCTCATCGGCCACTTCCGGTTGGTCTCTACGAAACCTACCTGATGCCATTTCTATAAACAGAAAACAAAAAACCATGAGTCTCACTTCCATATACATCACAAAATCCCATTTCAAATCACATTACACAATAGTATCACAATGAGGCTTTCCACCTTTCCACATTTTCCATGTTTCACCATTTTGAAAACAAAACCATTTTCAAAATACCAAATTTATTCACATTTCAATTTCACACATTTGAAAAATAATTTCTCAATTCATCCCATAAATCATTATGCCAAATGAAATATGCATCCTAGTGGGAAGTCCTTTCTACCATGCATGCCATGGTCATCTCATTGGCTACACTCACGACAATGAGATATCCAATGCCTATAAGTGTCTCCAAAACACTTATGTACCCAACTCCCTGGTAACTTGAAGTTCAGCATAAGAGGTTTAGCTACGTCCTTTTATGATATACATTCCAAGTTCTAACATTCCTATGACTTGCTACCATCCCGACTCAAGAAATATACCACAACGAATGTCAACACCAAAACCAATGATCAACACCAATGATCAAGCAACTGCTCTCACTTGAAAGATAAGGACCGAACAAACTGATACCACTTGTAACACCCCACCCTACCTCATTGGGTTGAGGAGGAAGTGAGGGTTACTTGGCCTTAAGAAATGTTCCCAAGGTGCCAAAGGCTGGAAATAAATGCCGAGGGCTTCGAGAAAAAATTGGGGTACACTTTTCCATTAAGACAAAACCAACAAAACCATCCACTATCAATCACTATATGATGCATGACAACCAAAACATTCAAGCATGTATTCCCAAAGGACAACAAAGTTGTTCCACAATAAAACCCAAAACCAATACAACAAACACTATATCAGAGTACTATGTGGAAGACTCAACAAAAGACCCAAAATAAGCCAAGGCACACTGCATGGCTCCACACCAAGCTCCAAGCTCCAAGATCAACCCAGACATCACGATACACCGCTAAAGGAGGGAGATGCATTAACTTTTTTCATGTAATGATACACAACATTTGCAAAGACACCAACGTGCCAAAGCAGGGGGTGAGTACAACTACTCAGTAGGATTTCCCCAAATGACTTCCCTACACACGCCACTAGGATAAAACCGTTAGCACATTTATATAAAACAATTTATATAAAATAATCACAAGTGAAACCATTACCATAAGCCAAAAACATCCTCACCAAGACATCTCTCCCAAACCAAGAAACCAAGGGAAAGCCAAATAATCATGCCACAAGCCATTTCATCATTTACATACTAGCACAAAAATTTCCAACTTGCAAAACAATGCACAACAAACAACCAAAACAACCAAACGGTGGAGCTTCCGTCCAAACCGTTCATCCAATCACACCTAGTGGTACTTCCCGACCAAAACCAAATGGTGAAGCTTCCGTCCAACCCGTTCAACCATTCACAACTTGTGGCTCTTCCCATCCACTTATCCTTTGATGGTGGCCCTTCCGTCCACTATCCACCCCCTTTTTATAGTGGTACTTCTCTCCGCTTCCACACAACATTCCGATAAATCCATAAACAAGCATATGATCCACCAAGGTCACAACAACATGCAATCAACCAATTCCATCGCGTACCAATCCACTTAAATAAATTGTCCATTTATTGACAACCAACTTCCATGCCAAACCACATTTCAATAAAAACAACATCTTTATTGAAAACCATTTTCCATCAACCATTCTCCCAAATCAATCTCAACAACCCATTTTAAAATCTCTATTTTAAAATCCACAACAATAACATTTCACTATAAAACCCTCGTTTTCCCAAAACCCCCCCAAAACATCACCCAAGGGATATCCAATCAATTTATCAAACTATAATTAATTCAAAGCACAACAAATTAATTTTAATGAAAACCATTATCTCTAACCAAGTGGAGTCGAGAGAGAAGCCACCTACCTTTAGGGTTCCCAAGAAATCGACCCACAAGAAACCACACCTCAAATACAGAGAACACACCACCAAAACCTCTCTAGATCCCTTCCCCTAACATTCATAAGCCTTAAAATCATCATCCAAGGCAACCAAAACCATAGATCTACACACAACAAGTGAAGATCTAGAAAACCAAGAAAGAGAGGGATGTAGATCTAGAGGAAAACACAAGGAAACCAATAAGAGAGACTTACCCAAGAGAAACCACCTTTAATCCACCAAGGAACCTCTTCAAAATGATTCCAAAATCAGTGGGAGATCACCTTAAACCCATGAGAACCCAAAATATTAAGTGAGGCTCAAGTGGGAGAGAATTTGGAGAGAAATGAGGCAACCCCAAGGGAGCCCGGATTTAAAAACCCTACATTTAAGTGGCCGCACGGTTAGCCCGCACGGTTTGGCAAACCATGCGCTAACCGTGCGCATGCTACTACCTCGAGAGAAAGGGTCCACATGGTTGCCTCACATGGTTTGTCAAACCGTGCGTAGGCCATGCAAATCCTACTGTCTCCCCCTGCATGGTTTCCTGGAGCATCCACACAGTTTCCTCTAACCGTGCTCAAACCGTTCTCCCCATGCAAAGCCTCCAAACTCATTCAAAACAATTCCAAACTCTCCCAACCTCTTCCCAACTCATCCCATGCACTTTAAACACATAAAAAAACATAAACAAAGGCCACATACCTCAAAACGAGGGTACTAAATTCTCCACACCATTGGACTTTCTGTCCTTGGAAAGTAGTGAACCCACCCTTTGCAGAAAGAGATTGGGCCACTGCTCGACCATCTCTTTCTCCCGCTCCAAAGTATCCTCTTGAATCTGACCATGTTTCCACAAAACACGAAATAAACCGATGATTTTACCACTCAAGACTTTCTCTTTCCTATCCACAACCCACACTGGCACGTGCACCAACAAAGCATTCAGTTCTAGCTCGACATGATACCATCGAATCACATGGTCATGATCCGGCTGATACTTTTTCAACTATGACACAAGAAACAAATTGTGCACCGCACTGAACCTAGGTGGAAAAGCCAAACTATAAGCCACCTCACCAACCTTCTCAAGAATCTCAAAAGGTCTAATATACCTCGGAGATAACTTTCCCTACTTCCCAAACTGATGATGTCCCAACCAAGGATATACCCTCAAGAAAACATGATCACTCACCTTGAATGACAAAGACCATCAACGATGATCCACATATGATTTTATGACGACTCTGAGACGTCTCCATTCTCTTCCTGATCAACTTGATCTTCTCCATAGTCTCCTAGACAAGGCTCAGTCCAACCATCGAGGACTCACCTGTTTCCACCCAACATAGTGGATAACGACACGACCGCCCATAAAATGCTTAAAACAGATCAATTTGTATGGATGTCTGATAACTGTTATTATACAAAAACTCAACCAACGACAAGTGATCCTTCCACGTGCCACCAAAATACCTAACACAAGCCCACAAAATATCCTCCAGAGTTTGTATCGTCCTCTCAGATTGACCATCCGTATGAGGGTGATACGCCATGCAAATAGTCAAATGTGTCCCAAGGGCTCGCTGCATGGATTTCGAGAAACGAGATGTAAACATCAGATCTCTATCAGATACAATCAAAAATGGAACACCATGCCTCTTTACCACCTACCAGATATATATTTTGGACAAATTATCCACTGTATGAGATTCAAAAATTGGGATGAAATGGGCCGAATTCGTTAGCCGATCCACTATCACCCAAATGGCATCGTGCTTTCTGACCGTTCTTGGGAGACCTGTGACAAAATCCATCGCTATTTTCTCCCACTTACAAATAGGTATTGGTAAAGACTATAACATTCCTGCTGGCCTCTGATGCTCTTCTTTGACCTGCTGACAAGTCAAGCATATCGAAAAAAATCCAACCACACCACTTTTCATACCAGCCCACCAGAACTGCGCTTTCAACACTTTATACATTTTCTGAATTCCAGGATGAAAAGACCACCTAGAATGATGATACGCCCTGAGAAGATCCTCCTGACAAGAAACTGGTACAACCATCCGATTCCAAAAACACAAAACTGAATCTCCATTTAGTTTCCAACCCTCAATGGTCTCCCCACCATTGAGTTTCGACCTCATGGTCACATACTCATAATCACATATTTGTGCCTCTTTAACCAGGCCAACCAAGTCAGGAATCAACAAAACCAGAAAGAAGACCGTTGTATCGCCCTGGTCTTTAAATTCCAACCACATGTCAGCTATAACCGACATCAACTGCCACTGGTCCGATGCTTGTTTCACCACCTGAGCATATGGTTTTCTACTTAATGCATCCGCCACTAAATTTACCTTACCCGATGTGTACATCAAGTCAAAATCAAATATCTGGAGATATTCCATCCATCTCATTTTCCTCAAGTTCAAATCCCTTTGTGAGAAAATGTGCTTTAAGCTCTTATGATCTGTACATACTGTGAATTTCTCACCAAAGAGATAATGACACCACACTCTCAAAGCATGGACCACTGCTGCCGATTCCAAATCATGAGTTGGGTAGTTCTTATCATGCAACCTCAACTCCTGTGAGCCATACGCAACTACACGATTCCCTTACATGAGAACACACCCCAACTCTGATCCCGATGCATTACAATACACCACGTACCCTTTTCCTGGTTCTTCCAAAACCAAGATTGGTGTTGATGTAAGGCAACCATTTAGCTCTTCAAAACACTGCTGACACTGTTCATTCCACTGGAATGAAACATTCTTTCTTGTCAAAGCTATCATCAGTGAAGACTAACATGAAAAATCATGAAAAAAATGATGATAATACCCAGCTATACTGAGAAAACTCCGTATCTCAAACACATTCTTTGATGGTTTCCACAAGATAACAGCCTCTATCTTTTTTAGATCCACTGAAACACCCCTTTCAGAAATCACATGGACAAGAAAACGAACTTCCTGTATCCAAAAGTCACACTTTGACAATTTGGCATACAACCGATGATCCCTCAAGATCCCTAGAACTATTTCCAAGTGCTATTCATGATCTACCCTTGTCTTTGAATACACCAAAATATCATCTACAGACACCACCACAAATGAATCCAGATATCTCTAAAATATCCGATTCATCAATTCCATGAATACCGCTGGCGCATTCGTTAGACCAAAGGTCATAACCACATATTCATAATGATCATATCTACTTCTGAAAGCTGTTTTAGGAATATCATCCTTCCTCACCCGCAATTGATGATATCCCGACTTCAGGTCGATCTTGGAGAACCACTGGGCTCCCCTCAACTGGTCGAACAAATCATTAATTCGTGGAAGTGGATATCCGTTCTTTATCGTAACTTAGTTAAGTCGACGATAATCAACACAGATCCTTAAAGTTCCATCCTCCTTTTTCACAAACAACACTGGCGCTGCGCATGGAGACGTGCTAGGCCAGATAAACCCTTTGTTTTATAACTCTTCCAACTGGACTTTCAATTCCCACAATTCAGTAGGTGCCATCCGGTAAGACGGAAGTGAGATAGGGCTGGTCCCCGGTAGGAGATCAATCGAAACTCCACTTCTCGTAAAGGAGGTAAGCCGAAGAATTATTTAGGAAAAACATCCATGAACTAATCCACCCCTGACGGAAGAACACTCTGCTCAACACCCATTACCGATTCTTACAACAGCACCACCAACTGATACGATAACGTGCCCACTGATGGTTCCAACAAACCCGTTACACCCTGCCTTTCATGCCTCTCTCCTCTAAAGAGATGTCTAACACCATCGCGTGTAGTAAAAGCCAATATCCGTGCATTACAGTTGATGTGGGCCTTAAACGTCACCAGCCAATCTATTCCTAAGATTACATCATACCCATCCATCTCAAGCACTAAGAAATTCTAGGTTATCTCAACCTCGCCCACAACAATACTACATGCTCTACACAAGATGGCTCAACACTCTCTTCGACCCAGAGGAGTTTGAAGATTTAAAACCGAGGGAATTATTTCTACCCTTAAACCTAGCAACTCAACCACACATGCAACAATAAAAGAGTGTGGATCACCCGTATCAAACAACACTTGCATCAAGGTAGAATTTAAAATAATAGTACCTAACACCATGGATGGTCCCAACTGATCATCCACCACAACTTTCTCAGCTCCGAACAATGCCTTTGTTGCCACACTCTACTCTTTATTGCTTTGCTGAGGCGTCATAGTATTCCGAGAATCACCATGACCCCACTACTAAAAAATCGGGCAATAGCGACCGCCATTGGCGGTCGCTATAGGCCTCTAGAGACCTCCCATCGACCGCCATTGGCGGTCGCTTTAGCTTCGTCGCAGTAGGCCTATAGCGACCGCCAATGGCGGTCACTATAGGTGGCCGAAATTCCGGCCTTAAGCGACCGCCTGGTGGTCGCTAAAGGCGGCCTGCCTGGTCACCATTAGCGACCGCCAATGGCGGTCGCTGTAGGTGACCGAAATTCCTGGTGACAGTGACCACCTTTGGCGATCGCTAATGTCACCGGCATGCACCTTATAGCGACCGCCAAAGGCGGTCACTAGTCTGGGAATTTTTTTTTAAAAAAATTCCTAGTGAAAGAAATATATATATATATATATTTATTAAATAATAATATATATATATTAAAGAAAATATTTATATATATAATATTAAATAAAACATTTTAAATAAATATATATAATATGTTTTAAATATTCTAATATATATATTAAATAAATAAATAAATATATATAATATTAAATCAAATATTTTTCTTATTCATCCAATAGGTTTGTTAATCATATGGTAATAATAAGTCAAATTTTATGCTTAAAATTTGTATTTCTCTAAAAAGGTAATTACTACCTCTTAATGGAGAGCCTATTTTAATATAAATTCTAGCACATTTATAAATTTTTTATTTCAATATAAACTTATATTTTGGAAAACTTAACATAAAAATGTGTTAGGGTTAATTTGTGGTATTTTTTGTGGATTTTCATTTTTTTAATGAACTGTACGAATTGTGTTTTTTTTCTTCACGGTGCAAAATCAGAGATAAAAAAAGGTAAAAATCATAAAAAATGGAAAACAATTTCAAACAACATAAACATCAAGATCTTCATAAACAATAAATGATAAACGTGCTTCAACGATCCGAGCAGGTCCATCCATTTCAATCTTCTGCTTCAATAAACCTACAATAAGACAAAAAAAAACAACAAAACAAAACAAACGTAAATTAGACATAGTTATTCAGTTATTATATACATATAATAAAATTAAATCTGACATCAAATCATGGTGATATAATAATTTTAAACCCCCAATTTAAGAAATGCTATCATTTCAGGTCATTCGGAGCACGTTTGCTCCGAATTCGACCGTCTCACGCCGTTCTGGTGTTTTATGACACCGAAAACACGTTTCTAGTCACCGTTGTCAAACAAAACCTCCGATTGACATGCCGCCTACCCGAAAATTTCACAATTCACACAACGGATGTTGTCGTACGGTTTCATGGCATTCCGAGGTCGTTCGGGTGGTTTGACCCCCCAATGCGCCATTTTAGTGCGCGCTGAGCTGCTGAAAACGATACAATTGGTTGTACCATGCGTACCGCATGTCTGGTGGGCATTCCATCTCCTTATACACATCACAAATAATATTCCAAATGTTTTCGTGTGGTTTCAAGTCATTCAGAGCACGTTTTCTCCGAATTCGACCATCTCACGCCGTTCTGGTGTTTTGTGACACTAGAAACGTGTTTCTGGTCACCGCGGTCAAACAACACCTCCGATTGACGTACCTTCTGCCCGACCATTTCACAATTCACAAAATGGCTATTTTCGTACAGTTTCATGGCATTCTGAGGTCATTCGGGTGGTTTTGACCCCCCAACGCGCCATTTTAGCGCGCGCCGAGCTGCTGAAAATGACACAATCAGCCGTACCGCGCGCACCGCACATCCGATGGGCATTCTGTCTCCTCCTAATCATCACGAATAATATTTATAATGTTTTCGGGTGGTTTCAGGTCATTCAGAGCACGTTTTCTCTGAATTCGACCGTCTCACGCCGTTCTGGTGTTTTATGACATCGGAAACGTGTTTCTGATCACCGCGGTCAAACGACACCTACGATTGACGTGCCATCTACCCAACCATTTCAAAATTTACACAAGAGATGTTTTCGTACGGTTTCATGGAATTCTAAGGTCGTTCGGGTGGTTTTGACCCCCCAACGTGCCATTTTAGCGTGCGCCGAGCTGCTGAAAACGACACAATCGGCCGTACCGCGTGCACCGCACGTCCGATGGGCGTGCCTTCTCATCCTACATTTCACGAATAATATTAAAAATGTTTTCGTGTGGTTTCAGGTCATTTGGAGCACGTTTTCTCCGAATTCGACCGTCTCACGCCGTTCTCGTGTTTCATGACACCAGAAACGCGTTTCCGGTCACCGCGGTCAAAAGACACCTTGTCACAGCCATGAATTTTTTTAAATTCATTACTCATTTAATTTCCATTACCGATTTGTTTTGGGGTTTTACCACTCTTTTTGGTGAAAATAGTGGGTTTTGAAAATTTGGGCCAAACCGTGAGCCCAAATCCAGATTTAAAAACAAATTTTGATTCTTATATAACTCCTTCAATTTTTACTATTTTAAACCCATTCTACTTCCCAATTGGAATAAAATAATATATTAAAATCACCATATCCTCTTGAACCACATAGAAATCCCAAATCATGATGGATTTGGGTTTTTAATTAAGGTAATGGGCCTGCCCGTAAGCCCATTTCCTGCTTTAAATTAGTTTTTTAAAATTTCAATATCTCATTCGTTTTTTTACTGTTTTTTGGTGATTCAACCTCCCACTCGAAGCCAAAAACCTCAGCCTCACCCCCTGTATGGCGTTTTCCTCTTTGGAGCTCATATACCCCGCGGATTTGGACGATCTTTCTCAATCTTTCTCAAATCGACCAGATTTGATGAGGTAAAATGAATCTTTCATAACTCCTTCAATTTTCATCCTTTTCCCCCCATTTCAGTCCCCACATGACCTAATATGACTCCTTCAGACCTCCATATCAGTTTTGGGTACTTGGAGATTCATAGTTAGGTGGATTGGGGCCGATTTCTTCAAGATATTTCAAGTAAGGGAATTCCTTCTTGGTTCCTTCCATTCTCTTTTAGTTTTATTTCATATTTCTTGAAGTTCCTCATGTCCAGAAGTTAGGTTTCTATCCTAAGGTCTGATTTGGTATCTTTTGGTTCAATTTTTGGTGGTATAGTTCTGGATTTATATTCCTTGTGGTGCGGCGGTGGTGCGCTTAAGGTTTCACACCAAGTTTTGAGGGTTTCGACTCAAAAGGTAGGTGATTCCATGTGTAACCTTTTTATGATGAGATAGCTTGCTTGTTTTATTAATTTAGTATGTTTATAATCTGTCTTGTGTGGTTTGAAAACTGTTTTTGATGAATTTGGTTAAACATTTAATTTTTAGTTGTATTTTAGCTTGAAATTGGGTACTTTTTATGTGTGACTCTTGGGGTAATGTTTGGGTTTAGTTTATAACATATGAAAGTGATTTATTAGTCTTGAAAGGGGCTGCCAATTCTGTTTTGTTAATTCCTTATTATCATGTGGGCCTTGAAAAGAGGTTTTTTTGAATGATTTTAAGGTGTAAAACCGTGTTGTACTTTTTGAAGGAGATTTATGAAAACATGTGTTTTTCATGTGTATCTTTGTGGTATTATTTTATGTATTTTTATAACATTTGGGGGTGCTTTAATAATTGTTTTAGGGCTGAAAATTATGTTTTGGATTGTTATTGTTATGATTTTGGTTTTGAATGAGGGTTTTGAAATGGGTTTAGTGTGCAAACAATGGTTATACCTCTTGGGTTTGTTTTATAAAAATTAAAAATGTTTTATTTTGTTAAACAAAATTGGGAAAGGGTGTATATGTACTGTTTGGGTGAGTGTGTTCACCTAATGTGGGTTTTTGAATGGTAAAGTGGTGATTTGAGATGTCAAACATTTTTAGAATGTTTTATAAATTGCCAAAATGTTTTACTAAATTGTGTTTTGTGTGCGAAACACGGGTGTGGGATGTTTCATGTGAGTTTATTGATAAAATGAATTGTGAAGGTGAGAAGGGTATTATGTGACATGTGTGTGGGCTGTTATGTGAGTTGAATATCTTGTAACGGTTTTATAAAATCGTTTAAAGGATTTGTGTAAGTGTTAAAGAAATGTGAAAAGTGTTGTAGGGAATTTTGGTGTGAGTTTGATTTCAAAATGCATTTGAATAAATAGTGGAATTTTTGACTTGTGTGATGTACATGGGGCTGTTTGGTTAATGTGTTATGTGGAATTGATATTTGCATGTGAAAACTATACTTCTTGGATTGTTTAACTTGTTTGAGCACAAAGGGAAAACCCGGGTATCTAGGTGGGTGGACGTGTACTAGTATGCTAGTGAATCCGTGGGGTTTGGCCTCAGTTTCACTTAGCAAGATTGACGCTTACAAATCTAACTAAACAATGATGATGATGATTGGGGACCACTATGTTATGGGTATGATCCCTACTAGTGGCTCGTGCATGAGAACGAATATTTTTTGTGGTTACTCTCACCGAGATACGAGGTACCTGGGACCCACAGCTAGCTAGTGCCTAGGGGTTATTTCCTATTACATGTGCTCATTAGATCCTTTGTACTTACCGTCAGTATACGGTATTGTTGGATGGAAAATTCAGTAGCTTTGTTATTTATTTTAAAATTGTTGTTCCTTTAAAATTATCTCACATGGAAACTGTTTTCATTTATCATTTCATCCTTTAGAAAATTGTATCTAGCATTTCTTATTTACAAAACATGCAATGATTTTTGTCATGAAATGTTTATCACATGGAATCTCATAGAGGTGGTATCCTACTGGGATTTCGCTCACACCCTACTTACACCTTTGGGTGTAAGTAGACTTTCTTATTTTATGTCACAGGTTTGGGTACAGGTTTTATGCCTTTGGTTCGGGTTTTTAGCAGTCCATCGTGATGGAATGTTGTGGAGATGGATTGAGGGCGGTGCCTCTTTCCATGTGGAGGTTCTTGGGATGTATTTTATTGGGTTTTTAACCTTTTAATGGTCTTTAATTTTTTTTAAAATTGTGTAATTCAGTTCTGAATTTTTGAAAAAGATTATTTGGTTTGAAAAATCCAGATTCGTTTCATTGGATTCTTTTGTCGTTTTAAGTTTATAAAATCGGGTAAATCTTTCCCAATTATCATTTTATGATACCCGGGCACTTGTGCCAGCCCGTGGGGATCGGGAAATCCCTTAGGGACTTGTCACGGTCTGGGTTTGGTGCCGGTTTTGGCGGCTTCCAGATTCGGTTCGTGACAAAATGGTATCAAAGGAGGTTCGCTCCATTGGAGTCATGTTATTTGGGAAATAGTCAGGATAGTCTAGAGTTATGATTGTTGGGGCATGGAATTCTGGTTATGGGTAGTGTGCTTGATCACCACACCTCATTTCAGGATTCAAGTCACCAGGGGAAGTTGGGATTTGTCTAGGTCTTTTGGTTTTCTTGGTTTGATGATGATTAGGGGAAATGAAAAGAGAGTTGGGTTAATGGTCTCAATGAGCTCGCAGGGTCTGGCATGCCATGTGGAGCCAGGGATATTCCCTAGAACAATCTCTGTGACAGTGAAGTGATTGGAATATGGCCGCCAACCATATGTCCAAGTCACCCACTGAAACTAATTTCCTCTCGCATTGTCTGGTGTTCTTTAGTTTTGAAATCTTGGAACTTTGGTTTTAAAGTGACTTGGTTTTAGGAAGTGTAATGTTTTTGTGAAATGATTTTCAAATAAATATGGAATGGTTTGATTTATGAAATGGCAGAACTGAATATTCAGAATTATTTTGAAATGGAAAATTGTGTTCTTACACCTCTTTTGAAAGAAGAAACTATATTGAAGTTGGTTTTGAAAAAGTGTTCCCATTAGAGTTTTCTAAACTATTAAAAGTTTTTTTAATGGGATGAGATATTTTGAAATTGATGTAAATAAATTGAATGTGAGTTTTCATTGGAGCGATTGTGCCTTTCTGAAAAGTTTTTTTAATGCGGTAATTTGGGTTCGACCTCCTGGTTAGCGGTTTTGATAAGAATGATGTGTTGGTTGACCGTTTTGGTTTTGAAAAGTGGAAAGAATCAGTGCATTGACCTTTGGTATTTCCATGAGTGACCACATGCATGGGGTTATATGGGATGATATATGGTTGATGGAATGACTGGATGAGTGCCAGGACGGATATGAGGAGGGTACCTGGTGTGGCACAAAAACATGCATGTGTGAGGCCCATGGGGTTCCATTGTTGGATACGCTCACCGCTGAACCGTTTTTTTTTCAGAAATGGTTTTAAAGAAAAACATGTTTTCTTGATGAATAGTTTGGGATGGTTTTTATTATGGGTTTTTGAAAATGTTGATGTTGTGGGATGTTTTGAGTCCAAGAACCCCTCCTGTTCGAACTATTTTTTTTGGGGTTGTGTTTGGTCGGAAAGCTGGGTAAAAGGTCCGGTTAGTAGTCTCCTATGATATATGTTTCAGGAAACCATTAAGATGGTTCCATTAATGATTTTGGATCTATTTTGTGGTATGTTTTTACCAATGGACCAGCTTGGTTGGGTCCTTGGGTTCTCTCTTTGGATAAGGTATGCCCCATTAAGATTTAGTGCACAACTGAAGTGCAATGCGGATTGTTTCACCATTAGAAAAATCCTCCAGTTGATCAATGTAAGGAATATTTTCTTCAAATTTGTGGAATGAGTCTACACCATTTACTTGGTTTTTTTTGGATCCTCTTATTGCGTAAGAGTGCTCATGGATGGTTGAAAGAGACCTTAGTTTCTTAAGATACCTAATTCGTCAAAGGAGAAAGTTGTTTGGGGTTGTCAGTACGGATAGTGTCTAAGAGGGCCTCTATGTCCTTCATAGTCTCTTCGTAGAAGGGGTTTATGTTAAACTACCAGTGTGGGAAATCTGGACATGAGAGGCTGTTATGGACACTTTCTGGAATGCTGTGATATTTGGTGATATTGTATAAGGCCCCCCTCCTTGTATTATTTCTCTCAGTCGCTTTGGACTTGTTCGGTGACGTGATGTGATGTCACATGCTCGTTTGATTGTAAAGGTGAATTTGTACAATATTATGTGAGTCTATTTTTTTTCAAAACTGTTTTTCCTTTTGGGAGATCTCAACATCCTCTATTTTAGAGGAAGGTGTTTATATGTGTCCTTTATTTCTGTTGTTTCTCACCCGAAGAAGCAGGGTGTGATGTGAGTGCATCCTCTAAACCCTTATTTCAGTGAATTTAAAAGTTAGGTTAAAGTGAGTTCTGGAGTGTGTTATGTCTGGGTGAACCCATCTCAGATTGCGTGTAGTTTTTTTTAGCATCGGAAGAAGAAATTCTATTTGGGGGTTTCCAAATCCTAACTGCGAGGCCGAAGATGCTTCAATCATTCCATCTCCAGCCATAGGTCCCAGAGAGAAGCTGGCACGTAGTCAAAGGAAATCCCATGGTAGTTTTTAACATTGAACAAAGAACTGTTCTTAGTATGAGAGATGGGAATAGTTTACAAATTTGGTGTTTTCATCTTTCTTCTTTTGTTCCCGTTTGGTGGAAAGAGGTGGAGTGCCTCATCCCCATGTTATCTCCCAATGACTTTCTTTTCCCCTTTGGTTTCCTTTGGGTTTGGGGAAAGGTTTTGGATTTGTCTAGACATGTTGAGTGAACATTTATTAGTAACCATTCACCAGAAAACCATGTAGGTATAAGGATCCACATGGTTAGAGCACAGTTTACCAAACTGTGCGGGCTAACCGTGTTGTCGTCCCAACACTTTAAGTTTTGGGGTTTTTCTATGCCGGCCCATATTGGTCAGTTAAGAAGGATGGTTTTTATGGTGGGGAGAACCATTATGAGTCTCATGTATATTATTTTGAAAATGCCTAATGGGATTCTACCCCTTGTACTATGGAGTTTGTTCGGGGCTCCCCTGTTAGTGTCTTGATTCTTTCTCAGGAAAAAAAATTTAAGTTGTCTCTTATGGTTGGGGAGCCCATTTGTGTATCCTTGTACCAGTAACTCACTTTTGTACTTGGTCTTGGATTGGATGTGGGTAGTCTCGTTCGGAGCTATATAACCACATACATTTTCCTTGAGTAAACGTTGGGATTGGAGATTTCCCAATTGTTTAGTTATATCAAGGTATGTGTAACCTTGTTCGATGTTCTTGTTTGCTTGGGTAAATTTCTTGATCCTTGTTCAGATAGTGTTTGAAGAGTTTTGTTTTAGGATAAATCTTGAATGTGATTGATAATTTCAGTAATGAGGTGTATGTTTTGGTTGTGAAGTATTCCTTCCTTAATTGATCACTGGAGGTGTTTTGACCTTTGAGGGCGAAGCTTAGCAAATGAGTCCATTTATGCCTTTCGGTTGGGTTTGGTTTTTGCTTTATCCGTGATGTGGATTTCCGAGGGCGGAAAGTTTTATGGTGGGGAGAATTGTCACACCCATGACTTTTTTTAAATTCATTACTCATTTAATTTCCATTACCGATTTGTTTTGGGGTTTTACCACTCATTTTGGTGAAAATGGTGGGTTTTGAAAATTTGGGCCAAACCATGAGCCCAAATCCAGATTTAAAAACAAATTTTGATTCTTATATAACTCCTTCAATTTTTACTATTTTAAACCCATTAAACTTCCCAATTGGCATACCATAATATATTAAAATCACCATATCCTCGTTAACCACATAGAAATCACAAATCATGATGGATTTGGGTTTTTAATTAAGGTAATGGGCCTGCCCGTAAGCCCATTTCCTTCTTTAAATTAGTTTTTTAAAATTTCAATATCTCATTCGTTTTTTACTGTTTTTCGGTGATTCAACCTCCCACTCGAAGCCAAAAACCTCAGCCTCACCCCCTGTATCACGTTTTCCTATTTGGAGCTCATATACCCCGCGGATTTGGACAATCTTTCTCAATCTTTCTCAAATCGACCAGATTTGATGAGGTAAAATGAATCTTTCATAACTCCTTCAATTTTCATCCTTTCCCCCCCATTTCAGTCCCCACATGACCTAATATGACTCCTTCGGACCTCCATATCAGTTTTGGGTACTTGGAGATTCATAGTTAGGTGGATTGGGGCCGATTTCTTCAAGATATTTCAAGTAAGGGAATTCCTTCTTGGTTCCTTCCATCCTCTTTTAGTTTTATTTCATATTTCTTGAAGTTCCTCATGTCCAGAAGTTAGGTTTCGATACTAAGGTCTGATTTGGTATCTTTTGGGTCAATTTTTGGTGGTATAGGTCTGGATTTATATTCTTTGTGGTGCGGCGGTGGTGCGCTTAAGGTTTCACACCAAGTTTTGAGGGTTTCGACTCAAAAGGTAGGTGATTCCGTATGTAACCATTTTATGATGAGATAGCTTTCTTGTTTTATTAATTTAGTATGTTTATAATCTGTCTTGTGTGGTTTGAAAACTGTTTTTGATGAATTTGGTTAAACATTTAATTTTTAGTTGTATTTTCGCTTGAAATTGGGTACTTTTTATGTGTGACTCTTGGGGTAATGTTTGGGTTTAGTTTATAACATATGAAAGTGATTTATTAGTCTTGAAAGGGGCTGACATTTATGTTTTTTAATTCCTTATTATCATTTGGGCCTTGAAAAGAGGTTTTTTTGAATGAGTTTAAGGTGTAAAACCGTGTTGTACTTTTTGAAGGAGATTTATGAAAACATGTGTTTTTCATGTGTATCTTTGTGGTATTATTTGATGTATTTTTATAACATTTGGGGGTGCTTTAATAATTGTTTTAGGGCTGAAAATTATGTTTTGGATTGTTATTGTTATGATTTTGGTTTTGAATGAGGGGTTTGAAATGGGTTTAGTGTGCAAACAATGGTTATACCTCTTGGGTTTGTTTTATAAAAATTGCAAATGTTTTATTTTGTTAAACAAAGTTGGGAAAGGGTGTATATGTACTGTTTGGGTGAGTGTGTTCAACTAATGTGGGTTTTTGAATGGTAAAGTGGTTATTTCAGATGTCAAACATTTTTAAAATGTTTTATAAATTGCCGAAATGTTTTACTAAATTGTGTTTTGTGTGCGAAACACGGGTGTGGGATGTTTCGTGTGAGTTTATTGATAAAATGAATTGTGAAGGTGAGAAGGGTATTATGTGACATGTGTGTGGTCTGTTATGTGAGTTGAATATCTTGTAACGGTTTTATAAAATCTTTTAAAGGATTTGTGTAAGTGTTAAAGAAATGTGAAAAGTGTTGTAGGGAATTTTGGTGTGAGTTTGATTTCAAAATGCATTTGAATAAATAGTGGAATTTTTGACTTGTGTGATGTACATGGGGCTGTTTGGTTAATGTGTGATGTGGAATTGATATTTGCATGTGAAAACTATACTTCTTGGATTGTTGAACTTGTTTGAGCACAAAGGGAAAACCCGGGTATCTAGGTGGGTGGACGTGTACTAGTATGCTAGTGAATCTGTGGGGTTTGACCTCAGTTTCACTTAGCAAGATTGATGCTTACAACTCTAACTAAACAATGATGATGATGATTGGGGACCACTAGGTTATGGGTATGATCCCTACTAGTGGCTCGTGCATGAGAACGGATATTTTTTGTGGTTACTCTCACCGAGATATGAGGCACCTGGGACCCACAGCTAGCTAGTGCCTAGGGGTTATTTCCTATTACATGTGCTCATTAGATCCTTTGTACTTACCGTTAGTATACGGTATTGTTGGATGGAAAATTCAGTAGCTTTGTTATTTATTTTAAAATTGTTGTTCCTTTAAAATTATCTCACATGGAAACTGTTTTCATTTATCATTTCATCCTTTAGAAAATTGTATCTAGCATTTCTTATTTACAAAACATGCAATGATTTTTGTCATGAAATGTTTATCACATGGAATCTCATAGAGGTGGTATCCTACTGGGCTTTCGCTCACACCCTACTTACACCTTTGGGTGTAAGTAGACTTTCTTATTTTATGTCACAGGTTTGGGTACAGGTTTTATGCCTTTGGTTCGGGTTTTTAGCGGTCTATCGTGATGGAATGTTGTGGAGATGGCTTGAGGGCGGTGCCTCTTTTCATGTGGAGGTTCTTGGGATGTATTTTATTGGGTTTGTAACTTTGTAATGGTCTTTAAAAATTGTTTAAAATTGTGTAATTTAGTTCTGAATTTTTGAAAAAGATTATTTGGTTTGAAAAATCCAGATTCGTTTCATTGGATTCTTTTGTCGTTTTAAGTTTATAAAATCGGGTAAATCGTTCCCAATTATCATTTTATGATACCCGGGCACTTGTGCCAGCCCGTGGGGATCGGGAATGCCCTTCGAGACTTGTCACGGTCTGGGTTTGGTGCCAGTTTTGGCGGCGTCCAGATTCGGTTCGTGACACACCTCCGATTGACGTGCCGTCTACCCAACCATTTCAAAATTCACACAACAGATATTATCGTATGGTTTCATGGAATTCTGAGGTCGTTCGGGTGGTTTTGACCCCCCAACGCGCCATTTTAGCGCGCGCCAAGCTGCTGAAAACGACACAATCGGCCGTACCGCGCGCACCGCACGTCCGATGGGCGTGATGTCTACTTCTATATGTCACGAATAATATTCCTAATATTTTCGTGTGGTTTCAGGTCATTCAGAGCTCGTTTACTCCGAATTCGACTGTCTCACGCCGTTCTGGTGTTTTATGACACTGGAAACGCATTTCCGGTCACCGCGGTCAAACGAAACCTCTGATTGACGTGCCGTCTACCCGACCATTTTACAATTCACACAACGGCTGTTGTCGCATGGTTTCATGGCATTTTGAAGTCGTTCGGGTGGTTTTGACCCCCCAACTTGCCATTTTATCGCGCGCCGAGCTGCTGAAAACGACACAATCGGCCGTACCGCGCGCACCACACGTCCTATGGGCGTGTCGTCTCCTTCTACATGTCACAAATAATATTCCTAATGTTTTTGTGTGGTTTTAGGTCATTCAAAGCACGTTTTCTCCGAATTCAACTGTCTCACGCCGTTCTGGTGTTTTTTGACACCGGAAACGCGTTTCCGGTCACCGCGGTCAAACGACACCTCCAATTGACGTGACGTCTACCTGAACATTTTACAATTCACACAACGGTTATTGTCGTACGGTTTAATGGCATTCCGAGGTTGTTCGGGTGGTTTTGACCCCCCAACTCACCATTTTAGCGCGCGCCGAGCTGTTGAAAACGACACAATCGGCCGTACCGCGCGCACCACACCTCCGATGGGCGGTCCGTCTCCTCCTACACGTCACGGATAATATTCCTAATGTTTTCTTGTGGTTTCAGGTTATTTGGAGCATGTTTTCTCTGAATTCGACCGTCTCACGCCGTTCTGGTGTTTTATGACACCGGAAACGCTTTTCCGGTCACCGCGGTCAAACGACACCTCCGATTGATGTGCCATCTACCCGACCATTTCACAATTCACACAATGGCTGTTGTCGTACGGTTTCATGGTATTCCGAGGTTGTTCAGGTGGTTTTAAACCCCAACGCGTCATTTTAGCGCGTGCCGAGCTGCTGAAAACGACACAATCGGCCGTACCGTGTGCACCGCACGTCCGATAGGCATTCCATCTCCTCCTACACATCAATAATAATATTCCAAATGTTTTCGTGTGGTTTCAGGTCATTTGGAGAACGTTTGCTCTGAATTCGACCGTCTCACGCCGTTTATGGTGTTTTATGACTCTGGAAACGCGTTTCCGGTCACCACGGTCAAACGACACCTCCGATTGATGTGTCGTATGCCCGAACATTTCACAATTCACACAATTACTGCTGTCGTACGGTTTCATGGAATTTTGAGGTCGTTCGGGTAGTTTTCACCCCCCAACGTGCCATTTTAGCGCGCGCCGAGCTGCTGAAAATGACACAATCGGCCGTACCGTGCGCACCGCAAATACAATGGGCGTTCTGTCTCCTCCTACACGTCACGAATTATATTCCTAATGTTTTCATGTGGTTTCAGGTCATTCGGAGCACGTTTGATCCGAATTCGACCGTCTCACGCCGTTCTGGTGTTTTATGACACCGGAAAAGCGTTTCCGGTCACCGCGGTCAAAGGACACCTCTGATTGATGTGCCGTCTTCCTGAAAATTTTAAAATTCATACAATGGCTGTTTTTTTATGGTTTTATGGCATTCCGAGGTCGTTCGGATGGTTTTGACCCCCCAACGCTCCATTTTAGCTCCTGCCGAGCTGCTGAAAATGACACAATCGGCCATACCACACGCACCGCACGTCCGATTGGCATACCGTCTCCTCCTACATGTCACAAATAATATTCCTAATGTTTTCGTGTGTTTTCAGGTCATTCGGAGCACGTTTTCTCCGAATTCGACCGTCTCTCGCCGTTCTGGTGTTTTATGACACCAGAAACGCGTTTCCGGTCACCGCGGTCAAACGACACATCCGATTGACGTTCCGTCTACCCGACCATTTCAAAATTCACACAAAGGCTGTTGTCGCACGGTTTCATGGCAGTCTGTGGTCGTTCGGGTTGTTTTGACCCCCCAACGCGCCATTTTAGCGCGCGCCGAGCTGTTGAAAACGACACAATCGTCCGTACCGCTCGCACCACACGTCCGATGGGTGTACCGTCTCCTACTACATGTCACGAATAATATTCCTAATGTTTTAGTGTGGTTTTAGGTCATTCGGATCACGTTTTCTCCGAATTCGACCGTCTCACGCCGTTCTGGTGTTTTATGACACCGGAAACGCGTTTCTGGTCACCGCGGTCAAACGACACCTCTGATTGATGTGCCGTCTGCCTGATCATTTCAAAATTCACACAATGTCTATTTTCGTACGGTTTCATGGAATTATGAGGTCGTTCGAGTGGTTTTGACCCCCCAACACGCCATTTTAGCGCGCGTCGAGCTGCTGAAAACGACACAATCGACAGTACCGCGCGCACCGCACGTCCGATGGGCGTGCCGTCTCCTCCTACACGTCACGAATAATATTCCAAATGTTTTTATGTGGTTTCAGGTCATTCAAAGCACGTTTTCTCCGAATTCGACCATCTCACACCTTTTATGGTGTTTTATGACTCCGGAAACAAGTTTCCGGTCACCACTGTCAAACGACACCTCCGATTGACGTGCCGTCTGCCCGAACATTTCACAATTCACACAACGGCTGTTGTCGTATGGTTTAATGGAATTCTGAGGTCGTTCGGGTGGTTTTGACCCCCCAACGCGCCATTATAGCGCGCGCCGAGCTGCTGAAAATGACACAATCGGTCGTACCGTGCGCACCGCACGTCCGATGGGCGTGCCGTCTCCTCCTACACGTCACGAATAATATTCCTAATGTTTTTGTGTGGAGGGGTATCTGGGGTGCGGGGAGGGGCTGTCCGGGGTGCGGGGAGGGATGTCCGGGGTGCGTGGAGGGATGTCCGGGGTGCGTGGAGGGATGTCCGGGGTGCGGGGGGGGGGGGGGGGGGGGGGGCTGTCCGGAGTGCGGGGGGCCTGTCCGGGGTGCGGGGAGGCCTGTCCGGCGTGCGGGGAGGGCTGTCCGGGGGGTGGGGGGGCTGTCCGGGGTGCGGGGAGGCCTGTACGGTGTGTGGGGAGGGCTGTCCGGGGGGTGGGGGGGTTGTCCGGGGTGCGGGGAGGGCTGTTCGGAGTGCGGGGAGGGCTGTCCGGGGTGCGGGGAGGGGCTGTCCGGGGTGCGGGGGGGCTGTCCGGGGTGCGGGGGGGGGGGGGGGGGGGGTGTCTGGGGTGCGGGGAGTGCTTTCCGGAGTGCGGGGAGGGCTGTCCGGGGTGCGGGGAGGGCTGTCTGGAGAGCGGGGGGGCTGTCCGGGGTGCGAGGAGTGCTGTCCGGAGTGCGGGGAGGGCTGTCCGGGGTGCGGGGGAGGTCTGTCCGGGGTGCGGGTGGGGGGCTGTCCGGGGTGCGGGGAGGGATGTCCGGAGTGTGGGGAGGGCTGTCCGGGGTGCGGGGAGGGGCTATCCGGGGTGTGGGGGGCCTGTCCGGGGTGCGGGGAGGGATATCCGGGGTGCGGGGGGCCTATCCGGGGTGCGGGGAGGGCTGTCCGGGGGGGGGGGGGGGGGGGGGGGCTGTCCGGGCTGCTGAGAGGGATGTACGGAGTGCGGGGAGGGCTTTCCGGAGTGCAGGGAGGGCTGTTTGGGGTGTGGGGGGCCTGTCCGGGGTGCGGGGAGGGCTTTCTAGGGTGCGGGGAGGGCTGCCTGGGGTGCGGCGGGCCTGTCCGGGGTACGGGGGAGGGCTGTGCGGGGTGCGGGGGGCCTGTCCGGGGTGCAGGGGGGCCTGTCCGGGGTGTGGGGAGGGCTGTCCGGGGTATGGGGGGGGGGGGGGGGCTGTCCGGGGGGGGGGGGGGGGGGGGCTGTCCGGGGTGCGGGGGGGCTATCCGGGGTGCGGGGAGGGGCTGTCCGGGGTGCGGGGTGGCTGTCCGGGGTGCGGGGGGCCTGTCCGGGGTGCGGGGAGGGCTGTCCGGGGGTGCAGGGAGGGCTGTCCGGGGTGCGGGGGAGGGCTGTCTGGGGTGCAGGGGGGGGGGGGGTGGGGGGGGGGGGGGGGGCTGTTTGGGGTGTGGGCTATCCGGGGTGCGTGAGGGGGGGGGGGGGGGCTGTGGGCCGTCTGGGGTGCGGGGAGGGCTGTCTGGGGTGCGGGGGGCTATTCGGGGTGCGGGGGACCTGTCCGGGGTGCGGGGGGGGGGGGGGGGGGGGGTGGGGGGCTGTCCTGGGTGCGGGGAGGGCTGTCCGGGGTGCGGGTGGGCTGTCCGGGGTGCAGGGAGGGCTGTCCGGGGTGAGGGGAGGGCTGTCCAGGGTGCGGGGAGGGGCTGTCCGGGGTGCGGGGGGCCTGTCCGGGGGTCCGTGGAGGGCTGTTCGGGGTGCGGTGGGGGGGGGGGGGGGGGGGGGGGCTGTTCGGGGTGCGGGGGCCTGTTCGGGGTGCAGAGAGGGTTGTCTGGAGTGCGGGGAGGGCGTGTCCGGGGTGCGGGGAGGACTGTCCGGGGTGTGGGGGGGCTGTCCGGAGTGCGGGGAGGGCTGTTTTGGAGTGCGGGGAGGGCTGTCCGGGGTGGGCCGGGGACTACAAATATTGAACTCAGCTCATTCATCAAAAACAAGTTTAATGATTTATATTAAGAATCACATGTTTTTTTCAAAATATTACAGAACATGCAATTGAAAACATTGAAGAATTAAATGAACAAAAAATATCCAAATCATTAATCAGTTTCATGGGTACTTCTCAATTCGTGCACACAAACATTGCATCAGGAGAAAACACACATGATACCCCCAAATCATAAGAAATCTCACTAGAAACCCAACATAAATATCAATAATAACCCCACCATTAAAAGCAGAAACACACCTCGTGAATATGATGCGTCATGCGTGGTCATGACTAATACCTCCATCAGGTGGGTCAGGGGCCTACAACAAAAAAACATTATGAATATTTTCATAACAAAAATAATATAAATTAAATAAATAAATACAGTATAAACCTACGTCATCTGATCCCCTGCACCATCACCTGGAAGAATATATTTCCGCAGTGCTCTAACCTCAACGATCAATTGCGCATTTACCTCCTCAGAAGCACGCAGCCGTGCCTCAAAATCTGAAAACCGCTGTGTCAACTGAGCAACAACAGGACCGACAACTGCAGCGCATGACACTACAGAATAAGGAATCCCTGTTCCATAGGTCAAACTATATCCATGCCCATCCCGACCAATAATGCGATGAAAGATCTCATCCCTTCGCATGGGAAGCTGTTGCTGGTCCTCTGGTAGATGTTCTAATTCAGCTTCAAATTGAGCCTGTGAAATATTTAATTATATATACATATATTAATATACAGATTTTATGTAAGTATTGGTAATGAGTACAAGCACTTACTATCAATGCTTCAGCCTCTGGATCATTGCGATCATGAGTCCTCATCCACACCGACATTTTATCATTCGGTGCACCTTGCTCCCGTAACTGTATATGAATAGAATATAAACACAAAACCGTATTAATTAAAAAATTAAAAAATGCATAATAAATACCTCATGTCGGATCTGAGACATGTGACGAGTCCTGAGCCTTTGAGGTGGTCCCTGCAACGCTCGATTCTCAGAATGGTGTGTTGACACCTCCTAAATTCAATTCATTCAAATTTCAAAAAAATCACACATTCTTGAAAATATATATACCAAAATAAATATACAAACCGCAACACCCTCAGTAGACCAATATGCAACTAAATCACGCCACTGAGCCGGGGAGGACACCTCTCAGGACTTTTTCCAAAATGTATGGGGCACCCACATTTGGTACCCAGTGGTCCCTCTTGACTTTGCCTTTATAGTCTTTCTACATCTTACGGAATTTTCTCATACACACTGGCCGAAACTCATCGGGACATACTTTCAAATTTTTCTATTAAAGAAAAAAATCACATATGTTATTATTGTTTATACATAGGAAATAAAGTAAAATGGTCTTCTTACCTGAACCTCCCTCCAAAGACGATCTAATGTGTCCTGAGGGATAAAAGCCTAGTCACGCGTGGTCAATGGAAATCGATGTGGATCACGTATGATATGACCCAGTTGATGAATAAATGCAGGGGCATTCTGTCCCACAGGATGAAATACCTCATCAAATGAAACATCAAAAGTCGTGTCAGAATTCCATGATAATATGCCACGACCAGGGCCTCTCCTGCGAGAGGAAGAAGCAATCAAGTCTGATCCTATTGAAAACAATTTTATATATAAATTGACAGATGTTATAAATATATATATATATATATTTATCAATTACATAAAAAATAGAGACAATGACATTCCAACATACCTCGACCCTGAGACATAGATGACTCAGATGGATGATGTTGATCTTCTGCCTCTTCCCCTGACATGCCTGCAGTCATGGAAAATATTAGTAAGGGGACTATCCAAAGTGTCCAAATGATAAATTGGATTGTTTTTAAAAAAATTCAACTCTTATCCATAATAAGATCCCTATAACAAACATTTACACAAGACTTATTACATTTGAATCTTTCATATCAAATATATTTAAAATAAATACGAATTAATTGTTTGTGAACCATTTATAAAATAATAATGTAAGTGAAAGCCCATGTCATACCTAATTTCACTACAAACCTGGAAGGGAGGGGAGCCGAAGGCAGTGCTGCGAGGGAGAGGAGAGCTGGAGCTGGAGCCGATGCGGTGAGGGAGGGGACGGGCGGCGGCGACAGGGATCCGGAGGAGAGGAGGCGGTGAGGTGGCGATGGTGCAGCGAGGGTTGGATGACGAGGGAGGGGACCGAGAACAAGGGATCCGGAGTGGACGGGTGGTAGCAGCGAGGGGATGAGTAGAGGTCGTGCGGGGAGGGAGGGGACCGGGCGGCGACGGTGCGACAAGGGAGAGGACGATGAAGGAGGGGACGAGTGGCGGTGGTGCGGCGAGGGAGGGGACGAAGACGGAGGGGACGAGGGTTGGCGAGGTGTGGGGGGGGGGGGGGTGTTCGGGGTGCGGGGGGGGGGGGGGGGAGGGGGAGGAGGGACGAGGGCGGAGGCCGGAGGGGCTGGAGGCCGAAGGCCAGAGGGCGGCCGGAGGGCTGCCGGAGGCGGGTGGCGGGAGGCTCGAGGGCAGAGGGAGGCCAGAGGGCGGCCACAGGACGGAGGGTGGCCGGAGCTAGAGGGAATAGGCGGAGGAAGCCTGGAGGAGATGGAGGGCAGGGTGGAGGGCGACCGACAGAGGGCGGAGGGCGGGGCGGCAGAGGGTGGCCGGCGGAGGGTGGAGGGCGGCCAGCGGAGGGCGGAGGCCAAAAGGGCGATGGGGGACGACGACGAGGGAGGGTGCGCGGCGGCGGTGCAGGGCGCATGGCGACCGGAGAGGGCGGCGAGGGATGGAGTGCGGCGACGGGGAGGGTGCGCAGTGAGGCTCAAGGAGGGTTCCGGGGGGGGGGGGGGGGGGGGGGGGGGCGCTTCGCGAGAGGAGGGAGTAGGGTTCATGGGGGGGGGAAGCCCCGTTTTTTTTTGGGGAAACCTAGGGACCGCCAATGGCGGTCACTATAGGTAACGAGGCTCAAAATCCCAGATTTCTAGTAGTGCCCACTTTACTCTGCTGACGAGGGGTGTGCTGCTGTCCCCGTCCTGTCGAAGCATACGACATCTATGATCCCGGAGGAGTGTCATGCGCACCCAACCTCAGAGCATTTCGACAATATTTCCGCAGATTCCCCATCTGCTTATAATTATGACAAGCTCTAGGTTGTGCCGTACAATCCCGCTTTATGTGGATCGTAGAACCACACTGAATACATCCCGACTTGCTCTGGGCCTTCGGAGGAAGATTCACCGATCCTGCCGTCGGATTATGTGTCATGCCCCTACCCTAGGAATAAGTATCCCTCCTTCGATTGAACCCAGCGTTAGAGTTCACACTATTCCCCATGGGTACCACCATGATTCCTCCACCCAAATCTCCCAAAAAAATCCCACTCATCCACCGAGGCTCTATTCACCATCTCCGTATAATCATCTATAAACAGTACTAATATCTTTGAATAGATTTCTTGACTTAACCCTGCTTCAAATATCCTTTCCTTCAATGACGTGCTACCCACCACCTCAGGTGAAAACCTCACTAAGTTCATAAACTTAGCTGCATACTTCATCACAGACATAAGATCTTGCTTTAAACTGAATAAATCAGTTGTACGCTGAATTCTGAATGTATGTGGGTAGAATTGTTTATTAAACAATTCCTCAAAGCCTTCCCATGTCACACCCTGGTCCTTCCCCGCTTGGACTACCAGCTCCCACCACTGAAGGGCAAGATCTTCCAACATATATGTGAACAGATTCATTTTCAACTCTACCGGTGTTACCAATAACTCAAAGATCTTTTTCATTCTATTAAACTATGCTTCTGCCCTCTCTGGCTCTGCATCACCCCTGAAGATGGGTGGATTATGCTTTTGAAACTGAACCGCATGATCCACATTCCTTGGTTCATCCACTTTGTTTCCACTTTCCACATCTTGGAAAGCTTGCACTATACTCTGCACTAACTGCTGGTTCACCTGAGGCTCAAGTGCAACCATGTTCTCATCGGCCACTTCTGGTTGGTCTCTACGACGCATACCCGGTGCCATTTCTATAAACAGAAAACAAAAAACCATGAGTATCACTTCCGTAGACATCACGAAATCCCATTTAAAATCACATTACACAATACTATCACAACAAGGCTTTCCACCTTTCCACATTTTCCATGTTTCACCATTTTGAAAACCAAACCATTTTCAAAATACCAAATTTATTCACATTTCAATTTCACACATTTGCAAAACCAATTCTCAATTCATCCCATAAATCATTATGCCCAATGAAATATGCATCCCAGTGGGAATTCATTTCTACCATACATGCCATGGTTATCTCATTGGCTACACCCACAACAATGAGATATCCAATGCCTGTAAGTGTCTCCAAAACACTTATGTACCCAACTCCCTGGTAACTTGAAGTTCAGTATAAGAGGGTTAGCTATGTCCTTTTATGATATACATTCCAAGTTCCGACATTCCTACGCCTTGATACCATCCCAAATCAAGGAATATAACACAATGAATGTCAACACCAAAACCAATGATCAACACCAATGATCAAACAACTGCTCTCACTTGAAAGCTAAGGACCGAACAAACTGATACCACTTGTAACACCCCACCCCTACATCATTGGCTTGAGGAGACAGTGAGGGTTACTTGGCCTTAAGAGATGTTACCAAGGTTCCAAAGGCTGACAATAAATGCCGAGGGCTTCGAGAACAAATTGGGGAATGATTTTCCCTTAAGAAAAAACCAACCAAACCATCCACTATCAATCACTATATGATGCATGTCAACCAAAACATTAAATCATGTATTCCCAAAGAACAACCAAGTTGTTCTACAATAAAACCCAAAACCAATACAACCAACACCATATCAAAGTAATATGTGGAAGAATAAAAAAAAGACCCAAAATAAGCCAAGGCACACTCCATGGCTTCACACCAAGATCTAAGCTCAAAGATCCACCCAGACATCACGATGCACCACTAAAGGAGGGCGATGCATTACCTTTTCCCACGCCACGATACACAACATTTGAAAAGACACCAACGTTCCAAAGTAGGGGGTGAGTACAACTACTTAGTAGGATTTCCCCAAATGACTTCCCTACACATGCCACTAGGATAAAACCGTCAGCACATTTATATAAAAGAATTTATGTAAAATAATCACAATTGAAACCATTACCATAATCCAAAAACATCCTCACCAAGCCATCTCTCCCAAACCAAGCAACCAAGGGAAATCCAAATAATCATGTCACAAGACATTTCATCATTTACATACTATCACAACAATTTCCAACTTGCAAAACAATGCACAACAAAACAACCAAAACAACCAAACGGTGGAGCTTTCGTCCTACCCATTCACCCAATCACACCTAGTGGTACTTTCCAACCACAACCAAATGGCAGATCTTCCATCCAACCCGTTCACCCATTCACAACTAGTGGCTATTTCCATCCAATTATCCTTTAATGGTGGCCCTTCCGTCCACTATTCATCCGCTTTTTATAGTGGTACTTCTAGCCACTTCCACACACCATTCCCATCAATCCATAAACAAGAATATGAACCACCAAGGTCACAAAAAAATGAAATCAACCAATTCCATCACATACCAATCCACTTCAATAAATCGTCCATTTATTGAAAACCAACTTCCATGCCAAAACGCATTTTAATAAAAACAACATCTTTATTGAAAACCATTTTCCATCAACCATTTTCCCAAATCAATCTCAACAACCCATTTTAAAATCTCTATTTTAAAATCCACAACAATATCATTTCACTGTAAAACCCCCCTTTTCCCAAACCCCCCACCCCCAAACATCACCCAAGGGATATCCAATCAATTTCACACATTAGACCACAATTAATTCAAAGCACAAAAAATTAATTGTAATTAAAACCATTAGCTCTAACCAAGTGGAGTGGAGAGAAAATCCACCTACCTTTAGGGTTCTCGAGAAATCGACCCACAAGAAACCACACCTCAAATCAGGCGAACGCACCACCGAAACCTCTCTAGATCCCTTCCCCTAACATTCATAAGCCTTAAAATCATCATCCAAGGCAACCACAACCCTAGATCTACACACAAAAAGTGTAGATATAGAAAACCAAGAAAGAGAGGGATGTATATCTAGAGGAAAACACAAGGAAACCAAGAGGAGAGACTTGCTGTAACGACCCAAAGTTTCACTAATGGAAATCCTTCTTGATCTAATTAAATGTATCTTTATGTTTATATAAAATGCCAACTTATTTGGTTTTATGTTAAGAATTTTGACCGTTTCTAATATATCCATTGAACAGTGATCACATGATTAGTATAAATATTGGACTTTAACAAATCCAATTTACTCAGACAAAGGAAGCGATGGCCTCATCCAGTAGAATTTCCCCTTATGAAGCCCATTTGTCAGAGATCGGAAAAGAGGTGGCATCTTTGGGATTTTCCCTTGACCAAGACCAAGCTGATCTTTATCATGTCAAGCTCTAACGTGACCATCTATGGGAAAAGTGGAAGTTGATTGAAATTACCACTCGAGCGATGTTATCCGAGCCACCCCAAGAGTCTGTCACCATCACACACCTTACCCTTAGGTATTATGAGGCTGTTTTAAGGGGTTATGTAACAAATAAGTAGTACTATGTTCATGTAAATTATTTTTTTGTATATAATAATGAATATAATTTCTAGTCATTTTCTATACATTGTAAACAGTTTTTAAAGTACAAATGGTGTTTTTTAGTTATTATTTAATTTAGAAATATATTTTATTAAATTAACGGATTTTTTAATTAAATAATTTTTTAATAAAATAATAATAATATTATTAAGTTAATTTTTATTAAATATAAATGATATTATAATTTTACGAATGTAATTAAAATTTTTATTAAGGTTTGAAGGCATTTCTATCAAAACCCGTGAATTTTCGATAAATGTTGGTTTTTATTTTAAAAGTGAAAATTAACATATTTGTAAAATTATTTAGATAAAATAAATGTTATTTATGGAATCAGAATGTCGAAATTATCCAACGGTGAATTTTTCATAATTTTCTGAGACAGTCAAATTTTTGGGTAAAAATTAAATACCGTTTAAATATATAATGTGTTTTATGACATCATAATGACCGAATAGTGATGTAATAAAATACTATAATATTTATGTTCGGACAATATATGTTTTACCATTAAAATAATGTGATTTTGGGTTTGTTTGACTTAATTTTTAAAGCATTAATGGACCCCTCAAGACTTATTCAACACCTTGACTTTTTAAATTAATTTCCATGGGAGTGTGACTCACCTCCACATAATCAACCCTAATATTTTAAGAAGTTTGGACTTTGGCCTCATAAAATATTGTTTTCCTCTTTCCTTTTCCAAAAACCATGGGCAAAAACCATGGGATGGTTTGTGGTTTGGATTAATTTAATGTAAGGGGACCCAAACCTAAATAATAAAGAATTCCCTCACCTTTCCTATATAAACCCACCCAAGATCCCACTTCCTACTCACTAAAAGACCTTGGAGTTCATCCAACCTCTACCCTACTCTCTCTAGAATCCTCTCAGGGTTCTCCAAGCTCCCAAGAAGACTCTCACAAGCCTCTCTCTAGCCTTTGGAAGCACACTTCCAAGTAAGGGTTTTTTCTTCCTTTCTCATTTTTGTCAATTTTCTTTAAGTTGTGTTGCCCTTTTAATTTAATTATAAATGTTGTGGTATGTTTTCACACCTCCCCCATACTTCCCTATTATTATTTGAATGATGGGAGACCCCTTTCTCTCTCATTAAATGCCTCCCATGTACACCCGTTACTATGCCAAAATTCCGAAAGGAACTTCTCTCTCTTCTTTTACATTCAAGCAATAATTTTGTATCATGAATCTAAATTCCATTAAAATTGTTGGGACATGTATTTATATGACCTAATTACTGTCCATTACATCTAAATATTATGAGGAACCCCTTTCTCTCTCATCAACCATTTTTATGAATTCTTATGTCACGCCGTTACGCTGCCGAAATCGCACCGATTTTCTAAGCCAATGCCATTGTGTAGTGGATACCATGCCCATTTCTCCATCAAGGGTATCCACCTTTATGCACCTTTACTTATTGATTAAAAAGTTTCATGTATGAAATAAACATTCCTTTATCGTGGAATAAATGATTATGTTTTATGAATCCATGTTTTATGATCCATGTGGCACACTTATGCATGAAATGAAATGTTTAAGAAGGGTGCACCCTTATAGCGCTCCAATGCATTGGGTAAAGTATAGTATCATGATACGTCATGTGAAATGAGTGTTGACTCATGATAATTCAAGTGAAACAAGGATTTACTCGTGCTTTATGTGCAATGAGGATTTACTCATGCTCTATGTACAATGAGCCTTGGCTCATGCTAATTCCATGTTAAGTGTTGTTGCCACATTTCCATGTTATTATTATCATGCTTTATCATGCCTTTATGTTCATGTTTCTTTTATAATCTATTGATATTACTATTTTCTAACATGTATTGTACTCCTCATGTTATTCCATGTGTACTCCCTTACTGGGCTTTATAGCTCACCCTTTTCTTATGCATGTCCTCAGGTTATCCCATGCAATGTTAAGTACGAGGGAATGTAGTGGTCATGTAAAGGAAGTTTTCAATAAAGATATTGTATTTCATGTTTTAAGTTTTTATGTAATGATCCTAAGCCCCAAAGACACTAAACCTCTCAATCTTCTTTGTTGTATCAAGTGAAGTTTTATGTAATGAATCATGTTTAAGTTTTAATAAAAAGCAGGGTTGTCATACTTACTCGGGAGAAACCACCTTCAATACACCAAGAAACCTATTTAAAATGCTTCCAAAACTAGTGGGAGATCACCTTCAACCCCTGAGAACCCAAATTCTTGAGTGAGGATCGAGTGGGAGAGAATTTGGATAGAAATGTGGCAACCCCGAGGGAGCCCAGATTTAAAAACCCTACATTTAAGTGGCCGCATGGTTTGGCAAACCGTGCGCTAACCGTGCACATGCTACTTCCTTGAGAGCAAGGGTCCGCACGGTTACCTCGCACGGTTTGGTAAACCGTGCTTAGGCCTTGAAAATCCTACTGTCACCCCCTGCATGGTTTCCTGGAGCATCCGCACGATTTCCTCTAACCGTGCTCAAACCATTCTCCCCATGCAAAGCCTCCAAACTCATTCAAAACCATTCCAAACTCTCCCAACCTCTTCCCAACTCATCCCATGCACTTTAAACACATAAAAAAACATAAAAAAGGCCACATAACTCAAACTAGGTGTACTAAATCAATGGTATGGATAATTGATATGCAACGTTACCAATATGTTCCAAAACCTCAAATGGCCCAACATATCGAGGATCAAATTTTCCTCCTTTCTAAAATAGCGACGACCCAATATCAGGGATACTATAAAGAATTCATGGTCATCAAAATCCCAGGATAACGGTCACTAATGATGAACTGGATATAATTTTAAACATCTTTGAGCCATTTCCATATATTTCCCGATCATCTGGATTTTCATAGAAGTCTCATGGATAATACTTGGTCCAATCAAATAAGTTTACCTAGTCTTTACACAACAAAGTAGAGATCAACATGGACTACCATATAATTAATTAAACAAATCCATTTTTATCAAGGCCAAATAACTATTATTATAAGAAAACTCCAGCAAAGGAAAATGATATTCCCATAAACCACCAAAATCTATAACACATGTTCCAAGAATTTCTTCCACTATTTGGATCATACGTTCCAACTAGCCATCTGTTTATGGATGACATTATTTACTCACGGTCAATTGAGTTCCAAGGTCTTGTTGTAAGGATTACAAAAACCATTATTTGAATGGTTCTCAATTAGATATAATCGATATCAATACTTCATGAAATTTTACCACATACTTGATATTTGCCTTTTCCAACTCTTCCACTATATTGGACTCTCAAATTGGGATGAAATGTGATGACTTGGTGAGTCAGTACATAGTCACCAAAATAGCATCATGCTTCCGAAGTGTATGCAGTAAACCGGTGAAAAAGTTCATTATAATTTTTTCCAATTTTCATACAGGTATAGGCATATATTGTAACATTACTACTGGTCATTGCTGTTCAGCCTTTACCTATTGGCTGTCAAGACATCTCATAACATAATCAACCAATTTACATTTCTTACTTAACCACCAGAAAAGGGTATTTATTTCCCTGTACATTTTCTAAATACCTAGGTGAACTGCCCATTTTGAATGGTGATAAGTAGAAAGAATTTATTCTTAGAACAATGAAGGAACTATGATTCGATTATGAAATTACAACATAAAGTTTTCATCTAGTGTCTATAACTCAAGGTTCTCCCCGCCATTGATTTTTGACATTATGAAAAGGTAGTTTTGTTCAGATTACTGAGCCTCCTTGATCAGTCTCACTAAATTAGGAATATGAGTAACAAGAAAGAAAACTACATCTAGATTCTATTCTCTACAATCCAAATTCATGTTGACAATTACTCCCATAATATGCCATTGGTCATTAGCTTCTCCGACCACCTAACTATATGATTTCTGACTCCAATCATCAACCACTGAATTTCCTTTTCATAGTGTATAAACCAAATAAAAGTAGAAAATTTGGAGATTTTACATCCATCTTCATTCTCATAGGTTTAAATCCCTTAGCAAAAATATGTGTTTAAAGTTTTTATGATCCATGAGCATGATGAAAATTTCACCATATAGGTAGTAGTTCTATGTTTTTAATGCACGGGCCACCATAGAAAATTCTAGGTCATGTGTTGGAGAATTATTTTCATATTTTTTCAACTATATCAAGTAATAATCTATGACATGGTCACACTATATGAGAACGCTACATAGTCCAGATCCAGACACATCACGATATACTCCATAGCATTGTCCTATTTCTAGAAAGATGAGGATAAGTGATGAAGTGACATGAGCCTTAAGATAATGAAAGTAATTCTATAAATCTTTATTCCAATTGAATGGAATATATTTTCTTGTCAAAGAGGTCATATGATAAGTAAGTATTGATAATTCCAAGAAAAAGTGATGATAATAGTCTGTTAATCCCAGAAATCTTTGTATCTCGAAGACATTATTAGGCCATTGCCAAGAAATATCAACTTTTATCTTTTTAGGATAGACTGATATGCCTCATTCAGAAACTAATCCACTTGTATCTAGATGTCACACTTAAATAATTTATCATAAATTTGGTGCTCATGTAATGTAACCAATACCATCTCTTGGTTCTTCCTAGGGTCATTTCTAGTTCAAGAGTACACCAAAATATAATTGAAAAATACCATGAAAAAGGAGATGAGGTACTTGTGGAAGGCATTATTCATTAAATCCATGAAAACTATAAGTGAATTTATATATCCAGTGGTCATGACTTCATATTCATAGTGATCATAATGACTTTAAAAATCTATCTTCAGAATATTATCTTTCCTAACTCAAAGTTGGTAATATCTAGATTATAGATAAATTTGAGAGAACTATTCATTTACCTTTAATTGATCGAAAAGGTCATAGATCCTAGGAATAGGGTACCAATTCTTGAGTGTAACTTTATTTAGTTTATAATATGAAACACATAATTAAATCAAACCATATTTCTTCTTTACGAAGAGGACTGAAGCATCCCAAGGTGATATGCTTGATCTAATGAATCCCTTGCTTTCCAGTTCTTCTAGCTAGACATTTAATTCTTGCAATTATATTGGAACCACTCTATATGATATAAGGTAAATAGGAATCATTCCTAGAAGTATATAAATAGAAAATTTAATTACCTATTCAGGTGGTAACTCGAAGAAATCATGTGGAAATACATTAGGGTATTAGTCTATTATACCAAGAAGACTCTTAGCCCCATTTTCTTCGATAGATCCCAAATTTAACACCGCCAACTGAGAGGATATGGTTCTATATACTATCACCAAAGTCCTTACTCTGTCAACATTAATATCCCAATCCCATTTGAATAAATGAACAACACCATCTCAGTACACTAATAGAAAAAAATCTTATACCAACTGTTTGAAGGGGCGTTGACTGTTATAGTGTTGGTATAGACCTATACCAATGGTTTTGGGAAAACCATTGGTATATACCTATACTAATGGTTCTTTAAAACTATTGGTATAGGTTATATGAAAAACCTATACTGACGATTTTACAAAACCGTTGATATAAGTAATGTAAAAATAAAACCCAACTTGGTTTTGATTTCAGAACCTCCCATTTATAACCCAATGACCTAACCACTAACCTAATATGACTTTTGTAAACATAATTTCATATATATATATATATTTACAAGTATTTTAACTTTTTATTTATTTAATTTTATTTGATAAAATAATCCATAAAAAATATGGGTACCTATACCAACGGTTCTCAAAACTATTGGTACATACCTATACCAACAGTTTTGAGAACTGTTGGTATAGGTGCCTTGATTTTTTGAGCTATACCAATGGTTTTGGAAAAATAGTTGGTATAGGGTGGACATATACTAACGGTTTTGGCCAAAACTGTGGGTATAGGTCTATATAAGTGACCTATAACATTTGTTTTGGAGAAAATGTTGGTATAAGGTCTCTACAAAGGACTTATACCCACGGTTTTGGCCAAAACCGTTAGTATAGGGTGTCTCTATGGTACCTATACCAATAGTTTTTCCAAAACCATTGGTATAGGGTCTCTCTAAGGTACCTATGCCTATGTTTTTTTCCAAACCGTTGGTATAAGCAACCTATACCAACGATTTTCTAAATCATTTTTATAGGTTTGTCAGTACAACTCCAATTTCTAGTAGTGGGATGTGGAGGTCACTTGTCGATAATAATAGTTGACATAAGCTTTTAATTACACTAACCAGTACATTATAAGGATCAAGTCCAAAATATCCATTTCAAAGACTATAAAATCCCACAAAAATTGGACCTTATCAATGGTAAGGGGACAGGTTGAGCACTTAAAATATTTTACATTCCCATTTACCAAGATATGTTTTGATGCTAAACACATGAGGAATTATTTACACATGAAACACCGATTGATTTTCCACATGAGAAGAAAGAAATGAATTGGATTCAATGGTATTAAAAAATATTTTCATTAGAGTAGAGTTGAGAAGAATGGAACCTCGCATCATCGAGGGACTCAGTTTCCCAACTATGATTTATTTCTCAGCTTCACATAGTTATCAACCAACTCCATCCTCACATCCTTATTATGGTGGCATTGGTTAGATGTTTGAGGAATTCCTAGAATTTTATTGAGTTTATAGACTCTAAGGTTGAGAACTATTTTATCAATACCTCATTGGATGAGCATAAAATATTTGAGACTAATTCAAGTTTTCTACACTCATTGTCTTCATGGGTCTCATACAATAACACTTGACGTTTCCTTTCTGACCATAGTTGTGAAAATATCAAGGTGATGATATACAATCCATTCTCTTGTATGGGAACAAGCCACGTTGAAAATAATATGGTTTTATATCACAACATGGTGGAAAATAAACTATTCTAGAATTCTGGTTATTTGGTGGTCTAATTTCCTATGATTAGGTTTTACACCTCCTACTATTTCTAGCATTAGATTTTCCATTAATTTATGTGAAGAAAAATGTGTTTACTACACTACCATTCCAAGATATGTCCCTTTATATCACCGACACTCTCTTGACCATGTATGTATACTCATCTATTAAGAACATGAACACCTTAGAGAAAATATCCAGTCACAAACCCACCTCAAAGATAGATTCCTTCAGATGTGCGATAGTTGCCACCTCTGGAGAAAAATGAACCAAGTTCACAAACTTAGTTGCATATTATGTCACATATATATTAACTTGATTGAGTCTAAAGAAATATATAATTTTGGCTACTTTAAAGATATAAGAATATTTTTTTGAAGAATTCTTCAAGTCCCTCCCAAGTAATACCTTGACTAATTTTATCTTAAATAGTTAATTACCACCATTGAAGTGAGAGATCATCCAATATTTATACCACATGATTCACATTTATATCATTAGTGATTCCAATTAAATTGAAAATTCAATTGTTCATATTGATCCATGTTTTTTCTTTCTAAGGTCTCAAATCACCCTAAATGATTGGTGGATTCTATTTATAAAATTTTAAAGTGTGATCGGCATAGATAAAACAAGGAGTTTGATGTGAATACCATCCAACAAAGTTTGATATTTTTTACTCAATATATCCTTTATAATAGTAGGTGTTCAGGGAAGATTACAACTTTTCCTTGTAATCATCAATGTTATAACGATTTTTAAATCAATCTATATTAATATGAAAACATAGAGAAATCAATATTTAAAATATTAATAATATATATTTAAATATCAAATATTAAATATAAAATTATTTGATAAAATATCACAGATTCAACTAAACATGTAATAAAAAAAGGTCAAATCAATCACAAAATGCTGTGAAGTAACATGGATCTCTAAAAACCTATTCCATAAGAAAAATATTTAATTTCAATACCATGTTAAAAATTATAAAACCATTTAAAACAAACCCTCCTTTTATGAACTCCTTTTCAATCGAAACTCTTTTATCACTCACCCAACACTTGAATTATTTTCTCACCCAATGTTTGAAAATTTAGTTCACATACATTGAAAATAAATTTTCATGTTATATCCACTAGATGTGGGTTGTTTTATTTTCATTGAGCCTATTGGATTTAATTGGGATAACTATTTATTGGGCTGTTTGTTGTGGTGTTTATTTGGGATTAGCAATTAGCCCATTTTCTTATATAATTTTACTCGACTTTATCACCCACTATTGATTATCTTCATCCAATGATTATGTATTCTCCATTTTGTGCTATTTATTATGTATTGTAACATCCTAACCCAAACCATTTATTTTAGAATGACCAAAATGCCACTAATATTAGGTGAAATCCCAAGGACACCAAAATCTAACAACAAATGTTAATGGATTTTGTAAGATCCCGACATTTTTTTGGAAGATATATCATGCTCTTTTAGAGGTACTATTTTTATTAAATTTGATTATAATTTGTTTGGGTATTAACTTGGGTGCATTTGGGTGAAAATTGGAGAGTTTTGGAAGGAGGATAGGGGTTGCATGGTTTGCGCATGGTTTGTTCAGGGTTAAACAAAGTGTGAAGCCTAGATGCATGGTTTGCACAGGGTTAAACAAAGTGTGTAACCTAAGTGTTCAAGGGGTTTCATGGTTTGTTTAGGGTTAATACTAACCATGTGACTTCACCCAACAAATCGTGCATAGAAAAATAAAAGTTATGAAATTGATTTTAAATTCTCTTGAACCCCCATATTAACCCCAAATCGACCCTAGATCAAACTTAATGGATTTATATCATTCTTAGAGGCTCTTGGAGGATTTCCTAAGGCTATCAAACTCTGTTCTTGGAAATCCTAATCCTAATTTTTAGATCAACATCTCTTTAGGTATGTGGTTTATTCCTGGTTAATTTCCCGTCTCTCTTCCATTCTTCTCCCATTATTTTTATCCTCTATTTTTTTGAATCTAGATCCAGTCACTTTGGATCAAGATCTAGATTTTTTTGAATATAGATATTGGATTTTTGGATATAGATCTAGAATTAAGTGATCTTGTTTCATTTAAATATTGAATAAATGAATTGAATCAAGATCTCATTATTCATCATATTCTTGATCATTTTATTTAGAATTGGGGATTTTCATTGGGAAATTTTTCATCAACAAATTGAGGAATTGGATCATGATCTCATGCTATGCGGTTATTCCACTAAAATTGAGGATATCTGTTGGCAAGCATTCTTCATCACCGTTCTTGAGTTAGGTGGTCAAAATTAAAATCCCATAGTCATGATTTTTAATTACATATATGCAAGTTGTATAATTGCTAGATCTATTTAGCAATTGGATTTAAAAATATAATTAATTAATCTGGTGAATTAATTAATTATGAAATTGTGAAATTGTGTGATTTAGGGATTGCTGAATGAGATAATTAATTGGAGGATTAATTATGAGATTTAGGGATTTGTGAATTTGATAATTAATTGTGGGAATTAATTATGGAGTTATTGAGATGGATGAACTTGATTAATTAATTGTAGAATTAATTAATGGGGATGGTTGGAAATATGAAATTGTGTTTTTGGATAAATAATTGTTGAATTAATTATGCCAAGATAGATATTGTTGAGATTGAATAATTAATTAATGAATTAATTATTTTTGTATTGAAGTTGTTTAATGAGTATAATTAATTTTAGAATTAATTATTAGAGTTGTTATGTTTATTAAATTGATTGACATGGAACAATTAATTGAGGAATTAATTAGGGTGATTGATTTAATGAAGATAAAAAATTAATTGATGAATTAATTGGTGTTATTGAATTATTTAAGTTGGGAATAATTTATTATTAAATTAATTAATGGGAGTAGTGTTATTATTTAATTGTTGAATTAAATAATTGGATTGAGTTAGATTAATTATTTTTGGAAATTAATTAATGGAATTGACAAGGAAAATTAATTGCTTAATTAATTGAAGGGTTGGAGTTAGATTAATTAATCATAGAATTAATTAATGGGGATGATTTTGATTAATTAATTAGGGAATTAATTAATGGATGTAATGTTACGATTTCTAAGTCGGATTAATTAATTGGTGAATTAATTAATGAAGATTTTTGTGATGGTTCAATTGATGGAATTAGATTAATTAATTTTTAAATTAATTAATATGGATTGTTGGGATATTGAATTGATAAGATTGAATAATTAATCATTGAATTAATTATGGGGCAATGAGATATATAAGTTGTATAATTAATTGTTGAATTAATTATGGGATATTGAGAAAGTATATTCTATATAATTAATTGTAGAATTAATTATGAGTTATTGAGATTGTGAATGAGATAATTAAATGAAGAATTAATTATGGTATTTAAAGTTGTGAATATTTATTAATTAATGGATGAGTTAATTAATTGGATTTGACGTACTTAATTAATAAGGGAATTAGTTAAGAGGGTTAATGTTGTTTAATCATTGTTGATAAATGGGGTGTTGTACATGATGATATACACCCATGATAATGACATAAACACATGGTTTAATTGAGTAATTAATTATAGAATTAATTATGGGATTTGGATGATACGATTTGAGATAATTAATTAGGGAATTAATTATGGGATATTGATGCCATGAAATGAATAATTAATTGGTGAATTAATTATGAGATATTGAATTAGTGTGTTTGAATAATTAATTGGTGAATTAATTATCAGATATTGATTTTGTGAAAAGATTAATTAATTGTCGAATTAATTAATGCACATGGATTAATTAATTTATGAATTAATTAATGTAAGTCATGATGGTTAGTTGTGAAATAAATATTAATGTGTTTAATCTTAGTTGATGTGATAATGTGAAAAAATGTGATAATGAGATACACATGAAGTTGTGATGAAAAGTGATATATATGAAAAATTGAGAATTGGGGTGATAGACATGACGATCTAGGCTAATGATGGTATACATGCATAGTTTTTGAATGAGGGTGAGACATTATGATCTTCCAATGATAGATATATCAGGGTATTGAATGAAAGTGTTCTAGATATGATGATCTACACTAGTGATAGGTGCACACAAATGAGAATCGGGTGTTAGACATGATGATTTACACCAAATGTATATATGCATGTAGAGAATTGGGAGGCTGAACATGATGTTATATTCCCATGATAAATTGTGAATTGAAGAATGATAATAATGGTACTACGATATATGGCATCACATGAGAATAATTAGAACTCCGACATGAGTCGAATCAGGTGATGAAATATCATATCACCTTTGAATAATTCGTGCTATAGAATAGGTCGAAGAAGGTATTAAGATATGATCTTACCTAGGGAACGCTTCGGGATTCGACATGATCCGAAGTTAGTATTGAGGTACGGTTGTCCTTAGGAACTCTGGAGTTAATATAATTAAAAAAAAATGATAATTTGATAACAATTTATTTATGCATTGTAATTATTTCTTTATGAAACTGCATACACTGTTTGACTGGATTGTTTTAGACTCTATCAGTGGTGACCTACTAAGTTGTACTCACACCCTACTTAGGCTGCCTGATTGGTACCCAAATAGATTACATTTTTATAGGATAGGTTAAGGGCAAAGGCCCTATGTTAGATAGCTGAATTGGGGATGGAGCATGGATGAGGGAACCATATGTGGTTCAGGACCCACTTGGAGGAGTTTTCAGTGTCTTTATTTATTTTGAGTTTTTTATATTAACACTTGGAACATAATTTTTCAGGACATGTTTCCCTTTCAGTTAAATATTATATTACCTATTTTGGTTATCTTGTGACATTGGCATTGTTCTGGTTATTCATACGCTTCTGCTATTGTTAATTTTTTTCCTCTGATGTATTAATTTGATAAAAAGAGGCTATAGTCTCCCTAATATCAACTTACCAGACCCTTGTAACTAGTCATAATCCTCTAGCGTACGAGGAGACGTGCTTGAGGTCATGTTACCAACCAGTTTGGGGCACCGTTGGGTGGAACCTAGGCCAGGATGTTATAGATTTACTAAATCATGTTGGACAATTTTCCCTTACACAAGAAACCTAGAATAAACATAATAAAGAGACACGATATAATGCATGATATAAAACCATAATAAAACCAAATAACATAAATAAAAAAATCATCAAAGTAACAACAAAAGAGAAACCAAAAGAGAAACCTACAATCTCAAGAAAAGTAAAACTTGAGGAAAATAAGAGTCAAGACAAAAGGGCTCAAGGACCAATGGGTCACCACTCAGACTCCAAGACATGAATTCCTCCCCAAGATCCAACTCTAGAAACCCATGACCACAACATCATAGATCTTTGTTGGTAAAATACAAAACATTCCCCTTACATGTATCTTGATAAAAAAAATATACATATATACCAAGGTGCATTTTTAGGGGATGAGTATACAATATAATATGAAAACCATACTAATCCCCCTAAAATACCACTAAAACAAGAAATAAGTTAATTCAAATTTCATTTTAAATATAAGATAGACAAAAAGAATGAAAAACAATGATCAATATATATATATATATCTATAAGGCAATGAAATAAATCATACCTAGAAACACACCCATGTCATGAACTCACACACACATGCAAAACACCATCCAATTTAATCACCACTTGAAGGCCCCCTTGAACATTCCAACTCATGAGCAGTATCCATCCCTCTAGTCCCAAGTTGTCACTTGGTAGTATAATCCAATGTGCCACATGATTGACACCATGACCATGTCTAACCCACATGGTCCTTTCCATATGCATATGAACACTCAACCACCAAGTTCATGCCAAGTTCTCACACCCAAAACCTTTATTTTAAAACCAAATCAATTTAATAATTTAATTTAACACTTTATATGATTCACCCACAATTATATATTTTAATATCAACCAAGAAAGAGGAATTTACAATAGGGATTTTAGTATATTTTTCCCCCCAAAATAAGAAGAAATTTATCTAAAAAGTATCGAGACTTCACATTCTAATAGAAAGTGGAAAAAGAGAAGAAGTCACCTACCTCTGATGTGTTTGACATGAAGAACCAACTCACGATATCATATATTTTGGATCTACTTATCATTAATTCAATGAATTCAATAGAAAATTTATCAAATCTTACTTTAAACTGTATATCTGAGCATGGAAGACCTGGTCTAAGGTTCCTATTTAGAGAAAACGAGAGAATCAAGGTGAGTGAGGAAGAACGAGGCACTCATTTTCAATATCTAAGATCTAATGCTCTTTGATCCGTTGAAATAAAGAACTAGAAGAAATAATATCTTTAAAAACTACTTGGGAAGGGTAGGGTCATGAGCCTATGTCAAGAGAGGAAGAATGAGGGTTTTAGGGGGATTCTACATGTTAAAAATCATTTTTTTCACAATTAATTAATCATGTAGCATGGGTCGAAAAATCATATGCCAACCAGGCAGATTTCATATATCCCAAAAATTACCAAGTCGCATGGTTTCCAAAAAGTTTGTCCAAACTGTGTGCCTGGTTAGAAGACCCCTTCATCTCTCATATGGTTACCCAGAGAACACCACCTAGTTTCCAATAATCATGTTCCTCCTAAAACCTTCCCAGAACATAAAAAACCACCCAGAAGCTCTCAAAACTCATACCAAACATTTTTTAACTATAAAATAAAAAATAAAATAGGGAAATAACTCAAACCAGGGGTGTTACACCCTCCCCACCATGGGTATTTTCATCCTCAGAAAGCTGTAGGTCAGCTGTGCCCTAGAATAGTTCAGGTCATTGGTCCAGTATGAAAATCTCCCACTCCCAAGTTTCCTCTTGAATTGGACCACAATACTATAATATTCATACCAAATATATTCATATGCCTCATAAATGCTTTCGTTTTTTATCAATAATATGAATCATGGAATGAATAAATGTAGTATTTAGTTTAAGGGTGACATGGTCCTAGTGCATCATATGGATAGGGTCAGGTTGATACTGCTTTAACTTGGATACATGGAAAAAGTTATGAACAACATCAAATATCAATGGTATGGCTAACCGATATGCAATGTCTCCAATAATTTCCAAAATCTCAAATGGCCTAACATATCGATGATCCTATTTTCCATGCTTTCTAAAAAAATGGTGACCCAGTCTTGGGGATACTTTAAAGAATACATGGTTATCAATATCCCAAGATAAGGGTCATTGATGATGATATGGATATAATTTTAAACATCTTTGAGCCATTTCCATCCATTTCCTGATCATATTGATTTTTGTAGTAGTATCATAGAAAAGACTTGGTACAATCAAAACTTTTTCCCCAATATTTATCCTAAAATGATAAGATCAACATGGAATACCATACAATTCCTTAAAAAAATCCATTTTTATCCGGTCCAGATAACTATTATTATAAGAAAACTCTACTAAAGTCAAATGATCTTCCCATGAACCACAAAAATCCATAACACATACTTTAAGAATATCTTCAAATATATGGATTGTATCTTCCAACTAGACATATTTTTATATATGACATTCTATACTCATGGTCAATTGAGTTCCAAGGGCTGGTTGTAAGGATTCCCAAAACTATGAACTGAATCGAGGGTCTTTGTTAGAAATAATTGATATCAATACTCCATGAAATTTTACCACATACCTGATATAAGTCTTTTCCAACTCTTCCACAATATTGGACTATCAAATTGGGATGAAATGTGTTGACTTGGTGAGTCAGTACATAATCATCCAAATGACATAATTCTTCTGAAGTGTATGTGGTAGACTGGTAAAAAAGTCCATGCCAATCTGTTCCCATTTCCATATGGGTATAGGCATAGAATATAATATTCATGTTGGTCATTGATGTTTAACCTTTACTTGTTAGCAGTTGAGAAATCTCATAACATAATCAAAAAATTTCCATTTCATACCTGACCACCAAAAAAGGGTCTTCATTTCCTTATACATTTTCTGAATACCTGGGTGAACCACCCATTTTGAATGGTGATAAGCTAAAATAATTTGTTCTTAGAATAATGAAGGAAATTTGATTTGGTTTTGAAAGTACAACACATAGTTTTTATCCACTATCCAGACCTCAATGGTCTCCCCACAATTGAGTTTTGACCTTATGATAAGGAAATTTGGGTTTTATTACTAACCCACCTTGATCGGGCTCACTAAATTAGGAATAAGAGTAAAAAGAAAGAAAACTGCATCCAGATTCTATTCTTTACAATCCAAATTCATGTAGAAATTTACTCCAATAATATTACATTTTTCATGAGATTCTATAACCACCTCATTATATGATTTTTAACTCAAAGCATCATCTACTAAATTTCCTTTTCCTAGTGTATAAACCAAATCAAAGTCAAACATCTGGAGATATTTCATCTATCTTCATCATAATAGGTTCAAATACCTTTGTGAAAAATGCGTTTTAAGATTTTATGATCCATGATAATGATGAAATTTTCACCATAGAGGTAGTGGATCCATGTTTTTAATGCTTGGGAAACCATATCTGATTCCAGGTTATGCGTTGGATAATTATTTTCATACATTTTTAACTATATTGAGCCATAATCCATGACATGGTCTCCCTATATGAGGACACAACCTAGTACAAATCCAGACTCATCATAATATACAACATAACCTTCTGGTTTTGAAAAGACAAGGATAGGTGTTGAAGTGGCCTGATCCTTAAGCTACTGAAAGGATTTATAGCAATCTTCATTTCATTTGAATGGAATACATTTTCCTACCAAAGTAGTCATAGGAGAAGTGAGTACTAAGAAGTCTTGGATAAAGAGATGATAATAGCATATTAATACTAGAAAACTTTGCTTCTGAAAGTCTTTCTTAGTCCATTACCAATAAATCACAACTTTTATTATTTTATGATCAATTGATATTTTTCTTTCAGAAACTATATAAAAAAGGAAACAAAACTTCTGTATCTATAAGTCACACTTAAAGAATTTAGCATAAATTCAGCGCTCACACAATGTACCCAATACCATCTCTAATTGCTTATTAGGGTCATTTCCAGTTTGAGAGTACACCAAAATATCATTAAAAAATACCATGAAAAAGGATGTGGAAGATATGATTCATTAAGGCCATGAAAACTACAGGTACATTTTATGTCCAATGGGAATGACTACATATTCATAGTGACTATAACAACTTTAAAAACATTTCTTCAGAATATCATCTTTCCTAACTCAGAGTTGGTGACATCTAGATTATATATGAATTTTGGATAAATATTAATCTCTATTTAATTGATCGAAAAGTTCATAAATTCTAGAAAGAGGGTACCAATTATTGGTTTTAACTTGATTTAGTTTATTATTAGCAACACATAATTGAATCGAACCATATGCCTTCTTTATGAAGAGGACTGAAACATCCCAAGGAAATGTTATTGGTCTAATGAATCCCTTGATTTCCAATTCTTCTAGTTAGACCTTTAATTATCACAATTATATTGGTGAAACTTTATATGATAGAAGAGAAATATGACTCATTCCTATAAGTATATTGTTAGAAAATTCAATTACCCATTCAGGTGGTAACCTAAAGAAGTCACATGGAAAGATATTAGGGTATTATTCTACTATACCAGGAAAACTCTTATACCCATTTTCTTCGATAGATCCCAAAGTAAACACTACAAGTTGAGAGGATGTAGTTTCATATACTATCACCAAAGGCCTTTCTCTGTCAACATTCATATCAAAATCCCATTTGAATAAATAAACAACACTATCTCAGGATGTGGAGGTCACTTTTTAGGCATAATAGTTGATATAAGATTTGAATTCCACTAACCAGTCCATTCCAAGGATCAAGTCGAAAATATCTATTTCCAATACCATAAACTCTCAGAAAAAGTGTATCTCATCGATGGTAAGGGGATAGGTTAAACACTTAAATATTTTTCATTCTCTTTTCCCAAGAGATATTTTTATGTTCAAGATATGAGGAATTATTTTAATGTGAAACCACAATTGATTTACCACACAAGAAGAAAGAAATGAATGGGATGAACTAGTATTAAACAATACTTTCATTAGAGTATAGTTGAGAATAATGGTACCTCACACCGTCAAGGGACTCAGTTTCTCAACAATGATTTTTTGCTAAGATCCACACAGTTGTTGGTCAACTCATAATGAGTAGTCCTTGAATATTTATTATGGTTGTGTTGGTTGGGTGATTGAGGTGTTCCTAGAATCTACTTGAGTTTCTCAACTCTGAGGGTGATAACTATTTTGGAAATACCTCCTTGGTTGAGAATAAAATATTTGAGATTGATTCGAGTTGTCTACACTCGTTTTCTTCATGGTTCACATATAATAACACTTGAGGTATCCTTTTAGAACACAATTGTTATAGTCACTATGAGGTGATGTACACTCCCTTCTATTGTGTGGGAAAAAACCACATTGAAAATAACTAGGTTTCATATTACAATGTGGTTGAAAATATATTATTCTTTCATTATGGTTCTTTGGTGCTTTAGTTTCCTAGGATTAGGTTTCCCCCCTCCTATTTCCAGTACTAGAGTTTCCATCGGTTTATGTGAAGAAAAACATGTTTACCTCACTACCATTTCCAGTTATGTCTCTTTCTATCACCATCATTCATTTGACCATGTATGTAAAATCATCAATCAAGAACATGAACAACTTAGAGTGATTATCCGGTCGCTGACCTTACTTGAAGATACATTCCTTCAAATGTGTGATAACTACCACATCTAGAAAAAATTAACTAAGTTCACAAACTTAGTTTCATATTATGGAATATAAAAATTTCCTTGATTGAGATTAAAGAAATCTATCACTTTGGTTACTTTGAAGGTATACAGGTAAAATTTCTTATTGAAAAATTCTTCAAGTCCCTCCCAAGTAATACATTAGATGAGTTTATCTTGAATAGTTAATTCCCACAATTTAAGTGTGAGATCATCCAGTATGTACACCACTATATTTACCTTTATATCTTTCAGGATTATAAATAAATCAATAATTCAATTGTTCATATTGAGCCATTTTTCTACTTTCTTAGGTCTCAAATACCACAAAATGATCAGTGGGTTCTATTTCTAAAATTGAAACGTATGATTAGTATATAGTTCAATTATCTTTTTTTACAACATGGAATACTTGGAAAATTATCTAAACAATTTCCTGGTTCACCTTTGGTTCCGGTTCAACCACATTCTCTGTGAACCCTTCTTGTTGGTTTCTAGGTCTTCCAATTGGTTCCATCATTCTAGAACCATAGTAATAATCTCTATTTAGTTATCATATGTTTCTTTAATCCTCAGTTATAGATTATATTATAGAACAATAAGGAGGGACATAGTAACATAATTTCATAATCAAGAATTTAAAATAGTATATGAATGATGTGATCCTAGTGGGAAGTATATTTACTAATGCATGATACTAGACACTCATCAACTAAACACATGACTATGAGCTGACGACATGTTTATAAGTGATTATCAATATTTTTTGTACCCAAACCACCCTTATAAATTGAAGTTTATCATAATGAAGTTTTCTATGTCTTTCTATGATATACATTTCAAGTCCCAACACATCCTCTCTCTTTTCTACCATCCCAACAAACAGAATATAACAAACTAATACCATTTTTCACATACCAACCCAACCATTGGCTTAGGAATGAACAAAATTCTACTAAACTTAGGTGACATCCCCAGGACACAAAATGCTGGAAATAAATTTTAAGGGATTTATACAATTATAGGGGATAATTTTCCCTTAAACAAGATACCTGTAATAGAAATAATAAAGAGACATAACATGATGCATAATATTAAACTATAATAAACCCTAATAATATAAATAAATAGTTATCATAGTAAAAATATAATATAAAACAAAATATAAGTCTATAATACCAAGAAAAATAAAATTCCAGGGAATTAAGATGTAAGATGAAAAGCCTCAAGGCACCAAGGTGGAACCAATTCAGATTCCAAGACACAACTACCACCCTAAGATCTAACTCTAGAAACCCATGACCACAACATCCCTGATCTCCACTGGTAAAATATGAAACCTTACCCTTAACTATATCATGGTAAAAAGTGTCTTCATATACACCTAGGTGCATATATAGGGATGAGTATATAACTCGATAGAAAAACCCTGATACTTCACTCAAACAACATTAAAATAAGAAACAAGTTATCTCAAATTTTATTTAAAATATAATATAGAAAAAAATAATGAAAACCAATTATATATATATATATCCAAAATGTAGTGAAATAACTCACATCCATAACATATCCATGGAATGAACCCACACACGCATTCAAAACACCAACCAATGAAACCACTACCTAGAGTTCCCCTGAATAGTCCAACTCTCAAGAATTATCCATCCCTCTTATCCCAAGCCGTCACTTGGATGCATAATACAATGTGCCATAATTTTTTAACTGCAACCAAGTCTAACCCACATGGACCTTTCTATATACATATGAGCACCCACCCACCAAGTTCATGCTAATTTATTACACCCAAAACCTTTATTTTAGAAACCAAATCCATTTGATCATTTAATAAAAATACTTGTGGGAATCACCTATAATTATAGATTTTAATATCAACCAAGTAAGATGAATTTAAAATAGATATTTCACTAGAGTTTTCCAACAAAAAGAAGAAGAAATTTATTTAGAAAACAATAAGCATTCACATTCTTGTAGAAAGTGTAAAAAGTGGAGAATCCACCCACCTCTAATGCGTTCGACACATTGAATCAAATCACAACCTCATAGATCTGGGATCTCCTTTTCATTCCTTCAACAAATTCTAATGAATATTTATCAAATATATCTTTAAACCATAGATATAGACATTAAAACCCTTGTCTATAGTTCATATTTATAGAAAACAAGAGAATCAAGGATAAAGAGGAAGAATGAGACTCGTAACTTTGATCTCCAAGAATGAATGCACTCTGATCCATTGAAATTGAGCACCTAAAGAAATAATATCATAAAAAATTACTAGGTAAGGGAAAAGGGTTGAGATAATTTTTCAATAGAGGATGAATAAAGGTTTTAGGGGAGTATAAAGATTAAAAATCATTTTTTTAGAATTAATTAATTCTATCACATGGTTAAGACACATAGTTTGAAAAAATATGTGTCAACTATGAGGATCACCTCTATGTTGAAAATTACCAAGTCACACGATTCCTGCATAGTTTAGAAAAACCATGTGCCAACCATGTGCCTACATAAAAACCACTTTAGCTCTCACAAAATTACCTAGATAACACCACATAGTTTCCATAAAAATCTCCCAAAAATCAACCCAAATATTATATAACATAAAAATGAAAAATAAAATATGAAAATACCTTAAACTGGGGGTGTTACATATATGTTTCTAACTTGTTAATTTGTATTTTTATTGATAATTTTCTTGGCTAGTAGATGATGGATGCATGACCTTATTCATCCACCCTATAACCTTATTCAAGAGAGTTACAATACATATAGGTTATTATATATTGCCGATGATCATTTATATTAACACATTATTGTAACCACCCCACCAAATCACTTATTCCATGATGATATCTCAATGATCCCTCAGTATCAGAAGGCTATTCCACTTAAATCAGTTTATGTGTGGTGGCCTATGAGAGTTAATCAAAAGGGTTTGTTTAAGTGTAGGATAGGGAGTTAATTCAGTGTATTGGTTTATACTTCACCCAAATGGGGGAGAAGATATTGAGACTGAGTGGAAGAGGTTTTATTATTCATTAGAGGTTTTTATTTCATACAAAGAGAGATCAAGAGTTTTTTTCTTTAATAAAAATTGTTTAGCTCATTGTATATGAATCAAATGGCAGTTTGAGGTATTTTTTGTTCATGTAAAGAGTGATATGAGTTATTGATGAATAAATTGAATATTTTTGGCTTGTTAATTATAAATTAGAATGCTAATGGAGGTTCTTAATCAGTGACAAACTATCTCAGTATAGAGGATAAAACTTATTTGAAGGAGGTGTGATTTAACATAGGTAAAAAGGTTTTGTATAATGAGTTATTCATTTATGTTTTTGATTCATTTTAGATCAATTACATATGATTTGTATAATTGGATTTTTCATTTCATAATATCCATATTATAAGTATAAGTTTCATCCTCAAGATTAAAAGTATCAAGATTTCTTAAAGTAAGGGTAACACTTGTCTCAACTAGAATCTTTGTGTTACAGTTGGTGCCCCAGAATCAATTGACTTTGTACTTTTTATTATCATAATATAAATATTTTATCACATGATGATTATTTTTATACACAACATTAATGTGTTAATATCCTTAGAATATTTATCATGTCAAAGGGTTATATTAGTTTCCTGTTATAATGGAAACCTATAAATTATATGAAAATATTATTAAATCAATATTTCCTATGGTTTAGATAAATTAATATGATAGTAAATATATTTTATTTACCTATAAAATTCTTGGGGGCTCATAACCATTGAGACTTATTACCATGAAGTTCATACTTGGAGATATCTAAGAAGGTAGGTCATAAAAAATGACCCGCTAATAATAATTATAAATGTTTTATGTGTCATTGAATATTCTTATATGTGAATATATGTATTGATACTTAGACTTGAGATCATTATTAATTTGAATCATGAATCATGTAATTTTATGAATGGATTAAAACTATGGTGATATATACTTGCAATGTGGTAAAATACATTGAGTTCATCATAATTGATATAGAATTAGTTGAATTGTTGACAAAGGATTTGTCCCTTCCGAGTTAATAGAAGAAGATATCTTTGACCCTTTGATTAAAATAAAACTATCTAAAAAAATGGATATTTTAGATTAATACAAGTTCATTTCAGAATTTCAAAGAATGATAAATCAAGAATATATGGTGATGACATAAGTATGCATCCTACATCATGAGATTCTAGCTGATAAAGGGATTATATTTCAAAATGGCATTCGTAGGAAGGTATTTTTTGTTGTTACCTAACTTTTTTTCTCTATGGGTGCCTTGAAATATTTCTAGATTCTAATATTTAACTTTAGGGAATTTTTACATATTTCCATTGAGAAAGAGGCCTATAGGGTTACACATTAAGTGTATCCATAATATCACTAAATTTAAGTTTAAGAATACATTTATTATTGGCCAGTATAATAATATTTATTCATGTAAAAGTTGATCAAAGAAATACAATCAAAATATATTCAAGTTTAGAATTTGTGAGTTGAATTTTATATATTGAGTAATTTATCATGAGATAATAAATATAATATTTATTTACTCACAAGTTTAATTATTATAGAAAAATTAACATTTTATTAAGGTTATATAAATATTAAAATAAATATTTATTTACAAGTTGAGTGAATATAATATTTATTTTATCAAACAAATATATTTTTTATTCAAGGTTTGATAAATTTTATAAAAGAATATGGATCAAGTTTAATGATCCAATGGAAATGATATATTTTATTGAAAAACATTTAAATAAATATTAATTAATTTATTTCAGAAAGAATATCAGATAAAACTCACACCACATAAATAATAATATATATTATTATATATTATGTGGGGTATCACTTAGATTAAATAAAATAAAAATGGCCTTTATGCAACTATATTTATTTAAACTTAAGTATACTATATAAAGTATATCATTTTCATAAGTGGATGTTGACAATGTTGGAAAAATTCTATTGATATTTAGAGAGAGTTCTCCAATTACCCAACTCTCAAGAATCTATAGAGAGAACAATAGATTATTCTATGCTATAGATAGTGGCATAAAGAATATTATTCAAATATTTTTAGAGCATGTGTGGATACATTTAGAGGGATCCTCAGTATGATTCTCCATTGAAACAACAAAAAGACAAGAGTGGTGATAGAAAAGTGATCAAGAACAATACCAAAATTAAGGTAATTCTATTTTTAAATTAATTATATATTAAATTTTTATGATCATATCTACGAATTTATAGGGTGTGTTTGTCTAGATTTTTATATTTATCTATTGTTTTTTGTGAAAAACCAAAATTGGGGCTCCACTCAATGATTTCGCTACACCCTGATGTTGGAAGTGCGATAAAACTATATGCATATGATATATATAGCTTTAGGATACATTGGTTCTAATATATCCTTAAGTATAAGTGTAAGGTTATGTTTCTGCCAACATAACCTGGTTGCATGCGATTCCACCTAGCCGAACGATCTCCTTAGGATGACACTTAATCACATTCATTATTGGTTTCCCTTAAGTTACTAATATATGAGATGGATTATATATTGTATGCACACATTCATTGAAGCATTCAATGAAGAACACTTCAAAAAGAAGTAACATATGACATTACTATCGATGCTCTTCAATAATGAAGAGAACCAAACACTACCTATAAAATAAATTGAGTTACCTATTTGGTGTGTGTGGATGATGGTGTATATGATAATTAGTTTCATGAAAATATTGTAGAATATATCTTATCCCTGGTATGTCATTCATCTCTTAACAGTGAAGGTGCTAACACCCCTTCAAGCAAACAAGAATCCCTATTATTCTATCCAGGATAAAAAGGTTGGTCGATCACTTAAGAAGTAGGAAAAACATTTTTTTTCTTCCACGATCATCATCAAACCATACTTAATTGAAGAGGAAAATAGTGGCCACTTCATGAGCATTTCAAGTATGTTTTTGTTTTTTTGTACTTTGTTTTCAAGCAAATTTGATTCTATTGAGGGTAGATTGTCCCGTGTTTATTTTACTTCTATTTCCTAGGATTATAGGATGGCCCCTTAATAACCATCAATGGTATTATATCCATCATCTTTGATGAACCAATGTGATTATTTCACCGTTAAGTGAAGAACACATTATATTCATCGTTATTAGTTTGGATTTATGTTATGTGATAATGTAATGAAGGATTCTCATACTCCATCAATGGAATTACATTAAGTTGTTAATGTGATCAGGAGGGAGAAGTACAATAATGTTATTGGATAATGATGCTGCATAGATTTCTTAGGAAAATATAGCATTTTTTTTTCTTTATTTGAAGTCTCGTTGAGTGTCAACATGAGGTCAAGATGGGATAAGCCTAAAATATAGAGGTAACATGAGTTTTTTGAGCATTGAATGTGCTTACAATGTGCGTTTGAAGCATATAATGTGCATGAAACACTCATAGGTATGAAAAATTCCCTACTAAATGTATCATACACTAGAATTTTCATTGGGAGGGAACTTGTTCACTAACCTAGATACGATAAGAGTGGTCATTGAAATCCTTTGGTACCACCCATGTGACATATCTACAGTGTCTCCCTACACCATGTCTTTTCCTACATTACCCTATACTCCTCGTGCTTGTATTGACCTGTGATCTCACCTTCTCTATTGCTCTTGTCTAGTCTCCATTGAGCTTTTCCACTGTCCCTATTATGGATGGCTGCTTAGGCATCCTAGATAAGGGACGAACTTATTGACACTAAATAAAAATCACTGATAAAAACATCCCTTTTACCACTATTTAGGGATGATAAAGGCATGCCTTTATCAGTGCTAAAAAGCTCTCATCAAAGGTATATTTATAAAAAAAATATCATTAAAAAATATATATTAATATTTAAATACATTTATATTGATAAAAATATAATATATTTTATTAAATATGATTTATATATGACTAAATATACATTTACACATGATATATAAGATATTTAAATAAAAATGGCATATAAAATAAAAATTATACATTATTAAAAATCTTCTTTCTTATATATATATATATATATATATAATTTTCTTAAATATTATTTATATAATAATAATGTATTACAAATCATATCTATATGTCATATATTTAGTAAAAATGGTTTATAATTTAATTAAAACTAATATTAATTAAAAATATTGATTATTTAATTTTAATAGATATTTAATTACAAAATGTATATAATTAATATAAATAATATATATAAATATATATTTTAATAATTTAAAAAATTATATAAATATAAATGAATAGTTATTATAAATATATGATATTTGAATTTATATATTTATATCTATGTCTACATGCATATATGTGTTGGCACTAAAATACGTACCCTAGGGTAAGACGAGGAAGGCCGTGGCGAGTGGAGATGAAATGCAAGCTCAAACAGCCCAAATATCAACAAAGGGGCCTACCTTTTGAAGCACTTTAGCATAGGCCCCGGTCCTCATGAACTTGCGAGGCATTGATAGAAGGCACTGCAAGTTTGACAATCCCTATAACCGCCAAAAAAAGAAGTTGATGGACGGATCCGCAAGTCTGACAAGCCCCGGTCCTCTTTAAAGAGATCATTTTTTCTTCATGGCATGCCTCTGAGCATCATGAGACCCCTTGGCCTATAAATAGTTGGCTCACCCCTCCTCATAAGCATTGTTACACTGACCTTTCACCTTCTGAGCTCCCTTTTCGTGAAACTGCTAGGCACCATGAACTAGTGAGAAAAATTAATTCCCTAAGGTACTGGAGCATCACGAAACCCCCTTTATCTTGTTCCAATTTACCCCTTTCTAGTGTAGGGATGCCCTTCATGAATTCCTACACCCTTCATGAAAGAGGAAGGCCCTCAGTGGTGATCGAGGATTTTCAAATCATTAATCCTTCATAAAGTACTCCTTTTACAACTCATTCCTCTATGCTAAATCAAGTCCACCCTACTTCACAGAGCTACTATATTCATGAATCCCCTAACTTCCACGAAGCACCTGAGGTTCGCATAGAACCTCTCATAAATCCCCCTGCTTTGAGAGACCCTCTTCCATGTGGCCCACCATGTTTGTACACAGTGATTTCTTGATCCCTCATGTGTTGTTCCTTATTACATTACTCTACCAAATTCTTCTTTGCATAGGTATGCTAACAAATATTTATTCTTCACATAACTATGCTTACATAGACCCCACAACTGGACACTCCTCCACCCCATCTTATCCTGTCATTGGTGATTCATTCCCTTCCCCAAGTGTGGGTGGGTATCAGTTATGTAATTCCAAGGGGTGAGAAATGAGTGCTCCAAATTTGAGATGCAGGACATTAAAATACCAAGAACCACTATCCCCAACACATGATATTGAACTGTAGCCTCACCCCGTATAATAAAAATGGGGTGACACACCTTAGGAATTCTCCATGCCCACTCATCTCCATGAGAGTATATATTCCTCACCCTCATAGAAGGGAATGACATCCTCATCATGTGTAACAAGATCCTCTTTGGGTTTCCTTCCTAGAGTAATCCCCAATCTCTATCTCCATAAGATACTAACCATGTGTAAGCCTTGTTCCATCCCTCACTAACACATATTTCACGAAATGACTGATTGGTCTACTTCTTCCTCTTGTTTCTCACACTAAGCATGAATCATGTGGTCCTTGAGGTTAATAATGTCCTTGCCACCCTTCTTCCAAGAATACATCCTAGATTAATCCCCAACCCCCACCTTCATAGTAATCTAAACATGTTTAAGCCCTAAGTAACAAACTATGTGGGTTTTGATCCCTGTCTTTTAAATAAGGTACATAATAAGCTTCCTTGAGGTTTAATCTGAACCATTGGTAAACCTTAGTGCCCTCCTCCTAGGGGTGAACCTCATGGATATCAGTATCCACCGTCATATATTCCCATCCCGATCTTTAATACAGTATATATAGGGAGGATCATTCCCCTCCTAGAGGTCACATCTCCTTTAGGACCACCTGGGCATCTTCAGTGTGTAATCCCAACACCACATGCTTAGCCCTATTCTGTAGATATAATACCCAACACCTCTTTCAGAACTACGTGGAATTTGATTCCCAACCAGCTGGGATACATAAGAAACCTCCCTGAGGTTCAAGACTGACACCATCTTATTCATGCCAGTTTACTCTCTTCCTTACCCTATGATGTTAAAATACATGGGATACTCAAACTATGTGGGGGTTTAATCCCTACCTCATAGACAGGGTACAAAGGATACCTCCATGAGGGTCAATCCCAACCATTGATAAACCTTGGTCCCACCTCCAAGGGGCTCCCCTCTCACCGATCCACCTCCAGCGGTGTTCAGATTAGCTTTCATGGAGTTTCATCTTCCATTCATGGGAAAAATCACCCTGGATCTACCTCCCTTAGGTGTTTTGATCCATCCTCCATCAATTCATCCACCACCTCACCATTGTCCCAGTGAGATCACTCCATCCATTCCATCCATTCCATTAACAATCCCTCCATTTCCATTTTGATTCTTACCCAGGACACCACATCCTGATGAGACCATGCCATCCACATCTCCACTGCTCTTAGCAGAAACCAGGTAGCTAACCATGCATAATCCCCACAAAATCCATATTCATCCAACTAAGAGAAATCCTACTACGATGAGAAGCTATCCATGTGTAATACTTGAAATATCCATTCAAACTACATGGTTTTTGATCTCTATATTCTACATAGGGTATGTATAAATCCTCCACAAGGTTCAATCCAAAAAAAATGGTAAACCTTGGTGTCCCCCTAATTGGGGTACACCTCCTTGATCCAAACTCAATGGTTTCCAGACCAGCCTTCACAGTGTGACGTCTTTCCATTTATGGGACACATAACTAGGGTTCATCATCAAATATATTCCCACTCATCCAATGGAAAAAATCAATGCCTCCCTCTAATGGACACCCCCTTCATAGTGTGAAATCTTCCCTTTATAGGACACACCATCTCGGGTCTGCCCTCATTGGGTGTTCTGATCCATCTATATGGTAAAAATTCTAGGTTTTCCCTCCTAGTTTTGTACCTTTCTGATCCGCCTTCATCAGGCATCCTGATCAACCCCTCTTCATCACCACAAGACATTAAAATCATGGCATACCTCATGTTAAACATGATATGCCTGAGGAAAACCTCTAAATACACACCTTTTACATAATCATCTCCTTAAGATGTTAAAATCATGGAATACCCCATGTTAAACATGGGATGATGAGGAAAACCTCGGAATACATGCCTCTGGAATAAGATACCCCATAATCGACGTGAGAATCCTCTAGTTTCTATGCCCTCGACAAGCCCTCTGATGAGGAAGAATACAAGTGATCCAATGTTCTAATAGACATACATGCTCAGCGATGCCCAACATGACTACCCTCATGACCAAAGGTTGGTTCCCTGACTAGATCCCTTGGAATTTCCAGACATAAGTAGTGTAATTAACTATCATCTATAAATAGATGGTACTGAGAACGAGTTTCACAAACAAAATCTTAATCTACAAGGGAGAACCTGAATAGGCGATGAGTTCCAAGGAGGAATCCATGGAAGGAGGAAACGACATCCCATAATCCCATTTTGATCAAGGAGTAGACATATTTGAATAAGTGATGAATGTATTCCACCTTTAGAAAGTGGGAATGAGGGAAAAAAATTCACTTGTTGCAGTTCAAAAACCCTAACAATGCGTGTGCCCTTGAAAAGCTTCAGAAATAGAAATGGTGAACTCGATGTGAACTAGTTCTCTTTTAACCATGGGGAATGGTCATGTCAGTCATCAGATCAAAGATTTTAGTTAGACACAGATGATGTTGGCCACCAACAAAAATGGTGAACCTGACATGAACTCTTCTCCTAAATATGGGGTTATTAGCTTTCAAGACATCATCATATGAGTGTGTCACCAAATCTAGTTATCCGGTGCTAGGTCCCACCAAAAAAATAGTGGGCTTGGCATGAAACTAACCAGATTTTGGGGTAGTTAATTATTGGGATTTTCAGAATGTGAGATCGTCAGTGTGAATATCTCTATCCAGTCATAGAATATTGGACTATGCTAGAGAATTGAAAATTACTTTCATTGTATCTATATTGAAAGTTGAATCTTCTTACTTTGCAGGATCCCATCAATAGGAAAACAATCATCCCCCGCCTGTAGACACTAGGTAAGAAAAAAATTCAATGTAGAAATCCCACACGGCCCCACCACTATGACAAAAATCATCCATGGCCATGGCTACCAAGTTCCCATGCTCTGTCTCACCCTCTAAAATCATCCAAAGAAGGTTGATTGACACACTTGTTCATCGATACAGATAAGAGGGGGTTATTCCCATGATAGACATGGACCTCCAGGATTTGGAGGCTTCTGTGCCTCATCATCACCGCCACCCCTAAGGGCCATGTTGTGAGCCACTACTCCCCACTCACATTTTCAAATGCTTTGGGAACATCTCTCCAGAGCGATCCTATGACTCACTCCCCTACACTGATGAGGTAAGGGATACATGAGTTATCCCGACTATGAAAAATTCCTAAGAGCTGTCAAGGAGGGATACCACCAGGCCATGTCAACACTGCCAACTGGTCCCTTAGGATGAATAATAGGTGATCTACACACCTTCTCTACTATCCCTGGTTTGGATAACCTGATTCCAACATCAGGAGCAAACTCAGGAAGACGCCCGTTAGGGGGAATACTCTTTTATAGCTTCAGTGTCTAAAAGCATTGATGATTTTTTCCTATCAATCGTTCAAGTTTTCGGTGCTTTGCTAATGTGTATAGCAACAATAGGGTCGAATCCTCAGTGATGATACTTTTTAATAGTCAATTGGTTTTAGTTGATTGTATTGTGATTGGGGTTTTTGTTTGAAGAGCTTAAATGATGTGATTAAGGGTTGGTTTTTGATTTAACAATTTGAAAAATATTGTAGTGAGTTCATTATTATGGAGTTAATCTTTTGATATCCTTGATCTTTGGTTTATGTTTCATTTAAATTAACACCCACTTCACAAGATAACGTTGATTGGAATTCCTAAGTGTTAAGGATTTAATACAAGACTTAACTTAACTTAGGGTTCTAATATCAATCGGATATTGTTGATGGTAGTGTATTTATAGTTACAATAATCCATGGAAACCACACGTTAAACAAAACAAGTCATTAATCCATGACATGTTAAGTCCAACATACACAATGTTAATTTGAAGAATATTCATCGAGAAAATACTCTCAATCACTTAAAATCCCTAAATTTTGACTCAAAACCATGATATATTTACTCATACATTTAGATAAATAGTAATATATATTATTATATTTATGATTATGAATTAATAAGAGAATAAAAATAAAGGGATAAGAAATAAGTTGTGCGTTGAACACACACACACACGAACGGTGATGAGAATTAAAAATTGAATTTCAATTGAATGAGGAAGAAAAATAGAAAATGGATTTTAACTTGGTTTAAAATATTTTAAGAAAATTAATATTAAAAAACATAGGGTGTATTATATTAAGATATAATTAGAAAGGAACGTGTATTAAAACATAATTACAAAACAAACACCTCCAAGATTACAAATGAAGAAGAACACAAAAGTAAATGAAAAGAAGAAAGGAGGAATGTTATCTCAAGTTGAAAATTGAGTATGTAAGATCCTACCAAGACTTTTTCAGAGCCTTGGTCTTTCCAACCTTTCCTCCTTTGCTCTGAAATTTCAACTTCTTATAAGGAGAAAAGGGGGATGTATTTATAGTCCAATGTTGTGGTCTGTTTGCATTCCAAAACTGCCCCTCCATTTTCATTGCCAATTTGATAAATTAGACAGCCTAATATCAAGATATTATCTTCTTAAAAGTTGTATATATTTATCTGCTATGTCTAATCTACAAATTTTGCGGACAATGGACTTAAGAAACCAAAGTTATAGAAGTTTGATTAATTAATTTTAATTTGTCTATTTCAATCCCAACCTTTTAAAGGCCAAAATGTGAATGGGTTTTTGAATAGGAAGATGCTCTCAAATTTGAACACTTTCTTAAAAAAACTTGGCCTCCTATATCTCCTATTTCACACTACAAAATATCAACTTTAATGGATGTATCTATCAATATAAAAATCAATAATTATATGATAATTTCATTTCCTGGAAAAAATGGTGGGCGGGGTTGAAATTCATCAGTTGGACCCCTTGTATTTTTATTTGGGCCTTGAAATTTTTATTCAAGATGAATTGAATCATCCCTCGACCTTTGTAAGAGAATTAAATTATTTGGGCTAAGTGAGCCCAGTAATTCTATCTTAATGGATGGTCCAGTTTCTTCACAGATTATTTGGGCCTTTTTGTGTGGACCATATGGAACTTAAAATGGAAGAATTTTCCCAAGATCCCTTCTAATGAAATGTTTTATATTGAAAGAGTAATCCTAAAAAATAAGAAACATTTAATTTTGATTAGTAGGGTGCGAGTTATAAATAAAATAGTAAACTGATATTGATTGGATTAATTCAAATAATTCTCCAAAATTACATTTAATATTTAAACATTAATATTTCACAAAAATTATTCAAATTTCATATAAAATTAGTAAATGGAGTATATAAAAAGTTTTGAAAATATTAATAAAATTAACTCCCACACACTTATTCTTGTTCATGTTTTCATGTGTAACAAATATAAAAACATGACAATATCATTTTCACTCACCAACAAATATTAAAATTTTGTTTTCCCCAATCAGGGGAGGTTTAGAAAATTTCACTCATCCATATTGAATTCCACCACAAGTTTTTACAGAAAAAATGTTTAAAAAACAATTCATTTTTTCGTGATCAAATTTATAAATGGAAAATGGTGGCACACAAAACTTACTCCTCCCAAGATGATAAAATTAATTTATGGAGCTTCACTCATTCACCAAACAAAAGTGAAAATCTTAGAGTTTGTAAGATATCTCAGCTTCCACTCCCTATCCTAAAGTTCTAAAAAATAAAGAGGTATTTTTAGGGGTTTTTATGTGGATATGGGATGGTAGGAATATTATATCCAAAAGATAGGAAAAAGGGGGCAAAACACCAACATTGAAAAAGTAATGCATATTTTTTTTGAAATGAGACATGAAAGAAAATGGAAAAACATATTTACAAGGGTATGAAAATGTGAAATAAGACACAAAATAAGAAGGAAATTTGAAGTGGATGAGAAGATAAAATATTTACAAAACACAAAACTTCTCCCAATGACATATGTGTTCATTTTTTTCTTTTTTTTTATATTTTTTTTCGAAAGTTGAACATAAAACAGATCTCTCACTCATCTCCCAACCCATGTTTTATCTCCTCATGATACCAATTTTAATAGTTATAACAAGATCAAAGGTTTAAAAAGAGTGATTTTTGACCCACCCAAGACACAACCCATTATTATTTTTATTTTTTTGATTTGTTTTTTATTTTTTTTATTTTTAAACACTTTTCAATATCATTTATATAAGATAAACATATATACATTCCCAAACCCCACTAAAGGACAACCTATCCCCCACACATAAATTTATTCTTTCCCTCAAGAATATGATAACACGGTGAAAATAAAAAAAAGAGTAACCAAAATGAAATCCATTCCCCCCATACATAAATTTTAAAAAATTATGCAATGGAAATCCATGTTAATATTGGGTGGGATAAGGTATTGGGCTTGTAATGTGGATAACAAAGAAAATGTTTTCATAGGCTCGAAGGGGCTTTTAAAAGGAGTATTAATGTATGGTTAATGAGAGGCTATTTGGATTTTATAATTCTCATGGGGTTTAAAAAAATCCTCTATCATATTAATTCACACTAAAGTAGGAAATTCAGCTTGAAGGTCCACAAACTCAAGAATCAAAAATGGGGGTGAAAAACACATATTTTGAAAAGATGGCCATATGTGGCCTTGGCATGAAAGGAAATGTTGTTCCTCATGGGTGGGGAAAATCATTTTCCAAATCAAAAATTGAGCATTCAAATTTTTTTGGTTTTGACACAATATTATTTATCCAAATTTATGAAGAAACCACAATTTTTTTGAGATGAAACCATGTATTTTGACTCCCCAAAATGGTTGGACAAAATTTCAAAACTAGATGGTGTGTAAGTATGACTTTTTTTTTCATTTTTTTGTTATTTTTTTAGTTTTTTAGTGTTTTTTATAATACACACCCACACAAAAGATAAAGAGAAAAATAAAGGGTTTGATGAATAAAGTGGAAAAAAATGAAAGAGAGAGGAAGAAGAAGAAAGAGGGAGAGAGAGAAGGAGGAAGAAGAGAGAAAGTTAAAGGGAAATAGGTGCCCCCTGGTTTGGATTTGGTGGGTCACCGTATCCATCCAGTGGTGTATTTACTGTAGAAGTTGTGGTTCCGATGGAAGTGGATGTGTTTCCATGATTGTATGTCCTCTCATGGTGATGATTTAATTAATATCCATTAACTATGAATGTCCTTTTTGAATATAGGTCTTGGAATTGCACTGCACCAAATGGGTAAACATTAATAATAACAAAAGGACCTTCCCAATGATAATTAATATTACTTGGGTGAAGCTAAAATTGAGAATTGATGATCATTACCTTTTCACCTTCATGAAATACATTTCACAGGATGTGTTTATCATGGAGCACCTTAGCCTTTTATTTGTACAGATTGGAATTCTCATAAGAATCAAGTCGAATCTCCTCCAGTTCATCCAATTGCAAAAATATTTCTTCACTAGATTTTTCAAAATCAAAATTACAAATTTTTATAGTCAAAAGTGACTTATGTTGGATTTCAAGTGGAAAATGACATGCTTTACCAAAAAATATCCTAAAAGGAGACGTCCCAATGGGTGTTTTATAGAAAGTTCAATAAGCCCAATGTGCTTAACCAAGTATTTCAGGCTAGTATTTTCTGGTGGGTTTTAAAATTCTCTCAAGCACTCTTTTCACTTCTATATTAGAAAGTTTATCCATGCCATTTGTTTAGGGGTGATATATAGTTGATGTTTTATGTACAACACCATTATTTTTCAAAATCTATTCCATGGTTTTATTACAAAAATGGGTTCCTAATTCACTTATCAAGGAAAGTGGTGTGCCAAATCGGTGGAAGATGTGTGTCTTTAAGAACTCACTAACAGTATGTGAATCATCATTTCTAGTGGATTTGGCCTTGACCCACCTAGAAACATAATCAACCGCAAGAATAATGTATGAGAATCCATTATAAGGGAGGAATGGTCCCATGAAATCGATGCCCCAAACATCGAAGATCTCATAGAAAATTAAAGGCTTTTGGGGTATTTCATTTCTCTTTGAGATTGTTCCAAACTTTTGGCAAGTGGGAATTGATTGACAGAACTCATAGGAGTCCTTGAAGAGTGAAGTCCAGAAGAATCTAGAGTCTAGGACCTTTTGGGAGGTCCTTTTTGGTCCAAAGTGTCCACCTTTAGGAAGTGAGTGAAATAATTCTAAGATGGGAGAATGTTCATCTTCATCAATACATCTCCTAATTACCATGTCTTACCTAGTTTTCCAAAGTTTATTTTTTCCCAAAAATAGTATTTCGAATCACTTTTCAACTTCATTTTTTGTTCTTTTGAAAAATTTTCAGGAAAAGCACCAGAAACTATGTAATTTATAATTGGGGAATACAATGGTATTTTTGGAGTGAGAGATGAAAGATGTTTAGTGGGGAATTCAGGATCAATGATTTCGGAATGAGAAGAATTAGAAATTATACTTAAGTGATCAGCCACAGGGTTTTCTTTTCCTGGTCTATCTTTGATTTCAAGGTCAAACTCTTGGAGCATTAGGATCCATCTTATAATCCTCAGTTTGGAATCAATTTTCTTGAGTAAAAACTTTATAGAATAATGGTTTGTGAAGACGATGATTTTGGAACCTAAGAGATAGGGTCAGAATTTATCTAAGGAAAAAACCACTACTAAAAGTTCATTTTCAGTCACAATGTAGTGATATTGAGTTTCATCCAAAGTTTTTGAGGCATAATAGATGAAATGAGGAATATTTTCTCTTCTTTGACCAAGAACAACCCCAACAACTCTATTAGAATCATTACACATCAACTCAAAGGGTAAGGACCAATCTGGGTGTTGGATTATCGGGGCAGATGTAAGACCAGTTTTGAGTTCAACGAATGCTCTCTTGAAAACCACATCGAAATGGAAAGTGACATAATTCTGGAGTAGCCAAGTGAGTGTAATGGAAATCCTACTGAAGTTATGGATGAATCGCTGATAGAAACCAGTAGGAATGAGGAATGGATGGATGTCTATAACAGAGGTGGGTTTAGAAAGTGATTGGATCACTTAAATTTTGGTAGGATCAACTTCAATACCCTCTTTTGAAACTATGTTCCCTAGAACAATCCCGTTTGAAACCATGAAGTGAAATTTTTCAAAATTTAACACAAGGTTACACTTGAAACACTTTTGAAGGACTAGAGAGAGTGAATTCAAGAAAGATTAAAATGACCCACCATAAATGGTAAAGTCATCCATGAATACTTACATGTAGTGTTCAATGAATTTAGAAAAGATACTCATCATACACCTCTGGAATGTTGCAGGATCATTTCAAAGGCCAAAAGGAATTCTCCTATATGCATATGTTCCAAAGGGGCATGTGAAAGTAGTCTTTCCTTAGTCCTGAGGTGTGATTGGGATTTGGAAGTATTCAGTGTATTAATCAATAAATCCATAGTGTGGCATTATGTATAATTGTTCTAACACTTGATCAAGGAATGGAAGAGGCTAGTGATCTTTTCTTATTTCAACATTCAATTTTCTATAGTTGATGCGTACATGCCATTTTTTCTTCACTCAAGTTGTGACTACCTCCCCATGTTCATTTGTAACAAAAATTATCCCACCCTTCTTAGGTACAACTTAAATTGGACTAACCCATTCACTATCATAAATTGGGTAGATAATAACAGCTTGAAGAAGCCTAGTGATCTCTTCTCTTAATACCTAAAGTATGAGTGAATTGAGTCTTCTTTGTGGTTACCTAATTAGTTTGGATGATTCCTCAAGATGGATGTGATGCATGCAAAGAGTAGGGTTGATTCTTGGTATGTAATCTAAGGTCTAACCTAAGGCCTTTTTGTTTTCATCTAACACCTAAACAAGTTTGGACTCTTTAGTTTCAGTAAGTTAAGGAGAGATAATGACAAGATAATAGTGATCATGGAAAAGGAATAAATATTTTAGGTGATTAGGAAGAGGTTTCAGATCATTATCACCTTTTATTTGGGGGCTAGACAACTCAAGAATTGAGTAAGGGATTTCATTTTCTTCAGATTCATTTTTCTTTATACTGTCCAAGGTGGAGCATTAGAAATCAGAGTTGATGTGGGATTCAAGAGAGTTTTTAAGTTCCTATAGATTGATGGAGTCTATTAATGAAAGGTCCACATCAACTTCACCATTTACAAATTAGTTAATCATGGTGAATATTTTACAAGATCATTTATCATTAGAACTTGAAGAACATGATGGATTGGGGTTCAATTGACTCTTAGAAGTGTTCTCAGAAGCATAAATTGAGAATATAGAGTGATCCTCAGATTGCTATCGCATGGCTTGGAAAATGTTGAACTTCACCAGTTGGTAAAATTCCATAGACAAGATGCCTGAATGGACATCAATATTGGTTCTCACTGTCATTAGGAATGGTCTTCCTAGAATTAGGGGAGATCGAGAAGAGTTCATCTTGCCTTCCATGTCAAGGACATATAAATCAGCAGGGAAGATAATATCATTCACATGAATAAGGACATCCTTGATTATACCCTCAGGACTAGTAGTACTTCGATTGGACAATTGAATGAGAACACCCATTGGATGTAAGGGACCTAGACCAATGTTGGAGAAGATGGATTTTGACATGACATTAATTGAGGCTCCTAGGTCTATGAGTACATCATTGAAGTTGGAACTTCCAATTTGGCATGGAACCGTAAATGTTCTTGGATCTTTTCACTTTATAGGAATAGACTACTGGGTGGAAACATTTTTGAAGGTCCTAAGTTTCCTCTTGTGGGTGAACAATTCCTTAAGAAACTTATCATACTTAGGGATTTGTTTTATGGAATCTAATAGGGGTATGTTGACTTCAATACATATAAACATGTCAATCATTTTAGTATTGGGTTCAAAGGACTTCCTTGGTTTAGAAACAACTTGAGGAAAAGGAATTGGATTCCTAAGTGGAATGGAAGGAGGTGAGGGAATGGATTCAGATTCCTTTTCATTTTTCTTTTTATTTTCATTTTCTAGGTCAACATTTAAAGGGGAGTTGGAGTGCTTATCTTGAGGAATAGAAATTTTCTTCCCCGATTTAAGTGAAATTGCACTAATATTACCGTTGGGGTTGGGAAATGGTTGAGTTGGGAGTTAGGAATAATTGGATTGTTGTTAATGGCTCAGGTGGGATGCAAGTTGACCAATTTGGGTTTCAATGTTTTGAGGTTGGAATGGGTGAAGGATGCAAGATCTTCCACTGCACTTTCCCATGGTTTCTTGGAATAAGAGGCTTGTACTGAATTTGGATTTCCTTGATTTTGGTTCTTGGGAAAGTGATTGTATTGGTTTTGGAATTGGAAAGATTAACTAGGATAGTGGAATCCAGGAGGAGGAATAGGAGGATTGATCCTTTGAGGTTGAGGAACAAAAGGGTAAGGTTGTTGGAAGTTACTAACACCTTGACCATATTGAAATTTGTTTGGGTTTTGAGGAGGGAATTTAGGGGGATGAGAAATGGGATTACCATAACTCAAGCCATGGTTTAAGGTAGAAGAGAAGGGCTCAGAGTGGGGTTGGTTGAAGTTTCTAACAAACTGACCTGATTGTTGAGTGTTTGGGTTCCTCTAAGAATATGCTACATTGAGTTCTATTGTTCTGGATGAATTAGAGGGATCCTCTTGAAGTTGTGGACATTTTTAAGTTGAATAATATGGGGAGATTTAGATTCCATAGTTCTTGATAGGTCTAGGGAACAAATATTGTGGAGAAGATGAGGTTGGGGCTTTGGCCGCCACAACTAGTTGTCGCACAAGGCCTGTAAGTTCACTCATCCACTCTGTCATCTTGTTTGGATCTATAGATTGATTCTATTAGACTTGTTTGATTTGATCATGTGATATAGTATGGAATTGTTGTGTGTTTTCATCCATGTTTATTATGAGATCTCCTGCAGTTGCATGATTTTTATCCACAAGAGCACTGCCACTTGCGTCATCAATGAGATTTCTCTCTATAGCCGATAACCCCTCATAGAAGTATTGGATCAAGAGTTTGTCTTGAATTTGGTGGTGTGGGAAGGTTGCAACAAGATTTTTGAACCTCTACCAATATTTATAGAGTGATTCATTTGAGGATTGATGGATACCACTTATTTCCTTTTGGATGGAAGCAGTTAGAGAAGTAGGAAAGAATTTCACTAAGAAAAGTTGCTTCATGTCAATCCATGAGTTTATGGAACCAGGAGGAAGGTAGTAGAGACATGACTTGGAAGAGTCATCTAGGGAGAAAGGGAATACTCAAAGTTTTATTTGTTCCTCAGAAACCCCTTATGGCTTCATGATAGAGAAAACTACTTGGAACTCTTTAAGATGAAGATGCAGATCCTGACCGGCTAGCCCGTGGAAATAAGGGAGAAGATGAATCAATCCCGATTTGAGTTCAAATTCAGCCACTATGTTTGGATATTGAATACCAAGAGTTTGGTAATTCATATCAGGGGTAGAAAGTTCTTTAAATGTTTTTCCCCTAGGATTGGCCATATCTAATTCAATTGTTTGGATAAGGATAGGTTCTTGAATTATTTGATTATCTCTAATGTTCCTCATAAGTTGGTGAAGTGTTTGCTCAATTTTTGGGTAAAAAATTTTTAGGGATTTTTTAGGAGGCTACGGGGCATTCAGAGATATTTTGGTAGAAATATAAATATGGGGTTTTTTTTTTCTGTTTATGATTTTTATGAGAATGTGGATTTTTCTTTGTGTTTTTTTCAATTTTTTTTTAAATTTTGTTTTAAAAAAAAACTAGAAACTAACAACTACTTAATTTCACCATCCCCAACAACAACGCCATTTAAAAGCGTGTCCTATTTTCGTCTATCGACCGTTCAAGATTTTGGTGCTCTGCTAATGTGTATAGCAGCACTCGGGTCAAATCCTCGGTGACGATACTTTTTAATAGTCGATTGGTTTTAGTTGATTGTATTGTGTTTTGGGGGGTTTGTTTGTAGATCTTAAATGAAGTGATTAATAGTTGGTGTTTGATTTAAAAATTTTATAAATATTGGGGTGAGTTCATTATTAGGGAGTTAATCTTGTGATATCCTTGAGCTTTTCTTTATATTGCATTTAAATTAACACCCACTTCACAAGATAACGTTTTTTGGAATTCCTAAGTGTTAAGACTTTAATCCAAGCCTTAACTTAACTTAGGGTTCTAATTTCAATTAGATCTTATTGATGTTAGTGTATTTATGGTTCTAATAATCCATGGAAACCACACATCAAAATAAACAAGTCATTAATCCATGACATGTTAAGTCCAACATACACAATGTTAATTTGAAGAATATTAATTGAGAAAATTCTATCAATCACTTAACATCCCTAAATTTTGACTCAACCCAATGATACATTTACTCAGACATTGAGATTAATAGTAATATGGTTTATTATATTTATGATTATGAATTAATAAGATAAGAAAAAGAAAGGGATAAGAAAGAAGTTGTGCGTCGAACACACACACACACACACGAACGATGATGAGAATTAAAAATAGAATTTTGATTGAATGAGAAAGAAAAATAGAAAATGTATTTTAACTTGGTTTAAACTATTTTATGAACATTAATATTACAAAACAGGGGGTGGATTATATTAATAAATGAGAAATAAACATGTATTAAAATTTAATTACAAAACAAACACTTACAAGATTACAAATGAAGAAGAACATAAAAGTAAATGAAAAGAAGCAAGGAGGAATGGTATCTCAAGTTGAAACTTGAGTATAGAAGATCCTCACAAGACTTTAGCAGAGAATTGGTCCTGCCAAACTATCCTTATTTGCTCTGAAATTCCAACCTCTTGCAAGGAGAGGAGGGGGATGTATTTATAGCCCAATGTTGTGGACTGTTTGCATTCCAAAACAACCCCTCCACTTGCATCACCAATTTGATAAATTAGATAGCCAAATATCGAGATATGATCTTATTACAAGTTTTATATATTTATCTCCTGTGTCTACTCTGCAAATTTTTCATACATTGGACTTAAGTAACCAAAGTTATGGCAGTTTGATTAATCAATTTTAATCTGTCTATTTCAATCCCAACTTTTTAAAGGCCAAAATATGAATGGGTTTTTGAATAGGAATATTCCCTCAAATTTGAACACTTTATTAAATAAAATAGGCCACCTATATATCCTATTTCAAACTAAAAAATATCAGATTTAATGGATGTCTCTATCATGAGAAATATCAATAATTATGTGCTAATTTCATTTCCCGGACAGAATGGTGGGCTGGGATTAAATTCATTAGTTGGGCCCCTTGTATTTGGATTTGGGCCTTGAAATTTTTATCCAAGATGAATTGAATTTCCCCAAAACCTTTGGAGGAGAATTAAAGGATTTTTACTTCTAGAGCGATCCCAGTAATTCTATCTTCATAGATGGTCTAGTTTCTTCACAGATTATTTGGGCCTTTTTGTGTGGACCATATGGCCCTTCAAATGGAAGAATTGAACCAAGATCCCTTCTAATGAAATGTTTTATATTAAAAGAGGAATCCTAAAAAATAAGAAACATAAAATTTGGATAATTAGGGTGAGATTTATAAATAAAATAGTAAACTGACATTGATTGGATTAATTCAAATAATTCTAAAAAAATACATTTAATATTTAAACATTAATATTTAACAAAAATTATGAAAATTTAATATAAAATCAGTAAATGGAGTGTATAAAAAGTTATTAAAATATTAATAACATCAGTGTCCCATTCCAACACCGATGAATTATACCATATCCATTCCATTATAGAGAAATGATTCACCAGTGTCCGATCGTAACTGAGGCCTCAATCACCCCACAAGCATGCTGGGTTGGCTCTTTTGGTCGCTGACACATTCAGCAGCCATCATGGGCCAAACCATGATGATGAGATATATTAAAGTGAACCTATCCATACCATCTTCATTTAGAGTGGATTTCTTTCCCACTCTTATGATTATAATGGAGTTCCTCCCCATGTTATCATCACCCATCCAAGCGGAGGTCCTCCCTGTCTTGTCGACATCCAACTCGAAGGTTTACCTTGTGCCCATGGTTCCCGATATGGAGGCCCTCCCCATGTCATAAACTACCAATGAGAAGGTACTCCTCATGTCACTTAAAGATCAAGCATAGGTCCTTCCCATAGTATCTTTGACCAAAGCAAAGGCCCTCCTCACTTTGTCACCATCTAGAACAGAGTCCCTCCCTGTACTACAGCCAACCAAAGTGGAGGTACTCCCTGCTCTAGGACCTACCAAATTGGAGGCCATCCCCACTTTATTCACAATCAGTGTGAAGGTAATACTCATGTGATCACCACCAATTAGCACAGGGTCCTCCCCATACCACCAACACCTAACCTGGAGGTTCTCCTTATGTTCTCACCAACTATAGTGGAGGTCCTCTATGCTCTAGTATCCACCATCACGAAGGTCCTCCCCATGCGTTATCTAGCCAATACGAAGGTCCTAACCATATCCTATTTGACGTATGTCCAAGTGCTCCTCACACCTCATCCCATCAAAGTGGAGGTTCCTACCACTGCCATAATAGTCCAAGTGAAGGTCCTCCCTGATTCAATGAAAATGAGTACAGAGGTCCTCCCCATATCCTGAAAAATCAAAGTGGAGGTCCTCCCCATGAAATCAACCAACAACACAAAGGTCATACTCATGTTGAAAAAGTTCCCTATCCTGATGAACCATCCTAGGACATAGGGAGAACCGTCACTGCTGAAGGAATAAATCTGGGAGGCCTAGAATTGTCGTGAATCCCATTCACTTATATGATTCTAAAGATGAGTGGGACCCACTAATGGATCCTTCACCCCAATCCTTCGCATCAAAGTCTAGGGCAGGAACTTGACATGTTAGTTTCGTCATTATAGAAAGTGAGATGTACCAGATCCCTAGATTCATTCACAAGTACATGTAAGCAGGGGAAGATTTGACTCCATTCTAGAGTCTCTCCATGCAACCATCCCTATCATCACTAGTTTCATTCTCTACCTCAACATGAGATCATGGAGAATTATTTTGGAGAATGATAAGTGGTGATCACCCTCTAGAATCGCCATCAATAGCCAATTCCCTTGCACATAAAGTAGTGTAAAATAATCCATCCTAAACGTACATGATGATGTAGTCGGTACTATATTTGAGAGACGACCCAGTGAGTGGTGGCCAGTCAGCTCACACACCATTTTCTGTATCGGCTAGTCTACCACCACAATTTTCCACATAAGTGTCATTTTCTGTTCCTCAGCTGACCCTGATTGAAGAGTGGGGAAACCAATATTCGGACTCCACTTTTGAGAAAATAATATTATGGAACACTCTATCCATTGATCAGTTGTTCGAGATGTTTTGGATGATTGCTACTCCCAACTTTCATATTCCAGGGCTGCTCACTTAGAATGAGGTTTTTTTCTTCCATAAAACCCTCTGGGTGATGTATTTCAACTTTCATGGCTATCAGTTGGCTTATCCAAAGATCCAGGATCATTGTAACGACATTTGATAGTAGTGTCGCATGTTTGAGTTAGCAGCACTCCTTGTGATCTAGCACCCTGCATCACCTGGATTCCACCAAACCCTTTAGTAATGATGCGTTCAGAGATTTACTATGCTCTGCAGAATTATTGAGGAATATTCCCCACACATGTAGATATGTGGATGGGGGTAGTATGTTTCTATTCATTTCAGTCCCATCCCGTGAAATCTGAGCTTATTTTCTAACATTGAGGATATGCCTCCAGGCACAGTCATGGTGAATATAGATGAGCTCAACACACTCAAGGAGAGAGACACCTAAGTGGGTTCCAAGGAAGAGGAACTACCCCTAGAGTAGTGCAGTATTAGGTGGACACCCATACAAGTACCATGACTAGATTTTAGAGATAGGTGTGTGGTGTCGTGGACCCTTTCATCTCATTACCCATCATTAAGAATTACAAAAAAGGTAAGGATCTGATTGGAACCTCATATGAACCAACCGATATTGAAGAAGAGATAGAGTTTGAACTATCTATAACCACCTTACTCTAAAAGTTAAAAGATTTTAGGAGATTCATTGATGAACTCCTTACTATGAACCTTGTAGAATGGTGTATGGACTATGGTGATCCTCGATATAATCCTTTCCCTCCTCCATTGGGGCAGTAGGGTAATCCATATTTCCTCCTTGTCTATATACCTCCCATCAATATTGACAATCTTGTGCATCCCGACAGGGTAGATATTAGAGCCTATAGAAAGATACTGTGGTATGTATTTCCCAATCTACCAGAGTTGTGTGAGAATCCTTCTTGATACCTAGCTCAAGTCATTCCCCCAGTGGCTCCTCAAGACATTCCTCTGGAAGTTCTACCAGCCACTCCATGAGCTTCTTAGCCTACCTACCATGTTGACGAGCATGCCAATGCATTGGTGGTTAGAGATCCTCACATAGAAAGGAATCCTCATTAGGAGGACCTGATGACCGCTATCATCTCCCACATCAAGTACCTCAAGACACAATAGGTGGAAATCCTACCTGATAGAAAGCCGTATTTGGCATGGGTAGATGACATGCATACATCCTCAGATTTTGGGAATCATAACTTCTCCTCCTTCACTAGGATTAGATACCTTCTGAAACATATAGGCCACTTAATATCAAGGTGTATACCCATGTTGGGAACTCCAGTGTATAAGGAGGCCACCAAGATTTGATGTTTCATACGAACATTGTAAGGGCCTGCATTTGTCTGGTACAACTAGTTATCCATTGGGTCCATTACTGGTTGGAAAGATATCCATAGGCAGTTTATTTATCAGTTCATCTCCACCACATACAATAAAAGTATCACCAACCTCTTTAAGTTCAAACAATGATTAAATGAGTGAGTTGCAGACTTTGTTGGTAGGTGGAAGGGCCTCATGTATTCACTCGACATGCTAATGACTCAAGAGAAGCTACTAAAGATGTGCGTGGGGAATGTTAAGACTGATTTTTTTCAATCCCTCATCACTCAAAATTTATCAGGTGGATTTTTGGACTTTTCTAACTATCCTTAACGCCTAGAGGAATCCTTGTAGCAGACTAAGTAGGTGCATCCATTGTCTCCAGCTCCTATTAGAAGATCCACTAAGGCTGAGACTTCCATGATCATGCATATAGGGTCCCTTAGGACACTAGAATTGTTACCTGTAGATACTTCTCTATATCCTCACTGATGGAATCAGCCTCTTCTATATCCTCGATCTCAGCATCACCCATCGTAGAAATGGAAGGCACTGACACGCAACGCACCACTACCACCCAAGAGATATAATCAGGATCTGACCCCTCATTAGCCTCTAGACCCTTGATAGGTCTAGGCTCCCAGAGTTCTCTTTTCCTAAAGAAGAAACTAGAGCTACTCATTTAATAAGGATTAGGTCTTCAGTTATTTCCATAGCACCTTGGATTAAGGGATTCTGAAGCTTCCATAATGCATGAGACCCAATGAGGATGATCTCATTGATCTCCCAAACTACTTTCCCTATCATTAGTTCCTTAAACATACCATAAAGTAGTGATATATATTCAAGGACTGAATCTAGGACCAGGCTAATAACAATGTCATCATGTTGGGCCCTATCCCGGCACATGCAGTATTCATTTTTGAAAAGCCTGATAGTGATAGAGAAGATGAGTGGCATTAGGTATCTAGTAGCGGGATGTAGAAGTATGATGATTGGCTTCCTCATAGGGCATTTTATCTCCCATGGTATCATCCGTGCCCATTTGAGTCGGCCTGAACCTCCCAAAGCTTCCATTCCTCCTCCAACTACCACTTCTATATCCACATCTCAGCCTTCTACTTTTCAGAAGAGTAGGTGCCGACGCCATAAGGGAAAGAAAATCCCCCATTGGTTCCAAACCCCTATCGCACCCTTGGCAATTTCATGCATCCAGAAATGGTAATTGCCCCCGAATCTGACCAGTATTAGAGGATTCCTTGGATGATGATCAGGAGTACGCCTCCATGAATACTGTCAAGCTAGTGGACCCTTACATGTCTCCCAATGATGAAGAGTGTCAAAAAGGTCCTCCTAATGTTCTCAATCGATGCCATTGTTGACGTGGATGTGACTATGTGGATCATCAGAATGCCCAGATCAGTGTTTCAAGACAATCCATGCATGCTACCGAGTCTAGACAATAGGCTCAACGTAGAACCCAACAGGTGCCATCCTTTTATCCTATTTTGTCAGATTCACTGCCACCACCATTCATGCTACTTGACTAGGTAGAGCTTCTATGACCGTACTATGATCAGATGTGTTCCACTATGGTTAGACCTCAGTTATCTAATAGTCAACCAGTATTAATTTTGCGTGGTTCATCTAGCAAGAAATGGGATATTCCCAACACCAGCCATAATCCACCAGTTCGACTAACAAAACCCGTTATACCTCCTACAAAAAAACCTCTTAGTGGATGAAATTTGTTCCTCACATGGAAATATTATGTGATTAAGCATCTTTATATCATTCCTAAAAATATCTCAATTCTCGAGGACCTTCGCTTGTTAAAAGAGACGCGTGAAGCCCTCATAGAGTCTTTGAAAATCCCCCTCTAATTTGAGACAGAGGTAGCATCTATAGAGACCTTCCATAATAAGTAAGTTAAGCGAGTATAATTACAAGCCATCATCTTGTTATCAGGATAAGATAAAGGTCATCCCATGTAGGGGAACATTATACCACTGTACATCATTGGCCATCTCAATGGCGTGGAAGTCCTCCATTGTCTCATCGACATAGGTTCCATGATCAATCTCATTTGAACCCAGATTCTCTACAAGATAGGACTGACTAAAGTAGATCTGAATCCCTTTGAGATAAAAATTCAGAGTTATGATAAGACTGAGTATAGACTATGTGTCAGAATCCACCTGAAGACCTAGTTTGATGGCTTGATTATAAGCACTTAATTTAGGATGGTCTCATAGGATACCACATACAATGCACTAATGGGTAGAACTTGGCTTTATCTTCATGAAATAGTTCCCTCCTCTTATCACTAATTCCTAAAGTACTCCCTCAACGGTCAAGTGGGTGTTATCCACGGTGAAACGTCTCATTTTTTACTCTTATCAAGACCACTATTTAGAATTATATTATTACAAGATCAAGGAAAAATGGTTTTAGACCAATGAGGTTGATCACACTGCTACTATAGCCGACCCCTGGATGGAATTAGATGATGATTTCATCCTCTCAATTCAATGATTGGAGGATAAAATTCCAGAATTGGGACATTTATTTATCGTATATGAGATGAGGGGAAGATATGTTCCTAGGTATAAGGAATGTCAGAAGATTACCTCATACTTCTATACAGGATAGTCTAGAATGATACCAGAGTCTCTTACCCTTGTGAGGTATCAAGATGTTCTCCCCATGACAACAATGGTATGCCACACCTTCTTGCTTTTCCAAACTGGACTAAGTTGACATAAACCGAACCACCACCATTACTTTGACATCATCAAGCATGGGAACCTCAATCAAAGGCCTTATGGAATTAGGTTGATAGCTTTTGTTACCATGGTTTCAACAATGCAGGAGTCACTTGATGAAGATTTCACCGCTGCTCAAGTCGAAACCCATGTTCCTCCAGGGTCAATTAACTTAGAAGAATTTTCTCCTTCCAATGATCCTCTCACCTTGGATGATGAAGAGGATTTGGAATATTCCCCTCCCAAATTCTAATAGGGCCTCTCCACCACTGTTGATGAGTTGGGGAAAGTAAATATTGGCACTGAGACAAATCTGAGGCTAATGCTGATCAGGGCATCCATGCCTATAGAGGAACAATAGAAATATGTGGAATTTCTAAAGCAACATCATGACGTTTTTACCTATATTTATGATGATATTATAGGGTTAGACCCCCAGGTTTCCTTCCATCATTTTGGCCTCCTGGTGAGTCATTGTGGGTTCAATAAGACTCCCAAGAAGATTCACCCATCTCATAGTGATATGGTCAAGGATGAAGTTGACAAGATCATCAAGGAAAACTTCTTCAAGGAAGGTCAGTACCCCATATGGTTTGGCCAAAATAATTCCCATTAGGAAGCAAAACAGACAGATTAAAGTATTTTTATACTTTTAGGATCTCAACCGCCACTACTTGAAGGATGATTTTCCCCTTTCAGTGATAGAGAAACTGATTGATGCTATTTCTGGATTCCAGGATCTCTTCTTCATGGATGGGTAATATGGGTATAATTATATCTGAATGGCCCCTGAAGATGAGGAATCTACCACATTCAGAGCGCTGTAGGGTACCTTCAATTATCAGGTAATTCCTTTCAATTTGATGAATGTATGGGATACCTATCATCTTGCAATGAAAAACATATTCAAATTGATCCTTAATATGTTATTATAATGATACGTGGATGACTTGGTGGTAAAATACTACTAGTGTTAGGACCATCTCATAGATCTTGAGAAATTGTTCGATTTCCTCCACTCCCACCATCTAAAGATGAACCCATTGAATTGTGATTTCGAGGTGACCTCTAGAAAGTTCCTCAGTTTCATTTTCATATACAGAGGCATTGAGATCGACCTAGTAAAGATCAAGGCTATTAGACGATTCCCCCTCTGAGAAACCTCTGGGAGCTCTGAGGATTTCAAGGCCACTTAGCATATATATGTCAATTTATCTCAAATCTGGAAAACAAGTGTAAGCCATTTTCTAGACTCATAAAGAAAGGTGACATCTATCAATGGGATGAATAGTGACAGACCACTTTTGAGGAGATCAAGAAGTATCTACTACAAACTCTAGTATTAATTCCACCCATCTATAGAAATACACTGGTCCTTTATGTGACTACCTTGGAAGGATCTCTCAATTCCCTCCTCCCCCAGAAGAATAAAAAAGTAACATATAATAGTTTGTACTATATCAGTCACATGCTCCTCAACATAGAGACCAAATATTCTCATATCGAGAAGAGTTGACTCGCACTGGTTTTTGTAGTGTAGAAGTTACGACATTATCTAAAACATCATGAGATATAGTTGGTGTCCCGTGTGGATCCAATAAAGTATATTTTGAACCACCCTATATTTAAAGTCCTTCTAACTTGTTGGGAAGTTTCCCTTTAGAAGTTTGACATCGGGTTTGTTCCGTAGAAGGAAATCAAGGGTCAGGCGCTGTAAGACTTACTAGCCACCCATCTGACCCCCGAAGAGTAGTCTTTGGATCTTATTTTTCCTGAAAAGGTTATTATATTAGTGGATTAGGCAATTCCATGTTGTAATATGCACTTAGATGGTTCCTCCTATAGTCCCACTAGCAGAAGGCTCAATGATCCTCGACTCAACAGAGCAGGCCTGGGGATTGTCTTCATCATGCCTACAGAGACTGTATTTCCCTATTCATTCTTTTTATCATAAGGATTCACCAATAATGAGGAAAAGTATTAGGCTCTCATCATTGGTCTTGAGTTGGCTCTTGAGATTTAATTTCCCCACCTTCATGTGAAGGGAGACTTTGAGCTAGTCATCAAGAAGATCAATAGTGACTACATCGTCAAGAATCCCGAGCTTGTTCCATTTCTTAAGCATGATCACCAGATGATGGCCCAGTCCCCTTCTCATCCAGAGGTAAATCATGTACCCCAGTCACAGAATGGTAGAGCTGATTCCCTGGACGGTCTAGTTTCTCTCTTTCAAAGCCTAACCCAGAAGATCTGTTCATTCATGTGGCTCATCAAAGGGTCATCTCCCTTGTTAGTTCAGATGAAGAAAAAAACTAGTAGGTAAAACACCTTACCACTGATGCTTCTATATTGGGTCCTCCAGATCCCCCTCCATATAAAGAGACCTCCAATTGGATGATTACTTTCTCTGAGTATCTCTATAACAACAATCTCTCATCAGACAGAGCTGAATGTGAACGAATCAGTTGCTGTTCAGTTCAATTCACCCTCTAGAGTGGTCCCAGCTTGGAGAAGTATCTTTACATATGTGGGTTTGATATAATGATCCTCCACTGCATTTAAGAATATGAGATTCCCTAGGTTTTTAGGAATTACATGCTGGGTCTTGCGGTGCTCATCATTCATGGATGAAACTCTCCCACCAGATTCAAAGGTTGGGCTACTTTTGGCCCACCATGGTCCATGATTGTATCGAGTTCACCAAGAGGTTCCAAATGTGTCAGATCCATGCCAACTTTTTTCATAGACTACCGAAACCCCTCCATACTACTAAGTAATATTGTCCATTCACGGTCTGGGGACTTAATATCATGGGACCATAACCACCAACAACATCTCACCAGTGCAGGTTTATTTTGACCGTGACAGACTTTTTTCCAAGTAGGAAGAATAAATTCCTCTCAAGGAAGTAAATACACACTCTATTGTTTAATTCATGAGCTCTAACATCATCCATTGATTTAGAGTTCCTCACACTATTCTCATTGATAACGACACCATGTTATGAGAAGTTAGTTGAATAAAATGTATGGAGAGTATAGTATCTGGTATAACCACACCTCTCGCTACCATGCATAGGAAAATGGGAAGATCGAGGAATTCAACAAGACCCTCTCCAACATTTTGTAGAATATGGGGTTCCAGAAAAAGAGAATTTGTCTAGACAAGCTCCCTAATTTTGTATGGACTTATCAGATGATGAATCATAATTCCACCTAGGTGACTTCATATTCCCTACTGTATGGAATAGAGGCAGTCTTTCCCATTGAGATTTAGTTTCCATCACCCTGTATAGAATTCTACAATCAGTAGACATCAGACAGATTCACAAAAGTCTGTCTATCCAAACTAGAAGCTCTCGACGAGAATAAGCTTCAGGCCTTGCATAATCTAGAGTGTAACGACTCAAACATTCATTAATGAAAATCCCTCTTGATCTAATTAAATTTATCTTTATGTAAAATTTTTATATAAAATGTCAACTTCTTTGGTTTTATGTTAAGAATTGTGACCTTTGATAATATAGCCATTGAATAGTGATCACCTGATTAGTATAAATATAGAGCTTTAACAAATCCAATTTACTCAGACAAAGGAAGCAATGGTCTCATCCAGTGGATGTGCCCCATACGAAGCCCATTTGTCAGAGCTCAAAAATAAGGTGGTGTCATTGGGATTCGATCTTGACCAAGCCCAAGCTAAGTTTGAATATGTTTTGCTCGAGCGGGACTGCCTACGAGAGAAATAGAAGTTGATAGAGATTACCACCCGAGCAATGTTATCCGAGCCACCCCAAGAGTCTGTCACCATCGTATAACTTACTCTTCGGTCTTATGAAGTTGTTATAAGAGGTTATGTAACAATACCCTAGTACTATGGTTATGTACATTATTTTTTTATATAATAATGAATACACTTTCATTTTATTATTGTTACCTTGTAAATAGTTTTTTTAAAGCACAAATAGTATTTTTAGTTAATGTTCTAATAAGAAATATATTTTGATGAATTAATGGATTTTTGAATTAAATAATATTTTAATAAAATATTATTATTTTTATTAAATTAATTTTTATAAAATATAAATGATCGTATAATTTTATGAATGCAATTGTAATTTTTATTAACGTTTGAAAGCCATTTTTGTCAAAACCCGTGAATTTTTGATAAATGTCAGTTTTTATTTTAAAAGTGAAAATTAACATATTGAGAAAATTATTTTGATTAATATAAATATTATTTCTGGAATCAGGATGTCGAAGTTATCCAATGGTGAATTTTTCATAATTTTCTGAGACAGTAAAATTTTTGGGTAAAAATTAAATACCGTTTAAATATATAATGCATTTTATGACACCATAATGACCAAATAGTGATGTAATAAAATAATATAAGCCTTATTTTCGGCCAATATATGTTTGAACATTAAAATAATGTGATTTTGAGTTTGTTTTACTTATTTTACAAAGCATTAATGGACCCTTCAAGACTTATTAAACATCTTGTCTTTTTAAATTGTTTTCCTTGGGAGTGTGACTCACCTCCACATAACCAACCCCATTATTTTAAGAATTTCGGACTTTGGCCTTATAAAATATTATTTTAAAATTCCCTTTTCTAAAAACCATGGGCAAAAACCATGGGATGGCTTGTGTTTTGGATTAGTTTAATGTGAGGTGTCCCAAACCTAAATAATAAAGAATTCCCTCACCTTTCCTATATAAACCCACCCATGCTCTCACTTCCTCCTCACTCAAAGAATTTGGAGTTCGTCCAACCTCTGACCTACTCTCTATATAATCCTCCCAAGGTGCCCCAATCTCCCAAGAAGACTCTCTCAAGCCTTTGGAAGCACACTTCCAAGTAAGGGTTCTTCTTCCTTTCTCATTTTTTTCCAATATTCTTTAAATTTTTATGCCTTTTAATTTCAATTATAAATGTTGGTGTATGGTTTCGAACCTCCCCCATAATTCCCTATTTATTTTTGAATTATGGGAGATCCCTTTCTCTCTCAATAAATTCCTCCCATGTACACCTGTTACTATGCTGAAATTCCGTAAGGGATTTCTCTCTCCTCTTTTACATTCAAGAAATTCTTTTGTATCATGAATCTAAATTCCATTACATTTGTTGGGACATGTATCTATATTACCCCATTACTTTCCATGTCATGTAAATATGATGAGGCACCCCTTTCTCTCTCATCAACCATTTTTATGAGTTCTTATGTCACGCCGTTATGCTGCCGAAATTGCACTGCACTTTTCCATGACAAAGTCATTGTGCAGTGAATACCATACCCGTTTATCTATCAAGGGTATTCACCTTTATGCACATTTACTTATTGTTTAAAGAGTTTCATGTATGTATTCCACATTATTTTATCGTGGAGTAAAAGATTATGTTGAATGATTCAATGTTTTATGATCCATGTGGCACACTTATGCATGAAATGAAATGTTTAAGAAGGGTGCACCCTTATAGCACTCTAATGCATTGGGTAAAATATAGTATCATGATACATCATGTACAATGGGTGTTTAATCATTCTAATTCAAGTGAAATGAGGTTTTACTTGTGCTTCATGTGCAATGAGGATTTACTCATGCTCTATGTTCAATGAGCCTTGGCTCATGCTAATTCCATGTTAAGTGTTGTTGCCACATTTCCATGTTATGATTATCATGATTTATCATACCTTTATGTTTATGCTTATCTTTTTCTCTATTGATATGACTATTTTATAACATGTATTTTATTCCTCATGTTATTCCATGATTATTCCCTTACTAGGCTTTATAGATCACCCTTTTCTTATGCATGTCCTCAGGTTATCCCATGCAATGCTAAGTACGAGGGAATATAGTGGTCATGTAAATGAATTTTTCAATAAAGATGTTGTATTTAATGTTTTAAGTTGTTATATAATGATCCTAATCCCCAAATACACTAGACCTATCGATCTTCTATGTTGTATCAAGTGAAGTTTATGTAATAAATTATGTTAATTGTGTAATAAAAAGTAGGGTTGTCATAGTTGGTATCAGAGGATAGGTTTAGTTATTTTTGGGATTAGGATTAGAAAACCCTAGGGATGCCTTAGAGACAAGACTAATAAGAACATCCCTAAGTTTTGGTGAGTATTGAGTAAGTAGTTTATCAAGAAAATACATCCCTGTCTGGATATGAGTAGGTATAGGCGGCTCTGACACAGATGTGTCCTAGGGGTAAAACCCGAAAACACTGCTTTGAGCTAGACTCAAATGGGAACTGCTGCACAACAATGGGCCTTGGTTCACTCTTGGTTACGACATTCCCAAGGGATATGCTTTGGTAAATTCACAAGCTTAGTATGAACCATTATTAAGGGACAAAAAAAAATTCCCTAAGAATATATGTTAGAAAGTAGATCATTGATAACATAGACTGAAGCCAATAGATTCATATGTTAATAAAATAAAAGTTATTTATAAGTCATTAGTTTTTTCCTTGTATTGCACTTTATGTGTTACCCCTAACTTTCCTTTTATTCCAGCCAATGGCCGGTAATAGGAGGACTTGGGATAACAACCGATGTGAAGATCAATGTGATGACTATACTAATGAGATGCCCAATCCAATGGGAGTGGGAATCACGAACTTTATCATGCTTCTCTCTCAGTTAACTCAAGCTCTGAATAGAAACATGGGTCAGGAGGAATGTTCAACCCCCCCCCCAATAAAGAACAAGTATCTATCAAGATCTTCATGAGACAAAGACCTCCTATTTTTATTAGAGCACCTGATCCCTCAATCGCTGAACAATAGATCAACTCCATTGAAAAGATCTTCTCCATCATTCAATGTTCTGAAAAAGAGAAGGTTATTTTGGTTGCTTATTGTATGGAGGGTGAAGATGATCAATGGTGGACGTTGATAAAAAATATGAAGCCTGAGGAGGAGATCGAGGCATTGTAATGGAAGGATTTCTAGAAGATGTTTTTCGATAAATATTTTCTGCGAACCCTCCGGCTTAAGATGGAAAGGGACTTCCTTGACCTCAAGAAAAAAGACAATGAATCTATTGGAGCATACGAGGAAAACTTAACAAGGATTTCACGATACGCTTCTGGATTTGTCATTACCCCCAAATACAAGGTTGACTGCTTCTTTGGTGGGCTGAAACCTAGCCTGGGGAAAGCGCTGGCGATTCACGACTTCGACAACTATGAGGAAATTTTCCGATGTCCCCTCAAGGTAGAAACGAAGATCAGAGAATCTCAGGGGTATCGTGGTGATAATAAGAGTAAGATAGACTTCAATGCTGGTGTTCTGACGGATAAATCCAACGGTGCTAAGAATATCCAGCACCCCACTTGCCAAAGGTGCGGAAATAAGCACCCCAAAAATTGTCTAAAGGGGACAAGGAAATGCTTTAGGTGTGGAAGAGAAGGGAACCTAGGTGCTAACTGCTGAAAAGAAAAACCCGTGGCTGCAACATAGGAGAGGAACACTCCATTTGAACCTCAATGCATTGTTCATTTCTACAACTTCAAAAAACTAGGGCATCTTGCAAATGAGTTCCCTAAGCGAAGGGTTTTCAGAGGCAACCAACAACCTCCAAGGCAGCATGGGTGATATTTTTCCATCACTACTGCCAAAGTGAACCCTGAAAATGAAGTGTTGATAGGTATTCTAGTTATTCATTCAAGAATAATGAACTTAATTTTTGATTCAGGTTATACACATTATTTTATATCTCGAAAGTTTAGTAGAACAATCTTAGCACCACCACAAATCATGGAAGTGAAGATGTCGGTGAGTACGATAAATGGGGCAATAATTGAATCCCATGAATATAAATCATCCCCTTTCATAATATGTGGATTAAACTTCCCGGAGAACCTCATCATACTCCCTCTGGTGGAATTTTATCCAATTTTTGGCATGTATTGGCTTTTCCTTATATAGAGCCAACATAAATTTCTGTGAGAGGGAAATCACTCTCCATATGGAGAATCGACCCCCGATTCTTTACAAGTTCAAGGAAGAAGATGAATCTTCTTTAGCTCCATTATCTCAAGCATGAATATTATTGACCTATGAGCATGCGTATCTAGCTTATATGATTGAGTATAAGGATGCAACCATCCTAGAAGACATGCCTATTGTGAGGGAATTTGCTGAAGTGTTTCCCGAGGAATTGTCTGGTCTTCCTCCTAGAAGAGATGTTGAATTCTCAATTGATCTTATACTTGGGGCATTGCCAATATTCAAGACTCCATATAGAATGGCTATTGTGGAGCTGAATAAACAACTACAGGAGAATCTGGATAAAGGGTTTATACGCCCAAGTGCTTCACCATGGGGTGCACCAGTCCTCTTCATCAAGTAGAAGGATGGGTCAATGCACCTTTGCATCGATTATCGTGAGCTCAACAAAATCACGATAAAGAACAAGTATCCTCTCCCATGAATTGATGACTTGTTTGATCAGCTGCGTGGAGCACAATACTTCCCCAATGTGGATTTGCGCTCTTGATATTATTAAGGGTGAAGAAGAAATATATCCCCAAGACTGCTTTTCGTATAAGATTCGGTCACTATGAATTCATAGTAATGCCTTTTGGACTCAATAATTCTCTAGAAATATTCATGGACTTGATGAATAGAGTCTTTAGATATTACCTCGATAAATTTGTGGTATTCTTTATAGATGATATTCTGATATACTCTAAAACCAAGGAGGATCATGAGGAGCATCTAAGAATTGTACTAGAGACTTTTCAGAAAGAGAATCTCTATGAAAAATAAAACAAGTGTGAGTTCTGGTTGAATGAGGTCTCATTCTTGGGCCATATCATCACAAGCAATGGGATATTTTTGGATCCCTCCAAAATAGATGCAATTGAGGGGTGGCCGAGGCCAACATTGGTAACAGATATCCATAGATTCTTGGGGTTAACTGGATATTATCGACTATTTGTGAGAAATTTCTCATGATTTTCCAACCCTCTTACCAAGATAACTCGGAAGGGAGTAAAGTTTTCTTGGAGTGATGAATGTGAAGAAAGATTCAAGGAGTTAAAAAGGAGGCTTATCACTGCGCCCGTGCTCACATTACCCACAAGTGGAGAACTTTTTGTGGTATTCAGTGATGCTTTGAAGAAGGGCCTGGGATGTGTGTTGATGAAAAATGACAAAGTCATTTCCTATGATTCATGTCAATTGAAAGTTCATGAATAAAAATATCCAAGACATGACCTCGAGTTGGATACAATGATCTTCACTTTGAAAATTTGGTGGAATTATCTCTTTGGGGAGAAGTGTGCAATATATACGGACCACAAAAGTCTCAAGTATATATCCACATATAAAGAGTTGAACATACACCAACAAATATGGTTAGATCTGATCAAAGACTATGACTGCTCAATCCATTACCACCTTGGAAAAGCGAACAAGGTGGCAGATTCCCTAAGTAGAAAGGACCCGGTGATTCTATCATTGATGAGAATTGAAAAGGATCCAATCTTCTTAGATTTGATGAAGATGGACATAGGAATCATAAAGAAGGGAACATCATCAATCCTTTCAAAAATTATTGCTCAACCATCACTTTTGGAAAGGTTAAAAGATGCTCAAAAAGGTGATGTGGGAATTTAGGAAAAGTGGAATCTATCGGAAAAGGGAAATCCTCAAAGATTAATATTAATGAAAAAGGAATTGTGAGATTTGGGAAAATACTATGTGTTCCATCAAGTCTAGAGCTGAAGAAGGAAATTTTGGGTGATGCACATAGTTCAAATTTCTCTATTCACACAGGAAACACAAAGATGTAATAAGATCTCCGAGAGCATTATTGGTGGGATAATATGAATAAGGATATCACTGAATATACATCAAATTTCCTGGTGTATCAGCAAGTGAAGGCAGAGAGGTAGAAGTCTAAGGGAATGATGCAACCATTGACCATACCAGAATGGAAATGGGAGAACATCACCATGGAATTTTTCACTGGACTTCTAAAGACATCCAAAGGAAACAATACAATCTGGGTTGTTGTGGATCGTCTTACAAAGGCTGCACACTTCATTGCTATTCGGGAGGATTTCTCATTGGATAAACAAGCATGGATATATATCAGGGAAGTGGTAAGGATTCATGGAGTACCACTATCTATTGTGTCCAATCTAGATCCAAGATTCACCTCTATGTTTTGGAAGAGTCTTCAACATGCTCTAAATACTGAACTAAACTTCAGTACGACCTATTATCCTCAAACTGACAGCCAATCCGAGAAGACTATCCAAACACTTCAGGACATGTTGAGAGCGTTCTCAATGGACTTTAAAGGAGGATAGAATCAACATCTTCCTCTTGTTGAGTTATCTTATAATAACAGTTTCCACTTGAGCATCCAAATGGAACTATATGAATCCCTTTATGGGAAAAGGTGCAGAACACCAGTGTGTTGGGATGAGGTCGGTGAGCGTAAGCTTCTTGGACCAGAAATGGTCAAAGAAATGGTCAAAGAAATGGTGGAGAAGGTGAAAACCATTCAGCAGCATATCAAGGCAGCCCAGAGTTGATAGAAGAGTTATGCAGATAACCATCGATGAGACCTTGAGTTTAAAGTTGGAGATATGGTATTTATACACATATCTCCGTGGAATAAGGTCATGAGGTTTGGAAAGAAAGGGAAGTTAAGTCCAAGGTACATCGGCCCCTTTGGGATTCTTGATCGTGTCGGGCTGTGGCCTATCGACTAGCACTTCCACCTACCATGGCCAAAGTACATGATGTCTTTCATGTATCCCTCTTAAGTAAGTACATACTAGACCCTTTACATGTACTCTCTTTAGAGGTGGTACAGTTAGAGGATGACTTTTCTTATGAGGAGAAACCGATGAAGATCTTAGATCGTAAAGAAAAAGTTCTATGAAATAAGACAATTCCCCTCATCAAGGTGTTGTGAAAAAACCACAAGTTTAAAGAATAAATGTGGGAATCAGAGGAAATGATGAAGTAGAGTTACCCACATCTGTTTTAGTGTGGGAAAAGAAAACTTCAAGGGTGAAATTTTTTAATGGGGGAAGATTGTAATGACCCAAAATTTCATTAATGGAAATCCCTCTTGATCTAATTAAATGTATCTTTATGTAAAATGTTTATGTAAAATGTCAAATTCTTTGGTTTTATGTTAAGAATTGTGACCGTTTCTAATATAGCCATTGAACAGTGATCACCTGATTAGTATAAATATAGGTCTTTAACAAATCCAATTTACTCAGACAAAGGAAGCGATGGCCTCATCCAGTAGACGTGCCACATACGAAGCCCATTTTTCAGAGATCGGAAAGGAGGTGGCATCATTGGGCTTCGTTCTTGACCAATCCCAATCCGAGCTTGAATATGTTTTGCTCGAGCGGGACCGCCTACGAGAGAAATGGAAGTTGATAGAGATTACCACCCGAGCAATGTTATCTGAGCCACCCCAAGAGTCTGTCACCATCACACACCTTACTCTTCGGCCTTATGCGGGTGTTATAAGGGGTTATTAACAAGACCCCAGTACTATGGTTATGTACATTATTTTTGTATATAATAATGAATATACTTTCATTTTATTATTGTTACCTTGTAAATAGTTTTTTTAAAGCACAAATAGTATTTTTAGTTAATGTTCAACTAAGAAATATATTTTGATGAATTAATGGATTTTTGAATTAAATAATATTTTAATAAAATATTATTATTGTTATTAAATTAATTTTTATTAAATATAAATGATCGTATAATTTTATGAATGCAATTGCAATTTTTATTAAGGCTTGAAAGCCATTTTTTTCAAAACCCGTGAATTTTTGATAAATGTCAGTTTTTATTTTAAAAGTAAAAATTAACATATTTATAAAATTATTTAGGTAAAATATATATTATTTCTGGAATTAGGATTTCAAAATTATCCAACAGTGAATTTTTCATAATTTTCTAAGACAGTCAAATTTTTGGGTAAAAATTAAATACCATTTAAATATATAATGCGTTTTATGACATCATAATGACCCAATAGTGATGTAATAAAATACTATAAGCCTTATTTTCGGCCAATATATGTTTTATCATTAACTTAATGTAATTTTGGGTTTGTTTTAATTATTTTAAAAGGCATTAATGGACCCTTCAAGACTTATTAAACATCTTGTCTTTTTAAATTGTTTTCATTGGGAGTGTGACTCACCTCCACATAAGCAACCCCATTATTTTAAGAAGTTTGGAATTTGTACTTATAAAATATTATTTTCCACTTACCTTTTCAAAAAACCATGGGCAAAAACCATGGGATGGTTTGTGGTTTGGATTAGTTTAATGTGAGGTTTCCCAAAACTAAATAATAAAGAATTCCCTCACCTTTCCTATATAAACCCACCCAATCTCCCACTTCATCCTTAATCAAAGAATTTGGAGTTCGTTCAACCTCTTCCATCCTCTCTCTATAATCCTCCCAAGGTTCCCCAAGCTCCCATGAAGCCTCTCTCAAGCCTCTCTGAAGCCTTTGGAAGCACTTCCTTTCTCATTTTTGTCCAATATTCTTTAAATTGTTATGCCCTTTTAATTTCAATTATAAATGTTGGGGTATGGTTTCTCACCTCCCCCATACTTCCCTATTTATATTTTAATGATGGGATACCCCTTTATATCCCATTAAATGTCTCCCATGTACACCCGTTACTATACCAAAATTCCGTAAGGGATTTCTCTCTCCTCTTTTACATTCAAGAAATTCTTTTGTATCATGAATCTAAATTCCATTACATTTTTTGGGAAATGTATCTATATGAACCCCTTACTGTCCATGTCATGTAAATATGATGATACAACCATTTATCTCTCATCATCCATTTTTATGAGTTCTTATGTCACGCCGCTTTGCTGCCACAATTACACCGCGCTTTTCCAAGCCAAAGTCATTGTGTAGTGAATACCATGACCATTTCTCTATCAAGGGTATTCACCTTTATAAACATTTAATTACTATTTAAAGAGTTTCATGTATATATTCCACATTAATTTATCATGGAGTAAAAGACTATGTTGAATGATTCAATGTTTTATGATCCATGTGGCACACTTATGAATGAAATGACATGTTTAAGAAGGGTGCGGCCTTATAGTGCTCCAATGCATTGGGTACAATATAGTATCATGATACATCATGTGCAATGGGTTCTTACTCATGATAATTCAAGTGTAATGAGGTTTTACTCATGCTTCATGTGTAATGAGGATTTACTCATGCTTCATGTGCAATGAGGCTTGGATCATGCTAATTACATGTTAAGTGTTTTTTCCACATTTCCATGTTATGATTATCATGCTTTATCTTGACTTTATGTTTATGCTTCTCTTTTTCTCTATTGATATTCCTATTGTCTAACATGTATTGTATTCCTCATGTTATTCCATGATTATTCCCTTACTGGGCTTTATAGCTCACCCTTTTCTTATGCATTTCCTCAGGTTATCCCATGAAATGCTAAGTATGAGGGAATGTAGTGGTCATGTAAAGGAAGTTTTTCAATAAATATATTGTATTTCATGTTTTAAGTTGTTATGTAATGATCTTAATCCCAAAAGACACTAGAAATCTCAATATTCTATGTTGTATCAAGTGAAGTTTATGTAATAAATTATGTTTAATTGTGTAATAAAAAGTAGGGTTTTCATATAGTGAGGAAAAAAACAATATATCTAGAGCTTTCAAAAAGAGATTTCAACTCTGATCCTTCCTTCAAGGTGACACAGTTTTTTCTCTTCAAGCGCCAATGATTCCCGGCAGGAAACTTCCAAAGTTGGATCCCAAATGGAAAGGACCTTACTTTATTTAAAAATTCTATCCTAACAGTGCATAATCTTTGGTCACCATGGATGGTGAGAAAATAAATCCTATCACCAATTTCAAGTTACTAAAATAGTACTTTGTATGAAAAATATCTTTATCATCCTACACGATGTTAAACTAATTCGTCCTATATGACATTAAACTGTTTCATCCTTTACGATGTTAAACTCCTTTTTCCTATACAATGTTAAACTATTTCGTCCTGTATGATGATAAATGCATAGTCTTCTCAATCTTCCAAGCTCCATGAGCTTAAAAAATATCTATTTCTTCTAAAAAACATGATGTTAAACTGTGCTACCCCATCCTATATAAAGTTAAACTTACATTTCATACTTGTCGCATGATGTTCAACTATACAACAAATCGGCACCCTGGCTGCATGATTATAAACTACACAGTGTTCCCATTGGTTCAAGCTCTATAAAATTTAACTAAGATCTCTATTTTACTTCACGACATTAAACTGTTGTTTCCTAACTACAAGATGTTAAACCACACATCATTGATGGTCTTTACTATAGGACCTTAAAAGGAAAGTACCCCTTGTCCCATATGATTCTAAATTGGTCCTTCTTAAATGAAATCAAACTGTTCCCCATCTTCATTCACAACTCATGAAGTTAAAATTAATGAGATTAAATAACTATGTATGGCTTGATTCCCATCCTTATGGGATATGTAGTGATGCCCAAAAAAATTGTCTTTGGGCCCAGCCATAATCTCTCCCAAACCTTTTCCATCACCCCCATGGCATTAAACTATGTGTGAGTTATTTTTAGGAATGTGTGGCGTGTTGTGGACGTCTTTTTCCCCATTCACATTGGTTTCCTTCATGGAACCAAACTAAAAATTTCTATTTTGGAAGCCTCATCATATGGTTTGAGCTCTATAACCTTAAACTAAGATCCCCAGTGTCCATATTGCATGATGATAAACTGCATAACAACCCCTGTCCTTATCGTATGATGTTAAACTACTTATTCTACATCCTAGATGTATAATGATAAGATACACAACACTACAACATCTTCACCTAAGAAGAAAATACCCTTTGGCACTGGCCATCTTCCATGAATCCCCTCCAGAACTATGTGTGGCTTGATTCCTATCTTTATGGGATATGTAGTGATTCCTGAGCATCTTGTCCTTGGGCCCAGCTGTAGAATCATGACCCCTTTCACCCTTTCTTGTCCTAGGTTCTCTCCTTAGGAATGTGTGGTTTGGTGTATATCTCTTTAGTCCTCATTCTTGTTGGGTTATTTTATACACCATTCAATTATCCCTTGGAGTCCATATTTCCTAGTTTCATGATGATAAACTGTGTGGCATTTTCATCCTTACATCATGGCATTAAACTATACAGATACATACCACACACATGATTTTAAACTGGGAACCTATGGTCCACACTCTATGACCATAAACTGAGAGTTTATGGTCCAAGAAACATGACCATTAAACTATTTTCAATACCCCTTCTAGGAACTTGATCTTTGAAGATAGAATTGATCTTTCCTATAGATGTTTTACACTAACATTATTGAATGTGTGGTGGTATGAGACCTGGAGTGTTTTATTCCACAGGGACATTCCCCCAATCCATTTCCATGCTTTATGTGTCCCTTTATCTAGTTCCCCATCCACTTATACATCGGATTGGGACCCCCCTAATGGTCTAGCTTTGCTGTATCGGCTCACCTACCATTTTGGGCCAATGCCCTAGAGGAATTTGGAAAACATTCGTGTCTCAAACATGGTCATTGGTCAACCCTAATTTGTCTATCCCCATTCCTGGTAACATGATATGAATGTTATATTTTGAATAAGGTCAATTGTTATCCTCTATCATCATGCCACCCTCGTTTTGTTCCAGATATCAGATGCAGTGATTTACATTTTCCACCTCCTTATGTTCTGGTGGATCCTCAACACCCCTATTGTTGTTCCTTTATGCATCCTTTCACATAGAGTGAGAATATTAGTGTGGTTGGGAATTTCCCTCCCGACATTTCCTTTTAATTGTTGTATGCTTCTATATTATGGGGAAATCTTAACATCACTCCTTGTTTCCCACACCGAGCATGGATCACATGGGATAAGGAGTCTTGGTAGGGTTTGTACCCGCATGGAGTAGCCACACGACCCTAAGATCCAAACTCTATGACCTTAAACTAATATCCTATTCATAGTTATCCTATGAATATGTGGTGTGTGTGGGCCTCTTTGGCCTCATTCACATCTAGATTATTTTTCTGCGCCACACACTTCCTCTCCAGGATACCTCTTTTCATCTAATGTCTTACTTGCAGGATAGAAAAATAAATAGTTTTTTCTTCTTTACTAAAAGATGTTAAAATGAAAGGATACATCCCATAAACCTGATTTTAATATGGGAATCCATGGTACAAGCGATAAAACCTTAAACTATTTTCCATCTTGGGTTTAGTTGGGTCCTACCACTAACATGCCCTAATATGTTGGGATGCAAGACCAAAAGTGTTGAGTTCTATGAAAATTTCATCCTGACTCATCTCAACACATTGAGTATTTTCAGGTTTTGATTTCCACCATCTTTCACATCCATAAGTCCCCCTAATGATGATTCTATCATGTCTCTTTGGCTTACCTCCTGTCCTGGGCCAACACCCTAATGGATTTTCGGTAATGAACATTGAATCCTACTTTTTGAATTTTTTCAAATGTGGATTCTATGTTTATACATCCCATCCTTTGACAGGTGAGTTTTTTTGGATCTTGTGTTATAAATATAGTCTAAAGTGATCCTACTCACCAGTCTACATTTCCCTAATCCGGATTTAGGAAGCTTCGATTTACATCCTTTCCACTTCCCTATGTTTTAGTGGAAAAAAATAGCCTTGGTGTTTCTCCTATGTGAATCTATGCATGTCGAGTGAGAGGGTCCCACATTGTATGATTCTACATGTGATGGGGAAAGCCTAGCATCACTCCTTTTTTCCCACACTGAGTATGGATCACGTGGGATTAGGAGTTTCAGTAGGGTTTATACCCACATGGAAAAGCTGCGCAACCCTATGGTCTAAACTCTATGATCTTAAAATAGGATCCCCATGGTATAAAATCTATGACCTTAAACTAAGATCCTCACATCCTTACTAAATGATGTTAAAAATCATGGTCTAGTCCTTTCATACGACCTTAGACCACGACATCATCATCTTCACCGCACGATGAAAAACAACATAGCATTGTTGTGTTCTTGCTTGAGAGGACATAACCCTTGGAATTAGCCATCCACCATGCCACCTGTCAAGACCTACATGTGGATTGATTTATATGGTGACACCCGGACTTTCTATCCTGGTCCATCCACTAAAAAAACAAAAAAACAAATAATAAATATCTAATGCCTCCTCTCTTTGTGTATGGGTTAACTTGCATGGCCAAAATCCCCTTTAAAAACTACACGTGACTTGATTCCCATGCTTATGGGATATATAGTAATGCCTAGATCATTAATATCAAGTCCAACCACAAAATTATTTCCCCTTTTTAAATTGATTCATCATCATCGTTACCACATGAAATTAAACTAAACGGGATTATAGAGCTATGTGCGACTTGATTCCCATCCTTATGAGATATGTAGTGATGCCCAGACACTTTTTCTTTGGACCTAGCCACAAAATCTCTGGTCCAAGATCTATGACCTTAAACTATATGTAGTTCATCTTAAGACATATATGTGACACATGGGCTCTCTTGACCCTCATTCACATTAATTTTTATCTCTTGCATGTCACATGTTCACCCTTGGGATTATATTTCCTCCTTATAGTCCAATCTATATGACTTTAAACTATATGAAAGCTTCCTGAGGATTGTATATGTGGTGCATGTAAGCTCTCTTTTCCCTCATTCACATTAGGTTTTTTATGAAACCGCATCATGCATATTCTTCTTGGATAACCCCCTACAGTCCAAACTTTATGACCTTAAACTAAGATCCTCACTTTGATATTTTCCCCTTTCCATATCACACATGATTCCTTCCCATCTGTTCCCTGATACTTTCATGGTGTGCAATCCTTCTTTGGATTATTCATGTCATCTTTATTTCCTCTATGCCATACAAGTAGTCAAGAAATAGACATTCCCAAGTCCGTGCAACATGACTCTAAACTATTGTCCAGGGTCCAGGTAGTATGACCTTAAACTATGCACAACATAATTTTCATATGATGTTAAACTATTCCATGCACCATCCTCACCATATGACATTAAACTACATGTTCATCATCCTTACTTGCATGATGTGAAACTACAAATCATCCTAGTCCCTCGCTCGAGAGGTCCTCTCCCACAGTGATGGTCATTTATTGCATTGTTTTCATTTTTAGCTGTCGCTCGACATTCAAGATGATTCTCCCTAGAAGATAGGTTTTATATTTGTTCATTACAATGCATCTACACTAGTGTACTCTCGATCAAGGTGGCATAATTTCAAGAGTGTTGTAATTATTTCAAACATCCCTTAACTCCACTCCATACTTTTCATGCCCCTCATTTGAATCCTCATCCTATTTCATGTCTAAAGGGACCCCTGATGGTTTGGTTATACCTCTTTAGCTCACCTACTACCCTAGTCCAACACCCCAGAAGATATTAGATGACATTTCGAGTTAGGTACCATGTTTTGGATACACCCAAAGGTTGAACCTATTTTGTTTATACCCATTTTAAGATGACATTATGAATACTGCATCTTTAATATAGTCATCAATTATCTTGTACTATCATTCCATCCTATCTGTGATTCCTAATTTTGGGCATCATGATTCACACTTCCCATTTCCCCTTAGTTCAAATTAATTCCAACATCTTTGGCATTATCCTGCTCGGGAACTAGAGAACGTTGGAAAAGGAAAGTTGGTTGTTCCGAGTGCCTTATTCTCCAGTCACAACCTCTCTCAACCTAAAAACTCTAGGTGGTCAGTCAAAAATAGTAGACCCCAAGTATTTGATGATTAGATGGAACTCTCATACAATGTGAACTATTATCATTTCATCCCTTGGTTCTCACATCGGGCATAGCCCATGTGATCTTAGGGATTGATCATTAGTTTCTTCACAAATTCGATCAAGGTTCAATAATTAAAGTAAGAAAGAAATACATCTATACATGAAGTCCAAAACAAATAAGAAATAAAGAAAGTATGTTTCATAAGTTTGGCTAAAACACGAACCTTATTGATCTTCCCACTCAATGGAATGCTTCAACACCACCACTTTATGGTGCGTGGCCTCTAGAGTATCCTACTACTTATTGATCTCCCTCTCCTCATCGATATCCATAGGGAGAAGTTCGTTAGCCCCGATCTACACCCAGTCAATTTCGGATTGGAGGTCAGCTAATTGGAGGCTCACCTGCTTCAGCTTCTCTTGGGACTCCTCCAACTAGGCCTACAATCATGAAATGTGTTCTGATTTATTGGTAAAAAAGGTGTAATGCTAATTATCCTATACTATTTGGTTCTAGATCTACTATTCATCATCTTAGATCTTCTAGATGCTATTATATTTCTTCAGGAACCAGGAGGCGTCTAGGTGCCGACTGCTTTCCCGTATCTTCTTAGTAAGGCTGTCCCAGATGATAATGTGAAGAACTTGTGCATCTTCCCCTCTGGTGAATATGTCACACAACCAATGGATAAGTGATCCCATTCACATTATCCACTCTGATTCTAGAGTTTTTTTTATGAAGCATTTTATTAACTTCTATGCTTGGAATTAGGTAGCCCGACTTTCCTTGACTGCATTAGAATCAGTCTCATCCAGATCTATCAGATTAGTAGGTTCATACTCTAGAAATGTGGCTAGGAGTTTAATAGCCTGATACTCCTCTAGAATCATGTCTGATGGGATGAGATTTATATCATTATGTTTTCTTCATCACTTGATCCCACCTCAATAAGATCATCCCTATTAGCACTGCCGGTAACACCGCCAACAACAACAATCGGCCGATCACCAGAGGCCATGACCTAGTTAGCTTGGACACTTGGATCCATACGAACTAGTACCCCTCTTAATAAAGGGATCCTGGGTCCTCTGACTATTATCACCAGCAGAGAACCCTCTACTTTGAGAACTATTCAGATGCGGGATGTATCCATAAACCATATTGAGAAAACAAAAATTATGACTTTGTGAGGCAAAAAAACTTAAGGTGCTCATGTAATGGATACTTATGCTCTCTCATTTGGAATTATTTCATCAGGATACCGGGATATGGCCCCCCGTATATGATTTTGGGTTCCAAAGGTTCTAGAGAGTCCACTATGGACTCCCCAACATTGTTGTACCCTGTAGCCACTGCTGCTTTGGATGCGGGTCCCAAAGCTTTCTTCTCTACATCCGTTGCCACACCTCCATCCCCAAAAGGGTATCTTTTGCAAGATTCTATTGTACAGGTAAGATGTTAGCATAGGAATATGGATGTATCATGAGAAAAGTGGTAACATTAAGGAATTGTTTAGAGATTACTTCGAGAGTGTCAGTAAATCCTACTAAGGAAGTTTCCTATGAGGCTGTGACTTCACCTTCCTCTAGAGGTCTCCCTCTGTCAGCATCTTCCCCCCATGAACCATCTGATTCCTCAGGTAGGGGAAAGTAAACCTCCATCTCAACAGCTAATATTTGTGGTGGAGATGTCAGATCTAGTAATATTTTCACCTGATCTGTCATTGGATGCAGAGTGACTTGAGAGTGAACAAAGTTCTCCAGCTCAGCCACATATCACCCCCTCTTCCTGGGATGCCAAAAAGATAGCTTTGACCTAAAAAATGCCCAAAATTTCCCTCCTGAACTGGTTGAGTTGATTTGACATTTTGTAAGGATTGATAAATTGTTTATTGACATCCCAGGTCTCCTATGACTCAGGGTAGATGACATCCTCATACATATCCACGCAATTCAACCACTTTTTGGGAGATAGGGTAGGTATTCCTCAAAACCCTCTAGATGGTTCCCCTTCATCCCAAGTCTTCCCGACTGGGACCACTAGGCCTGCTACTATTTATCTTCTTACACTTATAACTGGTGCAAGCCTTAGAACTATTGGATCTACCGCTGTAGCTTCGTCACTATGATGTGAATCAGTCCTACTTCCACGACATACTCTCATCACCATTTAATCTCAACTATGAGGTAGAGGGACAACTCCATCTCCATCTTGTATGGTCCATTGTTTCGACATTTCTTCAGAGTAGGCCTCATCCCAGATAATTGCATACTCCTCGACTAGCCGATAGATGGAAGTGGGTGGAGGATGATCGTTCCGCATATTCCCATCTTCTCAAATGAACATGAGCCAAAGATGACTCATCACACACGTGTGATCTTCATGATGTGACACTAGTTACTTCTTTAGGGTTATTCTATGTAGACATTTGAAATACCTTACGTACTTATGTGGGGTGTACGGTTCACAGATCAGCTTTTAATCCACCCGTTCCACTAGTTATCCTCCTTGAAAGGCCAATAGATATGACCGCTGATCTTTAGTTCCCCTGCTATCATCAGTGAACACTCCCTTTGGAAAATTAAATGGAAGGAAGTTGAATTTTTCTTCCCTCTAGATCTTGTTCATCACTATCATAAATTTTATCTTGAATGGGAAAATTCCTATAGTATTCATAATTGTTGGTCAAAAATTCATCTCAGGAGGGAAAATGGGATTAAAGTATTCGTATCCTTCCATGTGCACTACCACCCATCTGTACAAGAAGTGGAGCAGTCTGCACACATATAGCGACTTCTTCCCCTTACTGATATTCCAAAGCACCTAATACAACTTTTCCAACACCATAACTCTAAGGTTAGTGCACTACCCCATTTCTATCATTATATCCATGATGAATGTGATCGGCCATGCAACCATATGTGCATATCTCACTGGAAGAATCCACCCACAAATGAGAATCAATATGAACCCCTCTAACCTGACTAAAAATTGATGCTCTATGTTGATGTTGTACCCCCATAGCTTCCATTGTCTTTCCTCTAGGATTTTCCAATAAGAACCTTCCTTGCCTTTCTGATCCCCTCTTGGGAAGGCACAAGGCCTTATGGAAAATTTCATGGGCTCCTTCTCTCCCTCAACAGGCCTCTCTATGGGAAAGTATAGGAAACTACTGAACCACTACGTGAATTGGACATCCCTTATCATCTTCTTGTCTTTATATTCACCCAACACCAGGTTTAGCAGTATATTTTGTAGATGTGGAATCTACTTCAGATCCTCCCATTCATTCTCCACATGGAGGAATTCATTGTACATAGACCCTAGAATGGGAATCCTAGAAATATGGTGGAGGTCCCAAAGGCCAATGCTGACCTCCCCATGATGAAGATGAAATTTTTTGTTCCTCAATGAAAATCTACTCAGCAGCTCACGAATGATGTCCTTCAGTTGGTAAATATTGAATTTATAAGTCCATTATGCTTCATATAATCCTACTCACCTTAGCTGCTCCAAATTCTACATAGGATGCACATACCTAGGCCCATACCCATTCTTCCAGGAAGTTTCCTCCCTAGATTAGGTCCCAATCATCAGTCCATCCTTTTTTTTCAGATTCCCACCCCACTTTGAAGATAGTATGATACTATGGTAGAGATATCTCTGGATGCAATGACTTCTCATTGATTTTGTTGAGATGGTTGTAAAGATAGTCTGTGGTGATAGGTGAATGATCCCTCCAGGTATGGACGTCAACAACCCTATACCACTGGTAATGAACTGGTGTGCCTTTGAACCAGTAGGCTGGTTCATCCTTTCTTGCGTTCAGGATGGAGATGACATCCCCCAGACCGAATCCATACAAAGTCAGTCTCTTGAAAAGAGGATATTCTTTCTGCACTTCTTTCAGTAGATCTAGTTGTTAATCGTGATCAGAGTGCCTCTAAACATACTCCAAAATCAGGATATTGTTCATTAGATCTTCTCTTTGGGTAGCGTCCACAAGGAAATCTCAAGAATCTTCTTGGGTATCACTCATTTTTGAGACTTTATTTATTTTCTTAAGTCTATTTGTGAGGATAATTCGTGAATATTGATCTAAAATTATTGGATCAGGGAGCTGTAGTGGCCTCTTCATGTATCACGGAGCAACATAGGATTGTGATGCCACAATTTTCTAAGAATCATTCATGGAGCGACAGTCTGATGAACCCGATTTGAGAAGGTGCGTTCACGGGGAATATCACTTCATGAAAAGAGAGATCAGGAAAAATTGTTCACAGAGATCCAGTACAAGTAATCCCCCCTCATGCCCTATTTATAGGCAACGAAAAACCGAGCTTCGTGGTGGACATCGCACTCTCGAGCCTCATGATGGCCTTTTACAAGCATGCATCGTGCACCCTTCATTTCAAACCAGCTTCATGAACACCCAATTTTTGGTGACCTACACTTATAATTTGACCCTCCTTTTCTCATCAACTCCCATTCTGAGGGGGGAATTTTTTGGTGTCGGAATACATTCCCTGGGATAAGTCGAGGAAGGCTATAGCCAGTTGATATTAAATCTTATATTAAACATCCTAAATATCAACAAAGGGGTTTTCTACATGAAGTACTATAGCATATACCCCAGTTCGCTCAAACTTGTAAGGCATTGATAGAAGACACCGTAAGTATGATGAGCCCTAATACCACCATAGAGTAATTTTACAGATGGATCTGTGAGTCCGAAGAGCCCCATAACCACCACAAAGAAAGTTGACAGATGGATTTGTGAGTCCAATGAGCCCCACACCTCTTTGTGGAGATCATTTTTGCTTTGAGGTGTGCCTACAAGTATCGCAAGACCTCTTGGACTATAAATAACATGCTCACCCCTCCTCATAAGCATTGTTACCCTAACCTTTCACCTTATGAGTTACCTTTTTATAAAGCCCTTGAGAACTGCAAAATCGAGAGAAAAATGAATTCCCTAAGGTACTAGAGCATCGTGAAACCCCCTTTCCTTTGTTTTTATTTACCCCTACCTATAGCTGGGATTCTCTTCATGAAGGCCTATTCCCTTCATGAAGGAGGAAGGCCCTTCAGGGTACTTGAGGCTTCATGAAGCATTAAGCCTTCACGAGTCACTCCTTTTACAACTCATGCCTCTATGCTAAAGTAGGGTCACCTTACTTCATGGAGCTCTTATCTTCACAAAGCCCCTGTCCTCTACGAAGAACTTGAGCTTTATGAAGAACCTCTCAACAAGACCCTCATCTTCAAAATACCCTCTTCCATGAGGCCCACTAGGATTGTACATGCTTATTTCTTGGTCCCTAGTGTGGTGTTCCTTGTTGAATTGCTCTACCCAATTCTTCTTCGAATAGGTACGCTAATAACTATTTCTTCTTCGCATAGCTACACTAACATGGACCCCACAAATGACCAATCTTCCACCTCATCATATCCTAGAATTGATGAGGCCTTCCCTTCCCAAAGTGTGGGTGGTTATCGGTTATGTAAGTCCAATGGGTGAGGAATGAGTCCTCCACATCCAAGCTATATGATGTTATACCGCCAAGCACCATCATCTTTAGCACGCAATGTTAAACTGTAGCCTCATCCCATGCAATGCACATGGGGTTCTGCACCTCTGTCATTCTTCACACCCAATAATCTCCAAGGGAGTGAGATATTAATCTTCTTCTTGGTAGGGAATGACATAATCTTCACATGTAATGAGATCCTCTTCAGAAATCCCTCCTAGAGTAAGTCCCAATCTCCATCTCCATGGACTACTTACCATGCGTAATCCCTGCTTTATCCCTTGTTAATGGATATTTCATGATGTGAATGTATGGTATAATACTTCCTATTATTTCTCACAATGAGCATGAATCATGTGGTCTTAGATGTTAGTAATGACCATGCCACCCTTATTCTAGACATCCATCCTAGAGTAAGCCCCAATCTCCACCTTCACGGGCCACTAAAAACGTTCAATCCCTAAGAAACTAACTATATGGATTTTTATCCATTTATTTTAAACAAGGTATGTAGGAAAACTCCATGAGGTTCAATACTGACCATTGGTAAACATTGGTTCCATCATCCTAAGGGTGAACCTCTTGGATCTCAGTATCCACCTTCATCCATTACCATCCAGATCTTTCCCTCTAGCCACTATATCTTGGGAGGATCATTCCCTGCCCAGATCTCACATCTTCTTTAAGTCCATCTAGAAAAAATCAATGAGTAGTCCACACACCGCATGATTGAGCCTATTCCATAAATATAAGCCCCAACTCCCCTTTTAAAACTATGCGGACTTTGATTCCCAACCAGCTGGGATACGTAGGAAACCTCCCCAAGGTTCAAGACCAATGCTATCTTATTCACATTGGTTCACTCTTGTCCTTACCATATGATGTTAAACTGTATGTGATACTCGAACTATGTGGGGTTTGATCCACACCTCCTAGGAATGGTATATAGAAAGTATCCATAAGGGTTAATCCTATCCATCAGTAAACCTTGGTCTCCTAGGGGTGCCCCCAAAACTATAAAAATAGGCTATTTACATGGTTCAAAACCATAGAAATAGGACCCAAAACCATGGCCATAGGCTACGACCACAGTTTTTACCAACCGTGGCTGCTATCGCTGTGGCAGTAGGGTCTGACCTATGACCAAGGTTTTAACCATGGAAATGGGTGTCTCCATTGTCAACCATGACAGTTGACCTATGGACACAGTTTTAACCATGGCTATATCCCTATAAAACCATGGAAATAACCTAAAAATAATGTGTGCCTAGTCGAATTCGATCCCTACACCTTCACTTCACATTTCAGTGACCTAAACACTACACCACCAAGGCCTTTGTGTGTGTATATATATATATATATTATGTTATATATATTGTTAAAAACTATGGAAATATCAGAAAAAATGTGGAAATAGTTCTTCCCATCATTTTTTAGTATGAAATTTTTTCTCTCGTGAAAGGAAGGGAGACCTATAGCCACAGTTTTCAAAACCGTAGCTATAGACCTTAGAAAAAATGGCCTATATCCATGGTTTTGAAAACCATGGCTATATCCCATGAAAAAATGACCTATATCCATGATTTTAAAACCATGGCTATAGGTCCGTGGTAGTAGCCTCTTTTTCTAGTTGTTCCCTCTCAATGATCCACCTCTAGTGGTGTTTAGATCAACCTTAATGGTGTTTAATATTCCCTTCATGGGATACATCACCCTAGATCCACATCACAGAGGTGTTTTGATCCATCCTCCATCACTTCATCCATTACCTCACCCTTATCCCGGTGAGATCACTCCATCAATTACATACATTTCATCAGAAATTCCTCCATGTCTATCTTGATTCTTACTCATAACACCACATCTTCGCGATATCATTCCATCCACATCACCTCTACTCCTAGAATAACTCGAGTAGATGATCATGCATAAGCCCCACAAAACCCATATTCATCCAACCAAGAGAAACCCTCTTGTGATAGGTAGCTAGAAATGTATAATCCCCAAACCACCCCTTCTAACTATGTGGGTTTTGATCCCTATATTCTACATAGTTTATGTAGGAATCCTGTACGAGGTTCAATCCCAGCCAATGGTAAACCTTGGTGTCCCCCTCATTGGGGTACACCTCCCTGATCTGCCCTCAGTGGTGTCTATATCAACCTTCACGACATGGATTCTTTCCCTTTATGGGAAAAATCAAAAGGGTTCTTCATCAGAGGTGTTCCCACTCCTAAAATGGAAAACCTTGATGCCTCTCTCTTAGGGACATGCCCCTTCGCAGTGTGAAATATTCCCTTTATGGTACACACCATCTCAGGTCCTCCATCTTTGGGTGTTCTGATCCATCCATCTGGTAAACCTTCCAGGTGTTCCCTCCTAGGGATATACCTTTTTGATAAAACTTCACCAGGCATCATGATCAACCCCTCTTTATCTCTACAATACATTAAACTCATGGCCTACCTCGTGTTAAACATGATATGCCTGAGGAAAACCCCAAAAGACACACCTTCAGTATAATCGTCTCTATAAGATATTAAACCCACAACATACCCTGTGTTAAACATGGGATGCTAAGGAAAACCTTGGAATACATTCCTATAGCATAAGATACCCCACAATTGATGTGGGAAGCCTCAATTTTCCACTCCCTTGAGAAGCCATCCGATGAGGAAGAATATAAGTGCTCCAATGTTCCAGCATCCATACATGCTCTGCGATGCCCAACATGACTAATCTCCCGACCAAAGGCTGATGCTCTGACTAGAACCCTTGGAATGTCTAGATAGAAGCAATATAATTAACCGGAATCCACAAAGAGATGACATTGGGAACAAGTTTAATGAAAAAAATCTTAATTTATAAGGGAGACCCGAATTAGGCGACAAGTTCCAAGGAGGAATCCATGGAACGAAGAACCAACATCCCATCATTCTGTTTCGATCAAAGAGTAGACATATCTAAATAAGTGATGAATTCCACCCAAATTTGGAATATAGGAATGAGGGGGCAACAAATGCACGTGTCATAGCTTGCATATCATGATGATGTGTGCACCCCAACTGAAAGCATCAGAACCAATATGCTTATGCATCTTGTTGTGTGTGTGTGTGTGTATTTTTTATATATGTTGAATGTGTGTATATATATGCATGTGTATGTATTCATGTATATGTGTATGTGAACATGTGTGTGAGATGTACATATATTCATGTGTATATGTGTATGTGTATGTGTATGTATAGAACATGTGTATATGTATATGTATGACATGTGTTATTAAGTTTTAATATTATTTCACATTTAATATATATATATATATTTCATTTTTGATATAATATTTTTATAATTTATTCATTTTTTAAAATTTATACATATTTATTTATTAAGCATTATTTTTAATATTTTTTTAATTTCAATGATCAGTATTTATTCAATTTTATTTATTAAGTTGTAATATTTTTAAAATGTTTTAAGTTTATGTAATTCAGTTATTTAAATGTTTTTTAATATTTTCTTCATATTTTTACATGTTTATAATTCATCCAGTTAATCTTATGTATTTATTTTTTTAAAAAGTTTTGTCTATTAAAATTTATTTATTTATTTTTAATATTTTCTCATTTAATATTATTTATTCATTTTTAATTTTTTCTAATTTGTATATTTATTGGAATTTTATCATTTTTTAATATTTATTTATACATATATTTATTTACTATGTAATAGTTTCAATATGTTTGTAATTTATATGAATAATATTTATTCAATTTTTTCTTAAATTTTAAGATTTAAAATATGCTTAAAATTTAGATAATCAATTTATTTAAATTCATTTTAATTTATTTTTTAATTTAAATAGTCAATATTTTTATAAATTATTTAATTTTATTTATTAATTTTTAATATTATTTCATTTAATATATATATATATATATTTCATTTTAAATATTTATTATTTTTAATATTTTGTAAATTTATTCATTTTTTAAAATGTATATATTTTTATTTAATATGTTTTTACATTTTCAATATGTTTGTAATTTATATGATTAACATTTATTCATTTTTATTTATTAAGTTTTAATATCTTCAATATGTTTGAAATTTATATAATTTAATCCTATAAATGAATTTTAATTTAAATATTTTTATAGCCAATATAATTCATTTTTAATAGCTTTGTTATTTTTATGATTAATAATATCTATTTATTCATTTTTATTAATTTTTATATATCTTTAATTCAAGAAGTTAATGCCATGAATTCAATTTTTTAAATATTTTTGTCATTTATTCAATTTCATTTATTCATTTTTAACATTATTTCATTTAATATTATTTATTCATTTTTAATATGTAAGAACCCATGTTTTTCCAGACTGTAGTTTTGAGTAGAAATTTGAATTTTTATTTCAGATGATTGTAAGGGGTAAAATGGTCTTTCCCCCCTAATATATGACCTTAGATAATTTTTTTGACCACTCCGTTGGTCCTCGAATAGGGTGTTTACCCTAGGACAAGAGTTTCCTAGAAATTCGAGCCCTTTCGAATTTCGGAAGAATAATTAATAATTAAAAATAATTAATTAAATATTAATTTATTCATGCAGGTTCATTTGGACATATCTTTTTAATGGAGCATCGTATTGAGATTCTATCTCTGCTGTTGAGTCCGAAATGGAAAGTTTTTCCTAGGCGAGGCATAAACTTGAGTCGGGCATATAAGGCCCTATCCTTAAACATTACATAATCTTGAATTAAGTTAATAATTCACATTGAGAATCTTTTTAGGTATAGAGCTTTAGAGAATTAGATCATAACCTATAAATAACAAATTGAATATTACATGTATACACTTCTACTCAGTATCCATTTTTTTTATAAAATAAAAACTCTTAAAAGAAAAGAAACATGTTTAGTTCCATGTTTTAGGCAACATGACTTTTCCTTGATCCCATCCTTGACCCTATTCCACTTTAAGTCCTGTGGAAAACATTTAAAAAACTTAGGGTGAGAATAAAAAGATCAGTAAGGGATACAAAAATAAGGAAAACTATTATTTTTTCAAAACAACATGTAAACCATGAATACTTTGTCATAAGTAATACTTTTCACCTTTACGAAGTATTAAATACTTTTTACTGAATAAAAGCTCATTTCTTACCCTTTTGTAACTAAAAGATTACCATAAAACCCATAGAAATCACACATAACATATGAAAGGTAAACTTGGGAAATAATCATACTTAAATGGAATAACCATACGGTCAACTTCCACAAATCATTCTTACAAATGAAATAGCCATACAACCAACTTCCATACCCAATGCATTAGAGGTTATTACGTAACCGACCATCCTTGGTTTATCATAGAACCACCCATTTTTTGGTTTATCATGTAACCAAAAGTCATTGGTTTATCACATAACCACCCGTCAAATGTCCAAGTACCATTATATAATCATAACACATAAAATATTGCAAATATCAACATTTCACTAATAACATTTAATTTGAAATAACAAGAAATCATTTCAAGATATTGAAATAATCAATCCATTTCAAAAACAATTTTAAATATGAAAACACCCAAAAAGTTAATAAGGTATTTCTTTTCTTCTTAAAAACATTAAGGCTTATAGAGGAATCCAAATAACGATTATGGCAGCCGAGAGGTTATTGTCACCGAAAACGTTAAAAACATTCCTTTTGTCGTTTAGAAAAATGCTTCGTAGATAAAAGATTTCATTTGAATGAAAGTAAAAGTCAAAGGGGTTTATACAACACATAAAATAAAGTTATGTATAAATCAAAATATTCCTCAAAGAAAAGATATTGAGACAAAGTCCCTTACCTTGTGTCTGACTTGATTCGTTCGTTCTTTAATTTCCTCAAATCGGGTAACTTCTTTTGATTTGAGCCAAAGGGCTCTCTTGAATTGCCTTGTGCCTAGGAGAAGGATTATAGGATGAAGGAAGGGATGTTGTTATATTACTTGGTCATATGTTGGATGAGACAAGGGGTCTTGATAGGTGTAAGTAAGGTTTAAAGGTGGTGTCCTTTTATAAGAGGGAGGAGGGGCACTTTAGGAAAGTTTGAAAGTACTATTTTATTATTAATTTATTTTAGAACTATAATAACAAAAAATTGATATATTTAGAATATCATATGATTATGGTTTTAAATCCTCTCATCCAATGGGTTTTAGACAAGTTTATGTCACAAATTTAACCTTATCTCTAAGCTTTAACCCTTAGTTAACTAATTTAACTTTTACCATGTCTTCTTGTATATTCTTACTATATGGTTAATGTATTTAATATAAAATGACAATAAACCCAAAAATGGATCATTAATGACATTTGTAAAATCATATATGTCGTTTGGAAAAATATTAGATTTTTAAGACTATTATATCATTTAATAAAATATTAATTTATTTAAAAACTCATTTATGTCAATTTTTATACTATTCGTATCATGACTTTTTAAAAAATCTATAACAACTTGATTCATTCTAAAAAAATTCATTAATTAAAATAAAAAAAATTCATACTCATCCATAAAATTAGTGTATGGCATAAAAAGTTTCAAAATAAATTTATTTTTATTTTTATAATCTCATTTATTTAAAAAATTCATTAATAAGGTAATCACTTCATCACTATTGTGTCATAAATAAATAAATTTATTTTATGTCTATAAATTATAAATAAAATACCATGATGTAGGAAATATTTTTATCTTTCTAATTGATATTTATAGTCAAATATATTACTTATATAACCCCATATAAAAACTGGTTTAGTAAAAGATACATGTTTGGGTTATATTTTCCTAAACTTTAAATTAAAAGTAATTAAATGTCATTTTCACACACAAGTGGCTCCATGGGGTTCTAAAATCGATCCATGGATTCCCATGTATGGTCATATACCATCCAATAGGGTTAGGATATGTTTTAGGGTAATTTAATATTATTATAATATTATTTTTTACCCTTATTTACCAGATTTACCCTTTAACCATGGTAAATAAAATATTTACTGAAGTTACTATTCATAATGTCTAAAAATAAATGTTACCTATTTATAAAATTTATACCTCATGATTACAAATATAAAACCCATTTTTCCAAATTCAAAACACAAAAGTTTCAGAAATTAATTTAAAATTAATTCCTATTGTCAAAACCCAAAAGCGTGTTTTAAAGAAATAATAACTATCAAAACATTGACATGTGTTTTTGTCTAATTAAAATGTGAAATTACTTCCAATGACCAAAATTGAATTAAATGGTAAACAAATAATCTAATTAAACTTCAAAACCAATTAAAAAGATAATCTAACCATATAAATAAATTAGATGAAAAGACAATTTTGACTTAAAATGCAGTATTTTCAGTATTCATTAAAAATGAACTTTATCAGAAAAATTCCAAAAAATTACCTAAAGTAAATTTTGATGTCCCAATTCTAAATAAGAATTTTATTTTTTCAAATGGAACATATAAAAGTGACAAAAACTATATTTAAAAAGGGTTCTCCGTTAAAGGGCGGTAAAACTACATTTAAAAAATATTAGAGTATTTATGCTTAAAATTGGATTCATTATCATTTTAAGCCTCTAAAATTTATTGGATAAATGTAAATACATTTAAAAATCATGTATAATTATAATATGTTTAGTTATTTTAATTCCCTCTAATACAAAGGCTAGACGTTAATTATCATTTAAAATAATAATATTATATTATTATTATTTTTATGAGTATGACTTAGCCTTGTGTGAAATATAAGATTTCGAAGAAACCCATTGTTGTGTGTCAGGTACACCATTAAACATAGAATCCCCTTTAAAGTAAAATTAATATTTAATTCACAAATATTAATAAATATGAAAATGCTATATTCTTTACTTACCTAGGATGTTACATCCTTCCCCCCTTTTGGAAATTATGTCCTTGAAATTTTATTCACTTATCAAATAAGTGGGGTATTTATACTTCATAGAATTTTCAGATTCCCATGTTTCCTCTTCAATCATATTTTTTTTACAAAAAACCTTTACCAGATGAATTACCTTATTCTGCAACACTTTCTCTCTACGGTCAAGAATTTGGATTGACTGTTCCTCATAAGAGATATTCTCTTCCAACTGAACTATCTCTAGACTCAAAACATGAGATGGATCTAGCATATAATTTCTCAACATTGAAACATGAAAGACATTGTGTACTTGGGATAAACATGGAGGTAAATCCACTATGTAGGCAACTAATCCAACTTTCTCTAAGATTTCATAGTGTCCAATGAACCTCAGACTCATCTTCCTCTTCTTACCAAAACACATCACACATTTTCATGAAGAAAATTTGATAAAGACATGATCACCTACCTCGAAAGAAATATCCTTCCTTCTGTTTTCTGCATAACTTTTCTTCCTGATCTAAGAAGCCCTCATGTGTTTCTGTATCAACTGAACTTTCTCTGCCATCTCTTCTACCAATTTCGATCCCATCAATTTCCTTTCACCTACTTTATCCCAAAAAGCTAGAGTTCAATACCGCTTCCCATATAATGCCTCAAATGGATCCATCTGTATACTGTAATGAAAACTATTTTTATAAGAAAACTCAACCAAAGAGATATGTTGGTCCCAAATTCCCTGTTAATCCATTGAAGAAGCACGTAGAATATCTTCCAATGTATGAATTTTTTATTCTGACTGCCCATCAGATTGAGGATGAAAAGCTATAATAAAATTTAATTCAGTACCCAATGACTTCTAAAGTCCTTTCCAAAAGTTATAAGTAAACTTGAGATCACGATCAGATACAATAGAGAGGGGAACTCCATTTAACCTGAATATCTCTTTAACATACAACCGAGAAATTTGATCTAGAGACAGAGTATCTCAAATTTGAAGGAAATGAGCAAATTTAGTCAATTGATCAATAATAACCCAAATTACATTATTACCTCGTGATGTCTTCAGTAATCCCACAATAAAGTCTATGGATATATTTTCCCATTTCCACTCTGGCACCGATAAAGGCTAAAGTATCCCTTCGGGTAACTACAACTTTTCTTTAACTTGTTGACAAGTCAAAAACTTCATAGTAAAGTAAAAAATATCTCTTTTTATTCCATCCAACTAGTAATACTCCCAAAGATCTCTGTACATCTTAGTACTGTCGAGATGAACTAAAAATGGAGAACTATAACCTTCATATTATAACTCTTTCTTCAATTGTGAATCACAAGGCACACATAATCTCTTCCCAAATCTCAAAATAAAATCATTGTAAATTTTAAATTCATGCAACTTACCCTTATGAACCAACTATACCTTTTTCTGCAACTCATAGTCTTCCTTCTCCACTTGCTTAATTATGTCTAAGAGAGATGATTTCATTGATACCTGAAACAAAACAGAGGAATTTCCTGCACCAAAAAATTCTATGACAAAGTTTATCAAATCGTTAATCAAAGGATCTTGTTCCAAATGTAACATGGTTAATGTAGCATTATTTTTTTGACTCAAATCATCAACCACTTTATTTAATTTTCCTGGATGGTAATGAATCATGCAATCATAATCCTTGATTAATTATAACCATCTCCTCTATCTCATGTTAAATTATTTCTGAGTGAATATATACTTCAAAATTTTGTGGTCAGTATATATTTCACATTTTACTCCATACAGATGATGCCTCCAAATTTTTGAAGCAAAAACTACAATAGCTAATTCCAAATAATTTGTAGGGTAATTTATCCCATGAGGCTTCAAATTACATGAATCATAAGAAATTACCTGATCATTATGCATTGGGACACAACCAAGTTCTTTCAATGAATCATAAATGTAGATAAAAAATTCACAATCTCTGGAAGGTAATGAAAAAACTGGAGCATTCACCAATCTTCTCTTCAATTTCTAAAGAAAATCATTAAATTCTTTTGTCCAGATTAACTTAACACCTTATCGAGTTAACTAAGTCAGTGGGATAGATAACCGTACAAAATTATCAAAAAACCTTCTGTAATAGCCTTAAAAACTAAGAAAACTACAAATATCAGTTATATTTTTGGGTATTGGACATTATTCAACAATTTTCTTTTAGCAGGATCAACAGTTATGCCATTTTTTTGAAACAGTGTGACCAAGGAATGAAATTTGTTGTAACCAAAACTCACACTTTCTGAATTTCCCATATAATTTATTTTCTTTTAAGGGTTTCAAGAAAACCCTTAAATGAATTTCATGTTCATCTTTACTTTTAGAATATACCAAAAAGTCATCAATCAGCACAACCAAAAACTTATCTAAGAACTCATGGAAAATTCTATTCATAAGATCCATGAATACAATAGATGCATTGTCTTACCCAAAAGGCATAACTAAAAATTCATAATTTCCATATCTAGTATGAAATATGGCCTTTAGAAAATATTCTTCCTTTTATTCAACTGATGGTACCTCGACCTCAAGTCAATCTTCAAAAAATACTAAGATCCCTAGAGATGATCAGACAAATCACCAATATGAGGAAAAATATACTTGTTCTTAATAGTGATATTATTCAAGGCTCTATAATCAATTCAAAGTCTCATTGAACCATCTTTCTTTTTAACAAACAAGACTAGAGCACCCCATGGTGATGTACTAGGTCGAATGAAACCTTTATCTAGGAACTCCTGCAATTGTTTTTTAACTCTAAAAGTTCAATTTGAGCCATTCAATAAGGGGGTTTTAAAATTTTATTAGCATCATGAACTAAGCCAACAGTAAATTCAACTTACCGATCAAGTATAATACTAGGCAACTGATCAGGGAAAACATCAATATACTCATTTACTACTGGAATATCATTAATATGAATAGTTACTTTTTTTTCAGCAATATGTGCAAGGAAACATTCATTTCCATCTTTTACTAGTTTATCATCTTCTAGATATGTTATCAAATATAGGGGTTCATTCTTTACAAAAACTAAAAGTCTTTATAAAAAGAAACCTCTTTAGATCTACAGTCAATCTTAGCATGGGAAATAGAAAGTCAATCAATTCCAAAAATAGCATCAAACTCTAGTAGAGGAAAAACAAAAAGGTTTGCAGGTATATTATTTCCAAACACAAGGATATGAAGGTTCTTATAATTTCTTTTTGCCTCAATATTTCTCCCAGGTGTTTTTACCATAAGTTATGGATTCATTTCTTGAGGTGGAATTACAAATTTTCCTGAAAATTTCTTATAAATGAAAAACTTTTTAGACCGTAAATCAAACAATACATTGGCATAATTAAAAAAAAAGTACTCGATACCACTTCATTTGATGGTCCCACTTCAACTGCAATAGTAGCAAAACATTTTTCCCCAGCCTTATGCTTTTAATCTGCCCGATTTCCACCCTGGGTAATCAACTATGGACACACATTGGCATAATTACCAAACTCATTGCAACTAAAACATCATACCACTCGCTTTTCATTTCCTGCTTCATCATCTTCCTTATAGTTACAAGAAATATGACTAGTCTTACCACACCGAAATCACTTTCCATATTTTGAGAGACATTCTCTAGGATGTTTTTTACCACACTTCTCACAAGATGGAAATTTAATTTTATTACCTCCAAGATTCTTTGATGAATTCTTTCCCTTTTCCTACCAACTAGACGTCTTCTCTTACTTGATCTCAAGGAACACCTGATCATCAGAAAACTCCACTTCTACCTTCTCAGAACATCTGACAAGTTTCTCATAGCTTTTGAATTCATGAGAGGCTAATGCTCTTCAATATCACAGCTTCAGTCTTGAGTAAAATCGATTTATCTTACTATCAAGATCTCAGATGAAATTTGGAGCATAACTTTCCAGTTGAGTGAACTTTTCTTTATAAGCAGCCACTGAGTCATCCTACTGCCTCAATTACAAGAATTTTTTTCCATATTAAGTCGAACTGCCATAGTAAAATATTTCTCAAGAAACATACCTTTTAATTTTTCCTAACCAAGAGCATCAATCTCCTCACTGTTCCTAATATTTTTAACTATCGACCACCACTGAGCTGCTTATCCTTCAAAATGATAAATAGAAAGACTAACCTTTTGATTGTTTGTACAACCCATGAAATAAAAAATATTTTATATTGCTTTGATCCACCCTTCATCTTGAACAGGGTCAGATGATCCTCTAAATGATGGAGGATGTTGCGTTATGAAATGATCCACTATATACATGTTCCTCTGGGGTTGATCTGGTTGATCTCGTGCATGTATAACACCACCATTTATATCCCGATTAAACAACACCATTACTACAACAAGTTGTTTAGTTCTGATTCCAACCTTCTCGGGATGCTGATTTGGAAGGTTATTCTCCTCTGTATGCCTTCCCAGCACTACTTCCCTGTTTCCTCTATGGAAAACTATTCTGAACAAACATATCTTAGACAAATCAACATAGTAATATTAAAGTTCTATGTACTTTAAATTTTACCATAACATAAAAATCATTTATGGATATTCTATTAACAAAATTCTAACTCCTAAAGTTATCTAAATAGACCTATGATACCAACTATAAGGCACAACCTTAAACATCAGATAATCTTGAATTAAGTTAATAATTCAAATTAAGGATATTTTTAGGTTTAGAGATTTAGATAATTAGGACATAACTTATACATAACAACTTAAATATTACATGTAGACACATCTACTCAGTATCCATTTTTTTATAAAATAAAAACTCTTAAAAGAAAAGAAACATGTTTAGTTCTATGTTTTAAACAACATGACTTTTCCTTGATCCCATCCTTGACACTATTCCACTTTATGTCCTATAAAAAACATTTAAAAAACTTGGGATGAGAATAAAAATATCATTAAGGGATACAAAAAGAAAGAAAACTGTTAGTTTTTCAAAACAACATGTAAGCCAGGAATACTTTATCATAAGTAATACTTTTCACCTTTATGAAGTAGTAAATAATCTTCACTAAATAAAAGCTCATTGCCTACCCTTTTGTAACCAAAAGATTACCATAAAACCCATAGAAAGTACACATAACATATAAAATTTAAACTTGGGACATAATCATAATTAAATTAAATAACTATACGGTCGACTTCCACAAATAATTCTTACAAATGGAATAACCATACAGCTGACTTCCATACCCAATGCATTGGAGGTTATAACGTAACATCTGACCTTGGTTTATCACGGAACCTCCCATAATTTGGTTTATCATGAAACCAACCGTCATTGGTTTATCATGTAACCACCCTTCAAATGTCAAAGTAGCATTATATAATAATAACACATAAAATATTGTAAATATCAACATTTCACTAATAACGTTTAATTTTCAACAACAAGAAATCATTCCAAGATATTGAAGTTCTCAATCCATTTCAAAAACCATTTTCAATTAAAAAACACCCAAAAAGGGAATAAGGGATTTATTTTCCTTTTAAAAACATTAAGGCTTATAGATGAATCCAAATAACAATTACAGTGGAAGAGAGGTCATTGTCACCAGAAACGTTAAAAACATTCCTTTTGTTGTTTAGTAAAACACTTTGTAAATAAAAGATTTACTTTAAATTAAAGTAAAATTAAAATGGTATTATAAAAAATATAAAATAAAGTCATGTATAAATTAAAATATGACTCAAATAAAGGATATTGAGACGAAGTCCCTTACCTTGTGTCTGACTTGACTCGTTCGTTCTTTAATTTCCTCAAATCGGGTAACTTCTTTTTATTTGAGCCAAAGGGCTCTCTTGAATTTCCTTATGCCTAGGGGAAGGATTCTAGGATGAAGTGAGGGACATTGAGAGCTTATTTGGGCTGAGGTTGGATGATCCAAGGTGTTTTTAGAGGTATAAGTAAGGGTTAGAGGTGCAGTCCTTTTATAAGAGGGATGAGGGGCACTTTATGAATGTTTGAAAGTATTATTTTATTATTAATTGATTTTAGAATTATAATGACACTAAAGTGATATATTTTGAATATCAGAGGAGGATGGGTCTAAATCCTCTCATCCAATGGGTTTTAGAAAAGTTTATGTCACAAATTTAACCTTATCTTTTAGCTTTAACCCTTAGTTAACTAATTTAACTTCTTCCATGTCTTCTTGTATATTCATACTATATAATTAATATATTTACTATAAAATGACAATAGACCAAAAAAAGATCTCTAATGAAATTTGAAACATCATATATGTCAGTTGGTCAAATCTTAGATTTTTAGGACTATTATATCAGTTAATAAAATATTAATTTATTTAAAAACTAATTTATGTCAATTTTTATACTATTCATATCATGACTTTTTAGGAAATCCACTACAAATTGATTCATTTGAAAAAACTTAATTAATTCAAAAATAACAATTCATACTCATCCATAAAATTAGTGTATGGCATAAAAAGTTTTAAAATAAATTTATTTTAATTTTTATAATCTCATTTATTTAAAACCTTCATTAATAAGGTAATCACTACATCACCATTGTGTCATAAATAAATTTACTTATTTGATGTCTATAAATTATAAATAAAATACCATGATGTAGAAAATATTTTTATCTTTCTAATGACTATTTATAGTCAAATATATCCCTTATATAACCCCATATAAAAATAGTTTTAGTAAAAGATACATGTCTCGGTTATATTTTCCTTAACTTTAAATTAAAAGTAATTAAATGTCACTTTCACACACAAGTGTCTCCATGGGGTCCTAAAATTTACCCAAGGATTCCCATGGTCGGATATAACCCATAAAATAGGGTTAGGACATGTGTTAGGGTAATTTAATATTATTATAATATTATTTTTTACCCTTATTTACTATATTTACCCTTTAACCATGGTAAATAAAATATTTACTGAAGTTACTATTCGTAATGTCTAAAAATAAATGTTACCTATTTCCACAATTTATACCTTATGATTCCTAATATAGAATCTATTTTTCCAAATTCAAAACACAGAAGTTGCAGAAATTAATTTAAAATTAATTCCTGTTTTCAACACCAAAAAGCGTGTTTTTAAGAAATAATAACTATCAAAAGATTGACATATGTTTTTTTCTAATTAAAAAGTGAAATTAATTCCAATGACCAAAATTAGATTAAATGGTAAAATTATAATCTAATTACACTTCAAAACTAATTAAACATATAATCTAACCATATAAATAAATCCAATGAAAAGACAGTTTTGACTTAAAATGCAGTATTTTTCACTATTCATTAAAAAAACGAACTTTATCAGAAAAATACCAAAAAATTTACCTAAAGTATATTTTGATGTCCTGATTTTAAATAATATGTTTTTTTTAAATGTAACATATAAAAGTGACAAAAATTAGATTTAAAAAGGGTTCGCCGTCAAAAGGTGATAAAAATACCTTTTAAAAATACTAGAGTATTTATGCTTAAAATTGGATTAATTCTCATTTTAAGCCTCTAATTTTTTTTGGATAAATATAAAGACATTTAAAAAATATTTATAATCATAATATGGTTAGTTCTGTTCATTCCTACCAATACAACGGCTAGGGGTTAGCTACCATTTAAAATAATAATATTATATTATTATTATTTTTCTCAGTATGATTCAGCCTTGTGTGCAACATAAGATTTCGAAGAAACCCATTGTTGCATGTCGAGTACTCCATCAAACATATAATCACCTTTAAAGTAAAATTAATATTTAATTCACAAATTTAATAAATATGAAAATGTCATATTCTTTATTTACTTGGGATGTTACAGGGCACTGGGGCAGGCCCGAACCCCTTTTCCTTCCTTTTCTTTTTCTTTTTATTTTATTTCATTTCTTTTTCACACTTTTCTCTTCTTTCCTCCTTCTCATGCACTCCTATCATATGACTCTTCCTACACCATTTGATTGAGGGATAAAAAGGGTAAGGGAGAAAATATAGAGAGGGAAGGAGAGGGTGGTACCATCACGAATCCCTCAATGCACTAAGTTGGTGTATGGCGACCGTGAACCGCCAAATCAAGTGATGCTTCAGAGGTTTCCGCCCGAAGGTAGTCCATTTTATATATTTTCTTCAAAACCCCTTTAAAATCATTATTTCAAGTTTTTATATCCTTATTATGCTTGTATGCGGTCTTTAGTAGCCCGATCTATTGTTTCAGGGGAAAACAGGCGATTTGGGAGATCTGAGGGTTTCCTGTTTGGGGAAACCAGGTCACACGACATGTAGTCTAGGGTTACATGCCGTGTTTTCTTACTGTTCATGGAAGATGAAGTTTTAAGGATTACACACCATGTATACACACCATGTACTGGTACTTGGGAGTGTGGTTGAGTACCTGGGCATGACTACCCGTGTAAGGGTACATGGCCATGTAGAGTACACGGCCAGAGCCCATGTGGGTAGCACACCGTGTAAAAGTACACAACTTTTCCAAGTAGACGACTAAGATGGTTGAGGGACATGGGCATGCACCCCATGTTGGGTACACACCATGTACCCATTTCAAACACTGTGTACTTGGGATTTTCACATGTCCAAGCTGACAGAAGTACATGACCATGTGGGAGCTCAAAGGCACACTCCGTGTATGGTCTCTTCACGTCGTGTAATACTCTCTTGGTACCCTTTGAGGATCTTTTCCTATTTCATGCCTCAGTGTTAGATTTGGACCTATGAGTAGTCCATTCTGAGTAGTTTCCCATGTAGATCACGACGGTGAAACCCATGGAATGGTTTGAGGACTACTAAATGGTGTTTTGGGGCTTCTATATAAATGGAGAGGTTTTTCCTCTAGTTATAAAATCCAATTATCTTCTAAAATTGATACTTGAATGTGAATGATATGTTGGGTGTTTGTACCAACCTAGTGGATACCTTTGATCTGAGATGAGCTATGAGCTATATCCCATGATGTCTTTCTTTGGAGAATGTTCCACTTGTGAGACATTCTCATATGGCCTATGTGATCATGAGACCTGTTGCTTCTAAGGATCCCCTAAGGGATGCCTTTTCTTACATGTTGATCTAGGGAGTCCCTTGTAGGATTCCTCAGTTGTGTACCATTTAGAGGATCCCTTTTTTAGGATGTATCCATAGTTTATCATTCAAGGATCCTGTGTAGGATTCCTACTTTACCTTTACAACTTGGGATCTCGAGTAGGATGTATTCACTCATATTTACCTAGAGAATCCTGAGTATGATTCCATTTAGTGATTGGCTTGAGGGACCCAGTGGGTGCCCATTGTTTGATTGACCCTGAGCTGTTATATTAGGTTTGGGTAGAGATACTGTTCAGGTTTCACCTAGAACCCGTGCCAAAATGATACACCCATGGGGATATGGATGGAGTGCTGTGTTGGGAATTTGAGCCACCATCACTCATTTGTTTATGTCTCTAACTTGGTTTTACTAATGTGATAGTGTTTACCAGAGGATATTCCTAATTGGTGGTTGTTGATCCTGATGCGAGGCATCTTTCTTTCTCTTGGGATGCCCATATGTTCTCCTTGGGATCTATATTGCTTATTGGGATACTCAGATGTGTTTTATTGGGATCTGGCTTCTGAGCTATGTTATTTCTTATATTTTACTAGTACCCAGAGGTATTACATAGTAGTTGTATATTGAGCTTGATTATTTATATATATATTATAATATATATTTTGTTGGGATGTCTATAGGTGATTCCTAGAATTTAGATGCTGAGCCTTACATGTTTATTGCATTCCCATAGTGATACTTGGATTCCAGTTGGGGGAATGCCTTAGATGAGCTCAGAGGGAAGTTTAATTAAACCTTGAGCGAACCATGGATCCAGTTGAGGGATTCCTTGGACATACTCAATGGTCGAGTATTTTTACACCTTGAGTGATACTTGGATCCAATTGAGGGATGCCTTGGATGGGATCAGTGGGTTATAGACTTATGTACTCTAAGTGATACTTGGATCCAGTTGAGGGATGCCTTGGACGGGCTCGGTGGATTATTATTTTATGAACCCTGAGTGATACCTGGATCCAGTCTAGGAATTCCAGGGATGGGGTCAATGGTTGTTTACGTTTAATCCTTGGGAGAATCATGGATCCAGTCTAGGGATTTAATGGATGAGCTCACTAGATGATTATAGTTATACCCTGAGTGATACGTGGGTCTAGTTGAGGGATGCATTGGACGAGCTTAGTGGGTGATAATTGAGGTGATATGAGTGATACTTGGATCCAAATGAGGGATTCCTTGGATGAGATCAAAGGGATGATTAATTAAATTCCTAGAGTGATACTTGGATCTAGTTGGGGGATGCATTGGGGGATGCATTGGATGGATTCAAAAAATATATGTTCTATGATCAGAATGATGGTGCTCTTCTGAATGTGTTACATGACTCAAGGGGTAGCATGGAATCTCCTCAAATGTCTAGAATATTCTTCTGGAATATTTTTTGATAAGATTGACCTTGTGTATATGAAATCCTTATTTTGGTGATTGGAGGCAAGTAAGTGAGAACCCAGGGAAGGAAGAGTATCCTTATATGGTGACGTACCTTGCTCAGAGACTTTTCTAGCATTGGCTGAAGCAGGTAGATGCTGATTGGGATTACAGACCCAGATATCAACTTGGTGATACATGGATTGAGTGGCATGACTTACAACTAAATTCCCTTGCACATGATGTCCAGACAATCGGGATTATGAACCCAAGGATAAACTGATGATGTGGTTTCATGTTATTTGATTCACATACCAATGAATATTTATATCTATCTATATATGTATAGGTATGGGACTATACATGTGTACATATATAGTTGTGGACATCCATGGTGGCACTTACCTAGTTGACATGGATTATGGACCCTGGGTTCGACTATGGAATCATGTTGGTTTGGATTACCTTTTGGTTGTGCTTTAGATGGGATAAGTATATTGGTTTTTCATACACTTATATCAACACAGTTATAGGTTGCTTGTCAGTGTGGCCTACTGGGATTATTTCTCACCCCTGCATGTGCACCTCAGTGTATGGTAGACCTTATGTATTATTTTTAGGTTTAGAAAAAGTTTCATGGTAGATAGGGTCGAGGCCCGATGTTTCATGATTGACCAAAGCTGCTCGAGTGGTTATACTAATCGGTTTGGTGCAGTTCAACAGTGTCTAGAGATCAGATATGTGGTTTGGCTTGGAGTTAGTAGTAGAGCCCTATACTTTTAATTTCAGTTTCTCTTGTACTCATATCTGTATGGTCAGCCTAGTGGGTGAAAAGTGTTGTATTTCATAACTATTTAGTCTTTTTTACAACATTTTATTGTTGCAACTTATTGTATTTCAGTTGTTAATTCTTCCAGACTCTGTTTACTTTCCACTGTGTAGGATACTTAGTTGTTTTACACTAGTTACTTACTCTATTATGAGTTCATAGTGTCTCCGCTATCACCTCCTAGTCCCTCACTGCTATTCATAATCCTCTGGCATATGAGGAGGTGCACTTGAGGCCTATTGACCCACCATATTGGGGCACCTATTCAGTGGAATCCAGGTCGGGACGTTACAAAGTGGTATCTGAGGTTTTCTTTTCCTCGTCTTTACTATTTTGGATATGGTAGATTGGAGTATTAAGAATGTGTTGGAACCTGTGATTGATATCAGACTAGTGCATCGAGAACACTTGTTCTAGTAGGAAGTCATGGTTTTTAGGGTATGGGATTGTTGTTCTGTTTTGTGATGTTACAGTTGTATATGATTTTCACCTTGAGAGACACACATATTGTGTTTGAATGTTATGATTAATTTTAGATATCTGGATCTTGGGAATTCTCAAGAGGACATATATGGATTTTTAATCTTGGATGGAAAAAGAAATAGGTGTCTCATGCATCATTTTTGGCACGTAGGATTCACAACATATAGGCCTTCTGGTGTGTGATTTTACTGATGACTGAGGATTTTGGGCCTACTTAATTATATATTTCACTCTAATGGTTGGTTATGTAGATCTATGTTGAGGGTTTTGGTTTGAGGATAATGACTCAGTCCTCATGCACAGGAGGTGGAGTGACCCTAGTAGGTCGATATGGCTTGTAATACCCTTTTTATGTAACCCTTTTTGAGTTTTTTTCTGAGGTATGTGGTTATCTAGTTGGATCACTGAGTACACTGCCAATAGATACCGGGAATTTTTTTTCAAACTGGACCTCTGGGGGGTATTTCCATATGAAGATGCTTTGTGAGGGTCTATTCAGTTTCTCTTCTCTGCTAGTTTTGTGACCTCTTGGGAGAATTTCCTTCTAAAGATGATCAGAGGGGATCTAGGGACCTTGTAGGTCATGTTTTTTGTTTTTATCTTCATTGGTCATTATGATCTTTATCTAGTTCTGGTTGGCTATATCTTTTGGGATAGGTGGTTGGACTTTGTGACCTAGTTGTGAGTCTTTTTATATTGGGCCAGGTGGGAAACCTAGAGGCCCTTAATTCGACTTGGACCCTTGTAGGCTGATGTCTGTTTTTTTCAAGGGAAACCTGCATGAGAGGTTGTACTGTATTTTTTGGTGACTTTTTGGAAGTGATATTGGTTTTACACTTGTCTTGTGATCAAGACATGATTGGTGATCAAGTTTTCGTTATAGAAATGTTGATTCCTTTAGTTTTAACAATTCATATGGTATGATTGTTTTTCAAGACTGGTGTGATAGGAAAAACTGTTCGGGTGCCTGTCCTGGTCAACCAGTGTTTCCGCTATTGCCAATATAGTTAGAGCATGGGTAGATGCTCATGACTGGAACAACATCGTGTATACGAGTCACGTGATTAAGATACATACTGGTTACACATGGTATCATTTGAAACTAAATCAGTGAGTGGATGAGTGTGACCCAATGATGGATTTTTCAAGACTTTTAATGGTCTTGGACCCTGAAAATTGTGTTGGAATGTACCTCCATGGTAGATGTGACATCATGAAATCTTGTGGTACAGTGAGACGGTTGACCTGTGGATGAATCCTATTTAGGTTTTGATAGGATGTGAGCGTGGCTCAAAGGGAGCTATACACGTCTTTGGTGGAATCTTAGTGTACCCATATTAGAGATTATCATGCACTATCTTGATTCATCTTGAGCAATATAAGGAAGAATCGACCCTATGTTGAGCTCCTTTTATTTATAAATGTTATTCGTTTTTGGGGAAGGGAACCTGTTGAGGTTTCACTCTAAGAGTGATGTAAGGTAAGCCATATGACAGGGAGTGCACCATTAGCCGTTTGAGGGTGGTGACCCTCGTTTTTTTTTTGAAACATCGGTGTTTGTGGTGGGCCGTTGGGCTTGGAGGTTTATTTTGAGATGGCAATAAGGGTATTCCTATGGTGGAGTGTACTAGATCAGTCACCATTGAATGTATTCCACATAGAAGTTAGTTGTTGATGCTATAAGACTGACTGTTGGACAATGCATATAGATTGGTTATGCAGATGCTCAGATTAAGTGCATGGTTGCTGGTCCTGGAACTAGGATTCTCAAGGAAGAGAAGGTTTATGGCGGGGAGTTTGTAATAACCCTTGTTTTTTTGGACTGTAGTTTTGGAGTAGAAATTTAAATTTTTACTTTCAGATGCTTATAAGGGTAAAATTGTCTTTTTACCCTATCGTATGATTTTAGATATATTTTTGACCACTTAGTTGGTCTAAGAATAGGGTATTTACCATAGGAAAGAAGTTTGGTAGAAATCTGAGGTGTTCAAATTTTGGTGAAATAATTAATAATTAATATTTAATAATTAAATATTAATTTATTAGTGCAAGTTCATTTGACCATAACTTTTGAACAGAGTGTCAGATTGAGATTCCATCTCCACTATTGAGTCCTGAATGAGGAGTTTTTCCTAGGTGAGGTATAAAATCGAGTCAGACTTTGAGGCCAGCCTGAGCCCCCTTTTCTTTCTTTCCCTTTTCTTTATCTTTTCTTTCTTTTTATTTCTTTTTTCTTATTTACTCATCCTTCTCACACAAAAATATCCTACGAATCCTCCTATTCCATTCAAATATGAGAGAAAAGGGGTAAGGGGGAAAATAGAGAGAGGGAAGGAGTGGGTGGTACCATTGTGAATCCCTCAACACATTGAGTTGGCATATGGAGACCATGGACTATGAAATCAAGCGAAGCTACGGTGGTTTTCACCCAAAGGTATGAATTTTTTTAGATTTTCCACAAAAACCATTTAAACTCATTGGTTCATGTTTTTATAGCCCTATTATGCTTGTATGCGGACCCTATCGGCCATCTCTGTTGTTTCAGGGGCGAAAACATGCAATTTGGGTAATCCAAGGGTTTCCCGTTCGGGGAAACCAGGTCACACGGTGTATAGTTTGGGGTGACATGCCGTGTGTTATTTCCCTGGTTAAGCATTTTTGACATTTTTGTAGATATAAAACATTCTAGGTCAATTAAAAGGCATAGATTCAACTATATCGATCGTACAACGTCGAGGTAGGTGGTTTGTGCCTTTCCGTAGTTGTATTGGAATTATATGTGAAAAATTGGCGAATACCCTAGTTTAGGGTATTGTGTGTTTTGAAAATCTAACCCTGATGATGTCTTCTCTTTTTTGGTTGTTAGAGTAAGGGTTGTTGATTGTGAATTAGTTTTATTACCTTGCTTATGGATTTTTTCCCATGCTTGTTAATATTGGCCATTGGGTCTAGAACTGTCTGTTAGGATGTTTTGTTTTTGTGCCTAGTGTTGTTATCATGGTGTTGATATTGTATGACATGCTTGTGATATGCATTGAATTTTTTTATCCAAGTATTATTTTGATATTTACTTTACTTCTAGATATCATTTGTGCACAATTGTATTACACAGGACTATGGGAACCTGGTGTAGTGAGACCATAGGGGGAATGGACGCTGAGGGATTCCCCAGAGTGTCTGTTACCTTTCACATTGTGAGACCATATAGGTATGGATGTCAAAGTGCTCCCTCAGAGTGTCTATAGTATACTGTTGCGAGACCACAAGGGGAATTAGACATTGTGTACTTCCTCAGAGAGACTATAATTACCATTAAAAGGCCACAAGAGGAATTGGCAGTGAGTTCTTCCTTAGAGAGTCTTTGTCTAAGTTAAACCAGAGGTGTTAGATTGTGAGAACTTCCTAGATTGTAGTTTTTTTGATTGGTTGATTAATTGGTAAATGTAAATGAATGTACTTAAAACTGTAGGATTGTTTTCTTTGAGTAATTCCTTGTTTATTACTTAATTTTTCATATTTTCTTGCTATATATATTCACTGACAGTTAGGCACAGGTCTTTGGGTGTTTTCCTACTGGGATTTGTCTCACACTTGTTTGGGTCATTCTTTTGGGCCCAAACAGATTATAATCTTGCATGTATATATAAGGGAAAATTCCCTTCTACTTTAGGTACTTGATTGCTATAGAGCTGGAGAGCATGGGACCAAGTTGATGCTTGCGATGCTGTTATAGTTTATTTGTTTTGTTGTACTTGGTTTAGTACTGTATTCCATCATTGTGACTTGTTTGGATACTTTCCTAGACATATGTGACAAACATCATTTATATATATGCTCTAGTTGTTTATTTACTTTCAGTTTTCCACTATTTACTTATTGTGTGGTATTATTTCTTGCACTATTGTTATATTCTTGTTTCCACTGTGTTACTCTGCCAATGAGGGAATAGTTTCCCCACAATCACACCCAAGGCCCTTGCTACTAGTTGGCATCCTTTGGCGTTCGGGGAAATGTGCTTGAGGTCATGTGACTAACCAGGTACGGGGCATCTTTGGGTGGCACCCAGAATAGAAATGTTACAAAGTGGTATCAGAGGAATTATTTTCTTCTTGAATTACTATTTTAAGCCCATATATAGGGATAAGAAGGAATATGCAATTGGTAATAAGATATGCCCGAGAGTAGCTAACCCCTATATAGGGAAAATCCAATATGGCTCAAATATTACCATTTTTATGGTTTTTCAATTATTAAAGTTGATTTGATTTCACCATTGGGTGATTCCCATGTTTTGTGCTGTTATCATTGATATTATTGAGGTTCTATTTTTATTGAAACCCGATGAGATGAGGGTGTGACATCTCATGTCTCATATATGCACCTGCTAGGGATCACATGTCATGCATTCTTATCATGCCATTTAGGGTGTATTCCTGATTGCATGTTACTGTGATAGATGATGTTATAGGTATGCATGATATTGTGATAGATGCCTTGATAGAATACCTTCTATTTGATAGGGTATTGGTAATATGAAAAGTTTATTTTGAATTAATGACAAACTTTGGTCCTTGTGGTGTTATAGGACCTCATGGATCAAAATTTGGTGGATCATGTGATTGATTTCACTATTATACTCATTATATACATTAATAAGAATCCAATATTTGATTCATGGGTAGTATGCCCCCCCACATATCAGAATTTGGAACTTTAATGATTGTTTCAGTGTTTTTATGGGTTCTTGAGTATTTTCTAAAGCTTACATTCTGAAAAAACATAGAATACACGGTGTGTATTGATGAATATATTTCATATATCCTTCTTTTCAGGAGGGAACAACTTTTATTAAGTACACTCCGTGTACTGTATATACATGCCATGTAGTCCTAAACCTTGTGACTTGATGTGTGGGCAGAGACATGGGGTTGGAAAGTGTTTGGTGACACAAAACGTGTACTTGGAGTTTATGCCATGTTATAAGAGCCATGCATCCAACCGTGTGACCAACAATATAGGTGGATGAAAATGAGGTTGTACATGCCATGTTCTTTTCTTACACACCGTGTAGAGTCGACCATGTCACTAACCATGTGACTAAAGACACATATGGTTATGACCTAAGGGGTACATGCTGTGTCCAGGGTGCACATTCCATGTAGAGTTACCCAGATAAGAGCCGTGTGTATAGCTGTGTAGAGGAACTTGGGTAGGGAGAAATGATTCAAGTACACACCGTGTCTCAAGGAGAACCCTATGTGTGTATGGGTGATACATGACCAGGTTTGGAAGAGGTACACACCATGTTAATAGCCTAAGGGAACACACAGTGTAGGGGTTATATACACCATGTACCCCTGTTCAGTGAAACTTGATTGTTTTCTTCTCCTACTCTTTTCTTGAACTTCTAAGTTTCATTCCTTGATAATCATGAATTGAGGTGTTCACTTGACCTTGTAAGTCATGCCACCAAGACGTCCTTTGGTTGTACACTAGATACATGGCAATGATCAGACACCAGAAATGGAAGACCAGGGAATACCAGCCGATCCTCCCATCATTCCCATCTTGGTACTACCCATCATTCCAGATAAAAGTGACGATGAATAGTTCTATGAAGACTTAATGAGATTTATGAAGACTTTTGAGGGAGCACTGCATCCTGCCTAGTCTATGGCAGAGTTGACGTGGGTTTTTTAGCAACAACATCCTCCCACTTTCTCAGGAGATGGAGGACCTCTGGCTATAGAGTCATAGTTAGAATCCATGCTGTCTATCTTTGAGTATTTGGAGACACCTCTATAGAGGAGGGTGAAGCTTGCTACTTACATGCTTCAGGATTCCACCAAGAGATGGTGGGATGTTATATCACTGGTGGGACTCTATCAGGGTATGGATTGGAATGAGTTTCATCATGGATTTTATGATTACTTCTACCCAAATATTTTTAGGGATGAACGAGCCTGAGATTTCATGTGTTTATAGCAAGGTACTCTCTTAGTCATGGAGTATTTTTCTCACTTCATAGAGCTGCAGTACTTCAAACCCGTTCCAGGAGGTGATGAGTTATTTCTGGAGAGGAAGTTTGAGGATGGTCTCAGGCATGACATCTGATATTAGGTGAACATCTTCAGGTTGAATTCCATTAATTCTATAGTCAACTAGACTCTGATCATAGAGTGAAACCTAAGGGATTCTGGAGCTGTGATCTTTGGAGGCTCGACATCCGGAATTGGTACCCCTTTGAATGATAGCAGGAAGCACCGCGAGGAGTTTATGCATGGAGATATGAGTTGGGGAGATACTCCTTTAGGTAGCCAGGTGTTATGCTAATAGTGCGGGAAGAGTGGGTATACGAGTACACATTGCCCGAGAGACCCAGTTTAGTGCCGATCTTATGGAAAGATGGGTCAAATTCTGCGTTTCTATGAGATTTTCTCACCATCAACTGGTGATAGGGGTTCTGCTATGACTCCACATTTAGAAGTAGGACCACCAGTTTCTCACAAGTTAGGGAACTATAGTTCTTCAGGACTTTTTGGCTGAGGAGGTGGCTGTGGCCGTGGGAATCATGATACAGGTTTCTAGTGACAGCATGGTAGATCAGCTCAGGGATCACAAAAATCTTCCTAGGGCCACGACGCAGGTCATAACATTGCGATAGAGCTGATCCAGCAGGAGTAGGATCTCATACCCTCTATTGTTAGAAGTACAATTCTAGTTTCCTCGGTTTTAGCTTCTTCAATTTTCAATATAGGGGATTCCCATAGTTTCATATCTATTACTGTTGAGGAGATCCTTAGGATCTGTATCTTTACTTCTACTGATATCATGATGCTAGATGCATCTTTGGGGATTAGAATGACCAATATACGTCAATACATGGAGTTCCATCTTGAAGTTGGAGGGTGTCACTTATTTTGGGACATTTTTTTCTTAGAGATTATAGTCTATGAAGTCATTATCAGAATGGAATGGTTAGTCTCCTTCCAGGCAGTTGTCTATTTCTATCTCTGTTGGGTGAGTTTCACATCACCAGAGGGAGGTTTGTTTCTACATAAGTAAGAATGGGGCGAGCCGAGCTAGACCTAAGAATCATGGGTTGGGAGGATTTATAGCCTAGATTTATAGTCTATATCTGGACAACTAGGGGACTTCACAGATGGAATTTTCTCCAGTGGTGGATTGTTTCAGAGATGTCTTTCTAGAGAACTTTTAAGGTTTGTATCTAGAACAATAGGTAGAATTTTATATTGAGCTTGTTCCAAGAGCAGCACTGGTGTCCATTCCTCCTTATAGGATGGATACACCAGAGTTATAGGAGCTTAAGAAGCAGTTAAAGGAGTTATAGGCAAAGGGTTTCATCCGAGCTAGTACATCTCCTTGGGGTTCGCCTGTACTATTTGTGAAGAAGGTAGAAGGTACCCTTAGAATTTTTATGGATTATCAGAAGTTGAACCAGTTGAAGGTCAAGGATTGATATCCCTTGCTGAGGATTGATGATCTCTTTGATCAAATTTGAGGAGCCCGGGTGTTCTTGAATATTTAATTGAGATCCGGTTATCATCAGTTGTGAGTTAGACCATAAGTTATACCTCTTATAGCCTTTTAGAGCATTTATGGTCTATACGAGTATGTGGTTATACCATTCAGTCTCATGAATGTTCCTGCAGTTTTCATGGCATTGATGAACCGATTTTTTCATCCATACTTGGATTCTTTCATGGTGGTCTTCATGGATGATATCTTGGTGTACTCTCACACTTAACATGACCATGCCACACATCTCGAGATTATTTTGAGTATATTAATAGAGCACTATTTATATTCTAATCTCTCAAAATTTCACTTTTGGATAGATAGATTTCCTTCTTGGGTCATGTCATCTCAGAGACAGGAGTATCAATAGACCTAGAGAATGTGAGGGAAGTAGTTTCCTAGGATAATCTGAAGAACATCTTTGAGGTATGGTTTTTTCTAGGGATGACTGGTTACTACAGATGTTTTATACAAGACTTTTCATGCTTAGCAGCACCACTTATAGACTTAAATAAGAAGGGTGCATAGTACTTGTCGATAGATTCCTACGATTCAACCTTTCAGGAGCTGAAAGGAAGTTTGACTTCAACACCGATACTAGTTTTTCTATAGACAGGCAAGAGTTATACTATTTAATGTGATGCATAAGGTATCAGAATGGGATTAGTACATATGCTGGGGGAATGAGTCATTGCATATGGGTCTCAAAAGTTGATGCCACATGAGAGGAATTACCCGACGCATGATATCGAGTTGGCTGTAGCTGTTTATTCTTTACGCTGTTGGAGACATTATCTATTGGTAGAGAATTTCGTGATTTTCATCAACCAGAAAAGTCTTGAGTATATCTTCACTTAGCTTGATCTAAATTTGAGATAGTGAAGGTGGATTGAGTACCATTAGTCCTTTGACATTGACTTGCCTACACACCTGGGAAAGGCAACATAGTGGCTGATGCGTTGAGTAGGAGGACTCAGATACAGGTAGTTTAGGAGGCCAATAGTGAGTGGTAGCTTACGGATCTGTCCTTTAAGATGCTTTTGGAGGTGCACAAAAGACAGGGGCAGACGTTCCTTTCTTCTATAGCTGTTACCTCTACTCTACTTGATTGAGTGAGAATGAGGAAACTATTATATGATGAAGGCCTAGTTCTATGGGAGAGTGTGTTAGGAGTGGACCTTATTCCTAGATAGACCATAGGCGAGGATGAGATCTTACGTTTTCATGGGCGCGTATGGGTGTTAGCAGATATATGAGAGGAGCTAATGTTAGATTTTCATTCTTCAGTTTGGGATGTTCATCTTGGTGTTATCAAGATGTAACAAGATCTACACCATCAGTATTGGTGGCTGGGTATGAAGAGATATGTTGCATGTTTTTTCATGAGATGTTCCACCTGTCAGCAGGTAAAGGCGGAGCATAAGCAACCAGTAGGGATTTTTCATTAGTTACCCATTCCCATGTGGAAGTGGAATGATGTCACGATGGACTTTTTGACAGGCTTACCGAGGTCGCCTTAAGGGAACGATGCAGTTTGGGTTGTCATTTACAGACTCAAAAAGGGTTCACACTTATTACTGATCAAGGAGACTTCAGTGTCAATTATCTTGGAAGGTTGTACATCCAAGAGATTGTACGGTTTCATGGGGCTCTACACTACATCGTTTCAGATAGAGATGCCTGTTTTACTTCTCAGGTTTGTCAGGGACTACAAAGGGATTTGGGTACATAGGTACTTCTGAGTACACCTTACCATCCCAAGAAAGATGGCTAGTCAGAGCGCACAATTCAGGTGTTGGAGGACATGCTTCGAGTATGCGTCCTAGATTTTGGAGGTTCTTGGGAGAAGCACATACCTCTGGTAGAGTTTTCCTACAATAATAATTTTTAGGAAACTATTTAAATGGAACCTTATGAGGTTTTTTATGGTAGGCCATACCGATCACCCCTATGTTGGCTGGAAGTAGGAGAGGCAGAAGTGCTGGGACCTCATCTTGTCCCGGAGACCACAGATCAGGAGGAGTTGATTCGTAAAAGGATGGTTACCACACAGTCACGACAGAAGTGTTATGCTGATCGTTGGAGATAACCTATGAAGTTCGAGGTCAGAGATCAGGTTTTCCTACATGTCACACCAAGGTTAGAACACAAGAGGATTAGGAGACAAGGTAAGCTTTCATCGAGATACTTTGGCCCATTTGAGGTTTTGGAGAGAGTCGGGCCAATTTCCTATCATTTTCAGTTACCTCATAGGTATTAGGCAGTGCATGATGTCTTCCACCTTTCTCAGCTACGACATTACTTCTCAGACCCGTCTCATGTTTTTCAACCAGAGGAGGTTGAGTTGGGGGCAGATGTATCATTCGAGGAGCATTCTATCCAGATTGTTGATCGAAGGGAGAAGGTTCTTTATGACCGGTCTCTTACTCTGGTATGGGTGCTATGGAAACATTGGTAAGTAGAGGATGAGACTTGGGAGAGGGAGACTCATGTGTGATCGTAGTGGCTGGAGCTATTTGTGGATTCTTCTTCGCCACCTTCTTAGAGAAATTCAGGGATTAATTTCTTTAAGGGGAGAAGTTTGTAAGAACCTGGATCTTCTTTTTTAGGTATAGATATTGATTTCAGATTTTTTTTAGATAAAGGGGAGAATCTGGAAATTTAATGAGTATGCACCATGTACTTAGGAGTACACGCTGTGTACTTGGTTGCCGCGGGTAGTCGTGTCTTGGCTATGTAACAAACGAGTACATGGCCGTGTGGGGTGACCTAGAGATCGCAAAAAGTGGGACCCAACAAAGGCATATAAACGTGGTGTATCTTTAAATAACACACCATGTCTTTTTATTTTTAATGGATATATCATATTGGGACCACATATCATTTACAAAAACAACTTCTTCTTTACCCATCTCATCCAGGAGTGAGGGGAATCACTGAACTTTCACTGATCCACCGATCAGTCATCTGTTCTCCAAATCAAACACTGTTGATTGCATTAGAATCCCCAAAATGATTTCTTCCTTCTTCTAGATTCTCTCCTCTCTATTTATCCTTTTTGTGAGATATCCATGGTTGAGAATTTTTGACGTTTTTGTAGATCTACTACATTCTTGGTTTATTCAAAGGATTATGTTCAACTATATCAACTATACAATGTTAAGGTAGGTGGTTTGTGCCTTTCCATGATTTTCTTTGAATTATATGTGAAAAAAGTGACGAATACCCTAGTTTAAGGTATTGCGTGTTTTGGAAATCTAACCTTAACGATGCCTGCTATTGTTTAGTTTCTAGAGTAAGGGTTGTTGATTGTGAATTAGGTTTATTAACTTTGTTATGGTATTAAACAGGGCTATGTGAACCTCGTGTAGTGATAACATAGGAAGAATGGACACCAGGGGATTCCCTAGAGTGTCTGTTACCTTTCACGTTTCAAGAACATAGGGGGGATAAATGTTGAGTGCTCCCTTAGAGTATTTTTAGTATTCCGTTGATAGACCACAGGGGGAATTTTACGGTGAGTTCTTCCTCAGAGAGTTTATAATTACCTTTAAAAGGACACATGAGGAATTGATGGTAAGTGATTCCTCAGAGAGTCTTTGTATAAGATAAACCAGATGAGTTAGACTATGAGAAATTCCTAGAGGGTTTCTTGTGTTTGATTGGTTGAATAAATGGTAAATGTAAAGGATTTTAGTTGAAACTGTAGTATTTTTTACTTTGAGTACTTCCTTTTTTATTAGTTCATTTATAAGATTTTACTTCTATATATATTCACTGACAGTTAGGAACCAGTATTTTGGTGGTTGCCTACCGGGATTCATCTCACACCTATTTGGGTCATGCTTTTAGGCCCAAAAGATTAAATTGTTTCAGGTATAGACAATGGTAAGATCCCTTCTACTTCAGGTACATGATTGCTGTGGAGATGGAGAACATGGGACCAAGATGAGGTTTTCAATACTGTTGGAGTTTATTTGTTTTATTGTACTTGGATTAGTATTTTGTTTCAACAGTGTGACTTGTTTGGATACTTTCCTAGACATATGTGACATTCATTGTTTATATATGTGATCCATTTGTTTATTTACTTTCAGTATTTCACTGTTTACTTATTCTGTGGTATTACTGCTTCCACTACTATTATATGTTTGTTTCCATTGTGTTACTCTACCAATGAGGTCATAGTTTTACCACTATCACACCCAAGTCCCTCAATAATAGTTGGCAACCTCTGGTTTTTGGGGAAATGCTCTTGATGCCATGTGACCAACCAGATACATGGCATCTTTGGGAAACACCCAGAACTGGTACATTACAAAGTGATATCAGAGGAATTATTTTCTTCTTGACTTATTTTTTGGAGCCTATAGACAGTGATAAGAAGGAATAGGATATTGGTAATAAGCTGTGCTCGGGAGTAGCTAACCCATGTATAGGGAAAATCCAATATGCCTCTAATATTGCAATTTTTATGGTTTTTCAATTATTACAGTTTGTTTAATTTCACCATTGGATGATTCACATGTTTTTTTTATATTATCATTGATATTATTGAGGTTATATTTCTATTTAAACCTGATGAGTTGAGGGTGTGCCATCTCATGAATCATACAACCACTTGCTAGGGATCACATGTCACACATTATTTTCATTCCATTTAGGGTACATTACTGATTGAATGTTGTTATGATAGATGTTTTTCTAGGTATGCATGCTGTTGTGATAGGTGCCTTGATAGAATACCTGCTATTTGATAGGGTATTGGTAATATGAAAAGTTTCTTTTGAATGAGTGCCACACTTTAGTCCCTGAGGTGTTATGGGCCCTCATGGATCAGAATTTGATAGATCATGTGATTGATTGCACTGTTATACTTGTGATATACATGAATATGATTCCAAGATTTGATTTGAAGAGAGTATGGGACCCACGGATCGAAATTTGGAACTTTAATGATCATTTAATTGTTTTTATGGGTTCTGGAGTAGTTTATGAATATTAATGTCTGGAAAAACCCAAAATACACAGTGTGTATTGATGAATACACGCCATATATCCTTCTATTTGGGAGGGAGAAACTTTTCTTAAGTACACTCTATGTACTGTATGTACATGCTGTGTAGTCCTAAACCATGTGACTGAATGTGTGGGTAGAGACATGGGGTTGGGAAATGTTTGGTGGCGCACATCATGTACTTGGAGTACACGCCTTGTTATAATATCCGTGTATCCAGCCGTGTGACCAACGATACGGGTGGATGAAACTCAGGTTGTACAAGCCGTGTTCTGTTCTTACATGCCGTGTAGATTCAACCATGTCACAGACCATATGACTAATGACATAGATGGTTATGACCTATGGGGTACACGCTGTGTCCAGGGTGCACACACCGTGTAGAGTTACCCACATAGGAGCCATGTGTATATCCCTGTAGAGGAACTTGGGCAGTGGAAAAGATTCAAGTACACACCCTATCTCAAGAAGAACATGCTGTGTGTATGGGTGATACACGACTAGGTTTGGCATAGGTACAAGAAATTTTAAAAGCCTAAGGGAACACACTGTGTAGGGGTTATACATGCTGTGTACCCCTATTTAGTAAAACTTGATTGTTTTATTCTTCTTCTATTTTCTTGTACTTATAAGTTCCAGTCCCTGATAATCATGAACTGAGGTGTGTGCTTGACCTTACAAAGTCATGCCACATAGACACCCTCCGGTTTTATACTAGATACATGGAAATGATCAGACACTGGAAATGGTAGATCAGGGACTACCAGCCGATCCTCCCGTCATGCCCATCTTGGTACTTGCCGTCATTCTGGATACAGGTGCCGATGCACAGTTCCACGAAGGCTTACTGAGGTTTATTTAGACCTTATAGGGAGTATCACATCCAGCCCTATCTATGGAAGAGTTGATGTAGGTTTTTCAGTAGCAGCATCCTCTCACTTTCTTAGGGGATGGAGGACCTTAGGCTCCAGAGTCATGGTTAGAAGGCATGCTGTCTATCTTTGAGCATCTGGAGACACCTCCAGAGAGGTGGGTGAATCTATCTACTTACATGCTTCAGGATTCTTCCAGGAGATGGTGGGATGTGATATCATAGGCGAAAACTGCTGGCTATGGCTTGGGATGAGTTCCAGCATGCATTCTATGATTACTTTTACTTAGAGACTTTGAGGGCCGACCGAGTTAGAGAGTTCATGAGTTTGGAGTAGGGTACTCTCTCAGTCAAGGAGTATTATTCTATATTCATAGAGCTACAGTGATTCACACCCATTATAGGGTTGATTTTTTATTTCTAGTAATGAAGTTTGAGGATGGTCTCAGGCATGACATCCGATATCAGGTGAACAACTTCAGGTTGACTTCGTTCAGTTATATAATAAACCAGACGCTAATCACAGAGCACAACCTAAAAGATTATAGAGCTGTTAACCAGGGTGGATCAAGATCTAGAATTGGTATCCCTCCGATAGACAACAGGAAGTGCCGTAGGGAGTCTACGCACGGAGATCTGAGTAGGCAAGATACTTCTTTAGGTATCTAGGTGGTATGCTACTAGTGCGGAAAGAGCAGGCATATGAGGCCACATTGCCCGAGAGACCCAATTGAGTTTTGATCTTGCTACAAGATGGGTAATCTTCAGTTTTTCTATCATATTTTCTCACCAGCAGCTGGTGATAGGGGTTCTGCTATGACACCATGTTCAAGAGAAGGACCACCAGTTTCTCATCAGTCTGGGAACTAGAGTTATTCAGGCTGTTCAAGCCAAAGAGGTGTCCATGGATGTGGGAATCAGGCTACAAGTTTCCAGTGACAGCTGAGTGGATCAGTTTAGGGATACCATACATCTTTATAGGGCCGCAACGTAGGTCAGGCTTTTGCAATAGAGCAGACCCAACATGAGAAAGATCTCAGACCCTCTAAAGTTAGAGGTATGAATCTAGCTGCCACATTTTTAGATTATTCACTTTTTGATATAGGGGATTCCCATAGTTTCATATCTATTTCTGTTGTGGAGAGACTTAGTCTCTGTATCTTTACTTCTACTGATATCATAATGCTGGACACACCGTTGGGGATTAGAACGACTAGTGTACATCAGTGCAAGGAGTTCCCTCTTGAGGTTGGTGGGTGTCACTTATTTTGGGATCTTTTTATATTAGAGATGAAGGGATATGATTTTATTCTTAGAATGTAATGGTTAGTATCCTTCGAGGTATTTTTTGATTTCTATCTCTGTAGGGTGAGTTTCACATCACCAGAGGGTAGTTTGTTTCTACATAAGGGAGAATGGGATGTCCAGGCGAGCAAAACTAGACCCAAGCATCATGGGTAGAGAGGAGTTAAAACCCAGATTGCTAGTCTATAGCTGGATGACCAGGGGACATCACAGATCGAATTTCCTCCAGTGGTGGATCGTTTCAGAGATGTCTTTCTATATGAATTTTTGGGTTTTCCTCTGGAGTGAGAGGTAGAATTTTCTATTGAGCTTATTATAGGAGTGGAACAAGTGTCCATTCCTTCTTATAAGATGGATACACTAGATTTACAGGAGATTAAGAAGAAGTTAGAGGAGTTACAAGAAAAGTTTTTCATCCGACCTAGTACATATCCTTGGGGTTTTCCTATCCTGTTTGCGAAGAAGGTAGATGGTACCCTCAGACTTTTTGTGGATTATTGAAAGATGAACTAGTTGACGGTCAAGAAACGATATCCCTTTCCGAGGATTGATGATCTATTTGATCAGATTTGAGGATCTTGGGTGTTCTCAAATATTAACTTGAGATCCATTTATCATCAGTTATGAGTTAGAACATCAGTTATACCTCTTACCGCCTTTCATAGAAGGTATGGTCTATTTGAGTATGTGGTTATGCCATTCGGTCTCATGAACACGCCTGTAGTTTTTATAGAACTAATGAACCGAGTGTTTTATCCATACTAGGATTCTTTCATGGTGGTCTTCATGGATGATATCTTAGTGTACTCTCACACTCAACACAACCATTCCACACATCTTGAGATCATTTTGACTACACAAGAGATCATCAATTATATGATAATCTCTAAAAATGCCACTTTTGGATAGACCATATTCTCTTCTTGGTTCATGTCATTTCAGATACAGGAGTATCAGTAGACCCTGAGAAATTGAGGGCGGTAGTTTCGTAGGAGCAGCCGAAGAATGTCTTTGAGGTACAATGTTTTCTAGGGATGGCTGGTTACTACAGACATTTTATATAGGACTTTTTATGCTTAGTAGCGCCACTGACATGCCTGACTAAGAAGGGTGTAAAGTACTTGTGGACATATTCCTGCAATTCAGCCTTTCATGAGATGAAAGGAAGGTTGACTCCAGCACCGATACTAGTTTTTCCAGAGTTGGGAAAGATTTATACTATTTACTGTGATGCATTAGGTATCGGGCTAGGATTAGTGCATATGTAGGGGGAAAGAGTCGTTGCGTATGGGTCTCGGAAGTTGAGACCACATGAGAGGAACTACCTGATGCATGATCTCGAGTTGGCTATAGTTGTTCATGCTTTACACTGTTGGATACATTATCTGTTGGGAGAGAATTTTGTGGTTTTCACTGACCACAAAAGTCTCAAGTATATCTTCACTTAGTGCGATCTGAATTTGAGACAGAAAAGGTGGGTTGAGTACCTTCATTCCTTTGACTTTGATTTTGCCTATACTCTTGGTAAAGGAAACACAGTTGCTGATGTGTTGAGTAGGAGGACTTAGATACTGACAGTTTAGAAAACCAGTAGTAAGTGGTAGCTTATGGCTCTGTTCTCTGAGATGCATTTGGAGGTGAAAAAAAGGGGAAAATGTTTCTTTATTATGTAGCTATTACCTTTACTTTGTTTTATCGAGTGAGAATGAAGAAGTTATCAGATGCTGAAGGCCTAGTTCTACGGGAGAGTGTGTCAGGAGAGGACCCTATTCCTTGATGGACCATAGGTGAGGACGTGATCTTGCATTTTCATGGGAATGTATGGGTGTTAGCAGACATACGTGAGGAGATAATGTTGGTTTTTCATTCTTCAGTTTGGGAAGTTCATCCTGGTGTCACCAAGATGTACCGAGATCTACACCATCAGTATTGGTGGCTAGGTATGAAGAGAGATGTTGTAGGTTTTTTCAGGAGATGTTCCACCTATCGGCAGGTGAAGGCGAAGCATCAACGACCATCAGAGCTTTTTCAGTATTTACCCATTACCGAGTGGAAGTGGAATGATGTTTTGATGGACTTAGTGACAAGATTACTGTGGTTTCCTTGAGGGAATATGCATTTTGGTTTTTCATTGACATACTCATAAAGGTTTCACACTTCTTACTGATCAAGAAGACCTTTATCATTGATGAACTTGGAAGTTTGTACATACACGATATTGTATGGTTGAATGGATTTACACACTACATAATTTCAGATAGAGATGACCGTTTTAATTTTTAGGTCTGGTATATACTACAAAGGTCTTTGGGTACACAGGTACTTTTGAGTATAACTTACCATCCCCAGAAAGATGGCTAGTCCGTGCGCACGATTCGGGTGTTGGAGGACATGCTTTGAGTCTGCGTCCTAGATTTTGGTGGTTCTTGAGATAATCACATACTTATGGTGGAGTTTGTGTACAATACATGTTTTCAGGAAACTATTCAAATGGTACCTTATGAGTCTTTGTACGGTAGGCCATGTCGATCACCCATATGTTGGCTGGAAGCAGGAGATGTAGCTATTCTGGGACCTCTTCTTGTCCAAGAGACCACAAAGAAGGTGGAGTTGATCTATAAAAGGATTATTACCACACAATCATGATAGAAGTCTTATGCTGATCGTTGGAGACGATCTCTAGAGTTTGAGGTGGGAGATTATATTTTCCTACATGTCACATCAAGTTTGGGACACATGAGGATTATGAGATAGGGTAAGATTTCACTGAGATACATTGGTCCATTTGAGGTTTTGGAGGGAGTTAGGATAGTTTCCTATCATTTTCAGTTACCTCAGAGGTACCGGACTATGCACGATGTCTTCCACTTTTCTCATATATGACTTTACTTCTCAGACCCGTCTCATGTTTTTCAATCCGGAGAGGTCGAGCTGAAGGTAGACGTATTGTTCGAGTAGCATCCTATCTAAATTGTGGATCAAATCACGAAGGTTCTCCACTGCTGGTCTGTTCCTCTGGTACGAGTTCTATGGTAGCACAACTGAGTACAGGACGAGACTTAGGAGAGGGAGATAGATGTGCGATCATAGTGGCTGGAGCTATTTGAGGATTATTCTTCTCCACCTTCTTAAGTAAATTCGGGGATGAATTTCTTTAAGGAGGAAGTTTATAAGAACCGATATATTCTTTTCAGGTATGGATCTTGATTTTGGGTGTTTTTTAGAGAAATGGGAGAATTTGGAAATTTAAGGTGTATATTCCATGTACTTAGGAGTACACGCCATTTACCTGGTTTCAGCAGGTAACCATGTCCTGGCCATGTAACAGACGAGTACATGGCCGTGTGGGGTGACCTGGAGACTGCATAAAGAGGGGCTCGACAAATTCATATAATTGCTGTGTATATTTAAAGAATGTGCTGTGAATTTTTATTTTTAATGGATATATCATACTGGGACCACATATCGTTTACAAAAACAATTTCTTCTGAACCTGTCTCGTCGAGGAGTGATGAGAATCATCGAACTTTCACTGAGCCACCGATCGGTCATTTGTTCTCTGAATCAAACACCGTCGATTGCGTTGGAATCACCATAGTGAGTAATTCCTTCTTCTAGAGCCTATCCTCTTGACTACTCCTATTTCATGAGATTTCTGTGGTTGATATTTTTTGATATTTTTGTAGATCTACTGAATTCTAGGTCGATTCAAAGGTTGAGGTTCAACTATATTGATCGTACAACATTGAGGTAGGTGGTTTGGGACTTTCTGTAGTTTCCATCGAATTATATGTGAAAAAAGTTACGAATACCCTAGTTTAGGGTATTCCATGTTTTAGAAATCTAACCCTGATGATGCTTTCTATTGTTTGGTTACTAGAGTAAAGGTTGTTGATTGTGAATTAGGTTTTTTACCTTGCTTATAGATGTATTTTCCCATGCTTGTTAATATTGGCTGTTGGGTCTAGAACTTCCTATTAGGCTATTTTGTTTTCATGCATAGTGTTGTTAGGATGGAGTTGATGTTGTATGGAATTCTTGTGATATGAATTGTAGTTGTTTAGACAAGTAGTATTTTGAGGTTTACTTTGTCTATTGGATATCATTTGTGCACAATTGTATTACACAGGGCTGTGGAAACTTTGTGTAGTGATACCATAGGGGGAATGGACACTGAGGGCTTACCCAAAGTGTATGTTACCTTCCACATTGTGAGACCATAGGGGAGATGGATGTTGATTGCTCCCTCAGAGTGTTTTTAGTATACCGTTGTGAGACCACAGGGGAATTGGATGTTGAGTGCTTCCCTAGAGAGTCTATAGTTACCGTTAAAAGGACACATGAGAAATTGATGGTGAGTGCTTCCTGAGAGAATATTTGTCTAAGCTAAACAAGAGGGGTTAGACTGTGAGAACTTACCAGAGGGTTTCTTGTGTTTGATTGGTTTAATAATTGGTAAATGTAAATGAATGTATTTGAAACTGTAGGATTGTTTACTTTGAGTACTTCTTTTTTTATTACTTCATTTTTCATATTATCCTACAATATATATTCACTGATAGTTAGGAACATGTATTTTGGTGGTTGATTACTGGTATTTGTCTCACACCTATTTGGGTCATGATTTTAGGCCCAAATAGATTATATTGTTGCAGGTATAGATAATGGAAAGAGCCCTTCTACTTTAGGTACTTGATTGCTGTGGAGCTGGAGAGAATGGGACCAAGCTGAGGATTGTGATGCTACTGGAGTTTATTTTTTTTCTTATACTTGGTTTAGTACTATATTCCTATATTGTGACTTATTTAGATGATTTCCTAGACATATGTGATATGCATTTTTTATATACGTGCTCCAATTGTTTATTTACTTTTAGTCTTCTGCCGTTTACTTATTGTGCGGTATTATTGCTTCGCTACTATTAACTATTTGTTTCCAGTATGTTACTCTACCAATGATGGCATAATTTTCACACTATCACACCCAAGTACCTCGTTTCTAGTCAGAAGCCTCTAGTGTCCGGGGAAATGCGCTTGAGGGCATGTGACCAACCAGGTATGAGGCATATTTGGGTGGCACCCGGAACCAGGATGTTACAAAAGAGTATCCTCCTGTGGTGACGTACCTTGATCAAAGACTTTTCCAATGTTGGATAAATCAGGTAGATGTAAATTGGGATTACGAACCCAGATATCGACTTGGTGATACACAACTTGAGTGGTACAATATCCAGCTCAATGCCCTTGCACATGATATCCAGGTGATTGGTATTATGGACCCAAGGATCGTCTGCTAACGTGGTTTCATCTTATTTGATTCACATACCAATGAATATTAATATCTATGTATATATGTATAGGTATGGGACTATAAATGTGTACATATATAGTTATGGACATCCATGGTGGCACTTTCCCAGTTTGCTGGGATTACGAACATCCATGGTGGCACATGCACCTAAGTGTATTTATAGATCTTATGTCTGCTTTTTTGGTTGAGCATGAGTTTCATGGTGGATAGGGATGAGGCCTAGTGTTTCATAATCGATCAGAGATTATTGATTGGTTCTACTGGTCAGGCTATTACAGTTCGACAACGTCTAGAGATCATGTACGTGGTTTGGCTCAGAGTTAGTAGTAGATCCCATTACTTTTACTTTATGTTTCTCTTATACTTGTATCTATATGGTCAGCTCAGTGGGTGAACAATGTTGTATTGCACAACTTTCTGGGCATTTAATAGTATTTTATTATTACATATTGTTCTACTTTAGTTGTTTAATGCTTTCGTACTCTTCTTACTTTCCGCTGTGTATGATACTTAGTTGTTTTCTGCTGCTTACTTACTCTGGTATGAGGGCATACTCTCCTTACTATCACCTTCCAGGCACTTGCTGCTAGTTAGTAGCCACTATCATACAGGGAGGCATGCTTGAGGTCTAGTGACCCACCGGATCGGGGCACTAGTTCAGTGGTATTTGGGCTGGGACATTACATAATATTTATTAATTTTTAATATTTTTCTAATTTATTCATTTTTAATATTTATTTATACATAATTATTACCTAAGTTTTAATATTATTAATATGATTTTGATTTAAATGATTAATATTTATTCAATTATATTTATTAAGTGGTAATATTTTTAAAATGTTTGAAATTTATATAATTAATTTATTTAAATTCACTTTCTAATATTTTCTTCATTTTTGTACAAGTTTACAACTAATGTAGTTAATATTATAAACTATACATAATTATTTACTAAGTTTAAACACTCTTAGTGAGTTTTTAATATATACGATTAAAATTCATTAAATTTTATTTAATAAGTTGTAATATTTTTAAAATGTTTAATTAATTTATTTAAATTCATATTTTTATTATTTTCTTAATTTTTTGTATATTTTTAGAATTCATGTAATTAATCTTATGAATTCATTTTTTAAATAGTTTTGTTATCTATTAAATTTTATTTATTCATTTTTAATATTATTTCAGTCAATTTCATTTATTCATTTTTAATATTTATTACTGTTTATATTTTTGGAATTTAATCATTGTATAATATTTATTCACACATATTTATTTACTATGTTTTAATATTTTTAATCTTTATTCATCATTATTTTAATATATATCAATTTTTAAGTTTTTTAATAATTTTTAAAATACTAAAAATTATCCATTTTTTAGTATTTTTGAAGTCTATTCATTTTAAATTATTAAATTTCACACATTTTTAACATTTATGCATTTAATATTATATATTCATTAATAATATTAATTATTTTTAATTTTTTTAAAATTTATTCATTTTTAATATATATCAGTTTAGTATTTTAGTATTTTATTTTAAAATTTTTTTATTAGCGTTTTCAAAAAAGATATGATAAATATGGGTTTTATCAGTGCTATAATATAAAGCATTGATAAAACCTATCTTTATCAGTGCTAAAATTATAGTGCTAATAAAGGTAGGTCTATATTAGTTCATTTTCAGCACTAATTAGAATAGCTTTTATTAGTTCTTATTATTTTATCATTGATAAAACCCATCTTTATCAGTGCTTTTTTTAAGGTAATGATAAAACCCTTCCCGATCTTATAAATTCAACCTTAATAGAACCCACGTATTTCCCTATGTTTATGCTCTCGTGGAATTCTACCTCTATTGCCGCTCCCCCTCGACCTTCTCAGATGAATCAAACTTCTCAAAACCTAAGGTATGTGATTATTTCTACTCTTATTTAGTTGAAATATCCTATTATCCTTTATCAATGACTTTATCCTTATGATACAATTCTCAACACCCATCACCAAACTCATCCATACCTAATATGGAACCACCATCACACACTAATTCCTACAGTCCTAAAAAAATCCTCATCAAGATAAGCTGTTAAATGGTTCACCACCAAACTCATGGTTCTTCCAGTCTACTTGATTCTTCTCAGCCTCACTATTTTCTTTAGATTTAAATTTTAGGTGACTAATACTTTTCAGTGGCCAAATGTCACATATGATTTAATTTTATCACTAGTTTTTTGGTATCCAATATGTCCATTTAATTATATGAGATATATTTAAATTAATCACATGTGACATTTGTCCATTGAAAAGTATCGGTCACTTGAACTTTTCCACTTTTTCCACATCCTGAGGTAATTTTCGAGTGAGGTCTTGGATCTAACTTCAAATATGGGGGAAAATATTCCAATTTACAAGTATCCTTCTTGCTCCCATGGATTAAAATCGAATAATTATTCCGATTTGATTCCATTAATAGGAAGAAGAACCACAATCATTTTAATATTTACATTTATATAAACATCAATGATATGAATTTTGCAAAAAAAAACTGATAACCTCATGTTTAGTTAAAAATACATTCTTCTAATAATGGTACAAAAAGTGATCATACATGATAGAAAGTTTCAGATCAATATTATGTAGATTAATTCACATTTGTTTTTCATTCTTAGTTCCCCAGTTTTGTAAATTTTCACTTGTGAGAATACACAATAACGAGTAAACGTTTTCTATATTAGAGGTGGGGAAATTAAATCTATAACTATATTGAAGATTGGTTTTATAATTCACAAGTTTTTATTACATCATGTATATAAATTTTATTTTTATATCCTATATGAAAAAGTGTATTTTTCATGATTAAAAATAATATTCATTCTATATACATGAATTAAGTTTATATAATTTGGTTAACATTTCATATTATAGATAATATATTTAGTAATATTATAAATGAGAATATCTATATTATTTATTATAAAATAAATTAAATATTGATTAATTTATATAAACCAGAAATGATTCAAAAGAGTTTATCAGTTGAATTATTCAGATCATTTTATTTTAAATCACTAGGTATGTTTTATTACTTTTTATTAAATAACAATAACTATATTTTCATTTGGTGAGAAGGAAGAAAGGTATTGAGATTTATTGAATAAAAAATGGTAAGATTGCTGAGATAACTTTGATATGATTGATGTGTGGGAATACTTACATCCATATAAACAATTTGGAATCAGGACCATCATTAGTTTGAGATGAGGAATCCTAGAACTCTATTTAAATCTCCACTTAGACCGCCCTTCAATCTTTAAATTGGTATCATTACCAATATTCAAAAACTACATATCTACTCCTGTCATTTTTAAAACTCACTCCCAGTTTACACTCTAACATTTTTCCAGATTTGATTATCTTTATTGGTTCCACTAAGATTGTTTTTTGTTTTTAGGTGATCCCAAGTAGTTGGTCTTATAATCCAATTTTTTTTTCAGATGAGGCTTGCTATTGATTCTTATAGTACACTTCTTCAACTCGTGTTGAATTTTATTATTTCATCATCTGATAAAAGATCATTAACTTTAGTCCTAATCACCCTATAACTAAAACACAACTTGGACCACCACATAAAAAGTGAATAAATAAATAAACATCAAATCGTCCCTCCTATTGGACCCCCACCTAGAAAAGTTATACAATCAATCCTATAATTACCACTTTTTTTGCCACAAAATAAAAATCCAAGAGCCTGGGCCAACTACCACTTGTTTAACCAAGGTTATTTATTTTCATGTCACCCTTTCCTAAAATTATAACTTTTTAGGAATCATCACTAATAACATTCAAATACCAGGTTCACCTTATTAGAAGTATCTATAACTTTATTCTTTAATTATCAATACTATATGTGTATTTATCTATTTTTTGTAAAAAATTAATATTTTATAAACCTAATAGGATGGATATGAATTGAAAATGGATGGACTCTAATAATCTAATAGAATATTATGAGGATAGATTTAAATATTTCATCAATTTTTCCATAGATCATGCATACGACCCTTCTCAAATCCATTTCCCATGTTTATGTTGTTGTTATTCAAGACAAATTCATCCAAAAGAGTTTGAATAATATTTTATTTTCCACATATTAGATCATATTTATAAATTTTAGACTAAATATGGGGAAAAAATAAATTTACATACTTATTGGGATGATACTATGATTTATGGATGATTTGATATGATAATAGTGTAAATGATAATGGAGATCATATGAAAGAAATGATAATGGAAATTGAATATGAAATTTGTGATTGTACAAAGTTGTTTTAGAATTTAAATAGCTGTTCTAAGAGACCATTGTATATTTATTGTACTAAATATACAACATTTTCAATTGTATTGAAGTTATATAATTTGAAATCTAGCAGCATATGGAGAAACACCAGCTTTATAGAACTACTTGGTCTCCTAAATGTTATAATACCAGAAGAAAATTAGATCCTATTTTAAACATATGATTCTAAAATAATTCTATGTTCAATGGGTATGATCTCTAAAAAAATACATTCCAATCCAAATGATTGCATATTGTTTCACCAGGACCATGAATCACTTAGAAAATTCCTGAATTGTGGCATGGATTGATATAAGAAATATGAATCAAGTCCTTCAAAATATATATGGAACTTTATTATCTTCAAAGGTTTATAAGACTATATATATATATATATTAGTAAACTACTAGATAATTAATTTGGAACATAGATATAAGAATTGAATATGGGAAACTAAGTCACCCAGTAAACTCTCCCTAGTGGAAGAAAATTGATTATGAGTATCCTAAATTTGTAAATGAGTTGAGAAACCCATGTCTTAAGTTATTTATAGATGGAATAAATCCCTTTGGTATATATATTAATACACATAGTACATGGTCAGTCATGTTGGTAAATTATAACTTTACACCGTGGTTATTCTTGAAGTGAAAATATATTATGTTGTCTCTACTTATATCTGGACCAAAACAACACAATAATTATATTGATGTCTATTTGGATACATTTATTGAATATCTAAAATTTATGTGGGATATAAGTGTTATATTGTATGAAGTTCATAGAAGTGAAGAATTCACATTGAGATCCATGTTTTATCAGATGATAAATGACTTTCTCACTTATGGAAATTTGTCAGGCTATAACATTAAAGGAATGTTGGGGAGTACCATTTGTGAAGAATGAAAACACTAAGATAGATAAAAACATTCCTTGATGATTTTTTTAAAACACCACAAATATTTACCCTGATGACATAAATATCAATCTTATACAACATAATTCGATTGGAGTGCATAACAAAGTACAACATGGACTCCACTAATGGGTGATCAGCTATTTTAGAATGTAAAATATATTAAAATTGTTTTTGGTAAACCATTTAAAAAAACCTTATAAAATAAAAATGGAAAAAGAAATAAATTTTATTTAAATTACCATAATGGAATTGTTTGAATGTTAAAAATTTTCTTGATGTCACACATATAGAAAAAAATGCATTTGATAGTGTTATTAGAACATTAATAAATGTTCTTGGAAAAATAAAAGATGGAATCAAGGATAGGTTGGACATGATTGACGTGTTAATAAGGGAATATTTGGCACTGATGAAGGGTAAGAGGTGGAATTTCCTTCCTCTAACAGCTTTTACTCTATCCATACAAGAAAAATTTTAATTTTTCAATTTTTATAATGGTGTAAAAGTTCCATAGGGGTATTCATAAAATATAAAAAATTCCATGTAAATGAATAATTTTAAGTTACAATGTTTAAAATCACACACATTCTATGTTTTGATGCAAGATTTGATACCTGTCACTTTATGTTGAATTCTGCTTAAAAATGTACAACATGAATTATCCAGACTCTATTTTTTTTTCAAATCCATATTCACTAAAGTTATAAACTCAATGAAGTTTCCAATCATGAATAAAAATATTGTAGTCATACTATATAAATTAAATATGTTCTTCCCACCATAATTCTTTGATATAATGGTACACCAAATGGTTCACTTAGTTAGAGAGGTTCAACTATGTGATCCATCCATTACAGATGAATATTCCCCATTGAATGGTATATGGAGATTTTTAAAGGGTGTTTGAAGAATCAAATTCATCCATAAGGTTGTATTGCATAAAAATATATTATTTAAGAAGATGTTGAATTCTATAAGAATTACCTATCAGATATTGATAACACTGGTCTCCCAAAATCTCATCACAAAAAACACCTTATGGTTGAAGGGATTTCTGGAAGATTTGTTTCTACAATTACCATCAAAGAGTGATAGCAATATCACTTATACATTTTACATAATAGTGTAAAGGTTTATCCATAAGTTAAATCCTAAAAAGTAATTTTTAGACATTTTGATACTTTAAGGGATGAATTATGGATATCAAATACACATAATCAATAGTTTAAATATTTTTATGAGATCATATTTATAAGGATTTATTTGATAATCTGAATTCAATAGCTGAATGAATTCAATGGATAGCTCTAGGACTAAATGTAAATGTTATATCTTACACTTGTTTTGTAATTAAGAGTTATATGCTCTATATAAAGGAACAATATGAACATAGTATGATGAAAAATAATGGAGTTACACTTGTGGAATAAGCGATGCACATATATGGTTCAAAGGATAGAAATCTAATTAATTCAAATATGTCATATTTCAGCATCATCGAACAGATATATGAGTTTAATTATATAACATTTCAAGAAATAAATTTCCATTAAAAATGGGTTAACAACAATAGTGTAGTGAAATTCTATGAATTGGGATTTATGAAGGTGAATTTTAGTGTGGAAGGGTATAAGTATGAGCCTTTAATAATGGAATCACAAGTAGTGCTGATATTTTGTGTCTCAAATCTAGTAAACAAGAATTTCTCAAATTTCCTATTAGAGACTAAAACAACTAAAAATTTAGATGAAAATTAAATTGAGGATGGCCCTTTAATTAGGAGATCACAATAATTTTAAAATGGTCCTAATGTGGAAAATGTATTGTATGTTAGAGGGAACCAAAATGATGGGATTTTGATACTTAATAAAGGAGTAAAATCTCTTCAATATTTAAAGTAAAAAAATATATTTCAATGAGTTGGTTAAAGTTTCTTTAATATACTATGTTTTTCTTCATAATATTATGTGTTCTATATTGCATTTACATAATCTAAATAAAATATTTGACTACTCATGGAGATAATGTATTCTTCACAAGATGATGTTACCAATATCATGGAGGAACACACGATTGATGCTAAAACTGTGGAATTATTAGAATATCTAGAACATGTTGATTAACTATAATTATCATGACAAGAAGTAGAGGTATAAATTTATTGGTTGGATAAGATCAATGCATCCAACCCATTGACCCCAAAATGTTAATTCTTATTAGTTATGTTGGGATCACAATGAGAATTCATGTGCTAATTGGTATAGATACATGGAATTATTTCATGCTTCTAATGAGAGAAATCCTTTGGAAATATATTAGGGTAATGTTATGATATAATTTCTCTATTTTATTAAAAATATTTATAATGAAAGGTTGATTTAATTTTCATTATCCCTTGCAGTGTTCATTTATTTTAGATTATTTACATAATAAATATGTCTTAATGGTCATTATAGAATATCATAGAGACTTATAGAAACTTATTACAAAGAATTATCTTAGGTATTCTGAGGATAAAGTAAACCACCACCCACTAATTACGTATGCACACATTATAAACCAGGAAACATGGAAGGTTTTCATTAATCATCACGATGAGAAATCATGTTAGGTTCATTGTAATAAATAATATTTTATTTGGTATTATTTATTTTATACACTTTGATTCAACATTGTTAATTTAGGAAAAAATAATGGAGTAATGAAAATAAGAAACATGAAACAAAACAAATACAACCCTATTATAAAGAAAGGATAATGTATTCTTTAATTAAAAAGAAAATGATATTCATTTTAAATATATAATAAATTTTTTATGTGATATAAAAAAAAAACATTTTCCTTTTTTTATATACAGATTGATGAATCAAAATCTGAATCCACTTCCATCCCATTTCATGCACCATGGAAGGAGGCCCATGTAAATAAAGAGGGTGAACTAGTTGGTGAAAATACATAAGCAGTATAAGAATCATGTATAAGTATGACATAAGATTAATTCATTATTCTTTATAATAGTATTACATAAAAATGTGTATTTATTTTCGTATGTTTTTATATGGTTTATACACAAGAATCGATATTTAATGTACCTAAGGAATAACTACTTTCAGTATTTTGATGCAGCTTGAACAATATTGTTGTGTTAGTGGTGAAGTTTTTAGAGTAAACACTCAAAAATATTTTGAGAAGAAAAAGATGTAAAAATAAAAATATGATATGATGAAAGACATGATGAATTAGATAAATACTTTGGAAGATATTATTTTCCTATTTTTTTGCAGACCAATATATTTTAAAAGGATCCAATAAAACTCATAGTGTAATAACAATCATTACATTAATAGCCACATGACCCCACTAGCTTTGAGGCTAGAAATTCCTCTCAACCACCTGACTTACCTGAGGTAATAAATTTTTTTATTACTCTTTATCTTAAATTTGAATAAAAAAATTCAAATAAATTTATATTACTAAAATTATATAGGGTGAATTTGTATGTGATTTATATCTATCAACACCCACACATGACCTTATTGTGAGGGGTGCAATGTATAATATCCCAGGAGACATGATACATAATAAAAAACTCCCAAAATATCACATGAGAGTGGGGATTTAAGTATCTCATGTTCCAAGGGATGAATTTCCTTATCTACATGATGATCTAGATGTTACCAAAGTTGATAATTCTATTGGAAATTCCATATCATGTTCATCTAATCCTAATAAGACACATGAGGTATGTCCTTAACATTTTTTTTCAAATTAAAAACCATTAACAATTGATAAAAAATGTCTAAAATGTGGTATGCTATTATAAATAGATAAAATTAAGGGTAAATGAAATTCCTAATCAAGATAATCTAATGAATCAACCAAGAAATCAAAAGTACCTTACAAGAGTAACTTCACCCTACTAGTTCCACTGTCGTATATATTAACATTAAAAGTTCATAAAGATACGACATTAAAAGATAGAAATATGTCCCACATTAAATATGAAGAATAAATATTTGTATATGTCATTATATATGTGATTGGTATGGAGATTATAAATTAAAATATAAAGTTTAAATGGCTAAGAGTCTTAGTTGTGAATACAAACATGAGGTAAATTTTCATAATTCATTTTTCCAAAAAATGATATAAAATGTTCATCATAGTTAATAAATATTCATATTTTTTTATAGGAATATATATTACTACTATATAAATGGAGAACCCTTTAAATAAATATTTGGACTCATTAATCCCTATATCATTTCTATAGATAAAATTTCTTTGGAATTGAAAAAAAATTGAAAGAAAAAAAATGCACTAAGAGAGGCATTTGAGAAGAAAATAATAGATGACATACTCTTCTTGTTGCCTAAAATGTAGGGGTAAAAGTATACAATCTAATCATATAATTTTTTTTTTTATTTTTTTCATTAATTATTTGTTTTTTTGGAAGCACCAGATGTTCATCATAATCAATTTAGATACCCTAAATCTTTAATTTTTGGTTTTAATGCATGGATTTCCATCAAACAAAACACACATGATGTCTATTTTGAATTTATAATTCAATTCAATGAATATTTTTTAGATAAAATTAGAATGATATATTTCAATTTTTGTTCTAACTAGAATTTTATTATGATAGGATATAGTGATCTATAAATATAGGCTAAATCATGGTATGAGGTTCGTGATTGCACATAAGAAGGCTGTAGATTTATTAAAATGGAAATATATTAAGGTATATATAGTAAGATTTAACTATCGAAACGTATTTCAAAACAATTTACTTATTTTGTTTAATGTTTCTACAATATTTGAAGAAAAATAATGACAATGATTATGGATATTACTTTTTCAAATTTATGAAAGATATCAGATACCATAAAAAGTATAGCATCCTTGAATAGGTAATTTAGGAAAGTAATTACAATTTTATTTAAAATATTTTTTAATATTTTGTTTTTATTTATATTCTCAATACTATAAAGATTTCCAAATATCTTCATACTCAAAATAATAATTAAATTTGTTCAGTGATGAGTGGGTAGAGAACATGGTGTCAGAATGTTTGTCGACATCAAGTTGAGATGATTAACTATAATTTTTTTAATCTAGAATAAGCTATGTCCATAGAGATAAATTTGGGATGTGATTTATTTGTATAAAAATGATTATATATTATATTTTACCTATTTCTAAAGGAGAGTTATAATGCATGGATATTCTCTATAGATTTTGGCAAAGCTAGTAACATGTCTGAAGCTTCTCGTGTTTGTCAGAGATAGGACTTCGAGGAAACAACTAAGATAATGAAGACATGGAAATGGGTTGAGGATAATTCTATAAATAAATCTAAAGATTTATTACTAACTACTATGAAAGGTGCTTCCATGCCAATAACCTCATCATTTTAATTTTATGTCATCAATATAAAAGTGTCATTTTGATTTTAAATGCGCATCACATAGACAAATCCATGAAAATGATCTTGGATTGTTTTAAAACTTTATTAAAAAGATACATAATTAATTTTTGATGTGTAAAAATACAGCATATGTCAATATGAAACACAATCTGGTTGGTATGACCCAAAGTGTGTGTTTTTATTATAAAAGTTCCATTTTAGTTTAAAACAAGCATCACATAACCAAAACCAAGAAAAACAAAACTCATATTAATTTCAAAAGTCAGTAGAATGATATGTAATTAATTTTTCATGTGTAGGTTTTTACGACATGTCAATTCAATACAAGATGTGTCCAATATGACTCAAAGTGAAAATTTTCAAGATAAAAGTGTCATTTTAGTTTAAAACGCGTATCACATAACCAAAATCGAGTAAATGAGATAATATTGTTTTCAAACTTTAAGAAAATGATTCATAATTCATTTTTTATGTGTATAAATTGACCACACATCAATCCAACACATGATGTTTCTAGTATGAATCAATGGGAATGTTCTCAATATAAAGGTGTCATTTAAGTTTGAAACACACATCACTAGAAAAAACCAAGAAAACACGCTTGGATTGTTTTCAATAGTTAGGAAAATGACCCATAATTAGTTTTTGATACGAAGGAATCCACCAAAAGTAAATATAACACATGATGTGACTAGTAGAACTTGAAGTGTGTGTTTTCAATATAAAAGTGACATTTTAGTTTAAAATGTTCTTTACCTAGCCGAAATGGAGAAAATGATCTCATATTATTTTCAAACATTAGAAAAATGATCCATTATTTTTTTGTTACATGTAGGAATTGAATTAATGTAAATCCAACATATGATGTTGTCGGTGTGAATAGAAGTGTGCACTTTCAATATTGAAGTTCCATTTAAGTTAAAAATGCACATCACATAGCCAAAACTAAGAAAACGAGCCCAAATTGTTTTAAAAAATTAGGGAAATTATATATAATTCATTTTAACATGAAGGAATTTAACACACATCAATCTGAAAAAATATAGTAGGTATGACTAAAAGTACATTTTTTCAATATAGAAGTTCCATTTTAGTTTAAAACACATGTCACATAGCCAAAACTGAGCAAACAATATCGTATTGTTTTCAAACATAATGAAAATTATCCATAATTCATTTTAAATTTGTAGGAATTTATTACATGTTAATCCGACATGAGATGTGGTTAGTATGAATCCAAGTGCATGTTTTCAATATAAAAGTTCCATTTTAGTTTAAAATGAGCATCACATATCCAAAACTGAGCAAAGAAGATTGATTTTTTTTAAAATTTAGTAAAAAAAATAAATAGTTCATTTTTACCCTACAGGAGTTGACCACACATCAATTCAACACACGATGTGTCTGATATGACACAAAATGTGCATTTTCAATATAAAAGTGACATTTTAGTTTAATATTCTTGTCACATAGCCAAAACTAAGAAAACAAGATCACATTTTTTTTTCAAACATTAGGAAAATTCTCCATAATTAATTTGCGATGTTTATTAATCAACCAAACATAAATTTGATAGACGACATGGTCAGTATGACTCAAAGTTCATGTTTTCAATATAAAAGTGACATTTTAGTTTAAAGCACTTTTTATATAGCCAAAACTGAGAAAAAGAGCTTATCTTATTTTATAAATTTAGGAAAATGATCCATAATTCAATTTTGAATTTTAGGAATTGACCACACATCAATATGACATATGATGTGACCTATATGACTCAAAGTGTGTGTTTTCAATATAAAAGTGCCATTTTAATTTAAAATGCACTTCCCAAACCAAAATCCATAAAAAAATATTAGGTTTATTTTGAAAATTTTGTAAAATTATCCATAATTTATTTTTGACTTATAAGAATTTACCGCATGTCAATCCTACACATGTTGTGGATGGTAGGGATCAAAGTTCATATTTTCAATATATAAGTGTCATTTTAGTTTAAAATACACTTCACCATCCAACACTGAGACAACATGCTCATATTGTTTTCAAACTTTAATAAAATAATCCATAATTCATTCATGACATGTAGGAATTGTCCAGACATTAATCCGATACACGATGTGGCCGATATGAATCAAAGTGCATGTTTTCAATATAAAAGTTGAATTTAATTTTAAAACATTCATCACATATACAAAATGGAGAAGAAGATATTAGATTGTTCTCAAACTTTTGGAAAATGATCCATAATTCATTCATAATGTGTAGGAATCAATTGTTCATAAATCTGACAGACAATGTGTCTGGTATGACTCGAAGTGTTTGTTTTCTATTTAAAAGTTCCATTTAAGTTTAAAACACACATCACATATCCAAAATAGGGAAAAAATCTTGTATTTAACTAAAACTTTATGATAATTATCCATAATTAATTTTTTATGTGTAGGAATTAACCAAACATGAATACAAAACATGATGTTTCTGATATGACTAGAAGTGCGTGTTTTAAATATAGAAGTTCCATTTATGTTTAAAACACATGTAACATAGCCAAAACCAATAAAATGAGATTGAATTGTTTTTCAAACTTTAGGACAACAATCCATAGTTCATTTTTGACATGTAATAATCAACCAAACATAAATATGATAAACGATGTGTTTGGTATGACTCGAAGTGTATGTTTTTAGAATAAAAGTTCCATTTTAATAATATAATTAATAGTATAACTGATAATATCAATAATATATAAAGTAATTAACAATATAATTTATCATATGTTGATTATATAATATTAAAATTAATTTTTTTTATTTTTTATTTACTGTTACTAAAATAAATATTCATTTTATTGCAGGTAAAAACTTTTGTATGAAGGTTGATTGGTAGAAAATGTCTTCCATAAGAGTTTTGATTTTTTTTATATGTGTTGTATTTTTTTGATTAATTTTAAATATTACACTAATATAAATATTTTTTATGTAAATTATTAATTGAAATGATGATACAATTAAATATTTTTATTCGAATATAGTTTTTTGTATATTTATATTCCTTTTTAAGTATTTTAACTGGGTTTATTTTTATAGGGTCGCTGCATAACTACTATAGGGATGTATCTGTGCAGGAGTTGATATAGTCTTTATTAGTTCTAAAAAATTTCTAATAAAGGCATCCTTTATCATCCTTAAAAAAATTAATGATATAGATCCCCTTTATCAGTGATAAAAAAGAGCTGATAAAGGGGGCCTTTACCAGTTATTTTCTTAGTGCTGATAAAGGCCGCACACTTTTAATGATGCTTAGATTTCCAGTGATTTTTCATACTAAAAAGTCCCTTTTCAAGTGCTATTAAAGGCCTCATCTGTAGTAGTGTCACCAAATCATAGAGTTATTCTGGTAAAATAAAAAATATTCCCCTCACACACATCATTATAAATAATGTTTACATACACACTTAGGTTCATATATAGGGTATGAGTATACAATCTAGTAGGAAAACCCCAAAACTTCCCCCAAACACCACTAGAAAAACAAACAAGTTAGCCCACATTTTATTTAAAATATAAGACAGAAAAAATAACGAAAACTAGTGATAAATAAATAAATAAATAAATAAATAAATAAATAAATAAATATATCCATAAGTTAGTGAAATAACTCACACCTAGAACACACCCATAATTCACACACATTCAAAACACCAACTAATGTAATCACTACTCAAAGGCCCCCTTGAACTGTCCAACTCACAAGCGGTATCCATCCCATTAGTCCCAAGTCCTCACTTGAAGACATAATCCAATGTTCCACAAGATTGAAACCACAAAAATTTCTAACCCACATGGCCCATTGCATGTACATATGAACACCCACTCACCAAGTTCATGCTAAGTGATCACACCCAAAACCTTTATTTGAAAAAACAAATCAATTTAATCTTTTAATTAAACACCTTGAGGGAATTAAACACAATTCTAGGATTTAATAGCAACCAATTGAGAGTAAATTTCAATAGGTATTTCACCATATTTTTACAACCAAAAGGAGAAGAAATTTATTTATAAAGCAACAAGACTTTACTTTATAAGAGAAAGTGAAAAAAGGTGAGAATCCACCTACCTTTGATGCATTTGACTTGAATAATTCACTCATGATCTCATATATTTATAATATCTTTCTCATTCCTTCAGTTTATTTCAAAGAATATTTATCAAAGATTACTCTAAACCATAGATCTGATCATGGAATCCCTGGTCTAAGGTTACTCTTTAGAGAAAATGAGAGAATCAATGTGAGAAAGGGATAATGATAGTCTTACCAACCAGCTCCAAGATCCAAAACTCTTTGATAAATTTAAATAGATCACCAGAAGAAAAAATATATTTTAAAAAACATTAGGAATAGACAAGGGTTGATAGCCTATATCAATAGTGGAGGAATGGGGTTTTCAAGAGGAGTCTATGGGTTAAAAATCAATTTTTTAGAATTAATTAATTTATCGCATGGGTTGAAAAATAGTGCACCAACCATGTGCACTACCTATAATAGAAAAAATACAAATCCACATAGTTTCTAAAATGTTTTTCAAAACCATTATCCTACTCATAGAAGCCCTCCTACTCTCACACAGTTACCTGGAGAACACCACATGGATTCCCCTAACCATGGTCAAACTATGCACCTCTTAAAACCTTCCAAAAAAATTCCAAAAACCACTCATAAGCTCCCAAAACTCATCCCAAACATTATTTAACTTGAAAATACAAAATAAAATAGAGAAATATCTCAAACTATGGGTTTGACACTCTCCCCACCATGGGTATTTCCATCTTCGGGAAGATTGAGGTCATCTTTTCCCCAAAAGTTCTTAGCCCATTGGTCCAACGCAGACTTATCCCACTCCCAATTTTCCTCCTAAATTAGACTATGATACCATAATATCCATAAAAAAGAGATTCATATGCCTCAAAAATTCTTTCCTTGTCTATCTAGATTAAAAATTAGGTCCTAAATAAAATTAGCATTCAGTTCAAGGGTGAAATGGTCCTAGAATATCACATGGATAGGGTTAGGATGATACTTCTTTAAATATGATTCCTGGAAAATGTTATGAATAATACCAAATTTTTATTGTAAGGATAACCGATATGTAATGTCACCAAAACGTTACACAATCTCAAATGGCCTGACATATCGATGTTCTAATTTTTCTTACTTTCTAAAATGGTGGAAAACCAATCTTAGAGATAATTTAAAGAATATATGGTCATCAACATCATAAGATAAGGGTGAAAAATGATGATCTAGATATGAATTTAAATAGAATTTATCCATTACTATCAATTTTCTGATAATCTGGATTTTCATTCAAGTCTCATGGACAAGAATTGTTCTGATCAAAGAAGTTTACCAAATATTATTCCAACAAAGCAGAGGTCAACATGGATGACCATAAAATTCCATGATTGGATCCTTTTTTAATAGGTCGTAATAACTATTATTATAAGAAAACTCTACCAAGGACAAATGATTTTCCCATGAACCACCAAAATTCATAACACATGATCCAAGTATATCTTCGAATGTCTAGATCATATGTTCCAACTAAATATCCATTTATAGATGATATTCTATACTCGAGGTCAATTGAGTGCCAAGAACTTTTTTTAAGGATTTCCAAAATCATGAACTAAATCTTGGATCTCAATAACAGATAATTGATATCTATACTTGATGAAATTTTACCACATCCATTATATAGTTCTTCTTTAAGTCATCTATTTTAGTGGACTCTCGAATTGGGACAAAATTTGATGAATTAGCGAGTTAGTTCACAATCACCCAAATAACATTTTTATTTTGATTTTTTTATGGTAGACCAGTGAAAATGTTCATGGAAGTATGTTCCCATTTCTTTACGAGTATAGTCATAGACTATAAAATGATTGCTGGTCATTGGTGTCCAGACTTTACCTATTGGTAGGTGATACATCTCATAACATAATCAACCAATTTTCATTTAATACCTGAACACTAAAAAAGGGGTTTAATTACCTCCTAAATTTTATGAATACCTGTGTGAATTTCCTATTTAGAATGCTGATAAGTAGAAAGAAGAAGTTCTTGGAGAAATGAAGGTACTTTCATTTATCAATGAAAGTATGACACAAAGTTTGAATCCACTATCCAGACCTCAATGGTCTCCCCACAATTTATTTTTGACCTTATAGCATGTTTTCTTGGGTCTTATTGCTGGGCCTCCTTAACCAGGACCACTAAATCATGAATAAGAGTAACAAGAAAGAAAATTGCATTCATATTCTATTCTCTAAAATCTAAATACATATTGAAAATTACTCCCATAATATGAAACTATTTAGAAAATTATCTTATAACCTCATTATATGATTTATGACTTAAAGAATAATCCACTAAATTTCATTTTCCTAGTATATAAACTAAATTGAAGTCAAAAATCAACATATATTCTATCCATATTCATTTTCATAGGCTTAAATCCCTTTCTAAAAAGATGTGTTTCAAGATTTTATGATCCATAATCATGAAGAACTTTTCACCAAAGAGGTCATGACACCATGTTTTTAATGTGTGGGCCACCACAACTAATTCCAGGTCATGGATTGGATAATTATTTTCATACATTTTCAACTTTCTTGATTCGTAATCTATGACATAGTATCCCTACATGAGAACAAAACTTTTTCCAATTCCATACACATCATAATATACAAAATTGTATTTTCTTAATTCTATAAAGATAAGGATTAGTGATGCAGTGATCATAACCTTAATCTACTGAAAGGATTTCTATTAGTCTTCATTCTAGTTGAATGGAATAACTTTTCTTTTAAAATAAGTCAATATCAAAGTGAGTCTTGAGAAGTCACAATCAAAGATATGATAATATCATGTTAATGCTAGAAATTTTTTATCTCAAATATTTTCTTAGGTTTTTTCAAATAAATCGAAAATTTGATTTTTTCAGGATCAACTGATATACCTATTTTAGAAACTATATGAATAAGTAAAAAAACATCTTGTTTCTAGAATTCACACTTGAATAATTTAGCATAAAGTCAGTTATCATGAAATGTAACCAATACAACCTCTTGGTGATTCTCATGTTCCTTTATAGTTTAAGAGTACACCAAAAAGTTGTATTTAGAAAATAATCCTTCATAACTTGTATTTAGTTATATCCATATTATAGATAAATTTTGGAGAACTATTTATCTCTATTTAATTGATAAAAAAGGTTATCGATTATAGGAAGAGGGTAAAAATTATTGATTGTAACTTGATTTAGTATATTATAGGCAATATATAATTGAAGTGAAACATATGTTTTATTTATAAAGAGGACTAGAGTAGTCCAAGGTGATGTAATTGTTCTAATGAATAAGTTTCTTTATAATTATTATAGTAGGAAGTTTAATTCTTGAAAGTATATTGGTTCCACTCTATATGATATAAGGGAAATCAGACTCATTCCTAGATGTATATCTATTGAAAATTCAATTACCCGTTCATGTGGAAATCAAAATAAATCATGTGGAAATTCATTTGGGTATTGGTATAGTATACTAGGAAGACTCCTAGTCCCATTTTCTTTGATATATCCTAAAGTCAATACTACCATCTAAGAGGATATGGTTCCCTATACTGTCACTAAAGTCCTTACTTTGTCAATATTCATATCCCAATCCCCATTTAATAAATTAACAACACCATCTGAGGATATGCAGGTCACTTGTTAGGAATAAAAATTGATATAAGTTTTTAATTACATTAACTAGTCCATTCTAAGGTTCAAGTTGAAAACATCCATTTCCAGGACTATAAACTCTTACAAAAAAGTGGACCTCATTGATGGTAATGGGACAAGTTGAAGACTTAAATATTATGTATTCTCACTACCCAAGATATGTTTTGATGATCAAGACAAGAGGTATTATTTCCAAATGAAACACAAATTGATTTACCACATGAGAAGAAATAAATTAATGGGGTTCACTAGTATTACACAATAATCTCATTAGAGTGGAGTTGAGGAGATTGGTACCTCACACCATCAAGGGACTCAGTTTATCAAATATGTTTTTTTCCTAGATCCACACTATTATTGGTCAACTCCCACTAAGTAATCCTTACATCCTTAATGTAGTGGAATCTTTTAGATGATTGAGGTGTTCCTTTAATCTTCTTGAGTTTCTCAAATATGAGGGTGAGAACTTTTGTGGAAATACCTTGGTTGAGAATGAAATATATGATACAAAATCAAGTTTTCTACACTCATTTCCTTTATAGATATCATAAAATAATGCTTGAGGTGTCCTTTCTGACCAAAATCATGAAAGTATTAAGGAGTTGATGTACACTCCCTTCTACAGTGTGAGAACAAGACACATTTAAAACAACCAGGTTTTGTATTACAAAATGATGGAAAAGAGACTATTCTAGAATTCTGGTTATTTGGTGCTCTACTTTCATGGTAGCAGGTTTCTCTCCTCCTCTTTTTTATTACATTAGAGTTTCCATCAGTGTATGTGGAGAAAAAATTGTTTACTCAACTACCATTCTTAGATATTACCATTCTATCAATTTTTATCTCTTGATCATGTCTATATAATCATTGATCAAGAACATAAACACCTTAGAATGAATATCTGATCATAGCCCCACCTCAAAGATACATGCCTTCATATGATTGATAGTTGCCACCTATAGAGAAAAATGAACTAAGTTAAAAAACCTAGTTTCTTATTCCATCACAGATATATTTTCTTACTCTATGATAAAAATATATATTGTTTTGATTACTTTGAATGTACATGGATAAAATTATTTGTTGAAAAATTATTTGAAACCCTCCCAAGTAATGCCTTGGATGAGTGCATCTCAAACAATTAATTACTATGATTATTGTGGGAGATAATACAACATGTATACCACTATATTCCCATTTATATTGGCTAGGATTATAAGGAAATTTAAAATTATTTTGATCATATTAATTCATGTTTCTACTTTCTTGGGTCCTAAATCCCCTCGAATGATTGGTGGATTCTTTTTATAAAATTACAAAGTATGATCGGTATGGATTGTTCCCTAGTTTGATTCTATTTATTCACAACATGGAATGATTTCAAAATGCTTTAAAAAATTTCATGGTTTACCTTTGGTTTAGGTCAAACCACATTCTGTATGACCACTTCTTTATAGTTTCTTGGTCTTCTAATTAGTTCCATCATTCTAAAACCATAATAATAATATCCAGCAAGTTATTAATTGTTTATTTAATACTTAGTTATAGAGTATATTAGATCACAAAAAGGAGGTCCATATTAATAAATTTTTTAAAATCAAGAAAATGAAATATCATATGAGTGATGTGATCCTAGTGGGAAGTATCTTTACCAATGCATGATACCAGATTATCATCAGATAAACCCACGACGATGAGTTAACAACATATCTAGATGTTTTATCAATACTTTTTATACCCAAAATACTATAGTAACTTAAATTTCATCATAATGAAGTCATCTATGTGTTTTTAAACTACACATTTCAAATCCCGACACACCCTATCTTCTTTCTACCATTCTAGCAGATAGACCATAACAAACTGATACCATTTGTAACATCTCAACCTAAACCATTTGATTAGGAATGTCCAAAATTCCACTAACCTTAGGTTTCATCCCCAGGATAACGAAGGATTGAAATAAACTACAAGGGATTTACAAAATCATAGGGGATGATTTTTTCTTAAATAAGAAACCTACAATAGAAATAATAAAGAGACACAATATGACACATAATATAATACCAAAATAAACCACAATAATATAACTAAAAATTCATCAGAGTAAAAATATTTGAGAAAAAAATATAAGTCCATAATACTAATAAAAATAAAATTCAATGCAAATAATACTCAATACAAAAAGACTCAAGAAAATAAGGAGAAACTACTACACATTCCGAGACACAACTTCCGCCCTAATCTCAAACTCCAAAAACCCATGAACACAACATCACATATCTCCACTGGTAAAATATGAAGACTTACCCTTACCTATATTATTATAAAAAGTTTCTAAATATACACCTAGGTGCATATATATGGGGTGAGTATAAAACCCATTAGGAAAACCATGATACTTTCCCCAAAAGACACTAAAATAAAAAAAAAGTTATCGTCCATTTTATTTAAAATATAAGATAGGAAAAAATCATGAAAAATAGTGATCAGTATATATATATATATATATATATATCCAAAAGTAAATGAAATAAAACACACATATAATACAATAATTTCATGAATCCACATACACATGAAAAACACCAACTAATGAAACCATTGTCTGAAGTCACCTGGAAGAGCCTATCAATCGAGCGGTATCCATACCTCTAGTCCTAAGTCCTCACTTTGTGGTATAATCTAATGCGCCAAAATATCGGTACTACAAACATGTCTAACACACATGATACTTTACATATGTATATGAACTCCCACCCACTAAGTTCTCACACTCAAAACCTTTATTTTGCAAACCAATTCAATTTAATCATTTAATAAAACACACTTTGGGAATAAAATACACTTATATATTCTAAGATAAACAAATAAATATTAATTTACAATAGGTATTTAACTAGAGTTTTGAAACCAAAATCAGAATCAATTTATTTTGAAAAACGTAATCCTTCACATTCTTAGAGAAAGTGGAAAAAGAGGAGAATCCATATACCTCTGATGCGTTCAACAAGAATAATCGACTCACAATATCATATATAAAAGATATATTTCTAATTAATTCAATGAATTACAAATAATATATATCAAAGATAGCCTTAAAACATATATCTTGGCATGAAAACCCTAGTTTAAAGTTCCTCTTAATATAAAACAATTAAGCCAAGGATAGAGAGGAATAATGAGACTCTTACCTTTGATCTCAAAGATAAAACAATCTTTGATACATTGAAATCAAGAACATGAGGAAATAATTTCATAAAAATTCATAGGGAAGGGACATGGGTCAAGTGACGTTGTCAAGTGAGGATAAATGAGGGTTTCAGTGGATTCTATGGGTTAAAATTCAATTTTTTAAAATTAAATTGTTACAGCCCAAACTATTATAAATAAAATCACCTTATGATTTAATGTTTTATTATATAATATGGTTATATAAAACACATGAAATTCTTTTATTATATCCTGTTGGATTCAAAATACCATTAAGAAAATTTACCATTTATAATATATCTGTTAGATAGCGATAACATGATTAGTATAAATATAGGGATTTAACAAAACTAATCGACTCAGAAAAAGGATGTGATGGACTCATCCAGTATGATTGTACCCTAAGAATACAATTTATCAGTTCTTCCAAGGTATATAGAATCTTTTGGATTTTCCCTCGACCAATCCCAAGATGATATCCAACAACTTAAGCATGAGCAAAACCGTTTACAGGAGAAGTTCAAGCTCATCGAGATCATGACCCAAACCATATTTTCCGAACGACCCCGTGAAAGTCTCACCATAAAACACCTTACTCTTTGGGAGTATGCTGGTGTATTAAAGGGATTTGTATCAAGACCCTAGAAAATTGATTATTTACATTATTTTGTAAAGAATAATGAATATATTTTTATTTTGATACTATAAAACACGAATGATATTTTTTGGGTAATATTAAATTCAATTAAGGAATTTATTTTTATGCATTAGTTTATTTTTTAGATAAATAATATTTTAATTAAATATTATTATGAAATTATTTTTATTAAATTTAAATGATCCCATACTTTTTATGAAGTCATATATAATGTTTTATTAGGGTTTAAAAACTGTTATTTCTAAAAACCTGTCATCTTCAATAATTTTTTTTAAAAGTAAAAATTAAAATATTTATAAAATTATTTATATAAAATTAATATTATTTTTTAATAATAAAAAAACCATCCAATGGTAAAATTTTCATAATTTTCTGTGACAGTCGAATTTTCAGGTAAAAATTAAACACTGTATAAATATACGGTGTGTTTTATGACATCATAATGACGCAAAAATGATATATTAAATAAAATAATGGTTATAATAAGAAAAATATATCTTTTTACCCTAAAATAATTTTATTTTAATATTATTTGATTAATTTTATAAAGCCTTTATGAATCCTCCAAAACATTGATTTTAAATTCATTTCTTTAAAAGTGTGACTCATGTCAACATAATAAGGGGTAATATTTTAATAATTTAGGCCCTCTAAATAATAAAATATTGAAAAAAAAATTCAATTTTCAAGAAACCATATGAAAAAAACATGGTAAGGTTTGTGGTTTTGAATATTTTATTATATAGAGTCCAAAACCTATGCTTGTGAAATATTAAAGAACCCCCCCCTCTCATTTCCTATATAAACCCACTTAGTATCCCATTTCTCTTCACTAAAAATCTTTTTAGAACATAATAATTCTTCCATAATCTCTCTATGATCCTCATAATGTTCACCAAGCTCCCAATAAACCCCCTTTCAAGCTTTTGGTGTCATACTCTTAAGGTAAGGGATCCTCTCTTTCTCACTTTTATTCAAGAATCTCTTCTATTTTATGCAAATTAATTTTTAATTCCTAATGATGAGGTATGTTTTTTAACCTCCTCCACACTTCCATTATTATTTATAAATGATGATATACCCCTTTATCTCTCATTAAACCCTCCCAAGTACACCTGTTACCATGCCAAAATTTTGTAAGAGTTCTTCCTTCCTCTTCTTTAATCAAGTTTCTTTTTTAACATATGACTTCTATTTCCAATTAATAATGATGATATATGTCTTTACCTGAACCTATTACCTAACAATTGATTTAAAAATTATTGGATACCCTTTTTGTTCTCATTAACACTTTTTATGAATTTTTAAGCGACACCGTTAGGCTGCTGAAATTTCACCATTATTTTCCATTCCAAAGAAATTGTGTAGTAAATATCATACCCATTTCTTATCAATGGTGTTCAACTTTATAAAATTATTCTTATTTGAATTGGTATTTACATATATGTATTTCACACTACCTTATCATGGAATATGTTATGATGATGAGTGAATCCATGTTGTATGATCTATGTGGCACACTTGAGCATGAGATTGAAATGAAAGTGAAGAGTGCACCCATAATTATATAGCACTCCAATACATTGGGTAACATTTAGTATAATGATACGTCATGTTGGGATAGGGATTAAACTCTATTAATTTATAGTATATTTTACATTATGATGTCTTGGAAGTTATCCTTGACCTGTGATGCAGTGTTTTAAGTTGTTACCACATTTCCCATGTCGCCTTTATGTTATCATGCTATACCATGTCTTATCATTTGTATTTATGATTCCCACTATTTTTATGCCCCTTGATATTAGAATTTTATAACATTTTTTTTCATTATTCCATTTTTATTCCCTTACCAGGATTTATATATCACCCCTTTCTTATGCATTTCTTCAGTTTATCCCATGTAGTTTTAAGTGCGAGCATGTTAAAGAAGTTTTCAATAAAGATGTTGTATTTCATGTTTTAAGTTGTAATATAATGTACCTAATTTATAAATACACTAGACTTATCGATATTTTAGGTTGAATTAAGTTTAATTTTATGTAATAAATCATGTGTTAATGTGTAATAAAGGTAAGAGTTGTTATATAATTAATCCGATCACACAGTTAGACCCCAAGGTTTGAAAAAATGTGTGCCAACTGTGTAGATCACCTCTATCCCATAAATTAACAAGTTTAATAGTTTGGTAAAACCATGAGTAAACCATGTGAATTACTATAAGACCCCTATAGATCTCATAGGATTACCTATAGAACACCACACAGTTTCCCATAATCATATTCAGACCATTTACTTCTTAAAACCTTACCAAAACATCCCAGACTACAAAAAAACTCCCAAAAATCACCCTAAATATTATTTAACATGAAAATAAAAAAAATAATAAAGTAAAATACCTTAAACCATAGTTGTTACATATTTTTTTTCTAACTTCTTAAGTTAGTTTTTCATTGATTCTTTTCTAGATAGTTGATGATTGACACATGCCCTTATTCGGCCACCCTATCACCTTATTCACGAGACTTCCAATCTAGCTAGGTCATTCGATGTTTCTCAGGATATTCACTCTTAACACATTGTTGTAACAACACACCACCTAAATAAGGACATGATGACATGTTGTTGATTCCTCAATATATTGGGGCTATTCCACTTGACTCAGCTCACATGTGGTTGCCTATGAGAGTTAATCCAAAGGGTTTGTTCAAGTGAAGGATATTGTGTTAATTTAGTGTCTTGGTTTATGCTTAACCTAGAGGGGGGGGGGAGATTGAGAATGATTGGAATATATTTTATTATATATTATAGGTTTTTGTTTCATTCAAAGATAGATTAAGAGTTTTTTGATTCAATGATAATCATTTGGATCACAGTATATTAATCAACTGGTGATTCAAGGTATTTAGTGTTCATATAAAGTGTGATATAGGGTTTTGATGGTTTAGGTTAAGATTTTTAGCTTGTGATTTTTGAATTAGAATAGATATTGAGGTTATTAATCAATGAAAAACATATCTCAGTATATTGGATACAACTTCTTCGAAGGATGTGTGATATTACCTAAGTAAGAACGTTCTATCCAATGTGTTCTTCTTTTATGTTTTCAATTCCATGTAGCTCACTTCTATATGATTGTATAATAAAACATTTCATGTGAGAATTTTAATATTAGAAGTTTATGTTTCATCATTAAGATTATATTTATCATTATTTTTAAATTAAAGATAACTCTTATCTTGAATATAATATTTATGTTAGAGTTGGTTCCCCAGAATCAATTGACTTTGTACTTTTAATTAACAAAATATAAATATTTTATCAAATAATTCATATTTATCTACAAAACATTAACGTGATAATGAAATTGTAATATTTATCTTATCAAATTATTATATTAGTTCCCCACTATAATAGAAGTCTTGAGGTGCTGTGACACTGTTATTTAATCAAAATGACTTATGGTCTAGATACAACAATATGACCAGAATTTTTTTATCTATCTATAATATACTATGAGGTCATAACCATTTATACTTATTCTCATGAATTTTTCACTTGGTGATATCTGATAAGGTAGGTCATGAAATAAAACCCTCTAATAATAATTCTAAATGTTTTATGTGTCCTTAAATATTCCTATCTATGAATGTGGGTATTGATCATTATATATAATATCATTATCAATGTGAATCATGAATCACATAATCGGATTCATGGATATAAACTGTGGGGATATATTCTTTTAATGAGTTATCATACGTTGAGTGCATCATAAGTGACATGACATCAGTTAAACAGTTGGAAAAGAATTTATCGCTTTCTAGTTAATAAAAGTAGATCTCTAACCCTTTGATAGAGATGAAACTATATAAAAAAATACATGGCTATGGTAGTTTATAGACTAGTTTGTTTTATAATATAAAATAAATACAAATCCATAAAAGAAGGTGATGACACAAGTATGTATCTTGATTGATAAGATGTCGGTTGATACATATATTATATTGTACAATGGAATTCATAGAATGGTATTTGTTGTTGTTACCTAACTTCTTTCACTATGGATTCCTTGATGTGTTTCTAGTTTTTAATATTGGAATTTAAGGAATTTTTATATATTTACATTGAGAAAGACGTCTAGAGGGTTACACATTAAGAGTATCTATAATATCATTAAATTTATATTTAAGAATAAATTTAAACTTGGATAGTAGAATAATACTTATTCATGTAAAATTTGATAAAAGAAATCCAACCACAAGATATTTGAGTTTAAAATATGTGAATTGAATTTTATCTCTCGACTAATTTATCAAAAGATAATGAATATAATATTTATTTACTCACAGGTTTAGTGATTATGGTAAAATAAATATATTTTTTAAGTTATGTAAATATTAAAATAAATATTTATTCTCAAGTTGAGTGAATATAATATTTATTTTATCAAATAAAAATATTTTATTATTCAAGGTTTGATAAATGTTATGGGAGAATATGGATCGATTTTAATGATATAATGGAGATGATATATTTTATTTAATATCATTTATATAAATATTAATTAATTTATTTAAGAAATAATATTGGATAAAACACATGCCATAGAATTAATAATATATTTTATTATATATGGCTTGGGGTATGACATAGATTAAATAAAATTATAATAAACTTTTTGAAACTATCTTTATTTAAACTTAAGTATATAATATAAATTATATCATTTTCATAATTGTATGTTGAAAAAATTGAAAAAATTATCTTGAGACCTAGAGAGAGATCTCATATTCCCTAACTCTCAAGAATCTAGAGAGAGAACAAGAGATTCTTATTGTGACCAACATTGAATGACATTAGGCAATTGATTATTCAGCACTAGCACTAGTGGCCTCATGAATGTTATTTAAATATTTATGGAGCATGTATGGATACATTTATAGGGATCCTTAGTAGGACTATTGATTGAAATGACAATAAGAAAATAGTGGTGATAGAAAATTGATCAAGAATAATACCATAGTTAAGGTAATTATATATTGTAATTAATTATAAATTAAATTTTCATGATCATATCTATGAAATTTTGGGTTGTGTTTGTCTATATTTTTATATTTTTGTATTTCTTTTGATAAAAAATCTAAATTGGGGCTTTAATCAATGATTTATCTACACCCTAGTGTTGGAAGTTCACTAAAACTCTATTCATATGATACATGAAGCTTGAGGAGTCATTATTTATAATATATCAATAAGTATAAGTGTATGATTATGTTGTTTCCAACATAACCTGGTTGCATGCGATGCAACCTAGCCAAATGATCTCCTTCAGTTGACACTTCCACATACTCCTGTATACTTTCCCTTTAATTACTAATCCATGAGATGTATTATACATTATGTTCCTTCATTTAATATTTCAATGAATAACACTCCAAAAATAAGTAACATATGATGTTAACCTAGATGATCTTCATTAATGAAGAGTTACAAGCACCACTTATAAAAGGAATCGAGCTTCATCCTTGGTGTGTGTGGATGACGGTGTAGATGATAATTTGTTTCATGTAAAAATTATAGAAGCTCTCTTATCCCTTGTATGTTGTCAATTGTTTCATAGAAAATGCAATAACACCCCTTTAATCATATAATAATCTCTAGGTTGCGATCTAGGATCCAATGTACGATGGATCACCTATGAAGGTAGGAAACCTATTTTTTTTTCATGTGATCTTCATCAATACATACTTCATAAAATATGAAAATGGAGTCCATTAGGCGAGCATTTTAGGTATGATCTATTTTTTTGGTGCACAGAATTTTTAATAACATTTGATTCTATTGAGGGTAGATTGTCCAATGTTTAGTTTTATTCTTTTTTCTAGGATCATATGATGACCTCAATAATAACCATTAATGGTACCAGATGCATCATCTTTGATAAATCCACATGATTCTTTCATAGTTAATTGAAGAAAACATTATATGCATGATTACTAGTTTGGATTTATGTTATGTGATAATGAAATGAAATATTATCATACTCCATCAAAGTAGTTAAATTAAATTATTAATGTGATTGGGAGGGTGAAGCATAATAAGGTTTTTGGATAATGATGGTTACATTACTTATTGTTGAAAATAGAGCATTGTTTTTCTTTATTCGAAGTCTCATTAAGTGTCAACATAAGGTTAGGATGGGATAATCATGACATATAGAGTTATACTGAGTGTGTTGTATGTCACATGTTCTTACAACATGTTTTTTATGTCTTTAATGTGAATGAAACACTCCTAGGGATGGAAAATTCCCTATCGAATGTATCATACATCGAACTTTGAATTGGAAGGGTATAACGTCCCAATATTTTCATATAAAAATATTACATATATTTAGATTAATATTCAATACATAAAAATTCTACCCATGCCAAATCCATAAAGTTTTAGAGTCTTTGGATATTAGATATAAAATCTTCTTATTTTATGAAAGATATTCAGCATCTTTCACAAAGATATTCTCATATATTACTCCTCTTAGATATACCCTACCTAAACCATTATTCATCACACATGTAAGGAAACATAAGAAATGGTGAGCTCAAATTATCTGTAAGGATAAACATAGGAGATATCAATCTATGGTCATATGAAACCATAAGATAAGAATAAGGTTATGTGATCATGACCAAAAAAGATTGGGGTGTTACATTCAAATTACCTTAAAATGAATTTAAACCTCAAAATTCATCACTAAAATAAAAACAAATGCGGATACCTCCACCCCATAACATCCTCAGATTCCCATTTAGATTCCATAAATTGGTGGTTTCATCAAAAAAATTCAATCAGGTGAGTGGTCTTATTTTGTAGAAATTTATCTCTATGATCCAAAATTTATACCTATAATTATTCATAAGAAATATCTTTATCCAGTGGTATGACCTTTGAGTTTAGTACATGTGAAGGATCAGGTATTCACTTTCTTAGGAGAGATAAATGGAACACATCATGAACTTGAGAGGGATTAGGTGGAAGTAAAAAACAATAAGCTACTGTCCCTATATGATCAAGTATTTCAAAGGGATTGATATAACTAGGGTTTAGTTTTCCCTTATTTATTCCATATATAAATTCATAGAAAAACCTTTTCACCAAAATCAAATTATTGACCACATTGATAATTATCAGTGTATAATTTATTTTAATTTTTAAACTTTTTTGTTTCTCAATGAATATAACCTTCTCTGCCATCCCATTATCCTGCTTAGGTCCCAACATCTTTCTTTATACAACTTATTCCTAATAAATTGGATTTATAAACTTCTTTCCATAAAGGGTTTAATAAGGATACATATAAATGCTCAAGTGAAAGATATTGTTGAATGAAAATTTAACTATAGGGAGTTGTTGATCCTAATCACCTTTTAAATCCACAGAAAAATATTTTAGTATATCATTTAGAGTTTGAACCATTCTCTCAAATCAACTATCTTCTTAAGGATTATACACGGTGATGAAACTAAAATATGTATCAAGAACATGATGAGGAATTCCCCAAAACTTTGATTTAAACTTAATATCTCAATAATATATAATTGAATATGGTAATCCATTAAACTTTATCAATTATTTAATATATATATTCAAAAAAGTTGATCTAGAGAGAAATATTATCTGAATGAAGTGTGCTAACTTTATAATATGATTAACTATAACCCATAGTTACCTCAATATCAAAAATAAATAAATCACAGAGATTAAAAATACTATTAATCATATCTAGACAATGTGTAAAGGTATTCCTACTTGAATATATTTGTCACATATAAAAAACTAAAGGGTTTTATTTCCATAAATGTTTCTTAATCTTGATAAACACCTATCATGTAAAACCTAAAAAGGGGCGTCAACACCTAAATAGATAATGGTATCCATAACTCTTATGATAAAATTACATGGAGACATATACACTTCCAAAAGTTAACTCAACCTTTATTTCTTATACAAGATATTATATTATACAAAAATAGTTCCATTAGAAGCTTAGGTTCATCCTTATATAGATAAAATATCAAATTTTATTTCATTATTCCAAAATCAATGTAAAAGGAGATAATAAAATGAAATTGATCTAAAGGTTGAATAATAAGATATTCATACAAAATCAAACATGAAGCTCCAATATAAGGAGTGGAGAATAAAGGTGTCATAATTATCATGATTCACTTCATCCATTGTGATTACATAAGATTTCCATTTATCCATTGTCTTTAGAGGGTCTTATTATCCACATTAATAATTGGATTGGGGAATTGATTCACATAATGCACAAACTTATTGCACTTGAAACAATGGAGTGTAGGTGGTGAATTAGTCGACTTGCTCTCCTCCTACATTATAATAATCCACCCATTAATCACATTTTTACATTAACATGATTTATAACCAACCTTGCCACATTTAAATCACCTTTTAGTTCCATTAAAAGACTCCCATTGATGTTTATTCCCAAACTTCTAACATGTATAAGACTATAGTTTATTTTCACCATGTGATTTATTTGAGTTTTCATGAGTCTCAATCTTTCTTTTATTATCAAAACCAAGAGAATAGTGGGAATTTCTAATTTTCAGTTCTAATTTGAGTTAACATCAAACAATTTATTCATAGCTACTAAAGTATCTTATAGCTAATTCCCTTTAGAGACTTGGTTTTAGGCCAAAAAATAATCGATAAATTTTACTTTCTAGGTTTATAATTAAACCAGAGGGATACCATGAAAGCTTTGTAAAATTTTCCTCACAGGTACCAATGGATTAGTCATCCTTTTTCTTCATCTCAATAAACTACTTATCTATCTTTGTACGTAGAATACAAGGAAAGTTATTGCTGAAGAATATCCCATTAAAATCATCCCATTACATGGATTAAATCTCTTACACTTTCTTTTTATTCTAGATAATATTAAACCATTGATATTATTCAACTTATAGATGATAAATATCTAGGGAAACATTTTCATACCCCAAGAATTAAAGAATAATTTTTTTTTCAATGGTGTTGATTTTACTCTTAGACACTAGTGGATCAAAAGACCCAATAAAAGAATGTGGATGTTTCCTCATGAAATATTCAATGGTATGTTGTTCCCTTCTTTGATCATTTGAAAAATCAGCATGATTCATATCCTAAGAAAGTTGTGTGAGCATATATGTAAGATATTGTATTCTAGCTCCCAAAATATTGGGTTGTTCTAGAGGACAATCATTTAATTTTATATCGCACTCAACATTAACATGGTTCCATAGTTTTCCTTACATTGAATAAAAACAGAAATCATAGTGTGAGAAACACTAATCATACTGGATAACTATATAATCCTGAAAAATCATTTATAGAATTTCTATATCGTGACTCCTTATTATGTGAAACCTTAGGTTTAACCTAGACCATTCATAATCATTCTCAAAACATTAGGATTTTATCCTATTATTATTCATATCCCGAGGGGTTTGATAAAATTTTTCTAACCATAATCTTCAATGATTGTTTAAAACATACTCTAATACCAACTATAATGAACCAATATTTTTATACACAAATATTACATCTATTTTGATGAATATTCAGTACTTAAAAATACTACCCACTCTAGAATCATAAAGTTGTAGAGTAATTTGAGATTAGGTATACAATATTATTATTTTATGAAATATCTTCAACATACCCCATAAATATATTCTCACAAATTACTCCTCTTAGTTATACCTACCAAAACCATTCTTCGTCACTTGAGGAAGGAAACATTAAAATGGGTGATCTCAGATGATCAGTAAGGATAAAAATAGAAGATATAAATCCATGATCATATTAAATAATAATATATTAATAAGGTTATGTGATCATAACCATAACCTAAGAAGTTCATACCCAACCTTTCATATATTATAAACACGATTTATGGAATAAAAATTACCATTTCAGAAAACATGGACCATAAGAGTGAGAAATCATAATAAATAAATCATGATCCAAAATATCATTTAATAAAAGTGTGTAACCATCCTAAATATAGAAAAATATTCATATTTTAAGGATAAATTCCATGACCATAAACATAGTGGACCAGGACGCCCCTATTTCCCATAGTGGATCAGGACGCACCTATTTCCCATAGCGGATCAATCCCATGAACTTGTTTCCCATTGTTATTTCATGAGATATAAATATTTACCCAATTAATTATAGGTATATATTTGTCCCACACATCACATAATAAAAAACATACATATGTGTTCCATAAAAAAATCATACATCATCTCAGAACCCATAAAAAGAAATGGGTTTCATAAACATTTCATCACAACATAACCCATGAAAAAAATGGGTTTCAAAATATCATTAAATCATAAAAATAAATCAAAAATAAAAATAATATGGATAATATACTTGAATAATACCCCATTTAAGGCATAAGTAACATAAAATGATGTTATCTTTGATGGAAAATAATTTTGATAGATCACTTGAAATAATTCTTGAATAAAATAACATTTATATTTTCAAATCGTTTATTTTTAAATAGCCACACAATTATAAAGGAATTTTTTTTAAAAAGAAATTTTTAATATTTTAAAGTAAACATAAAATCATTAAGGATTTTTCATGGTGGGAAAATATTTTAATGTCATATAAGTTAAAAAAACATTCCTTCTATACATTTGTTGGATAAGTCACAAAGAACATTAATTAGAAAATGAAGAAACTAATCATTTCAAACCATTTTGTAAAAATTAAAACATGATTAAAAATGAAATTAAACAAATCATAAGATAATAGTATAAATATTTTCGGAATTTTGTATAAACATGGACATGGAAGAAAAAGAAAGTTTTAAGGAAAATTTTAAAAAGATAAGTTTTAAAATAAAGTCCCTTATAAATATCATATCATTGAAGTGAACATTAATAAAAAGAATGTATTATGTGTATCATATATAAATACACATAAAAAATATGAAATAAAACATAAGATATTAAAAATCCATACCACATATAATCTTAACATGGCATAATCAATGAAGTACAAGTTTAACCTAATGAATAAAAATTGAGTTAAAAATCTCTTACCACTTTATAATCATTTGAATAATATTCCCTATAAAAGTAAAAATTATCAAATTAAACATTTAATACCATAAACATAATGATATTAATTATATGATATATAAAAGGTTAACATATACACCACAGAAAATAAATAAGTATCAAATAAGGCATATATCTCACAGAAGTAAAAGTGAGATGAGAAACCATTACCTCATGGTTTCCTTTAGTTTTTCATGCTTTAACCTCTTATATAAAGGTTTAAATAATTTTATCAATTTGTTAAATAACTATAATCATATTTATAATACATTATATGATACCTTTATAACATATTACCACCCTTTCATTAATAATATTTCATTAATTTCATTATTTCAGGTGCGTTCATTTCACTGTTTTCATAGTCTGTTCATTTGTGTATAATTATGAATTTTATTTTAAAATGGAAATAAAAATCTAGAAGTGAAATTAAATGTTATAAATTAACCTCAATAATTTTATATGGTGTAATATATCAATTTTTTGTACTAGGATTATTCATTTGATAAAATGTTAACGATAAATGTTTAGTTTATTTTTGGATATTTTTCTGACCATCATAATTATTTTTCATTGATTTAATATTATGTATAAATATTAGTTCCAAAACATGACATAAGTTATAATATACTAATTAAAATATTATTTAACAATAATAATACTTTTATGACCATCCTTGAAGATGGTAATGGAAAATGAAAAATCATTATCCATGAAGATGGTTAACCATCATAGCTTGGACAATGGTTTTGTTTTTTTGAATAAGAGGAGATGAGAAATGGGATGGATATAAGATATTAAATTAGAAATATAACATTAAAGCATATAAATTATACTAGAGTCATTATTATTTTATGGATTAAGGATATTTAGAGAAGTTATAAGAAGAAAATAAATTAAGAGAGGTTGTTTGAGAAAGTTACCTCTTAAACATCACCACCTTGAAGGCCCCTTTAAAGAACTTGGAATTGGTATTTGGGTGATAAAAAAACACTTGTTTGTGTGGATAGTGATTATGAAATTTTGTTTTTGGAGATTTTAATAGATTAATATCTTTTGAGGAGAAAGGGGGTGGTGAAGTGTGGTATTTATACTTGAGGATGGGTGGGTTTAAGTGATTAAATAATGATTATTTTATATTTAAAGATAACCAAATTTGGGTGGAATTTATTCAAAACAATTTGGATGATAATTAATGTTGTGAATTCTGGATAAGATTGAACAAAATAGAAAACACACATTTAATTCTGTATTTTTTAGGTATTTTATGTTTTTACCTTTTTACTTTATGCTGCTACATTATTTTTCCTATACTACAGTAAATCTATTTTTTACCATGGTAATTTTTTTATTCCTAAAAATAAAAATTAAATTATAACTTAGTTTATAAATCATTATTTCAAATATGGAATCAATTTTTTAAAAATTAAAACATATAAATTTCAAAATTAAATTTAAAATTAAATCATCAAAATTCAATGAAAAACAATTTTTTGGATATATGTGCTTTTAAGATAAAAAATAAACTTCTACCAAAATAAGGTATAAATATTATTTAATTGTAATTAATTATATTATATATAACTAAACATTACTTATGTTAATTTGATATCAATTTAAAGTCATAAAATTACTTTTAAATATAAAGAAAATGAGGGTTTTATAAAAATCAGTATTTTTTATAATTCACTGAAAAATTAAAATTTATAGAAAATTATAAAATTATAATCCTTAGATAATTTTGACATCATGAATAAAAAAATTATGTTAATTTTATCAGATAAATTCTATAAAAGTTTCAAAAATTATCTTTAACACTCCAAGACTTTATAATATTTTCATTTATAAATAAATTTAATTTTGTTTCTTTCTTGATTTTTATGAAACACCATTTTACGATTAAACTACACAAAATAATGAGTTGGATTAAATTATGCACAAGACCCAGTTTTACTGATAAAAAATATATTAATAAAATGTTATTATTTAATATAATATATAACCTAGCTATTAATATAACAACCCAAACATTTTATAGTATGTTCTCTTAAATACTTTCAATTCATTAGATAACCTATATTTCATGGAGCACTGAGTCTCTATGAAAAAAATACTTGGTTATTTGTAGGATATATTCATAACCTATCCATTAAACTTAAATTTTACACTTATATGTTTTGAATTTCAAAAAATGTACATACACGGTTGCGATCGGGGTGATATTTGGAGTCTGATAGAATCAAATTAATTTTTAGTGAATAGTAAATTACCCTTATGAATAGTAACTTACCATTATGAATATTAAATTACCCTTATGAATATTAATATGAAACTTATGAATAGTAACCTTACCCATGAAAGTGTAAATAAAATTTAGGCACCTTAAAAATGAAGATGAATATTTTAAGTGTTGATACTTTTCGATTAAACGATGATTTTAATTAAAAATTAATTTTCTCATATTTATAAAATTAATTTTTGAAAAATGGAGTTCATTTTTGGATTCTACACATCAAAAAATGGTTTGGGTGAATTTTTTGGATTTTTTTGAAATACTTGAATTTTTGGTGAATAGTAAAATAGGATAAATTCTGATAAATGCTAAATACAAGATTTATTGAGACATGGATGATGTCCTTCTGAGTTAAGCACACTTGGTTCAAAATCACATGAACTTATTACTATTTTTGGTCATGGAATCATCACTATTTCTTGTCTTAGGGAAAAATAATAAACTAATGATTAAAATATTAAGAAAACCCTCCTCCCCTTCACTATAAATACCACCCCTCACACCCTCATTTCTAATCACCTATCAAGATTCAATAATTGCCTAAATTATGTTGCAATCTCTCCATAATACCCTCCCCCATTTACAATATCTCTTGGTCTCCTAAAAATACCAAATCCTCTCCCATAAAGATGCTCTCAAAGGAAGATAGATTCAATAGGTAAATTCCTCTTTTCAATTCTTTTGTTTTCTTTTCAAGTTATTTTGTTTTCTTTTGTATTATCACATCTTCTCATCAAAATGTTATGAAAAATCAAGTACCTTATATATACTGTAATGTTTTTATGATAATGGAATATTCTATCATCATCTCTTCTTTTTTCTCCTTTTATACTATAAATGAAAACACCATATTAGATGTGTTAATTTATCACATTCAAGGAAGGCAGGTTTTAAATTTGTATTAATATCTTCAATACTGGTCATGAAACCTTTTTAATGTTTTAGAAAGATCATAATATGTTTATTTAATCTTATTTAATGTTCTGGAGTCATTAAAAACTCATAATATAAAGTAATAATACAAAACAAGTTCATTGTGCACAAAACCGCCCAGTTAATCCAAGAGTTTATCAGGAAATTTTATCTAATGAGCCATCATCAAGTTATATTAAAAAAATAATTATAATATCACTTATATCTATTTAATTTTAATAATAATATATATTAAAAATTATGGATGTTTAACCACATTTCAAATGAACTTCTATTCATGAATACAAGTAAACCGATCATGAAAACCAAGGAAAAAAATGCTTCCAAAACAATACAATTGAACCTCTTAAACCCATAAAAAAGGACGTGAATGAACCTAATGAGGTTATAATAAATCAATGACATGTATAGGAATTTCTGGAATTATTAATTAATGAATCTAAATTTGATTATTCAGGTCATTAAGATCAATCGAAGAACACATTCAGGCATAAGGTAAGAGATATCTTAACTCAATTTCCATTCATTGAGTTAAAAATCTTTTTCACTGGTTATGTTTTTCAAAGAATATGTGTAGATGAACTCTAATTGTTTTATAATATCTATCCACTTATATTGTGTGGATTCATATTTTTAACACATAATTATTTCATTGATTTATCCTCACTCTAATGATATGATCTTTGAAATGGGTTTCTCATCTCACTTTTATTTCTGTGATATTTCCATTGTTCGCCACTTATTTCTTGTATGTGTTATATGATTACTTACATTTGATATATAATATCATGATTATATTTATATTAATTCTATTTCGTTATTCACTTGATGATTATTAACTCGATTGATTACAATGTTGTAAGGGACATTGGTTTGATTTCCATTTCATTGTGATTTAATTGGTATTGTGCACCTAATCGTGATTATATGGTGTAACTAATATCAATTTGAGATAATTTTTAATTTTAAATTGTAATTAAATTATATATCCACATACTTGTTACATGGATATGATCATTTTCTTAGTCGTATACCATTTTACATATGATGTTTATGTAGAATATTGCTTTAATTATGGAAATATTGATGAATCCATATCATCATCTCAATAATGATATTCCAAATGCATATTGTTCTTGTATTAAGTCTTTGTATAAAGATTTATTTGGATTGGAAGTGATGTGAAAGGACCACTATATCCCCTCGATGCATTGACAGGTCTTATGAGACAAATCTGTTGGCGACAAACCCTTCGAGTTTGTTTCCCAAAATCAGGCGGGTTTCTTCCCATAGACATAAATTGTATTGATGGTATAATGGTTCATGTTCCAGATTAACGACATCCAAATAATAATCATTCTATTTATTCCGTATTTAGTTATTAATTTCCTTGAGGTTTTCAATATGAAAAAAATTTATAGATGCATTTTTATTATCAGCTTATTGATGGAAAGTGTTTTCATTTATTCGTCATGCCCTATTAGTTATGTCTAATTGATTATAATTCAATTATTATTGATTAATGATTCTGCTATATATAACCCCTATTGATCATTTTATCTCACCCTTATTATGTTTTCTTTCCCCAGGTTATAAAGAAGAGAACCTTGAATAAACTTTCAAGGTGGTAGTTTATTTCAGTTTATTATGTAACATGTTGTTTTCTATCTTTCCAAATGTACTATGGGTATTATGTATGTAATATGGTCTTCCAAAAATTCTAAAATAATCGGCCATTTAGGATTTTATTTCTTGTAATCATGTCAATATAATAATATAATGAACTGGCTATGGGCTTCTGGGGTTGGGGTGTTACAGTTGGTATCAGATAAAATTTTTCAGCAACCCTAGAAACTAGATTTTGGAAACATAGTTTAGAAGACATAACCCTAAGTTAGACTTTGAGGATAAGCATTAAGTAACATCTTAGAATTTTGGTAAGGTAGATACTATGTGGATCTTCCTATCAAATACATCTCTATCTAGATACTACAAGTATATGTGGTTCTGATACAGATGTACCTAGGAGTGACAACTCTGACAAGGAGTTTCGGGCTTGACCCATGGTATCTTGGTGCACAACAACAGAACTTAATACGCACCAGGTTTAACACTCCTAAGGGATATTCTTAGGATAATTCACTTTTTATTTATAAATCATTATGAAGAATTTAAAAATAAATAGAAATTGTGTTTATGATTATGAGATTATATTTGTATAAATTTTCAAATTATGTTAAGTGTTTTCTAGTTAGAATGTAAGCATTATGACCTAATTTAGTGTATTCCATTTTTTAGTGATGGTGCCAAATGGAAGAATAGTAATTAATACTCATGGAAAATGTAGGTATTTCTCTACTGAGCAAGTCAACGGAGTCAATGTTGGATCAGATCAGGTCATGAGAATATTGTGAAAAATTACTCAGGTTATGATGAATAACCAAGCTAAACCTATATGTGATCATTTTATCCGGAAGAATACCCCATATTTTAGTGGGACTAATAATCCAGTGTTAGGTGAGCAGTGGATCAAGTCCCTTGAAAAGATATTTCTAGACTTGAGATGCAATGAAAATGAAAGGTAGTAGTGGGAAGTGTAACGACCCAAAGTTTCATTAATGGAAATCCCTCTTGATCAAATTAAATATCTCTTTATGTTTATATAAAATGTCAACTTCTTTGGTTTTACGTAATAATTTTGACTGTTGCTAATATAGCCATTGAACAGTGATCACATGATTAGTATAAATATAGGGCTTTAACAAATCCAAATTTACTCAGACAAAATAAGCGATGGCCTGATCCAGTAGAATTTCTCCATACGAAGCCCATTTTCCGGAGCTCGGAAAAGAGGTGGCATCCTTGGGCTTCGATCTTGACCAAGCCCAAGCTGAGCTTCATCATGTCAAGCTTGAACATGACCATCTACGGGAAAAGTGGAAGTTGATAGAGATTACCACTCGAGCGATGTTATCCGAGCCACCCCAAGAGTCTGTCAGCATCGCACACCTTACCCTTAGGTCTTATGCGGCTGTTTTAAGGGGTTATGTAACAAATCTCTAGTATTATGTTCATGTATATTATTTTTCTATATAATAATTAATATACCTCCTTGTCATTTTTTATACATTGTAAATAGTTTTTAAAGTACAAATAGTGTTTTTAGTTATTATTTAATTAAGAATTCTATTTTATTAAATTAAGGGATTTTTGAATTAAATTATATTTTAATAAAATATTATTATTATTAAATTAATTTTTATTAAATATAAATAATCTTATAATTTTATGAATGTAATTATAATTTTTATTAAGGTTTGAAATCCATTTCTGTCAAAACCCGTGAATTTTCAATAAATGTTGGTTTTTATTTTAAAAGTGAAAATTAACATATTTAGAAAATTATTTAGATAAAATAAATGTTATTTCTAGAATCATGACATCAAAATTATCCAACAGTTAATTTTTCATAATTTTCTGAGACAGTCAAATTTTTGGGTAAAAATTAAATACCGTTTAAATATATAATGTGTTTTATGACATCATAATGACCCAATAGTGATGTAATAAAATACTATAAGATTTATGTTCGGACAATATATTTTTTACCATTAAAATAATGTGATTTTGGGTTTGTTTGACTTACCTTTCAAAGCATTAATGGACCCCTGAAGACTTATTAAACACCTTGTCTTTTTAAATTAATTTCCATGGGAGTGTGACTCACCTCCACATAAGCAACCTCATTATTTTAAGAAGTTCGGACCTGGGACTTATAAAATATTGTTTTCCTCTTTCCTTTTCCAAAAATTATGGGTAAAAACCATGGGATGGTTTGTGGTTTGGATTAATTTAATATAAGGGGTACCAAACCTAAATAAAAATGAATTCCCTCACCTTTCCTATATAAACCCACCCAAGATCCCACCTTCTCCTCACTCAAAGCCTTTTAAGTTCATCCAACCTATGCCCTACTCTCTCTATAATACTCCCAAGGTGCCCCAAGCTCCCAATAATCCTCTCTCTATCCTTTGGAAGCACACTTCCAAGTAAGGGTTTTTTCTTACTTTCTCATTTTTGTCCAATTTTCATTAAGTTGTTTTTCCATTTTAATTTCAATTATAAATTTTGTGGTATGGTTTCGAACCTTCCCCATAATGACCTCTTATTTTTTGAATAATGGGATACCCCTTTCTCTCTCATTAAATGCCTCCCATGTACACCCGTTACTATGCCGAAATTCCGAAAGGAACTTCTCTCTGCTCTTTTACATTCAAGCAATAATTTTGTATCATGAATCTAAATTCCATTAAAATTGTTGGGACATTTATCTATATGAAATAATTACTGTCCATTACATGTGAATATGATGAGGAACCCCTTTCTCTCTCATCAACCATTTTTATGAATTCTTATGTCACGCCGTTACACTGCCGAAATCGCACTGATTTTCTAAGCCAATGCCATTGTGTAGTGAATAACATGCCCATTTCTCCATCAAGGGTATTCACCTTTATTCAGATTTACTTATTGATTACAAAGTTTCATATATGAATTACACATTCCTTTATCATGGAATAAATGATTATGTTTTATTAATCCATGTTTTATGATCCATGTGGCACACTTATGCATGAAATGAAATGTTTAAGAAGGGTGCACCCTTATAGCGCTCCAATGCATTAGGTAAAGTATAGTATCATGATACGTCATGTGCAATGAGTGTTGAATCATGCTAATTCAAGTGCAATAAGGGTTTACTCATTCTTCATGATCAATGAGGATTTACTTATGCTCTATGTGCAATGAGCCTTGGCTCATGCTAATTCCATGTTAAGTGTTATTGCCACATTTCCATGTTATGATTATCATGCTTTATCATGCCTTTATGTTAATGTTTCTCTTGTGCTCTATTGATATGCCTAATGTCTAACATGTATTGTACTCCTCATGTTATTTCATGTGTATTCCCTTACTGGGCTTTATAGCTCACCCTTTTCTTATGCATGTCCTGAGGTTATCCCATGCAATGCTAAGTACGAGGGAATGTAGTGGTCATGTAAAGTAATTTTTCAATAAAGATGTTGTATTTCATGTTTTAAGTATTTATGTAATGATCATAAGCCCCAAAGACACTAAACCTCTCGATCTTCTTGTTGTATCAAGTGAAGTTTTATGTAATAAATCATGTTTAAGTTTGTAATAAAAGCAGGGTTGTCATAGGAAGTATATTGTATCAAGGAAGATGATGATAAATAGTGGTTGTTGATCAAAAATACTATTTAGGAAGACAAAATAGAAGATATAGAATGGAGATTTTTTAAGAAAATTTTCTATAAATAATATTTCCCTCATGATCACCGAACTGAAATGAAGAGGAAATTCCATAGCTTAAATAAAAGCGAAGAAGAGAGTGTTGTAGAGTATAAATATACCTTCCCAAGACTAGCTAGGTATGTAATTGAATACATGCATGATTCATAAGACAATATTGATCATTTCTTTTATGGTATTAATCTGAGTCTTCTAAGGGCACTGGATTCTCAAACATTTTCATCATATGATAAAATTTTATTAAGTGCCATTAAAATAGAGGATGAATTTGCTAAATGAAATTTGTTCAAGGGAAACCAAGAAAAGAAGTATTACTCTGATAACCATGGAAAATGAGAAGTACAAAATATGAAGAAGGGAATGAAGCAATTCCCATTATGCAAGATTTGTGGAAAGAATCATCTTTGGAAATGCATCAAATGAATGAGAGTCTACTATAAGTGTGGAGAAAAGGGTCATTGATCTAATGAATGCAAGGGTAAGAAACACGTAAATGTCGTTCAATGATATAATTTTAGAGATATAGGACACTATGAAAATGAGTGTCCTAAGCACCAAGGAAACATGCCTTAGAAAAAGCCACAAGAGCAAGGGAAATCTTATGCGATTACAACTGTAGAGGTTGAAGTTCCTAATGATGTAGTGGAAGGTACTTTAATTGTTTCCTCAAACTTATATGTTGATTTATTTAATTCTAGATCATCACATTCCTTTATATCTTACCAATTCTCCCAGAAAATTAGACATTTCTAATTTGATTTAATAAAGGAGTTTTGAGTCAAAACTCCTAAGGGAAGTATCACTACAACGAAGATGTGTCAGTCATCCCCCTTTGGGACACAAATACATACTTTAATTGATGACCTTATAATTATACCTATGATTTTCTTTGAAATAATCATTGTTATGAATTGAATTTCAAATTATGATGTGAAAATATATTTCAAGAAGAAGGAAGTTACATTTTTTGATAATGATATAGAATCCCTTATCTTTAGAGCAGAAACATCATCATATGAATCTTTTCCAGATCCACCTTCAGTAGATCTTCTAAATGAAATTTTTAGGGATGAAAAGAAAACATCATCTATGGATATTTAAATTTAAGATTTACCTATTGTGAAATAATACATTGATGTTTTTTCAGAGGATTTACCTAAACATCCTCCAGAGCGGGAAGCTAAGATCTTTATTGATTTAATTCTTGCTGCAATACCTATATCAAAGACTCTTAATGGAATGACCACTGTGGAATTAGTATAACTCATGAAATAAATACAAAAATTTTTTGATAAAGGATTTATCCACCCTAGTGTTTCTCCATGGGGACCCCTGTTGTCTTTGTCAAGAAGAAATATGGATCTATGTGGCTGTGCATTGAATATAGGGAGATCAATGCTATTACGATAAATAAAAAGTATCATATTCCTCACATTGATGATTTATTTTATCAACTTCATGGTGGCCAATATTTTTCAAATATTGAACTTTGATCTGGATATCATCAACTACATGTGAGGAAGGGATATTTCTAAAGACAACATTTTGAATCAGGTATGGGCATTACGAGTTTACAATAATGCCTTATGGAGAGACTAATTCACCCTCTGTTTTCATGGATCTAATGAATAGAGTTTTCAAGTAATATATTGATGTATTTTTTGTGGTATTTATCGATGATATCTTAATATTCTAAAAAGTATACTAAGATCATGAGGATCACTTGTGGATTATTCTGAAAACTCTTAGAAGAAATGAATTATATGAGAAATTTAGCAAGTGTAAATTTTGGCTTCAATCTGTTTATTTTATGGGCTATATTTTCTCTAAGGATGGAATCATAGTTGATCCTATGAAGAAAAAGGCAATCCAAGAATGGCCCACATCAATAAACATAATCGAGGCATGTAGTTTTATTGGTTTAGCAGGTTACTATCAACATTTTGTTCAGAATTTTTCCCCATTGGATAACCTGCTAACCAAGATCACATGTAAAGGAATTATGTTTGTTTGGATGAAATGATGTACAAAATGATTTGAATAATTGAAAATAATATTGGTCAATGCTCCAATTTTGACTCTTCCCTCTGGGAATGATGGATTCGTGATATACAATGATACATCAAAGAATGGGCTGGGTTGTATCCTTATGAAAAACGATAAAGTTATTTCCTATGCATCAAGGTAGTTTTAGACTCATGATAAAAATTATCCAACTCATGATCTTGAGTTAGTAGCCATAATATTTTTTCTAAAAATATGGAGATACTATCTCTATGGTGAAATATGTGAGATATATACCAATCAAAATAGTTTTAAATACATTTTTACACAGAAAGAAATCAACACGTGGAAAAGGATATGGATAGAGTTACTGAAATATTATGATTATTCAATATAGTACCACCCATGAAAGGTATATAAGTTTGAAGATACATTATTCAGAAAAGATCATGGACTTCTGACCCAAATGAGGATTGAGAGAGATCCTATATTCATGGATATGAAAAAGATGGATATGAGAATTGTTAATGAAGTGGAAGCATATTTCCTCTTTAAAACGATTGGTAAACCATATTTATTAGAGAAGATAAAAATCTATCAATATTATGATGAGAATCTATAAAAATAAATTAAAGCTGTTAAGGATTGAAGATTGGTAGAACTCATGTATGAGGATGTAGTTCTAAAATTTGGGAAGAGGTTATACGTTCCATCAGTACCAGAGATAAAAATGAAACTATTAGATGATTCTCATAGATAAAATTTCTCTATACACCATGTTATTAAAAATATGTATAGTGATCTGAAGGAACAATTTTGGTGTAATAACATGAATCAAGAGATTACTGAATACGTGTTACGGTGTTTAGTTTGTAAAAAATTGAAGGCTGAGAGACAAAATCCTAGAGGGGTCATGTAGCCTATACCTATTCCTTTTTGGAAGTGGGATGACATTATGATGTAATTATTCATAGTACTACCATTTACACCTATAAGAAATGATTTAATATGGGTAATTGTTGATCGTCTCAAAAAATCAACACATTTCCTTGCTATAAGAGAGGAATTTCCACTTGAGCACCTAGAAAGACTATATATTAATAAAGTTGTAAGACTTCATGGTGCACCTATATCTATTGTGTCCGATCGAGATCCTTGATTTCTAAAAGGCTTTGGATAATGAGTTTCAAATGTGTACTGCTTATCATCCCTAAACCGATAGACAATTTGAAAGGACTATTAAAACACTAAAAGACATGTTGAGATCCCACTCTTTTGACTTTCAAGGCACATGGGATCATTACTTAACTTTGGTGGAATTTTCCTACAATAAGACTTTTCATTCTAGTATTTAAATGGATCCATATGAAGAATTATATGGTTATAGGTGTTGAACTCCAACTTGTTGGGATGAAGTTGGTGAGAGAAAACTTATAGGCCCAGAACTTATCAAAGAGATAACTACAAAGGTAATGAAAATTCAGGCCCATATTAAAGTAGCCCAAAGTAGTAAAAAGAGTTATGATAAAAACTAAATAAATTATTTGGAATTTTAAGTAGGAGATCATGTATTTCTTAAAGTATCTCTATGGAAGGGTGTCTTAATCTTCAGTAAGAAAGGGAAACAGAAGACCAATTACATCATACCATTTGAAATTATGGAAATAATCAGAGATGTATCTTACCATTTAGCAATGCCACTAAGTCTCTCCAAATTTCATAATATTTTCCAAATGTCATTGTTAAAAAACTACATTCTAGACCCAACACATGTACTCACATATGAATAAATAGATCTAGATCCTAATTTTTCTTATTGTGAAGAGCCTATCGAGATTCTTGACACTAGAGAGAAAGTATTGAGAAATCAAATGAATCATATGGTAAAGGTTCTTTGGAGAAACCATAAAATGGAGGAAGAAATGTGTTATCCTAAGGATGTCATGAATAAGAACCACCTATATATTTTTAGAGGGCTATATATATGAAAAATTTCAAGGAAAAAATTTCTGAAGGTAGGAAGAATATAACACCCAAAACATTTTATGGTATGTTTCCCTTAAATACTTTAAATTCATTAGAGAGAATATATTTCATGAATTACTAAGTCCCTGTGAAACAACACATGGTTATTTATATAATATAGTCATAACCTAGCCATTAAACTTAAAATTTTCACTTATGTGTTTTGAATTTCAAAAAATGGGCATACACGGTTGTGATCAGGGTGATATTTGGAGTCTGATAGAATCAACTTATTTTTTTGGTGAATAGTAATTTACCATTATGAATAGAAACTTACCCTTATAAATTTTAATATAACCCTTATGAATGGTAAACTTACCCATGAAAGTGTAAATAAAATTTAGGCACCTTAAAAATGAAGATGAATATTTTAAGTGTTGGTATTTTTGATTAAATGATGATTTTAATTAAAAACTAAATTTCTCATATTTAGAAAATTAAATTTGAAAAATAGAGTTTATTTTTGGATTTCACACATTGAAAAATGGTTAGCGTGAATTTTTGGAATTTTTTTTGAAATACTTGAATTTTTGTTGAATAATAAATTACGATAAATTATGATAAATGGTAAATACATGATTTATTGAGTCATGGATGATGTCTTGATGAGGTAAGAAAACTTGATTAAAACTCACATGAACTTATTACTATTTTTGGTTATGGAATCATCACTATTTCTTGTCTTAGGAAAAAATAATAAACTGATGATTAAAATATTAAGAAAACCCTCCTCCCCTCTACTATAAATACCACCCCTCACACCCTCATTTCTTCACACCGATCAAGCTTAAAGTCTTACTTAAAGTCTACTAAAATCTCTACTTAGTCTCCTCCCCCACATCTAATAGCCTTTGGTCTCCTCAAAAGACTAAATCCTCTCCCCTAAAGATGATCTCATAGGAAGATAGATTCAAGATGTAAATTCATCTTTTCAATTCTTTTATTTTCTTTTCAAGTTACTTTGTTATCTTTTCTATTCTCACTTATTCTCATTAAAATGTTATGAAAACTCAAGTACCTTATATTTACTATAATTTTGTTATTATAATGGAATATTCTATCATCATATCTTCTTTTCCCTCCCTTTATACTATAAATGAAAACACCTTTTGAGATGTGTTAATTTATCACGATAAAGGAAGACGAGTTTTCAATTTTCATTAATATCTTTGAGACTAGTTATGAAACCATTTTATGGTTGAAATAGATCATAATATATGTATTTTATCTTATTTAATGTTCTAGAGTCGTTACACACTCATAATATAAAATAATAATACAAAACAAGTTCATTATGCACAAAACCACCAAGTTAATCCAAACATTTAGAATTAAATTTAATATAATGAGTCATCCTCATGGTATATAACCAAAATCATTATAATATCATTTATATCTCTGTAATTTCATTAATAATATATATTAACAATTTTGGATGTTTAAACACTTTTCAAATGAACTTGCATTCATGAATACAAGTAAACTAATCATGAAAACCAAAAAAGAAAATGTTTCCAAAACAATAAAATTGAACCTCGTAAACCCATCAAAAAGGACATGAATGAAACTAATAAGTTTATAATAAATCAATTAAATGTAGAGGAGGTTATTTAATTTTTAATTAATGAAGCTAAATTTATTATTCAGGTCATTAAGATCAATCTAATAACACATTCGGGCATAAGGCAAGGGATATCTTAACTCAATTTCCATTGATTGAGTTAAACATCTTTTTCATTGGTTATGTTTTTCCAAGAATATGGATGGATGAAATATTATTGTTTTATACTATATATCCACTTTTATTGTGTGGATTTATATTTTTTAAACATAATTATTTCATTGATTTATCCTAAATCTAATTATACGATCTTTGTAAAGGGTTTCTCATATCACTTTTATTTCCGTGATATTTCCATTGTTCTTGTACGTGGTGTATGTCTACTGCCATTTGGTATATAATATCATGATTCTATTTATATTCATTCTATTAAGTTATTTAATTGATGATTATTAACTCGATTGATTAGAATGTTGTAAGGGACTTTGTTTCGATTTCCATTTCATTGTGATTTACTTGGTATTGTACACATAATCATGATTATGTGGTGTAACTACTACACATTTGGGATAATTTTTCATCTGAAATTGTAATTAAATTATATATCTATATACTTTTTACATGTATATGATTATTGTCTTAGCATTATATCATTTTACATATAGTGTTTATGTGGAATGTTTCTTTAACTATGGAAATATTATTGAATCCGTATCATCTACTCAATATGGATATTACAAAGGCATATTATTCTTGTATAAAAATGATTTGGACTATCATTGACATGAGGGGCCTACTATATCCCCTTGATGAATTGACAGGTCTCATGAGAAAAATCAGTTGGCGACAAACCCTTCGAGTTTGTTTCCAAAAATTAGACGGGTTTCTACCCACACACTTAAACCATCTCGATAGTATAATGGTTCATGTTCCAGATACATGATGTAAAAATAATAAGTATTATATTAATTTGATATTTCGTTTTTTTTCCTTGAGTTTTTCATTATGAAAAAATACTACGGATGCGTTTTTATTCTTAGCTTATTGATAGAAAGTGTTTTCATTTATTCTTCATTCCGTATTAGTTATGTCTAATTGATTATGATTAACTTATTATGGATTCATAATTACAATATATGTAACCCTTACTAAGCATTTTATTTCACCCTTATTATGTTTTCTTTCCCCAGGTTATGAAGTAGAGAACCTTGAATAAGCTTTCAAAGAGGTGGTTTACTTTAGTTTATTATGTATCATGTTGTTTTATATCTTTTAAAATGTTCTATGGATATGTATGTAATTTGGTCTTCCAAAACTGCTAAACTAATCGGTCCTTTGGGATTTGACTTCTTGTAATCATGCCCATATAATAAGATAATGCACCGGCTCTAGGCTTCTAGGGCCAGGGCGTTACAGTTAAATTAGCGGTTATGAATAGTATTAACCACATTTTAAATTTTATATATTACATATAATTTTAAAATTCTTCTTATGTATTTTCTAAACATGATATAAGGAAAGATTTAATTTTTTCGAGTAAAAGAAGTATTTTTTAAAAATGCAGTTTTATCACCTTTTAATGGAAACCCCTTTTTTAAATCTAAAATTTGACACTTTTATATATTAAATTTGAAAAAATAAACTTCTTTTTTAGAATCGGAACATAAAAATTATATTTGGGAAAATTTTTAGTATTTTTTTTATAAGTTTTATAATTTAATGAATAATGAAAAATACTGCAATTTAATTCAATATTGCTTTTTCATAAAATTTATTTTTATAGTTACATTGTAATTTTAATTGGTTTTAAAGTATTATTAGATTAATTTTTTTTCAGTTAATTCAATTTTGGTCATTGGAATCAATTTCAAAGTGAAATTATATATAAAAACATTTCAAACATTTGAATGTTTCACATTACAAACCCATTTTTTATTCTTGTATGCGGAATTAATATTAAATCCAATTTTCCTATTTCTATAAATTGAATTAGATAAAATGGATTCTATATTTTTAATTATAAGGTCTAAATTATGTTGTAAGTTCAATTTATTTTTTAGGTATAAAAAATTTACTATGGTAAAAAAAGTATTTACTCTAGTAAAAGTAAAATTTTGAAAAGGTTTAAAGTTAAAAGTTAAAAGCTTAACATAGCTAAAAACTACTACATTTAATGGTTGGTTGAGGTGTGGATCGACCCTAACCATACTATAAAACTTTAATTATAATCTAAAGTCGTGTAATTTGATTCCACCTCTATATGGTTGGCTTATAATATAAAATAATCAATAAATTAATCACTTGAACCCACATATCCTCAAGTATAAGTACCACCTCTCTACCACCCTATTTTGACCCACAAAGCCTTGTATATACTCAAATATATGACCAAACCTCTCCTTGTCACTCTCCCCACGTCCAAGTTCTACTGGTCTCACCAAAGACCAAATTTGAGGCCATCAAAGATCCTTCAATGAGGTGATATTCAAGAGGGGGTTAAAGGATGATCACCCAAAAAAGAATTTCAAGGTAAGGGATAATTTTGTAATCTATTTATTATCTGAGATTGTTTATACGTAAGTATCTATTGGGTTATATTTATCATCCATGTCCTTGTTTCTTAAAAATGTAATTCAAAATATTATTACTATTCGTCGACAATTGTTTAAAGTCATTTCTATCCATGTTTGATTTTTTATAAAATGTTTGAAAGGAATATTTCCGTAATTTTCAAAATGATTCACTTTTTGAGATTTTGAAAAAATTATTGAAATAGTGTTTCTTTTAACTTATACGACATGAGCATCTATTTCTATCATCATGACGCCTTAACATTTTGAAGCTTCCCTTACCAACTTATAAGGTTATTTTTTAAAATAAATGTTTTCTTTTATAATTACACAATTTTTAAATGATTTCAAAGTAAAAATGGATATTTTTCTCAAATAGTTTTAGTAATTTTATTATATTATTTTCATATATATCAACACCATTTATTAGATTTTATGATTAATTGAGGTTGATTTATTATGATATAATATTCCATATTATATTGAAGGTTTATGATATATTTGACTATGGATGTGCTATTTTGATACCATTCATGGTTTATGGTTAAAGTATTGAAATTTTGTATGCTAGTTTTAATATGAATATTTATATTATTCTTTACCCCTTTCCTAATAGGAATTCATTAGACTTAGTAAGTGATGGGTAGGGCCTACTATAGCCCCTTGATGCATTGGTAGATGTCATGAGACAAACTAGTGTCTTAAAACATGGTCTTAACTGTATGGTTATTTATAATCTTGGCATGAGGCCTTGACGGTATGGTTATGATGTTTGACATTATGCATTCCCCAATTATGAGACTAGTTATTGATATTACATGTGATTATTCAACTAATAGAATATCAATGTGATTTTTTATAATTATTTAATTTATTATTGACATATTATGTTGAAGATTATGTTTATAAGACCTGTGTTTCAATTTTATACCTTGCCATAAAAGTTTATACTTATTTATGATAGATTCTGCTATATTGTTTAACCTTATTAATCATATTATCTCACACCTTTATTATGTTTCATTTTACCATAGGATACAAAGAAGTATATTATGACTGACCTGTGAGGATAGTCTAAGGGATATGGGTGTTTTTAAAGGGGATAATATGTTGTTTTTCATTTCAAGATGTAACGTAAAACTAATTTTTTTATCTTGTATTTTCATGACGGGTAAACTGATCAGTCATTTAGGATTTGATTCAATGTAATAATTCCAATGTATTAAAATAATGCACCGGATCTAGGCTTCTAGGGTCGTAGTATTGTAGTTGGTATCAAAGGAAGTTTAGTACAATATTTGGAAACTAGATTTAGAAAAACCTTGGTTGGGGAAAATTACCCCTAAGATAGAATTTGAGGATAAATATATAAGAACATCCTAGAATTTTAGTAATATAGAGATTATGTGGGTCTTCTAAGAAATACATCGCTGTTTGGATACTACAAGTGGACGTGGTTCTGGTAGAGATGTACCTAGAAGTAACAACTCTGACAAGGTATTCTGAGCTTGACTTGGGGTAACCTGGTACATGATAATGGGCCTTACCGTGCACCTAGTTTGACACCCTCTGGGGATATGTTAAGAATAATTTACATTTTTTTTACATTCCATTATGAAGGATTTATGAGTAAATATTTCCCAAACAAAGTATTTTTATGATTATGGATTAGATATGCATAAAAGTTTCAATTTATTTTAATATTATGAAATTATGCATTATGATTCATAACCTAATCTAGTGAATGCAATTTTTTAGAAATATATCCTAATAGAAGGAAAAAAACTATATCAATGCATGTAATACATGTTGGTATTTTCCTCATTTGCAAGATAATTATAGTGGATTTGGTGATACAACTGTTACTGAATAACTTATAACCATACTGGGATAACTGACTAAAGTTATGAATAATAACCTTACCCATATAGATAAGCTTGACCCACAAAATGGATGATCAATGTTAGACCACTTTATGAGGAAACAAACCCCAATATTCAATGGGACTACAAATACTTTTGTAGCTGAGTAGGGGATGAGTTCCTTAGAGAAAATATTTCTTGATCTGGGGAGCAATGAAATGGAAAAAGTTGTTATAGAAGTATATCATCTATCACGAGATGCAGATTAATAGTGGTTATTAATTCAAAACATGAAAGAATATGAAGAAGTAGAAAATATGAAATGGAGGAAGTTTAAATAACTTTTCTTAGAAAAATAAATTCCTCAAGAAAAACGAGTTGATATGGAAAGGAAATTTCTGTGTCTAAGGAAAAAGTAGGATGAGAATATTTCAAAGTATGAAGTTAACTTAAAAAAGTTAGCAAGGCATGCTTCTGACTACAAATGTATCCCAATAAGTAAGATTGATAAATTGTTTTATGGGTTAAAACCATTATATTTATGGTCACTTGCCTAAAAATATTTCACATCATATGAATATATAGTCTCATGTGCTATGAAAAAGGAAAATGAATTCTCTAAGTCTAATGAATTTGAAGTAAAGTAAGAAAAGAAGAGAACGGTGGAGAAAGAGAGAGATAAATGGAAAAAGGGAAAGACAGATTTTACTATTTGTGATAATTGTGGGAAGAAACACCTCAGTACTTTCCTAAAGGGATTGGGAGTTTGTTACAAGTTTGGAAAAAAAGGCCACCAATCTCATGATTGTAAGAGAAAGAAAGAAACTATAAATTTGAAATGCTATAATTTTAAAGATATGGGACATTATGAAAATTATTTTCCAAATAATTAAGGAAATATAACTCAGAATAAGAAAATGGATCAAGGTTAAGCTTATGCTATAGATGTTTTCAAAGTGGAATAATTAATGTGTTTGTTTTTAAGAATTATGTTATTATATTCTGGTTATAATTATTATTTGATATATAAGGATTGTACTATTGTACTTCTTCTTTAAGGATTTGGAGGCATGAATGTTTTCATTAAGGTTTTTCAGATGTTCAAATATTTGGTATGTGTAAATAAGAGATATATTATGTTTTTTTGGGAATCATATGTTATGATTGATTTTTAAAATTTAGGGATCCTTTTAGACTGTTAATTTAGACAAAAGTATTTTTGAAAAATCAAAAGGTAGTAATAGAGTAAGTTGAACATTGAATAATATTATTGAGGTTAAAGTATGATTTATTTGATTCTTTGGGCTAACCTTTTTGGTTTCATTAAACATTTAGAGGATTAAGGAAATACTTGCAGGACTTATGATTTATAAAAAGTGTTTTAGGTGTAAAAAAAATCATTTTTAAACATTCATTTCCTTTTGTAATGGATGATGTAAAAATATATCAAATAATAACTAGAGGAAGAGATTATGCTTATAACATGGAAATAAATTAATTAAATACATGCCTAATAATTCTTCCTAGGGAAGGGATCTTGAAACCAAAAATTCTATCCTATTATTTTTTTTATTAGTAAAATTTTCCCTTAGATCATTTCATATTTAGGGCTTTGTGATTGTTAACATTTTATTCTTCATGTTCTCTATCACTCACCATCAGAACATGATGGATAGATTTTTATTTCCTGTCTATTTTTTCCTATATGGAACCTTAGTATGTGTTTTCTCCGTTGATATTCATACTTTATTTTATTTATTTTAAAGAGGGGGTATCATTAATCCTTTTTCCGATGTGGGATTTCAGTAAAGTTGTTTTGAAATGTCAAACCCCTAGTTTTTGATGATGAGTTTAAATTGTGAGGATGCAATTTATTGAAGGAGGGGAGAATTTAACACCCCAAAACTTGATAATATTTTCATTTATAAATAAATTTAGTTTTTTCCTTCTTTATTTTTACACAATTCCATGTTAAGTTTACTCTACACACAATAATGAGCTGGATTGTGTTACATGCAAGACACAATTTTAACGAATAACAATATATTAATAAAATGTTATTATTTAATATAATACATAACCTACTATTAAATTAGAGTTTATGAATAGTATTAACCAAAATTTAAATTTTACATATTCTGTATAATTTTAAAATTCATCTTTTTTATTTTCTAGACACGATATAAGAAAATAGTTATTTTTTTTGAATAAAAGAAGTATTTTTCAAAAAAATGAAGTTTTAACGCCTTTTAAAGGAGAACCATATTTAAATCCAATATTTTTCACTTTTATATATTAAATTTTAAAAAATAATCTCCTTATTTAGAAGTGTGACACAAAAATTTAGTGTGGATATATTTTTTGGTGTTTTTATAATAATTTTCATATTTTATTGAATAGTGAGAGATATTGCATTTTATTTCAAAACATATTTTTTGTCTAATTTATATTTATTGTTAGATTATCCTTTTAATTGGTTTTAAATTATAATTATGTTAAATTTTTATCATTTAATTCAATTTAGGTCATTGGATTCAATTTCAAAGTGAAATTAGATATAAAAACATTTCAAACTTTTGAACGTTTCACTTTGAAAACCTTATTTTTAGTCTTGTCTGCAAAATTAATTTTAAATACAATTTTCCCAATTCTGTTAATTGAATTATATAAAATGGATTCTATATTTGGAATCAGAAGGTCCAAATTAAGTTGTATGGTCAATTTCATTTTTATGTATAAAAAATTTACCATGGTAAAAAAATTATCCTCCGTAGTAAAAGTAAAATTTTGATAAGTGTTAAAGTTAAAAGTCAAAAGCTTTACATACCTAAAAACCAAAACATTGAATGGTTGATTGAGGTGTGGATCTACCATAAACAATAAATATTACATTAATTAAATACAAATTCATGGATTATATCCACATATATATCGTTGGATTTTAATATAAGATTATCAATAAATTAATCACTCTAACCCACCTCTCCTAAAGTATAAATACCACCTCTCCACTACACTATTTCAACCCAAATTGCCTTGTATCTCCTCAAATATCTTCCCAAACCTCTTATCCTCACTCTCCCCACATCCAAGCACTTCTGTTTTTACCAAAATACCAAATTCAAGTCCCTAAAGTGTCTTTTAAGGAGGTGATATTCAAGATAAGGTTAAAAGAAGATCACCCAAAAAGGAATCACAAGGTAAGGGTTAATTTCACAATATCTTTCTTATCTGAGATTTTATATACATAAATATCTATTGATACGTATTTATCATCCATGTCCATGTTTCTTAAAAATGTAATTCGAAATTTTATTACTATTCCTCGACAATTGTTAAGTCATTTTATCCATGTTTTACTTTTTATAAAACATTTGAAAGGAAAATTTCTATTATTTTTAAAACAAGTTTCTTTATGAAATTTTCAACAAGTTTAAGGAAATAATGTTTCTTTTAACTTATACGGCATGAGTGGATATTTCTACTCTTGTGAAGCCTTACCATTTTAAGCTTCCCTTACAAGATTACAAGGATATTTTTTAATAGAAATGTTTTCTTTTATAATTTCACAGCTTTTAAATGATTTCAAAGTAAAAAATGAATATTTTTCTAAAATAGTTTTTGTAATTTTATTATATTATTTTCATTGATTTTGACATCCTTTATTGGATTTTATTCTTAATTGATATTGATTTATTATGATACAATCTTCCATATTGTATTGAAGGTTTATGATATATTTGACTGTGGATGTGCTATTTTTATACCATTCATGGTTTATGGTTAAAGTATTGAAATTTCATATGCTAGTTTTAATACAAATGTTTATGTTATGTTTTACCCCTTTCGTAAGAGGAATGCATTGGACTTAGTAAGTTATAGGTGGACCCTACTATATCCCCTTGATGCTTCGATAGGTATCATGAGACAAAATAGTGTCTTGGCATAAGGCCTTGATGATATGGTTATTTATGGTGTTAGTAGGAGCCCTTGACAGTATGGTTATGATGTATGACATTATGCATTTCCTCATTATGAGATTAGTTATTGATATTACCTGTAATTATTCCAATATTATAATATACATGTGATTTTTTTTCATTATTTGATTTATTATTTCCATATTATACTAAAGATTATGTTTAGAAGACTTGTGTTTCAATTTTATACCTTTCCCTAAACGTTAATGCTTATTTATGATAGATTCTTGTATATTGTTTATCCTTAATGATATTATAAGATCACCCCTTTCTTATGTTCTATTTTTTAACAGGATATGAAGAAGTATATTATGATTGACCTACACAAATAGTCTTGGGGATATGGGTGTTTTAAAAGGGGATAATATGTTGTTTTCATTTCAATATGTAATGTAAAACTTATATTTGTATCTAGTATTTCCAAGACTGCTAAACTGATTAGTCTTTCTGGATTTGATTCATTGTAATCATGATAATGTATTAAAATAATGCATTGGCTGGAGGCTTCTAAGGTCGGGGCATTACATTAATTTTATATAGAAAAAATAAAAATCATTTTTGAAGAAAATATATAATTGAAGAATAAAATGAATTTACTCAAAATTGTGTACATATTCACAAATCAATAATTAATACATTAAAAATGAGTTGTAAGACTATATATTTTATAATTTTGTAAATACTATCCATTCCTACTAATTTAATGGCTAGGTTATAACGGTTGTGTTAAAATAATAATATTTTGGAGTTTGTTTAACATTTCTGCTATGTGAAATGTAAGTTATCAAAGATGTTAAATTTATTTAAATAGATACATACCATAAAATCTTGGTGTTTTACAAATGGAACTTTTTCATTACCCTAGTTCCTATAAAGATGACCATTGAAATACTTTTGTACCATTTACTCAAGAGATCCAATTGTCTCCCTGCACTGTGTCTTTTCCGTAAACATTCCCAAAGCCCCTCATGCTTGTACTGACCTATGCTCACACCTCCTCCACTGATCTTGGTTTGTCTTCCCTTGAGCTTGGACACTGTACCTATGATGATTGGTTGATCAGGCCGACTAGCTATAGGATGACCTTATTTTTTTAATAGTAAAATAAAGTGTTTATTTATTTTAAAAAATATAAATGTTTTCTATAGTTTATAAATTAATTTTAATTGATAATTGTTGGGGTTAATTAAAAGAATTTTTTATAAGCTAATATTAAAATATGAAAAGTTCATATTTGTTTCTCATGATAAATAAAGTATTTATTTTTATTGTTTATTAATTTATATTATTATTTTTTATTAATTATTTATAGAATATGAATATGGTGTACGCTTTATTTATGTGATAAATTACTTATAGGAGATAGATCATTTCATTACATGATAGATGAGATTCCATAAGTTTTAACTTTCATTTACCTTAACCTTGATTTTTTATAGTTATGATATTGTTAATTGTTATTGATTATAGTTTTTGCACATTAGGTGTTTTAGATATCATGAATTGGATTATCTCTTGAATAAATTCCTCTCAGGGAGAGGGAATTGGTTTTTGACTACCCACTGACTTGGTAGACTATGCCTTTTTTATAAAGGTGAGTGGGTTTCTCTCTATATCTCTAGGATTTCTCATGAGAATATTGTTAATATCATGTAACTCTATGACATTATAGGAAATGTTCACATACCTTTTTCATGATATAAATTCAAATATATATGAACATACCTCACTTCTATTTTTTGGTGAGTAGAAAAAACATATCAGTTGTATAAAGAGTTACACATTAATTTGGTGGATGGAATATGGATTACAAAAGTAAATTTATAGAAGCATACATACACAAAGTAATAAAACATGAAAAAAATAAATATTTCCTTATATGTAATGAGTTTCTTATAAATGAGATATATGATAAATAGGTGATAATTTTAAGAGAAATAACCTTTTAAAATACTATGTATAATTTTCCTTTTAAATCCTCACTTGTCAAGACCTCAATCATCCAATAGGTTAGGTTCTTCCAAAGTAGGGTGACTATGAATATTTATATTTAATCCATGGTGAAAATGGATAAATTTAAGAGTTAGGTAACCATAGTGATATTTGAGTGACACTTAGTTGGGAAACCCTAAAAGTTTGTATACCAAAGGAATACAAGTTGATTTTGACCATATAATGGATTTTGAAAAAGAGTTTCGTACTTAACTATCCAAGAATAATAATTGTGATGATTGAGATGACTACCTACCAAAAAAACTATGTGATGAGAGAAATTCCAAATAAGAATCATTACTAAGTGAAATATGGATCTTGGATCCCTAAATGAATATAAAGTTTGAGGTCATTATTTTTAATGTGAGTAATTTCATTAAAATTCCTTGATGACAAGATATAATATATGATACTCACCCATAGATATGTGTGTCTCATAGGTTTTGAATTACTTCATGATAATAATTTTGAGATAATTTATAGGTATGATCTATAGAATAATTAGAGGCTTATATCTATGATCGTGAAGTGTTATCAAGGAGAATGATTATTAGCATTTGAATATAAATGTTATAGAAGTCAATTTCATAAACTCTGACTTCTATAACATTTATATTCAAATGTTATTAATGGATCAATTCTTGTTGAATTAAGTGTATTAATATTATATATTAATGTTATTAATGGATCAATTCCTATTAAATTAAAATCCAACACTTATGATATAAGTCTATCAAGTGGATTAATATTATAATTAAAAAAATATTATTATGTTCCCACCATAAACATGAATTTTATTTATGTATCACGTAGAAAAGTTAATATTTTCATTCACTATTAAGAAAAAGTGTTGTTCTATATATAAGAATGAACTATTTTATATCATAAATAATATGGTAAATGGTTTATATATTATAAATATGGATAATATTATCTATAATGTTAAGAATAAAAAGGTCAAGGTTGATTCTAACCCCACTTACCTTTGGAATTGTCACATTGAACTTATAAACAAGAAACACATATAAATACTCCATGAATATGAATTATTAGAAACATATGTTTATGGACCATTTGATAATTAAAAATCTTATTTATTATGCAAGATGACCAAAACACCTTTTAGTATAAAAGGTGAAAGGGCTAGTGGACAATTGGATCTCATATATAGTGATGTATATGGACCTATGAGTAGTCAAGAAATTGGTTTTTAGGTACTTTGTTAACTTTAACAATTATTTTAATTGATATGGATATGTTTTTATGATGAGACATAAGTATGAAACTTTTAAAAAGATTAAATATTTTTGGATATAAGTACATAATAAATTGTGAAGAGGTAATAACATTCTTAGATCAGACCAGGGTGTTGAATACTTGAGTTAAGACTTTATTAATCATTTAAGGAATTGAAAAATTGTTTCACAACTAAATAATATTAGAACACCATAGTGGAATAAATCATTCATTTTTTATACATGGTTTGATCAATTATGATTTAGTGTGACCAACCTATTTCATTCTGAAGTTATTCTCTAGAGACTGTAATATTTTTTTTACCAAAATATGTTCCCTCTAAAGAAGTTATAATAAAACCTTATAATATATATAATAGGAAACATAGTGTATTCAATTTATAAATATTTGGGGACGTAAACAATTAATACAATGTTTGGATATTGATAATCTTTAATCCAAATATAAAAAATGCTTTATTTGTGTGTTATCTCAAGGAAACTATGGGATAAAATTTTAATAATCCTAATGAGAAAAAGTGTTAGTATCTAAATTTGATAAATTCCTTGAGATGGAATTTATTTATCATGAATAAAGTGGGAGGAATTTAGAAATTGAATAATTTTAATAAAAATAAGAATTAAATGTTCTTAAGATGGAGGTTGAGCCAATTCCATAAATATTTATGGAAGAAAATCCGACTAAAGCTACACAAGAACCTTCAAGGTCTACTAGGATTAATAAATATATCATGATATATATATTTATCATAGAAAATTATGATGAGTTAATGTTCATTGGAGATAAACCTACTACCGATGAGGAATCCATTGAGATTTATGATTATGAGAAATGGTTAAAGGCTATGGAATCTGAAATGGAATCGATATACACCAATTTTTTTTTGAAACATGATGGATTCACATAAAAAGGTAAGATATATAGAGTTCAAGTGGGGTTTTAATAAAAAATAGGAATTTATAACTTTTCACCTATTGTGATGATAAATTCCATTCAAATATTTCTCACCATAACATCTTACCTTGATTATGAGATATATCAAATAAACGTGATATCCACTCTCTATAAAGGGAATTTAGTTGAGGATATGTATATGATAAAACCCTAAAATTTTGATGTTCCAAATGAGATGATTATGGTATGTAATCTATAGGAGTATATTTATGGATTTAAGAAATATTCTTAGAGTTAGAATATCTGGTTTGAGGATGCAATCAAAGAGTTCATTTTAATCAAGAACTCAAATTATTATCGTGTATATAAATTTTTTGGTGGGAGCATAATATTAATTTTTATATTGTATATGGATGAAATAATATTTATTAGAAATGATATTTTTATACTTTTATATATAAATATGTGGTTGGGAAAGTGTTTCTTACTGGAAGAAATGGTTGAGACTACCAACATACTGGGTATAAATATTTATAGATATTGATCTAAGAGGCTTCTTGGACTCAGTCAGGACACATACATTGGTAAATTTCTAAAGAGGTTTAGCCTGAAGAACTAAATGATGGGACATTAATGGTGTTAAATTGTATAAATATTAGCAATATTTATGATCCTACTAACAAGTTATAAAGGATGGATAGAATTCCCTATGCATCATCCACATGATCTATAATGTATTCAATGTTTTATACTAGACCTGACGTCACCTATACTCTAAGAATTACTGGTATATACCAATCCAATACTTGAGAGAGTCACTATATTTCTTTGAATAACATCCTTAAGTACATAAGAAGGACTACATATATATTATTGATCATTGGATAAGAATATGAGCTCTGTGTAAAACATTACAAAAAAGATAATTTCTAATATAGAAGAGATGATATAAAATCTCAATTTGGTTTTGTGTTTTTCAAAAATCACGAATATATCAATTATAATAGTTACAAATAATACAACATATTATATTTTACAATATATGTTGAGTAAATTATTACATCATATTCTATAAAGGAATTTATTTAGATCAATAATTTCATTACTGAACTTGGAGTGGTTTCGATAAATGAGAGAGGAATTGAGATTTACTATAAAAAAAGATATATTTATCAATATAAAGAACCAAATTCACAATAAAGTACCAAAAAAATCCTTTTTAAATTATATCTTATTTGATAGATCATTGAGAGATGTGATGTTTGGATCAGTTGTGTGGATATAGATGAAAATTTAATGGATTTACTTACAAAACTATTATCACAGAAGAAGCATGATGGTCACATATATTATCTTGGTATAAAACACTTAATAGAGTGATGTAATGGTTTCATAATGAATCATGTTTTTAAAATAAAGGAAATATAAATTTATTATTCATACATTCATGTTGTAACTCACTTTACATGAATGGTGGAATGATAATAGCTGCTCAAAGTTTGAATTTGAGTTCTCCATAATTGATGGTCATTGTGGACTATCGTGCTTCATGATGTTATGCTAAAATTAGCATGAATATAATCTTTTAAATGTTACAAATATTTGTATATAAGATACAAATAATAGATTCATGAGGTAATAAATGGATAATTATTACTTAGATTGGCCTGCTAAAGTATATCCCTTGGAATGTTATACATTCAGGGATATACTTAGAGTGTGTATTATTATTATCAATCCTTCGTACTTGAGGTTAGAGAGATACTTATCATGAAAACCTTCATACTTTGATAGATTTTTTTAAAAATTCATTAATACTTATCTAATCAGGGGCTAGTTGGGTATATTTTTTTATTATGTCATCAGTTGGAGTATGAACACGACTTTTTTTCCACGTGTACGACAAGTAAATACATAGGAACCTTAATTGAATTATACTATGGAAATTACCGACCATTCTTAATTGGGTTATATATTATGTGTTTAGATAATTTAACTAGGGATATGTGATTCACTAATTCCCTAGATGAATGAAATGTGTTATATTTATTGACCCAATCTATATATTTTAAAGAACCAAGAAAATATGAGATGGACTATACTATATCGAAATTATTCCATGTCTAGTGATCATTAAATATCAAGAGAAAATGAATTATATAGGTATAAATATTAGGTATATGATATATATTATGGTGTAAAGGATTATATAGAGATATGAGCATGTATGATAGATATCACACTAACCCCCTTAGTAGCTTGAGTAGTACTGATGTTTTACTAAAGGACCCCATATTCTTACATACATGAAATATATATTTCATATTTTTTTTCAATGATACTAAGGAACGTTAGTTCATATAGTATATAATATGGATATGTATTATGTTTTGGACAAATTGTCTGTTCCAAAATAAAGAGATATTGTTAAATTGTATCCAAAAGAGTTTGAATGAATTCACAAATAGTTGTGAAGTTTCTTTTAAATTTTTATTGATTTTAGTGAAATTGGAATATTGTTGGAAGTGAACTAAACTATTTGAATATTATTTATATAAATTGATAATATTTTGTCTTAATAATATCCTTAAGAATAAGTGTGAGGTTATGTTGCTGCCAATATATCCTGGTTTCATGTGATACCACATGGCTACATGATCTCTTTCATCTAGCACTACTATGTACTCCTGTTTAGTTTTCATTTAGTTACTAATCCATGAGATGGATTATATATTACATAAAAACCTTTATTGATGTTTTAAATGAAGAAAAATATAATATATAGTAACATATGATGTCACTATTTATGATCTTAATTAATAAAGAGTCCCAAAAACTTCCTATAAAATAAAGTGAGTTCCCTCATTGGAGTGTGTAGAAAATGGTATAGATGATCATTAGATTTATACAAATATTATGAAATATTTCTTCTTCCTATATTAATATTTATCACTGAACAAAAAAATAAATATAACCCCTTTATGCATATGAGAATCCTTAGGTTCCAAACTTGGATCCAACGGCTGGTGGATCAGCTAAAAAGTCAAGAAACTTATTAATAGCTCCATTTTATACATGCAATTTTCTTTTAAATTTTTAGGGTTTTAACAATTTTACGATCAAATCATTCATTAATTATATATTATGTCGGTATTTTTTATTTTTCAAATATTTAAGGAAAAAAGAGAATAAAATAAACAAATTTTGAAGTCCATTATTACTTATGAAAAAAAACTGTGTTACATTAAAAATATTCTAATAAAATTATATTTGTATTTAAGAGAAAAATCTAGGCTTTTTTATACACTTCCTAAGAGAGGAACCAATCCAAGAATGAATGATATCACATGGGATAACCATGACAAGAAATGTATATATCATATATGGTGCATGCTCATAGTGTGGGCCAAGATCCACTAGGCCCTTATGTTTCAGAATGGGCCCGTGATGTGTAAGCGAGAGTATCAGGTGTAACACCTGGATGTTTTTATGAAATATATTTTTTAAATAATTTTTATCCTTCAATGGATTTTTTTACTTTAAATAGTGAGTTTAAAAGAACCGCGGGATGCCCTTAATATAAAATTACCATTATATCATAGCCTTTAGGTTATCGGGAATAATTATAACTAACTTATGAAAATGCATTATGAATTCTTTGGCTATTAATAATTTTTGAAAAATATAAAGCAGTTAGATATTTTTATTTTTTTGATTTAATTACATTTGGTAATGAGATTAATGATATATATGTGTTATATACTTAATAAAATATTTTTTGATATTCACCCAATTGATATTTTAGTCATAGGGTATGAATAAAACCCTATTTATGTATAAGAACCTATTTTTTTTAAAAAAGGTCAATTTTATAACTTTGAATGGAAAACCCAATTTAAATTAATATTTTAGCACATTAATAATTTCTATATTAAAACATAAACATGTTATTTTTAAACGATATTTAAAAATTTACTTTGGAAAAATTTCTGATATTTTTCTGATAACTTTCATGTTTTGATGAATAGTAAAATATTCTAAATTTTTATTAAAAAATTTTTTTATCATAGAGATAATTTATATGGTTAAATTATAATATTGAATGGTTTGAAAGTATCAATAAAATATATTTTTACCATTTAATATAATTAAGTTAATATCATTAATTTTTCATTGAATTCATAGGTAAAAACATTTCAATCTTTTTCAATGTTTTAACTTTTAAAACCTGTTTTCTCATTTCAAAAATGGGATTAATTTTAAATAAATTATTGTAACTTATGTTTTTTGAATTTGGAAAAATAGATTCCATATTTTTAATAATAAGGTCTAAATTGTGTGAATAAGTACCTTTTATTTTTGGACATTATGAATAGTAACTTTAATAATTATTTTATTAACCATGGTTAAAGGGTAAATCTGGTAAATTTGGGTAAAAAAAAATTTAATAATATAATACTACCCTAAAACGTGTCCTAATATTATTGGATGAAATATTTCTGACCATGGGCATCCTTGGGTTGATTTTGGGACCCCATGGATTAACAGGGATGTGAAAATGATATTTAATAAAATTTAATTTAAAGTTAAGATATTTATAACTTAAACATATAACTTTTACTAAATTAATTTTAATATAGGGTTATATAACTGATCTATTTGATTAAAAATAGTTATTATAAATTTAAAAAAGATTTCATAAATCATGGTATTTTATTTATAATTAATAGATATTATATAAATAGGATTATTTTTGACACAAATATGATGTAGTGATTACCTCATTAAAGAAATATTAAAATAAATGGATTTATAAATATTAAAAAAAATTTAATTAGGTTTTTTTATGTCATAAACGAAATTTATCAATGAAATTGACATATTATCTTTCAATTAATGCCTTATTTTTTAAGTAATAAAGTTTTTCTGAATTTTTAAAAAGTCAAGTATGAATAATGTCCAAAATTGAAACAATTTATAACTTAAAACATAAAATAGTTTATTAAATGATATTAAATTCTTTAAAATTTAAGATTAGTCCAAATAGTTGATATAAGTCCAAAAATGTCATAAATAACTTTCTTTGGGTCATTTGACATGATATGGTAATTATATTATCCCACAATGTGTAAATAACATGATATCACGGAAAGATTAAAAAGGGTAAAATAAGGGTTAAACAAAAAAGATAAGGATAAAAAAATATTCTAAACTTGTATAAATATTATTGGATTATGGGTATTCAAAAAAAAAATCTTATATTTAAATTAAATAAGTTTTGGACCATTTTTAGTTGAAATTTAATTTATTATAAATTAATATTTTTTAGAATTTCTTAAAGTGCCCCTCTTCTCTCTTAAAAAAGGCACATCCTCCCTCTCATCTTTACTCTATTTTGAGCCTTCAAGATTAGGTAAAACCTACCCATTTCTCTTCTAAACTTTCCTAGTTACATTCTTGAGGTTTTTTTCTTCTCAAAGGACCAACTCTAGTTCTTAAAAAGGAAATTTAAAGGAGGCACGTCGAGAAAGAGGTAATCTCTTCTACCGATTATTTCAAATTTATTTCTTATTCTACTTACTCTTATTTAGTTGTTTCATTATAAAGTAATGACATCAGTATCACTAATATACTGATATTTTATTATAAATATGAAACAACCCTATTTCACCTTCTATCTATCCTACGAGAAATGAACTCACTGCGTGTGCCTACGTACGACTTAATGTCTCCACGTCATGGTGTAATTTGTTTTTCACCACCACCTCACTTGGATGGGTATAATGGTGGAAATAATAACTATATATTATTATTAAAACATGATACTAATTATGAGATAGTATACCCCATCCAGTTCAATACCATTCAACAATTATGGGAACGATATCATCACCCGTGCGTACGTATGACTTTCCGTCTCCACAATGTATAGAGTACCACTTTCAATTATATCTGATCAGGATCCAATGTTTACCTCTATATTCAAGCAAAGTATTCAACATTATCTATATATTGAGTTAAGTTTTAGCACTGATTTTCATCCTTAGACAGACGATCAGTCTAAGAGGACAATTCAAACACTGGAAGACATGTTGAGAGCTTGATCTATGGATTTAAATGGTGGTTGGGATCAACACATACCATTGGTGGAATTTTATTACAATAATAGCTTTAATTATATTATTCAGATGGATCTTTATGAGTCCATCAATGGAAATAAGTGCAGAACTCCAACTTTCTGGGATGAAGTTGGGGAAAGAAAGCTATTTAGACCTGATCTTGTTGATGAAATAACATAAAATGTTAGATCTATTCAACAACACATAACATCAGCTCAGAGTCGAAAAAAAGTTATGTTGACAACTAAAGAAAAGACCTGGAGTATAAAGTTAGTGATAAGGCGTTCTTACAAATATCTCCCAGGAAGAGAGTAATGAGATTTGGAAAAAAGGGAAAGCTCAGACCTAGGTATATCAGTTTTTTTGAAATTATGGATGGTGTTGGGAAGGTAGCCTACCGATTAGAACTTCCACCGAATCTCTCTCAAGTTCATGATGTTTTCCATGTATACCTCCTGAGAAAGTACATACCTGATCCTTCACATGTACTTATATAAGAATTCGTACCACTAGAGTAAGATATTTCTTATGAAGAACAACCGATAGAGATTCTGGATCGTAGTGAAAAAGTTCTACGAAACAAGACCACTCACTTAGTTAAAGTTTTATGGAGGAACCAAATATTTGAAGAAGCTAAATGGGAACTTGGAGATATGATGAGGGAGAGGTATCCTCATCTGTTTATTTCTAGGTGATGAATTTTGAGGGTGAAATTCAGTTTAAGGGGGGTTGAATGTAACACCCGGATGTTTTTATGAAATATTTTCTTTAAATAATTTTTACCCTTCAGAATATTTTTTACATGAAATAGTGAGTTAAAAGAAACCGAGAGATTCCCTTAATATAAAATTACCATTATAGCCTTTCCGTTAGGTTAGTGGGAATAATTATAACTAACTTATGAAAATGGATTATGAATTCTTTGGCTATTAATTATTTATGAAAAATATAAATCAATTAAATATTTTTAGTTTTTTGAGTTAATTACATTTGGTAATGAGATTAATGAGATATATGTGTTATATAATTAATAAAATATTTTTTCATATTCATACAATCAATATTTTAGTCATAGAGTATGAATAAATCCCTATTTATGTATAAGAACCTATTTTTTTAAAAAGGTCAATTTTATAACTTTGAATGGAGAACCCATTTTAAATTAATATTTTGGAACATTAAAAATTTATATATGAAAAAATAAACATTTTTTTTGAATTGGTATATAAAAATTTACTTTGGAAAAATTTCTGATATTTTTCTGATAAATTTCATGTATTGATGAATAGTAAAAATATGCTAAATTTTAATTAAAAACAACTTTTTTCATCAAAATAATTTATATTGGTTAAATTATAATATTGAGTGGTTTGAAAGTATAAATATAATATCTTTTTACCATTTAATATAATTTAAGTCATTGTCATTAATTTTACATTGAATTAATAGTTAAAAACATTTCAATCTTTTCAATGTTTTAACTTTTAAAACCCGTTTTCTCATTTCAAAAACGAGATTAATTTTAAATAAATTACTCCAACTTATGTGTTTTGAATTTGGAAAAATAAATTCCATATTTGGAATCATAAGGTCCAAATTGTGTGAATAGGTACCTTTTATTTTTTGTTATTATGAATAGTAACTTCAGTAATTATTTTATTTACCATGGTTAAAGGGTAAATCTGGTAAATAAGGGTAAACAAATAATAATTTAATAATATAATATAACCCTAAAAAGTATCCTAATACTATTGGATGAAATATCTCTGACCATGGAAATTCTTGGGTCATTTTTGAGACCCCATGGATTCACATGGATGTGAAAATGACATTTTATAAAAATTAATTTAAAGTAAAGATATTTATAACCTAAACATATAACTTTTACTAAATTGATTTTAATATAGAGTTATATAAATGATATATTTGATTATAAATGGTCATTAAAAATTTAAAAATATTTTCTATATCATGGTTTTTTATTTATAATTTTTACAGATTATATAAATAGTTTTATTTATGACACAAATATGATGCAGTGATTACCTCATTAATGAAAGATTTAAATAAATGAATTTATAAATATTAAAACAAATGTAATTTGGTTATTTTGATGTCATAAACGAATTTTTTGGATGAAATTTACATATTATATTTGAGTTAATGACTTATTTGCGAAGGAATAAAGTTTTTATGAATTTTTAAAAAGTCAAGTATGAATAGTGCCCAAAATTGACACAATTTATAACTTAAAACAATAAATAGATTATTAAATGATATTAAATTCCTAAAATCCTAATATTCTTCCAACTGGTTTATATAAGTCCAAAAATTTCATAAATAATTTTTTCAGGTCTTTTGACATGATATGGTAATTACATTGACCCACAATGTGTAAATAACATGATATCACTAAAAGATTAAAAAGGGTAAAATAAGGTTTAAACAAAAAAGATAAGGATAAAAAAATATTATAAACTGCTATAAATATTATTTTATTATTGGTATTCTAATAAAAATAATATTATATTTTCATTAAATAAGTATTGGACCATTTTTTGTCGAAATTGAATTTATTATAAATTAATATTTTAGAGAGTTTCCTAAAGTGCTCCTCTCCTCTCTTATAAAAGGGCACCTCCTCCCTCTACTTTTCACTCTATTTTGGGCCTTTAAGCTCCGAAAAACCCAACCCATTTCTCTTATAAATTTACCTAGTTACATTCTAGAGGTCCTGGTCTTCTCAAAATACCAACTCTACTTCTAAAAGAGGAAATTTAAAGGAGGCATGTCGAGGAAGAGGTAATCTCTTCTACCGATTCTTTCAAATTTATTTCTTCTTCTACTTCATATTATTTAGTTATTTCATTATAAAGTAGTAAAATTAGTATCAATAATATAATGATATTTTATTATAAATATAAAAAACCCTTTTCACATTCTATCCATCCTATGAAAAACAAACTCACCCCACGTGCGTACGTAAGACTTACCGTCTCCACACCGTGGTGTAATATGCTTTTCACCACCACATTACTTGGATGTGTATAATGGTGGAAATAAAAAATACATATGATTATTATAACATAATACTATTATGAGATACTATGAACCATCCAATTTAGTACCATTCAATAATTATGGGAACAATATATTCACTCGTGCGTATGTACGGCATACCGCCTCCACGGTGCGATGTGATTCGTTCTACATAATATTAATTAAAACATGATTATATAAATAAATTGAATGAATATATATGATATATATTATACTAATACCATGTTGTAAGTGATATAAATATAACCTAAAAACAGGAATAATGACTTATCTGACAAAACATACATAATAACATAAAGTAGTTAATAACTGAATAACGAGTAACAATGATGTGTTACTAACAAACGGATGAAAATATGATCATAAATTTTATCATAAAAATGATTATGATTATAAAATAAATCAGTAATATTATTTAAATAATTATAAATTAGTTTTGGATATATATGAAGCGTATCCCACATAAGGTAGGGGATAACTTTTCCAATCTCGTTTTATCTGAGATTTTTTATTCATAAGTATCTACCGGGTATATATTTATCATCCATGTCCATGTTTTATAAAAATGTTTTCATAAAATGTTTAATATTATTATATGTATGTTTACAGTCATTTTTACCCATTTATGACTTTTACTACACGGTTTGGAAGGAATCTTTCTTTTGTTTACCACACAAGGTACTTTTTGACTTTTCCGGTAAAAGTACAGGGAGAATATTTTTTTAACTTAAATGAAATGAACGGATTTTTACACTGTAATAAAGAATTATTTCCAGGAATATTCTTTTAAAAGTTTTCAAGTTTATTATAAATTATCTTTAATTCTTTTAAAATTTCATGACATTTTGAGAAAAGAAAATGTTTTTGAAGAAGAAATGATATTTTCCTCAAAAAATAAGTTCAAGTGTTTTATCAAAACTATTTTCTATATAATATGACATAGGGTTATTTTTATATACATATTATTAATTTAATTTTATTAAATTATGATGGAATTATTTTTATAAATACTATTTATATTATATGGATTATGTTATAATGGCATGATGTTTAAGAATCCCATTTTATTACATGAGTTATGCTATGATGTATGATTTATGTTTTTGTGGCACACATAAGAATGGTTTAATTTTGAGATTGGTGGGACATATATCTCCCTCCAATGCATTGGGTAAATATTTATATCTCATGATATAGGCATGGATGGAATGACAAGTTAATCCTGTTTAGTGATACAGGGCAGGAACGAGGAGAGAACTCGGTTCTGTAATGGACTTTGTCCACTATAATGGTATTGGAAAAGAGACTTATCTAATATGAAATGATTTTCTATGCTTATATGTGTATGAAAAAAAATTCATGACTTATGTTATGATTATTGGGATTACATTTCACTTCTATGATTTATCCCATGACATGATACAATGATCTCTTATATACAGGATATGATTTTGAAATGTTATATATGATTGATATCTCCTTTGTTTACCCTAACTGAGATTTTGAGCTTGCCCTATTGTATGTTTCTTTTCCCCAGGTTAGGAAGAAGGATATTAAATATGATATTCTAAAAAAGTGTCTATTCATGATGAAACAAATGGGTGACAATATAGATGTTTTTTGAACCAGTTTTTTATGTTTCCTAGTTTCTAAAGGCACTATACCTATACGACCCTATTATGGTTTTGTTATATGTTGTAATAAATATAATTCAATTCTGAAGTAATATCAGTGTATGCAAAGTATGAGTCCTTATATTAGGGGACAATCACTATAGCAGGTGGTTTAATCCATGTGACTCACATCCTTTATAATAAACAATTGGATTGTTAAAAAAAAACTCCAATGTGGGACAACAAATGAATGTGTCAATTTTTTAACCTAAGTGGGATGATGTCATTCGATGCTGCGATCACGCACTCCACTTGAATAGATCTCTCTAATATGTTTTTTCATTAGATCTTGCTGAAACACTACTATAATACATCATGAAATTCTATAGAAGCCACTCGAAAAGCTTGAGTTTGAGACATAAAGCTTCCTTGAAGCCTTACAGTTCCATATATGACTACAGAAGTTTGAGGCGATTCTTTATGTTCCTAGAATAATAAAAAATATGTCATGTTTAAAGAAGATAAAGAATATGACCATTTATATTCCATATTGATTAAAAACATATCCAAGGAAGATATTCTATCATAAGAGGCCTTCTACCATTTCCCTTCTACCATTAGACCCTACATCCACTACTGTCGACCTTCTTCTGCTACCGTTTCCCTAGATCTACTACCATCACACTCTCTTTGCTACCATCAGTTGTCATTATGGGTCATTCCACCATATCTTTGCTTCTACCATTTCTTATTCCAATGGATTCCACCATTTCTATTCCAAAGTCATATGATACTATCAATCCACTAATATTGAGTTGCTTCCATCCATATTCTACTGGTCTAATTACTTCTACTTTTTTCTTCCATTAGAGTGTTACCACAATCATTCCACTATCGATTTCCACCACCATCTGATACCATGAACCATGAAGTCATAAAAACTATTTCATAGAGATTCTTCCATCTAGTTTCTTTTATCCATTATTCTCCATTTCACTGCTTTCAATTCCTTTCTACCATTGAGGTGTTACCAAATACTTTCTATTATTTCCCAAGTTCCCTCACATGATTCCATCATGATACTTTAATCAAGATATGACCATTTCTATGACATTGTGTGATAGTCCCATCCATTTTCCAACTGAACCCAAAGGACAACACTAGCTTGAATCTATGCTCTTCCTTCCATGAAGATGCCTCCATCGACGAAGGAATAGTCTCATAAGAAGATCCAATGCTACTAGAGACTTTGACATTAAAGATAAATTCCATGAGAAGTTGTGGATACTATGAATGCGATTTTTTTACTTGTGATAAGACAAAATATGTGCATGATAATTTTAATGTATAAATTATAAAGTAATAAGAGCATCAAAGTGGAATCATAAGGTTTTTCTTGGTTTTCATGAAGGTCATGAAAGGTTTCCACATCATAGGAAGTACATTAAGAAATTTAATAGAGCCGTGTTTGTGAGGCAAGCCCAAACTATACACAAAAGGTATTTTTTAGACGTGGAAATACTTGTATGAGGAATAATTATGATGTTTTTGATCAAGATGAAGATGGAGAAGTATTGTGTATTTCATGCACATGGTAATTAACATTATATGCATAAGATATCACATGATTCTATTCCATGATAGATAACTATTTTTGAAGTTGTGAGTTATGATGATTTTATGATCTATCAAAGTATTCAGAATGGAAATAGAAGAAATTTGATCGAATTTAAAGAGATACATTTATATTATTTGAATGATATACTTTGGGATCTATGGTACATACTTTGGAGTATTATTTTTATTATAAATATAAAGAAAATTTACTATAAAGAAGGATATATCAATGGATCAAAGGTGAGAGACTTGGATAGAGAATAAAAACCTACTTCCTAATATTTATGCTACTTTATTTTTCTTTGATTTACTTTTAATATGTCATACACTCCTCTAATATTTTTTACTCTTTAATAGAGGGGTAAAAATCAATGGTTATTAGGGAAGGGAAGAAAACTCTATTTTGATGCTTGGGTCTATGTGCTTTCAATGAAAACATTTTTCTCTTTCTCTGGTTGATTGATTTCAATATTTAGTTACAGATTTAATCTTGAATGCAATTATATTTAAATTAATTCTATAATATTATTTATTTCCCTGGTCAAGGATCTATCAACTCCTCCTATATGGTATTTGATTATATTGATTGAATGATCTGAGGCTATGTAGTGAGTGTTTAGTGATTGATGACATTGGAAGAATTTTCAGTGGTTTTAACTGGGAATCACAATACCTTATTTCATATTTCCAAAGTGAATTGAGGGTGATTCACTATGAATTTCACACATCTATAGAATTTTAGACTGAAGAAAAGAACTTTTTATTTTAGCCTCACCATAATCATTAAATCAAGGGTGAATATGGGAAGTGATTTTTGAACCTATCACTTATCAATTAATAAGGAAAATGGATGTATTTTAGAATATTATGATATCATTACAAATAAGAATCCAACCCTAACCTAATCACTTATATATTGAACTAATTTTTAAGTCTTTGTTTTGTTTCTTTCTTATTACTAGAAATAAAAACAACATAATTTCATTTCTCACTAATGAAAATTTGATTTAGATCAATCATATTTGGAGATAACCTGGGTTACTACTTCTAATACTACATTACCTATTAAATTAATTAGTTTTTCCACACTGTATGACATGTGTGTGGAAAAACGTAATGCTTATTCTAGAGAAGTAATTCCAATATAACTTTATAAATTTTATAACTTGGACTTCTAATTATGATCTATTTTTTTACATTGAAATTAAAATAACCGTAATAACTAGACTTAAGCAAATTCTTTTTGAAGAAATAAATCTTTAAAAATCAAGTGAAACTTAAAGTTTTCACTCTGAGACTACAATCATGGATCTTAATCTAAATCAAACTTTACGGGACTTGTGCTCCCCCGAATTTACTAACTAATAATACTATCCTGCAATTGCATAGGTACAAAATTATTTTGGATTGTGAATTTACATGATATAGGAACTACCCAAATTTCATGGTCTTATAGGTGAAGATCCCAACAGAAACATATAAGAGTTCACTTATGTCTGTTCAAGTTTCAAACCTTGGGTTATAGCTTAAGAGAAAGTCAAGTGGAGGGAGTTTCCCTTTTTCACTTTAAGGAGTTTCCAAGGAGTGGTTGTAAAACCTAAAACCATGTTAGATTTATGACTGGGATGACATACAAATTTTCATTATGTAAATATTTTTTTCCAACCTATAGAAGTATAAAAATAAGAAGAAAGATTTATATCATATGACAAGAATCAGAAAAGACTCTCTATGAGTGTTGAGAGAGATTCAAAATGTTGTGTGTGAGTTTACCTCATCAATATATGAAAGAAAAATAATTTATTTTTTTTCTTTTGTCAAGGCCTATTGGATAATGATAGGGATATCTTGGATGCATCATTAAGAGGATATTTTATTGATGAAGAGCCCAATTTGTGTTTGGATTATATTTTTTGTCATTTTTTTGTCATTTTTTTTCAATGGTGATCAATAATATAATAAGATCTGATTGTGGTCAATATAATGAAGTGGTTTCAAAGTTAATGGATCTTGAATAATGTACTAAAGTCTTAATAATTCAAGAAATATATTTTGAATATTTTGAGTTTCAAGGTAATGCTTGTATAATTGTTTTGGATTCATTAGATGACATTGGATGTCATAGTTGAATAATTCTCATAGTTAAAATATGATGATTCTTTTCTAGTCTATATTTTATAAATATCATAATTTTCTTGGAGAAATTTTGATGCAAGCCTTGTAAAGGAAAGAGGGAGTAAAGGTGAAGCTAGTCTCATTCAGGTTTGACTGGAATGAAAGATGTTGATGGAAGATAGGGAAGTTACAATACATTCCTTGGTAAATTTAATTATACTAAAGGTGACCAATCAAAGAATATATATCACAAAAAATAATGTTTGTGATGAAATAAATTGATTTTTGAATACGACATATGATAGTGAAGAAACATGGGTGTTATTTCCAAAATAGATATTTTAGGTGGTGCCATTTTCTAGTGTTTACCAATTTTTTGGGCCTAAAAACCAGGAGTTTTTTTTTTGAGAAGGAAGGATTTCCATGAAGAATGGTTCATGGAGTTTGAAGGATAGTTTTTAGATGTCATAAGTGGTATGAAAAAAAATGATGAAAAATCAAAAAAGGAACACGTTCCATATAGAAGTGGTATGAGGACCGCAAATCATGGTAGGAAGATAGCGTAGGGAAAACAGTTCATAGGAGGTTCACTATACGTGGAATAATTTAGGTTGATGGAAGGCTTGGAGATATTCAAGAGGCTCTTCATTTTAATAATCAAGGCATTGATTCATTTTTGGAAGGTGTCAGCCACTATGAAGTAAGAAAGGGTTCTACACAGACTACAGAGGAAAAAAAAGTTCATGGGAAGATCACATTTTCTATAAAATAAGAAAGGAACTATACAGACTATAGAGGGAAAGACAATTCATGTAAGAAGAATAGTATGCAATGAAGGATGTACCACATTGAAAATTTAGGAAAATTAGATTAGTAATATTTGCATATTTAATTTCCTATATAAAGGACCCTAATCCCATAATTAATTTAGAGTGAATTTTATTTGAAGAGATCATCACTTGTGGTAGAATTCAGCTAAGTTCCAAAGAGTTCATGAGGAATAATTCTGTGAATGTGGAGAAGTTCATGAGGAATAATTACATGAAGGTAATTAGTTCACGGAGGAATGTTTCTATAAAGGAGGAAGTTGTCTATGGAATATGAGACAATCTATGGAAGCAGAGGCAGTTTTTGGAAGAAGAAGCAGTCCGTGGAAGGAAAGAACACCTATGAAGAAAAGGTCGTTCGTGGAGCATGGGTGGTATGCAAAGCATCGATAGTACATGGATCATCAATAGTACATGGAGTATCAAAAATATGCGGAGATTCGATAGTATGTGAGGCATCAGTTTTTTTCAAAGAAATGGAAATTCTTGGAAGTAAAGTCTATCTGTGAAGCACTTCCACCCTACGGTGCAACTGAATACACGGTGATGAAGGAGAAATACTACATACATGCAAAGTAAAATTGTGTGTGTACCCTATTGATACATAACATACAGATAATATCAAATTCACATTGTTTTTTTCTCTAAATAAGAACTAGACATGCACCTAAGTTCATGTTTTCCCATGGAAGAAGAGATCTAAAGTGATACACTCATGTGTTGATATTGAGCATCGAAGAAAGATAATAAGACACTACTATACAATTGAAAATTATTGTGTCTCTAAGAATAATAGAGTCTGACAACTTAAAGATTGATTATTATTTAGAAAAGATCAATTCTGATGATGCTAAGTTGAGTTGATATTTATTTATTTAATAATCAAAAAGGAATTTTGTGATTCTAGTAAGAAGAAGAAGAAGATAACTTAGTGAAATTGGTTTTGTGCGGAAGGATAAAGTGATAAGAAGAAAAGAAGACTTGGTGACCAAATTTATATAATATAATTATAATTTGGGGCAGATAAGATTGAGTTTTTTTTTCAATCCATAACACATTCATATTATTGTGACTAATAGAAGTAGAAGTTAGTGAAACTATCAATTTTTCTACTGGTAATAAGTAATAGTATTTTCATGAATGCTGCTGTTCAAGTAAAGAATTAAAGAAGAAGGTTGTGGAAGAACAAAGTAGAACTGTGAAATCGGACATGAATCAATAACTAGAGAACTTTCTTGGTTTTGCAAACCCTTATCAACAAGGATTACACTATCTTGGGAGGTAGTATAAAGATCCATCCAAGAGTTATAAAACCTGCACTATTGGTTTTTTAATGTAATTCACGAGGGTAAGGGAATATCCTACTTGTTTTAGCCACATTTAAATGATTTTTTTCTAGTGGATGTGTGGTCAGGATTATTTCCAAACCATGTAAAGGACTAGATACTCTTATTAAGTAGCGAACTTTGTAAAAATATCATACGCTATGTTTACTACTTTCATATACTTACATGAAACATGGAAAAGAGAATAAGAGAATCAATATCCTAACAAGTATAAGAGGTATAATGATAAATTTTTTAAATTGGATTAAAAATCCCCCAACACTGATTCACCCCCCTCTCAGTGTTTGGTGTATCCCAAACCGGTCCTTTCAATTGGTATCAGAAATCAGTTCAACTATGTTAGACACTCTACAGTGAAGCTATTCTCTTTTTAAGACTTGATTTTCTTTAATTAGTTATCAATTATGTGTTGTTTTGGTGAATATTTAGTTACCTATGAGTAGTTGTCTATATCTACCAAGAAAATTATAAACAAGAAAAATAAAGAGAAGATAAACTTGAAGAAGAAGTCCCTCTTATCCAAGAAATATGAAGTATTTTTTTCTCCATTACTTTTTGAAAATTAAGACATATCAGACTTGGAATGTAATGAGCAGGTGGATCAAGTTTACACCTAGAATATGGATAACTATCCAACCTCTAGTGATAAGGAGGTATGTGTTAGTACATTTAAAATCATTACTACAGATGAAAATTCTAGCACAAGTGGTGATGATGATCAATATATAACTTCTCAAGAGATATATTTTGACTTAATAAGAGTTATTATGCATTTAATTCCTAAATAAAGTTAATCCCTTGTTTTTGGAGTATTTAAATGCATACAGGAAGATATCACCCAGTTGGAAGAAGAAACTTAGTTTTTGGAGAAGGGATTGCAAGAAAAAATTATTGAATGTTTAAAGCTCTTTGAACAATTTGGAATCTTTGAAGTAAAAAGAAAGAAATTGAAATAAGTTCCTCAAAATGTATAAAGAAAGTCTAATGGAAAGAGGTAGTAATAAAGTATCTAGAAGAAAATATCCATGTACTTGAAGATAAATTAAAAAATATCATTGATATTGAGAGTTTAAAATCATAAGAAATATCCAAGAAGATTAAGTAACATGACTCTTTGATTTTGAAAAAAGTTAAGTGGCATAAAGAGGAAGATAAAATAATAATTAAGGCATGTGAAGAGAAGATGATTATGATTGAAAATCATAGAATCATCCTTAATATGAAAATTCTAGCACTGGAAATTTAGTTGGCCAATCTTGAGAAGACACATATTGAGTCTTCAAAAAAGAAAGAAAAAGTTACTACTGGTACTAAATGTTCATTGGAGGCTTCTGATATCAAAGTAAACCCAACAAGTGATAAGAAAATAATGAATTCATTCAATGATCTATCACAAGAAACTGAGAAGTAAAAGGTACCATCCATACCATTTTGTACTGTTATTTGTATTTTTTTCCACAAATTTTGTATTTAGTAATACAAATTATAAAACATTATGGATAAATAATGGTAATAAGATAACTACCACCATTTATTGGGTGGATATGATGAATAATTTGGAAGGTGGATCCCCCCGAAAGAGAAAAAAAATCATGAAAAAGAACCAACAATATCATACAGAATATATTAGAAAATCAAGATTTGTGGGTCAATGTTGGTGATGAAAATGATTTGGGAATCATGAATTAATGTTTCGGTATAATACTCAAAATTTAAATGAAAAAATGAATCCTATCTCATGGGGGATAAATCCAAAGTGGAATAGGAAACATCCATAGGTTCAAAAGAATATATATACTACAAATAGATTTGAAATTCTTGATAACATCAACGATGTATGCAATGAAGGTGGTCACAAGGTTGTTACATTATTATCTTAACATGTATCCAAATTTGAAAATAAAATAAGATCACAAAATCTGGATAATAATTAAGAAGCAACCTTGGTAAGAAGTTTAAGAATATTGTGAATTAAAATTATCTTAAGAATATTTCAAGTAAGAATAGTTAGAATACCTTGGATTCTAAATTCAAGCTGTTGAATGGTGGTTCATCCTAAAGAACTACTACTATGGATGACACTTAGAATAGACCATGTGTAAGATCCAAACTTGCTTCCGGAGTTCCAAATTACATGTTAGTTATCTAGAAAAAGGATTTGGAAAGAATGAGAAAAATAGAATATACACAAGATAAAGTTAGTGTAAATAGGGAAGAAAATATTCTACATGATGAAGTAAAATTCAATAGGGTTTTTCAAAAAAAGGCAACTATTGTTCTAAATGATTTCTATGTGATAGATACAAGAAATATGGTCACATTGCAAAAGGTTGTTTAACCTTAATACCTGAACAAGAAGTAATTCTCAATAGGAATAATTAAATATCATCCTTGAAGTCCATTAAGAAAAAAATTTCTCCCCATAAAGTAGAAGAGGATGTAAAAAGATCCATGCTACCTCATCATAAATCAGAACAGAAGTTCAAATGTGAAAGCATAAAGACTAGATCAAGTGGGGAAACATGGTTGAGAAAAACATATCAACCTTACTGTTTATATTAATGATGTAAGGAGGATCCACCTTATTCCCTTAAATCACTGTGTATTTTATTTTTGTTTACAATATAGGGAATTGAACGTGAAATAAGTTTTCAAGGGGAGAACCTAATATGTAGTGAGTACATTCAACTCTTGATAGAGAAGCTGAAGAAGTTACCATTCTTGAATAATTACACAATTGATATTTAAATATTAATATGATGAATGATCATCTTTAATGAAGACGAATAATGTGATGTTATATTATATAAATCCAAGATAAAGAATATTCCATCTTGGTTTGAAAGTTAAAAGGGAGAGAGAATATAATGATCCACATATTAAAACATTCATTTGGAAAGAACTTTGAAGGTATTTATAACAAATACAAAGGGGTAGATTAAAGAGACCACTTTGTGTATGGATTGTATTATTTGTCAACATATTGTCATTTGTTACCAATGGTGATCAAAGAGATAATATGATCCCATTGGGGTCAATATAATGAAGTGGTTTTGATGCTAATAGATCTTGAACAATGTCCTCATGTCTTGATAATTCAAGACATATCTTTTGAAGACTTTGAGTTTCAAGGTGATTCCTCGAGAACTGTTATGGATTCATTAGATGAAATTGGATTTCATGGATGAATAAATCTCCAAGTTAAAATATGATGATGATTTTCTTGTCTGTATTTCAAAAATATCATAAGTTATTTGGAGAACTTGTGATTCAGGCCTTATGAATGAAAGGGGGAGTAAAGGCAATGCCGGTCTCATTTAGGTTTGATTGGAAAGAAATATGTTGATGGAAGATTAGGATGTTACAATATTTTCCTTGGAAAATATAATAATACTAAAGGTGATCGATGAAAGAATATATATCACAATAGATAAGGTTTGCGATGAAAGCATTTGATTTTTGAATAATCAAGATGATAGTGAAGCAACATGAGTGTTATTACTAAAAAATAAAATTTAGGTGGTGCCATTTTCTAGTGTTTACAAAATTTTTGGTCCAAAAAACATGGAGTTTTTTTGGGAAAGGAAGGCTTTCCTTGAAGAACAGTTTGTGGAATATAAAGCAAATTTCATAGATGGAATAAGCGGTACGTGGAATGATGATAAAAAATCATCGAAGGAAGACGTTCTATATAGCAGCGCTATGAGGATCACGAATCATGGTATGCAGACTACATTGGGAAGTTAGTTCCAAGGAGGTTCAATATACATGGAATACTTTAGGTTAGTGTAAGGCTTGAAGATATGTAGGAGGTTTATTATTTACAGAATAGATGCAGTGATTAATTTGTGGAAGGAGTCAGCCTCAGTGAAAAAAGAAAGGGTGCTACGTGGACCGTAAAGGGAAAAAACAGTTTGTGGGAGGAGCATATACACTACTAAAGAAGAAAGAAACTGCACGGACTATAGAGGGAAAGATAATTTGTGAAAGGATCAGAGTCCTCCCTGAAGGCTATACGACATTGAAAATTTGGGAAAATTATATTAGTGATATTTACAGATTTATTTTCTTATATAAAGGACCTGAATACCATCATTATGTTAGAGTGAATTTTTTTAGAAGATATCGTCACTGGTGGAAGAATTTAGCTATGTCCAAAAGAGTTTAGGAGGAATAATTCCACGAATGAGAAGAAGTTCATGAGGAAGAACTCCATGAAGGGAAGTACTTCGTGGAGGAAAGTTTCTATGAAGGATGAAGTTGTCTGTGGAAGAGGAGATAATCTGCGGAAGTAGTGGAAGTTTGTAGATGAAGAAGCGGTATATGGAAGGAAAGACGACCCATGAAGCAAAGGTCATTTGTAGAGCCGGGGTGGTATGCAAAGCATCCATAGTATGTAGATCATAGAAAGTACACAGAGCATGAAAAGTATGTTGAGCATTTATAGTTTTTAGGACATTAGTTTTTCATAAAGAAGAGGCAGTTCATGGAAGGGAAGGCTATCCACGAAGTACTTTCGCCAAGAGGTGCGACTCAATATGTGGTGGATACATGGCAGCTCATGAAGGAGAAATACCACATACAAATGAATTAAAACTGTGTGTGTACTCTATTAATACATAACAGATCAAGAATATCAATCACATATTGTTTGTTTCTATAGAGAATAACTAGACGTGAACCTAAGTTCATATTTTCCCATGGAAGAAGAGATGCCAACTGATACACTCATGTGTTGGTATTGAGTGTCAATGAAAGAGAATAAGACACTACTACACAATTGCACATTATTATGTCTCCAAGAAAAATATAGTGTGACCACTTAAATATTGATTATTATTTAGGGAAGATCAATTGTGGTGATACTATGTTGAGCTGATCTTCATTGATTTAATAATCACAAAGGAATTTTGTGATTCTAGCAAGAAGAAGAGAAGATATCTCAATGTAGTTGGCCTTTTACTAAAGGATAAAGTGAGAAGAATATAAGAAGATCTAGAGAACAATTTGAAATCATCTAATTGTAATTTGGGTTAGAGAATATTTTTTGTTCATCAATACATAACACATTCATATTATTGTGACTGATAGAAGTAGTAGTTAGTGCATCTATCAAGTTTTCTACTGGGAATAAGTAAGAGGAGTTTCTTGTATTCTACTATATAGTTAACAAAGTAAATAATAAGGTTGTAGATGAACTAGGTAGAACTATGACATCATACAGGAATAAACAATTGAATAACTTTCTTAGTGTTGCAAACCGTTATCAATGAGGATATGACTATCTTGGGAGCCAGTATAAAAATCCATCCAAGAGCTCTAAAAAATTCACTATTGGATTTTTTTGAAGTGCTTCATGAGTGTAAGATAATATCCTACTCGTTTTAACCACATTCAAAGGATTGTTTTCTAGTGGTTGTGTGGTTAGGATTATTTCCATACCATGGAAAAGACTACCTTATCTTATTAAGTAGTGAACCTTGTAAAAATATCATGTGCTATATTTACTAATTTCATACACTTTCATGGGACATGGAAAAGAGAATAAGAGAATCAAGATCCTAATAGGTCTAATAGGTATAGGGGTAATTTTTATAAAATGGTTTAAAATTTACCCAACACTAATTCACCCCCTCTTAGTGTTAGACGTATCCCAATCTAGTCCTTTCAATTGGTATCAGAACTAGGTTCATCTTTGTTAGACTCCTTATAGTCAATCTATTCTCATTTTAAGAGTTGAGTTTCTTTACTGAGTTATCAACGAAGTTTAGTTTTTGTGAAGATTCAGTTACCTATGAGCAGTTGTGTATATCTACCAAGAAAATTATGAACATAAAAAAGAAAGAGAAGAGGAAGTTGAATAAGAAGTCCCTCTTATCCAAGTAGGGGGATGTATTTTTTTCTCAATTCCTTTATAACAATGAAGAAATATCAGGATTGGAAAGTAATTAGCAGGTGTCTCAAGTTTCCACCAAGAAGATGGATAACTATCACGAACCAGGCCGGGTCGCCATCCGACCCGGCGCCCGACCCGGTCCGCGGCAAGGCCCGAAGGGCGTTCCCGATCCCCACGGGCTGGCACAAGTGCCCGGGTATCAAGAGTAACCTGTCGGAACGGTTTACCCGAAATGGTATGCACAAACACTAACAAGATAAAAAAAAGAAACTAGGAATCGACAACCAAAGAGACCATAAAACTGAAATCAAAATTTAAAGGTGTACAACTAGAACCAACGTCCAAAAAAAAGACAACAAAAGAGATTAAAACTATAACTCAAACCTCCAAGCGACAAGAGTGGCGTAGCATCTGCAGGCCAAAATACCAACCTGCATGAGAAGGCCATTAACAACTCGGAACACCATCGCCGAGCACGATGTCACAACCTGGAATACACAAGAAACAAAGTCTACATACACCCGAAGGTGTATGCAGGGTGTGAGCGAAAGGCCCAGTAGGAAATCACCCAATAAAAAGGTTCCATGCCACAACATCAAAAGGACAATTTAATGTGCTTATTCAAGTTATACTTTCGAATTAATTTTAAAGAAAGCATTTACAAACCAAATGCTAAAGGAAAACACTAAAAAGAACTCATTCCACAAACACAATTTTAAAGAGGAAGAGGAAGGTTCATTATGGGCACACACACACACACATACTCTCTCTCTCTCTCTCTCTCTCTCACACACACACACAAGTGGTCCTCCATATGCCGACGGAAGGCACCACGCCATCGATGGTAGAGCACTATGGGTAAATCCCCTAAGGATCATATAGCTCGAGTGGGACCCTAGAACCTCGTGTCTCAGTGAAACGTGGCTTAGAAGGCCACGACCCTCAGAAAACATGGCTTAGAAGGACACGACCCTCAGAACACGTGGCTTAGAAGGCCACGATCCTCAGATATCATATGTTTAGTTAGTGTTGCAATCGTTAATCCAGCTAAGTGAAACGGGGACGATACCCATCCAGCTCAGTAGCGCACTAGTTCTGGTCCGCCCACCTAGATACCCAGGGTTTTCCCTTGTGATCAATCAAGTTTCAAATTCACATAATGTATATCGCTTTCACATATCCTGAACCAAACAAGACATTACACATACAAGTCACCGCTTTCATACCCAAACACCATTTAAAAAAAACACACACACAACAAAATCATTTTATAGCATAGTTAAGATCAATTGAATGACTTGGTAAACTATTTAAACAATTTAAAGAATATTTCTAAATAGCAAAATAAGAGTTTTCACATGAGGCATGCCCAATTTCACATGTAAGAATCCCTTTAAAAAACTTAACGCACACGTAATTCTGTCAAACACAACTCCCGCGCTCCACATATAATTTAATAAGTGAAATTAACAATTTATAAAAAACTTAAAATTAAGAAAAGGTTTTCACAAGAAAGAAAAACTCGATTTTATATAAGAACGTCGCTTTAAAACCAAAAGTGCAGCTTGTACAAACCAAAACATGTTTTCCCATTCTTCAAACAATTTTCAATTTAATTACAAAAGTACGCAACACGGCAAACACACCCAAAGTGACTCATTTTCAATGAAAATCTACATTTAATTACACAGACACCTCATAGAACTTGAAATCACATTTCGCACCTACCAAACAACCTCGAAAACCATCCCAACCATGTTCCGCATCTCAAAAGACACTTAATTAAACAATTTCTCAATTAATAAAACATCACATATGAATACCACAAGACCTCACTTTAAAACACACAAAATTTAGATGCCAGAACCATTTGAAAATCAATTTCACATCCCAACCCTTCTAAAACATCATTCGCACCCCTAAAACATACTCAAGGTTCATAATAAAAATTAACACGTCAAAATAGTTTACTTTCTTTTGAAAAAATCAATTTAATAACATTCGTACCTCAAGCGTTCTTGAAAACACAATTTTCACACCTTAAACAACTAACTAAAACACGCCTGAAAATTTTAACAACACAACACACATGAAAAACTTTTGCATTTACTAAAAAACAACCCAAATTCATCAATATGCATATCAAATCACGTCCAAAATGAAATTCTCATCACGCAATGTATAACTAGAACATATTATAATTTAATTAAGGAGAAATTTAAATCATCTAAAGATGGTATGGCATGGAACCACCTACCTCGGGGTAGAAATAATCAATATCTCAGTGCAAAACCAACACCACACATCAATTGCACCGCAAACAAACATGAATAAACCCTAAAACAAAGGACCAGACAAAAAATATCAAAACCGAACCTCCAACAACTCAAAACCCTAACCGTATGAAACCATACCCTATGAAAGAGGGAGAGGGGTTACCGAATAGAGAGGGGACAATGGCGGGGCGGCGGTCGCCGGACAGAGTAGGAGGGCGGCAGTTGCTGGAAGCAGGTTGCAATGGGGAGACGGACACATGTGAGGAGGTCAGCGAGGGCGGTGCCGACTGGTGAGGAGGTCGGCAAGGGACGCACCGGACGGGAGTCAGAGGGGAGGGGCAGAACGCGTAGCTAGGTCAGGGGAGGGGGGGGGGTGGGTTCGACACGACAGAAAGGAGAAAGGGGAGATGGGGTGTGGCGGGAGAGAGGGGGGGGGGAAGGAGAGAGGAGAGAAAATAAAAAGAAAAGAAAAAAAAGAGGGGAAAAGGGGGGGGGGAAGCTTGAAAAAAAAATTAAAAGGAACCTAAAAATATTAAGAAGAAAAAAAAAATTTATTGATAACATTAATTAGTTACAATGATAATAATTATTATATTAATAATAATATTAATTATTATGTTAACACATTAACAATATTAACAAAAATAATAAGAATCTTAAGAATTTTAATAAAGAAGAAAAGAAAAAGAAAAGAAAAAAAGAGGAAAAAAAACTACCACTTCTATTATTATTTTTACAATAATTATTTAAACTTCATTTATTTATTTATTTGTTTATTTATTTATCTTTAATCATACATCAACCTAATTTATTTAATTTTACTTCATTTATTTGTCTTGAACATCGTGTAGGTCGTGCGAGGAACCAAGCAAGGCCGCGCGGTGACCTAGTCAAAGTCGTGCGGCTTGGACCATTCCCCGCCCGTGTGTTGGATGCCGCCAAGTCCAAAATATTCATTTATTACCGAAATTTAAAATTTCTATTGGGCTCGGCCTGCACTCCGACCAAGATTTGAAAAAGAAAATTAAAATAATGTAAATAATAAAATAAAAATTGTTTTAGAAATCTGGGTGTGAAAATTCTCCCCACCATAGCGCTTTCCATCCCCGGAAAGCCACAACTAAAATTGAACCCCAAAGTAGAAAACGACACCCCCTTAAGGATCAAGGAGGGTCCCTATGAAAACAAGCGAAAAGAAATAAACACATTATGCACAGAGAAGGTGGATTAGATGAAAAACTCAAGAAACCCGTAAAAATATTTTCCCTCTAAGTGTCCCCGCCCCAAAGAGTTAGAACACCTCCAGTTGAATGATCGAGGATAGGAACTCTCGCACTCGCGAGAACCAACTTCACAAACCGAAAAACCCCAAGCACCATCGAATGAAAACCACGTTGTTTGACTGGAACAGACAAACAAGATCAAACACATCCAAGGAACACCTTTATTACCTACCACCAAGCCACCTCTAGAAACAAAACCAAAAGGTCAACATAGAAAAATCCCGAAGGGGCTCCCCACCATTAAAAATTTACCAACATCCGCGACAAGACTGAAAAACCGTCACGAGGAGGCCCGGACGGACTCCCCACCATTATGAAGAAGGCCCAATCCAATTCACTCCAAAGACTTTTGAGCGAGACCCAACATGGGTCTCACCACCATTAAAACTAACAGGTGATACATTAATTTGAAAATTTCACGATGGTGACCAAACACCCCACCACAAGGGGCGGGGAGGGAGGGGCCCAACTATCGGGGCGTTAAAACCACAACCCGAAACAAACTAGCATATTCATGTCCCTAGATGAGCACTATTCAAACATTGAGACCAACTTATCCAACATATCCCGTCAGGACCACTAAAGAGATTTCATCCAGTGGAAAGATAACCCCAAGACATCAAGGCATCGAGGCAGACATGTCTCCGTATAGTCACTGAAACCTTACGCAACCAGAAGGTTCGTTCAAAATGGAACAACCCTAGAAAAAAAATTTAATCTGATTTTACTTTCAACACCAAAGACAGAAATAAAGTCGGGGTCCCATACACTCCTGGGGTTCCTGACCACGTGCCAGCTTCACTCCGAGGCCTATGGCTGGAGCCCTGATGTTTGAAGCATCTCCTGCCTCGCAGTCAGTTATTGAGGACTCCCGAGTGGAGCTTCTCCTTTTGGTGTCACACGCAATCATACTGCACCTGAGACAACACCACCAGACACAACACACATGACATCTAATTACCCTCACACTGAAAATTCACCAGAATGAGAGCTTAGATGGTACATGCGCATCACCCCTTGTTACACTGAGTGAGAACATGACACCACAAATCGTCATCGAGCACGATCATTATTGTCGAGAGAAACATTGCGCTGAGAAATACTTTAAATTGTGTCTTGAACAAAACATGATTCCTGCAGACGACCATAGCAGCCTCATAAGACTGGGTCTGCCAAACTAGTAGCCTAACACGACCCTTTTCTTAACGAAACCATCGAAGGACCAAAGGTAATTTAAAACAATAGCCCGCACTGACAACCCTAGGTTTCTCCCACCTTTTCACTTTGAAGAGAACTCAAACTGCAAGTGGTCACCAAACATGACCCTTGTAGCCGATGAAAACACTACAACCCATTCAAGACATCGGTAAGCACTGATAACTATGAATCGTATTCACCGTTCCCCGCTAGAATTTCTTTCACCACTTTCAGGGGGGGGGGGCTTCAGACGCAGCGATGTCAAACTTCATACCTGATGACTCATACAACTCAAAGAGACCAAAACTACCTTCAAATCCCCTCACATCTGTCATCCCACTGTGAGAGGATCCGCTTAGTTGTAAAATAGAGAGGTGGGTTCAATTCTAAAATCCAAGAAGAGATTCATATAATCAACTGGAGGGCCGACCAATGACAAATTGCTTGTGTCCACACTTCAATCATATGTCAACGCTTTATGGGGGGCATACCCTAGTTAAGAAAGAAAACCATGGACCCAACCAAACTGGTCCAACGGTCAAGACATACCACAAGCGAACAACAAACGTGCAAGGGGAAACCACTGCAAGGGCTCCCCAATGTACTTTTCAAAATAATTCACTAACTACATGCTTTCATACCAACTTACAAATAAGAATTCAAACTCAAAACAAAAATCATTCGGAAAGGATCCTTGGCTCAAAACGCCTCACATCCGACATGTCAAAATCACAAGGACACACCATGCAATCACCAGTTATTTAAAAACACTAAATTTTCCTTTAACAAAACAATTTGGAAATAAGCAAAGCCAGTGGGTTGCACAAACACCAATGGTGTCCCGTGGACCTCGCACATGTATGTTCTCGTGCCACACCAACACCCACCTAATATCCATCCAGGCACTCATCCGCTCGTTCCATTAACCCTTTCTTTTTACATATTCACTCATGTGTGTGGTTTCCCATGAGGACACCAATGATCAAAACCAAACCTTTCCATTTTCAAATCCAAAACATTCAACCCACACTTTTCAAACCTCACACCTCATTTTATTTTAAAAGTGCTTAATTTCAAAACATTTTCCAAAAAATTTTCCAAGACCAAATCATTTTTACTAAAAAAACAAATGTTCACAATTTCAAAAAAAAGAAACAAGGAACGGTGCAAGGGAAAACTAGTGTCAACGGGTGACTGGACCATACGGTTGGCAGCCATACGCCAATCACGCCACTGCCACGGAGGGTATTCTAGGACAACATCCCCGGCTCCACATGGCTTTCCAGACCCTGGAAGCTCCCTAGGACCACTGACCCTACTCACTTTTCATTTCCCCAAGACAAGATTAACTGCATGAACCAAGGACTCAGAGAAACCTCAACTTACACTCGTAACTCGATTCCCGCCATGAGGTGTGCTGGCCAGGCACATTGCTTGTAGCTAGAATGTCGAGTTCTGACAACCATAATTTTGGTCTACTCTGAATCTATCTCAAAAGAAAACAACCCAAGTGAAAAAACCTAGCCCTCTGATACCATTTTTTCACGAACTAGGCCGGGTCGCCATCCGACCCGGCGCCCGACCCGGTCCGCATCAAGGCCCGAAGGGCGTTCCCGATACCCATGGGCTGGCACAAGTGCCCGGGTATCAAGAGTAACCTATGGGAACGGTTTACCCGAAATGGTATGCACAAACACTAACAAGATAAAAAAAGAAACTAGGAATAGACAACCAAAGAGACCATAAAACTGAAATCAAAATTTAAAGGTGTACAACTAGAACCAACGTCCAAAAAAAATGACAACAAAAGAGACTAAAACTATAACTCAAACCTCCAAGCGACAAGAGTGGCGTAGCATCCGCACGCCACAACACCAACCTGCATGAGAAGGCCACTAACTACTCGGACCACCATCGCTGATCACGATGTCACAACCTGGAATACATAAGAAACAAAGTCTACATACACCCGAAGGTGTATGCAGGGTGTGAGAGAAAGGCCCAGTAGGACGTCACCCAATAAAAAGGTTCCATGCCACAACATCAAAAGGACAATTTAATGTGCTTATTCAAGTTATACTTTCGAAATGATTTTAAAGAAAAAATTTACAAACCAAATGCTAAATGAAAACACTAAAAAGAACTCATTCCACAAACACGATTTTAAAGAGGAAGAGGAAGGTTCATTATGGGAACAAACACACACACACAAATACTCACACACACACACACACACATACATGCACACACACACACACACATAAGTGGTCCTCCATATGCCGACGGAAGGCACCACGCCATCGATGGTAGAGCACTATGGGTAAATCCCCTAAGGATCATCTAGATCGAGTGGGACCCTAGAACCTCGTGTCTCGGTGAAACGTGGAATAGAAGGCCACGAACCTCAGAAAACATTGATTAGAAGGCCACAACCCTCAGAACACGTGGCTTAGAAGGCCACGACCCTCAGATATCATATGTTTAGTTAGTGTTGCAATCATCAATCCAGCTAAGTGAAACAGGGACGATACCCATCCAGCTCACTAGCGCACTAGTTCTGGTCCACCCACCTAGATACCCAGGGTTTTCCCTTGTGATCAATCAAGTTTCACATTCACATAATGTATATTTCTTTCACATATTCTGAACCAAACAAGAAATTACACATACAAGTCACCGCTTTCATACCCAAACACCATTAAAAAAAACACACACACAAAAAAACCATTTTATAGCATAGTTCAGATAAATTGCGTGAATTGGTAAACTATTTAAACAATTTGAAGAATATTTCTAAATAGCACAAAAAGAGTTTTCACACGAGGCATGCCCAATTTCACATGTAAGAATCCCTTTAAGAAACTTAACACACACGTAATTCTGTCAAACACAACTCCCACGCTCCACATATAATTTAATAAGTGAAATTAACAATTTATAAAACACTTAAAATTAGAAAGAAAAGGTTTTCACAAGAAAGACAAACTCGATTTTATATAAGAATGTCGCTTTAAAACCAAAAGTGCAGCTTGTACAAACCAAAACATGTTTTCCCATTGTTTAAACAATTTTTAATTTAATTCCAAAAGTACGCAACATGGAAAACACACCCAAAGTGACTCATTTTCATTGAAAATCTACATTTAATTACACATACACCTCATAAAACTTGAAAACACATTTCGCACCTACCAAACAACCCCGAAAACCATCCCAACCATGTCCCGCATCTCAAAAGGCACTTAATTAAACAATTGCTCAATTAATAAAACATCACATATGCATACCACAAGACCTCAATTTAAAACACACAAATTTTAGATGCCAGAACCATTTGAAAATCAATTGCACATCCCAAACCTTCTAAAACATCATTCACACCCCTAAAACATACTCAAGGTTCATAATAAAAATTAACACGTCAAAATAGTTTACCTTCTTTTGAAAAACTCAATTTAATAACATTCGTACCTCAAGAGTTCTTGAAAACACAATTTTCACACCTTAAACAACTAACTAAAACACGTCTGAAAATTTTAACAACACAACACACATGAAAAACATTGGAATTTACATAAAAACAACTCAAATTCATCAATATGCATATCAAAGCACGTCCAAAATGAAATTCGCATCACACAATTTATAACTAGAACACATTATAATTCAATTAAGGAGAAATTTAAATCATCTAAAGATGGTATGGCATGGAACAACCTACCTCGGGGTAGAAATCATCAATATCTCAGTGCAAAACTAACACCGCACATCAATTTCACCGCAAAAAAACATGAATAAACCCTAAAACAAAGGACCAGACAAAAAATATCAAAACCAAACCTCCAACAACTCAAAACCCTAACCGTATGAAACTATAACCTATGAAAGAGGGAGAGGGGTTACCGAATGGAGAGGAGATAGCGGCGGGGCGGCGGTCGCCGGACAGAGTAGGAGGGCGGTGGTTGCAATGGGGAGGCAGACACATGTGAGGAGGTCAGTGAGGGCGGCGCTGACTGGTGAGGAGGTCGGCAAGGGCCGCGCCGGACGGGAGTCAGAGGGGAGGGGTAGATTGCGTAGCTAGGTTAGGGGAGGGGGGGGGGGGGGTTCGGGGTGACGGAAAGGAGAAAGGGGAGATGGGGTGCGATGGGAGAGAGGGGGGGAGGAAGGAGAGAGGAGAGAAAATAAAAAGAAAAGAAAAAATAGGGGAAAAAAGGGGGGGAAGCATGAAAAAAAATTAAAAGGAACCTAAAAATATTAAGAAGAAAAAAAAAATAATAATTATTATTGATAACATTAATTAGTTAAAAATGATAATAATTATTATATTAATAATAATATAAATTATTATGTCAACACATTAACAATATTAACAAAAATAATAAGAATCTTACGAATTTTAATAAAGAAGAAAAGAAAAAGAAAAGTAAAAAAAGAGAAAAAAAACTACCACTTCTATTATTATTATTACAATAATTATTTAAACTTCATTTATTTATTTATTTGTTTATTTATTTATCTTTAATCATACATCAACCTAATTTATTTAATTTTACTTCATTTATTTTTCCTGAACATCGTGCAGGTCGTGCGAGGAACCAAGCAAGGCCGCGCGGTGACCTAGTCAAAGTTGTGCGGCTTCGACCATTCCCCGCCCGTGCGTTGGATGACGCCAAGTCCAAAATATTCATTTATTACTGAAATTTAAAATTTCTATTGGGCTCGGCCTGCACTCTGACCAATATTTGCAAAAGAAAATTAAAATAATGAAAATAATAAAATAAAAATTGTTTTAGAAATCTAGGTGTGACAATAACCTTCCTACCTCTAGTAACAAAAAGGTATCTGTTAGTACGTTTAAAATCACTCCTGTAGATGAAAATTCTAGAAGAAGTGGTGATTTTTATCGATCTATAACTTCTCAAGATATATCTGTTGATATAATAAGAGTTATTCAGCTTTTTATTTCTAAATTAAGTGAATTCCTTGTTTTCTGGATTGTTTCTATGTATACATGAAGATATCACCCAGTTGGAAGAAGAAACTATTTTTTAGAGAAGGGTTTCCAGAAAAAAAATATTGAATGTTTAAAGCTCTCTAGACAAGTTGGAAAGTTTGAAGCAACAAAAAGGGAACTTGAAATAAGTTTCTCAAAATGGCTCAAAGAAGTCGAATAGAAAGAGGGATTCAAAAATTCTCTAGAAGAAAATATCCATTTACTTGAAGATAAATTGAAAAATAGAATTGATATCGAGAGTCTTTGTAACACCTCAAGAATTTACAAATAGATTTATTATAGAATGCATGGAACACTAAGTCTCTACAAACACCACTTTATTATAACCTAGCCAAGTAAACATTATTTTTCAACCTCTGTGATTTGAATTTCGAAAAATTAACATACAAGGTTGCATTCAGTATGATATTTAGAGTTTGATAAGACAAATTATTTTTTGGTGAATAATAACATACCCTTATGAATAGTAATGAATAGTAATGAAATATTAAATTTTCAAAAAAATAAAAACTTCACCTATGAATGTATACATACAATTTAGACATCTTAAAAGTGAAAAAACTATCACAGTATAAATATTAGTATGTTTGTAGGTCATAAATATTTTAATTAAAATTATATGGATAACTTAATAATTTAAAATGGAAATTTATTTTCATAAAATTTAATCATAAATTTTTATTTTATTGTCTTATGGTTATAAGATAATTTTATGGGAACTTGATTAATTTTTCAAGGTGTTGTAAAATGAGTTATAGTTTAAATGTTGTTTTTTTGAATAAATTTGGATTTTATTTAAAAATTAAATTAAAAATATTTAGAAAAATATTTTCAAAAAATGAAATTCTTTTTTGAATTCTATACATTGAATAATGGTTAATGTGATTTTTTGGGATTTTTCTAAAATTCTTGAATTTTTGATGAATCGTGAAATACGGTGAAATACCGTATATAAAAATAATCAGTTAAATACACTATTTATGACATCATGAGTGATGTAATACCACTTAGTTATAAATCACATGCACTTATTACTGTTAGGGGTCACATTAAAAAACACTATTATTTTTCTTGAGGGAAATAATAAAATAATGAGTAAAATATTTAAAACTCACTCCTCTTCTCCACTATAAACTCCCCTCACTCTCTCTTATATTATATACTCTAAAGCATCATTCCTTGACTAAGATTTCCCAAATACCCTTCCTTAGTCACTCCCCACGTCCAAGAAGCACTTTTTATTTCCAAAATACTAAAACCCCTTCCCTTAAAGAGGCTCTCAAGGAAGATTACTTCAAGAGGTAAATTCCTCTTTTCATTTATTTTATTTCAAGTTCTCTTTTATGTGGTATGTGTTTCAAGTTTTCATACCATATTATTTTTTCCCAATTATTATGTCCCTATACTATTTTATGTGTCTTTTATGAATGGTTTACCCCTTTTCCCTCTCTTTTAATGTTTTATAAAACCATATTGCATAGCCATTATGCTGCCGAATTTTCGTCTCCAAATATCTCTCTTTTTCAAACAATCTTATTATGTTATTATCTTTTAATTTAAATTAGTTTATTCAGGGATATGAAATTACATATCCCCTTTACTTTACATATTATATATTAATGATGAGATACCCTTTTTATCTCATCAAAATATTTTATGAAATATTAAGTGATGCTATTAGGATGCTGAATTTTCGTGTGGGATTTCTCAACTTTTCTTTTATTTTGAGTTCCATTCTTTCCTTTTTATTTCCTCATCACCCTCATCCAAATGATATGATAATTCTAGTCCCTTAAATTAATTGGAATTTTATTATTCTAATGGAATATTTCTTCATCATCTCTCCTTTCCCATTCTTTTATACTAAAAATGAAAACACCTTCCGAGATGTGCTAATTTACCACATTCAAGGATTATAGATTTTCAATTTCTACTACTGTCTTCAATTCAGGTCATGAAACCATTATGGTTGAACTAGAATATAATACATTTATTATGTATCATATATGGTTCTATAATATTTTTGTACATTTGGTTTTGATTTATAAAGAAAATTAGTTCATGGTGTCCAAAAACTACCAATTAACCCAAATTGTTATCATTAAATAATTTATATAATGATTCATCTTAAATCTAAGTAAACAAATGAAATTTACAACCATTTAAACTTAATTATGTTCACTAATAACATATAACTTCAATTCTTGAAAAACAATCCTCATTTTACATGATTCTCTGTTCATGTATATAAGTATACCAATCATGAAACAAATGGACCTGAACAATGAAATTGAACCTATTAACCCATCAAAAAAGGACATGAATGAACTTAATAAGGTTATAATAAATCAATTAAATTTAGTATAGGTTATGAAAATTTTAATTAATTAATTTAATTTGGTTATCCAAGACACTAAGATCAAGTAAAGAACACCATCAGACTTAAGGTAAGGGGTTTCTTCATCTCACTTCCATTTTTGTGGGATATTCTGTATTCACTAATACTACTTGTGTATGGTGTATGTATAATATCCATTAATTTTTCAAATAATTAATCTATTTATTTTCATGATATTTAATTTTTTATTTAATTACTATTAATTTTGAGGCATATGATTCAATTAATTACCAAGTTGTAAGTATTTTATAAACATACCTCAATTTTCATTTAGGTTGATCTTATTCTCTATTCACCTCAATGAAATTATTATTTATTCTTATATACTCAAATAAATTATGTATTAATGTTATATATATGTTTACCAATCATAATCCTTATTTATTTTGTGGGTATTTACATGTTTTAAAAAGATATTTCAAAAATCCTTCTGAAATGCAAGCCCGATTGAAGGAACTTCTCGAATTATTACCCATTTTTAAGTTCAATCTATAATATATTTTAAGACATATTTATCTTTTTAAAATAAAAAATTTTAACATGAAAAATATATTTTGGTTCATTTTTGGTTTTATTAAAGAAAACAAGCCTTTTCACTTTAAAATCCTTTAACATGATCCTCAAACCACACTAAAATATTTTGTTTCTAATGATTCTTTAAAAAACTCTTTTTAAATTATTTCACCTCTACAAGACTTTATTTAAGACTCAAATATAATTTAAATGACCTTACCTTTTATTTTATGGGATATAAATGTTTACAATCACATTTCTTGAAATTTAAAAATGATTTTCCAAAAGAACTCTCTTTCCAAAGTAATTTTTTTTATCATTTCACTTTAACTTTTATGTGATATATGCATTTTTCACAACTTATTTCTTTCTCATGGTGTATGTAATAACATTTTTTTATATCATATAAAGAGTCTACTTATTCTCATGACACTGTAAGGGATTATGATTTGAATGTTTCAAGGTGGTATGAGACACTTTAGAATGTTTAAGGATTATTTTCTCAAGAATTTTTCAATGCTCTCATTTAGAAGTATCCTCATATATGGAAAAATACTTTATTGAATCCTGTAATTATTTTAGGTTTAACCCCTATGATATAATACACCATGTTTTATTTAATGGTTTATGATTAGTTTGACTATGGATGTGCTATCTTGAAACCATTCACCATATTACTCCGAATGGTTAGTGTTTATGATTAATGATTGGGGAAAGTTATTTACATTTCATATGTTAGTTTCAATATTAATTTGTATGTTGTTTATGATTATCCCCATTCATAATAGGAATTAATTGGACTTATTAAGTGTTGAGTGGGGCTCACTATAGCCCCTTGGTGCATTGGTAGGTCTCATGAGACAAACTACGGTCTTAACACAAGGCCTTGAGAAAATGATTATTTATGGTCTTGACATGAGGCCTTGACGGTATGGTTATGATTTCCCACATTATGCATTACATATTTATGAAATTATTATTGTTGGTTCATGTGGTTATTTGACTAGAAGAATACCCATGCTTATGTTTTATTATGGAATTATTTATTCAGCTCTTATTCATGCCATATTGTGTTCAAGTTTATTTTTAAAGGAACGTGTTTTAGTTATTCACTATTCCTAATGCTTATGTTTATGTTATCTTCTGCTATATTGATTAACTCTTATTGAGAATATGAGCTCAACCCTTTCATTTTTTCCTTCCCCAGGTTATGAATAAGAGATCATTGATTGAATTTTCTAGTATGCATTTTATTATATTTTATGTTGTATCATTTTTTGTTTCCTTTAAAAATGTAAAATGGGTTCCATGTATTTATATACTTCTTTAATGACTACTAAACTATTAGGTCATTCATTATTTGATTCCTTGCAATCATTCCAATGTATTAAAATAATGCATTGGCTCTAATCTTATGGGGTTAGGGCGTTACATTTGGTATCAAAGGAAGTTTAGTAGAAAACTTGGAAACTAGATATAGAAAAAGTAGATTAGTGAACAAAACCCTAAGATAGACTTTGAGGAATAGAATAAAAGGACATCCTATAATTTTGTAAAGGAATATATTATGTGGTTTCTCAAGAAAATACATCCCTATATGGATACGAAAAAGTAGAGGTGGCTCTTGTATAGATGAATCTTGGGGTAAAACCCAAAAACACCACTTTGAGTCTTACTCGAAAGAGAAATGGTGCACGATAACGGACCTTACTGCACTCTTGGTTCAACACTCCTTGTGGATATGATTTGGAAAATTTATATGCTTATTACAAACAATTATGAAGGATCTGTTCCCCAAAGTAACCAAAGTATTTGGTTATATGATTTATGATGCATAAATTTATGTTATGTGTTATACCATGTTTAGAGATATAGAGTGTTCATAATTTTATGGGCTAATATATAATATGTAATTGATTATAAATTCCTCGTAGTATAAGGAATTAGAACTTCACCAATTCATGTGATGCAGAGAGTAAGAAGAATCATATCTCTAATGGTCTTAAGCAATCATTTCAAAGGAAGATTGTCTCCCAAGCATCCTCATCATATGAGGAAAAAGTATCATGTGTTGACAAATTATGTAAAGGATTATATGAGTCCTAAGGCTTTGAAAGGAAGTAAAAGAAGAAGAGGATGGCAGGAAAAACATAAATAAAGGGAATAAGGGAAAGATATATTTTCCCACATGTGATAATTGTGGAAGGAAACAGCTTGGTATATGCTTGAGTGGAAAAGGAGTTTGCTTCAAGTTTGGAGAAAAAGGCCACCATCCTCATAATTGAAAGACCAGGAAAGAATTTTCCAATATTCAATGATTCAACTACAAGGAGATGGTAAACTAAGTGAATCAATGTCCCAAGCATCAAAGGAATATACCTCCAATGATTATTTTGGATAATGATCAAGTTATGATGCTACTGCAGATGAAGTATAATGATTAATATGCCTAGTCAAGAATCATGTCATTTGGATATTTTGTCTATAATGTACTGGTTGTAAGAATTATGTGATATATAAGAATTTTACTACAATACTATTTCATTAAGGATTTGAGGTTGTATGATGAATCGTACAAAGAAAAAGTGATTCGTTAGAAAGTTAAACTTTTTATAAAAAACACGATTGGGGGAAAGACAACTCTAAATATATATCTAATATTGAGATAATGATAAAGAAATGATTGATTCATATAAGTACTGACTACCTTGGAACAAATTATTTACTTTTTGAGAAGTGGTCTTTGCTATCATATATGGATTTTACAATACTTTTGGATTTAAGGAATATATCTAATAACATGTGTCTTACTTAAGGAATATGGAAAAATGCATGCTTCTGATATGGTTTTTATGGTAATTCAAGTTATTACCATATTCCAAGAGGATACATGATGAAGTTATTCACATGTTTAGAATATGAATTTTAGAGCTTCTTCTTGTTGATTAAGGGTTAACGATGAGTTCATCATGGAAACTTAGAGACCTTCATTATAATATGTTGAATCATTATATTTTGGAATTTTTTTAACCATTGATGAAATGGTTTAAGTTGATCATTGTATGGGTTTTAGAGTTTAATGTCACTACATGATGATTTTATTATTTTTACATGACCATGTTGTCTAATTAGGATTTTTTGTCTTGTAGTAACCGATGCATTTCCATTTCCTATTATTAATAGGATATTTTAACCATATTCTTGATGTGGGTTTCCCAGAAGGGAATTTTAATGTATCAACCATTAACTTTCGATGTTCAATTTCAAATTTTGAGGATGAAATTTTTCTAAGGAGGGGACAATGTAACACCCCAAGAATTTAGAAATATATTTATTATAGAATGCATGGAACACTAAGTCTCTACAAACACCACTTTATTATAACCTAGCCAAGTAAACATAAATTTTCAACCTCTGTGATTTGATTTTCAAAAAACTAACATACAGGGTTGTGTTCAGTAATATATTTAGAGTTGGATAAGAGAAACTCAATTTTTAGTTAATAGTAACATACCCTTATGAATAGTAAGGAATAGTTAATTTCCAAAAAAATATAAACTTCACCCATGAATTTATAAATACAAATTAGATATCTTAAAAGTAAAAAAATGATCATAGTATAAGTATTTGTATTTTTGTATGTCATAAATTTTTTAATTACAATTATATGATTAATTTAATAATTTTAAATGGAAATTTATTTTAATAAAATTTAATCATAATTTTTTATTTTATTTTTTTCTGGTTATAAGATAATTTTATGGGTCCTTGATTAATTTTTCAAGGTGTTATAAAATGAGTTATAGTTTTAATGTTGTTTTTTTCGAATATATTATGATTTTATTTAAAAAGTAAATTAAAAATATTTAGAAAATTATTTTCAAAAAATGGAGTTCATTTTTGAATTCTAAATTTCAAATAATGGTTAAGGTGAATTTTTTGGATTTTTCAGAAATTCTTGAATTTTTGATGAATAGTGAAATATGGTAAAATACCGTATATACGAATTATTAGTTAAATAAAAAATTTATGACATCATGAGTGATTTAAGGACCCTTGGTTCGAACTCAAATTCAATTATTACTATTAGTGGTCACATGAAACAACACTATTGGTTGTCTCGAGAAAAATAATAAAATAATGAGTAAAATATTCAAAATTCACTCCTCTTCTCCACTATAAAACCTCTCCTAACTCAATCTTCTCTTCACTCTACTCAATACTTGTGACTTTTATAATATCATACCAAATACAATTACATAGTCACTCCCCACATCATATAAGCTCTTGGTATTCCCAAAAGACTAAACCCCCTTCCCTTAAAGAGGCTCTCAAAGAAGATTACTTCAAGAGGTAAATTCCTCTTTTCATTTCTTTTATTTCAAGTTATCTTTTCTGTGGTATGTATTTAAAGTTTTCATAAAATATTCTTATTTACATATTATTATTCACCTATACTATTTTATGATTCTTTTATTAAATTTATGAAACTGGTCCACTCTCTTTTTAATGTTTTCCAAAACCATGTTGCGTAGCCGTTATGTTGCCGAATTTTAATCTCAAGATATCTCTCTTTTTCAAGCACTCTTATTGTGTTATTATCTTTTAATTTAAATTGGATTATTCTGGGATATGAAATTACATATAACCCTTAATATTCATATTATTTATCAATTATGATATTATTTTTGAAATTTTAAGCGACGCTGTTAGGTTACCGAATTTTCGTGAGGGATTTCCCAACTTTTATTTTATTTTGAGTTCCATTATTTTATTTTTATTTCCTCATAACCCTAATCCAAATAATATGATAATTATATTACATTACATTAACTGTAATTTTATTATTCTAATGGAATTTTTCTTCATAATCTCTCCTTTCCTATTCTTTTATACTAAAAATGAAAACACCATTTGAGATGTGCTAATTCACCTCATTCAAGGATGATGGGTTTTCAATTTCTACTACCATCTTAAATTTGGGTCATGAAAAAATTATTATGGTTTAAAAAGACTTTAATATATGTATTATTTTTCATCTATGTCTCCTGAATTTTTTTATACATATGATTTTGATTTATAAATAAAATTAGTTTGTGGTGTTCAAAAACCGCCAATTAGCCCAAACGATTATCATTAAATAATTTATATAATGATTCATATTCACTATAAGTAACCAAATTAAATTTATAACCATGTAACCTTTAATATGTTCACTAATAACATATAACTTCAATTCTGGACAAAAATCCTCATTTTACATGATTCTCCGTTCATGTATATAAGTATACCGATCTTAAAATAAACGGACGCAAACACTGAAATTGAACCTCTTAACCCATCAAAAAGGACATGAATGAACATAATAAGGTTATAATAAATAAATTACACTTAGAAGAGGTTTTGAAAAATTTAACTAATGAATTTAATTTGGTTATCCAGGAAACTAAGATCAAGTAAATAACACCATCAGACTTAAGGTAAGGGGTTTCTTAATCTCACTTCCATTTTTGTAAGATATTCTGTATTCAATACTACTAATACTTATTTAAGGTGTATGTATACTGAAAATTTATGTTTCAAATCATGAATCTATTTATTTTCATGATATTCAATGTATTATTTAATTATTATTAATTTTTTGGCATACGATTCAATTGATTACAAAGTTATAAGTATTTTTTACCGGAACCTCCATTTTCATTTGGGTTGCTCTTATTCTCTATTAGCCTCAATGAAATTATTATTTATTATTATTTAATCCTCATAAATTATGTATTAATGTTTTATATATGTGTACCAATCATAATCCTTCTTTATTTTTTTGGGAGTTACATTTTTTAAAAGGATCTTTCAAAAACCCTTCCGAAATGAAAGACCGATTCAAGGAACTTATCGAATTATTACTTATTTTTAAGTTCACTCTATAATATATTTAGTCCATATTTTTCTTTATAAAATCACACATTTTAACATGAAAAGTATATTTTGGTTCATTTCTAGTTTTATGAAAGCAAACATGCCTGTGCACTTTAAAATCCTATAATATGCTCCTTAAACCGCACTGAAATATTTTATTTCTAAAGATTCTTTAAAAAACTATTTTAGATGATATCACCTCAATAAAAATTTATTTAAGACTAAAATATAATTTCAAAGATCTTAAAATTTATTTTCTGGGATATAAATGTTTAAAATCTCATTTCATTAAAATTATAAATGGTTTTCCAAAAGAACTCTTCTTTCCAAAGTAAAAAGGTTTTTTCTCATCTCACTTTAACTATTATGAGGTATATGACTTGTTCACAACTTATTTTTTTCTCATGGTGTATTTAATTAACTTTGGTATATAATATAAAGAGTCTCCTTATTCTCATGATATTCTAAGGTATTATGTTTTGAATGTTTCAAGGTGGTATAGGACACTTTGGAATGTTTAAGAATTATTTCCTCAAGTTTTTTTCAATGATCTCATTTAGAAGTATCCCCATCTATGGCTACATCCTTTGTTGAATCTTGTACTTATTTTAGGTTTAACCCCTATGATATCATACACCATGTTTTATTTAATGGTTTATGATTATTTTGACTATAGATGTGCTATCTTTAAACCATTCACCATATTACTTTGAATGGTTATTGTTTATGATTAATGATTGGGGAAAGTTATTTACATTTAAAATGTTAGATTAAATATGAATGTGTATATTGTTTATGTTTATCCCCATTCATAAGAGGAATGAAATGGACTTAGTAAGTGTCAGGTGGGGCCCACTATAGCCCCTCATTGCATTGGTAGGTCTCAATAGACAAACTACAGTCTTGGCACAGGTCCTTGACAAAATGATTATTTATGATCTTGGCACGAGGCCGTGATGGTAGGGTTATGATGCCCTGCATTTGTCATTCCATATTTATGAAAATAGTATTTATGGTTCATGTAGTTATTCGACTAATAGAATACCCATGTTTATATTTTATTATGAAATTATTTATTCAGCTCTTATACCTTCCGTAATGTGTTCAAGTTTATTTTTAAAGGCATGTGTTTTAGTTATTCACTGTGCCTAATTGTTATGTTTATGTTACCTTCTACTATATTTCTTAACCCTTACTGAGAAATTGAGTTCACCCGTTTTATTTATTTTTCCTTCCCCAGGTTATGAAGAAGAGATATTTTATTGAGTTATCAAGGATGCATTTTATCATCTTTTTTATGTATCATTTTTTATTTCCTTTCAAAATATAAAATGGATTCCATGTATGTATATAGTTTCTTGAAGACTACTAAACTGATCAGTAATTCGGTATTTTATTACTTGTAATCATTCAAGTGTATTAAAATAATGCACAGACTCTGAGATTCTGGGGTTAGGGCATTACAGTTTACAATCAAAAGAGATATTCAAGAAGATTAAGGAACATGACCCTTTGATTCAGAAAAAAGTTAATCAGCATGAAGATGAAGTTGAAATAATAAGGAAGGTATGTAAAGATAATATGGTTATGATTTAAAATCATAAAATCATCCTCATTGTGAAATGTATAGTTTCAAAAATTCAGTTGTCCAATCTTGAGAAGACACATATTGAGTCTTCAAAAAATAATGAAATAGTTACTGCTGGTACTCAATGTTCATTATAGGATTCTTCTATCAAAGGAGCTCCAACAAGTGATTATAAAATCATGAATTTATTCACTGATCTATCACAAGAAACTAAGAAGGAAAAGGTACTATACATACTATTTGAACTATTATTTCTAAATATTTTTCCACAAATAGTGTAGGTAGTAATAAAAATTATAAATAAGTATGGATAAATAAAGGTGATAAGATAAATACCACCATGTCTCGGGTGGATAGGAAAAAAGAATTTTGAAGGTGGTTCTCCAGAAAGGGAACAAAAAATAATGAAGAAGACCCAAAAATGTCATACAGAAGATATTAGGAAATCAGGATTTGTGGGTCATTGATGGTTTTGAAACCGATTTAGGCATCATGCATTAAATTTTTGGTATAATCCTCAAAATGTAAAAGGTAAAAAGAATCCTATCTCAAGGGGGATAAGTCCAAAGAGTAATTGGAAACATCTATACATCCAAAATAATTTCTATACTACAAACATAATTTAAATTCTTGATAACATCTATGATGTATGTAATGGAAGTGGTCACAAGGTTGGTACATGCCCATATCAATATGTATCCAAAGTTGATAAGAAAATAAAATCACAAAACCTGGATAAGAATAAAGAAGCTACATTGGGAAGAAATATAAATAATATTGTGAATAAAAATTCTCCTAATAATATTTCAAGTATGAATAGTGAGAATACCTTGGATTCTAAATTAAAGAAGTTGAATAATGGTGCATCGAAAAGAACTACCAATATGGACGACACTCAGAAGAACCAATGTGTAAGATCCAAACTTGTAGACACAGTTCCAAATGACATGTTAGTTATCTGGATTGAGGATTTGGAAAGAATGAGAAAAATGGAAGATACACAATATAAAGAAAGTGAAAATAGGGAAGAAAATATTCCACATGATGAAGTAAAATTTCATGAGGGTTTTTCAAATAAAGGAAACTATTGTGTTAAATAATTTCTATGTGAGAGATGCAAGAAATATCAACATATTGAAAAAGGTTGTTTAAACTTACTACCTAAATAAGAATAAGTTCTCAAGAGAAGTAATGATGTATTATCCATGAATACTGTTAAGAAGAAAATTTCTCTACACAAAGTAGAATAGGACGAAAATAGATCCATGCTGCCTTAACATAAATGAGAACAGAAGTTCAAATATGCAAGAATGAAGACTGGATCAAGTGGAGAAACTAGGTTGATAAAAACATATCAAACTCACTGTTTATACTAATAAATTAAGGAGGATCCACCTTACTCTCTTAAATCATTGTGTATTGTATTTTTGTTTATAATAGAGGGAATTGAAGGTGAAGTAAGTTCTTAGTGGGAGAACCTAAGAAGTTGTGAGTATGATAATGTCACGAACCGAATCTAGTCGATGCCAAAAACGGCACCAAAACTAGTCCGTGACAAGGCCCGAAGGGCATTCCCTATCACCACAGGCTGGAACAAGTGCCCGGGTATCATTTATCTTGGGTTGGGAATGATTTACCTGAATATGAAAGCATAAAACCTTAAAAACAATCCATAATATAAATTCTGAAATTTATAGTCAAACAAGTCTTAATAAAAAAACCTGAACTGAATACATTGGATTAAATACAATACAAGAGGTAAAAATACAAAAAATGAAAACAAAAAGACATCCCCAAGGACTCCACATGACAAGGGGGTCATCACCTGCAATTCGTCTCCACAACTCTGCCCCATCGATGGGGATTAACACCCTGAACCACCATCACCCTTGGCCTTTCCTTTACCTGAGTAAAAAATAATAAAGTCTACTTACACCGAAGGGTTGTAAGTAGGATGTGAGCCTATCACCAATAGGAAAAAACCCAATTATTCCAAGGTTCATTCAATACAAGGTGAAAAAGAAAGCAGTTTTAATATGCAATGAAAAGCAGCGACAAATTCCAAGAAATGAAACTTTAAATTGAAAACATTTTTCAAGATAAAAATTTCAGAATGTTAACACATTTAAATAGGAATGTTATATACTTCAATATAATTCCAAAGACACCCAAATACAAGCGCAAATACCACAAATCCAATGAGCAATAAAATCGGGAACACCCCTAGGCACTAGATAGTCTCGGGCCCCATGTACCTCGTACCTCGGTGTAATGTAACCATAGTAAAATCAGTTCTCATGAATGATCCACTAGTAAGGAATATACCCATAACCTATTGGTCCCCAATAATCATCCACATAGTTTAGTTAGAGTTTGTTTTATCCAAATTCTTGGTGAAACAGGGACAAAACCCATCAGGTCCACTAGCCGTACTAGTACACATCCACCCCACCTAGGTACCCGGGCTTCCCCCCTTTGTGATAAAACAATTTCAGCATTTAACACATATCAATTTTAATGTAAAACAACACTAATGGTAACATACACTAAATACCGTATCTATCACATTTTATACCACTTAAAACACATAACAAACACTTTGAATTTGAATAAAACAATTTCTCAAAATCCCATGTTGTTTTGCACACAAAACCCCTTAAGAAACCGACTTGTACACTATGTTCACACTTTTAAGTTACCAAAAAAGTAAATGCAGCCCAATAAATTTAAATTAAAATAACAAATAAATTTTTGGGCATCCCCATGTTAAACAAGAAGTGATAACTTTGTAAAACCTTCATTTTCACACAAAAGTGGAACCAAAACTTCACTTTCTTTACAAACACAAATAAACCAATTTTTGCAGCAATAACCAAAGGGGATAAACATTATAAACAATATTTTAAGCCTTATTACAGGTCAATAAAAACAACTAAGTATTTATAGGGCATCCCCAAATAAAAAAAAATAAAACATTTCTTTGGAAAACCCCCAATTTCACACCAAATTGACATTTAAAATTCAATTTCAATAGAAACATCATTAGAACCAATTTTTGCAGCAATAATAAAATGATATAAACCTTAAAATATGATAAATAAAGCATTATAATACACAAATATTTCATCAACATTGGAATAACCTACCAAATCAAATGAAACCCTTGAATCCTTTGTGCGAAAACACAAATGCACCACCACCACACCTCAAGAAGGGTAGATCAAACCTAAAAATAGAACATTGGACCAAGAAAACCCATGGTTAAACCTTAGGTTTGACACCTTATCCTGTGTAAATTTGGGACTTCATGTATAAGGGAAGAAACCCTAAGCACATTGAATAAAACCCTAAGAAAAATGAAAGAAGAAAGAAACTGACTAACTTACTTGAGAAATATTGAATGAATCTCCCCAAAACACTAGTAGATAAAATTGAAAACGACCAAAATTCAGGGGTTATTTGAACAAGAATTCGTAGGTCATTTAGGAACTATAATGGAGGGAAAAGAGTAAGAATTGAGAGAGTTATGAAAGAATGAACTTAGCTCCTCAAATATGGAAGATTTTAGAAACCCTAATGATTTTGTCCCTAAATCACGATTCCAAACAGCTCCAAAATGGGGGGAAAGAGGCTGGGGGAGCGGCTGGGTGTAGTGGTCTCGTGTGAGACTTGGAATCACCGAAAAATACATAATATTGAATAAGTTATTAAATAAATAAAATTACTTTTTAAAACTGGATATGGGCTTCCAGGCAGGCCCAATACCATAAATAAAACTTGGTTATGGATTTCAAAAGGCTACAAATTTTAATTGTGGTGTTAATATATCTGGGGAGGACATTTAAGAGTTGTAATGAGTGAAAAATATTAAAAAATGAAAATGTTAAAAAATAAACAAAATTTATTTTTAAATATGGAATTGGGCTCACTGTTTGACCCAATTCATGAAAACTCACCTATTCTCCATAAAACCATTGGAAACCCTAAAAAACAAAGCATTAATGGAAATTAAAATAAAAATACAATTAAAATAATCTATGTATGTGACAAATCAACTATTGATAGAAATGCTGAATATGTTACCATCCCTAAATGATTCCTCAAATGATATTTAAATGTTAATGTGACGAAGGATCATCTATAATGAATATAAATAATGTTATGATATATTCTGGAAATCCAGGATAAATAATATTCCATCTTTGTTTGATATTATTTCCTGATATTCTGAAGAAAAAATGTTCTAGAAGATCATCCTTGGTGAAGTTGTAAAATTTTCCCAATCATGACTATCAGAAGTTGAAGAACCATTATAATATATTCTCCATTCTAGAATTTCCTAAAATCCATACTTGATGAGATTAACCATTATAAAGATAATGAGAAATGTTTCTCTTGATGGGGAGACAAATGAAGAAGCTTCCAGAATTATTATTTCAATTTGTATCAAATATGATTATTATAGAAAATTCTTGAAGATCATGTCATTGGAAATGGTATGTCTCTTAATATCTCATCCTTGGTTATTGAAAATAATAAACATATTACAAAGAGGGTGAAATTGAATTATTCAGTGAGTTAAGAATAATAGAAGTTCACCAAGGTCACTTATCCTATTTATTTTACTTGAATGATTTTGGTATATTTTTGGAAGTGAGTTTTGGAGTTTCAGGTTGATTGTTCTTAAAAATATTCAGGTCATATTTAGTAATTTCAGCCTAGAATGGTAGTGAATAATCCTTGAAGACAAGTATATGAGTTCTCATTTCTTAAGGTATCAGGATCTGTTGGAAAGTTTTTTTTTTCTAAATCAAATCCTCTAGTTTTCTACACCGATCATAGCTCAATTAGTCTTAGATTGAAATGATGGATAGAACATTTATTAAGTATGGAATGATACCCATTTTCCCATGAACTTTGTATTTCTAGTCAATAAGGGGGATAAAAAGTGAAAGGAAAGTTTGTAAGTTAAAATGGAGAGAGAAGATAATGATCTACATATTGATGCATTCATTTGTAAAGAACATTTAAGGCAATGTAAAAAAATACAAAGGGGGAGATTGAAGAGCCCACTTTGTGTATGGATTATATTTTTTGTCAACTTATTGTCATTTTTTTCCAATGGTTATCAATGAGATAAAAATATCTCATCATGATCAATATGATGAAGTAGTTTCAAAGTTAATGGATCTTGAACAACGTCCTCAAGTCTTGATAATTCATGACATATCTTTTTAAGACTTTGATTTTCATGGTGATTTACAGATAATTGTTTTGTATTCATTATATTAAATTGGATGCCATGGTTGAATAATTACCCTAGTTAAAATATGATGATGCTTTACTGGTCTATATTTCACAATTATCACAAGTTGCTTTTAGAACTTGTGATGCAAGCCTTATGAAGGAAATGGGGAGTAAAGTTGATTCTAGTATCATTCAGGTTTGATTGGAAATAAATATGTTGATAGAAGATAGGGAAGTTGAAATAATTTCCTTGGAAAATCTGATGATACTAAAGGTGATCGATCAAAGACTATAAATCACAACAGATAAAGTTTTTGATGAAAGTAGTTGATTTTAGAATAAGCCAGATGAAATTGAAGAATAATGGGTGTTATTTTTGAAACATATATTTTAGGTGGTGCCATTTTTCAAGGTTTTCCAAATTTTTGGGCCTAAAAACTAGGAATTTGTTTTTTTTAAAGGAAGGATTTCCACGAAAAATGGTTTGTAGACTGCGAAGGACAATTCACCAATGGAATAAGTAGTACATGAAATGATGATGAAAAATAAGAAAAGGATGGAATTCTATATAAAATCAATATGAGGACCACGAAGAATGATATGAAGATCATGTAGGGAAAATAGTTCATAGTTTGTTCACTTTATGTGGAAGAATTTATGTTCGTGGAAGTATTGAAGATATACAGGTGGATCTTCATTTATAAAATGGAGGCAATGATTCATTTGTGGAAGGCATCAACCACCACAAAAGAAGATATGGTGCTATGTGGACCGCTAAAGGAAAAAATGATTTTTGGGAGGAGAACATCCACTGTGAAAGAAGAATGAAACTATGCAGAACACAAAGGGAAAGGCAATTCATAGAAGGACCAAAGTCCGCAATAAAGGCTGTACCAGATTGAAAATTTGGGAAAATTATATTATTGGTATTTACTAATTTATTTTCCTATATAAAGGACTCTAATCCCATAATTATGTTCGAGTGAATTTTATTATAAGAGATCATCATTAAGAGAAAAATTCATCTAAGTTAAAAATAGTTTGTGAGGAATAATTCCACGAAGGGGAAGAAGTTCACAAGGATAAATTCCATGTAGGGAAGTATTTCACAGAGGAAAGTTTCTATGAAGGTGGAAGTTGTCCATGGAATAGGAGACAATATACAGAAGACTAGGCAGTCTACGGAGGAAGAAGTGGTCAATGGAAGGAAAGACGAACCATGAAGCAAAGGACATTCATGGAGAAAGGGTGGTATGAAAATCATTGATAGTACTTGGATCATCGACAATACATGGAGAATAAAAAGTACCATAAGCATTAATAGTATTTGGGGCATATGTTTTTTGCAAAGAAGAGGAAATTTGTGGAAGGGAAGGCTATTCATGAACCACTTGTGCCACACGATGCAACACAGTACGTGGTGAATACAAGAAGCTCGTAAAGAGAAATACCATGTATATACGAAGTAAAATTGTGTGTGTACCCTATTGATACATAACAGACAGAGAATATCAAACATACATTTTCTATTTCTGTAAAGAAGAACTAGACGTGCACCTAAGTTCATATTTTCCCATGGAAGAAGATATGTAAACTGACACACTCACATGTTGGTATTGAGTATTGAAGAAAGAGAATAAGACACTAATACACAATTTCACATTATTGTGTCTCTAAGAATAATATAGTGTGACCACTTAAATATTGATTATTATTTAGGTAGGATGAATTGTGATGATTCTAATTTGAGATAATATTCATTGATTTAATAATAACAAAGAAATTTTGTGATTCTAGAAAGAAGAAGAAGAAGTTATCTCAGTGTAGTTGGTTTTATGTTGAAGGAAAAAGTGAGAAGAAGAGATGAATATATGGTGGAAAAATTGATATCATCTAATTATAATTTGTGTTAGAGAATATTTAATGTTCATTAATCCAAAAAACATTCATATTATTTTGACTGATAAAACTAGAAGTTAGTGAAACTATTAAGTTTTCTACTGGTAAGAAGTAAGATGAGTCGCTTGTATACTGCCGTACAAGTAACTAAGCAAAGAAGATGATTATGGAAGAACAAAGTAGAACTATGAAATCAAACATTACTCAATAGGTGGATAACTTTCTTAGTGTTTCAAAACCTTATAATTAATGATAATAATATCTTGGTAAGTAGTATAAAGATATATCCAAGAGATGTGAAACTTCTACTATTGATTTTTTTATGTGCTTCATGAGTGTAAGGGAATATCCTACTCGTTGTAACCACATTAAAAGGATTGTTTTTTAGTGGTTGTGTAGTCGTGATTATTTCCAGACCATTAAAAGGACTAGCTACTCTTATTAAGTGGTGAACATTGTAAAAATATCATGTGCTATATTTCCTGCTTTCATATACTTATATGTGACAGGGAAAATATAATAAGATAATCAAGATCCTAATAGGTCTAAGAGGTATAGGGGTAAAAGTTTTAAATTGGATTAAAAAGTCACTAACACTGATTCACCCCCCTCTCAGTGTTATGTGTATCCCATACTAGTCCTTTCAATTGGTATGAGAACTTGGTTCACCTTTGTTAGACTCTCTATAGTGAAGCTATTCTCTTTTTAAGATTTGTTTTTCTTTCCTGATTTATAAATGAAGTGTAGTTTTGGTAAGTATTCAATTATCTTAGAGTAATTGTAAATATGTAAAAAGACAAATATGAACAAGAAAAATAAAGATAATAGAAATTTGAAGAAGAATTCTTTCTAATCAATAAGGAGAAGACTGTATTAGGATGCAATATAAACATCCATCCAAGAGTTTTAAAACATACACTATTGGATTTTTTTTCAAAGTGCTTCATGAGTGTATGAGAATATCCTGATCTTTGTAACCACATTCAAAGGATTATTCTCTAGTGGTGGTGTGGTAAAGATTATTTCCAGATCATTCCAAGGACTAGATCCTATTATTGTGTAGTAAACCTTTTAAAAATATCATGTGATGTATTTAGTGATTTCATATACTTGCTTGTGATTATGAAAAGACAATAAGAGAATGAAGATCATAATAGGTCTAAGAGGTATAGGGATAAAAAGTTGAAATTGGATTAAAAATTCCCCCACATTGATTCACCCTCTGTCAGTGTTAGGTGTATCCCAAACCGATACTTATAATTGAAAATTCACTAGCAGAATCTGGGGGCATGACTGAGAAGATTGCACAAAGTTCATAGAAATTAAAAAGAAGTGGGATGAATACAAGAGATATTCATGAGGTAAAAAATTATAATTCATCTCCTTTTCTAGAAATTAATCTTTAAGTGATAACAATATTAGAGAGGCAGATGATTATGAATCATGTGATTGAAAGAAAAGCACCACCTTAGGTATTGTTCCCTTCACCCAATCATTACACTAATTTTTGTAAGGAAGTTCATACGATAGAGAGGTGCACGATAACTTTCCAACTAAATAAATTACTATAGAATTAGACATGGAATGAAAATTCATAATCCCAATTGAGAGTTTGAACTTAAACAAATAAATATATACCCTTCCATCTGAATTAATATCCATCCCAACCCCTATACCAACAACAATTCCAAAACCCCACACCTTTTCAACAATCCTATAAATAGAAATACCCCTAAAAAGCTTATCAACCACCCCCTTTTCAATAAAATTCCCATGATACCCCCTCTACTAGTGAACCATAAACCAAATACCCTTAGCTACAATCCATGGTTTATGGAATAGAAGATAAAATAGCTAATTTGAAAACCCAACTCACTATTTTGGTTTATATTCTATATTAAATCCAAGAAAATTCATATCCCAAAGAGTCCCAAATCCAATGGAGAAAGTAAGAATGATAAAAAAAAGTAGAAAGAATATTCAAATACCTAAACCTAAGAAAAATCAGTTGGGACTTGATGAAAGTAAGGTTGGAAACCCAAGATAGATCACCGAAAAGAAACCTAAACAAGAATAATTTTAAGAAGATAACAAGGAAGATCAAGAAGCCGTATAAGGTAAAGGAGAGAAAGAATAGATACACCCTTTAAAAGGTAATAAAGGGTGAAAAAGGTCCTTCCACTACCATTCCCCTCCATAATTATCCAATCCAAGAATATTGATGAAGATGAAATTCAAAGGGATATTCTAGAACCTTTGTAGAAATTTGATATAAATATACATCTTCTTGAATCCATAAATAAAATTCCAAAATATGGAAAATTTATCAATAAATTTTTTACTAAAATGGAATTATTGGAATGAGAGGATTAGTTTAGGAAGAAGTGTTTTGTATTTTATCATAATAACTTTACCCACCAATTGTTAGGATCCAAATAAATTCTTTGTTCCATACACCATAGGATCTTCAACTTTTCCCAACAATTTCTTTGATTTAGGATATTCGATAAATTTTATGCCTCAATATGTGTCTATATAATTATAGATGAGAGAACTTAGTCCCACTAGAGTAGTGTTACAACTCAAAAAAAGATCCAATGTTTTTCTAATAGAAGTTTTATAAGATGTTCTAGTAGGAGTTAAAGGCTTAAAATTCCTAGATAACTTCTATGTGCTTACCATAAATGAATATATAGCATAAATAAACTCACCAATCATACCTAGCAGTATAATTTTATAGATGTAAAATATAATAATCAGTTTATATTAAGGAACCATTACCATGGATTTTGGAGACAACACTGCCCACTATAATATTTTCAACTCAATGAAGAACCCTTCAGATGTAAAATCACGTTTTCCCTCTCCCATGATGATGGAACTAAATCCATTTAAAAACTAGGTATGTTTCATGAATTTTTTATATTTTTAAAACAATTTTATACTGAAAATAACATAGAATATGTGTCTGCATAGAATTTTGTAAATATTAAAAATTATATTTTTAAATTAGAATAAAATCTAATAACTGAGTTTTTTTGATGAATTTATTTATTTATTTTGAAAATAAGAGGCCGATATGTTTTATTTTTAACATTAAATTCAAAATTTATATGCGGGGAACATAAATTTTATTACATATCTTGAAAAACTCTCAAATTTTGATTAAAAAACTCACCTTAATGAGGTAAAATATGTGTACCTCACAGAAGGAGATAAATTACTATTGATCATTTCTAATAATTTGTTTATAATTCCAAAGAAAACATTTATTTAACTTTTAAAAAGGAATGAACAAGCCATAGGATGGAGATTAGGTGATATCCCATGATTAAATCCCAAAATATGCACACATAGAATTTTGTTAGAGGGGGATTCTAGACCAGTTAGACATCCCCAAAGAAGGATCACTCCCACTATAATAGAGGCAGTAAAGAATCAAATAGAGATGTTATTATAAGACAACATCATTTATCCTATTTTTAGTTCCCAACAAAACCAAATCGACTATTGTTAAGAATGATCCTAATGAATTGATTTCTATGATAATTTAAAATAGATGGAAAGTGTTTATTGATTATAGACAAATAGGTCAAGTAACTTGAAAATTCAACCTCCCCATTCCCATCATTGACCAAATTCTATAAAGGTTGGTAGAGAGAACACATTACTATTTCTTGGTTTTATTTTCAGGATATTTTCTCCTACCCATTTCTCCATAAGACCAATATAAAACAACTTTCAAAAATCCTTTTATCATCTTTTCTATGAAAATTATGCCTTTTGGGTTGTGAAATTCCCCATGTACATTTAAAAGGTTAATTGTAAGTAACTTTTCAAATCACATTGGGGATTTCTTGAATGTATTCCCATATCACTTTACTTTTTTTAGTAATTGTTTTGATCACTATTTGGTAAATCTAGAAAATGTTTTGGAAACACGAATTGAAAAGAATATGGTTTTGAATTTCAAAAAGTTTCATTTCATGGTTGAGAAAGGGATCTTCTTAGGAAACTTAATTTCAAAAAAAGGAATCAATCCAGATAAATATAAAGTCAAAGTGATAAATTATTTACCTTACCTAACTTTTGTAAAACATATTTGATATTTTTTAATCCATGAAGGATTCTATAGAACGTTCATTAAGTATTTTAGTAAGATTTATTTCTCTCTTTCAAGGTTACTTTGAAAAGAAGATGAGTTTGATTTTTATAATGAATATGGGGAATCATTTGATGAGTTTAAGATAAGACTGATCACCCCACCAATAATAAAACCACTAAATTGGGAACATCCATTTAAACTACTTTATTATTATTCAAAACAAGCTGTAAGTGTGTCTCTCAATCAATTATCATGAACCAAGTTGGGAAACCATCCAAATGATACACATCCTAGACTAAGAAAAGTCCCAAATGGTGTTCTTGATCCCCATAGGATAGAGACTAGTGCCTAGGTTTCAGAAATTTACCTTGGGAACGATTACACCAATGGTTATAACAATAAACAGTCCATAAGAAAAAAGTGACACATAACCAATAACCATAACCAAACATAGTACAACAATTTTCATAATCAAATTTTTACAATTTAAACCAAAATACAAAGTGAAACTATGTATATGGAACCACTAAGCATCCCAATTTCCTCTATGAAACATGAGAGACATCACCCTCAAGACACCACCACCACCACCTACAACAAGTGAAACTCTCTAGAAATAGAAACCACCCTCACCATGACACATATTTCCTTTACTTGGGTCTTACACAACAAAGTATATATACACAAAAAGGTGTATGTAGGGTGTGAGACAAATCCTAGTATGATTCCACAGAAAAGAAAATAATTCATGCTACAATATTAGAAGATAAATCAACATGTACATTCATATGAATGTTTTTGGAAACATTTTAAAAGGACATTTCTAGTAAACATTTTCAAAAAAACATTCTTTCAAGATAAACCATTTTTCAAAATAAACTATCCTCAATTACATAGAGTACATAAGGTCCACCATATACCAATGACTGACACCACATCACATTTTCAATGTTACAAGAGAGAACCATGGGTAAATCCATAAGGGTAGCTAGCACAAGTGATTAACTAATAACCTCATAATTGTGTGGTCAATATCCTCCAACTCAATAACCAATATCTTTCCTATGCATAATCCACTAGGAGGGATTATCCCAAGGGCCCAGTGGTATACAAATATTAGTCCAATGCCACATGTTATCATTCATAATATAATATGAGGAATCATTCCAATGGCCTACTGGTATCTGATCATATCACATGCTTAGTTATTATTACCATCGTAAATCCTTATAAGTTAATATAGGGTTGCCACTTCCAAGTCAACTAGTGTACTAGTTCTATTTTACCCACATATATACTTGATATTACCTTTATTCTCAAATTACATTATAACATAACCTTCACTTTCATAACACATTCCATACCACATATGCACACAAGGAAATTACCATTTTCATAAAAAAATCACATGGAAATCATAATTTTCCATAAATAAAACCACTTTTCCTTTTACACACACCAAAACCAATTCAAAGTATACTTTGAACCACTTTAATAATTCATGAAACCCATTTCAAAACATCAAAATAATAGCAAAAAATTAATCAAACCATTTCCCTTGGTCAATCCCATTTCAAATCTACACATAAATCAATTTTATTTCACAATTTGATTCACATAATTTACAAAATTCACAAATGAAATTTAATGATGCACAAAAAATCTAACCTAACAAATAAATACATTTTTCTATAAAAACCAACTTTCAACACATTATCACCTTTAGTTCCTTTGAAAACACATTTCATAGCATTAACAGAATCATAAAAACACATCCATGAAGCACAAAAATGTAGAACATACAAATAATGACCATTTTCTTTTGAAAATCCCATTTTACAACATACACATGCTGAACTATTTACAAAACATATTTTTCAGCACACAAGAAATTCATACACATTTATAGATCCAAAAAATCATATCAAAAGAATATAAAAATGTTAGAGCATGGTATTGCCTACCTCATGCTTGGAAACTTCTGAAAACTTGTGTGAAACCACAACCACACCACTACATGGACCTATAAAATAAAAATACAACAATAATCATAAATATCTATCCAACAACACAAGAAAATACCCTCTCTAGGTTAGATACTCTACTGGAAATTTGGAAATCAAGAAACAGGGGAGAAGAACCCTATAAATAGGGAAGAATCAAGAGAAAAACCACTTACGTAAATATTCCTTGAAGTTACCAAAATAAAATCTCCCAAATAATGGTGCCCAAGGGGTCTAATGAATTTTAGAGGGAGGTACAATGGATGAAAATCACGTATGGGGTGGAATGGGGTGATTTAGTGTTAAATGCTAAGAGGTAACAAGAAGAATTTTTCATTTTTAATGACCTAGAAAAGCTGTAGGGGTTTCCCACATAGTTTTCCAAACCACGTTGAAACTATGCACCCATCACTGTCAAATGGAGGCCGACCATAAAATTATACCATATGGTTTACATAATTTGTGCTATCCATGCATTATCCACTATCTAAAAATGGACCTTGGCCGTATAGTTTCTTGGACAAGGTGCACAATTTCCCTTAACTGTGATCCAACCACGAGCCACCTGCTATGAACTCCAAATCCTCCATTTTCACTAAAAACACCAAGGAAAACTCAATGGAAAACATGGAGTCATAATAAACTAGATAAGTACCTAATAATTAAGACACAAATGTGACATAAATTTTTGAAGGTAGACCATAAGTTATCACTAATTCATTATGAACACCAAATTCTACTCAAATCAAATACACCACCACCAAAAACAAGTACCTTGATTTTTTTCATTTGATAAATTCATATATATTTTTTGGAAATAAGGTCACTATATTTTCTGACCATAAAACACTAAGGTTCCTAATGAATAAGGTAGGTTAAAAAGCCAGGCTAGTTATATGGATTATTCTTCTATAAGATTTCATACTATAAATTAAATATAATAAAGGATCTAAACACTGGGTGGTCAATCCCTTAATTATAGTTCTTAACACTATCGAAGGAGAAATTCTAGATTAGTACCTGCTGAATGACCATATACTGAGAGAAAAAATATTTATAATGGAAGGTGAAATACCTTGGTATACATACATAGTGAATTATTTGTTGACTTCTCAGGTATCATATCATCTTAACTCTCATAAAAAAACTTAAATCTAAATCTAGATTTTATATTTGGGTGGATCTACTCCTTTGTAATATTTGTAATGATAAATTAGTAATAATATGTTTTCTAAAAAGTGAAATTGAATCTATTATTGAATTATATCACACACTAGCATATGGAGGTCACTTTTTACCTTAAATAAATACAAGATTTTTTTTGAATTTGATATTTATTTTCCCACTTTGTTTAAGGATTCACATGAATATTGAAAGAAGTATAAAAAATTCCAATTTTCTTGAAAATTTTTAAAAAATAGAACTGATGCCTAAATACTTAAATTATGGGGAATTAAATTTATGGTATCCTTTTTTATATCATTTGGAAACTCTTATATTATTATTTTTGTTGAATATGTCTCAAAATGGATGGAATCCAAAACTAATAAAAATGATGATGCCAATGTTGTATATGATTTTGTCAGGTCCAACATTTTTTTTATGTTTAGAGTTCCAAGATCCATCATCCTTGAACATGGGATTAGATTTTTCAATATGATAATGGAGGCTCTACTAAGGAAGTAAGGGGTACACCATAAGAACTATACATCCAACCATACTCAAATAAATGACCAAATAGAAGTTTACAACATGAAAGGTAAAAGTATATTATATGAAATGGTTAAAAACAATTGGAAGGATTGGATATTCTAGATGACACGTTATGGGCCTACATAACAACCTATAAGACACCCATAAGAATAAACCATACTGATTTATTTATGGAAAAATTTGTCACCCACTTGTGGAGTTAGATCACCAAACATATAGGGCTGTAAAGAATCTAAATCTAGACTCAAAAAGTGTTGGGAAAGAGAGTAAAATACAATTTCAAGAGATAAATGAAATTTGAATAGTAGATTTTGAAAATTCTAGAATTTATGAAGAAATAACTCAAGTGGCTCATGATAAGCTGACCCAACAAAAATCATTCTATCCTAGAGACCAAGTGCTTCTCTGCAATTCCAGAATGAAGCTAATTCTAGGTAAACATTTTTCCAGGTGGGAAGGTAAATTTATATTCACTCATGTATATCATTTTTGAGTTGTACATATAAATAAATAATGTTAAGGGAACCCCTTTATTGTTAATGGAAACATACTGAAAATCACCATGGAAATATACACTAAGAATCGATGGAGGAACTTACACTCCATGAACCTATATATTGATCATGGTTTATCATGTTAGGTCAATAGAAAGATGTAAAAAAATATCTTCAAGGAGGAAAAAAAGTTTTATTGTTTTATTAGTATTTATTAATTTAGGATATAACTACCCTTCCCTTCTCTATTTAAAATTTAAATGAAATAGTCCTCACACTTTCATGAGTTATTTTTCTTTTATAGGACCATCAAGGAATGAAGGAATAAGGAATTCCAAAAACTTTATAAATAATGGAAAAGAGATAAAGAGATTCATGTGAGAAGGAGAGTTAACTTTTAAATTCATTATCTTTCCATCTTCTCTTATTTTTTTGGAAAACATGTTTTGTGCTATGAAGTATAATTTCATGGATACACTTAGGATTTTTTCTTCACTTGACTAATCAAGGATGCATGAATTGTGTAATAATACCAAGATTCCTATTTTACATTTCAAGGTTAACAAAATTTAATGATTAAAATGATGAATTGACTGATTTAAGTTGAATATATGATATTAATTTGAATAATCATGATTTGAGGGAATCTATTGATTCATGTAAATTACATTTTCCTACCATTTTAATACTTTCAATTTCTAAAATTCAGGTGTATTTATTTATTTATTATTATTTCATACCATGTGTGATTGTCCCAAATTTTATGTTCCATTATAAAAAGGACCTATAAAACTGATATTTCAAATTATATATTGTGTATCTTTCTTTATAGAACTTGGGGAATTCCACCTACTAAAAGTTTCCTTGGAACTTATCAAGGTTATGATTGAATAAAGTCATATTTATTATGATTGTGGATTTTTTTTAATTTATAACTTATCTTTGAGATGAAATTTTACATTAATCCTTATTTATCATGAAAAATCCAATAATTTATTTTTTATAGATGAACCACATTACCAGAAAATATTTACCATTCTTACCATACTCTATGTATTTTTTCATGATATTTTAAAGTTGAAATGTGGGGTTGAGGGAAGTCATAATAGAAGAGATATATTACATTGAAAGGAATAAGTGTGTGTGTGTGTGGGGGGGGGGGGTCTCTTTTGGTTATTGTGAAATTTTATTATTCATTCATTTATTGTATTTTATTTCTACCCCTATTTAAAAACAAAAAATGGAGATAGAGAGAGAAAAGAAAGAAAATAATGAAAAAATAAAAAAATGAAAAACGGGATTGGGTTATGACTTGGGAGAATAAAAAATCACCATTATTATACTGATGATATTATCATATGGGGTTAGTAGGTGTATTTAATACTTTTTCCTAACATAAATTTCAAAAAATTAAAACAATATTAATGATTGGTTTGAAAAAAAAGTGAAAAATAGAGAAAAAAATCAAGAGAGTTTACACAATTCTTTGATTTTTCATTATTTTATTACCTTGATTTGATATTGGAAAGTGAGTGTTGTTACTTTTAAAGGGATATTTTCATTACCCTTTACCTTTGAATATCATGAATTATGTTTTAGATATAAATCCTCTTTGATATATAATGTTTTTAACATCATTACCGACCAACCCATAGCCTACAATTCATTTAAACATTATGAAAACATCTCATGATTATTTATGATCTCTATCTTTATGGGGTTGAGAAGGTAGGTTCTTTTTTAGCCTTTGGAAAAGGATAATGCACTCATGTTTTGACCATAACTATACTTGAACCTGTATCCTGAGTGATGAGAGAAAAGAAATAATTGTGCGATGAATCACAAATTTCTATTCTTAATAATAATAAATTATGTTATGAGAATTAATGAAAGGATAAGATTCACTAATTTTATATGGGATAAACTAAAAATACATGATTTTATTGGTTTATTTGAAAATTATGATGTTTTATTAATATTATATGTGATTATTAAAATTTTGATTTTATCATTGATAATTGTTTGATTTTATTACTTTGAAATTTAAATAGTGGTAGCATAGGTGCCCTTTTTGATTTAGTGTTTAGGTTCAATGCTTGATGATATGTATAATTTGAATTTTGGGGGTATCTAATAGCTCTATTTTATATATGTTTTTTCTTCAAATTTTAATTTTTTTACCTTTTATATACCCAAATTATTCATTTATCTTATAATTTATGGGTAATTTTCATTTTTAAAACAATTTGGAAAAAATAATATTAAGGAACCAAAATTTGAGGTATATTCTTACATAGGAAAAGATAGTGTTCCATTGAAAATATTTTAACAAATTTATATTTTTATTTAGGAGTAAAAATTTGGGATATTTTCTATAATTTCAAAGGGAGGAACCAAGACAATAATTAAAGAGTACACAAGGGCTCACCAGGACAAGAGATGTATAGCTCATGAATAGAGTATGCATATAGGGTGGGCCAAGGTCCATTGGGCCAATGTGTTCTGAAACGAGTCCATGATATATGAGTGAGTGTATTAGAATCCCATATCCATGATAGGTGATCTGATCTGTGTTCCCCACATGCTATATGATAAAGAAAATGCTTAGAGAATAGAAACTATGATGCAATTCGTCATATGAATGTGAAACCATTGTAACTTAATTAGGAAAATGTGTTTTAATGATGTGATAGTGTTCTCTGCATAGATAGAACCCTCTCCCACCTCCCACATTCAATCTCACCAAACTACCACTATTAGATGCTAGGAAACACTATAGAATTCATTGGAAAATATCAAGTTTGAGCTAGGAATCCATCTTGAATCCTTAAAGTTACATGGATGATCTCAGAAGATTGAGGTGATGCTCTATAATCCCAGAATGATAAAGAATATATACATTTCAAAGGAGAATAATATCATGACCATTGTTGTACCATATTAAAGAAATCCATGGATAAGGATAGTGTGCTACTATGAGAGGAATTATATTATTTTTGTCATATCATTCAAACCTTATTCCACTACCATCACCCTACTTCCACTACCATCTCCCTATCAGTGCTATCGTCACCCTACCTCCACTACCGTCATATAATACCTTTCTATATACTACCATCACTCTACATTTGAGAGTTTTTCTTATTCCAAATACTACCATTATCATTCCATTTTTATCTAATACTTTCCATATTCTATCATTGAATTTATTCCATTCATATGCTATAGGTGTAGTTTCTTCTATTACTTTCTTATGTTAGAGTGATACCACCATTGTACCACTAACTGTTTCCACCATCATTAGATACCATGAGCCATGATACCAGCATCTTGCTTCCAATGAGCTAATGACATCTATTTGTTTGCTTCCATTTTCTACTATCTTGATACTTCTACTATCTTTTGTCCATAAAGGTGATACCACCTACTTGATATAATTACCCAAATTTCATCACATTCTTTTGTCACGATACTTCCATAAATATGCTACCATTTCATTACACTGTGTATTGTCCCATGCAATATGAAAAATAAAACTGATGACCTCATTAACACTCATTCATGATCCTCTTTCCATGAACATTCCACCATCGATCAAGGACTAACCTCACTATAAGGGCTGATGCATCCCAAGCGTTTGACGTTGAATAAAAAATTTATATGTGTAAGATCCCATGTTTTTGAAGTGGCATGAATATTTTTTTGTTTCTAGTGAAAATATTTTTCTAGTTTTATTTTTGAATTAGCCACTAAAGTTGGGCCCATGTGCTAGTAGGGTTATTTTGGAAGGAAGTAAGAAGGGGGATGAAGGTAGGATTTAGGAAAAGTTCAAAATGTGTATCTAGATTTCATGAAATATACACAATAGACAACATTTATGTGGAATAAATGAAATTTACTAAATACATGATGAGCATTGGCCTGGGCATACTAATTCATGACGTGCAATGAGATTTACTCGAAAGGGAAATACTGATCTTTACACAATGTGTATTGTATTTAAACATCATTAAAATACACAAATATTTTTTTTAAAATAAGTGGCAGAGTCTCCTTTTTTAGACAGAAGCCAAAACCCTCCCTCTCCCTCAAATAAGAGCTTCCCCTCAAGCCTAAAATAATATTTTATACGATTTCATCATATGAATTCCAATTCGAGATCTGATATTCTTATGGGATATCCATTGGTAATATCTCTACTCATTAAAATCCTTTAATAATTCTTCTTTCTATTAGTGGTTCTATTTTGGTGTTGGATCCTATAACCTATTTTTAGGGAATTCGTCTATTCTTCCATTTTATTCCAATTTGGGTTGAGTTAGGAGCCAATACTGGATGAGTTTTCTACCACAAAATTATAGTAAATGGTTCATACCTTTTCCCATAAAGGCTTGTTATTTTATAGCTAGTTATTGTTGTGGCTCATGCAAAAACTTCTGTGAATTGATTCTAAATTAATTAAATGACTTGATTTAATTACTAGAACCTTGATAGAATTCCCACTTAGTACTGTATGATGGTTAGAGGTTGTCAACATCAAATCGAATCACCTGTGAGGCATGTTTTTGTATCTTCCCCATGAGTTACCACCTCGTTGGGTGTTTGTGTAAGCTCTCCATCTTAGTGGGATCTGTATTGAAATAAATGAGATATTAGAATATGGTTGATTCCTCCTTTGAAATATGATTATATGTATTGAAATTGTTAAATGGTTTGAATGGAAATTGTGGAATGAGTTGGATGAGCTCATGTCATGTTAATGAATTGTTAAATGATTTATGAATGGTTTAATGAAATTGATATATTTATGTTTAATTCTATGGACATTTATACTCCATGTATTTTAGATTTTTATTTAATTACATGGAAATTTCTACTCCATGGATTCAGGATTATGTTGAACACCATGGAAATTTACGTTCCATAAATTCAGAAATACATGAAATTCCATGGAAATTTCAACTCCATGGATTCAGAATTTATATTAGATTCCATTGAAATTAGTACTCCATAAATATATATTACATGGGATGCCTTGGACATTACTATTCGTTAGATCTGAATTTTTGGTCTGAAACTTGACAACACGACATAGACCGTTGAGGATGCCTTGTAAATTTCTACTCCATGGATCTAGACCACTGATTCTAACACTGGATTACTAAACATAGTGAACAATGGATGTTTTATCATGCTTTATTGTTAACCCATGTTTATGGTTACTAGTTTATAGTGATAATTGGTAGGCTAGATCATATCACTCACATATACCACCTTTTCTTATTTATTTATAACACTGTTATATTTTGCACACTAATTCTGCATATATACACAAACTAGGCATGTTATAGATACCACTGGTGGTGGCCTATTGAGTGTTATCTTGTGCACTATTTTTGCCTCTGCTAGTTATCTAAAATAACAACATGGATGTATATTGGGAATGGGGAAAGTTCCTACTCTATGATGCTTGATTTATTATTCTAGGAGTAGGGGAGCATAGGACTGAGCAATGCTCATGATGCTATATAGAGATAGTCCTTTTTGATAATTTTTACCTTTTGATACATGTATTATATTGGATTATTGTTTCCATGTATTTATTATATTTTTAATAGATACATGGCATACTCACTTTGTATATGCTATTACATTTATATTTACTTATTTCTCATTCTATATGGATGTTTTATATTCTACTTTCAGTTATTTGATATTCTTCTACTATTGATTATTGTGATTACGTTGCTATGATACACTCTGATTATATGGGTATATTATCCCCACTACACTACTTTATAACCTCACTAATAGTCAGCAACCTCTGGTGTATGGGGAGGACACTTGATGCCATGTGACCCACTAGATTATGACATGGTTTAGTGGATTCTGGGATGGAACATTACAATGTGGTATAAAATGAGGTTTTTCTTTTATTTTCCTTTTATGACTTACTATTTTAGATGGTCGAAAAGATAAATAGGAATGTGTTGGGGTTTAGTAATGATCTTTTCCCAGGAGTAGCTAACCCATGTATAGGAAAAATCTAAATTTCTTATGATGGGATATGATGTTTTGATTTTTGTCTGTTATAGTTGATTTGATTCCACCATTGGGAGATGCACATGATATGTGGTGTTATTATTTCTATGATTTAGGAATTGGATTTTATCCTTGGTCTCAATATGGAAAGGATGTATGGATCATTAATCATTTAGGTACCTTATATGATTCAAATGAAATATTTATTCCATTCCATATAAAATGAATTTCTCTACTTAATGGAATTATTATGTGTGTCTTGAGTGATATACCTATTATTTAATTAAAGTTTTGTGTAGGTGACTAAGAAACATAGTTGGAACTTAAATTTAATACCCCAACCTAAACACTATTTTTGATCTTAGGCTATAATATACACCTTAAGAATTCAATTATGGCACACTGAGTCCTGGACCATTGGTCTCATAGGATGAAACATGTTATGGTTGGTATTAAATAGACACCATACTTTAGTTTATAAGGTGTGTGGGACCTTATGGATTAGAAGTTGTGATCAATATAATTCAACCATTTAAAGATAATGAACTTAAAATAAATTTAATTTTTAAATAGAGAGTTCATCGATTAATGGAGTTTCCAATTGCAATTGACAGTCCATATACCAGGACCCATACTGTGAAATAGAAAACTTGACCCCAACCTAACTTTAGGAGGGGCAGTAACCAGTGTCTTTGGTGTTATTTATATTTGTTTCTATTACCCGGTACTATATTTAGGAGAAGATAGAGGGGGTTGGCTTGGTTATAGGAAGGATTGTACTTGTATTATGTTCTTATTTGTGCTATGGTTGTTACCAAATCCTTTTTGTGGTGTGTTATTGGAATTTTTAGAGATATGATACAATGAAGGCATCAATTCGTATTATAAGAGGGTGGTAATGATCATGATCCATAGTTGGTGGGCCCTAGGATATCTATAGGACATCTTATAGTTCTACTTGTGACACTGACTGTGGTTCCTGATATGGGTGTTGATTACCAGTTTTGAGAGGGTCTCTTTCACTTTACACAGATCATTCAGGGATCCCTATTTCCTGCATTATCTATAGTAGAGATTATGTATGTGTTTCAGTAGTAGAATCCACCCATGTTTTCAGGGGATGACATTCCACAGGTAGTTGAGATGTGTCTTGAGGCTACTTCATCAATTTTTGATCATCTTGAGACACCTCCTGAGAGGAGTGTGAATATAAAAAATGTATATGATTCTAGGAGTTACTAATAACTGGTGGGATGTTATGAATCAAGATGATAGGCTTTAAGATATGGTTTGGATGGATTTAAAATCTAGATTTTATGAATAATTATTTCACGAGACTTTGAGAGCTGAATGGGCTAGTGAATTTATGCATTTGATGTAGGGTATGTTGACTGTTATGAATTAATCAGCCCCCCTTTATAGATATTTAGTTCTTTTCTCCATTGTAACTTATCGATGAGCCTTCTAATGGGAGATTTTTCAAGTAAGGTCTCAAGAATTTCATTTGATCTCAGGATAATGTGTTTCAACTGACTTCTATAACTGAGATAGTGAATCATTCACAGATTATAGAATGAAACCTAAGGGAAGCTGGGGGCCTAGAGTAGGGTAGTGTAGCTTCTCTACCTAATTGTTCTATTTTAGGTGGAAGAAATATTTTTTGATGATTATTACAAGGGTAATAACATCTATAGTGCGAGTACTAGTAGAACAATATTCTATTGTCAGTGTGGGATGTGAGGACATATGAGGACCCAGTGTGATAGAGACCTAGTCAAGTGCTGTGAATGCGGTAGGATGGGCCATATATAGTGATTTTGTAGGAACTTTTTTCTATTGTCTAGTGATAGGCGTTCAATACTGACTCTATTTACGATAGATATATTCAAAACTCCACATTAGGCATGAAGATAGAGTACTTTCGGTCATTCACACAAAGGGGTTGGTTATTATTAGGGGATCTAGACTCTAGTTTGTCCTTGAAAGTAGAGCGGGTATACTCAGGTTAGTCATGATGTTTCATAGGGCCACAATTTAGGCTAGATATATTCGGTAGAACCTATACCTAAAGAGAAGAGTTCCATGTATTATATAGTGAGAGGTACGATCTTAGTAGCTTCTAATGTAGTATCTTCCTTTTTTTATAGGAACTTCACATTCATTCATATCTGTTCCTATTATGGAGAGACTTAGGATCAATGTTTAGTTTTATGATGGAATTAGGACAGTTTATACTCTATTGGGAATCATATCTGAGAGTGTATTCTAGTGTAGGGAATCTCCCCATTAAGATAGGTGAGTTTCATTGCTTGTGGAATATATTCTTCCTCGATATGATAGGGTTTGACATCATACTTGGTATGAACAAGATAGTTTCTTATCAAAACCATGTTAATTGATATTTTTAAAGGGTGACATTCACATCACCACTGGGTGGGATTTTTATTCACACAGGTGAATAAGATTTCTAGGAAGGTAGAGCTTGACTAGAGCATCTTTGGCTGGGTGGGATGACAAACCATATTTTTAGTTTATATCTAGATTATTTGGGGATATGAAAGAATAAATTAACTTTAGTTGTATATTATTTCAAGGATTCATTATCGGATTAATTTTCTAGTTTACCTCTAGAGAGAGAGATACAGATCTCTCTATTAAGAAGGTTCCAAGATCTTCACCAATATCTATTTCTCATTATAGTATGGATACCATTGAGCAGTGGGAGATCAAGAGATATCTAAAGGAATTATCAGAAAAGGGGTTTGTATGACCAATTACTTATTTGTGGGGTTGAATGGTATTTTTCACTAACAAGGTGAATGAAACCCATAGACTATGTGTGGATTATCAAAAAATTGAACCAATTTATGGTTAATAATTAGTATCCATTAACTTAGATATATGATCTCTTTGACCATATCTAAGGAGATCAGGTTTTCTAAAAAATTTACTTGATTTCAAGTTATCATTAGGTGTGTGTTCAACCTACACACATACCTCATAATATTTTTAGTAGATATAGTCTATATGAGTATATAGTTATGCTGTCTAGTGTTACGAATGAACTAAATGTTTTCATTGTGATTATGAACATGGTTTTCTATATTTATCTGTAATATTTTGTGGTGATTTATGTGGATGAAATCTTTGTGTATTATTAGGATTAACACAATCATGAAAAATACCTTGACATCATTCTTAATACACTGGGAGAGTATAGGTTGTATACCAAGATCACAAAGTTCCACTTATAGATGGATAATATTCACTTATTATGTCATATTATCTTAGATACAGGAGTATCTATTAACTTAGAGAATGTGAGATCTTTAGTTTCTTGGGAGAATCTCAAGAACATCTTTGACATATGAAGTTTCTTGGGGATAGCTGGTTATTATTGGAATATCATACAGGACTTCACAAACTTAGAAGCACCTATTGATGCTTGAATAATAAGGGTGTGAAGTTTTTATGGTTAGATACATATGTGACAACCTTTCAGAATATGAAAGGGAGACTGACTTAAGTGAAGATACCGATTCTTCTAGAACTATAAATAAGCTATATAGTATATTTTTATGCATTAGGTATTAGAATAAGATAAGTTTTGATGCCGGAGGAGAAATTCATGGTGTACGAGTCTCATTAGTTGAGGCCACACAAGAGGAATTACCCAATGCATGATCTAGGGTTAGCCACCATCATTCATGCCTTATACTGTTGGAGGTATTATTTACTTAGAGAGAATTTTATGCTCTACCCAAACTTCAAAATCCTCAAGTACTTATATAAATAGTTTTAATTAAATATTAGGCAATGAAGAAGGTTTGAATATCTATAGTATTTTGGTTTTTATCTTTCCTATACGCTCGAAAAGGGAAATTCTATTTCTGATGCATTGAGTAGGAGGAATCAGATATATACAGTTCAAGAGGCTAGTAGTGAGTTGAAAATTATGGCCTTATTTCTAGATATGAACTTCGAGATGAAGGATTGTCATGACTATAATTTTCTCCCATTTGTGGTAGTGATTTCTACTCTTCTGAATTGGGTGAGGATGAGACAATTGTTATATTATGAGGTCATATTACTATGAGAGAGAAATAAAGGTGAGGAACCACCTCCTAGTTAGACCATTGATAAGTATTAAGTTACATGTTTACATGAATACATGGTAGAGTTTTGGTTCTAACATGAATTTTAGAGGATTTGATGTGGTAATTTAATGTGTCAGTGTGGGCAGTACATCTCAGCATGAACAAGATGTCTTGGGACTTTCACTATAAATACTGGTATCCAAGGATGAAATAATAGGTTGTTGGTTTTGTAACTAGGTGCTCCAATTGTTAGTATGTGAAGGTGGTACACTAATTACCAGATAAAATTTTATAGTAGTTACCCATTCCCGAGTTGATGCGGGATGATGTTGTGATGTATTTCATCATGGGATTTCTAAGGCCACCATGAGGTATTGACATTGTATGGGTTTTTTAGACAACCTCATGAAGGTCACCTACTTCCTTTTATTCAGAGATAAATTCTTAGTACATGAGATTGAGAGAATTTATATCATTGATACAATGCACCTTCATGGGTTTCCACATACTATTGTATCAGATAGGGATGACCAATTCATATCTTGGTTTTTTGTAGATATTATAGAGAATATTGGGTACATATGTTATTTTGAGCTTGAAATAACACCCTCAGACTGATATCAATTTAGGTGCACTATACATGTTCTAGAGGACATGATTTGTGCATGCATCCTTAACCTTGGGGGTTCTTGGGAGAGGAAAATAACCCTGGTTGATTTCTCCTACAAAAATTGCTATCATGAGACTATATAGTTGATAACTAATGCGGATTTTTACAGTAGTCCATTCTAATCACCCCTATACTAGTTAGAGGTAGGATATGTAGCGATACTTGAACCACCTATCATGCAAGAGACTTTAAAGTTGGTCCAATTGATCGAAAAGTAGATGGATACTTCACAGTCTAGATAGAAATCTTATGAAAATCACTACTGACGAACTATATAGTTTGTGGTTTGGGATAAAGTCTTTTTACATATCTCATAGAGGCTGGGACATAGATGGATTAAGATATAGGGTAATATTTTATTGTGATATGTTAGGCCTTTCAAGATTCTGGATAGAGTCAGGCTGGTAGCCTATCAGTTGTAGTTACCTTAGAGGTACCGAGTTGTGGATGATTTCTTCCACATATCTCATCCATGTCATCATCACTCAGACCTGTCTCATACTCATTTTTCGGATGAGGTTGATCTATATTTAGATGCATGGTTTAAGGAGAATCCTATAAGTATCATTGATCAAAGAAGAAAATATATCCAAGGTAATTCATTTTCTTTAGTTTGGGTGTTATGGTAACATAGTCTTGTATAAGATGAGAGTTAGGAGATAAAGGTAGATGTACATGATCAGTGAATTGAACTCTTTTCAGATGATTCACCACCCTGATAAGAGAAACTTAGCGACAAGTTTTTATAAGAGGGGGAGACTATAAGATCTCATATTCTTAGATGGGGTTTGTATCCTTTTTTATTTCCAATTAAAATCTTATTTAATTTATATTTCTGTATTAGAACATAGAGACGAGCCTCTGGGTTGATTATTTTGTTTTAGAAGGAAACAATTAGGGGTTTAAAGTTAGGCTATAGTCCAGTACATGATGTGTATTTAAAATACACGACATGTAATAAGCTTTCCCCAAAAGGGAAAACCCTAGATTTACAAACATTTAATACATTTAAACACCATGTAAATACCTAGAACCAATTTTTAAAATAAGAGGAAGTACCTACTTTTTCAAACATAGTACAACCCCCTCCCTTTCTATCACACAAGAGATCTCCCTCAAGCCTAAATTAGGATTGGATGTGGTTTCTTCATCCAACCTCTGATTTGAGAGATGATCATATCATTAGATAGCCAATGGTAATCTCTCCACTCTTTAGGCCCATTTCTTTGTTATTCATTATATCAGTGATGCTATTTTGGTATAGGATCTTATACCATATTTTTAGGGCATTCATCCATTATTCGATTTTTATCCAATCCGGGTCAACTTAAGAGCCAATATTGGATGACTGTTCTACCAATGACTTATGATAGACGGTCTATATCATTTCCTACAAAATCTAGTCTCTTTATAGATATTTAATATTGTGATTCACACTAGACCTTCTGGGAATTGATTCTAAATTAATTTAATTCCTTGATTTAATTATTGAAACCATGATAGGTTTTCCACTCAGTACTATGTGATGGTTGGAGGTTGTCAAATTCAACACAGTTCACCTGTGAGGTGTGTTTATATATCAATCCCATGGGTTACAACCCCATTGTGTGCATGTGTGATCTCACTATCTTATCAGGAGCTGAAATGAATTAAATGAAATAACCATAGAAGTTTGATGCCTCATTTTCCATATTGTTATATGTATTGATTATTTTTAATGGTTTAAATATAAATCGGGGAATGATTTGGATGAACTCATGGCATGTGATTGAATTATGAAATGATTTTTGAAATGGGTTAATGAAATGGTTATATTTATATTGAACTCAATATACATTTCTACTCCATATATTTTGGATTTATATTTAATTCTATGGACATTTATACTCCATGTATTTGAGATTATATTGAATTAGATGGACATTTCAACTCCATAGATTCAGAACTACCTACAATTCCTTGAAAATTTTGACTCCATGGATTTGGTATTTACATTTGATACCATGGAAAATTTCTACTCCATGGATCTGGATTACATGGTATTCCTAAGACATTTCTACTCCTTGGATTCAACCGTTGGGTCTGACACTTGATTACATATCATAGGTAGTTGAGGATGCATTGTGCATTTCTAATCATTGGATTCATTCCATTGGGTCTAATAATGCATTACATGGCATATGCCATAGTGGATATTTTATCATGATTCTTAGTTATCCCATGTTTATACTTGTTGGTTTACAGTGAGCCTTGGTTGGTGGGAGGGTATCACTTTTACTTGTATCACTTATACTTATTTATTTATATCCCTGGTATATGTTTCACACTTCTTCTTTTTATATATGAATACTAGACATGTTATAGACACCTTTGGTGGTGGCCTACTGAGTGTTATCTCATACCCTATTTCGGCCATCATTGGGTACCTTGAAGGACTTCATGGATGGAGTTAGGGACCAGGGTAAGTACCCTATATATGATGCTTGATTTATTATTCTAGGATCTATGGAGAACATGATCGAGATATGCTTGTGATGGTATTTGGAGAAACTCATTTTTTGTTTTTTGTACATTTTGATACATGTATTTCAATAGATGACTGTTTCCATGTAGTGCCTATAAATTTTTATAGATACATGACATACTCACTTTGTATATAATATTTCTTTTGGATATTATTATTATTATTATTTTATGGATGTTTTATCTTCTACTACTAGTTATTTTATATGTTTCTTTTAGTGATTGTTGTGATTACACCGCTATGATACACTATGATTATGAGGGTATTGCCTCCCCACTATACCACCTTAGAATTGTGCTACTAGTCATAATTCTTTAGAATATAGGGAGGTGATCTTGAGGCCATGTGATCCACCATCTCATGAAACAATTTAGTGGATCTCGGGTCAGGATGTTACAATGATAAACTTTAGATGTTGAGGATGAGAACATTTTCACCCAAGAAAAATGTGATATGTGAATGATAATTATCATGCATATATTAATGAAGAATAGGAAGTTCACAATGGTGAAATAAGGTCATTCTTGGGTTATATGAAGGCCATTCATTATTTCAACATCACAAGAATTACATCAATTTTTTTAACAAATACATGCATGAGAAGAAAGCCAAAACTATACATGAGGTAATTTTTAGACATGGAAATGATCATATGAGGAATAATTGACATGTTTATGACCAAGATACACATGGAGAAGTAATTTTCACTATATAAATGTTCAACTTAAAATTATCTCATGAAGATATCACAAGATTCCATGCCATGATGGTTAAATATTTTTAAATTCATGATCTATGAAGATTTGAGGATCACATGAAGTCTTTGGAACGAAAATAGTGAATCTTTGATCAAATTAAAAGAGATAAAATTTGAGTATTTGAAGGAGAGAACTAGTGATATAAGGTCTAGAATTTATAGAATTTTTTTTACTATAAATATATGTATAATCTACTACAAAAGGGATATATTGACAAATCAGAGGTTGAAGACTCGGTTGGAGATGAACAAGGTCCTGCCCTAGATTAATGATTCTTTATTTCTCTTTTATTTACTTTTAATAAGTCATATATTCCATAAATATATATTTCATAATTAATAGATGTGTATTACTCTTAGGTGATTAGGGAAAGATAAGGGAACCCATTTTTGATTCTTGGGTCTATGATCTTTCAATTAAAAAATTGTTCTCTTTATCTTATTGATTGGTTTCAGTATTTTGTTATAGATTTTATTATGAATTTATTGTACTTAAATTAGTTCCATAATATTATTTATTTAATTGTTTTAGGATACATCATATCTTTATATTTGGTTTTATATTATATCAATTGAATGATTCGGGGAAAAGGAGAAAGTGTTTCGCAATTGGTCACATGTGAAGAAGTATTAGTGGTTATAATTTTTTTTACTTGGGAATCAAAATACCATATTTGGTATTAGCTAAGTGAATTAAGGGAGATTAAATGTATATTTTACACATTTTAAGGTTTGTAGATCAAAGAAAATAGATTTTTAGGATATTATAATCATAATAATTCAATCAAGGGTGAAGAGGGGTAGAAATTATGGTACCTATCACATATCAATTAATAAGGAAAATGAGTCTTTTTTAGAATATTGTGATAAAATTACAATTTAGAAACCATACCTGAAATAATAATTTATCTAATAAATGATTATTAATTATTATTTTTGTTTCTTACTTATTTCTAGAGATCAAAACACTATCATTTATTTTCTTACTCATGACAACTAGATTTAGAGCACTCCTCTTAGTAGACAACCCAGATTACCAATACCACTAAATTATATTGGAAATTAATTATTTTTGTCCATACCCTATGATAGGTCTGCATCACATATGTTTGTTTCTTACATGATCATAATAAATAATTACTCTCTATATAATAAAGACATAGGTTTCATCATGGTTATTTCCGGTATGATCTATTTTCTGCTATTCTTTGTTTGCAAGCATATTTGATTCCACTGAGGGTATATTGGCCTATTTTTTGTTTTATTTAGCTACCTATGATAGTAAGAAGATCCCTTTAATAACTATCACCTATAACCATTAAATTGGTATCATAGAGGTCACATTTTAGTTTATAATTATTTATAAATTATTTGATCAATTTTAGGAAATTGGTTTGAAAGTATTCACGTTTATTTTTTTGAGTCCATTAGTTGAGACACTTTGTTAATTCCAAATTTTATGGACATTAATGGGAAAAATGCATGAATAATACTTGAAGAACCCATATAGAGGTTCCAAGTTTACTAGATACATGACTTTGTTACATTACATATAATGGCTAAGTACACCATGTGTAACTGATTTTTCTCAACACAAGGCACATGTTATGAATATCGTAATGTGTCTTGTGGCTGAACACACAATATAATTTCACACTAAATATTTATTACCAGGGTTACAAATGATATAACCATGACCTAGAGTAGTTTATCACATAAAATGTGACACATGGCACTCCACACAACGTCTGAACTATGTATTTCACGGTGTTCCGTATGGGTTAACATGAAACATCATTACATGCCACATATTGACTACCAGTATTTGATGTGTAATAAAAAAAAACACAACATGTTCTATAAATTAATTTCCATTGGTACACACCGCATACATTAATGGTATTTTGTGTAGTCATACATGTCGTATAGTCCATACAGTTTGACCACATGGAATTACACACTATGTATTAAGGGTATTCCATGTAGTATGTGGTAAATGATGAAAATTGTTAATGATGGTTTTGGGTTGCAGTGGAAGTAGTTGATCATGTCCCAAAAATGGGTTTTCACTTGTTTTGTAGGATTAATCCTTATAATTGGATGATAGAAACCTGAGAAGAATCAAAGAGAGGATTTTTTTCATATATTTTAGGATTAATTTATACTGACAAAAAAAAATTTATATTAGAAATATTTATTCATTTTAAAATTAGTTAAACTCTAGTTTTTATACAATCATCAAATTATTCAAGTGTAGAATCCCTCCAATAGTATCCACACAGGCTAAATGGACCTCATAACATCATAATAGAATCTCTAGGTGTTAGAATAGATGATTATAATCACTTTCATCATTTGTTGTTGATCATAAAAATAATTATTTAGGTGAAAGGTTCCTTTCTCTTATTTTCTATATCTCTTGATAGTGAGGATGAGGGTCACCAATCTCTGTTCTTGAGAGATTTCTAGAGAATATCTCTCCAGAGTTTGAGAGAAATCTCTAGAGTAGAAATGTGTTGCGTACAATGATTCCCATATACTCTAAAATGACATAATTGGGTTTATATATATAGGTTAGAGAATTTTTTATTGAACAAAGGCCATTAAATAATCTATTAATCCTAAATAAAACCCACATAAAATATTATTAATTAAATTATTATTTTCTTGACATCCATAGAAGTTACAGTTATTTAAATATCATTTCATCCAGATCATTAATTTAGATCATCAATCCATCTCGGCATTTATAGATACTTGAACAATAACTATAAATTCTAATATATTATTCATTCAATAAAAACAAATATTGTATTCCCAAACTAGTGAATAAATATTAATTTAATATTTTCATAGCCAAATTAATAATTATTTTTACCTTATGAATAAATAAGAGATAAATAAATATTATCTATTAACACAATTATTTATTACCTTTAGAATTAATATTTGTCTGATGTTCAACTGACATATAAATTATTTTTAATATCAAGTTTTTGAATTTATGAAATCAAAACATCCTAAATAATCATTAAACCAAAATATAATAATAATATTTATTCGAACTATTAGATTCAAATAACATTTAACTAAGATTTTGGATATACTTACTCTGTGACCCTCTATGACTATTTCTCAATGAAGTTAAAAGAACTGGACCAAAGTCAAGATTAGTTTATGGAAACACATCAAGACACCTATAGTGAATGAAGTTAATTTAAAAATTTAAACAACCTCATATGAATGATCACTATATAATATAACCTCTTTATCTTTATATATAATTAAGTAGACTTTATACTCATATCAAAAACCTATATGATCAATTTTTTTACTATCTCACATAAATTCATTGAATGCCATGGACATGGAATTTATTAGATAGTTCAATTTTAGTCAATGATAAAAGATATAAACTTCTATAAAAGTAAAAGTACATATCATTTTTTAACTTATTCATTAATTACATATCACTCATGATGCACCCAATGTATCTTACTTCATCATGAACTGATGTATTGAAATTTTTCATCAATACATCAAATTACATGACATATAATATGTATTAACAATAATTTCAAGTCTAAGATAGTGGAAAAGAGAAACCTCCCAATGGATCCTTTCTCCACTGACTCTCCTCCCCTCTCTCTTGTCTTTGCCTAGGGTTTCCTCCTAAAACCCTTCTCTTCAAGGTCAAAAACATGTCTGAGTGCTTACCTTCTTACTTTTATTCCTTTTCTCCCATATTTTTATCTCCCCAGCCTTCTCATACTCTATCAGCATGACTTCTTCATGGTTTCTTGCCCTGTGTTTCTTTCATGTCTTATCCACACCTAGGTTTTTGTCTTCCTCTTTGGTCCCTATCCTTGCATTCACTCTAGTGAATGTGCTTCAATTTTCTATCACGTCAGCGACATATTCTTCAAGGTGGTATTAGGGATCTAATGACGGTTGTAGGATATTGAATCCATTAGAATATATTTTCATGGATATGACCTCACATTCTTCTGCACCTCTCTGATTTGGATATGGAGCTGTTGTTCATAGAGCTTTTGGGTTTTGTAGTTTGATGGTCGATGGGTCTTAACGTGCTTCCTGGGTCTGCTTGGTCCTATTTTGATGGCTCCTAGTTTTTCTCCTCGTCGATGTTATCATCATTCTGAGACCTTGGATGCTCAAAGTATTTCTATGACATCATGTTATGCTACTACACTCCTAGAAATATCTTGAGGGATGGTAATAATGAGGTTTTGTGATATGTGGTTCAGCGACCGACAATGTTCCAGGCGCAAGACCTTCAATGAAGGTTTTGGTTTTTCGTATTTATTCCTGAAGTTATCAGTTAAGGTTTTATACTTCTTCTCGTGAGTAGATATATTTGATTCTTTTTCATTGGTGTTATGATTTTTGATCCGGGTTTGCTTTTCTTTTCTATTTGGTTATGGTGGTGGTTGTCAGTGTTTCTCTCGATGGTGTTGTGTTAATGGTTTATTATTTTTGATGATGTGATCTTATTATGTGTTAGTGGTTATGATGTTTCTAGTTTTATGGGGGATGTCGATGACATGGTTTGATGTTTTATGATTGATTCAATGGAGTTCTATAGAAAAATGATGTGGTGGTTGTATGATGATGATGATAGTTGTGATGAAAGGCAGCGACGACAGGGGTGAATCATTATGATGATGACTAGCACCTTGAATTTGGATGAAATAGTGAATCTGGATCAGGACCTTCTCGATTTATTGTGAAATTTTTGAATTTTTGAATTTGAATTTGGGTTTCATTTATTTGTTGGTTTCTGAAATGTCTGTAGGTTACCACTCAACCATAAAGAATATTTTAAAAATAAAATAAAAATCCTATTTTTAATCCATAATCTCAAGTATAAGGACCAATATACACATTCATATATAAGAATATAAAATGACACATATAACATATAGAATTTCTACAGTATGGTATTTTATCATGAACTCCTATCTTGAAGTTTACCAAGGTTAAACTTAATGAGTATAAGTCTAGATGTATCCTGAGACATCTACCCCTTATAACTTGTATCATCTATATCTAGTTAGATGATTTCATCCATCCATATAATATGTTTTTAGGAATATCATCATAGCACTTCAAGGTTCTTATCATAGAGGGGAACTACTATGACCTTTTTATATGATAGATACTATAAGAACGTTATTTTATTATTTTTATGAATAAGTATAATTATCATGTAATAATATATTTATTAATATTTTATTTCTGAAATATACTATTAATTGAGAGTTTTAAGTTAGTTGGTTATTAGGAATAAACTCTAACAAAATCCCATTTTCACTAAATCCAACTACTAACTATCTAGTTGGTTTGTTTCAAATGATAAATATGATTCTAATGAGTATGGATATAACTACTAGGACTACCACATTTCATTGGATGTTTTTCTTATTGAAAAATAATCTCTATGAGAAAATCCCTTAAGAGAGGATATGAAAAATTATATACCTTTTTTCTTTTTTTATCACCAATATCTTAGATAAAACCATATTATAAAATCATTAAAATATTATTATACCTTACTATATTGACACAACTTGATAATATGTAACAAAACATTACTAAAATTTATTCTAAGCTACATTAGAATCCACAACGTACTTGGTATATTTATATATGGAAACTATTAGATGTAACAAATTTTATTTTTCATATTCCCTAATTTGAATAGCATTGCTAGATTAATGTGATCTATAAGAAGACTATTTAAGTATCTCCTTGATAACTGGTATTCTCATTTCTCAAAAAACCATGCACTCATCTAGTTTTACTTTCTCAAGCATTGTTAGATAGTTTTGACTGTCTACCTTTTTAGTTCTCAAGGTTATGTTAATATGCACTCTCTATGATTTATGTATAAGAATAATAAAATATAAGTATATATCATGGAATGTAAGATATATTTCAAATTAATATTAGAAATATGTAGTCTATTGACCATAATAATCTCCTGCTATGTTTTTACAGATCAACCATGGAGATTTTATTCCATGTAACACTAGCAAAAATTCTGTTCTAATTGTTATATATTTTATTTTTGAATAGCATGTCAGTGTATGCACTATGAATTGGATTAAGCAAACCCAGATATATAAATTTTTATATAATGTTTCTCTAGAAATGGTTTTATAATTTAATCTATTATTAGATAAACTATATATAGACATAACTATAAGACAAATCATTTCCAATTTGTTATAAAAAATATGTCTTGGAAAAAATAGTGCTCCCACTAACAACTTATAGACTCTTTATGCACTTTCATTCCAAATGAATGTTATATATTATTAATGGTGGATATAGAAAGTATAATTCAAATGGATTTTATCATGATGAATTACTATAAGTTTTTTTGTATACTAAATATATATATAACTAGAACCTTCAATAACTAGTCATGTTAGTACTAGCCTATACCATCTATGTGTAGTTTATCTTGAATACCCACCAATGTATTTACATGAACTGTATAAACTTAAAAAATATAGAACTTGTTTTTTGTAAATTTAATTAATATTTAATTAATTTAATATTTACAATCATCAAACTTTCCATTTACTACTTCCTTTTAGGATTCATTATTCTTACTAAATAATATATCAACCATTTAGTTTTAAATTTCTTAAATAGTTTTTATCTATGAAATAATTCATCCCACTAAGAATTGTTGAGTTTAGCATTACTATGACAAATATTGTGTATTTTAAGCCTAGAATTAATTTAATTACATCTTTATCCTACTATCTATAAAGAGTCATTACTCCCTTATAAAACTATAATCAATATTGACTAATACCTTCTTATCTTAGGGATGTTATTATCCTAAGTCTCTATATGATAAATAACTACGATGCACTTTGTATGTCTTGTAATGTATATTTGTAGCTTAACCTACTTTTAGAAAATGGTTCCCATAAAACATCAAAGACTATAACATAATGGACTCCCATTATATCATAATTTATATGATATCCATTAGTCAAATAAGTTGTAATATGGTTGGATATTACACTACTATTTTTCAAAGCATGTCTTGCAAGAGTATTGAATACTATCAATACATATAATAATTCTTATGGATTTACCATGTTCTAACATGTACAAATAGATTTGAATAAGATAATATGTGTTCTGTAAAACCTTTAATTTATATTTAAATGATTAATGAAGATTTGGTTAATATATACTCTGAAAATCCTACTTAGAGGGTCATATATATTTTACCAAGTGTATTAATTTATTCATTGATAATTCCTAAAATTTTATAAAAGAATATCATGAAGCATATGAATTTACATAAATAAATTCCTTAGAATAATTAATATAGTCATGATAAAAAAATTATAGATTTTCTTTGTGTCCTATATTTATTTATAAATGTTTATTCACTTAAACAAAGAATTATATTTCTAGAACTTTGTATAAGTATTATATTTTATATCAATCATTTATTCCCAATATTGTATATATTTGATTAAATTATTATCGAACTATTAATTAAGTATAGAATACAAAAAATCATTCAATTTAAAATAAATAATGTCTTATTGTGTCCAACAGAGCACTGAGCTAAATGTTTTAGTAATAATAAATACAAATAATAGTTTATCAAGAATCAATTCATTGGGTAATATGAAGTCGCGTGTTTCTCATGGTTGATATAGAAATATCCTTTTCTCATTTATAGGGAGAATTCACCTTACTTCTTATAATTTTTTTTTGAACTTCCTTGATTTATTCATGTCAATAGAAATGTGTAAAAATTATGTTATATTTACTTACCCAGAAGTGAAACACATTCAATGTTAAATTTACCTGAATTATATGTAACTGATTACTTCTTATTCAATATATTGTGGATCTTCTTCCAATGAACTTTTTGTCTACATGAGAAGTAAAGAACCTCATATTTATAGTTCTTTCCTTGAATCCCTTTTCTATTTGAAGGATATTTTAAAAAAACCATTGAATTTACACCATCCATGATATTATAAACTCAGTATTTCCCTACATTAAAAATTCGATATTAATAACCATGTTGATACGAATCCTTATCTATCTAAAAAATCATATTCAAAATATTCATGATTGGATAATTAAAACGGTTCTTCATGAAATTATTGATAAATTTGGAGAACTTGGGAGGTGGGGATGATAATATGATATACATGGATAACTTATTATCTATATAAATTCCTAACTTTTCTAACTAATCAATATAATCCATTATTTTTAATGCATGATCACTCTATAGTTCCCTAACTTATAGTTTACACAGGTATAATGTAGTAAAAATCTCCTTTATATTAAGCCTCTACTTCTCATTTTCAACTTTAGGGAAATATGTTTTCACGGTTGAAAAATCAATTTCCTTATGTTTCTACATCATAAATCTAGAAATAGTTGATAGCATGATGCAATGAAATCAAGAATCATCATTCATAAATATCTGGTAGACTTCCTTTTCACCTCCTCTTTCTCAATGAGGTTGCTAGATAGGTAAAAGGGACTCCAAAACATATTATAAATTTTACTCTACTATTTCAGTGTATAATCAATTATACTACAATGGGAAATTTTTGTTGGTGAGGACATGTTACTTGTATATAAATGACCATAGTTTTCTATTTGTTTCAATTTCCATTTTCTACAATAAGATTATTAATATTTTATATCTTTATCTTGATTACCAAAATATAACATTATAAAATTTATTTTATTAGTCTCCAACTATTTTATCAAATCCTAATAACCATCACTATTATATTAAAAGTATCATATTTTATAGATATTATAATGAAAAAAAATCCATTCTTACCTTATAATAACCCATATGTGGGCCTGATCAAATTAATCGAAGGTATTTTGGTATGCAATCATGAAATCTATATTAACTTATCTTTCCTTAATCCATTGAGTTGAACCCCTAATCCTGAAATATTGGACTTTAGTTTCCTTAATAATTTCATCCAAGTTACACCAAGTCTTTTAATGGAAACTAATTTTGTTTCTAACTTGGTTAATTCGTTCCAAAACTTTCATTATAACTCCTCGATAAATAGAAGTATCCAGATGAGGTCCATACTAATAATTAGATTTATGGTTTCATCCTAAATAAAGTAATATAAGTCTTAATGAATTAATATTTCCACAAAGGATTTTATATTATATATAAATATTATTTATTTTATTATTTATTGTGATTTTTAATATTATCTTTATTTTACAAAATTAGTTATCCATGTCTATTAAATATAATTCATGAAAAATCCATTTATTTTATTTCATCTTGTATTCTTGCTAATTAATTTATTTTTTGTGATTAAATTTAGACATAAAATAAAGATATATAGATAACCATGAACTAGACCAAAATAAATATATAAATTTGGCATGATCATGAGATTTATTACTAGTTGGTTTATTCATTAGATGATAAACCAACCCTTTACCCTAGCGAATGACTCCTTGAGATGAGTTAAACTTGAGTTGCAGCATCCCACCTTTGAACCTGTGTATCTCCTTAATTGGTTTCACCCTTAATCCAATGACAGTGGTCTCCACTCACTTGTGAGCTTCTTATTTTACATATTATTTACTCACATAGAGGTAAGGGGAACCATGGTTATGAAATTACATAAAAGAAACCATATAAACACATGTCTATACATAATAATAATAGGGGATGATATAGAGATCATTATTTTAATTTAATAATAATTATAAATAACCCATCCAATAATAATTAAATTAAAATAAATACCAACACAGACATAGGTCAGTCAAGATCATGATCATCCACACATCCAATGAGAATAAATTCAATACTATCCATTATTCATTTCAATTCATTATTTATTAAGATAAAACCAAAAAATCAATAAACAAGTTATTAATTAATTAACTAACTCTTTTGTATTAATTTTCCATCCAAACAGTTATTGAAATTTCTATCTAGTTTAATTTAAAATAAATTAAATAAATTAATTTAATTTTAAATTAACGCATATGTGATGTATACCAAGAAGGGACATGATGCGTACTCTTATACCTAGTCTTAAATTCCATATGGAATTTAGCACAACATATATTAGATGTAACATAGAATATACCATGTTACACGACATATCGTTACCCACATGGTGTGTGAATACACTCTATATTTCATTTTTCATACACTATATACTTACACGACATGTAGCATACATGACATTTCCTGATATTACATGACATGTAGTTCCATGAGTCAATCCATGTAGTTAGGTGAATATTTATTGTAACACCCCAACTCTAGTAACCTAGGGCTAGTGGTTATTTGATCAAAATAGTGTAGAATATATAAATCAAAACACATAGGATCCAATAATTTAACAGTATTTAGAAACCAGATACATAAATCTACATTACATTACATTGAAAAATTATGTTACATAAACTGAATACATGAAATTTTATTATTTCTCCGTGAAAATCCATAAGTAACATTCATTAATATTCAATATTTCCTAGGAAAATGAGAAAAAATATAAAGGGTGGAGCTCATATGCTTAGTAAGGGGTAAAATATAATAAGGGATATCATACATAATCATGGAACCAATAATATGATAAGAATAAATAAATTCCATTTCAAATAGAACAATGTCCAAAATATATCCATAGATTACATAACAATAAACTAATACATGGATAAGAATAATTGATTTCCTAGTGATGAAATGAATAATGATATATATTATAATCATACCGCTAAGGCTTCATGCGAATACATCACACAAAAATGGGTAAGGATTATACCAAATACCCAACAGTTTTTTCTCATGTGTCCTACTGATAAATAAAGGGGATATATAATCCTAGACCTCACCCATCACATAAAATGTATAATACATCCCTCATATGAAGAGAATGGGTAAAAAATTCATATCATAATGATCTATAAGGAACCTAATTCATATTCATGGTTAAGTAATTAGTATTTTCCCATATATAAATAATGGATATATCAAATATTAATATTTCTCACTTCAATGAAACAATATTGATATCTTGGTGAATATACAATAATCAACCTAGAAATAATAGTATATTCACAATGTACAGGAAGATACCCTTATCAAATGAATTATAACAAGGTAGTGGTGAATACTAATTTCATGGTGTATGAATGTAAATAGTAAATAATACTTCATTATGGTTCGTAAAGATCTCGTGAATTATCCAAAGTATATCCCATGAGAGTGTCAAAATCGAGGTATATTTATCCCAATTATTTTGCATTGAGTAAAGATCAAGTTAATATCCAACCATCTTTTTAGGGTTATTACCTTCAGGTGCATATAATCTAAAGTCTGAATCCACTTGTCTGTATCCAGAAAATGATTCTATTTCTAGGAAACCAAACAATATTTACTTTAACAAAATTTTAGGATGTTTTTTTCTATGAGAATGTTTAATCATTATAACAACTTATTAAGGTTTTATAATTATAGGAAATGGTGATATCTTATTGATAATATAATAATAAATTTATAATAATGATGCAAACTAATATTTATCATTGAAAAGAAAAAGAATAAAAAACATTAAAAAAATTAATTTAGAAAAGAGGTTAGGAACCCTTACCTTGCAAAGTAGATTCTTAAAGCATGAGAGAAACACCACAGAACTATAAAAACTTCTCAAATAGACTCTTGAGAAGGAAAATGAGAGGGAATTCATACTCAATGAATTTGTAGTGAAGAGTAATAGGAGAATGGGAGAGTATTTATAGGAAATAAGTGGATTTGTCTATTAATTTCAAAGTACATGCCTTGAATCCTAGGTTATAAATAATAGAAATACATTATCCTTCCCATGGTTCTATCCCACAGTATTTTAAATGAAATGGATTTTTTTTGTTTTTAAATTGTTTTTAATTTATTAAGAACCTAATACCATTTAAAATATATTATTTTGGATGTGAAAAAAATATTTATTCATAAATAATAACTTTTAACATATTAAAATAGAATTTATGTTTTGGTAGATTTTTAATAGGTTTAGAAAATTAATTGTATTAATTTAATCATAATACTTACTGTATATTCATACCGTGTTTAACTTTTTACCAAAAAATTTGACAGTCTCATAAAATTACGAAAAACCCACTACTGGATAATTTTGATTGTGGATTTAAAATTGAATGAAAAGTTTATGAAAATAATTATCTATATTTTTAAGATTTATTTATTAAAAATAATACCTATATATTATAAATTCACACATTTTGCACCCAAAATTCAATAACTCTTTTTCAAGTAAATTCTATTTTATTCTAAGAAATTTGTGTATTTCTATCATTATTCATTGATTAGTAAAACTTTAATAATTATTAATTCAATTATTTAACTCATTTTATTATACACTTGAATAAATATACGTTTTTTTACTATAATTTAATATTAGGTCTTACATTCACCCCCATTTATTATTAATTCCTTTAAATTTTGGGTATACATTAATTCAGGAAAAATGAGGGTAATTCTTCCTCATGGAATCATCACTCTCCCATGCCAATTTTTCTAACTTGTGATTCCTCTGATGAAATTTCACCACATGGGTTGTTTGATTTTGTGACCCTTTCTCTATACTGTCATGAATATGTATAATCTATTATTTATATGATAGTTCATGATCTAAATATATTTCATGGATGTTCATCATATGTGTAGGGTATAATATAACCTCCCACGTCATTACAAGTCTTAAAATTTAGAGGGAACTTGATTTTTAATCTAGTAGATGTATCGTTCAAAGAAATAAGTATTGAACCGAGGTGTGATATGTTTAAACATAATTGAGAGTTATTTTTGTACTTGGAAGGAAGAAAAGTGGGTGACTTAGAGATTTGGTTTTAAATATAGGAATCATGGAGGATCTAGTCCTATTGCTGCAACTGCTGATTAGTCGGTGGGGTGGGTAGTATCCGTATTTCCCAGTTGGACTCACTAGTTAGCTGGTGGAACCTACCCAACTAGCCGATTGGGAACAATGAGTAGTTATTTAGTGATGGATTTTTTTTATTTTGGATATCAATTACCACTTAAGATTTATCTCCTTAGATTTAATTTTTGAGATCTATTCAGCTGCACCCTCTTCTTCTCCTCCCTATATGAGTTCCCTTTGATTCGAGGTGAATGTAGGTGATATATGTTGGAAAATCTAGGTAATATCCTTTATTATTAATTGATATTGGCTCCATTATTTCTCTTGTGGTAGTGGATAAGTATTCCATTCACCATGGTCGATTCATATTGGTAAGTATTAGCCCTTCACTACCACAAAACTGGGCAAGGCCTGCGCCCCCCTTTATCAGCGCTAATGGTTTAGCGCTGATAAAGGGTCGGGCCATTATCAGCGCTAAAACTGGCGCTGATAAAGGCCCGCCCCTTTATCAGCTCGTTTTTAGCGTTGATAAAGGGATTATTTATCAGTGCTAGCAAAGCGCTGATAAAGGTTGTATTTATCAGTGCTTTTCATTTTAGCGCTGATAAATACACCCTTTATCATCGCTTTTTACTAGCGCTGATAAAGGGTCCCGCGGATTTGTTAAAAACCCACGGGTCCTCTTCCTCCTCCCCGCACACAATCAAGCTCTTGCAGAAGCCCTCGTCTGCGCCACTGCCGCCACCACCTCCTCCTCCGCTGCGGCTGCCTCCTCCTCCTCTGCTTCTGCTCCTCCTCCTCCTCCTCCACCGGCCTCATCCTCCTCCTCCTCCGGTGCCTCCGGTACCTCTGCCCTGCCTCAGCCCTGCCTCCGCGCCGCTGCCGCCGGTGCCTCCTCCTCCACCGCGGCCTCCTCCTCATCCGCCGGTGCCTCCTCCTCCTCCACCGGTGCCTCCTCCTCCACCGCGGCCTCCTCCTCCACCGCGGCATCCTCCTCCTCTGCGACCTCCTCTTCCTCCATTGTGCGGTATGCTATGCCCAATAATTGTAATTTTCTTTGTTTTTTGTTTTTGTTCTATATTTCAACTATCATGATTTGTGTGAATCAATTTTATTTGAAGTGGGGGGGGGGGGGGTGCAGGTGCTGCGGGGGTGTAGTGGGTGGGGGGGTGTGCAGGTGGGGGTGTTTAGGTGGGGGAGATGTACAGTGGGTGAACATGTGTAGGTGGGGCGTATAATGGGGGGTCTATTGGGTGTGAGGTGGGGGGTGTACAGGTTGGGGGTGGGGGTGGGGGTGGGATGTACAGGTGGGGGTGGGTGGGATATGCATGTGGGAGGGGGGGGGGGGGGTTGTTCAAGTGGGTGGTGGGGAAGAGAGTGTTCTAGTTGGGGGGGGGGGTTCTAGGTAGGTGGGAGTCTGTTGGTGGGTGAGGTTGGGGGGTGTACAAGTGGGGGGTGTGAAGGTGGGGGTGGGGGAGGGGGGTTGTGCAAGTGGGGGGGGGGGGTGTAGTGGGTGGATGGGAGGGGGGATGTGCAGGAGTATGTTGGGGGAGATATGGGGAGGGGGGATGTGCATGTGGGAAGTCGACACTTCCATAGTTTAGTTTTCCAATAAGCACTGGGAAGTCATCACTTTTAGAGATTTGGATAGGCCTGAGGCCTCTTAGGTTTTGATTCTTGTCTATTTATCTTGATGAGTAAGGAATCATATGATCTAAAAGTGACATCAACTATATATGATTAATTATTTCTCCCAAAAAACAATTTTCTAGAAATAATATATCTTTGGAAGGTGAGGGAGCCTTTTAGAATTCTTTCATATAGAGACCATTCAAGGAAAGTATCCATATATATCCACCTAGAGTAGGGACCTCTGCGGCCGTAGCCTCCTCCTCCTCCGCCGCGGCCGCCGCCTCCTCCTCTACTCCTGCTCCTCCTCCTCCTCCTCCACCGGCCTCATCCTCATCCTCCTCCGCTGCCTCCGCCGATGCCTCCTCTTCCTCCGCCGGTGCCACCGGTGCCTCCGTGACATCCTCCTCCTCCACCATCACGCCACGGTCAAGCCCGCGGTCACGCCCACAGTCACACCGCGGTCACGCCGGTGCCTCCGCGGCCACCGCCTCCTCCTCCTCCGCCGCGGCCGCCTCCTCCTCCTCTGCTTCTGCTCCTCCTCCTCCTCCTCCACCGGCCTCATCCTCCTCCTCCTCCACTGCCTCCGCCCTGCCTCCGCCCTGCCTCTGCGCTGCCTCCGGTGCCTCCTCCTCCACCGCGGCCTCCTCCTCCTCCACCGCGGCCTCCTCCTCCTCCTCCGCTGCCTCCTCCTCCTCCGCCGCGGCTGCCTCCTCCTCCTCTGCTCCTGCTCCTCATCCCCTCCACCGGCCTTATCCTCCTCCTCCGCTGCCTTCGCTGCCTCCCGCCCTGCCTCCGCGCTGCCGCCGGTGCCTCCGGTGCCTCCTCCTCCACCGCGGCCTCCTCCTCCCCCACCGATGCCTCCTCCTCCTCCTCCTCCGATGCCGCCGGTTCCTCCACGTCTCCTCCTCCTCCGCGGTCACGCCGCGGTAACGCCGGTGCCTCCGAGGCCGCCACCTCTTCCTCCTCCGCGGCGGCCGCCTCCTCCTCCTCTGCTCCTGCTCCTCCTCCTCCACCTCCACCGGCCTCATCCTCCTCCTCCTCCGCTGCCTCCGCTGCCTCCGCTCTGCCTCTGCGCTGCCGCCGGTGCCTCCTCCTCCACCGCGACCTCCTCCACCTCCGCCGATGCCTCCTCCTCCTCCGCCGGTGCTGCCGGTGCCTCCGCAGCCGCCTCCTCCTCCGCGGTCACGCCGCGGTCATGCTGCGGTCATGCCGCGGTCACGCCGCGGTCACGCCGCGGTCACGCCGGTGCCTCTGTGGCCGCCTCCTCCTCCTCTGCTCCTGCTCCTCCTCCTCCTCCTCCACCGGCCTCATCCTCCTCCTCCTCCGCTACCTCCGCTGCCTCCGCTGCCTCCGCTGCCTCCGCCCTGCCTCCGCCCTGCCTCTGCGCTGCAGCCATTGCCTCCTCCTCCATCGCGGCCTCATCCTCCTCCGCCGATGCCTCCTCCTCCTCCGCTGGTGCCGCCGGTGCCTCCTCGACCGCCTCCTCCTCCGCGGCACGCTGCGGTCACGTCGCGGTCATGCCACGGTCACGCCGGTGGCTCTGCGGCCGCCGCCTCCTCTTCCTCCGCTGCGATCGCCTCCTCCTCCTCTGCTCCTGCTCTTCCTCCTCCTCCTCCACCGGCCTCATCATCCTCCTCCTCCTCTACCTCCTCCGATGCCTCCTCCTCCTCCGCCGGTGCCGCCGGTGCCTCCGCGGCCTCCTCCTCCTCCGCCGGTGCCTCCGCGGCCTCCTCCTCCTCCGCCGTCACACCGCAGTCAAGCCGCGGTCACGCCGCGGTCACGCCGCGGTCACGCCGCGGTCACGCCGTGGTCACGCCGGTGCCTCCGCGGCCGCCGCCTCCTCCTCCTCTGCGGCCACCGCCTCCTCCTCCTCCAAATCAGTCAGAGAATGTATTCAAGATCCACAAAATTCTAGACTTAGTCATTTCATGGTCACATTATTTCCTTGAAGTATCTTGTTTAATATCTAAATTATACTCATATTCCTTCTCCTCTAACCTATATACTCATCCTATGGATTTCAAATAGGATGAATATAAATAAAGAATGGATGAATGGCAATCAGTTGACAAAACAGTATAAAGAAGGCGTGAAAGAGTTTATCAAGTTTGTAAAAGATCATGAATGTGACTCTTCTCAAATCCTTTGTCCGTGTTTACGCTGTTGTTATTCAAAACAAATTACTCCAGATGAGTTGGAAGAACACTTGATCTATCACGGAATAGATCAATGTTATACATGTTGAAATAAACACGGGGAAACAACGAATGTAGGTAGTGACTGGGGTGACACTGCATTTTATGGATCATCTGATATGATTACAAACATGAACAATGAAGATGACCGTATGGAGTATGTGATTACAGATGTGAATGATGATGAAGATCGTATTGAGGAAATGACAAGGACCTTTGAAGATGAACTTCGTGATTGCCCAAAATTGTTTGAGAAGTTAAATAGTTGTGCAAAGACGCCATTGTATGTTGGTTGCACTAAATATACAACATTGTCAGCCGTACTGAAGCTGTATAATTTGAAAGCAGATAACGGGTGGAGTGACGACAGTTTTACGAAACTACTTGCCCTCTTGAATGACATTATCCCAGAAGACAATGAGCTCCCGAACCGAACATACGATGCCAAATGAATGCTACACTCTATGGGTATGATCTCTGAAAGAATACATGCCTTCCCGAATGACTGTATACTATTTCTCAAGGACCACAAATCACTTAAAGAATGCCCAAAGTGTGGTGCTTCTCGATACAAGAAAGATGAATCCAGCCCTACTAAAGTTGTATGGTACTTTCCAATCATTCCAAGGTTTAGACGCCTATATGGAAGTGAGGAGACTGCAGAACAATTAACATGGCATGCAGATACAAGAATTAAAGATGAGATACTACGTCACCCGGAAGACTCTCCTCAGTGGAAGAGAATCTATCACGAGTATCCTGAATTTGGAAACGAGTTGAGAAACCTTCGTCTTGCATTATCTACAAATGGAGTGAATCCTTTTGGTTTTCAAAGCAACAGTCACAGTACATGGCCGGTTATGTTGATAAATTATAACTTACCACCGTGGTTATGCATGAAACGAAAATACATCATGTTATCTCTGCTTATATCAGGACCAAAACAACCGGGTAATGATATTGATGTTTATTTAGCTCCATTGATCGAAGATTTGAAATTATTGTGGGATTCAGGTGTTACATTGTATGATGATTACAGAAAGAAAGATTTCACTTTGAGAGTCATGTTGTACGGGACGATAAATGACTTCCCTGCTTATGGAAATTTGTCAGGATATAGCATTAAAGGAACTCAAGGCTGTCCCATTTGCGAAGAAGGTACACAATCAATTAGGTTGAAACATTCATCGAAAACCGTGTTTCTAGGACATCACAGATTTCTACCGAGACAACATAAGTACCGTTATTGGAAGACATCATTCAATGGAAGTTCAGAAGAACGTACAACACTGTCTCCACTAACAGGCGATCAATTGTTTGAGAAAGTTAAAAATGTGGACACTACTTTTGGTAAACCGTCTTCAAAAAACCTTACGAAAATCGGTTGGAAAAAGAGATCAGTTTTTTTTGAATTACAATACTGGAATTTTCTGTATGTAAGACATTTTATTGATGTTATGCATGTAGAAAAAAATGTATTTTATAGTGTTATCGGCACGTTGCTAAATACATCTGGAAAAACAAAAGATGGAATTAAGGCTAGGTTGGACATGGTTGAGATGGGAATACGAGAAGAGTTGGCACCAGTGAAGGGTGAAAAACGAACATTTCTTCCTCCTGCTGCTTACACTCTTTCCAGGCAGGAGAGATATCGGTTTTGTAACTTCTTGAATGACGTAAAGGTTCCAGAGGGGTATTCGTCAAATATCAGTAACCTTGTGTCAATGAGCGACTTGAAGTTAAAAGGTCTGAAATCACATGACTGTCATGTTTTGATGAAAAATATCATTCCAATTGCTTTACGTTGCATTTTTCCCAAGAATTTCCACCATACATTAACGAAACTATGTTTCTTTTCAAATCTATATGTAGCAAAGTTATAGACCCAACGAAATTGCCAGCTATGGAAAAAGAAATTGCCGTCATATTATGTGAATTAGAAATGTTCTTCCCGCATTCATTTTTTGATATGATGGTTCATTTGATGGTCCACTTGGTGAGAGAGATTTGACTATGTGGTCCTGTACATTATAGATGGATGTACCGCATTGAACGATATATGAAGATTTTTAAAGGGTCTGTCAAAAATCGAAGTCGGCCAGAGGGTTGTATTGCAGAGCGATATATTGTTGAGGAAGCCATTGAATTCTGTACCGAATACTTGTCTGGTGTGGAAAGTTTTGGCTTACTGAAATCTCATCACACTGGGCGGCTTGAGGGTGAAGGAATTTCTGGAAGAAAGGTTGTCACAATCAATATTACAGATCGGGAGCAGGCGCACCTTTTTGTTTTTCATAACAGTTTCGACGTTGACCCATATGTTAAAATCCACAAAGAAATTCTTAGGCGTTTGAATCCATCAAGGGCTGAAAAATGGATATCAGATACCCATAATCGATAGTTTATAGGATGATTTCAAGATCATATTTTCAAGAAGTCAGATGGAAATCCAGAGTCAATTTTAGAACGACTTCGATGGCTAGCCGGAGGACCAAGTGTGTATGCATTGTCTTACAATGCTTATGTAGTTAATGGTTATACATTTTATACTAATGAACATGATGAAGAAAGTACCATGCAGAATAGTGGGGTTACACTTGTGGCTGAAGCGCTGCATGTTTCTGGTGCTAAGGACAGAAATCCAATTTATGCGAATATGTCATACTTTGGCATCATCAAACAAATATGGGAGTTGGATTATACGAAATTTCAAGTTCCGATATTTCAATTCAAGTGGGTTGATAACAGGAGTGCTGTTAAAATAGATGTTTTGGGATTCGTGAAAGTTGATTTTAGTAAGGAAGGGGAGAAAGACGAACCATTTATAATGGCTTCACAGGCAGTGCAAGTATTTTATGTTCCAGATCCCGCAAACCGAAACTAGTCAATTGTTCTGTTATGGACCAAAACAGCTGAAGGGTCAGATGAAAATTTAACGGAAGATGACCCTTTCATTGGGACTTCGCAATCATTTCACAGTGGTCCCAATGTAGACGATGTTTTGTATGTAAGAGGAGACCACAATGAAGGGATATGGATAGTTGATAGAGGGGTCAAATCCCTTCAGCCTTTAAAAAAAAGGGAGTTCAATAATGAGGTTATTGATTTTTATTGTAATATAGATTGTGTTACATTATGTTATTATCTGTTCGCTGTTGCTTTTATGTGATCTAAATTAAATTTTAAACCAGTTCTGCAGATAATGACTTCTTCACCTGCTGATGAACCCAATGAAAGACAACAGGTCTCTCAACCTGTTGCAGCTGGTCCCACTACTGACGTACAACAGGTCTCTCAACCTGTTGGAGCTGGTGTCAGTGCCGATGCTAGCGCTTCAGAGATACATAATGATGATGCAGAAACTGAGGAAATGGTAGGCGATGAAACCCCAGCGACACAAAAAAACAGGTGCGCCATAGTTTGACAGTTTTAGAAAAAATCCTCAAGGCAAAAGCAAAAGGCATCAAATATGAGGTGGGATGGAATAAATGAGGCTAGCATGTAAATCCCAACAAACCCATGTTTAGTAGCTAAGTTGGAATCGTCACTCGACAACGTGTGCTGATTGACGTAGAGTCGTGGCACCATGTTGTCAGCGGGTTGAAAACATTAATGTGGGAAGAGATTACGGTAACATTATGATATCATCTATTTAATTTATTAAAATAAAATATAATATTGAAATATTGACTAACCCTTCATCATCTCTTGCAGAGTGCGTTTATAGTAGATGTTTCGCACAAAGAATATGTTTTATGACTGGAAGGAAGGATTCATAGAGGCTTTCGCACCATTTTAATGAAACATAATCTGAAAGATGCCGAAGGGAAAATCAAGCCGCACCCGCCTCCTCTTTATGCACACTTGATATCCCAAGGAACGTGGGATGCGTTTTGAAACCGTCGTGCGGAACAGAATTTTCAGGTACATTGTGTTTGGTTACACGTTGTGTAACGTTGCTTGTATTCATAATGTTGATTGATAGGTTTTTATTTATGAAACAGAAACTGAGTGCTGAAAATAAGGAACGGGCAGAAAAACCAGCGTACCCCTACCGTAAAGAAAGGTTGGGGTACGCTTCAATTGAAAAACAATTGGTATGTATTTCAAAAGTACTGAAATAATTTTATGTGACATAAAACAACACTGTAACCATGTTTCTCTATTTATATGCAGATTGATGAAGCAAAATCTCAAGTCACTTCCATTCCACGCCATGTCCTATGGAAGGAGGCTCGTGTTAATAAAGAGGGGAAACTGATAGATGAAAACACACAAAAAGTGTGGGGAACATGTGTAAGTATGACATAATATAAGCTTGTTTTGCTTTAAATCACTATTAAATAACAATGCTTACTTATTTTTTCATATTTTCAATTTGACATAGTCACAGGAATCAACAAAACCCGCACCGGATGCATACATACTTTCAACGGCCTTGAAATAGGCAGAACAATATGGCCGCGTTAGAGGTGTGGGTTTTGGGGTGTCACCCCGGGCATATTTTAAGAAAAAAAAGAAGAGGATAAACAAACTAAAGAATTGAATGTAATGAAAGATAAAGTATCTACCCTTTAAGAACTAATCCAAAATTAGGGAGAGATGCTAAAGAGTTTGATGGAGGATAGGCGAAGAGAACAAACAACTCAGGAACAACCCCCTCAAGAAGATCCACCCCTCACCAGCTTTGAGGCGAGCCATTCACCTCAAAGACCTGACTTAACCGAGGTAATCAATGTTATAATATTTGTTTTTGTGAGATGTGAATCACATAGACACTGATACCTTTCATGTAATGATATTCTGCAGGGTGAAAATGACTGTGATTTATATTTGTCAACTCCCACCCATCGCCTTGTAGCGAGGGCTACGGTGTTCAAGATGCAGAATGACACACTACACTCCAGACCAATTCCAAGCGGTCATATCAAAGTGTCGATTAACGTAGCTCATGAGCTGAGCGCCGAGCTACCCGTGCCAAATGATGATGACGACATTCATACAGTGGAAAAAGCTGTTGGAACATTCGTTGCATGGCCGTCGAATCTTGTAAAAAAACATGTCGAGCAGGAGGTATTCATTTTCAGTTCATTTTTCAAGTATAACCTTTAACATTAAATTAGAAAATGGTTGAACCGATGAATTTTTTTTACAGAAGGATAAAATGGAGAAGCTAAAACGAAAGAGCGGCTCCAACATTGGATCAACCAACCGATCAAAACGATCTACTGAGAGCGCGTTCACCCCGCCCATTCTATATCCACATTTAATAGCATTGCAAGCTCATGTGGATACGAAAATGAAAGACGACAAGAGTCAAACAATTGTTTGTGAAAAAGATATGTACGGAGAGGAAACATTAGATTTCATTAGTGCGGACGCTGTTTCTGAGATCATCACATACGACTGGCTAGGCGCCTCAGTTATAAATGTATACATGAGGTATGTTTTCATGATTTGATTTTACAGAAGCTGATATACTTTGATAATTATGGATAAATACATCTCATATTTTTCATAGGCGTATATATGAAAAACAATTGAAGGGATTTTCCCATGAATACAAATTTGGACTCGTTAGTCCTCACACCATTTCTACACAACGAAGAGAAGTAGATTCTAATGTTCAGGCTAAATTGATGTCAAATCTTCTCAGAACGTTTCAAAGAAAAATTACAACTGACAGGCTCTTTTTAATACCAATGATGCAAGGGTAAAACTCTACATTTTAATCATATCAATTATATTTTCATATCTATCAGTACTTATTTCTTTTTGTGTTTTTAGGGAACATTGGATGCTCATTGCAGTCAATTTGGATACTCCAAAGATTTATTTTCTGGATTCACTGCATGGATATCAAACTAACCGACCACACATGATGGAGATTGTCAATTTGTAATACACTAGATCCAACATTTTAGAACTAAATATCTAGTTATATAATTTATATTATCTTTTAATGAGGATTTTGTTATGATAGGGCGATGTATGAATATCGTCTAAAGGCTGGAATGAATCCAGGGCATAAGGACGACAATGACCACAAGATCTACAAATGGAGAAGTATATGGGTATATATAATTATATTTCACTATCCAAATACATATCAAAACAGATTACTTATTTTTCTCAATGTTTCTGCAGTGTTCGAAACAAACAAATGACAAGGTCTACAGTTATTATGTTTGTAAATTTATGAAAGAGATCATATTTCATGAACAAACTAGAATCCCTAAAGAGGTATTTTTGAAAATAATTACTACTTTATTTAAAATAATTATTAATCCTTTGTGTATTTATATTTTTTCAGTACTACTATGACTGTCGCAAAAACTCCTATTCAGAAGATGATATAAATGTCTTTAGAAATGAATGGGCAGCGTACCTGATGGAAGAATGTAAACAAATAGGAAAATGAAGGTGAATTCCTAATACTTATGTTATCTTTATATGGTCATTGATATCTCTCTTTACACTTATTGAGCATCTATGACGTGTACGAATCGACCGCACCTCAATCCGACGCACGGTGTGACCGGTATGGCTAAAAGTGTCTGTTATCAGTTGGAAAATGACATAAAATTTAGAAAACAACACCAATGACATACGGAATACCGAGAAAACGCGTTCGGATTGTTTTGAAACTTTAGAAAAATGATCCACGAGTCATTTGTGATGTGTACGAATCAACCACACCTTAATCCGACGCACGTTGTGACCAGTATGGCTAAAGGTGTCTGTTATCAGTTGGAAAATGACATAAACTTTAGAAAACAACACCAATGACATACGGAATACTGAGCAAACACGTTCGGATTGTTTTGATATTTTAGGAAAACGATCCACGAGTCATTTGTGACGTGTACGAATCGACCGCACCTCAATCCGATGCACGGTGTGACCGGTATGGCTAAAAGTGTATGATATCAGTTTCAAATTGAGATAAACATCGGAAAACAACACCAATGACATACGGAAAATGGAGAAAACGCGTTCGGATTGTTTTGATACTTTAGGAAAACGATCCACGAGTCATTTTTGACATGTAGGAGTCGACAACACCTTAATCCGATGCACGGTGTGACCGGTATGGCTCAAAGTGTCTGATATCAGTTTTAAAATGACATAAACTTTAGAAAACAACACTACTGACACACAACATACTGAGAAAACACGTTCGGATTATTTTGAAACTTTAGAACAACGATCCACGAGTCAATTGTGACGTGTACGAATTGACCGCACCTCAATCCGACGCACGGTGTGACCCGTATGGCTCAAAGTGTTTTATATCAGTTTCAAAATGACATACACTTTGGAAAAAAACAATACTGACATACGGAATACCGAGAAAACGCGTTTGGATTGTTTTGAAAATTTAGGACAATGATCCACGAGTCATTTGTGACATGTAAGAATCAACCGAACCTCAATCCGACGCACGGTGTGACCGGTATGGCTAAAAGTGTCTGTTATCAGTTGTAAAATGACATAAACTTTAGAAAACAACACCAATGACATACGGAATACCGAGAAAACGCATTCGGATTGTTTTGAAACATTAGGAAAATGATCCACGAGTCATTTGTGATGTGTACGAATCAACCACACCACAATCTGATGCACGGTGTGACCGGTATGGCTAAAAGTGTCTGTTATCAGTTGGAAAATGAGATAAACTTTGGAAAACAACACCAATGACATACGGAAAACTGATCAAACGCATTCAGATTGTTTTGATACTTTAGGACAACGATCCACGAGTCATTTTTGACGTGTACGAATTGACCACACCTCAATCCGATGCACGGTGTGATCGGTATGGATAAAAGTGTCTGATATCATTTTTAAAATGACATAAACTTTAGAAAACAACACTACTGACACACGAAATACTGAGAAAATGCGTTCGGATTGTTTTGAAACTTTAGAACAACGATTCACGGGTCAATTGTGACATGTACGAATCGACCGCACCTCAATCCGACGCACGGTGTGACCGGTATGGCTAAAAGTGTATGATATCAGTTTCAAATTGAGATAAACTTTTGAAAACAAAACCAATGACATACGGAAAACCATGAAAACACGTTCGGATTGTTTTGATACTTTAGGACAACGATCCACGAGTCATTTGTGACGTTTAGAAATCGACTGCACCTCAATCCGACGCACGGTGTGACCCATATGGCTCAAAGTGTTTGATATCAGTTTCAAAATGACATAAAATTTAGAAAACAACACTACTAACATACGGAATACCGAGTAAACGCGTTAGGATTGTTTTGAAACTTTAGGAAAACGATCCAAGAATCAATTGTGACATGTACGAATCGACCATACCTCAATCCGACGCACGGTGTGACCCGTATGGCTCAAAGGGTTTTATATCAGTTTCAAAATGACATAGACTTTAGAAAACCACACTACTGACATATAGAATACCAAGAAAATGCATTCGGATTGTTTTGAAACTTTAGGACAATGATCCACGAGTCATTTGTGACGTGTACGAATCGACCGCACCTCAATCCGACACACGGTGTGACCGGTATGGCTAAAAGTGTCTGATATCAGTTTCAAATTGAGATAAACTTTGGAAAACAACACCAATGACATACGGAAAACCAAGAAAATGCATTCGGATTGTTTTGATACTTTAGGACAACGATCCATGAGTAATTTGTGATGTGTAAAAATCGACCGCACCTCAATCCGACGCACGGTGTGACCCGTATGGCTCAAAGTGTTTGATATCAGTTTCAAAATGACATAAACTTTAGAAAACAACACTACTAACATACGGAATACCGAGCAAACGTGTTTGGATTGTTTTGAAACTTTAGGACAATGATCCACGTGTCATTTGTGATGTGTAAGAATCGACCACACCTCAATCCGATGCATGGTGTGACCGGTATGGATAAAAGTGTCTGATATCAGTTTCAAATTGAGATAAACTTTGGAAAACAACACCAATGACATATGGAAAACTGAGCAAACACGTTCAGATTGTTTTGATACTTTAGGACAGCGATCAACGAGTCATTTTTGACGTGTACGAATCGACCACACCTCAATCAGACGCACGGTGTGACCCGTATGGCTCAAAGTGTTTTATATCAGTTTAAAAACGACATAAACTTTAGAAAACAACACTACTGACATAGGGAATACCGAGAAAACACATTCGGATTGTTTTGAAACTTTAGGAAAATGATCCACGAGTCATTTGTGACGTGTACAAATCGACCGCACCTCAATCCGACGCACCGAGTGACCGGTATGGCTAAAAGTGTCTGTTATCAGTTGGAAAATGACATAAACTTTAGAAAACAACACCAATGACATATGGAATAATGAACAAACACGTTCGGATTGTTTTTATATTTTAGGACAACTATCCACGAGTCATTTGTGACGTGTAAAAATCGACCGCACCTCAATCCGACGCACGGTGTGACCGGTATGGCTAAAAGTGTCTGATATTAGTTTCAAATTGAGATAAACTTTTGAAAACAACACCAATTACATACGGAAAACCGAGAAAACGCGTTTGGATTGTTTTTATACTTTAGGACAACGATCCACTAGTCATTTGTGACGTGTACAAATCAACCGCACCTCAATCCGACTGACGTACGGTGTGACCTGTAAGTCTTTTTATTAGATAAAGAATCGGTATATATTAAATGAGATAAATCAATCAAAAACATATTGATTTTACATTATTCCCTTTCATTGTTTTGAAAATGAAAACATTTGAGTTTAAAATTTCATATTTTAGTTTCAAATTTCCATATTAATGTATTATTTCATATTACTGTTTTAATTTATTTCATTATTGCATTACTAACATAATATTTGTTTTCTTATATAGGTGATTTTTTTTCCTTGAGTTTAGATGCTTTTTTCTGCAACAAATACCATCGAGAGCGGATCACAGATATCAAAGTATGAAACATGAATGTTTATAACTATTGTTGAATAATTGTAATTGTAACCATGTAAAACAATGTTTGAAATGTATATAGCAATGAATTTTTTTGTATTCATTATGTTAAGTAAATGTATATACCGTTGTCGGTCAAAATATTGTGTGCGGTTGCTAGGGTGTGCAGGTGTGCATGTGCTACTTTGTGTAGGTATTCTGGTGTATAGGTGTGCAGGTCCTGTTTTGTAGGTGCAGGCGATGGGGCCTTTATCAGCGCTTTTTTAGCGCTGATAAAGGACACCTTTAACAGCGCTAGAGGAGCGCTGATAAAGGAAGACTTTATCAGCGCTCCGTTAAGCGCCGATAGAGGAGACCTTTATCAGCGCTAAAAGAAGCGCAGATAAAGGGTTCCTTTATCAGCGCTCCGAGAAGCGATGATATTGGCGACCTATATCAGCGCTAAAAAAAGCGCTGATAAAGGAGGTCCTTTATCAGCGTTTTTGTAGCACTGATAATGGTCCCCTTTATCAGCTCTTCTCGGAGCGCTGATAAAGGGTACGCCCCCTATATCTACACCGGCATTAACAGCACTTTTCTAGCGCTGTTAATGCTGGTTTTTAGCGCTGATAAAGGTGCAGTTTGTAGTAGTGCTTACAATCCTTTGGTGAATCAATTATCTTCTAATCCTCTTCCAATGGATCATCTTGGCCATATATTGATTTTTAACTTGATTTGGGTGAGATAATTAGATGAAAATTACACCAGTTCTTGATGAAATTATCTAATAATTATGGGTAATTGGATATAAATGTCTAGAGTATGTCCCATAATGATAAACATGTTCCATTTATGGGTGTTTTGTTGAAAGTTGCAAAGTGCATAGGGATTTTCTAAACTTAGTTGGATGATTTTGTAGCTAAGGTATATCATTTGGTTATTTTATAAATGTTTTAATTTAGATATATTAAAATTTCCAATTTATTTTTTTCATGTGATAGTTATTTTTCCTAGAATGATGTCACAAGCATGAGATGGACCCTCCATGGGCAGTTGGTCATGATTCTATCTAGGCAGTGACACCTGTTAGGTTAGTTGGAAAATATTACTTTCACTATTTATTATAAGTTTTCTTGTAATCATTTAATTAATTATACTTTAGTTATACTTGTTTAATTTATAATTTATGGGAAATGAGTTAAAACCTCATGGTGATTAATGGAGGCTGAATGGACTTGGATTGATTTAAACAAAGATATTGGGCATTTCTTGGTTTGGCGTTGACTCTAGTTGAGGTATATAGTCTCTTGTACTTGACCCATTGGTATTATTCATAATTTATTGGAATGCGATATGAGGTTCAACCCCTTGGGTGAATGAAAATTTATCCTCAAATGTGTTAAGAAGAATTTGTAATTCTTAATTAGTTAATGAACCACAAGTCTTAACTAATTAAAGGAACCATTCCTAATATAACTGAACAGAGTGCCAAGGGCCATGATGGAAGCTTGTGTACAAGATTTATATTGGCCGGTGATGGGAGAGGATTTATCACTAATGAGTTTCTTAGATTATATATACACCCTTGGGTGTGTGGTTGTGCTGCCCGAGACCTAGAGCTCGTGAGACTATGTTGACATTTGATCACATGCAGGTGTATGTGTAGCCCAAAGACCATGTTTGATGAATTTATCACACACATGTGTGTGTATCCCAGGATACAAATATATATTTCTTGATTACATTATTATTCTTATGTATATTTTTATACCATGTTTTATAATGATTACATGTATTTGTATATCGCTACTAAATTCTCATGATGGCATGCCATGCTCTTCTTTTATATTCTATTCCATATTATGTGTAATTACTTTGAATTTAGAGGTATTAATTTGGTACTTGGGTTAGTTTTAACATCATGACATGATTATCCCATATAGTGAGAGTGTGTATGACTTGTGATGATGATGATGATGAACCTTATCATAGGGTAAGGGCATGATGGCCTTGAGGCCAGGCTCATGGAAGCAACATTGGGGGTGCTAATTCCTTGTGGCATAACCCAAGGAATAGAAAGGATACAAAGACCTTGAGGTCCAACCTATTATGAAGATGAGATATAATGAACATGTGGCCCGATCTAACTCTTTGGCTTACGACTATCGAGAGATAAGTTCACTGACCTAGTGGTCTGATCTGTGCGAGTGATGGATCATGAAGGCCCAATTTCCAAACTTGATTCCCCTTATCCTAGTGAATGCTAAGTGATATATGTGGTTACCTTATGGTCAAATCAAGTTCATAACTTCTCATGAATACATTTTGAACATGAATCCTAAGCAAGTATATGTGGGGGTTTGTGGTGGATTAAAAAGCGCATAAATGCTCAACACATGGGTTTTTGTTACTTACTTATAACTTGGTGATTATCTATTGTGCTTGTGTAGTTTATGTTTCTTATATAAAATTATTCTGTTGATTATATCACATAAATATAATTTTTTTACTAGTTAGGTACTAGAACATGTTAGTGGTGTCCTACCGAGTTTTATTTACACCTTGATTGAGAATCCATTTAACTTGTGTTCTCAAGAAACCCTAACATTTTGATGGTATTTTTTGAGTTGAGTATCATGTTAATAATTGAATGGGGTATATAATAATTATTTTGGAGACCGGTGTGAGGTTAGTCTTGGAGTTGGGTGTAGATCCTCTTTATATTTTTATTATTTTTCTATATTGTGTATGTGATCATCCCAATGGGTGATCAATTTTCTTATATTTAGGAATTACCATTTAAGTCTTTTATTTTCACATTAATTTATTACATTTATGATTATTTTTTCAATGTACTCTGATTGAATACTATTACATGTTTGTTTATTTATCTATTACCATGCACTCTAATTGATGGTATAACGTCCTCATGATTCAATTGAGACCATAGCTGATAGTCGATAGCTTCTAGCATATGGGGAGGTAAACATGAGGTTATATAGGAATTTTCATAAAAACTACTAATTTGGGTCTAGGTTTTACAAAAAAGTATTATATCTGGTCTTGTTTTCCCAATTTTGGGGAGTTTTTAGAGATGAAACATAGGAATGTGTCGATGCTTGTGATGAAACTTGGTATAGTGCATCAGGAACACCTTTCTTGAGGGAAGTCTATGTTACCCAGGAATTGGATTAATTATCTTGGTTTGAATTGTTATGATGATATTATTTCACCTCATGTGAAACACATGGATTTTGAGGTTTTTGATTTCAAATGGATTTTAATCTTGGATGTATCTGCAAGAGGGGTCATATTTATTATATTTAGAATGTATGTTTCACATAACATATATGATTATTGTGTGTGACTGTATTGATGAATGAGAAATCAACTACTTTAGTGTCAAAAAGTTTTACTGTGTTTTCACATATGATTTCTAGATGAAATTATATTTGGTTTAACCCTTATGTGTGTCTATTTTTGATAGTATGTCTTGTGAGACTATGGTATGGTGCAACTGGGGGATGACGACAATGATGTTAAAGATATATTCCCTTTATGCATATATGGTGTAATATACCTTATTAGACCATCATCAAGAATTAATATCCTTAATAATAATCCAATGTGAGTGGATAATAGATAGGTACTATTAATTAAGGTTCCAATTATAGACTATACCGAGTTCTCCATGCAGCACCCAGGGGCATTCTATTTAACCAAACCTAGTGCATGTGGACCCTCAAAATGGATAGTATAAAGGGGATTCTATCATAGAATACCTATAGAGATATAAATAGATGAAATTATATGAGTTGTTACCCCCAAGGAGGCTTTGTTATGGGTTATATGGAGAAACCTTATGGCCTTAGAGATATTAATCTGGTTATTAGTGAGCTAGAGCATTGGGTTTCTTTGGAGTAACCTGATTGATAATATATTAGTACGAAGGAATAGTCAATATTTGTTCCTAAGGGGTAGTTTTTATTTTAAAAAATACCCTATGCATGTGAGTAATATTAAAAAGGATTAAAATAAGTTTTTGATAGTATCTTTAGATATATAGAGTTTAGAGAACCTTTAGTGGAAACAATCATGACATGAGGTTGGGTTTTTGAGAGCTCATATGCTTATGTAATTGAGGGGTGAACCGGGTATTGCCTCACCAGTTAGTTTTTAATGATACTTTCATTGGATTCTGAGTAAAGACCATAGGAGTTTAGAACTTGGAGGGTTTGATCATAGGTGGATTCCCAATGGCTTGAAATGACACCCATTTGTTGGGTAGTGTGTGGTTATTATGGGTGGAAATGAGATTCTATTACTAAGAAGGATCTTTGAGAGTAATCAGGTTTGGTGGTGCTGGAACCTTATTATTAAGACAACTGAAGTAGAATGTGAGATTGAGCCTAGATCATGGGGAAATCTCTTTATGTTGTGAAAGAGTAGTGTTGTCATGACTTATTGGGGAATCCTTAATGCATGATCATTCATTTCCATGATTACACACATAGTTAGTATAATCAGTTGAAAGATTTGGTGACTGGACCATTGAAAATTCTAAGGTGTTATTTATAATATCAGAAGGGCTAGTGGAGGTAGGTCACTAAAAAAATCAGTTCAAGGACACCCATGGAGTTATCAACTAACATATTCGATGTGAATCCCCTAGGGATTGGTGTCCCATAATATGATGTGAGTGGAGATGTATCTATGGGGGGAGTTGCACTTAGAAAAGGGTCATTGTACGTTGGTGCAATTAACGAAAATGTTTTGTTGAATTGAGGTGCTACAGTTTAGAGTAGTGGCTTGTGTGAGGGGATGGGACCCATCTGGGTCAGAGGTTTTAACCCACACATAGGATACTAAAAGACATAAAATACATCTAGGATGGATATTTTATTTCATAGAACTAAATTCTAGGTACACCAAGTGTCTGCAATCCAAGGTTATTTTCTTAACATTATGGAGTGAATGGGTGATCATGTTTATTCATAGTATTAAGAATTGTATTAGCAGAGGGTCGGGTAGAATGATATATATGATGTGAGGAAAAAATAAGGCCCTCCTTTGGTGTGGAGCATCAATATTTTCAAAATAAAAATGAACCAATTATGGAAGTGGTTATGGTCTTGCATAATACTAACTATTGGATGGTCATATAGACTTTGGAACTGCTGTGTGGTGGAACTGAGAGAATATGGTTCTGCGATGAATTCTTGATGTTTTTTTTCAAATGTCGCAATGGATGAGATCAGATGTGGGTACCATAATTCATGATTAGTTGGTAAAATATTAGAGTGAGTTAGATCGGTGGTGCATTGGTGAATGACTAAGATCCTTATGGATGGTGAAAACGGTCGATGATACAACCCATGAAGTGTACTTTGAATCTAATTCATATTTCAATAATGATGTTAGATAAATTTTACAATGCTTTTGATGAATAAGGCATCATGATCGATGGTTTGTGAAGAATCAATTTTTGAGTCTAGGTACCTTTGTAGGAAGTAATTTTGAAGGGATCCGACTAGTTTTTTCCTTATTAAGCTGAATATAGTGGGTTGGGACCCCATCAAGAATGTAATTTTAGGTATAAAATAGGTGTTTAAGGATCTACTTGGGAATTTTGACAAAGGTTGGCGTGATCGGGTTATGTTTGGTTGGTAGAGACTCATTGGTTTAGTTTAAAATCTAGAATGAGGTATGTTATCAACTTCTAAACCATGTTAGGCATATAATTGGGGGTGATGTAATTAAACCAAATTGGGTGTGTCATTAATCTATTCGAAAATTTTTATGTATGGAAATTCGTATAGTGGGAAGAACCTTGATACTTTGGGATGAATCAGTTTAAGAAACCATGGTGTGTTATGTTCAATAGATACAATGATTTATGTCTCGATGTTGGGTGATAATGAAATTTTGTCTCATCTTCTCGTGTTCATGCTAGGTGTTTTATTATAATAGAATTACGTGCATTCAGGAACGAGTATAACCTTGTGAAAGTGAGTTGAAAATTGAGGATGGAATGTAGATAACTTCTTTTGGATAAAAATTAAGTTATATTGGGAGCCATGATTCACATACTACCACAAATTATTCAGGATGAGAAGTTTTATAGTGGGGAAATTATAATGACCCACATTGTTATGTGTCTTAAATTTCAGAGGGATCTTTAACTTTTAATCTAATGGATGACTCGTTTGAATAAATGGGTTTTGAACTGTGGTAAGACCTATTTAAACATCCTTAAGAGGTATTTTTGGACTTGTGAGGAAGAATTTTGGGGGACTTAGAGCTTTGGTTTAGTGGAGGATTCTCTGATAATCCGGGGCTCCAATTGTATCCATCGGCTAGATAGTGGGGTGGGAAAGAGCCCTTATACCTTATAGGACTCACTGGATAACTGATGAACCTATATCTAGTTGATCGTGGCCCCCCATATAGCCATTGGACCTGAACTAGCTATTAGATGTAGAATTCTATGTATCACTTCCGTGAGTGTATTTTTAGTCATTTGGTCGCTAAATTCCCACAAGTATTTATCTCACTTAGTTAAATTTTTGAGATACATTTGGTCATACCATATTTTTCTCATCCCTCCATGAGTTCCCTTTGATCTGGGGTAGATCTAGGTGAGATCCATTGGTGAATCTGGGAAATATCATTCATTCTTCATTGATCTTAGATCCCTTATTCCTTTTGTGGTGGGTGATTGTTACACCATTCATAATGAAATATTCCTCTTGATAAGTATGAACCCTTACATTCCTTTTATGCATCAATTATCTTCAAATCTTCTTCCTCTTGATTGTCTTGTCTATAGATTGATGTTTGTATTGATTTCAATCAGAGATTTGGATGAAAATTCCACCGATTATTAATTGAATTTTCTATGAACAATGTGTATTTAAATGATATTGGAAATTTGATATCCTATTATGATGAACACATTCCATTTATAGATGTTTTGTTGAAGGTTAGGGAGTGCACTAGGAGTGTCTGAACTCCATTAGAATATATTTCTACTAAGATGCATCACTTTGTTATTTTCTTCTAAAGGTTCCAATTTAATTTTATTAAATTGAATATTGTTTTTTTCCCAAATGATAGGGATTTTACAAGGAATGGCGTTGGAAGTGTGAGAGAGAACCTCTATGGGTGGTTTTTCATGGTTATATCTAGGTGGTGACATCTATAAGTCTTTTAACAAGTATAACTTTCTTCCTTGGTTATAATATTTCTTATAATCATTTAATTAATTATAATTTAGTTATAATTATTTAATTTCGAATTATTTTGAATGAGTGAGAAACTCATAGTGACTGATGGAGACTAAATGGAATTGGATAGACTCGGATAAATCTACTAGGATTTTATTAGTTTGGATTTGACTCTATTTGTGGTAGGTGGTTCCTTATACTCTACCCTATTATATTATTGATAATTTATTATCATGTGATATTAAGTTTTATACCTTGGTTGAATGAAAATTAATCCATAAATTTTCTAAGAATAATGTGCAATGATTAATTAATCAATGACCCTCAAGCATTAACTAATTGAAGGAACCATACCTAATGAAAATGAATAAAGTGGAAAGGGCCATGATAGACCCTTGTGCACTGGCTTGATGTTAGCTACTGATGGCCAAGGCTTGATCACTAATGGGTGACTTAGATTACATGAACACCCTTGGGTATATGGATTTGCATCATGAGACCCAGATCCCATGAGACCGGGTTGATGTTTGATCACATGTGGGTTCATGTGTAACCTATAAGAACATGTTCGATATATTTATTAAATGTGTCTTCATGTGTATCCCATGTAACCCATATATATTTCTTGACTCTATGAGTATTCCTATGCATCTTTTTATACCATTTTTGATGATTACCACTTGTATTTGTATATTGAGACTAAATTCTCATGATGACAATCCATTTTCTACCTTTATATGCTCTTCCATGTTGTGCGTATTTACCTTTCATTTAGAGGCATTAATTTAGTACTTGAGATAAGTGGAGCATCATTATATGGTTATCCCTTAGAGTTAGAGTGCACATGGGTTGCAAAAATGATGATGATGGACCAAAGAACAGGGTAGGAACATGATAGCCTTGAGGCTAGTCCTGTGGGAGTAGCATCAGGGGTACTATATCCTTTTGGGATGACCTAATTCATATAAAATATATGATGGCCTTGAGGACCAATTTGTGATGGATTTGGGTTATGAAAACCTTGTAGCCTGATCCTACCTTACACCTTTTGACTTTTGAGAGATATGTTCAATAGCATTACGTTATGATCCATGCGAGTGATAGAGTATGAATTCCCTGTGGCTTGACCTGAGATTCATTATCCTGGTGGCTACTATGGGTTTCATATAGTGACATTGTGGATGATTCTAGTTAATGAATTATCATGACTAAGTTTTCTATATGGATCCAAAGTAGGTATATCCGGTGGTTCATGGTGGCTTGGTGAGAGAATAATCGCTCGACCCATGGATATTTGTTTCTTACTTACACCTTAATGATTATATATTTTTCTTGGTTTATATTTTGTCTATATAATTATTCTTATTATATTATAACATGTATGTACAATTCATTTCCTGGTTGGGTACTTGACCACATTGTTGGTTACCTATTGAGTTATACTCTTACCTTTCTTGGGAGGCTATTGAAATTGGGAACCTGAGTGTTCCTCACATGTTGTGGGTACTAGTTGTTTTGAGGCCTATATTGATCACTGAGTGGGATATCCAACTACGTGTCTATAGAATAGGGGAAGGTGAGGCTTTTATTTTGGTGCAGAACCTATTATTTCTTTTATTCTTTTTCTATATTGGGTATGTGATCATCCTAGTGGGAAATCAATATCCTTGTATTCTGGCATGAAAATTTGAGTCTTCTATATCTGCACTCATTTATTACATTGATGGTTATTATTTTCCATGAATTTTGATTGCATACTATTATATGTTTAATTATTTATATGTTATTGGGAACTTTGATTTATGTTATAGTCTCCCCATGATTCACTTTAGACTGTCACAGCTAGTCGACATCCTCTATCGTACATAAAGGCATGAATGAGGTCATGTGGTGCATTAGATTAAACACAATGATTTCTGTCAGGGTTATACATCATGCATTTACATCCTTAACTTTGAAATATGGAAGACAACATGCACATTAGATGGGTTTAGAAGCAAATACAAAGGATAATCTATAGCTCCAATTCTCTCAAAAATCTCAAAAGGCTTAATGTGCCTCAAACATAGATTCCCTATCTTACTGAACCATATAATTCACTTTCATAGTGATACTTTTAAGAAGACATGATCTATTTTTTGGAATTCCAAGTTCTTCCCATGATTGTAAACATAGATTTTTTGTCTACTCTAAGATATCTTCAAAATATTTTGGATAACTTACACCTTCTTAGTTGTCACCTCAACGAGTTATAGACCAACCATCCTCTTTTCTCTAACTTCATCCCTACAGGTTGGTGTATGAAATATTTTTCCACACAAGGCCCTATACATTTGCATTTGTATACTCTAATGGAAGCTATTATTGTATAAAAATTACACTAAAGATAGGTATTGGTACCATGTTCCTTATAAGTAACGAGATCATGACCTCAACATGTACTCTAAGGTTTGGATGGTTATTTTTAGACTACCCATAAATTTAATAATGATAGGCGGTGGAAAAATTCAACTTAGTGTTAAAATCATTTTGAGGTATCTAAATTTTTTATGTGAATCGATTGTCACGATCTGATAAAATTTACAATTTTTCTCCATGAAGTATAACAACTTCATTGATATAAATACATGAAATTTATTAGGGGTTAGATCCTCTCTTATCAATAAGAAATATAAAAAACTTGTAATTCATTCCATAATGACCCACATACGATCATTATTATTAGATGTCTTAGTAAATCTAGTAAAAAAGTGAATTTGATGTTTTACCACTTCTAAATTGGTGTAGGGATTGGTTGTATGATACCATTTATAAGTTTTTTATTATCCTATACTTATTGGCATTACATGTATCTTGACACATAGTTTTCAATTTCTAGTTTCATGTTTTACATATCAAAGGTCCCTTTTATATCCCTATACGTCTTGAAAATACCATGTTTTATAGAGATGTTCAATCTCTGATATTTATCCAAAAATAACCTTTTTATCTTAGGTATTGATGTTGCATAGTCCCTTTCCAAACATTGAAACACTTTCTTCATAGATGATATCTATAAATCCTCAATCTTCAATGGATGTAATAATTGTTTTAACCATTTTCATCTTATTAAGACTTATTTATCTTATCCTTAAATATGGTTGGAAATTACTTGTAAAATAAATGATTTTCCCCTTGATAGTTTTTATACCCAAATTTACTAAATCTATGAACCTAGGATCCTTTTCCATCCACATCATGGATATAACACCATGAGACTTTCTACTCAATGCATCTTCTACTTTTATTGTTTTCTAAGGTGGTTTTATATTGTATAGTCATATTAATTGATTTTTTCCAGTCAACTCATGTGTATCATGTTATTCTCTTTATTTGTGAATATATAATTTAAACTTGTTTGATCATTATATATGTCACATATCTCCCCATATATACAATGAATATAAATTTTAAATTAAAATATTACAAATACTATTTCATGATAATGATTTGGATAGTTTTTCTCATGGTTCAATTTCTATGATTCATAAGCAACAACTCTATCATTATACATAATACCAAACCCTAGTATGCTCTTTAATACATCACTATATATAACAAGTAATCTTTTATGAATGGTAGGGTCAATACTAATTCATTGATCAATATTTTCATTAATTCATAAAATATTTATTTACACTCCTTATAAATTTTAAATTTATCCCCATTATATTAAAACTTGATTAATAGATTAGATAATTAGTTAAAATTTTCAAAAAATCATTGATAGTAACTAGTTAAGCAAATGAATCTACACATATAAATATATTCATAAGCGTGGGACAATATTTAACAGCATTTGTCTTTTTAGGGTCAACTGATATTCCATCCTTGGATATAATATATCCAAGAAAAGAAACTTGGTGAATCTAAAATTTAAACTTATTGATGAAGATCCCATTCTTTATAATTGTATTTTTTTCATTAAGGATGGATACCTTTATGTGAATAATGATGTTAATATGTGTAGAATAGGAATGATTTGAAATGCGTTTATAGTTTTCCCAATCAAAGTGTTATTATATATAGATTAAATAATTACCATGAGTCATGGTAGAATAACTACCTTGAGTTTTGGAAAAGGTAATATGTGTTTCTACCACCATTATTCTTATGATAAAGAAATAAATTATTCTTGAATGTTTATAAGTTGTAGAAATTTCTACCAAGATTTTATTTATATAAGGAACAATTTATCAGAAATGATATTTGAAGAAAGTGGGTTTCAAATAAGAAGTGGAGTTCTAACCTTTTTGTCACAAGCTTGAAATATAGAAGATTACATTAGAATTTTTTTAGATGAGGTAGATTAAAAAAGAAATCGAGAGTATATGGTTCTAGATTCATTAATTAATGTAAATTATAGTTTCATTATTATGTGTTGGATAATGAATTTTGATATGTTACCAAAAAATGTTCATCTAAAGGACATCCTAACTAGCCATTTATCCTAGCCACCACTGGTATCCAACCATAGTTAAATCATGTTTACAATCAAGAGAGGCCTGGGGATTTCATTACACCTGCATGGGTTATGAAAAGTGTGAAGGTGTGAAGGTTGCCTATAAATTACTATGGGGGTCAGACATGGTGGAGTACTGGTGATCACATACACGATAATTTCTAAAAAGAGATGATGGAGTGTGAAGAATAATAAATAATATCCCCCCATAGTTTCAGTCTGATGTAGGATGAGTTTAACACACACTATTAATTTTTAATGTATGTCACACACAATTTAAAATTATGCTGCATGAATTTATTATGAATATTCTTAAACGTATAATATTCAAGGGTTTGAATCACATGAGTTTCATGATGTGATCCCCTACAATAGAAGACCAATGACTCTAACACTATGCGAGTAACGATGTGATTAAATAGTTATTCTTGTTGTATCTATAATGGTGATTGAGTAGTGTTTCAAAGTTAAATTAATGGGAAATTATAAAATCAAAGAAAATCATATAGTTGATGAATTTTGTGAAAAAATAAAGATTTTATCATTATCGAAAGCAACAATGAGTTCCCCAGAAGTAAAATATTGAACAAAGTAGAAAAAAAATTATTTGGTTGTTACATTCAATACAGTAGGAAAAAAGTTCTTAAGACTTAATGGGTATATAAATTTAGTGGATCATAATATTTTGGATCATATAACTTGATCATATGAATTAACTACGAAAATTTCTTATATTAATTTTATAGAACATGTAAGACTTTTTTAATGTATTGTGAATAAATTATACGACGTCCACATGCTGATATTCATGAAAATTTTCATTTTAATGCGATATAGGATGAGGATATTTTGTGAAATAATAATTCACACCACATAGAATAAATCCATAATAATTATCAATGATAAATTTCTATGAGGAATTATTTTTAGACAAAAAATATTATATAAGAGTTTGTGAGATTTCTATTTTACATGAAGTTGAAATATCTAAGTATTTAGATATATTTTAATTAATTCAACAACTTATTTTTTAATTGGTTTAAACATGAAATAATCATGGTACTTAAATTACAGAGTTTACCATTCTCAAATAGGGGAATATTATTCAACATTGGTTTTTTCCTTTCCATATATTCTATGATTCAACAGGAAAGAATCATGAGATGCTTTGATAGTAGTCATACTAAGAAGAAAGTGTCATCTATTAAAGAAGATATTATGATATAGATTTAACTACAACACTATTTTCCTTATTTAGAGAGTAGAGTTTTACCTATAATATTTATGTATTTTAGAAGAATCTGAAGGAATTTTGAATAATAGTTGCTTCTATACATGATGATTGTCTCTTGACATCGATACTATTAATAATCATTGTGATCAAATAGTCATAGTGAGTCCAAGTGGAGAACAAGGATATCCAAATTGTATATGTTTTGATAACTCTTTTTTGGTTTAAGACCAATTCATTAGTTCATGGAGGTGTCTACAAGAATATATGGTTCTTATCCAAATAAAGACATAAAAAATAGTGGTTACATTGTAAATAATACCATATCTGAGAAGTGGATGATACTTTCCCAACACCTATGTGAAACTTGAACTGTAATTAAAATCACTAACATTTGTTTTGATAATATAATATATGTACAAGAAAATATTAGAAAATGGTAAAGAGTTGCCTCTCACATCAAGTATGAACCTTGAAAATATTTTGTGATGCTATTATTATCTATTTTATCATTACATTATACGGATAAGATTAATAGAAAATGAAATTGATCTATTCCTTTTAATCAGGGAAGAGGTTCAAGTGTAATAGGTGTTAATTAAATTTAGAAATAAAAACTTGGAAAAATTTGGATATACCAATTCACCCTATTTCTCAATGTATCTACATGATCAGTTAGTCTCTATAAGTTGTATTGGATCATAGTTATACCTCTGATTGGATTAGTTTTTACCCAATTACTTTTACAAGATCTATATGATGTGCAGATTGGAAGTTGATCCAAAAGTTTTTCAAGTGTAATAATTTTTCTATACACCTACTGAAGCATACATGAATGTTTTTTATAAAATTTTGAAAAATAGTAATAGAAGAGAGTAAAATAAATTAATGAAAATATTATGGGATAATAATAATACATAACTACTTTAAGCTAATCAAAGTGGAATATTCTCATTTATCAAATCTATTGAAAGTGAACCTTTTATAGTATGAAGCTCAATCCATAAATAATCTATAAAAGATAAGTCTATAAAAATTATTGAGGAATTATAATATTCAATTTAAAGGTATGTGAATAATATTCCCCAAGATGTAATCGCTTATATACTTTCATTTTTCAAGGAACAAAATGGAGAAAAATCATAGCTAGAGAAAGATTTAAAAATAAGTGGAAACTGATTTGGCCCAGAAATTATAAAATGTAAAATTCCTCACACAATTTATGAATGATAAGGAAGAATATATATCTATTTGTTATTAAATATTTTTATTTATTGAAGAGGATTTACAAAGACATGTTTATGAGAATATATTGACAAAATTTACTATTTAATATTATATTTAGAAGCTGAAGATAGATTGGGAAGTCACATTTGGATTATTTAAGGATGAAAAATATTCCCCCAACATGAAGTGTCTTTTTAGTGGGGTAAAATTGAGATACATGGAAGCTAAATGTGATATAAATTCCCTAAATATAGTAAAAAGGGATGAAACCACACAAGTGAAACCTAAAATCTTGATAAGATGGATAAAAAACATCAAGATTCAAGTTCTAAAAATTCTGGATAACATTCTCTCCAAAGAAGAAAACTAAGGTTTTTAGGACATTTTTGGTATTTTTATAGGTTTTTTCATAGATAATTATATCATTGTAAAAATATATAAGTTTCATAAGTTTAATTAAATACACAATTGATGGGGATAAATCTTAATAAGAGGTAACATCCAAAAATTCTAAAAAATTCATCTAACTCAAATAGATATGGAAAACTTGGATATATTTGTAATATTTACAATGGTTTTGGTCATATGAATGATTTCTGAACATCTCAACACATATAAAAAGAAAATATGAATGGGTGGTAACAAAAATTAGGGAATAAATAAGAGACTACCTTTTTCAATAAGATAAAGCAAGATAGTATGAGAATTCTAGATGGAGTGATACATCAAAAAGAATAGTTTCTTATATTTTGGACAAAAGGGAACAACATGACCGATGGAAAAAATTCAAGGATGTATGTTTTGGAATCAAGAAAAATAAAAAATGTAAATTAATTCATGAAAATCACGGAGAGACTAATTTGATGAAAGTACTTTAGAATAAACAATCATATTGAGTCTCTAAGAAAGCTATCAATGTACCAAATAAAGCTTAATAATCTGACTTGGATATTTTTTATAAATAAAAAATAGATGTAACAAGAACAATAAGAAGCCATTTCTCAAGAAAAATATAATATTCTTTATTCTGAACACAAATTTCAAGAGAGGTTTTCAAAAAATGAAGACCCAAGTATTAAAGCAAAGTTGTATGGGAGGTGAAACAGAGATAAACAAAAAGATAAAGGGTTCTTAAAACTATTTTTATTACAAGGTGAAGACTTAAATAAAATGGGTATTGCACCAAGTGATGTATATATAAACATCCCATACAAAGTAAATATATCAATGAGGAGTTCTATACTACGCAAAGAACGGAAAAATCTTAAAGTAAAATATGAAAGAATGAGGATTAGAGTGAAATCAGAAACTTGGTTGAGAGAAAATACTCAACCATTATATTCACATTGATTAATTAAGAAAACCACCTATTTCCCTTAATTTTTAGGTTTTATTTGAGTTCTATTTAAGGAAAATAAATGAAGGTGAGACTAGTAGGTGGAAGAGATTTCAAATCTAGATAAAAATATAATCAGAAGGAAACTAGAATCACTACTCTAGACTTAGTGAAAGCGTAATTTGTTACATACTAGTGTTTACTCAACATGAAAAATATTTAAATTTTCTGATGGAAGGGACTCATATTGATGAAAATGAGTTGGATTGTCTTCTTTATAGAGATACAAGTGGGATGAGTTTTGATAAGCTTCCAAAGTTCTTTATTATAAAAAATCTAACATATTTAAAGTGATTGAGGTAATTTAATTGAAAAGATATGGGATTATACTCTCTCTTAATTGGTCACAAAAATAAAGGCCTATCATTAAGGTGTATAAACTTTTTAATCAATGAAATAAAAGTGAATGATTATAAAAGACTCAAGGTTTATTTATAAAGTCTAAAACCTTATATATTAAGAGTTCATACCTTGTGGTGTGGTCTATAAGAAAAAATTTTCAAATTACCTTAATTACTATAATATGGAATCTCTTGAAAACTCTCTTTACAATGAAGGATAAGGTATGATAATCTCACTTTTACCCCTAATTTGTTCGTATAAAAGTTATTTATAAAATGAGAGTGTTGGTTGATGAGTATTCTAAGATAAAGGTGATGTTTTTATACCTCTTACTTGAACTATTTACAGAAATTTATTGAGATGAGTGTAGGTTAAAATCTATTGATAAATCTATTTTTCGTCCCCTTAATTGAATAATTGGAAAATGGTATGACATGAATGAAAAATATCGACAACATTTAATAACATGGTAACTCACTCTTGTTTTCTACATTAGGTTATCCTTTGTAGACAAAGAGTTGTTCAACTAAAGGATCATAGCTAAGTGAAAATGTTACGAATCATCTTGGATACCCTAGTACCCTGATACTCGAGATGGGATTGACATAACCCAAAGATCGTTCTAAATCCCCTCAGGTTGGTGACTTTCACCTAACATCACAAAAGTTAAAAATGGGAATGATTTTCCTCTATAACAGTGGAAGAAATAGAAATAAATCAGTATGCTAAAAAGAATACTCCATAGGAAAAATAGTTCCAGAAGTCAAATAGGTATAACAAAACCCAAAATTACATCACAAATTACTAGAAAGATAATATAAACATCCCAAGTCCCAATGATCACAACACTCCAAGACCATAATATCAATAATAAATTCCACCTCTAAGTGGTGCTTTCCACTTTCTCGAACCTAATAGGAGTAAATCTATAAATTCCCAAAGAAAAGGTAGGGTGTGGGCTAAAATCCTAGTAGGGTCTCACAAAGTGTTCCATAATAATATTCCATAATAAATAAACCAAAGCATGCTTTAAATTTCAAATATAACTTGCATGGAAGTGCATTTGAATATTTAAAATAAAACAAAATTGTCATTTCAAATGATGGAAAACATTTCAAATAAGAATTAAATAAACACTTTATAATTGTTTTTATATAAATCATTAGACATGAGAAAAATGTTTCATAAATAATGGAATATATATATATATATATGAAAACAAGACAAAAAGAAACATGGTAATATTCCAAGTGGTACAGTATTTTCCAGTTATGATATCCTCAAACACTTATATATATGATCATGGTGATGTTCACACATGTCCCTCATGCTCAAGATGAATAGGACCCATCAATATCCTACTGGGCATAAGATACACCAAAATATGTTTTTTTGAGTTGTAAAGTGTCAATATTTTTATAAGGAGTTACCATCATAGTGTGTTTGTGAAAAATAACTTACTAATGACCTCAGATCGCATGTGATCAATAAATTAACCAATAAATGGAAAATTATTTCAAAATAGGTACAAATGGAACTTCCCCATTTTCGATTTCAATATGAAATCTTTATTACAAAACTAAACATAGGTTTTCATTGCATCAATTTTTTCATTTTAAAATAAAACCAACCATTGGTTTGTATCATTTTAATTTAATCAATTAAAAAAAAGGAATCAATTCAAATCATTTGATAATTTCCATCAATTTCATCTTATCCCCAAAATTACAATTCCATTGTAATTGGGGTTTTTCCCCAAAATCCATACCATGGAAATTCAATTTCCAATTTTAATGAATTGGTTTTTCATAATTAAATTTAAAATAATTTTTTTTAAAAATCAAATCAATGTTTAATCAATTTTCTATCTTAAACAGAACCCCTACCTTTTCCATAGAAACACAACTCCTGCAACTGAACCTTACAAGAAGAATGTGGGAACAAAAGATCTAGGAAATCAACCTAGAAACAAGATTAAAAAATAGAGAGTTAAGATCCATCAACCCCTAGATGATCAATCAAACTCTCATGAGGGAAAGATATAGAGATTTTGAGATAAGGATACCACTTACCTAGAGAGACACACCACAAGTGCAACAATAATAGATTGCTTAATGAAATGATACAAATGGTTAGGATAGATCCAAAATCACATGGGGATTGATATAGGTTAGTAGAAAGGAAATTTGGAGAAATGGGAATACAAATTTCATCCAAGCCCCCTATTTGAAATAGAAAGTTGGGACTTTACATGACCTGTAACCAGATTTCACACCATGTAATTTTAAAGTCCCCCATATATTAAAAAAATCATCTCTTTTTATTAAAAAACCTATTTTTAATTTATAAAAAATATGTAAATTGTACATGATATATATACATACACAATATATTCCAATTTCAGGACATATTCTAGGCAATTATTGCACATTATGTAACCAAATTACATGGTGTGTAAATCCCCAGTATATCGTAGAATGCATAGGTTTGATGCTGAAAATTCCAAAAAATCCCCGACTTCACCATTACAAGTATCCTTCAAATTCCTTCTCAGTACTACCTAGAAAATGAAAAAGTAAAACCTTGAAAAATATTATAATGTACCTAATATAAACGAAATATGATGTTACAACCTCCCCACCATTGAAACATTTTGTCCCTAGAAATATTATCCAGAAGTTTCCATATCGAAAAGTTGAGGCCACTACACCCTCATTAGTGCCTCATGTTCCCATGTATCATAAGAATCAAAACTATGATGCTATATCACTCAAACTAATGGAATCATCATCCCATGAAGTACCTTGGTCTCAGAATTAACCATCCTGATTGGATGCTCAATCATAGGCAAATCAGTCTCAACATCGAGATCACTCTAGCCCCAAACATGAGATTTATCAGAAATATATTTTCACAGCTACGATAAATAGAACACATAATGTATTTATTTTAACTATGTTAGAAGTGATAAACAATAATACACTTTACCCATTTTCTCAATAACCTTAAAAGGACCCAAAAAATGAGTAACAAGTTTCCCCTTCCTCCCAATCCATTGATGACCCAAATGAGGTGAATCTTTCAAGAACACCTGATCACCAACTAAAAATTCCTAAAGTATATAATGATAATATCCATACAATTTATACCAACTCTATACCATAAATAACCACTAATGGATCAACTAAACCTTTACTACCATCTCTTGAGCTCAGGTTAGTATAACCAATGAACTTTCATTGATCTTGGACCAACACAATAAAGATTTATAAGGCTGACCATACAAGGCCAAAAAAGGAGTTATTCTGATTCTGGAATTGTGACTATTGTTATAAGAAAACTCAACCATACCGAAATGGTCATCCCAATATCCACCAAATTTGAGAACATATTCAAAAAGAATATCCTCTAGAATCTATATATCCCTCTTAGTCTAGCCATTCATTTATGGATGGTAGGGTATACTCAAACGAGAATGAGATCCTAGTGCCTCTTATGGGACTCTATATAATAGAGAAGTAAACAAAGGATCTATATCATAGAATAACATATGAAACTCTATTAAAATAAACAATCACTTTCAAATAGATATTTCCAAACTTCTTAACTTTTTTTGTATTCTGAATGGGTAGGAAGTGAGCCTATTTAGTCAGTCTGTCGATCAAAACCCATATCAAATTATTCTTTATCTGGTTATGTGAAAAAAAAACCCATAAATTCCATAGATGTAACACCCCAAGATTCCACGACACGTTTCCCTTTCAATAATTCAATAACTTTCATTGTTCGCAATTTTGAGATTCTAACACACCGTGACCAATCAAACTAGCCGTTATGAATAGTAATACCCAATTTTTGAAATTTTATAAATTTTGTCATTAAAAATGGACTTCATTTTTGGATTTCCAATATCGAAATTCGCCTAGGGTAAATTTTTGGTATTTCTCTAAAAACTTTCAATTTTTGATGAATAGTGAAAACACTTAGTTATTGGTTAAAACCGACTTTTTATTTAAATAATTATTTATTTTGTTTAAATTTATTTTAGGTCAAAATAGATAATTAATACCTATATAAATTCAATGTAAATCATTAGAGTCATTTTATAATAATTTTAGACATATAAAGATTTTATTGAACTTTTCACTGTCTTTTACCCATCTCCTGGGAGAATTTGCAAATTCACATAAAACTTAATTTTACCGCTTCTGTGAGTGGAATTTCAAAAATCTAAGAGACACAGTTAATATGAAGAAGTAAAATGTGGTTCAATGATAAAAATAATTTTTGGTGAATAGTAACTTTTTACTTTTATTTACCACGATAAAATGTAAATAGGGTAATTAAGGGTAAAAATGATATTATTATTACCCTAAAATATGTCCTAATTCTATTGGCTAAGTCTAATTCGACAAAAAAAACCTTAGGAATAAAATATGAACCTCTTTGGTCCACTTGGATTAGATTTGGACTTTTATTATTGTTTAATTCAAAGAAGAGTTAAAAGAGTTAAAATCAAAGTTTAATAACTAAAACATTTTTAATATATGGTTATACATAAGATAAATTCGATTATAAATATTCATTAGAAATATAAAACGATTTCCTACATGATGGTATTTTATTTATAATTTTTATAAATTAAATAATTTAATATATTTATGACACAATGATGATGCAGTAATTACCTTATTAGTGGAATATTAAAATAATTGATATTATAAATACCCAAATAAATATAATTTGAGACTTTTAATGAATTCAAAGAATTTTATTGTTTAATATAACATGTTAGTATTGATTAAATGAATTTGGTTCTAATTAATAAAGTTTTTAAGACTTTAACAAAAATAGATTGTGGAATATTGTCAAAATTGACAAAAAGAGTTTTTAAAACAAATATTATATTATTAATTGATATTATATTCCTAAAATTCTATGGTTCGGACAAAATACTTATATAATGATAGGTGTATCATTAATGGACCACTTGGGGGTCACTTAGAAGTATACAGAAAGTTTATTAACTATATAATATAAAAATACAAAGAGACATGGTAAATGTCAAACTATTGAACTAAGAGTTAAATATAAAATATAGGGTTACTATAGTGACCCAAACCTGTCTAAAATCCATTGTTTGAAAGTATTTAGACCCATACCCACCTTAAAATTTAACTAATACACTTTGGATCCATTATAAATCGAATATGAATTTATTATAAAAAAATATTTCTAGCTTTTCCAAAGGTTCCCCTCACCCCTCTTATAAAAGGGAAATCCCCCTTCTCTCTAATTCACATCTTCAAAGCCTTTTGAATTGGCCAAACCCTGCCCAAATATCCTCTAAACTTGCCTCAATTCAACCTAGAGGCCTTAGTTTGATCATAAAGCCAACCTAAGTATCCCTTTTGGTCAAATCAAAAGGAAGAACCTGAAGAAGAGGTAATGTTTTCACCACCCTCTTTCAAGTTACTTTCTTCTTCAACTTCTTCTTTCTTTTTTATTTCCATTCTAAAATAATAAATCTAGTATATTCTATATAATGTGATGTTATTATAAATATGGTACAACCATATTCAGTATTCTATCCATCCTTTGAATGACATGTCATCATACGTGCGTACGTACGACTTACCGTCTCCACGTCGTGGTGTAATTGTTATTAAATATATTATTATTTGGATGGGAGTAATAATGATGTGTAATTCATGTAAATAATAAATATGAAATGATAATGATTCTGTATATACGATATAACATCCAATTATATATTATTTTAAAATCAAAAGAATGATATTGTTGCTCGTGCGTACGTACAGACTATTGTCTCCACGAATGCGATGAGATTGATTCTCCATCGTATCCATTCAAGTATAATTTTAATTTGATGATTAAAAATAATGTTTAAGGACTTTATATAATTATGAATATGAATAATATACAACCTATCCATTACAAAAATTTCTTATGTAACAAAATATATAAAATAAAATGAGTAAGTTAACACCCGAAACGACGATAACACTAAAATATTATTAACAAAGCATTACCCATATGGAGCACCTTGATCCACAGCATGGAGGATCAATTTTATATCGCTTCATGAGGAAGAAACCACCAATATTCAATGGGAGTACAAATCCATTAGTAGCTGAGAAATGGATAAGTTCCCTAGAGAAAAAATTTCAGGCTTTGGGGAGTAGTGAAAGGGAAAAAGTTTTCATGGCAGTTTATCGCCTCACTTTAGATGCTGATCAACGGTGGTCATGGATACAAAACACGAAGGAATATGATGAAGTATAAAATATGGAATGGATGTATTTCAAAGAGCGTTTCTTAGAAAAATAATTTCTTCATGACCATCGAGTAGATATGGAACGGAAATTTCGGAGTCTGAGGCAAAAGGAGGATGAGAATGTCGCAAAGTATGAGGCTAACTTTACAAGGTTATCAAGGCATGCAGCAGATTATATACGTAACCCAATAAGTAAGATTGATCATTTCTTTGATTGGTTAAAACCATTTCTCCGTCGAGAATTAGTCTTACAATCTTTCTCGTCGTACGAAGATATTATCTCATGTGCTATCAAGAAAGAAAAGGAATTTGGTAAGTCTTACAACTTTAAGGAAAAGAAAGAGAAGTAGAGTACTGCTGAGCACTCTAGAAATAGAAATAAACGGAAGAATGGAAAAGTTTATTATCCATCCTGCAGTAAATGTGGGAAGAAACACCCCGATACTTTCTTGAAGGGAATGGGAGTCTATTACAAGTGTGGAGAAAAATGCCACCAAGCTCATGATTTCAAGGGAAAGAGAGTTGTTGTCAACATGGAATGCTATAATTATAGATAAATGGGGAATTATGTAGATAAATTTCCTCAGATTCAGTGGAACTTACCTCAAAAAAGGCTAAGGGATCAATGCCAAGCTTATGCTATCACTACTGCTGAGGTTGAAGATCCGAAAGACGTGGTGGCAGGTAATTTAATGGTTTCCTCAAGTTTATCCAATAATTTATTTGATTCTGGATCATTTCATTGTTTCATATCTTTCTAGTTTGCTAAGAAAAATATATATTTCCAATTTGATTTAACAAGGGAGTTATCAGTCAAAAATTCTAAGGGAAGTATCATTGCAACAAAGTTTTGTAAATAAGTCCCCATTAGAGCACATAAATGTTCTTTATCTTCTGATGTCATCATCATACCTATGATTGAATTTGATATAATCCTCGGTATGGATTGGCTTTCGGACCACGATGCAAAAATTTATTTTAAGAAGAATAAGGTTAATATTCTTGATGATGATGATAAGGAACACCTTATCTTTAGATCAAAATTGTCACCACCTAATTATTATCTAGATCTACCCCTAGTAGCTCAACTAAATTCATTTATCCGAGAGGAAGAGAATAAAATAACTACGGGTGAGGAAAGGAATGTTCAAATAGAGGATGTACCTATTGTAAAAGAATATGTAGATGTGTTTCTGGAAGATTTACCTGGACATCCTCCAGAATAAGAAATTGAGTTTTCTATTGATTTAATTCCTGGTTCAATGCCCATATCAAAGACCCCTTATAGAATGGCCACTGTGGAATTAGTGGAATTAAAGAAACAACTAGAGGAATTGAGTAATAAGGGATTTATTCACCCTAGTGTTTCTCCATGGGGAGCCTCTGTCATTTTTGTTAAGAAGAAAGATGGATCTATGAGGTTATGTATCGACTACCGGGAAATCAATGCTATAACAATAAAGAACAAGTATCCCCTACCTCGCATTGATTATTTATTAGACAAACTTCATGGGTCTCAATAATTTTCAAAGATCGAACTTCGATCTGGATTCCATCATTTTTGTGTGAAGAAGGAAGACATTCCAAAGACAACATTTCGAACCAGGTACATGCATTACGAGTTTACTGTAATGCCTTTTGGATTAACTAATGCACACTCTGTATTCATGGATCTAAGGAACAGAGTTTTCAAGGAATATCTTGATGATTTTGTGGTGGTATTTATTGATGACATCTTGGTATACTCCAAAATCTATGAAGATCATAAAAATGACTTGCACATTATCCTGAAGACTCTTAGAAGACATGAATTATATGGGAAGTTTAGTAAGTGTGAATTCTAGCTTCAGGAGATCTCTTTTCCTGCCCATATTTTCTATAATGAGGGAATCTCTGTTTATCCTTCTAAGACAAGAGCAATCCAATAATGGCAAGCACAAATGAGTATAAACAAGGTACATAGTTTTATTGGATTAGCAGGTTATTATCGGCGTTTTGTCCTGAACTTTGCTCGATTGGATAACCCATTAACAAAGATCACACGTAAATGGGTTAATTTTTTTTGGAAAAAAGAGTGTGAAGAATGTTTTGAAGAACTTAGGAGAATATTAGTCAATGATCCTATATTGACTCTACCATCGGGGAATGATGGGTTTGTTATTTATAGTGATTCTTCAAATAAAGGACTTGGTTGTGTCCTTTTGCAGAAAGATAGGGTTATTGCCTATGCATCACGACAGCTAAAAATTCATGAGAAAAACTATCCTACTCATGATCTTGAGTTAGTAGCTGTAATATTTTCTTTGAAGATTTGGAGATATTATCTCGATGGTGACAAATTTGAGATTTATACTGATCACAAGAGTTTGCAGTATATTTTCTCACAGAATGAACTCAACATGAGGCAAAAGAGATGGCTTGAACTACTCAAGGATTATGATTACACGATACACTACAACCCGGGGAAGGAAAATAAAGTGGCAGATTCTTTGAGCAGAAAAGATCATGGAGTTTTGAACATGATGAGAATTGAAAGGGATCCTATTTTCATGGATCTAGTGAAGATGGATATGGGAATTACCATGGAAGGTGAAACATTGATACTTTTTTCAAATGGTTTCCAAACCATCATTACTAGAAAGGATAAAGATTTCTCAGACCGATGATGAAGAGTTTCAATAGAAGATTAAAGCTGTGAATGATGGGATATTGAGAGACTTTGTGTATGAAATAGGAATTTTGAAATTTGGGAAGAGACTTTGTGTTCCTGATATACCTGACCTAAAAAGGGAATTGTTAGATGATGCTCATAGCTCCAATTTCTCTATACACCCTGGGAGCACCAAAATGTATAGAGATTTGAAGGATCATTTTTGGCGGGACAACATGAAGAGGGAGATTGTTGATTTTGTGTCAAGATGTATGGTTTTTCAACAAGTGAAAGCTGGAAGGAAATAGCCTGGAGGATTCATGAAACCTCTTCCCATACTGGAGTGGAAATGGGATAATATTATGATGGACATTGTCATGGGGCTACCAAAGACTCCTAGAAGGAACGCTGCAATATGGGTTATTTTTTATCGTCTTACCAAGTCAGCACATTTTCTTTCTATAAGAGAGGATCTGCCAATTGAATGCCTAGCAAGACTATATATTAATGAAGTTGTGAGACTTCATGGAGTACGCCTATCTATTGTTTCTGATCGTGATCCCCGTTTAAATTCAAGATTCTGGAAAATTCTTCAGAAATCCCTGGATACTGAACTTCATTTGAGCACTGCCTACCACCCCCAAACTGATGGACAGTCTGAACGGACTATTCAAACCTTTGAAGACATGTTGAGATCTTTATCACATGACTTTCAGGGTATGTGAGGTCAATATTTACCTATGGTGGAATTTTCCTATAATAAGAGCTTCTATTCAAGTATTCAGATGACACCATATGAAGCGTTATACGAAAAGAGAGGTCACACACCAACATGTTGGGATGATGTTGGTGAAATAAAACTCATAGGCCTAGAACTGGTGGATGAAGCGATAGAAAAGGTGGAGGTAATCTAAAACCACATCAAAGCAGCTCAAAGTAGGCAGAAGAGCTATGCTGACAACCAGAGGAAAGATTTGGAATTTCAGGTAAGAGATCAGGTTTTCTTGAAGGTATATCAATGGAAGGGTGTTATAAGTTTCGGAAAGAATGGAAAATTGAGTCCCAGGTACATCGGACCATTCAAAATTCTAGAACGAATTGGGGTTGTAGCTTACTGTTTGGCAATGCCGCCAAGTCTCTCCAAAGTTTACGATGTGTTCCACATTTCACTGTTGAGAAAATACATGCCTGACACAAGGCATGTACTTACCTATGAGGAATTAGAACTGGAACCCGATCTGTCTTATTGTGAAGATCCTGTCAAGATTATTGATACGAGAGAACAAGTGCTCAGAAACCGGACGACTCGTCTGGTAAAAGTTTTATGGAGAAACCATAAGATGGAAGAGGCAACGTGGGAACCTGAGGAACTTATGATGAAGAAACACCCGAGTATTTTTAAGCAATAATATTCTAAAAATTTCTTATTATGAAATTATTTGAATGAGGGGAGAATGTAACACCCCAATCTTCCACGGTACGTTTCCCTTTGAATAATGCAATAGCTTGCATTGTACGCAATTTCAAGTTTCTAACACACTGTGACCAATAAAACTAACCGTTATGAATAGTAATACCCACTTTTTGAAATTTTATAAATTTCATCTTTCAAAATGGACTTAATTTTTGGATTCGGAATATCAAAATTAGCCGAGGGTGAATTTTTGGTATTTCTCTGAAAACATTCAATTTTTGATGAATAGTGAAAAACACTGAGTTATTGGTTAAAACCGACTTTTTATTTAAATAATTTTTTATTTTGTTTAAATTTATTTTAGGTCAAAATAGATACTTAATACCTATATAAGTTCAATGTAATTCATTGGAGTTAGTTTATAATAATTTTAGACATATAAAAATTTTATTGAAATCTTCACCGTCTTTTACCCATCTCTTTGGATAATTTGCAAACTCATATAAAACATAATTTTACCACTTCTTTGAGTGGAATTTTGAATTTCCGAGAGACACAGTTAATATCAAGGAGTAAAATGTGGTTCAATAAGATAAAAATAATTTTTGGTGAATAGTAACTTTTTACTTTTATTTACCATAGTAAAAAGTAAATAGGGTAATTAAGGGTAAAAATGATATTATTATTACCCTAAAACATGTCCTAATTCTATTGGATAATTATAATTAGACCAAAAACAACCTTAGGAATAAAATATAATCCTCTTTTGTCCACTTGGATTAGATTAGGACATTTATTATTATTTAATTCAAAGAAGAGTTAAAAGAGTTAAAATCAATGTTTAGTAAATAAAACATTTTTAATATAGGGTTATACACAACATAAATTATATTATAAATATTAATTATAAAGATAAAACGATTTCCTACATAATGGTATTTTATTTATAATTTTTAGAAATTACATAATTTAATTTATTAATGACACAATGATGATGCAGTAATTAACTTATTGGTGAAATATTAAAATAATTGATATTATAAATACCCAAATAAATATAATTTGAGACTTTTAATGAATTAATAAAATTAAATTGGTTAATATGACATGTTAGGATTGATTACATGAATTTGGTTTGAATTAATAAAGTTGTTAGGATTTAAAAAAAAATCAATTGTTGAATAGTGTCAAAATTGACATAAAAGAGTTTTTAAAACAAATATTATATTATTAATTGATATTATATTCCGAAAAATATAAGGATTGTCCAAAAGACTTATATAATGATAGTTTTATCATTAATGGACCACTTGGGGGTCTCTTGGAAGTATATAGTATGTTTATTAACTACATAATATAAAAATACAAAGAGACATGGTAAATGTCAAACTATTTAACTAAGAGTTAAATCTAAAATATAAGGTTACTATAGTGACCCAATCCTATATAAAATCCATTGGTTGAAATTATTTCGACCCATACCCACCTTAAACTTTAATTAATCCACTTTGGATCCATTAGAAACCGAATATGAATTTATTATAAAATAATATTTCTAGCTTTTCCAAAGGTGCCCCTCACCCCTCTTATAAAAGGTCTCTCCCCTTCCCTCTAATTCACACCATCAAAGCTATTCTGATCAGACAAAACATGCAAAAATATACTCTCAAATTCCCTCAATTCAACCTATAGGCCTTAGTTTGATCAGAAATCCAACCTAAGGATCCCTTTTGATCAAATCAAAAGGAAGAACCCGAAGAGGAGGTAATGTTTTCACCACCCTCTTTCAATTTCCTTTCTTCTTCAACTTATTCTTTTTTGTTATTTACATTCTAAAATAATAACTCAAGTATATTATATATAATGTGATGTTATTATAAATATGGTACAACCATATTTAGTATTCTACCCATCCTTTGAATGACATGTCACCATACGTGCGTACATACGGCTTACCGTCTCCACGTCGTGGTGTAATTATTATTTAATATATTATTATTTGGATGGGTATAATAATGAAGTTTAATTCAGGTAAATAATAAATATTATATGATAATTATTCTGTATATATGATATACCATCCAATTATATATTATTTTAATATCAAAAGAATGATAATGTCGCTCGTGCGTACGTACGAACTACCGTCTCCACGAACGCGATGAGATTCATTCCCCATCGTATCCATTTAAGTATAATTATAATTTGATGATTAAAAATAATCTTTAAGGACTTGATATCTTTATTAATATGAAAAATATACAACCTATACATTAGAAACACGACTTATGTAACAAAATATATAAAAGAAAATGAGTAAGTTAACACCCAAAACGACGATAATACAAAAATATTATTAACAAAGCATTATTAGAAGATCATATATGATATCATAATTATGTATATGGTTCTTGTATAATTTAATAATAATGTCTTAACTATTATATAGTAGGTTAAAATACCATCGACTAAGGAAAAGTACAAGGTAAGGGTTTATTTCACAATCTCTTCATTATCCGAGGTTGTTTATACGTAATTATCTATTGGGACCTCTTTATCACCCACATCCATGTTTCTTAAAAATGTATTTCAAATAATTCTTACTATTTTATAGAATATGGGTTAAAGTCATTTATACCCTTGTTGAATTTTTATAAGAAGTTTATAAAGAAATATTTCTGTCGTTTTCCAAACAAGTTCCTTTTTAACCTTTTCGATAGAATTAAAGAAAGAATGTCTTTTTTAACTTATACAGCCGGTGCAGCTATTTCCCACCATTATAAAATCATCTAAGCTTCCCTTAAAAGCTTATAAGAATATTTTCAAAGTAAATGTTTTCTTTTATAATTATGTAACTTTTAAATGATTTTAAAAAAGAGATATTTCTCTCAAATAGTTTTGATTTCATCTATGTCAACATCATTTGATGGATTTTAAGCTTATTTGAATTTTATTTATTATGATACAAAACTTCCATATTGTATTGAAGGTTTTGTGATATGTTTGACTGTGAATGTTTTATTTTTATACCATTCATGGTTTATGGAGAAATTATTGACATTTCGTATGCTAGTTTTAATACGAATGTTTATGTTATGTTTAAACCTGTTAATATGAGGAATGCATTGGACTTAATAAGTGACGGGTGGAGCCCGCTATAGCTCCTCGATGTATTGGCAAGAATAATGAGACAAACTAGTGTCTTGCCATGAGGCCTTGAAAAAATATTATTTGTAGTCTTGGCACGGGGCCTTGGCTACGTGGTTATGATAGTCTGGCATTATTCATTCCATTATTATGAAAGTAGTTATTGATATTGCATGTGATTATTCAACTAGTAGAATATCCATGTGAATAAGTAAATGGAATTATTTCATTTTATCTTTTCCATATTATGCTAAAGTTCAAGTTTAAAAGGCTTTTGTTTTAGTTATACATTTCATTAAATGTTTATGTTTATTTATGAAAGTTTCCGCTATATTGTTATCCTTACTGAGAATCTGAGCTCACCCATTTCAATGTTTTAATTTTTCCCAGGACGTGAAGAAGTATTTTATGAATGACCTGCATGTAATGTATGGGGGGATATGAAGACAAGATGTTGTTATAGTTTTTTTACATTATGATGTAATGTAGGACTTATGAATATATCTAGTGTTTTCAAGGCTACTAATCTAATCGGTCTTTCGAGACTTGATCTTTTGTGATCATGCCAATGTTAAGTAATATTGCACTGACTCTGGGTAACTGGGGTCGAGGCATTACAATAGAGATATCATCCCTATTCAAAATTGGCACTGAAAGTGGATGAAGAAAACCTAAGGGTCTCCGGTTCTTAGCCTTGACCTACTGGCACGTATAAAAATGAGAGACAAAATCCTCAAGGTCAAATATCATACCTAGAAACCAATATCATTCCCGTATGTCATAGAACATATTAATGGTTCTTGGGTTCACTTCCCAATAGAAATTATGGAGATCCCCAATCATTTATTTTCTCACTGCTAACAGTACAACAAAGTGATTTAGAAAACATAGAATACCCTCTATGGAGAATGAACACTTAGTAATGGTCTCCGCACCATAAAGAGAGTCTCAAATTATGTATAACTCGTCATAAATATAATTTCTCTAAAGGATCATATTAAGAAGAGTGGTGGTAAACTGAGCATTTGTAAAAGACAACCTCAACCCCTATTTTCAAAACTCCAATACGAAGTTATGAAAAGATATCCTTCAAGTTACACTCTTCCGATGATTCCTTCACTTCCTTGTTCATAATTTTCCTTCTCAAAGAATTTTTGGTGGCATTCCCTTTCCTAGGGGTATAAGAAATTTCAACGTCAAAATATTCCAGGCATTCTACCCAACACCTCTGGTAAAGATTCAAATCTTTTTTATAGATGATATAAATCATTATTTCATGGTTGAAAAACATGGTAAACCTTTCTCTGAAAAGGAAATACCAAAAACTATTAAGAGCATGAATTATAACTAAAATTTAAAGGTAATGGTTTGGATAATTCTTCTTATATGGCCTAATCTTCTTAGATCCATAGGAAATGATGCAATGCACATGCATAAGAAAAGATCCCCAACCTGAAACCAATGAATTATAGAAGACCACATAGCCCCACCCCACCTCTAGAAGAGCCAAAACTGTAATAGTAGTAAAAATAAATTTAATCTAAAAAATGACTGTTACATTTGTCATCCCAAGAAAAATGCACTCCCTTTTTTGTTAGAGAAGTAATTAGAGAATCTAACTTTGAGAAATATTTTTGAAACCAAAGGAAGAAGCTCTAAATCCTGGAAACATTTTTTATTTGATCCCATTTCATAACATTTTTCACATTATTAGGATAAAATAAGATGCAATGTTATAACACCACATTTCCTAATAAATTCACTTATTGAATCCAAAAATTCCATTTTGATAGCATATCCTAAAGTCAGTGATTTCTCAACAATTACCGAATTGATCTTAAATGATGCATATGATCCTCATCAATATTAGAGTAAATAAATATTTCATACACAAATAATACAAAGAACGTATCAAGATACTCATAGAATACAATTTTCATCAAATACATATATAATATAGGATCATTAGTTTGAAAAAATGTCATAAAAAGGTACTCAAAATGGATATACCTACTCTAAAATGATTTTTTTGGAATGTTAGATTCTTTTATTCTCAACTAGTAATAACCATATCGAAGGAAAATATTTAAAAACCACTTTAACCCTTTTAAATGGTAAAATAGATCATCAATACATGGTAATATATACTTGTTCTTTACTATAACTCGATTAAGTTTTCTGTAATCAACAAAAAGGCTAAGTGGCCCATCACTTTCTCAGAAAAGAGAACATGAGACACCAAGGAGAAAAAACTCAAGCATATGAATCCTTTTTGTAAAATATCATCTATTTGATTCTTTAACACTTTCATTTTAAATGGTACCATGTTGTAAAAATTTATAGATGTTGGTTAAGTACCAAGAACTAAATCAATATAAAAATATAACTCTTTTACTAGTAGAAAACAAGAGAAATATAAAGAAAAACATTTGGTAACTAAATGATCACAAGAGGGAGATCACCACTAAAGGATTCCCACTATTTATCAAAATTGAATATATATATATATATATATATATATATTAATTTCTCTAACTCTAGATAAGATGTTTCAGTTTTACTCGACCTCTGGTTCCATTCTCCTGGAAAGATTCGACACACTCCATCAGGTACAGTAAAGGATACCCGTCGAAGATAATAATAAATTTGGGATTTATTTGAAATGAGCCAATCAATACTGAATATTATGTCAATCTGATTCATTTTGAGAGATAGAAAATCCCAAGTAAGATCAATCTCTGATAAAAATAACACACAAGTTGGACAAGGGGGACCCTTTTCTCTCTTCATTTCATGGTGTGTAGTAACATCATTCAGATAATATAAAATATCTATAGTAATATTTATCATATTAAAAATATGAGTTGATATAAATGAATGAGATGCACCAATATTAAATTAAGAAGCCACCAATGGTAAATCTATAGTGATGGTACCTCTCACAGTCGCGAGACCCGTATATGTCTCCTGTAGAGACTCTTCCACTACGTGAAGCATATTTATTCTAGATTCCTATGGATGGAACCCATTATATATTGAAGCATCTTATTTCACCACAATACTTTATTGTGATGAAGATCCAGTTCGACTATGTGGAGTATAATAGACATGATATAACTTCTGTAAGAGACCTGAGAATCTATAATAACATCAAATATTGGGTGCCTCAGTGTGAACCCATTTCTAGTGCACATTCGTAACACACTTGTATCAAATCAAAGGGTATATTAAAGGAAATGTAAGAGGTCTAGAAGAACCCTGCTATTAAGAACAGTTGAAATAGTGGGTACCCTAGACCCAACTATGCAGTACTTTTGATTACCATAACATGTGTACCACTAGATATGCATGATGTTATCTTACCATTATAGTGCATACTTTTCTGCATCCACTATAATAATGGTAATTTCCAAGGGTTAATTTTCATGTTGAGAGGTTATAGAAGATCCAAGGCTATAATGAGAACCTCAAGACACTATGAAATTAATATTAAATAAATGTTCTATGGTCTAGATGCATCTTACTGACTGGACACAGTAGATGTCTGACTATCAGGTTCTAGGGGCTCAAAAGCATTGAGACTTATTCTCATGAAGTTCAAACTTGGTGATCTCTAGTAGTGAGATCATGAGGACAGACCTTCCAATAGGAACACCACATGTTTTTGGTGTCATTGGTTGTTCATATCTATGGACATGTGTATTGGTCTCCTGACTTGAGACCATTACAAATGTATATCATTTGATCACTTACTTTGATGAAAGATGAAAACCATGAAAGTGATATCATGGTGAGGTAGTTTGTGTTGGGTGCATCGTTGGTGGTATGACATTGGCTGAATGGTCAAGAAATAATTTTTTGCTTCCAAGTTTAAGAAGTTGTATATCTTAGGCTTGGTTGATCAGGATGGTGATTCCTTCATAAGTATTTGGCCAAAGAATTAGAAAGGAAAATCCATCCGGATATATCAACAAATAATAAATCAAGAAAAGGACGATGAAATACTAGGTCGTCTCTCTCGCTGGGGAGTTTCCCACCTAGGCTTTTGGTGTTTTCTCGGTGATCTTTCAGTGGAGGCCGGTGATACCTTGAGTTCCTCCTTGGTTTTAGTTCTCTGATTACAACATCATCCCCTCTGTGGGTGCTCTCCATCTGGAGGGGATTTGGTTTCAGTTTCGGTTTATGTAGATCTGCGACTTCAAGTGCAGCGACATCCTCCTTCGTTTTTGGTTTCGAATTTGTAGATCTGCGGTGTTGGTTTCAATTTCATATTTTGGAGTTCCTAGGTCATCGGTTTCGGACCCCTCGTAGGCTCAGTAGGCATCCCATTTGTAGATCTATAGGCATCATTTTGTCTCTCTACAGGTCTCTGTTTTTCAGATCCGAGTGTCCCGGTTGCAGATCTGGGCAAAGGGCGAGGCTCACATTGGATCATCGGTGCGAAGGTGGTTGCTCGTGTAGGGTGGGCTCGCACAGGGTATTAAACTCGATGGTGCTGCTCGCGCAGGGTCTCAAACTTGATGGTTCTTCTTGCATAGGGTCTCAAACTTTATGGTACTGCTCGCGTTTTTCTAATGGATGTGGTGCTTGCTTTGGGGTGTGTCCACAATAGTTGCTGTTCGTGAAGAGTTGTGGTCGCCTTGATTTGGTGTGATGTTCGAGCATGCATGTGCTGTTCGCGAAGGTGATGTTTGAGTGCGCAGGTGATGTTCGAGCGTGCATGTTCTGTTCATGTAGGGTCTTGAGCGAGCTGATGCGGTTCGTGTAGGGGCCGACGATCATTGTTTTGGGCCGCGCAGGGGCAGGTCTGTGTGGAAGGGCCGGTGCGGTGAGCTGGTTTGCGAAGGAGTAGTCACGAGTTGCTGGTTTGCGAAGGAGGAAAGTTCTGTTCGTGTTGTGGAGTTTTGAATGCATGAGTGGTGGTCTTGTGAAAGGTGTGCTTGGGAGATTAAGTTTAGGCGGTGTTCTTTGTTTTCATGGAATCCGAATTGGAGAATTAGTGGAAGAAACTTTCTCTTATTAATAAAGAGAAATCATCGATCTACACATGAAAAAATGAACATGTCTTTCTGTCACATCGCATTCCACTCCTGGTGGTAGAGAAATTTTTAGCGAAACACTCATTCAACCCGAGGGCCTTTAAAAATACTCTACAAAATTTATGGAGATTGGAGGATGGAATTGCCATACGTGAAGTGGGAGAGGGTTTTCTTGTTATCAAATTTTTCAATATCAAAGATAAAGAAAAGGTGCTCAAAGGTAGACCATGGTCTTTTGATAATCAAATGATTCTCATGGAGGACTTTACAGGCAGGGAAGACATTCAGAAAATTGAACTAACTTACTCACCTTTCTGGTTATGAATCAAAGGAATCCCGTTCCATGGTAGAACAAAATGTGTTTTGTGGGAAATTGGTGAATGCATTGAAAAATTTCTGGACTAGGTCAATCTGATCCCATCCACTGGGTACCCATGGTGAGGATTAGAGCCTTAGTCTTTGTGACACAACCACTAATGAGGGGTCTGTTCTTGAAAATTGAAGACTCTGATGTCTGAATTTCCTTTGAGTTTGAAAATCTTCTTATTTTCTGTTTCTTTTGTGGCTATCTCGGACACCTAGAAAAGGTTTGTGATGCGAAGAAGGAGGATGGATAGGGAAATTTTGTCATGCAATATGGTCCCTGTATTCATGCAAAAACCTCTGGAATGGATTTTATTACTGAATCTGAAAAACATAAGCACCGCAGAAATCTTACGAAGGCTTTTAGTAATCGTACTGAACCCACTCATACTAATTTAATCATGCCCAAGCCTCCAAATCTTTTTGCTAATAGTCATGTGGATCCAATGGTGGATGAAAGGAATATGGGATGCCCACTGATCTCGGTCGAGCCTGGGGAAAAGCACAAGAGTCAGGGGCAGGGGTAGACTGTCTCTCCACGCCAGGCCCTAACTGTTTTGAAAGCCATTTCCTCTCCATCTGACAGGCTGCAGGAAAACTGCAAGGAACTACCTGAACCAGGATTAGGGGTAAAACAACTTTGTAATGATTCACCAGTTTTAGTATCATTCTCAAATAATGTTACCCTCAGTACTACCCATCAGGCAGTTGATGATATGACCGGGATAACGCTGCTCGACACCATGAAACATCGGACATGGAAAAGAATGACTAGAGGGGATAAGGGTGTGGATCCTCCTAGTTCACAGCCCAGGGACTTTAAACGACACTTGTAGGGGTCTCAATTGACTGAGAGACTTCCATAGAGGTGGAAAGTGGCAGACAATGGTCAGGTTGTCGAAGTCTTAGAGGCGGCGGCGGGTGTGTCCTGGCCCCACCTAGGGAAATGAAAATCCTATGCTGGAACTATCGGGGGCTTGGAAATCCCTGAACGGTTCGGGTTCTCCATCACTGGAGTTCTAAATTTCTCCCCGACATAGTTTTTTTTGTTAAACAATGTTGGACAGAAAGGATGCTGGCTGTATGGGACTGAAGATTGGTTTCAAAAACGACTTTCTGATTGGAAGAAAGAGTCACTCTGGTGGACTTTTCCTCTTGTGGAAGGAGGATCTTGGGGTTAAGATCTCTCATTACTCAAGTAACCACATTGTTGTGATAGTTGTGGGCACATGAGCCCCTCCTTGGTCGTTTTTTGGTTTCTAAGGGTGGCCAGGTGGGCAGGACAAGCACAAATCATGGGACCTTTTAAAACAGCTGCGGGACTCACTTACTGGACCTCTCTTGATGGGGGGATTTTAATGAGATCCTTTCTCCCCATGAAAAGGAAGGGGGATGCATGGAGAGCAGTGCTGTGATTAACGATTTTAGGACATCTCTTGGGTCGAACTGTCTTCACGACCTCAGGTTTTCTGGCTCACCGTTTACTTGGCATCAGGGTAGGCCAATGGAGAACCATTTGGTGGAAAGGTTGGACAGATTTGTTGGAGATGATGAATGGACTTCTCTTCATCAACCTGCCCCTGTCTCCTCTGACTTCTGCCCAATAATTTTGTCAATGGTCTCACAAGGGAAATATATGGGGCCGACGAGGACCTTCTGCTTCGAATGTATGTGGATCTAAGACAGTGACTGTGAAAAGGTGGTCCAATTTTCTTGGGAGAAACCTAATTGGTGCATCATGTCCAACATCCGCACTTTTGCGTCTTGTTCACTGAAATGGAGCTCTGGTAGGTTTAGTGACTTTGAACGACGTATTAAAGAGGCAGAAAGTCGATTAAAGCGACTCCACTCTGATCCTTGTTGTGGCTCTGTTCTTAGTAATATTATGGTGGCAGAAAAGGATCTAAATGCAGCTCTAAGGGAGAAAGAGAGTTTTTGGTTCCTTCAGGCAAGGGAGTCCCATATCAAAGATGGTGATCCAAACACTAACTTCTTTCACCAACGAGAGTCTGCAAGGAGAAGGAAGAATCATATTGCTCATCTGAAGGATCCTTCTGGGAGAGTTTCTTGTGACATCAATGACATTCACTCCATTATTCTGAACTTTTTCAGCAACCTCTATACAGCAGAAAGTACTAGATCCCCGTCATGTCTGACTGAAAGCATCCCAGAGTTGGTTACAGAATAAATGAATCATTCCTTGGAAAGATACATTTCAGATGATGAAGTTCTTGGGCCCCTACATATTATTCTCTCTACCAAGGATTCGGGTCCTGATGGGTTTCATGCTCTGTTCTATAAACGCTTTTGGAATATTGTTGGGCCCGATGTGGTGACCCTAATGAAGGAGGTGTGGCCAGGTAGAACCTCTCTTGAATCACTGAATGAAACTTTTATTATTCTTATCCCCAAAACCCAGTTCCCTCAGAAAGTATCAGAGTTTCGACCAATCAGTCTGTGCAATGTGGTTTACAATTTTTTTTTCCAAAATCATGGTGGCTATACTTAGGGACTTTCTCCCACTGATTGTCTCAGATAACCAAAGTGATTTCTTCCCAAAGATATCTATTACTGATAATGCTGCCATTGCCTTCGAATTATTCCAGTCTATGAACACTCGCTCCTCAGCCAATTGTGGCACCATGGAAATGATATTAGATACGGTGAAGGCTTATGACAGAGTTGAATGGCCTTTTCTCAAACTTTTACTATCCAGGCAGGGCCTTGGGACGAAATGGATCTCCAATATCATGAATTGTGTTATGTCAATCTCCTATAGAATTAATATTAAGGGGGCCCCTTTAGCGAGCTTTAAACCATTGAGAGGCTTGAGACAAGGGGATCCCCTGTCACCTTAACTTTTCATTATGGTGGAAAATGTCTTTTCTCATCTTATCCTGAAGGCAGAGGAGAATGGAAATATCCATGGTACTATGGTATGTAGAAATGTCACCTATCTCTCATCTCTTATTTGCAGGTGATAGCCTCCTTTTTGTGCGTGCTACCCCACAAGAATTCAGTGCAATGCTGAATATCATTAATCTATAAAAAAAGGCTTCGAGGAAATGCCTTAATGATTCAAAATTAGAATTATCATTTATTAAAGGCATCCCACAAGCAAAGTGAGAGGATCTTTAGCGAATTTGTGGATTTCTACTGATTGATAAGCATCCCAAGTACCTTGGCCTCCCGAACCTTGTTGGTAGATCGAAGAAACAAGTTTTCACCGCGATTGTGGACAGGGTGGATAATCTGATTTGTCTTTGGTCTAGTAGAAAGATTTCCAAGGTGGGAAAGGAAGTTCTCCTTAAGTCAGTGGACTAAGGAATACCTGATTATGCTATGTCTCTATTTAAATTCCCAGAAACTCTTGTCAATCAAAACCACTCCCGGTTGGCCAATTTTTGGGGGGGCACCCATGAGGGAAAACATAACTCCCACTGGATGTCTTGGGAGAAGCTGTGTGTCCCAAAATTTCATGGGGGCCTTGGATTTAGGAATCTCAAATTGGTTAATGAGGATCTTTTGGAGAAGAAAGGATGACATCTTCTCTCCCATCCAAATGAATTGTTCTCAAGGATTTTACAGTCAAAGGATTTCCCTCATTCTGATTTCTTGCACGCCCAGCTGGGGCCACGACCAAGATTTGTGTGGACCAACATTTGGGGAGAAAATTCTCTCAAAGATTTGGGCTATGTTTAGTGAATTATGGATGGGAATAATGTTAACATTTGGAATGATCCATGTCTAGAAGATGGCGTTAATAATAAGGTTTCCTCACCGGTTGTTCTGGGATTCGAAGATGCAAGAGTACATGATCTTCTCGACCACTCGCTTGAGGAGTGGGATCGAGGGAAGATTGGTTGCTGGTTTAACGAGTAGGATCATCAGCTTATCCTAAGTATCCCTCTCACACCAGGTGTGGGCCCTGACCAGATATGATGGACTGGGGAACCTCATGGGATATATTCTTTTTGTTCGGGTTACAAAATTATGGTTCAAGGGTTGGCCCAGGTCTTCACTGATAATCGGTGGAAGAGCCTCTCGTTCCTCGCCACTCCCTCGAAGGTGAAATTTTTTGGTAGCAGGTTTGCGCTAGGGTTCTTCCAACCCATGACTTTATGATGCGGTTAACCTTGGCAGAGGACAACACTTGTCCCTTGTTCATCCAAGAAGTGGAGTCCCCTTTGCATGAAATTCTTTCCTGTAATGGGGTGGAAGGGGTGTGGAAGGTTTGGAAGCTAGATTTTGGTAGATTTTTTGATCGTTCAATTAGGTTGGTCCAAATTTTTTTTTTGGGTGTCTTATATGGAACTAAGAGTTGTTCGACTTATCTGCACAATTTCTTGGTTGGTTTTGACTCGATGGAAAGAATGTATCTTCCAAATGAAGGTGACCCCTGATTTCCTTTGGTTGGATAGATCTTTCGAGTGGATGAATGGCTAGAAGACCAGTGAAACGATGCATTATTTTGGCCAGACTCGGCATGAATTTCCTTCTTGGTCTCCCCCATGAGTGTTTTCTTAAAATTAATACAGATGCTGCAGTCTTTGCTTACTCTAGGGTCGGTATTAGGATCACTGATCATAAAGGTTCTAGCCATATTATGGAAGCTCAGTGTAGGGCTGTGCCTAACTCTTGGATTCATGTGGCGGCGGAGGCCTCGACCATCCTCCATGGGATTCTTTTATCCCGTTCTAAAAATTTTCCCAAGATTTTGGTGGAATCTGACTGCCTTATAGTGGTGAACGCTCTCTCATCAGAGGAAGATGAATATCAACCTTATGGCCTCATCTTGAGGAAGATCTGGTCCCTGACCGATGGTTTCGATGCTTGCACATTTTCTTTTGTCAAAAGGGATGGGAATACAAAAGCCCATTGCTTGGCTCGTTTTGGGAAACCTTGGGGTGATCATTGTTGGGTGAAATCATTTTCCGATTGGCTTTATAGGCCTGATTTTCTTGATCAGTAATATATCTTTTCTCTTCCTCAAAAAGAAAAGAAAAGAATAGGTTAATGAAACAAGAGTTCTTCCTACTTAATGAGATATTTAATAATAAAGAGATTATAGTATACAGTCAGTGTTCATAGGATGGTATTCGTTGTTATGACTATCCTTATCTCTTTTGGGACCTTGATGAGTTTCTAGACTCTGCTCTTGGTCTATGGATTTATTCACTACTATCGAGATAAGGGCCTAGAGGGTCACACAAAATAGCATATTCAAGAATCCTCCATATTCAATTGAATAGGTATATGGACATAGTGGGCCCCGCCAGGGGGTCTGAGCATTTTCCAAGTTATCGATCACCGATGAATTAAATAAATTCATTATTATTCATGTTATGAATAATTGGGATTGAATTTATTTAATATATTTACAAGTTTAGTAAATACAAGAAAAATATTAATCGAACGAATATTATTTTAATATTCAAGGTTCGTTTAATATTAACCAGGATAGTGAGTCAAGTTAAATGACACGGTTTTATCATTTAATGTAATATATATATATATATATATATATTAAAATTTTGTGATAAAATAATAAATAATATTGGTGCAATTAAGTTCATCAAAATTTTTTATTTAGTGAACGTTGAAATAAATGGGGACCGGGGAACCCTACCGGGTATTTATGAACGTCTCTATAAATATAAGAGGAGGCTCTCTCTTATGTGGAGAAATTCACTATTCATTCCTTTGTATGGAATGAAAATTGAGAGCCTCTCTCTCCTCCCACTTCCTAGAGAGAGAAGCTGATGATCCAAGAGTCCATATCAAGTTCTTCCTCAAGCATCGAAGAGATCTCGATGCGGTGATCGTCGGGACGTCAAAAACATCATTGGATCGCCACGCTAGCACTTGGAATTCGACGATCGACGTTCCAATGGATTTTTGGAGCGCGTGTGGATGATCTAGATGGATCCTGCTTTGGATCCTTTAAGCGACGATCGCCATCGACTAGTTGCAATCAACCGCGACTTCATATTTGAAACATGTATGTTTTATTTTTTTTGTTTTGTTCTCTTAATAATTTACAAGTGATCCTCAAACCTCTTCGGAGCTCATATTGTCGGCGACGACAAGTTTCGTCGTCCCGCTGATGAAAAATTTAAAATTCCTGGCACACCGGTTTCCACTGCGGGCCCCAGAACCTAACAATGGTATCAGAGAGATCAAGTAAATTTTCTGAGCCTAGAAAATTAAATTTAAATTAAAATTAAGTAGAGGGTTAAAAGATGATCCCAATGGTACAAACAGCGCGATGATCAGATGTTGAATGACCAAGTTATAATTAGTTTAAATTTTCGGATCGGATTAAATTTGTGGTTTGACCTCGGGTTCTAATTTTATTTCAACTTGGTGAAATGATTAAAATTAAATCAGTTCATTAGAAATAAAATTAATTTTGGAAATTATAATTTAATTAATAAAATAATTTTCACAACAATATTATTATTATAATATAAATTATTTTATTATTATAATATTTTAATAAAAATAAATTATTATTTCATTATAATAATTATATTATTATTAATTTAAAGGCTAATGTTAGCCTTTTGAATTTAATAAAATTTTGGGGAGACTTGACTCGTAATTAAAAATAAATGGAGTGGAAGAGACTTCAAAAACAAGCCTTAAAATAATAATAATAATAATAATAATAATAAAAAAAAATGCTCAAGGGGTTGGGGGCGATGACAGAAAGAAAGTAGACGAAAAAAGGGCGGCCTATGGAGAATCAAAGCAAAAAATAAGTTTTACAAGGGGTACGGCCAGACGCCCTCTCCCTCGCTACACCGCAGAGCAGGCCACCGGGAACCACCACCTCAACAAGGCGCAACCCTAGACCTAGTGGGCCACCTCTGCACGGTACACCAGCCACCCATACTGCCTTCTCCACCTCCCACATGGAACGACCTAGGCGCGCCACGAGCCACCAGTGCAATAGGATCCCCACTCCCCGCACGCCCTACCCACTGCCCAGCCCTGCGCAGTCTTTCCCCATCGATGCATCTAAACCATAGAACATTTATTTAAGATTAATTTCATAGTGTCTTGAGGTTTTGGAAGATCCCAGGCTATAATGGGAACCTCAAGACACTTTGACATTAATCTTAAATAAATGTTCTATGGTCTAGATACATCTTACTGACTGGACACAGTAGATGTCTGACTATCAGGTGCTGGTGGCTCATAAGCATTGATGATTCTTCTCATGAAGTTCGTAATTGGTGATCACTAGTAGTGAGATAATGAGGATAGACCCGCCAATAGGAACACCACATGTTTTGGGTGTCATTGGTTGTTCCTATCTATGGACATGAGTATTGGTCTCCTGACTTGAGACCATTACCAGTGTATATCATTTGATTACGTACTTTGACGCAGGGCGAAAACCATTGCAGTGATGTTGTGGCGAGTTAGTTTGTGTTGGGTGCGTCGTTGGTGGTATGACATTGGATGAATGGTCAATAAAGGATTTGTCACTTCCATGTTCTGGAAGTTATATATCCCAGGCCTGGTTGATCAGGATGGTGCCGCCTTCATAAGTCTTTGAAAAAAGCAGTAGAAAGGAAAATCAATCCAGATATATCAACAAATAATAAATCAAGAAATGGACGATGACACAAGAGTGCGTCCTTCTTTATGAGATATTTAATGACAAAGAGATTAGAGTACACAGTCAGTGTTCATAGGATAGTAGTCATTGATATGACTATCCTTATCTCTTTAGGAGCCATGATGAGTTTCTAGACTCAGCTCTTGGTCTATGTATTTATTCACTGTTATCAAGATAAGGGCCTAGAGGTTCACACACAATAGCGTATTCAAGAATCCACCATATTCAATTGAATAAGTATATGGACATAGTGGCCCCCAGCATAGGGTCAAAGGGTTGTCCATGTTATAGATCACCGATGAATTAAATAAATTCATTATTATTCAAGTTATTAATAATTGGGATGGAATTTATTTAATGTATTTACTAGTTTAGTAAATACAAGAAAAATATTAATAGAAAAAATATTATCTTAATATTTAAGATTCGTTTAATATTAAGTGGGATAGATAGTCATGTTAAATGAATCGGTTTTATCATGTAATATATTATATATATATATATATATATAAAGTATGTGATGAAATAATAAATAATATTTGTGCAATTAACATTGTCAAAATTATTTATTTAGTGAACGTTGAAATAAATGGGGGTCGGGGAACCCTACCGGGTATTTATGAACGTCACTATAAATATAAAAGGAGGCTCTCTATTATGTAGTGAAATTCACTATTCATTCATTTGTATGGAATGAAAATTAAGAGCCTCTTTCTCCTCCCACTTCATAGAGAGATAAGATGATGTTCCAAGAGTTCGAATCAAGTTCTTTCTCAAGAATCGAAGAGATCTCAATGCGGTGATCATCGGGACGTCAAAAGCATCATCGGATTGCCGCACTAGCACCCATAATTCGACAATCGATGTTCCAATGGATTTTTGGAGCACGTGTGGATGGTCTATAGAGATCCTTCTTCGGATCCTTTAAGCAATTATCACCATCGACTATTTGTAGTCGACCGTAGATTTGGACTTGAAATGGGTATGTTTTCATTTTTAGTTTTGTGCTCTTAATAATTTACGCGAGATCCTCGAACCTCTTCGGGACTCAGATCGTTGGCGATGAAAAGTTCCGTCATCCCACTGATGAAAAATTTAAAATTCCTGGCCCACTGGCTTCCACTGCGGGCCCCGAAAACTAACAAGAACCACTATGAGACTCATCATGTTTTCCTTTCCCTTGATTGGAACACATAAAACTATAACCGAGAGAAAAAGAAACTCATGTTAGATAGATAAAAAAATATTTAGATTTCAATATATTGAAATTAAAAGTAGGAAAAATAATAGAAATAATCCTCAAGACATCTTTCCTAAACCACCCAATGTGGCTTAAGGCTCATTATGATGATATATTTTTGGAAACTCACTCATAACTATCTATTAAGTCCTAAAAAAACCTCAAACTACATACTGACATCAAGGAAAGATGCCTAACCTCCCTTTGATAACACTTTGTCAGGAACCGACCTAGATACATTAGTACTCTATCACCCAAGCTTGAACTGACATATCCTGAAGATAATTCCCAATTCCCATGGATTGGAGACTAGAACCAATAATCATACAAGATAAATCTGGGATAATATTTTCCACATAACAACCGAAGAAATAGAAAAAAGTTATTATTATCAAAAGAAAACTCCATTGGGAGAACAATAAAAAAATTCAAACAGGTATAATAATTACCAAATTATACATCACAATGTACTATAATGATAAGATAAACAACACATGTTATAACTGACACAACACTATAAGACTATATTGTCAAAAAAACTACCACCTCCAAGTGACACTTTCCCCTTGCTTAAAATTGGTAGGATGATATCTAAAAACCCTAGAAGGAAAAGGTATGGAGTGAGATAAAATCCCAGTAAGGTATCACCATGTGTTAAATAATAAGATTTCATAATAAGTAAAAAAATTTATGATTTTAATTTCAAATAAAATAGGAATGGTAGTAAATTTTAATATTTAAATCAAAACATGATCTTCATTTCAAATGATGGAAAACATTTCAAACATGGATTAAATAAACAATTTATATAAAATGGTTTATATAATTTATTATTAAAGAGAAAAAGGTTTCACAAAAAATTATATATATATATATATATAAATCACAACAAGAAACATGGTCATCTTCCTGGAGGTAAAATATTTTCTAGTTATGATATCCTCACACACTTATATTTGTGATCACTACGGTGTGCACACACGTACCTCAGGCTCAGGCTGAATATAGCCCATCAATATCCCTCTGGGGATATGATCCACCAAAATATGTTTTTTGGAGTTTAAAGTGTCTATCCATTGATAAGATATTACCATTCTAGAATGTTTGCACCAAATATCTTATTAACTACCTCGACTTTCATGTTATCAATAAATCAATCAACAATGGGAAAATAATTTCACAATAGTTACAAATGAGATTACCCCATTTCTAGTTTTAATATACCATTTTCATTCCAAAACCAAACATAGGATTTCATTTTATAAATTCATGTATTTTAAAATAAATCCAACCACTTTTTTTTATCATTTTTATTTAAGACATTTTCTAACAAAAGGAATCAATTCAAATCAATTCATAATTTCCATTAATTTCAACTTACGCCCCAAATTCCAATTCCATTAGAATTAAGGGTTTTTAAAAAAAATATAAACCATGGAAATTAAATTTCCAATTTGAATAAATTGGGTTTTCATAATTCAATTTGAAATAAATGTCAGACAATAAGAAATTAAAAATTTAATCAGTTGTCAATCTTAAACAGAAATACCTAACTTTTTCATGGAAACACAGTGCCCAAAACTAAACCCAATAATAATAATTAGGGAGCAGAAGATCTCAAAACTAAACCTTGAAACAAGACTAAAAAACATGGAGTTTATATCCATAAATCATAATATTATTTATCAAACATAGATGAAGGAAAGAGAAAGAGACATATTGACAGGGGAACTTCTTACCCGAAGATATGCACCACAACTAAAAAAATGACCGATCATTGAAACATATGATCAAAAAGGGTTAAAGGGATACAAAATTTCTTGGGGATGGTTCAAAGTTGAGAGAAAGGAAACCCAGTGTAAGGGGAACATAATTTTCAGCTGAGATTCTTGTTTAAAACTGAAGTTTGGGACTTTACAAAACGTGTAACCAGATTTCATATCCTGTAATTTAAAATTCCCCAATATACAAAAAAAAACATGTCCCTTTTTATTAAAAAAATAATTTTTAATTTATAAACAATGTGTATACTATACATGAACTGTATCAAATTAAATTGTGTACTAGTTTCACAACATATGCTGGGTGATGAATATACATCATGTAACCATATTACACAATAAGAAAATTCACAGAAAACTATAGAATACATAGGTTTTATTATGAAAATTCCAAAAAGTTAATGAATTTACCCTTACAAGTATCCTATCTATTCCTTAAAATCCCTACCGAGACAACAAAAAAGGAAAACCATGAAAAATATTAAAATTTACCTGATAGAAAGGTAATGGAATGTTACAGAACATATGATAAAAATCCTTCATTCAATTTAGTCAAACTGAATTGAAAATTCGAAATGGAAGTATAAATTTTTGAATATAAGTTCCAATCTCTACAAACACCTTTTTTTTATTATCAATAAGAAGTAGATGAAAAGGATAAAAATGAAGATATATTTAGTTAATGGTATTTGAAGGTGTTGATAACAAATACCAAGGCGAATATTGAATATACCATGTTTAATGGTTGTATTTTTTGTTAATAAGGATTGTTATCCTAATGTGAATAATGATGTTACTGTTTGTAGACAAGGAATGGGTAACAAGTTGTTTGATGCATTCCTAATAAAATACTTAATATATGAAAATTTAATAATTACCTTGAGGCTTGGAAGAATAATTTACTTTAGTCATTGAAAAGGAAATATGAGTTGGTTCCTCAATTATTCGTATGATAAATAAATGAAAGATGACTGGATGTTTATAAGTTTGATAAACCAATACCAATATCTACATTATATAATGAACATTTAATGGAAAAGAACTTTTAAAGAATGATATTTTAATATAATAAGTGAAGTTCCATCCCTATGGTTTCATTCTTTAATGACTGAAGATTATATTTTAAAATACTTGGATAAGTTGGATTGAAAAAGAAATATAGAGGATATTATTTTAGATGCATCACTTACTATAAATTATAGTTTAATTGTTATGTGTTTTACAAGGAATTCTATAGATTTATAAGAATATTTTTATCTAAAGGTTAGTTAAACCAGCCAAGAAGCTTGGCCACCAATGATAGCTGGCCAAGCTTAAAGCATAGATCTATAAGAGAGAGGAATGATGTTTTTATAGATCCTCCATAGTTTTATGTTGGTGTGAAAGGGATAAGGATTTTTACCATATTCCATTGGGGTCAAGAATGGTGGATCACTAGAGATCACTAACACTAGTGGATTTTCCAGGATTTTTAATATGTTGTTCACTCTATTTTATGAAATTAACCATACATTTGTTACGGTTTATCTTAAAACTAAAATATTTGAGGGTTCTATCCCGCTAAGTTTTATGTTTTGACACCATAAAAGAGAATATTGATGAATCCAAAATAGTGTCATTCACTATGTGAGATCATAATCATTTATAGACCATTTATAATAATGATTGAGTAGTGGTTTAAAGATAAATTCATGAATAATTATCAATACCTATAGAAGGAGATATTATATGTTGTTTTTAAATAAATAAATAGTTTCTTATTATATGAAGAAACAATGAGTTCATAAAAAGTAAAATATTGAAGAAACTGGAAAATGAATTCTCCATTTGTTATAGTGAATGAAAAAGGGAATAAATATTTTGTAAGATATCATGGATGTATGAATTTTGCAGATCATAAGAATTTGGATCATATGAATTTATTTCATGACTTATTTACATGACCTAATTATATTACTTGTATTCTAAGTGCAAGTCTTTGTTAATATAATAGAGTTAAATTAGACAATGTTTACATGCTATGATACAATAAAAATGTCATAGTAACATGATACAGTCTGAATATGTGTCATGAAATAATAATACATACTAAAAAGAATAAATATAATATAATATTAAATGATAAATTCGAGTAAGTAATTATTTTTAAATAATGCATATTGTTGAAGAGTTAACAATATTTCTATATCACATAAAGATGAAAAAACTGAGTAGTTAGGGATATTTGAATGAATTCATTGAATCAGTTATTAATGGGTTTAAACCCATGAGAATATCAACTATAAAACTATTGAGTTTACCTTTATTGAATATGGAAATATTATTTGAATGTGGGTTTCCCTTACAATATATTATATGAGTGAAGAAAAAATAACTATGATATCCTTCGATAGTAGTCCAACTAAGATGAAAATATAAACTATTAGAGAAAACATAGTGAGAGATATTCAAATCTGGTACTATTTTACTTGTTTCAGGAGTTGAGGATACCCTAAATATTAATATATTATAGAGGAATAAAAATGATTTTTTAAAAGGGACCGACACCGCACTTGATGTTTCGCTCTTGGCTTTAAGAAATTTAAAGTTTAATAACCACTATGATCAAATTGTCACACATAATCAAGTAATTATTGAATGAAGAGGATTTATTATATTCATAGTTGTTCTTAGAGTGTGTGAATATATCATGAAACAAATAAATAACACATGTAAAGGAGTTATTACTTTACTAGATAATATGTAATTAATGCATGATATATTTATACACTCTAGGAAACTTTTTTGAGTCTTCACTATTTGGTGGTTGATGACCTATTAATTAGTTCATAGATAATTATTGAAGAAAATATGGTACTTCTAAAAAGAAATCCATTAAATAACAAATAGTACTAGTATAAAAAAAATTGTATCAGGTAAGTGGATGATACTTACCTGGTACTTTTGTGTGATTTGAATTTCACTTATAATAACTATAAATTTTGGTGATAATATAATACATGAAGTCAAAATGAGTTGAACATGGCAAGGAGGAGACCCACAAATCAAGGAAAAACATTGTAAATATTTTTCACAATTAGTCAAGTATATTTCCTCATTAAATTACAAGGTGAGGAATGAGAATTAATTAAATGGATATTTTCCTCTTAACCTAAGTAGAGTTATGAGTATAAGAGGGGTTAATTCTAAGAATAAAGAACAACTTCATAAAATTTGGGTGTACTAACTCTACCACTCTAAGTTTCCCTTCCTAATCCAATGGGCCTACAACTGAGGTTCCTATATAACTATTCCCCACATAGATTATCGATGAAAATCTATAAATAGTCTTTATGATCTTTAAATCACTTAGAGTGTTTTAATATATCATCAATAAAAACAAAAAAAAATCAAGATAATCCTTAAATACTCTATTCATTAGATCTAAAGAAATAAATTTCACATTAGTTAAGACAAAGGAAATTACTATAAACCAATAATGACCATACCTTATAAGAAAATTTATCTTTGATATTTCATCTTTCTTGAATTTTAATTGATGATTACTATAATGAAGATCAATATTTGATAATTATCGATCTCCGTGAAGTTTATCAAATAGATCATTAATTTGTGGTAAATGATAGTTTTTATTTATAGTAATGAAATTGGTTTCTATGTAATCAATTGACAACCTCATAAACCATTTTTTTCATAAATAAGGAAATTTATCCCCAACACAAAACACTAGGGTGTATGAATACCTTATCACAAAATTCTTGTATTTTTTTGTTTAATTACATAAATTTCTTTGAATACATTAAATTGGGAGTCTTATATTTATTTAATATCATGGATACAGTCAATAGGGAAATCAAATTCATGGTCAGGTGGATAACAGACTATTTCCCTAGATTATATATCAATATAATCCCTCACAATGGATACATTATCCATTATTATGATATCCTTATTATTCATTAACTCATCCTCTCTAATGAGTTCTTTAATATGATCAACTGGAGGTGGTTTTTAACAAGACTCTGGAAATGAAATATCTCATCTAGAAATAAGGGATTCTATTCTAGCCTTAGAGATTGTAGTCTCCTTCTCATGATAATAAATTCTTGTATTATACTTCAAGATCCAATCCATCCCAAGGATTATATCAAAGTCAACCATTTTTATTATCAAAAATTTTCAACTAAAGTCCCTCATTTATTTAATAGATATAGACCAATATAATAATATTTTTATAATATTTTCACAAGTATTTTTTAGTAAAAAATCCTTTATTAGTACATAAAGAGATGATTTAATTCTCTTAGAAGACATTCAAGATACAAATGAATTCATGGATTCAAAATCAAATAATGCATTAGCTAAATTTGAGTTAAGGATCAAAGCACCTAATATAATATCAATTTAGACCTCAATTTATGCTATTGTAAGTGCATAATCCTGACCATGAACCCTTGGTATATACTTGGGTATATTACCTTGATTAATGGTGAATTTATTTGAATAGTGAACCATATTCTTATTATTGAATCACCGAGAATTTGTGAATTATTATTTTTCCTTTCATTCATGATCTTGATAACCCCTATGTTCACACTTGTAACAGAATTCTATTCCCTTTAATAAAGCTTCATGATGTTTCTTACCATATTTATTACATCTTGGAAATTCTACCATTCGTGTCTTCTCCTTTTCCCAAATAATTTATAATATGGAACATAACCAGATGCTTATTCTCAAAACAACCCTCTAAAATTAAATGACTTGGAGAAATCCTTCCTAGTATTTATTGAGAGTTTCACTATCTCCTATCATGATAAAAATTATTGAGATACTAATAACCTTCAATGGATGGGATTCAAACCATCAAATATGTGATCAAAATCACTTTTTTGGATTATATATATAGTCCACAACATGTATTTATATCCTTTTAAGTCAATCCCATAAATAAGCACAAATTTATTTTACTTTTTTCTAAGATTCAATAATTTCCTTTTAATTTTAGAACTTTGTTCACGTAGAATGTACTTTGAAAAAAAAAATTTAATTTTAAAAACTTTTATTTCATATTATATACCTCATATTCCTTCTTAATATTTTGTATCAAAGACCACCATTGATCACTATCCTCTTTTATAAGATATAAAACCATGATAACCTTATCCCTTTCAATGTATTCCATATAAACAGATACATTTTCTAAGGATTTGAACCATTATTCAACTACTAATGGATTTTTGGTTTTATTGAAGGATAGGGTATGTGATTTTATGAATCCGTCCAACATTTTTTCACTATGATATAAAGAAAAGTTTTTTTTCATACAATTAATGTTATTAGTAATAGCTTCAGTCAACTTACCTAATATAGTTATATTATGATTTACCCTAACCCTAACCTCACTAACTTTCTCTAGAGTGAAAATCCCTATAATGATTATGGGTGTTAACATGGTTTCCACTCCTTAAATTATGTGCCATTTTTGAATAATGGAATATATTTAATGAGTTCATGGATAAAACTATTTATTATAAATAATAGTATATAATTCATATGTATTTATTATAAATCCATGTTATGTAATCTATAGATATTTCTAGAATATCATAAGGGTTTATTATAATGTTATGTTCTCTAACTATATTATTCTAAATCTAGTTCCTAAAATTTACTTGATACTAACTGTAACACCCTAAATCTAGTAACCTATAGCTAGTTTTTATTTTATTATAATGGTATATAATACATAGATCATAATACACAAAATCCAATAATTTAGTAGTCTTAGGAAACCAGATACAAAAATGAACATTATTTTACATTTATTACTTATGTTAAACCAATTAAATACCTGAAAATTTAATATTTATCCTTATAAATATATAATTCACATGTAGTAATTTTTATGGTATCCTAGGAAAATTGGAAACAATATAAATAGGGGATATCAAATGCTCAGAAAGTGGTAACACACAATGTAAGCTATCATAAATAAGTTTTGGATCCCTTGTTTTAATGATCAAAATATCATGTTTATTATTATATTAATGAGTTTTATGTTTTATGGTAGCTTTTACATTATAAGGAATATTGAAAACATTTGGATAAGTATAACTCACTATTGAGTATGAGACACTTCTAGGGTTAACTCAGCGTTGAAATTAAATTTTGGCTAAGGGTTGGAAACACTCACCATCAAACATGACTCACTGTTGAGGACACTGCCATAATAAAAATTTGGATAATTATTGGAATCACCTACCATCAACTATGTCTCCTCGCCAGAATAGATTTTTGGAAAAGTATGGGAAAGTCTAACCATCAGAGGGTGACTCACAATGGAATTAAAAATTTGATAATGTATTGAAAATACCTACCATTAGACTAGATATATGGAAATTTGGATAAGTGATGAAAAATACTTACTACTATACCTGAGTCACCATTGAAGATGACGTACCTCTAGAATGGAAAATTGGAAAAGTGTTGGGACAACTCTCTTCTAGCCTAAGTCACCCCCAAACTGACTCACTACCAACTTAAGTCATTATTATGATGACTCAACATCATAGACTGTGTTGAAATTCAAAGGAGTCACCACCATTATTTTTTTATTTTAAATTAAATATCTCTAATGGATATATTATCAAATTTAACTCCATAAATTATTTTAATGATTATTCTTAATTGTTTTAAAGTAATGAATTAAAGAATGTGTCATACCGGAGTATGAAGATATATTATATCTAGATATTCTTCCTACATGCTGTTATTAAAAAAATCAGATTTCCTCATGTAGATAGACGTGTGAACAAGAACTGAGAACTGATATACAGACATACACAGATAGATCTTGATATGAACATTAAAGTATCAAAATAATATTGTTGTTCCTTACATGAATAATCTTTACTAGTGAACAACTATAAAATAAGTGAATCACATTGAACACTTAGACTACTTCCATAAAACCCACAGAAAGGAGTTTACGACCCTATGTACTACTGTGATTTTCAGAATCATGACTCGAGCTTCATTTGAAACAACTCTCAAAGAGTCAAAAGCTATAAAGCATACCAGATAGAGCAACACAATCCTTATATATAATATTATTTTCCATTTTTATATATTTTCTTTACATTATGAGAAATATGTGTTTTACACTATATTTATGACATGCACATTGTCTCCTACAATTGAACAAGAAGATACTAGATATATTCTAAAATTGTTTTTTTTCTCATATTTTCCCATATTGTGGAAGAGGTCCCTACGTGGACTGTATTTGTTTCATTCACTTGGATTTTGTGGAAGAGGTTCTTGTATGGAATGGAAAAATTTGATGTTGTTTACACGATTTATGTTGTGGATCATAGATTATTTTACATAATCTTCTTGGAATTAGGTGATTACCAAGTAGAGAGGATTGAGTCTTAGCTTTAGACTGAACCTATTATTTTTTATTCTGCTATGTGTTTTGTTTTGTTTGTTTTATTTCAAAGGATTAATTTTAATTTGATTTTAACTATAAACAAAACTAATAATTGGATAGTTAGTCTTAATTAGTGTATATATAAGGTTGTGATCAAATAAATTGATTTCAAAAGTTAAATTGTTTTTTAATAATTTTTTTAATTAAGTCTTAATCAATCTTTGAGAAATAATTTTAAAGATCATATCTCATATTGATCTTTTATTTCTATTAACATGGCTATTTTTATCTAAAATGGGGGATTTTATTTAAACCTATTTTAGATAAATTTTTTTTGTATACTCAATTCACCCACCTCTTGAGATACTCACTTCGACAAACATTTGGTATTATAGTATTTTAAAATATTTTTAACCGTGATTTTATTTGTTTTAAATATATTAAGTTTCTATTAATTATAAATTTAATTATTTAAATGGATAATATAAAATAAGGTTATTCTACTAACATACCTTCTTTTTAAATATAAATAACTATGATTAGTGTAAAATAAATATGAAAATACATATTGAGTGACTGAGTTTTGAAATTTGGTAGGCTATATAGGATATATATGAGTTACCTAAGACTACTAGAAATACTTGGGATGATGAAAATAATCTTTCTTATAAGAATAATGGCAATGACATGAATTCCCTTTATTGTTCTTTATGAGATAAATAATTTAATAGAATATATTTTATTAAAAATCTCTATGAAATTTTGGATACTTTAGCTATTTCACATAAAGAAAATACAAAGGTTAAAGATAAGATATTGAATACTTACATAATTAAATATAAAGGTTTTAAGATGTAACCTAGTGAGATAATTTATGATATGTATATTAGGTTTAATGAAATAGTAAATGTAATGATCTCCTTGGGGAATCCAGTGTCAGTTAAAGGCCAAATCCTGAGACTACTGAGATGAATTCTAGATATATGAAGATGGATACCTGTTATGAATATATGTAAAAAGGACATGTTAAGGTATACTATCATAAGTTGAAGAATAAGAAAAAGTATAAGGATGAAGTCATAAATTACAAGAAATCTGTGAAATCCACATGGAGTGCCTCTGAGGACAACTCTGGTGACTCAGACTCAAATCATGAAGAAAATAATGACTAATCCAACATGTACTTCATGAATTTTTTTTCAGAGGTACCTTCTATATCATCTGTACTAAATTATGATCATTTTGAAAATGATGATAAAATGTAAAAATAAGATATTTTTGAATACGGAAACATGCTTAATGTTACTTGTAATGAAATCAAATAAAAATATAATGTTTAGAAGAAATTTCATGCTTTGTCTGCAAATTTTAAATCTAATCTCACTGTAGAAAATGAGAAAAATGATCCATTATTATAGGAAAACACTAAACTAAAAATGTAAAATGAGAAAAATAAAAAAGGGTTAGAAATATTAAAAAATTTCAGATAAAAACTTACTCAAATATTAGGAAAAAATAGTTCTTGAATATTATATAAGTATAATTTATCAACCTAGATAGAGTAAAATAGTTCAGAGTAGATTTGTTCCTAAGTGAAATATTGGGAATTTTACTATTAGTTTTTTTCTAATATACTTAATAAAGTTTTTATTTAAAAAAATTTATAGTATGATTATGGGAAACCTATAAATAAAATATTTGTTCCTAAGGCCTGAATCACTAACATATATAGACCAAATAAAATCTAAGTTCCAAACTCTTTTGTAGTATAAACATTTTTTTGTGGAAAACTTATTAAAGAGTTCCTCTAGGAAATTTTGGTACTTGGATAGCAGCTATTCTAGAAATATGATAGGAGAATAATAAAGTTTCAAAAAACTCATAAACACTCATGGTGTTTATGTCACATTTAATGAAAATTATAAAGGGAAGATCATCGACCTTACATAAATTGGAAACACCAATTATGTTTTAGATTTTAAGTACTTTTTATTGATGGTTTAAAATATAATATTTTTATTATTTCACAATTTTTTGATGATGGTTTTCATGTGAAGTTAAAAAAATAATTTTAATGTTTTTTATTCCAAAATTTCTTTAGTATTTACTAATTAAATAAATTATAATTTTTATGTTATTAATCACAATTCTTTGAATTCTAAAAATCTTTCTTGCTTAAGTTTCTTTCATAAATAATATTGGTTTTGGCATAGGAGACTAGGCCACTATAATATTCACTCACATATAAAGCTTACTAGGAAAGGGTTAGTAAGGGATCTACCCAAACTTGAATTCCAAAATGATAAAGTATGTAACCCCTGTAAACAATGGAAACAACACAAAATTTATTTTAAATTAACGAAATAAGTTTCAACTTGTCAACCTTTTGAGTTAGTTCACATGGATTTGTTTCAACCATCCAGAGTTTCTAGTTTAAATAGGAATAAATATGTTTATGTACATGTATATGAATTTTCTAGGTATAATTGGGTATTATTTTTAACTCACAAAACTAAATATTGTTCTTCTTTTTCCAAGTATGGTAAATCTATATAAAACTTAAGTATAATTAGAATTAAGACCTTAAGAATTGAATGTGTCTATGAGTTTGAAAATCAATAATTTGAATCCTTTTCATAAAAAATGGTTATAGTCATAACTTATCCGATTCTAGGATACCTTAGTAGAATGGATTTGTAGAGAGAATAAATATAACAGTTGAATAAATAGCACGAACTACACTTAATGAATATAAATTACCTGTCTACTTTTTGATAGAGGCTGTGAATACAACCTACTATATAATCAATAATGTTTTTTTGACCCATCTTGAAGAAAACCCCCTATGAGCTTTAGAATAGTAGAAATACTAAGGTTAATTACATTAGAGGTTTTTGTGGCAAAGTATTTATTCTTAAAACTAAGGAAAATCTTGACAAGTTTACCTCCAAAAGTAATGAAGGAATTTTTATGGGATATTCAAACTCTAGTAAATATTAGAGTTTTTAATAGAATAACCAAGACTATGGAAGAGTCTATACATATAATTTTTTATAATACATATCTACATGAACCTAAGACCCATTTTTAGAGACATGAGGTTGATTTATCTAATTTTAACTTAAATTTCAAACCTTCTCATTGTGTAGTAAAGAATTTAGAAAAATCATCCATTTTTTGAGGAGCTTCATGAACATGAATATGAACCTATAGAGAACCATGAGGTGACTAGAGCTTATTTTTCTATAGCTTTTAAGACTCTTAAATTGTCACGACCCATCCACTAGGGCCCGTTCCATGACTATACCAAGCCCGACTTCAATAGGCTAGGGGTTTGCGACTAGCACCAGAAAGGAGTATCTCTAAAATGGGAAGGAATTGCCCTTAAACATATGCAAAAACACAATCCAAGAACACAAAAAGATGCAACCACGAAGAAAAATTTCAGTATTAAAGGCGTGTTCTGAAAGTAGAAGGGTCCAGAATACCAGCCCAACTGAAAGGTAAAACTACAACTGAAAAATTGAAAAAAACTCTTCAAATTTTCCACCAATGATACTACCTGAAGGGTAGGTACAACTTGCCTCCACTGCTCTTCATGTCAGCCATTCTCCTCCGTGTACCACGTAGTCCTGGCTCCCTCAAGTCTCAACCATGCTTCTTGTTTTCTACACAAGACACTGTAAGCTGCAGGAGAAACGTGTGAAGGGGTGAGTATAACAATAACCAGAAGGGGACCCTGAGACCCCTGAAGGTCTCATATAATTACACCAAGGGAAAAAACAAAGCATGATCTCAATCACAAAGCACAAATCAATAGACACAGCTCAAACCAGGTATAAGTAAAGCATAAGAGGACAGATGACTAGTTGAGAAGCTAGGTCATCTTATTCTATTGAGAGGTACTTCTTATGACCATAAGGAGTCATACCCACACAAGATCGATAGGTACTAACCCCCGCAAGACCCACACAGGATCCTACCCACCTGAAGTCGATATGTACTAACCCCAGTTAGACCCACATAGGATATGACACACACATGATCGATATCTTACGAACCACACAGGATCACTGAGTGCTGACTCACACAGAATCTGACCCACATTTGATTGGTATACGCTGACCCACATAGAATTTCTGATCACTGACCCACGCAAGATCTGACCCATATAGGATCGCTCAATACTAACCCCCGTATGATCTGTCTCCAAACTTCTCCCCACTACCAACCACTGGATTATCGCCCAAAGTATGCTTGGTTATGGGAGAACTGATCCTCAAGCCATCGGTCATATTTCAACTGAAATTAATTCCCATGAAGAAGCTGCCTGATTATCCATCATGTCATAAGGGTTCCAAAGAAACAGTCGGCGCGTCAACTGGACGCCTGATCTATAAGTTATTGGAATTTTAATACCGAAGGACCGATTGGATTCAGATTCGATCTAACCATACCATACTCCAAATTTCCCCAAAAATATTTTGGAGTATCTCAAAGGTACCATCTCGCTCCAAGGATCCCAGCTTCTCAGAAAGTTCGTCAAATGGACATCCGATTTGTGAGATATGGTCACTTAAGCATATTTGTGCCTGGGAGGGGTCGGGGTCTGGTCCGACCTGGTCTGGGATGACTCGACCTGGGCCAAACCGGCCTGGGCCGGCCCAATTGGGCTAGTATGGGGCAGGCTTGGCCCGACCTGTTGTGGAAGGGCTGGTCCACGGTGGTTCGACCCCCTGGTTGGCGTGACCCATGGGGTCGTGCGATCCGCTTCTCACAAACAGCTCAAAGGAGCTATTCGACTCCTTTAATGGTAGTGCCAGGTGGCACCCCCTCATCTCCCACATGACTCACAAGGATTGGGTCCCTTGCATCATCGTGTCTTCCTTATGCATGGTGCACGATGGCACACCACCTCCACCTTTGCGGCCGGCTGCTGCCGGCTTCCTGTTCGATCACCTTGGCCGGCGGTTGCCGACCACCGCCCTTTTTAGCTGGTGCCAGTCACCAGCGCCGCCGTGCCGGTGCCACGTTGGTGCTTCTTTTGAGGGCCACCGGGTGAGCTCCGGTGGTCCTTTCTTCCTTCCAGACATGCCTATGGTCCTCTCGGGTTGTCACTATCATTGCACGCCTCTCGGTTTCAAAGTTCCATCAAGTTTAAAAAACCTACCTCTGAAGAAATCAATGAAAAATCAAGCATTGGAGGGACCGCGACTTTTTCTTTTGGCCCACACCCTCCGCTTTAGTGTCTTAAAAGGGAGTGATTTATACATCATATTAAAATAATGATAAAACCCGTTCAAAATCCCCCGTAATGACCACCCACAAAAACAAGAACAAGGAGAAGAATTTTGGGAATTTATTAAATTAAAGGACAACACCTACCTCATGAAACATTAGAGGTATCACGATCATTGCTGGAAGAAGAGTCCTCATCAGAGTGAGTTCATCGGAATTCGCCGATCCGAGATCATCACCGACCAAGCTTCCGTCCTCTGTTGGTTGAAGACATCGTGTCACTTCGCCAGAGGTTCCTTGCTTTGTGAAGCCGTGTTAAAACTCCACCCCAAGCCTCACATAAATAGAGGGGGAAAAGGTGAGTAACACACTGAGGAATTAATTAAGATCATTTAATGAATGAACCTATTAATTCCCCAACAACGCAGTTACAAATAATGGAGATTCAAGACATTAATTGTCTTGACAAGTCACCAATCCCCACCACCACCGCTCATCCACTAGAGAAAAAGAAATAAAATAACTTGTTAAGTTATTTTACTATTTTTCTGTAAAATCCAAAATTTAAATTTTTCTCTCGACCTACTTCTGTTGAAGTGAATCTTCTCTTAAGAAAATACAAATGTTGTGGATTCAAGGGTGCCCTCATATTTTTAATCCAAGCACCGGTTCAAAAGATAGAAAATGCCACCTGTGTGTTTATTGAACGTACCTTAAAAAAGTTATTAAATTAATTCCGGGCACACCGAGCCTCGAAATCATGCGCCGCCAATTTTTTCAGACACATAATAATCCCAAATAATTTATGAAAAAAATTACATGGAATTTTTAGGTATTTAAATTCTCCCCACTTTAGGAATTTTCATCCCTGAAAGCTACAAAAAAAACTAGGGGAAAAAATGGGGGTACTGATCACGCATCTCAGCCTCCCACTCCCATGTGCTCTTATGAACATTTCCATTCTTCCAAAGAACTCGTACTAGAGGAATCGACTTTCCATGAAGGACCCACTCCAATTGAACCACTATCTCCATCAGGAGCTCCACAAACATCACCCCATCATCGATGTCCTGCTCGCCCCAGTCGATAATGTGAGATGGATCATGCACGTATCTCCTCAGCTGTGACATGTGGAAAACATTATACACTCGATGCATCTATGGGGGAGGAGCTAGTTGGTACATCACCTCGCCTACTCTGCTGAGGACCTGGGAAGGTCTGACAAACCTCAAAGATAGCTTGCCACCCTGTCCAAACCTCTGTAATCATTGTTGAGGTGAGACCTGTAGGAAGACATGGCCCCCCTTCTCAAAATACAAGGGTATCTATATCCTATCTTCATGAGTATTATACCGGCTCTATGAAATCTTCATTATCTCCTAGATGACTTCCACCTTCTCTGTGGTTGCCTGTACAAACTTTAGACCCATAAGTGATGACTCCCCTGGGTCTGTCCAGTAAAGAGGTGATCTGCGTGGTCACCCGTACACGCCCTCAAATGGTTCCAAACCGATGGTGGAGTGATAAATATTATTGTATGAAAACTATACCAGTGGAAATTGGTCCTTCCAACTGCAACCAAAATCGACGACACAAGCACGTAGCATGTCCTCGAGTGTCTATATGGTTCGCTCCATCTGGCCATCTATCTGAGGATGAAAGGCGGTGCTCAAGTGTAGCTGATTCCCAAACGCCTCCTGCAATCCCTTACACATGTGAGATGTAAAACATGCATTGTGATCTGAGACGATCGTCGATAGCACTACGTGAAGTCGCACTACCCCCTACATGAAGAGGCATCCCAAGCTCTCTACTTATCCCTACTCTCGGATGGGTAGGAAGTGGGATGACTTGGTGAGTTAGTCAACAATCACCCATATGGAATCATGGCCCCTAGACATACGTGGTATCCATGTTACGATGTCCGTGGAGATACCATCCCACTTCCACTTCCGTACCACAAGTGGATGAGCTAAGCCCATTGGTACCTGATGCTCAGCCTTCACTTGATGATAAGTGAGGCATCAGGATACAAACTCTACCACTACTTTCTTCATCCTTGGATCACAGTAATGGCATTGGAGGTCTTGGTATATTTTCACTACTCCTGGATGTACCGCCAAAAGGGATGTGTGGAACTCCCTCAACACCTCCTCTCCAAGCGTCACTGGTACCATAGTGCATCCTATGAAGAGGAAAATGTACTCCCCACCTTCAGAAAATCCATCAAGAGTCTATCCTAAGGATATCTGAGCACGTTGGGCCTTGTAGTCTACGTTCCCAAGCTGTGCCTCCTGAGATCACTGAAGAAGTGGGGGAGTGACAGTGATAGATGAGAGGTAAGCTCCTCCATCTCTATACACGAAGGATATCTGCAACACGACTAGTGGATATGCTGCCTCACTCAGCAGCTGTAGGCCATAACTCTTGCTGAGTGTGTCTGCTACTATGTTCCCCTTACCAAGAGTATAGACTATCTCAAACTCATTGTCCTTGAGGAACTCTAGCCATCATCGCTGTCTGAGGTTCAGGTCCTTCTATGAGAAGATATACCTAAGATTCTTGTGATCAGAGTAAATAGAAAACCATTCACCCATCAAGTAGTGTCGCCACATCTTCAGTGCAAAGACCACTACTGCTAACTCCAGGTCATGGGTAGCATAGTTACTCTCTTTTTGTCTCAAATAATGTGAGCCGTAGGTGATCACCAATTTCTCTTGCATCAGGACACAACCCAGTCCAGTCCCCGATGCGTTGTAGTAAACTACATACCCAACACCCTCTTCTGGTAGACTCAATATGGGAGCACTCGCCAGTCTCTACCTCATCTCCTGGAAACTCTACTGTCACTTCTCTACCCACAAGAATGTTTGTCCCTTCTTTGTCAAGGATGAAAAGGGTGCCACTACCCTGGATAAGTTAGGTAAAAATCTATGGTAGTACCCAACCAATCATTAGAAACTCAGCACTTCAGTCACACTCCTGGGTGGTACCCAAGAAAGAATTGCCTCTATCTTTTCCGGATCCACTATGACTCTCTCATCTAAGATAACCTGCCCCAGGAAGTGGGCTTCCCATATCCAGAGCTAGCACTTAGATATCTTTCCATAAATCTAGTGCTCTCGGAGTGTATCTAGAACTATCATTAGGTGCGTGGCATGATCCTCCTCTGACACCGAGTATACCAAGATGTCATCATTGAAGACCACCACAAAGAGACCAAGGTATGAATGAAATATCCTATTCACAAGCCCCATCAACACTGTCGGAGTGTTGGTCACACTAAAATACATCACTAAGAACTCATAATGGCCATATTGACATCTGATGTTTGTCTTCGGTATGTCCTCATCCCGTACTCTGAGCTAATGATAGCCTGATTTGAGGTCTATCTTCGAAAACCAATGAGCTCTCTTCTACTGGTCAAAGAGATAATCGATACTCGGGAGTGGATACTTGTTCTTCACAGTCACCTAGTTCATCCACCAATATTCCACACAAATCCAGAAGCTCCCATCCTCCTTTTTGGAGAACATAATTGAGGATTCCCATGGAGAAACACTGGGCCTTATGAACCCCTTTCCCTGCAAGTCTTCCAGCTGTACCTACAAATCCAAATCTCCACAGGAGCCATCTGATATGATGGTGTAGATATAGGTGCCATCCCGGGGTACATGTCGATGTAAAAGTATACCTCTCTACATGTAGGTAGTCCGTGAACATCATCAAGAAAGACATATGTATACTAGTCCACCACTACAGGTTAACTTGGACTCCTCCCATAAACTGCTCTGAGGGTGAGGATAGCCAACTGATGAGTAATTGACTACTCCCTCCTCCAAGATAGTCCATCCAGTGCTGTAGAGGTTCTGTTCTCACCGGTGAAGGTAAAACTGATCCCATACTCATGGACACACCGTACTTTTCACCTCAAACAGTCGATCTGAGCATGGAATGTGGATTTCTAGTCCATACCCAGGATGAAGTCGTAAGGCCTCGATGCTGGTACTAGGGGATCCCGGCCGAAAATCTCACCTCCTAGAGTGAGCTCACACTGCCTATAGCAGAATGTAATCATTTAATCTTCTCCTGTAGGAGTCTATAATAGCAAGGATCCAACCAAAGGCTCCATCAGAATCTCCGAGCTCTGAATGAGTGTTGTGGCAATGAAAGAGTGATCAAAACCTATGTCTATAATTACTACAGCTAGGGTGGAATAGACACAGATCATACCTCTAATCATATCTGGAGCACTGTAGTCATAGGCCTCTACTTCCGGAAGTTGTGCTCACCCCTATACACCTACTCCTTATAGTTGGGGTGGACCTCCTGGTGGTGGTGGCGATAGAACCAGAAATCTCCACCTACCACCTACTGCTCCTCTGCCTCGCCCACCACCGTACAGACCTCCTCACTCGAATCTATGCATCTGCCTCGGAGGTCCCTCGACTGTCCCCTGATCATCGGTATGGAGGGTCGGGAAGTCGCAAGCCATGTGGTCCTGCCCACCGCACATGAAGCAGAGTCTACCTCCCAGATGACCTTCTCTGCCTCGCGAGCTCCGCATCTCTGACCCTGTGTCCTGGGGTCATCCATTGGTGGGTCTAGCCTACTTAGACCTCTGATTCATCTGTCTACTGCATCTTGAAAATTACTCGGCTACCTGCCGTTCAGTGGTGTCTCTCACAGTCGATGCCTGGTCAACTATGATGCTCTCCACCAACAACACTCGCTCGAGCACTCCAGCCTGTATAGAGATATTCAACGATATCATCAATGCTTTGATCTTTCTTCATAGATCTTTCTCAAAGGTAAGGGTCTCGAAGAATGGGTCCCTTACCATGTTGGTGGATTAATGCGAGAGGTTAGTGAATTTAGTTGAGTACTGGGTCACTAATAAGCTTCCCTATTATAAGTGCAGCAGCTCCAAGATACACACTGAGCTTAGCATCGCTCGAATGAACTCTGCCCTAAAGAGGATCTCAAAGTCCATCCAGGTGAGGGTCACCTTGTCATGTGACTGGATTATTAGGATCCACCATCTCCTTGATATGCCCTATAAAAGGCTAGAAGCTAGGATAACCGTCTTCTTTTCTAGTGTCTCAACAAAGTAAAAAACTATAGCCACATCCTCTTGTCAGTCCTCAGTTGCCTGGGGATTTGTCTTGCCCCAAAACCTTAGAGGCCTCTGTCTCTGAAACTCATGAAACGTGCTTAGTGGACGTGCATGGTCTAATAGTGGGGATGGTGGCATCTGTTTCCCAATGTGTGGTGGTTTTATTGGTGCACCACCCGAAGGTGATACCATAGTTATAAGGCCCTACACCGAAGCCTCATCGCTCGGTGGACCATCATTGTGTACTCTATTGAGAATCCTGGCTATCTATCAACGCTGTGGCATCCTGAAAAGAAACAGGCATGCCACTGCCAATAAGTTATACCTAGTGAACTGCCTCGAAAGGGATCAAAGTAAAGAAATTTCCAAAACATATTCAATTAGTGATTTCGTGCACTGAGTTAGAAATCAGAATTCAGGGTCTTGATGTATGGATACGTCATCCACCGCACTAACACTTCACTTTCTAAACTAAAAACCATACTAAAAACACTTTACACTATTGCTCCATTAAAAATATCAGAGTCATAGTTCCTCAGTAGAACCTCCCTCTAATACCACTTTTTCACAACCCGTCCCCCATGGACCATTCCGTGACTACCTCAAACCCGCCAACCATAAGCCACATGTTGGCGACTAGCACCGGAAAGGCGTATCCCTAAAATGGGAAGGAATTGCCTTTAAACCTATACAAACACACAATCCCAGAAAACAACAAGATGCAATGACAAAGTAAAACTGCAATAGTAAAGGTGTGTACTAAAAGTAAAAGGGGTCCGAATATAAGCCCAACTGAAAGGTACAACTACAACTGAAAAATAGAAAAAAGCTACAAAAATCGTCAACTGAGGATCCTACTAGAAGGGTAGGTACATCTCGTCTCCACTACTCTCTACGTCAACCAATCTCCTTTGTGTACAGCCTGGTCCTGGATCCCTCAAGTCTCAGCCAACCTGCTCGTCATCTTCATAAGACACAAGGTGCTGGTGATGCCCGTGCAGGGGTGAGTATAACAATACCCAGTAGGGACCCAAAGACCCCAGAATGTGTCACAAAATTCACAAAGGGAAACCATAAAGCATGATCTCAATCAAAAATAAAAAATGAATAAACACAGCTCAAACCAAGTATAAGTAAAGCACATAAGTACAGCTGATTAGTTGAGAATCTAGATCATCTTATTCTATCGATAGGCACTGCTACAGACCATATGGAGACTAAAAACACATGATCTATAGGTACTAACCCCTACAAGACCCACATAGGATCCAACCTGCTCAGAGTTGATAGGTATTAACCCCAACAAGATCCACAACAGATCTGACCCACACAAGATCGGTATGAGCTGACCCACACAGGATCACTGAGCGCTGATCCACATAGGATCAGTATGCCCTGAACCAAATAGAATCGCTGAGCACTGACCCACACAGGATCTGACCCCCACAGAATTGATAGGTGCTGACCCACACCAGATCGCTCGGTACTAACCCCCGTATGATTTATCTCCAACCACCATCTCACTACTACCCACTGGATTCCCACTCAAAGTACACTTGATTCTAGGTGGACTGATCCGCAATCCATCAGTCATATTTCAACCGACATGAACTTTAACTCCAAAAGTAATGAAGGAATTTTCTTGGTATATTCAACCTCTAGTAAATATTAGAGTTTTGAATAGAGAAACCAAGACTATGGAAGAGTCTATCCATATAATGTTTTACATTACATATGTACATGAACCTAAGACCCATTTTTAGAATCTTGAGGTTGATTTATCTAATTTTAACTAAAAATTAAAACCTTCTGATCATGTAGTAAAGAATTTAGAAAAATAAACCATTTTAGGGAACTTCAAGAACTTGAATATGAACCTATAGAGGACCATGAATTGACAAGACCTTATTTTTCGATAGCTTTTAAGACACTTAAATTCTCATGACCTGTCCACAGGGGCCCGTGCCATGACTACACCAAGACCGCCTTCCATAGGCTAGGGGTTGGTGTCTAGAATTGGTAAGGAGTATACCTAAAATGGGATGGAATTTCTTTTAAACACGTACAAATACACAATCCAAGAAAACAATAAGAACCAACAACGAAGTAAAACTACAGTAGTAAAGGCATGTACTAAAAGTAAAATGGGTCGGAATACAAGCCCACCTAAAAGGTATATCTACTACTGAAAAACGAAAATCAACTCTTGAATTTGTCCACCAAGGATACTACATGAAGGGTATGTACAACTTTTCTCCACTACCCTCCACATCTGCCAATCTCCTCTGTGTACCGCCTAGTCCTTGCTGCCTAAAGTCTCAAACAATATTGTCATTGTCTGCACAAGACACAACAAGGTATGGGTGAATCCCACGTAGGGGTGAGTATAAAAATACCCAGTAGGGACCCCGAGACCCTTTAAGATCTCACAGAATTCCACAAAATAAAAACACAAAGCATGATCTCAATCAAAAATCTCAAAGCAATAGAAACAGCTCAAACTAGGTATAAGTAGAGCAAAAAAGTACATATGATTAGTCGAGAAGCTAGATCAAATTATTTTGTCAAGAGGCACTTCTTATAACCATACAAAGTCTGACCCACACTATATCTATAGGTACTAACCCCTGCAAGACCCACACACGATCCTACCCACATGAAGTTGATAGGTACTAACCACCGTAAGACCCGCATAGGATCTGACACACACATGATCGATATGCGCTGAGCCATACAGGATCACTGAGCGCTTACTCACACAGGATATGACCCACATTTGATAGGTATGCACTGACCCACACAGGTTTGCTGAATGCTGACCCACACATGATCTGACCCACATAGGATTGCTCGGTACTAACCACCGTATGATCTATCTGCAACCTCCGCCTCACTGCCAACCACTAGATTTCCGTTCAATGTATGCTTGATTATGGGATAACTGATCCTCAAGACATCAGTCATATTTCAACCATATCTAATTCCTATGAAGAAGTTTCCTGATGATCCATAACATCATAAGGGTTCCAACTCAACAGACTGCGCATCAACAGGATGCCCGGTCTGTAAGTTATTGGCATTTTAATGCCGAGGGACTGGTTGGATTCGAATTAGATCCAACACGGAAGTACTCCAAATTTATCCAAAAATATAGTGGAGTATATCAAAAGGACCATCCCACTCCAATGATCCCAATACTATAGATGGTTCCTCAAACGGACGTCAGGTTTGTGAGATATGGTCACTTAAGCATATCTAGGCCCCAGAGGGGTCCAGGATCGGTTCAGCTCGGTTTGGACCGACCCGACCCGGTTTTGGTCTACCCAGCCTTCCCCAAGGTTTGACCCAACCCAGGATGAACTATCCTGACCTGAATTGGTTGGCGGGGCCACAAACCTTCCCGTCCTGCCCTGGCTGGGTTGGGCCGTGGTGGTTTGGCCCGCCGGCTAGCACGACCAGCGGGGTCGCACGGTTCGTTGCTCTCAAATGGCTCAAAGGAGACATTTGGATCCTTTAATGGTGGATCCAGGTCGCCTCACCTATTCAAACTTGGGATCCACAAGGAGTGGGTCCCTTTAATCGCAATTTCTTCGAGCCGCGACTTCCTTCAGCATGGCATGCGATGGCGCGCCACCACTACCTCCACGTCTGGTCTCTGACATCCACCCGTCCAACCACTTCTGCGCCGAGCGGTGCCGCTCTTTGACCAAGGCCGATAGTTGCCGGCCACTGCCCTCATCTTCCTATGCTGGTCACCGGAACTGCCACACTTGTGTTGTACCGACGCTTCTTCCCCTTTGTACCGAGTGAGCTCCAGTGGTCTGTTCTTCCATCAAGACGCGTCTACAGACCTCTCGGGATGCCGCCATCATTGAGCACCTCTCGGTTTCAAGGTTCTGTTAAGTTGGAACAACCATCCTCCAAAGAACTCAATGAAAAATCAAGCCAGACAGGTTCCAGGCCTTGTTTGTTTGGCTCCTTACCTCAGCGTTAGAGTCATAACAAGGGAGTAATTTATACATCCTATTAAAATAATGCTAAACCCTGTTCAAAATACCCCACAATGACCACCCACAAAAACAATATTGAGGAGAATAATTGTGGGAATTTATTAAATTAGAGGACAACCCTACCTCATGAACCATCAAAGGTATCACGGTTGTTGGCAGAAGGAGATTCCCCCTCAGAGTGAGGTCTTCGACATTTGTCGATCCCATATCATCACCGCCCATGCTTCTGTCCTCCATCGGTGGAAGACGTCGCATCACTTCTACAGAGGTTCCTTTCTGGGTGAATCCATGTCAAAACTCCACCCCAAGACTCACTTAAATAGAGGGGGGAAAAGTGAGTAACGCACCGAGGAATTAATGAGGCTCATTTAATGAATTAACCTCTTAATTTTTCTAATTGCGCGATTACAAATAAAGGAGAGTCAAACCATTAATTGGCATGATAAGTCACTGGTCCCCCCACCGCCACTCATCCACAAGATAAAAATAAATAAAATAACTTGTTAAGTTATTTTATTATTTTTTGGTAAAGTCCAAAATTTAACTTTTTCTCTCGACCTACTGTGATTGAAGTGAAGCTTTCCTTAAGCGAATCACGACACTATGGATTCAACGATGCCCTGATATTTTTAATCCAAGAATCGATCTAAAAGATAGAGAATGCCACCTGCACATTTACTAAATGTACCTTAATAAAGGTTCCAAAATTTATTCCAGGCACACCGGGCCTCAGAATCGCACACTTTCAATTTTCACAGACTCATAATAATTCCAAATAATTTTAAAAAACATTTACAGCGAATTCTTAGGCCTTTATATAAATTCCATCTTTTAGATGATTTTGTTGGATACTTATATTTAGGTACACAAACTAGATCTTCTTTGAGAAACCATGTTGAACATCAAATATTGTTGTCACATTTTGAATCAATGAATAGAAATGATGCAATTAATGATGAATTATGGTAATGGATATAAAAAAATAACTTAATGAGTCTGAAGGAAATAATGTTTGGGAACTTTTTGATAGACCTAAAGACACATTGAACATATTCACTGAATGTGTGTTTATAAATAAGGTTGATGAATCTAGAAAAATAATAAGGAATATGGAAAGGCTAGTTACACAATGTTATAGTCAAGTAGAGGGTATAGAATATGAAGATACCTTTTTTACCCATATATCGACTTGAGTCCATTAGAATAGTGCTTTCCTATACCACACAAGTAGATTTTAAACTATATCAAATGGATGTAAAAAGTAAATTCTAGAATGGGTATATAGTTGAGGATATTTTTGTTGAATAACCACCTAGATTGAAAAATCCCCATTTTAAAAATATTGTCTTCAAGTTAAAAAACCTTTTTATGTTTTGAAATAAGATCACAGAGTTTGGTTTGATAGGATCAACTCTTTTCTTATTTAAAAAGGATTTTAAAAATGTATAATTGATCATATCATTTTTATAAAAATAATTTAATAGGATTTTTAGTTGTTCAAATTAATGTAGATGATATTATTTTTATATATTGTAAGAATTATTTATTTACTAAATTTTCAAAGATAATGAAAAATTAATTTGAAATTTGTTTTATTGGGGAACTCAAATTCCTTATTATCTTCAAAATTTTCTAAATAAAGGAGGAATTATTTTAAATCAAATTAAATATACTAAAGACCTTTATTTTTTTTCACTTTTTATAGAACTAAGTGTAGCGATACTCCTATCTTTACCACCTCTAAGTTGGACCTTGTTGAAGCTGGTAATTTAGTAGATCAAACCAGTAATAGATGTTTGATGAGAAGTATTCTCTACTTAATTGGTATATGACCATATATTATGTTTAGTGTGTGTATGTGTGGTTGTTTTCAATAAATCCCAAAAGAGTCACACTTAGTTACTATAAAAAGGATTTTTAAATACCTCAAGTATACTACCAATTTAGGATTATTCTATCTATGAGGATAATCGTTAGATCTAGTTAGTTATTCAGATGCTGATTTTCATGGTTGTAAGTTAGATAAAAGAACCTCTAGAAGATGTAATTTTTTCGGTAAGTCTCTTGTATCTGGGTGTAGTAAGAAACACAATTCTATTGCACTATCTACTAGAGAAGATGAATATATAGTTATAGGTAGCAGTTGTGCTCAAATTTTATGGATGAAACACACATTTCAAGACTATGGATACTAATTATAATATGTACCTTTAATTTGTGAAAAAATTGATGATATAAACATTTATAAGAACCCCATATCTCAGTCTAGAAAAAAACACATTGATGTAAGAAATCACCTTTTGAGATTCCATTTTTAAAAAGGTTATATCACTCTTGAATACATTAGTACAGAACATGATATTGTTGATATATTCACTAATACTTTTAATTACAAGAGAATTAACTTCACTAAACATGAATTAGGCTTGACTAATTTTGTTTAAGATAAATTTTCTGGGACTTATGATTTAATTTTATCCATAATTTATTTTTATCCACCATTGAGTTCACCCACCACTGAGTTTACTCACTGTTGGAAGTTTAATCATCATCGGAATTAATCACCATTGTTTTTACTCTTCGTTAGGTTTGCCTAATATTGTTATTTAATTTTTTTTGAAATTTTTTCCTGCCATCTATTTTTAAAGTTGATGTTTATAATTTATTTATAAAAGTTATTTATTTATTTAATATTTAATTAGATTCAAATGTTATTTCAATCTTGATTTTACAAATCCCTAAAATGACCGAATGATATAAATTTTAGGTTTATTTAAATAAAACAGTCATGTACCTCATGCTTTTCTATCGAGCTCTGTTATGACCCTTACTCTCCCGATCATCTACCTTTACTCCCCTTCACTTGAGATTTCTGAATCGATATCCATGTCTAGAGAAAATAGACTTAAATTTTCTTCTTTGGATGAGTAACATTTTTCAAATAAGAAGAAATATTAGACAATACAACCTTCTATAGTTTTTCTAGTGAATATCGAGCTTTCAACCATGTAGTTGTTCCTGAGAAAAAGTTCAAGGTAAGTGGTTTATTTTTATTTAGTCATTAATACTTAGAGTACTACGTGTAAAAAGATGGGAAGAATGATTTTCATCTAAATATAGGCCCTTATATTATACGTTGGTGTATGATTTTTATCAGTTTGTTGAGTATAATTTCAAAGAAGAAGAAGATAGCGAGAGAAGTAGAGTAAATGGTTGTAAATTTGTGATCTCCTCTAAGTAATGGGCATGATGTGTAAAGGTTACTTATAAGGGTGTTGAAAATGATTATCAGGGAAATATTCTAGATAGAAGTGATAATGTTATTTAGGAAGCTGATTTAGCTGAGTTGAATGAAGATGGGATTTGAATAAGCCAATTGCTGTAGAACTTGATGGATAATTTTGAATTATTTTTATGTTTATCCAATATATTCTTTGTCTGAGGAAATATTAATTTTACACCATTAGGTATCTGGATATGTATTTGTTGTGTCTAATGGAAAGAGGATAAAAGAATAATCTTTTCACATATCTTATGAATCACATTTTTGAAATGAGCTAGCCGTATTCAAGGTCAAATTCTTTGATGTTAGAATACAATGTTCAAGTTGATGAACGTAATGAATTAGTAGTGGACTATGGAGGTTTCTACATCACCAAAGTTATTTGATAAAGGATGAGAATTAATTGTAATCCTTGGAGAAAATAGTGGTTTGATGATAGTGATAGGATATATGATTATTTTAACATAGTTGACCATCCTTCTAGACAAAAGGATATTGTGGACTCTATCTTAGAGCCAGATGAAGTTGTTGAGTATTTTGAGGAAGAGGAAGAGAAAGATTATGACTCTTATGATAAGGAAAAGGAATTTTATATAGATGAAGGTAGTGACCCATATTTACCTTATAGCCCCACTGTTATATCTTTTGGTGCTTCTATTCCACTAAGGTCTCTCCCTATTATAGAGAAAATCTTGAAAGAAAACAACGATGAGGTAGAAACATAAGTTTTAGGTGAAGAGAAATTAAAAATAACTTCCAATAACTCTAAGTTAAATGTTGAAAATGGTTAATAAGATGAATAATAAGGTGAAGAATATAAGGAATATGTAAATTAATATGATAGAAATGTCAATGAAAATGGATATGATTATGATAGAGGTTCTGGGGGGCCTGGTGGATGCATTATAGTTGAAGATGTAGATATTCCTGATGCACTTATTTCTTATCCATGTTTATCTATATATATATATCTAAAGAGAGACCCAACATTTGTGAAAATATTTATAGGTTAGATTTAGAAGATAAAGAAGCATTAGTTGAGGGGGAGGAATTATCAAGTCTGGATTATCACCCTGTTGTTGGTGATCTTGCTGTGGCTATTGATGATGTTCAGAAAGATGCTATGATGACTATTTTCAATCAGTAAATTAGTGACCATATGGTTTTTGTGCTTACTATTATTTATTAGATAGTGGTTATGTAGGGATTAGTTGAAGAGTTGAGTGTTTTATATGCTGTAGTTGTATATGTAGTTTCTTGTTCTCAAGGTGTAAAATCTCTTTGTCTGTGTTCATTCAGTTGGATAGACCCTATGTTTGATTAATGGGATAAGTTTTATAATAAAGATGTAAGTACACCAAAGCATGGTGGACCTACTATTTTATAGTCCTGGGATCCTTATGGTTTGTTAGTTGATCAAATTGATGCTCCTATTGAGTTTCATAGGTTTGATTATAAGGTAGTTTCTTCTCCTATCGTTCTGCTGTCTCCAGTTGATTTTTTTACTAGATGTGACTTAGATTCATTCAAAGATAATATTCTTTCTGATTTTTGTGTTTTTATTAAAAAATCAACCTTCTTTAGAAACCAAGATCAGTGATAAGGATGCAAGTAATTTTTAGGGCTTGCGATTTAGCATATCTTGCCTTATATGATTCTTCATATTAGAAAAGTGGAAGTGTAAAGCAGAAGGTTGGAAAGTGAGATGGAAGCTCTGAAATATACAGTATAGGATATGAGGTATTCATTTGAAAATTCCACAACTTTTATGTTAGAGAAGATATAGAACCTTACTTCCATCCAATCTTAATGTGGTTAACCTAATACTAGTCCCGTTGATGTTGAGTTCACCAGATCTATTATAAGAGAAGATATTCGAGCAGCTTCAAGTGATGTTCTTAATCTACCTTAGGAAACTTTGAGAGAAATCATGCATAATAGTGAACATGTTCAAAGGATGGTGATGGAGTACATTAAATACATGAAGATTGACCAAGATACCATCACCAAATCTATCAAGTATTATATTTCTAGGATATATACTATGCATGATTTGAATGCTAATTGTAAGTTTCTTGATGAAAATATGAGGATTCCTCTTGTGGATCAAGTGTTTAAGGATAAAGTTAATGAGTTAAAGGTCATGAATCTAGTGTTAATGTTGTTTATGGAAGATATGAAGGATTTATTCAGTTTTATGAATAGATGTTGAAACATCATAATTGATTTCATAAATATTTTGAAACCCTTTCTTCATGTGTATGGAACTACTTTGGTGGCTTAGGATTCCATACCAGCTACAACTCATCTGAACCCTTCATCTTCAAATCCAGAGTTATTAAGGTTCAATATCACTAGAGATCCCAATGCTTTTCTACCAGCTCATTTATATCCATTTTCTCTCTCTATCTCTCTCTCTATCACTCTTGGAATCAGTTCCACACCATAGGCCTATTATCATCAAATATACTCCCTCTCTAATTGATGTATCTACTGCAATCCCCCAAGTTTCTCCATCTTCACCAGCTGAGCCTTCTACCTTGGACAAAAGGAATGGAAAATCACCCTTGATTTCTTTTACACAACCAATGAAACATTGATGATTAGAATTTTTGTCTTTAATGTGCTTGTTTTTTAGTATATATTTTTTGTAATGTTTTAGCTTCCCTTAAATTGATATTCATAATGATAATTATCTTAATCATATTATGGTATATTGTATTTCATGTTTTCTTATTTATTTTTGATAATACCTAAACATGGTTAAGACTATACAATATTTATTACATATTTTATATAATCATATTCCTTTGATATCATTAATTATTTGATACCATACTGATACTAAAATTCATATATATATATATATATATGCAAATACCTTCCTTTGATACCACCTTTTATATGATACTATTTACTATCTAATTACTTTTAATACCATGTGCCGTTTATTTATATTTGATACCATTTTTTTAAAAATTACATGATTTTTGATCTTGAAAAGGTGGATAATTTTGGAGCCCTTGTTTTAATGATCACAAAATCTTGTTTATTATGATATTAATGAGTTTTGTGTTTTATGGAATCATTTTTCATTATAAGGTAGATTGATTTTTTTGGGATAAATATAACTCACCATTGAGTATGAATCACTGTCAGTGATAACTCACCGTTGAAATGAAATTTTGGATAATTGTTGGAAACACTCACCTTCAGAAATGACTCACCATTGAGGATGCCGCCTGAAAAAATGGATAATTATGGGAATCACCTTCCATTATCTTTCTCTCACCACCTAAACAAAGTTTTGGAAAAGTTAAAGACTCAATATTATAGGGTGACTTTCCATTGAATTGGAGATTTGAAAAAGTATTTAATACAACTACTATCAAAGAAAATCTATAGAAATTTGGATAAGTGTTGAAAACAACTACCTCCAGACCTGAGTTTCCATTGAAGATGACCTACCTCCAGAATAGAAAACTGGAAAAGTATTGATATAACTCACTTCTAGCCTAAGTCACTACCAACATGACTCACTACAAAATTAATTCACAGTTAGGATGAATCATCATCAAAGATTATGACATCGTTAAAAGGATTAACCTACACTATTTTGTTTATTTTTAATTAAATATCTATAATTAATATATTATAAAATTTAATTAAATAAATTATTTTAATTATTTTTCTTAATTGTTTTTTAAAGAAGAATTAAATAATTTTTCATCCACGAGTATGAAAATGTAGGATATCCAGATATTCATTGTACAAGATAGTATTAAAATAAGTATATGAATTCCTTAAATAGATACATGTGTGAACAGGTACTAAGAACCAAGATATATATTAACACACATAAATCTAGATCTAAAAATTTCAAGATCAAAATAAGATTGTTGTTCCTCGAATGGATCATCTTTACCAGTGAAAAACTATAGAAGAAGTGAAGAACATTGAATACTCAGACTAATTCTTATATAAAAAAAAGAAATATTTTACAACACTCTACGATACTATGATGTTTAGAATCATGTCTTAAGATAAATTTTAAAACACTCTCAAGGACTCACAAGATACATAACATACAAGATAGACCAACATAATACTTTTAGATACTTTTATTTTCTATTTCTGACTATTTTATTTAGATTACAAGAATTGTGTGTTTTAATCTTTATTTAAAACATGCACACTCTATCTTTCACTTCAACTGGAAGATACTAGATATCTTCTCAAACTCTCTTTACGTCTGATTTTCCATGGTGTTGTGGAAGGGTTCCATGTGTATACTATCTTTGTTTCATTCCCATGAGTTTTGTGGAAGAGGTTCCTGCATGTCTTGGGTAAATTTTATGTTGTAAAACTGATCCAGGTTGTGGATTATTTATTATTTTATATAATATTCATGGAAATATGTGATTTCCAAGTGGATAAGATTATGTCTCAGATTGAGACTAAACCTCTTGTTTTTTATTTAGTGGTATGTTTTGTTTTGTATGTTTTATTTAAAATATTTAATCTGAACCTATTTTAAAATGTAAAAAAACCCACTAATTAGATAGTTATTCTAAATTAGTGTTTATATAATTTTATTATTATATAAATTTATCTCAAAATTTAAATTAGTTTTTCATAATTTTTTTTGATTGATACTTGATCAATCTTTCAGAAATATTTTAAAAGATAATATCTTATATTGATTTTATATTTTGATTAACTAGGATGTTTTTATTTAAAATGGTGGATTTTATTTAAACATCTTTTAAATATAATTATTTTTTGTACTCAATTCACCCCTCTTGAGATACTCACTTTGAAAAAATAAGAATAGAATTAATAATATAACAAGAATAAATATATATCACAAAAATGGAACTATGAAAATAATATATCCATAGATTACATAATAATAAATTAATGAATGGATAAAAATAACTAAACCCATTATGATAGAGATCATATTTTCAGATATCATAAAAATACTATCAAAACCTCATTCCAGGACATCATACATAAATGGTTAAGGATTAAACAAAATACCTAGCTAGTTTGTCTCATTATACCTATCAAAGAATCGAGGGGATATATAATTTTGGGATCTACCAATTACATAAGAAGTATAATGCATGTATTATATGAAGAGAAGGGATAAACCTAGAGGAAGAGGATTACAATACTCAGCTAAGCTTCTCATTTAAAACCAACTGTCAGGACTTTACTTGATGTGTAACCATATTTCACATTGTATAATTCTAAAGTCCTAAATATTATGAAAACCCATAACCTTTTATGAATACCCAGATTTTCAATTCATACACTATGTGTAAACTATATATGATTTCTGTCCATTCACATTTTATATTAGTTTCATATCCTATGATGGGTGATGATTACACATAGTGTAACCACATTACACGGTGTGTAAATCCGTTAAAATTGTAGAATCCATAGGTTTTATAATGAAAATTAAAAAAAATCTTTGACTTTAACGTTATAGGTAACCTATCTATTCCTTCTCATCCCTACCCAGATAATGAAAAATGAAAACCATGACAAATCTTAAAACGCACATGATATAAAGGTAACCTTTTTATTTACATAACATGTTATAAAAACCATTCTTTCAATTGATTTAATTTGAATTGAAAATTAGAAATAGAAGAAGAATGTTTTTCAATACAAGTTCCTACCTCTACAAAAACCTTTTTTTAAATAATAATCATATAAAATTATAATAATTAATACATATTTACTTGATTATATTTGAGGGTATTGAAAGTAAACACAAAGGGGAGATTGAATATCCCATGTTTGATGGTTGTATCTATTTTCAATAAGGATGGTTACCTTGGTTTGAATAATGATTTTAATATGTATATAATAAAAACTTGTTGTAATTTGTTTTATTTTTTCCTAAGAAAATACTTAATATATATATTGAAGAATAACCTTGAGTATTGGAAGAATAATTATATTTAGTCATTGAAAAGGAAATGTGAGTTGCTTCTATAATTATTCATATGATAAAAAAAATGTTATTGGATGTTAATAAGTTAGATAAAGTAATACAAATATTTACATTATTTAATGAACATTTTATGGAAAAGGAAGTTTAAATAAGGATATTATTAAATAACAAGTGATGTTCCATCCATGTGGTTGCAATCATAAAAGATAGAATATTATATTTAAAAATAATTGGATAAGGTGGATTGAAACATAAATATGGTGGATATGGTTTGAGATGCATTAATATATGAAAATTATAGTTTAATTGTTTTTTTACATTTAATTCTGTAGAGTTAAAAAAAAATTTCTACCTAAAGGACAGTTCAACCATCCAAGAAGCCTAGCTACCGGTGGTTGTCAGCCAAACTTAAAGCTCAAATCTAGAAGAGAGAGTCAAGATGTTTTCATAGATTATGTGTAGTTAGATGTAGGTGTGAAGTGTATGTGGATAATTAAAAACCACCATGGAAGTAAAGAATGGCGGATCCCTAGATATCACTTACACTAGTGTATTTTCAAGCAGATTTGATGAAGCGTGGAAACTTACAACCTAGATTCATCCAAAGGTTCAGTATAATGTGGGTTGAGTTTAGCATGAAAAATTAATTTTTAATATGTTTTTCACTCAATTTTAAGAAATTATGGATACATTTTTTATGTTTGATATTAAAACTCAAATATTTGAGGGTTTGGGAAACCTAAGATTCATGTTGTGACACCATGCAAGAGAAGATCGAAGACTCCAAAATAGTTTCATTCACTATGTGAGATCACAATCATTCATGGAATATTTATAATGATGATTGAGTAGTTGTTAAAATCCAAATGAGTGAGTAATTATCAATGATGAGATATAGATATATCATATTCTATTTATGAATAAATAATGAGCTTTTCATTATCTGAAGAAACAATGATTTCATCAAAAATAAAATATTGACTAAACAAGAAAATGCATTCTCCAATTGTTACAATGCATGAAGAAGGAAATTGATGTTTACAAGACTTCATAGATTTATGAATTGGTGGATCATAATAATATATATCATATGAATTGATTTTATGACTTATTTACATGACATACTTGTATTACTTGTATGCCAATTGTAAGACTTTGTTAAGGTCATACAGTTAAATTAATCGATGTGCACATGCTAAGAATGAAGAAAAATATCATATTAACATGATACATGATTAAGATGTTCCACCAAATAGTAATACATGCTAGAAGGAATAAATCTAATATAATTACGAATGATAAATTCTAGAAAGGAATTATTTTAAAACAATTAATATTTTTGATGAGTTCATAATATTTTCATATAACATGTAGATGAAAATTCAAAGTTTGTAGGGTTATTTTTATTAATTAATTGACTCAGTTTATAATTGGTATAAACCTATGAGAATATCAACAATATAATTATGGAGTTTTTATTTCTTCAATATATAAATATTTTCTGAATCCATTTTCCCCTTGGTACATATTCTACGAATCAATAAAAAAACCATGATAGCCTTTGACAGTAGTCCTATCGAGATGAAAATATCAACTTTAAAAGAAAAAAATATTAGGAGATCTTCTGCTCTAGTACTATTTTAATTATTTAAAGAGCTGTATAAGAGTTTATGATGCCCTATAATAATAATATATTATAGCGGAAGAAGAAGGAGTTTTTTGTAGGGATTGCAACCACACTCAATGATTATCAATTTGATTTGAGACACTTAAAGATTATGAACCACTATGATCAAATAATCACATGGAGAAAAAGTAATTATTTATTATAGAGTAGTTATTAGTTTCATAGAGGTTCTTATAGTGTATGAATATATCATGAAAGAGATATATCATTCAGGTATAGGAGTCATTACATTCATGGAAAACAAGTAATTATTGAATTATATATTCATACAGTATAACTGACACGATTGAGTATTCATGCTTTGGTGGTTGATGAACTATTCATTAGTTCATAGTAGAGTCTTTAATTATGTTTACTACTTGTTAAAATTAGTCAATTAAATAACTAATATTTCCAGTATAAACAAAGTTGTATCAGGGAAGTGGGTTATACTAACCTGACACTTTTGTGTAGCTTGAATTGGACTTGTAATAAATATAAATTATTGCGATAATATAATCCATGTACTAAACATGAGTCAAACATGTCAAGGATTAGTCCCTAAAATCAAATCCAAACAGTGTAAATATTTTTCACTTTTATTCATGTATATTTCCTCATTAAATTACAAGGTGAGGAATTAGAATGAATCAAATGGATCTATTCTTCTTATTCTAAGTATATGGTTGAGTATAAGAGGTGTTAATTCAAATAAGAAAGAACAATGTGGTAAAATTTGGGTACAATGACTCAAACTCTATCAGTTTCCATTGACAATCCACTATTTTCTATAAATGAATTTCCCATATAGATCTGCCTCCTTAGAGTATGATTGAAAATCTATAAATAGTCTTCATGATTCTGAAATAACATACTGTGTATGAATATATAATAAATAATTTTTTTATCCATATAATCCTTGAATACTCTATTCATGAAATCGAAAAACACAGATAGTGCATTAGTTAAAAAAAATGGAATTACTTCAAACTCATAATGACCATACCTTGTGTGAAAATTTATCTTTGATATATCATTTTTCTTGAATTTTAATTTAATATATCCATAATGAAGATCAATATTTTATAATTATTTATCTCCTTGAAGTTTATAAAATAGATCATTAATGTGTGGTAAAGGATACTTGTTGTTAATAGTAATGATATTGATTTCTATGTAATTATTTCACAACCTCATAGGCCAATCCTTATTTTTTAGAAATAATCCAGGTGTTTCCCAATGTAAAATAATAGGGTGTATAAATACCTTATCACCTAATTCTTTTAGTTGTTTATTTAATTCCACAAACTTCATTGAATCTATTTCATTAGGAAGCTTAAATATGGGGTTTTTAATAGGGATACAGTTAGTAGGGAATTAAAATTCATGGTTATGTGGACAACCATGTAATTACTTGAGAAATACATCAATATAATCCATCACAATGGATAAATCATCCATTATTATGATATCTATATTATTAATTAATTAATCCTCTCTAATATGTTCTTTAAGATGATCCACTGGAGGTGGTTTTGAATAGGACTCATGTAATAAGATCTATCGTCTAGAAACAAGGGATTCTATTATAGCCTCAAATATTATAATCTTATTATCATGATAATAAATTCTTGTATTATACTTAAATATCCAATTCATCCCAAGGATTATATAAAAGTCAACCATTGGTATCACCAATTTTTTTAACTAATTCCCCTCATTCAGTTAGTAGATACATACCGATATACTTTTATTTCTATAATATTTTCACAATGATTTTTAATTGAAAACTCATTTGTTAGTTTATAAAGGGATGATTTAATTCTATTAGAAAACATGCAAGATATAAATGAATTCGTAGATCCAAAATCATTTATTTCATTACCTAACTTTGAGTTAATGTTTAAAGAACCTTCTATAACATCATTTGAGACATAAAATTCTTCTATTATAATTTTATAAGCCTGAACATTCTCCCTTAACATATACTGTAGTATATTACCTTTATTCTTGGTGAATTCATTTGAATTGTTTTCCATATCCTTACAATTGAATCACTGAACATTTGTGACTTATTTTATTTCCTTGCATTCATGATCTTGATCACCCGTGTCTGAACACCTGTAAGAAACTTCTATTCCCTTTAAATTGGCCTAAAGATTATTATTCCCATATTTATTATATCAATGAAATTATACTCTTTTCTTATTCTCATTTAAAAAATTGTTTTCAATATGGAACTCAACCACCCAATTTTTCTTATAATCCCATGTAAAATTAAAATACTTAGAGAAATCCCTCCTTGTCTATATAGAAATAGTCATTATCTCATCACATGAGGAAAATTCTGGAGAAACTAATTACCTTCAAAGGATGGGATTAAACCCATCAAATATTTGATCAATATTTCCTTCTACATTATATACATAGTCCAAAACATGTGTTTATAACATTTTAAATTTATACTCTTAAACAAAAAAACTTTATTTTCCTTTTTTGTTAGATTCAAAAATTTACTTTCCATGTTATCTTTTTTCTCACATGGAAAATACTTTCCAAATAATATAAATTTAAAATAATTTAATTCCTCATTATATATCTCATCTTACTTCCTAGTTTTCTGAATCAAATAACACCATTGATCATTATCCCCATTTAGAAGATATACAACCATGATAATCTTACCCCTTTCAATGTCTTCCAAATAAAAGAACACCTTCATTAAGAATTTTATCCATCATTTAACTACTAATAAATTTGTGGTTTCTTTGAAGGATAGGGTCTGTGATTTCATGAAGTTGTACAACAATTTTACACCATTTTACAAAGAGACATGTTGTTCCATAGAGTCAAGATTGTTAGTAATAACCTATGTCAACTTCCATAATGTAGTTATATTATGCTTTAACCCAACACCAGCTTCACCAAATTTCTCTATAGGGAACTCCCTATAATAATTTTGGGTATTTACATGGTTTCCATTCCATACATTTTTTTCTATTTCTAAATAATAGAATATATTTAATTAGTTCATGAATAAAACTATTTATTATAAATCATAGAATATAATTCATATTTATTTTTTAAAAATCCATCTCTTTTAGTCTATAGATATTTTTATAATATACAAATGGTTTATCATAATACTATGTTCTCTAAATATATTATTTTAAATATAGTTACTATGTTTTTTACTAAACTTTATCTAATACTAACTGTAACACCCTGAATCAAGAAACCTCTAGCTAGTAATTATTTTATTTTAATGGTATATAATACATATATTAAAATACAAATGATCCAATAATTTAGTAGTATTAGGAAACTAGATACATAGATGAATATTAAATTATATCAAAAAATTATGTTTCTCCAATTTAATACATGAAAATTTAATATTTATGCTTATAAATATATGATTCACATGACGTAATGTTCATGGTATCCTAGGGAAATGGGAAATAATTTAAAGGGGTGAGATCAGATGCTTAGAAAGGGGTATCATAAAATGTAATATATCATAAATAAGCATAGAATGAATAATATGACATGAATAAATAAATTCCATTACAAGTGGATATGTGAACATAATATATCCATGGATTAAATAACAATAAATTAATGCATGGATAAAAATAGATTAACTCATAGTGATGGAATTCATAATTCTAGACATCATAAACATGCTATGAAGGCCTCATTCTGAGACATCATATATCAATGGGCAAGGATTAAACCAAATACCTAGCTAGTTTTTCTCATTAAACCTACCGATTCATCATGGGGATATATAATTTCAGGACTTACTCATTACATAAAAAGTCTAATGCATTCATCTTATGAATAGAATGGGTAAAAAATACATATCATAATGATCCCCATGGAACCACATTCATAATCATGTCTAAGTAATAAATAATTTTCCATATAGGAATAACGAATATCTAGAATATCAATGTTTCCCCATTCAAAGAAACTATATTGATATCTTGGTGAATATGCCACAATCAACATAGAAACAATATGAAATTCTCAATGTAATAGAATGTACCCTTATCATAGGAATGATGATAAGGTTGTAGTGATGTGAACTTTCATGGTGTAGGTATATCAATAAAAAACAATCCTTTATTATGATTTGGATAGAGGTTATGAATAATCTAAAGCATATCCCATGAGAGTATCAAACTAGGTGTACAATTAGACTGATTACTTGTGAGACAATTATTGATATAGTTGATACCTGACCAAAATGTTTCAGGGTTATTACACAAATTTTCATCTAATCAAGATCCTATATTCAGTTTTTGTATCCAGATAGGGATATCATTACTAAGAAACTACACAATCTTTATTTATCAAAATTTTATGATTTTTTTTGGATACAAGAATGTTTGATCAATATAACGTCTATTGAAGGAGGTATAATGAGAGGGAATGATGATATTTCATTTGAAATATAATATATAATTTATAATATGGAATTTATCATTGAAAAGAAAAGGAATTTGAAGAATGCAGAAAATAAAAGTAGATAAGAGGTAAGGAACCCTTAACTTGAAAAGTAGCTTCATAAATATTAAGTTGTACAACTTAAAACCTTTTAAACTCATTATATAGAGACAATTAATAGGGAAATCGAGATTTAATTCATTCTTAGTGATTTATAGTAGATATTAATTGGATAATGGGTGGGAATTTATACTAAATGGTGGATATTAGTTTTTTAATTTCAAAGCATGGGCCTTGAACCCTATGTTATAAAATTATAGAAAATTATTGGTCATTACAGAATTTTATCTCATGGTATTTTACATGTAGGGAATAATTTAGGGATTTTTTATTTTTTATAAACTAAACCCCCATTAATATATATTATTTTAGATTTAGGAAAAATCCACATTTATAAAGAATTTATTTTAAAAACATAAAATAAACTTTAGGTTTTGGAATATTATTCATAGGTATGGAAAATTAAGTTTATTTATTTAAAATATATAATTATTAATGGATAACCCCATTTTGTTCTATAATAGAATTATATTACTTATTACATCATAATAATTCATTATGATGTGATAATGATTAGTCTGCATTCGTTCTACATTTTACCTTTTATCTAAAAATTCAAATATTTCAAAAAATAATGGAAACTCACCACTGGATAATCTTAACATGTATAATTCCAATTTAATGACACCTTGATAAATATAATTCTACGAGTATGTGAAAATTAATTATTAAAAATAATAATTTCATATTTCAAAATAACACATTTGGCGCCTAAAATTTGAAAGCTTTTCTTATATTAACATCGATTTTATTTTAAGGAATATGTTTTTAATTATATCATTATTCATTGAGTAATAAATTTTTAATAATGATTAATGAAATGAATTAATGCATTTAATTTTACACTTGAATAATTAAGAGTTACATTACTATAGTCAAATCTTAGGTCTTATATTTATGACACATGTAACACCTTTATTTTTCATAATATGTTCATCTAGAAATGCATGTGAAGTATATGACATGTACAATGAACATAAACATTGTGTAGTTATAAAATAACATGTAAATTAATTAATAATTTAATTTTATAAAACCACCATCACACAACACATATTCCAATTACATGCTATGCAATTTATTTTAATTCCACAATTAAATTTCATTCCTTGTATTTAAATTATACGGTGTATATTCTAGTTCCATATGAACTCTTTGTAAATGGTTATGAGTTACAAGGTAAGTAAAACCTGCTATATTCCATGTAATTAATTCTAAAGCAATCCATGATACACACCTATGGACTTGATGTGTAATCCACATGGAAATTTTTTATGTTACATGACTTGTACACTAGATACACATCATATAGTTATAACTAGACCTTGTTACATGGATTTTAGTAATTAATCAGCCTGTAATAAATGCATGCTGCATTATTTCACCACACAAGATTCATCTTTCTTATAGGATCAAACTATATGGGGTTACATGGTGTGTACGCCATCAATATGATTTGTTACCCTATAACCATGTTCTATTTATATAGTCAATACATATTGTGTAATGATTCTAAATACTATTCCCCCACATGATTTTCTTTAATTTTAATGGATCATCCCAGTGTGGTGAATCTATGTACATGATGTGTATTATTTTGGTTACACATCATGTATTCTAATGTTTTCCATCTAGAATATATGAAACTTCCTTATGGAATCTTTTGTTGTTATTTAACTATTTTTGGCCATTTATAGGTCATGTAAAGGTGAATTAACATGTTACACCATATTCCAAATTAATTAAATAAATTAAAGAAATGAAAAACTAACAAAAAATTTCTTAATTTAATCAATTATTAATAAATAACAGTAAATTAATATCTGACCATTTTGACATACCTTGATGTTTTTGGGGCACAATGATAGTGGTTAAGCCCATTCCTAACAATATTTTTTTCATTATTTTCTTTAGATTGATACTTATAAATAGATGATAGAAATCCTAGAAAAATCATATAGAGGATATTTAAATATATAATTTATAATTAATTTATATGGATAAGAATAAACTCCACTTGGAATTATTTATTTGTTTTCAGATTAGTGGACTTATCTTATTTATTCCATAATTATATTGAATAATTCAAGTCTATAATACCTATAGAGGTATCCAAAATTTCTCCATAAATCATATAATGTTGCTATATAATCTATGGGTACTAGAACAAATGATTCTAATCACTTGATTCATTCAACATTGACCGCAAAATAAATTATTTAGGTGATATAAATATTTCTATTTTTCTCTTGATATATTTAGAGGGAGGATGAGGATTGTCTCTCTCTATTCTTCAGTGTTTTCTAGAGAATATCTCTATCGGGTTCGAGATAATTCTCTATAGAGGAAATATATTTTCCACATTTATTCCCATATCCTCTAAAATTATTTTAGAGGGATTACATATCTAGGTTATAGAATTAGTTATTTCACAATTCACCTTAACCAATATATTAGTACTAAATTAAACCACATGTAAAAAAATAATAATACTATTATTATTTCCTTGAAATAAGTAGAACTCACATTTACTTAAGTATCATTTCACTTTAACCCTTAACTATGCTCTTTAATCCTCATCAACATTGATCAATCCTTGATTTGTAACTATATATTTACCTAAAGGAATGTAAGTATATTATTTATTTATATATAAATAAATACCATATTCCCAAATTGGAGAATAAATATTTATTCAATATTCATGTAACTAAATAAATAGTTACTTTTCACTTTGTTAATAAAAATGAGATAAATAAATATTATATATTTATGTAATTATTTATTTTATTTTAGAAATATTTATTTAATATTCAACTCACATATATAATATTTTGAATAACTAATGATTGAATTTATGTGATTAACACAACATGAATAATTATTAAACCACAACCCATGTATAATATTTATTAAAACTATTAAATTAAAAAATAATTTTATAGAGATTTTGGATATACTTAGTATGTGACCCTCTAGGATTATTTCTTAGCAGCATTAAGTGAACATGAGTAAATTCCAAGATCAGCATCTTGAAATACATCAAGCTATCCATAGATAAAGAAGTTAATATCCCAATTAAAATAGACTCAAACAAATTTTCACTCTGTTATATAATAAATTGGTCTCAATATATCATCAAACTTGTTTCATTATCATGCTACTAACCTGTATGATCGATTAATTTTCTTTAACTATCTTAAATGAACTCATTTAACACTATGTCCCTGGAAGCTATTAGAGAGTTTGATTTCAGTAAAATTCCCCATGTTATCAACTTCCATAAAAAGGAAGGAAAAAAAATACATTATTGACTTATTCCTCAATCCCATATCACTTGTGATGCACCGAACATATCATACTTCACCATGAACATATGGTGCCATGGTTTTCATTAATACCAACAAGTACATGACTCAGTACAATAAATAATAATAATATTAATTCTAAATACCAAGGCACACATTCATAGATATGAATATCTTGTGGCCCATAAAACATGTGTAATTACTATGGGTGATTCAATTCTCACAACCTCATCTCTTGGTGACTACCAAGGGTGAAATTCATTAGAAGAATTATTAATTTCATATAAACCCATTATACTTGTTGTCAGGTATCATGTGCATCCATTTAGATGATTTCATCCACACATAGATCATATATTGCAGAATATCATCACATCACTTCAAGGTTCTTATCCCAGAGGAGAATTACTATGTCCTTTTGATGTGATAGATACTCTGAGGAAATTATCACATTAATTTCACAAAAAATAAAAATTTTCATGGGATAAGGTATTTTTTAATATTCATGACTTTGACTATATAGATAATAATATGTATAATGTTAGTTGGTTATAGGGTACCAATTAAAATAGTTAATAGTTTGTATCACATGATGTATTATGTATTAGTACAGGCAAGGTAATAATTAAATTTCATGTAATAAGATTTAACCTTACATAGGTAGTATAAATCATATTGTCTTCTATGTACATGACAAGTACATAATAATTTTTAAATAAAAATTAACTTTTTTTAAATTTATTTGATAATACTTAGTGAGTTTATTAATATATTTCAAGGACTATAAGTTGGGAAAAAATTATTATTAAGAATTAATTTATAAATTTATTATATCAATTCAATTATCTTAAAAGGAATGATTGAAAATAAATGCTAGAAATATTTTAAGTGGTATTTGTTTTGTGTTCTGGTTGATCATGATCTTTGGATGACCTGTGTATATGTTGGATTTATTTATTTAATTTAATTATTTATTATATGATTTATCATGTGATAATTATTTTTAAATAAAATATGATGATCTATGAATTACCTCTCCCTCCGTTTTATGTACGGTCATGCATGTCCAAGGATTATTTTCTAGAACCTTTAAACTAGGGTACCCATCATTTTCATGTGAGTATACATTTGTAAAGGATGATGATCCCAGTTAGAGGAGATGGTTCCCGATAAGAGTTGAGATAAATCCAAACACGGAAATGTAAATGAGAAAATTGGTTGACATAACTCAAGACAAGTTAACTCTTAAGGAGTTATTTCCCATATGGTCTATGTTAGTTTACCACCCCTTAATAACCAAACCATGTAGATAAAGATAAGGATGATTTTTATTCTTTATTTTATTTAATTATCACATGATTATTTATTTATTTATGTGGTGTATATTTTTTTTAGTTTCTTGATTAAATATGATAACAGAATAAAAATAAAATAACAATAATGTTTTGATAAAATAAAATATAGTCTATAAGATTTATTTTATAATTATTCTATCCGATATGGTAATTATTTATATATTTTCACATAAAATTAATAACTATGTGAAAAATAAAATAAATTATATTTACAAAAAAGTTAAAAAAAACACTCTACTTAAAAATATTAAAAAATTTAACAATTTCCATCACCTGAGTTAGAATACAAATATAGTTCAATGTATTAGTTTTTTCCTTGTTCGGGTACTTTAAATTATTACAAAAATAGAGTGAATGTATTGGGTTTACATAACCAATTTATCATCAAGAGAAGCTTACCTAACATGCTTGGTGTACTTTGGAGGAAAATGTTAAAGAAATATGATAATAGGATTTCAAGATTGGGGAGTCTACTCAATCAGTCAAATATTCTTGTTAATTTAATTTGTAATAATATATATTACATAAATACCATCTAATAACTTGTAGAGACCTTAGTCTGTGTTATTATAAGGGAAAGATTGATCTTTTAAATTATAATATCTATGGTAATGGATATGATGAATCAAACGATGAGGGTTCTGGTTATTTGATAAATTAGTGGAGGACTTAATTGCGAAATTAATTATGTCAAAACTAATAAGAAATATAAATTACTAAAATTATATTTTATTTGTTTTGGATAAGAAGTTTCGGTGGTTCCTGGGTGGTTAACCCTATAATCCTAAATCCCAAAGAGTTAGGTTCAAATATAGATAGGGGAAATTTTTTTAGGGTATTGCATAAGTTACTAAATGAGTACTGTAGCAATAATACTATTCACCTGATTTGGTTTATTAGGCTAAAAATTTGTGCCTTCGGGCCATAAGGACTTTAGTAAATTACTAGAAATTTATGCCATGGGGCCTACGAGCTAAAAATATTATTACCATTAGACTATAGTGCCTTCTAGGAAATGAAGAAGAGCATGCCTTGGATTATTGGAGTAACCCTATGCTGGTGGGTTAAAGAAAAATTAGTCACCAGGTGGACACAACCCGACCCAGGACTGAAAGAAGGATATGGAAGGCATACCATTAGACTATGCATTATCACAAGGGAACTGTACGCTAGTAGAAAAACTATGAAATGAAGATGATTTAGAAATACAAAGAAGCTGGGGAGAGACTATTCAAGTGTATTTAGAGTTCAATATATTGTAAAGGGATTGTTCCTTGGGTCCTATATACTATATAGTTTAGCCTTTGTGCCTCTGGGCTTATGGGTCATGTAAAGGTTTCCTATCAACCTTGTTAAAAAGGTAATTATATATAAAAAAAATAAAAAAGATAAAGTCTTCAATACATTCTATACATTTTTTAGAAAATAAAAAAATTACAAATTCACTATCATTGTGATGAATATTAGGGACATAAAATATTTTAATCAATTTAAACATTCAAGAGTGGTATAGGAACTTGTGCATTATACTAAACTAAGAAAGGAATTCACATGTATGGGAGTATCCTATTCCAATCAATCATTTTTTAGATAAGGGTTAGGAGTAGAATTAGGTATTATATAAAAATGTGGATAATTAATTTAATATCCAATGTCTAATTTTATCATCCATGTCAAGTGAGATTCCAATGATTCTTAAATACAAGGATGCTTTTTTTAATGCTGTCTCATCTCCTTGATCGTTTTATGAGAATATAAGACAAGAGAGTTATGAAAACTACCTAACACTATTAACATGTATGTTAATAGAGGGGGTCCTTACTATACCTTATATAGTCTAAATGATTTGATATATTGATCATCTAGTAATTTTGGGATTCAAACTACATGAATTTATATATAAAAACACATCCTTTTTTCTCTTCCAATATGTTTCTCAAGATTTATTTTTAATTTCAATATTAACTACATAGGAAATTAACTTCTATATTTTTTATTATTATTTTAGAATAAGATATATAAAAGATATGTGATAAGTATTTATTTCTAATAGTGATCAAAAGGAAGGGAAAGGAAAAAAATCCTTAGGTAGGATTTATTCCAATGGTACTTTTGGAACAAACTTTAATGTAACCAAAGGTAAAGAGGAAGGATAAAGAGTAGGATATTATTATTTTTTCTTAATGAAATATGGGTAACTAGATTAATAATTTTACCACTGTAAAGAAATATAGGGAAGCTTTAGGTACGTTCATTATAAAATTCAATATTTTTATTGCTAATAATTTGTAATTAGATACAAGTTTTGCTATATACATTTTATTCCAAATATAAGAACCATTTATATTATTGAATATTTAAAAATTTGAGGTGGATATTTAATCTACCAATGGAGTGAGATTATTTACATTAGCTATAATAGACTACTATATTTTTTTTTGAAAATAATGATTTTAGTTTTGAAGAGCTGTTATTGTTTTTCCATTTTAATCAAGAACAACATTTTCATATCAAGTTTAGATAAGAATTGATTATCTTCATCTTTAGAAATAAAATTTTATTTGTTTATAAATAAATCATATATTATGGTATAAAACGTCTTAATAATGGTTTTTTCATATAGAATTTAAAAATAAAGTCATGTAAATTGATAATGAATCTAGTTCACATGACCTGTATTATACTAAGTTATGGGATGACATACTTAGTTATGTAGATAAAAATAATTTAATGTGATTATATCAATAAGGGGGTTTCTATTATTTTCAATTACCCATAGATATATTTCATGCTTTCTTAAAAGGTAAAATGACCAAATCCCCTTTTTATGAAAATAGAGAGGGAGCCACAAAGAATATAGAATTAGTTCACACACACACACACACACGTGTGTGGACCTTTTCCAGTAGAGTTTAGATTTGTATTACCATACTTCATTACTTTTATTAAATATTTTAGTAGGTATGAATATATCTTATTTATGTGGTATAAGTTTGATTTATTTGATAAATTTAATCTATACCAAAATGAAGTAGAGAATAAAATTGGTCTAAAAGTAGTGAAACTATAATAGAATAGATGTTGAGAATATATTAACTAAGAGTTCATCGATTACTTAAAATTGAATGAGATATTATTCAAAATCACTTCTCTATATTCACCATAGTGTAATGGTTTCAATAAAACTGGAACCAATCATTTTTAGTCATGGTGATATTGATGATGAGTCATGTAAATATTCTATTATCCTTTTGATGATATGCGTTTCAATCAATGAAATTTCCACTGAACCATGTTCCATACAAAGCATAAATAATAATACTCTATGATTTATGGTATGATAATAAATTATATTTATCATATAAACATTTATAGGGATACAAAATGTTTTGAAGGATAACTCACACAGAAAACTTGCATCATGAAGCACAAAGTGTATCTTTATGGGGTATTATAAAGAGACAAGATGATAATATCTATATGATCCATAAAATATAAAAGCAAATTTGAAAATAAATTCCATATATATATAAAGTAAATACATACCCAAAAGAGATAGTGAGAGAAAGGTTGAATTTGATAAAGTCAAGGTTCAAGATATATAAGAGTTGGCACATGAACAAATTCCACAAGGCCCAATGAAAGATGTTTTTATAGAGGCACAAGTAGGATGTAGTAGTACTAGATATGTTAGATAACTAAACAAATATTGATTATTTTCACCAAGGAAGTTGAAACGTTATTTATTTAGAATAATGAAACTTTTTCCTATGAATAATTAGTAAACAACTAATAAGTTTTAAGGTGACAATAAGATATGAATTATAAAAATATATTCCATATACAAAAACCTTTTTTGGGTTTTGATAGATCCTCTAGTTGAAATAAAACTCAATGGGTGTAAATGATTATTTAATAAGAAAATGGATATAGATGGATAATTTAGTAACCATAAGGAATGATTAGTTGTTAAAGGTTTCAAGAAACCTTATGTCATATACTACGATGAAACCTTTTTACCAGTTTCTACGATAAAATCTATTATAATTCTACTTTACATAATAAATTTCCATGACTATGAGATTTATTAATTGGATATCAGGACTTATTTTCTTAAAGGTAATCTTGTTGAAGATGACTATATGACATAGATACTAGGGGATTGTGGTGCTAAAAGATGATAATAAATTATTCAAGTTGCATAGATCCATTTATAGATTAAATCAAGAATTAGGATCATAGAATATTAATTTAGATATAGACATAAGAGAGTTATATTTTGTTAATAATTAAAGTGATCCGTGTGTCTATAAAAAGTTTAGTGGGAGTTCTAATGTTTTCTTAGTGTTATGTGTTGATGGTATATTACTAATGGGAAATGAGACACCATTCTTACATTCAGTTAATACACAGTTGAATAAGTGATTATTCATGAAGGATTTTGGTGAAGTGACCTATATTATATGGAGTAAGATTCTTCAAGGTAGATATAATAGGTCACTTAGACTAATTTAAGGTACATATATTGATAAGATATTTAAATGATACAATATATAACTATCTAGGATATAATCACAAATGTTTTCACATGGTATATATCTCTCTATGAAAATGTGTCCCAAAACAAAATAAGTGGAAGAAAGAATGAGAAGAGTTTGTTATAGATATTTTATTGGATATATCATATATATCATGCTATGTACAGGGATCGTTGATTTCTATATCATGATCATGGTAAAAAGATATAAGGATGATCTAGGAGAGCCTAATTATCCAGCTATAAAAACTCTCCTGAAGTACCTTAGGCACACAAAGGACATATTACTAGTTTATACCGGATATTAGAACCTATATGTGAGAGGGTACACAAATGCTAGTTTCCAAAAAGGTCATAATTATATAAAATCATAAACAAGATATGTGTTTTCCTCAATAGAGAAACTATGAGCTAGAATAGTTCTATGTAGTCACTAGTATATAATTCTATAGTATATTTTTATCATATTACAAATTTTGATATAACTAAAGAAACTATATGGATAAAAAACTTTTTATAGGTTCTTGGTGTTTTAACTAGTAGTATAGATCCCTTTACTTTTCATTGTGAAAATACTACATTAGTGGTTATAATTAAAGAGCCCATGTCACATCAATAGTATAACACATAATACATGATATATTTAAATCAAAGGGGTTAATTAAAATTAAAAATAGTGGTAACAATATAAAATGTGGTATAGCTATTGATTAGATCCATACCAAAATATAAGAATAAGGTTTATGTGAGAGATATAAAGTTAAGAGTTATTAATAATTGGACCCAGTTTAAGTGGGTGTCTATTAGAGTTGATTCCCTAGAACCAATTTTCTTTTTTTTAAAACATTTTTGGATGATCAAAATATAAATATTTTATCATATAATGATTATTCTTCCATGAATCATTAATGTGACATATTCTTGTAATTTTCACCTAATCAAAGGGTTGTAGAAGTTCCCCACTGTAACGAGAACATAAAGATTCTGTGAAAATTTTCTCAAGTATATATGTCATATAACCAAGATAAATCAATTGACGAGACATAGATGATGACTTATAAAAGGGTGATATAGTCTCATAATAATTGATATTTCATCTCAAGAAGTTCTCACTTGGAGATATTTAACAGGGTAGTTCCTGAGGAAAGACCCGTCAATAATAATTCCACATGATTTATATATCATTTTATATTCCTATATGTGAATGTGTATATTTTTATATTGACTTGAAATCATTACTAATGAGTGTCATGAATCTCATACTTTGATGGTTGGATGAAAATCGTGATGATATATACTTATAGTGAGATAACATACATTTGTTGAGTCATAAGTGATATGAAAAATGTTGAATGTCCAATAATTGATTTTACCTTTATAAGTCAATAAAATTTGATATCCCCAGCCCTTTTATTGAAATGGAATTTTCTAAAAAAACCCTGTCCATATTAGTTTACAAAAAAGATAATTTTTTAATTGAAATGAATTCGAATCAAGAATATAGGGATTTGAAACAGGTATGCATCCTTATTGACAAGATTTCATTTGTTGAAGGGATTATATTACATAATTAAATTTTTAGGAAGGTTTTTATATTTTCTATACTAAATTATTTATTAATAGGTGCCTTGATATGTTTCCAGATGCTAATCTTGGTCTTTAGAGAAGTTCAACCTATTTATATTGAGACAATGGCCTAGAGTGTCACACACTCTATGCATCTAGAATCTTACTAAATTCTATTGAATATAATTTTAGGAATAAATATATTCATAGAGAGCCAAATAATATTTATTTATATAAGATTTTATAATTTAAATTTAATCACAACATATTCATGTTTAGAATATGTGAGTTTAATTTTTTCTCTTGATTATTTGTTCCCAAGTTAATGAATATAATATTTATTTATCCATAAGTTTATTGAATAAGGTAAGATAAATATTTAATTCAAGTTATATGAAACATTAAAATAAATATTTATACATAATTTAGGATAATATACTATTTGTTTTATTGAATTTATATATTTTATTATTCAAGGTTTGATAAATTTTATGTGATAATATTGATCATGTTTAATGATCCAATAGAAACGATCTATTTTATTTTACATAATTTAATTAAATATCAATTTATTATTTATGAAATAATATTGGATAAAACCTATATCTCAAATATAAAAATATATTTTATTATATATGATATGGGGTATAACAAAGTTAAAATAAAATGATAAAGTCTTTTTTGAAATAATCATTATTTAATCCTAAGTAAATAATCTAAAGATTATCATTTTAAGAAGTGGAATTTTCTAACATTTGAAAATTTATCTTTATCTATGGAGGGAGTTATCTTTTTCTTAGACTCTAAAAAATTTAGGGAGAGATGAAAAAAATCCTTATTAAAACCAATAAATTAGGACATTAACACTTGATTCTTTTGTTCTAGTACCAAATATTTACTGAATTTTTTTTGAATATTTGTGAAGCATGTATGGATACATCTAAAGGGATCCTCAGATGGATTCTTGATTGTAAATAAAATGAGACAGAAGTGGTGATATAAAATTAATTTATAATAATTCCATATACAGGGTAATTATATATATAAATTAATTATAAATTAAATATCCTTGATCATATATATAAAATTATAGGGTGTGTATATTTTTAGTTTTATCCATTTTTTATAAAAAACATAATTAGGCCTCTAACGAATGCCTCAACAATTCCTTGAATCCGTCACTATGGTCATTGATTTCCTAGGTTTCGAATTTCGTGTAATATTTTATCATTACTACATAATTGAAATAATGTGTTTCTCATTCCTTGAATTTATTATTTTAATTAGACATGTGTAAAACATTTTTTAGATAAATTAATATAACTTATAGAATGAGTTATTTTATATGTAAAATTTTTATAAGAAGATAGTGATGGTGGAGTGGTAGAAAAAAAGTATGAAAATCTAGAAGAAAAGTTATCAAAAGTAGTGTAATCAGAAGCACAAATGAGAATTCTAAAATCATGAAGTGTAGAGATGAAAAGGACCTATGTAAGAGTCAATTATGAAGTTATGTAAGGAAAGATTAATATTCAAAAGGGTTACATAAGTTTTCCTTAAAAGGATATATAAGGATATATCGTAGAGTTTTTTATTCATGAACTATTAAACAAAATGTGGTGTTACAGTAGTGGATGTCTCTAACTAAGTGAAGGGATTCCCATGAAGATGATATCTAAAGGGAAAAATCTCCATTAATATCAGAATACAGTGAAACTAGTTGTACCTATTGGACCCTAATTTGAAATGTATAGTGGGGATATTTTTTCTATAAGCTTGTTGGATATTTTAAAACTCTTTTATTCTATTAATAAATGTGATTGAAACGTTCCCCTTCTAGATTATGACTTAGTAAAAACCATGTAAATAACTCTTGTTCATTTGATTCCTTTTTTTCCTTATAAATACTAGAAATTTATCCTATATCTATGGTTTAAACCCAATAATGGATCTATATTTGCACCCAATATGCTTATATCCATGTTCAACATTTGACTATTTCTATAGGCTTGCGTGTTATTTTTTTCCATGAGAGTGGTGCAGGAAATAGCCTTTAACCATGGTCAGAAACTAACCATGGATATAAGGAACCAATTTTCAAGATCATTATCAAATTTTGAAATAGTTTTGGCTTTCAGGGACCTATATCCATGGTTTTCTGAGACCATGTATATATTAGGATATATATCCATAGGAAGGTTGGTCTATATAAATAGGGTTATGCGTTGTGGAATTAATATTATTATTAATTTCATATTAATAGAAAAATAAATTTATAATTTTCACACACACACATATAAATGTTATATATATATATATATTTACAAAAAATGTGTTAGTGGTGTGGTTAGGAATATTTTTCATTATAGAGGTGATGTATGTTTGAAACCTATTGGAAGCTTTTTTTGGGGTAATATTACCTTGGTCATGGAGCCCATGGAAAACGTTTTCCACAGGGTAGGAACCTATTTCCTTGTTAATTTCCCATGGAAATAACTATTTCTCTCTTGGTTAAATCATAAGGTCTATAATAAAATTAATTTAGGCTATATAAAAAAGTATAACATGTATCCATAAAAAAATATTCAATTAGTGTATCATTTTAATTCGAAAAGTTATTTTCTTATTTTTATATGAGAATTGTGGTTTATATAAAGGGTGGCTTGTGTTTCTAGTTTTTGAGACATAGTGAACTCGTGTTCCCTCTAATCACTAAAGTTCTAAAATTTGTTTCCATTATGTATGTTCTAGAGGATAAATTCTAATGGTCAATGGTTCATGAGGCCCAACAAGTGGTATAAAATCATGAATCTATGTTGTAGAGTTTGGTATGTCCAAACCCCAAACAAGGTGTTTTAAAGATTGGTTCAATAGAATCATTCTTCCGTTACCCATTGAGAAAAATTCTTCTAATCAGTTCCTGATACCGATTTCATGTTTCAAATTCAGTGGGAGTTCATTGAATATATAATTAATTTGACTGGATAATTATAAAGTTTGGGTAGAGAATTTATATGAGATTGATTTTAGTTTCTATAAGATGTAGATAGAGGGTTTTATACTGTAAAAGTATATTGATATTACTTTTTTTGGAACCAAATCGAAAGCAATAAGGTAGGAAGTATGGGAAAGGAAATGTATCAAATCTATGGAAATGATTTATATTTCACTAGATCAGAACATAGCTTATAACATATTTGAAGTGGATATATATTTAAAATTTAATTCATATTGATATATATGTGAAGCTAACTATAATAAACAAGGTGCTCCTATTAGAGAGGATATTTATTTATGATAATGTTATAGGGAAATCAATAGGATAATCATATCAATGATTCCAATATGAACTAGAGTCATTTTAATTAGTAAAGTTAATGTTTGTTGATCTAAAGTGGGAACTAATATTTATTTCATCACTCCTAGAATTATGGGATGCGACAATTACTATGGTGCATAAATAAAGTGGTAAGATAAAATTGTATTTTGGGATGTTATGGATCCAATTATAAATAAAAATATTTAGTGGAAGGAGATTCAAGAATAAAATATAAATGACTATAGTGAAAAAGGTTGGGGATGTTATTCTACATAAAAGATTTATTAGTAAGGCAAATAAAGAATAAAAATAATCTGAATTAGCTTGGATTATGGTGGTCCCATGTGTTTTAATTATGATAAGAAAGGCTATATGAAGAATGATTTTAGTGAGTGAATCGCTAATCATTGAAGTTATGTTTCTAGAAGTGCATCCCCAAATTCTATTTTGGAAGATATGAGTGGTCCATTGATGAGTATTCCAAATTCACTTGATTCTTGGATTATAAAATCAAGATATTATTTTCACTCAATATTTATGAATATAATGAGGAATTATATTTTTAGAATATATGGAAATGTATATCTTGTGGATAGTGAAACTCCAAAGATAGTTGAAAGGGTGGTGTTTTCACTTAGTCATAGAACATAATCATGTGGAAATTATAGGGAGTGTATAACATATCAAGGATATATAGGGGATTGATTTCCAAAGGATAGTTTAAGTATGTGGATATTTATAATATATTTGTGAATCGAACATGAAAAGAAACACACATGTCTATAGTGGTGGGAAAATAAGTGAAAGATGGAATATTTTATGAGATGAGAATATCAGAATGAGTTATGAATTCCGAAAAAGTATCTTCTTAAAAGTTATGGCATAGAAATATAGGGTACTTAAGTGGTAAAGTGATAAAATCCCTTAAAGATAAGAAAAAATGAAGATCAGAAGCATGGAGTATATAACATTTGTAGATTTTATTCTTGGTAAGAAGTGGAACGTATTATTCCAAATGGAAGGTAAAATACTCAAGGATCATAAGTTAGAGTCAATACATATGAATTTATGTGGATAGACTTTCATAAATTCTCATAAAGGTTCACTATACCATGTTACATTCATCTATGTTGTGAAATTAAAGGTATTTGTGTTATTTATCAATTATAAGTTTGATATTTTCATAACATTAATTTTATATATATCCATGGTTTAAATAGAGTGTCAAAGTGAAATAAAATTCTTAATGTTTGAAAATAGTGAGGAATATACAAGAAGGTAATTTCATAGGTTCTACAGGTGGAAGGGTATCTAGTTTGAGAAGACCGTACCAAGTACTTTGGTATAAAACAGAGTCACAAAGAGGCTTAATTAGAGTTTAGTGGAGAATACATGGATAATTAGGATACATTATAGTTCTCATAAGTAATATTTTTCATAATTCACCAATTGTACCACCTACTTGGTTAATAAAATTAATTTTTCTCTATCAGTTAAAGAACATCCATAATCATGTAATTCAAAAAGGAATATTGATATTCAAAATCTAACACTCTTGGGTTCACTTTCACATAGCCACATTGATTCCAAAGAGAGAGAAAATTTAGAAGCTAAGTCCTAACTAGGTTTCTTTGTAGGGTGTTTCGATGAAGACTGTGGATTTAGGATCTAGGATAATAAGTTATGAAAGGTTTTCAATAACAATAATGTCATCATAAATGAATATTTATTATTTAATGATCTAAACTAATTAAAAGTTTTAAATATTATGAAAGATTCATCACAATTTTGGGTTTAACTAAATGGAAGTTTGTAAGTTACAAATGCTTTAGAATATTCTAGAAAAATGAGAGTGATGGATAAAATAGACTAGCCTAAAGTAATTTTTGAAAGAATTCAAGTTCTGATTGTGTTTCCAAGGGAACAATTATGAGAAATATTAAGAGTATTGAAAGCTTGAAGTAGAGATCCAAAGGGTGAAATTATATAAGTTGTGGTTCTAGAAAGAGATGATCCATATACTTAGTTGTGGATGTCTACAAGGATTCAGTACAAAGTGCAAAGATACAGAAGTGATCTTAACTACATTACTCTCATATATGATAGAGAACCAAAAATTTTGGAAGAGGCTGAAAATATAAGTGACTCTAATCAGTTGGAGTTATGAATTGGTGGTGAAATGTATTACATACATAGTTCTAGGATATAGTATATAATAGAATGAAATACTGGGAGAATAGTAGTTAAAAATAAGTGTGTGTATTAGCTAAAGGTGGATGGTAAAAGGTAGTGGACGGTGAGGCTTTTCATTGAGTATTTTGATCAAATACATGTGACTAATTTTATCAGAATATTTTCTCTGGCTTTGAAAGACAATACCATTTAGATGGTGCTGAGTACAGTATCCATGAAAGGATTACATGTGTAATTATTAGTGGTATATTGATCTTCAAAAACATACCCTACATAAAACATTTCTTCATAACCTAGGGAAGGGAAACATAGAAAGGGTGGTATTATATGATCAATAGGGGTAAAAATGTGAGACATTACTAATTACATAATCATGAAATGAGAGTAAGGGTATGGGAAAATGAGAATAAAATTTTATAACCACAAAATACATATCAAAGATTATAATATTGATACATGGAATAAATCTTGGAATTTCTTAAAACATGAATCATAATGTAAATCAAGGAACACGATCCATGGGGGCATAGAATTGGCATAAGACATAGAATTTTGGCATACACAAAAGAATAGAAAATAATTTCCATAATATTCAAAGTTCACTACCAAGGAAATCCTAGTGGAATGGGTTCACTCTCAAAAACCATCTAAGTTTTTAATGTTCACTTCCACGATCATAATACCAAATAATGTTCATTTATGAACTATGTTTAATCCCCATTCATGTCCTATCTATCACATGAGATATACATATTTACCCAATGCATTAGAGGGAGATATATGTCCCACCCATCACATAATGAAAATCACATGTATGTGTTCCACAAGATCATAAAACATTCATCATATCCTAACCAATGAAATTAAATGGGATTCATAAAAATTTCATCATATAATAACCTATGGAAAATATATAGGTATCAAAATCATTTCATAATTTCATCATAGCATAACCCATGGAAAAATATGTTCGTTTCATAATAATTATATCATGGTATAAACTATAAAATATAAATAGTCTTCATAAACATATTTTTATGATAGAACATTTAGAAAAATAAAAATAATGGTATCCTTGGTTTATTCCCCCAAAAAATCACTTGTTACATCAAAGGATATCATCATAGATGAATAATGGTTTTGAAAGATCACTTGGAGTATTTATTAATTAATTTTTTTTTGAAAATCACATTTGAAAAATAAAAAATCACAAATCATGTTTAAAATCCTTTTATTTGATAACAAACTTGAAAACATATAATGTAATATTAAATGAAAATAATGGACATGATGTAATAAAATTCTATTCCCATCGTACACAATAAATCAAATATTCAATTCATATTTTCAGTATAATCCAAATAGAAATTGATTGGAAATCCACATAAATATTACTTTCAATTTGTTTTTGTAAAAAGTCAAACATGGGTAAAAATTTATTTAATAAAACATTTAAATATTTTTGAATACATTTTTTTAAAAAATTATTAGAAAACATGGTTTTTTATAAAATGGTTTTTTGATCAAAGAGAGAAAAAATAATTTTTTTGCTTCTGATTATTTTAAAGTATTGAGTACATAAAGAGTTAAAAAGGTAGGTAAAATTGTATTCTCCTAAAATAACCATAGTATAATAAAATAAATGAATTTATTGATAGATAGATAATAATATTCCATCATTGGATGCTTAATCATAGACAATGCCGATAAAATATGGGATTACATTATAAACCATTACCACTTTGGTAACATTGAATCACAAGCCCGATGAAAAAAATATCCTTAAATGAAACATAGAATATCATGAAAATAAATAAATTCATGATATTAAAAGTCAAAGGGTCTTTATATAAACCTCATTATATAATACATGTTCATAACAAAACATATATCTCAAAGAAGGAAAACTCAGAAAAAAATCTAATACCACTTTGGTAACTTTTGAATCATAAACCTCTTGAAAAAGAGGGCCTAAAATTATTTTATAAATCACAATAATTTTCTTGATAAGAAATATAAAATATATTTATGTTCAATATATACACCACATATAATAAATAAGTGGTTAATATTGAATTTATCTCACCGAAGTAAAAATTGAGATGGAATCCCTTACCACTTTAGTAATATTTTGAATCATAATCCCCCAAAAATCATAACATAAAATTAAAATTTAAAAATAATTAAAAGAAATAGATTAATGGAATAAAATTTTAATGGGTAAGTATACACACTATACAAAATAAAAAACTGTTGAATTTTTATGTCTCCCAGAAATAAAAGAGAGAATACAAATCCATTACCTTATGTATCAACTTACTTCTCACACTTTTGAAACTCCTATATAATAAATAAGTGATTATTATAAATTTATTATATAAACATAATTATTTATATTATACCATATAATATTTATTGATGAATATCCATTACCTATTTATTTCCAATTACTTGTTAAAATCACGTTTTGGGTAATGATCGCTTTGATTTTTGTATATATTTTGATTTGTTATTTTCTGTCATATTAATTTTACCATGGTTCCAAAATAACTAGAATAAAAATCATGAAATAATTATCATATTTTTAAATAAATTATAATTTTTAAGAAAAATAATGAAATATGGTTTTGATAAATGAAGTATGTTATGATCACAGAGATGGTAGGTCGTACGTACACATGAGTAACATTTCTATTTTTCGATGATATTTATGGAAAGGTGGAAAGTAGTATTTTATATTTCTATAATTATAATAATATCATAAATACAACATTATTTTGTTAAATATACATATATATATATATCATCTATGTAACACCATGTTACTAGTTTTTAGGTATTATTTGACTACTTTTAACTCCCTTTTGGTTGGATTTTGTTTTGGGGTGCTTCGAGTGGAATATTGAAATTTTTAGATGCTTTCTAAGAAGTGCATGTTTGGAATATAATTTTCCAATACCATGCACCCAACCAGTGAAAACCATAAAACCTTGGATAGTGGGTGATCATTCACTGTTAGCACATGGTTTGACAAGCAGTGTGTCCATCTAGTAGAAACTGCACACCCCAGTTGAGGGCCACTCAATTAGGGTGCACAATTTGACTAACCGTGTGGCCCTATCTAGCTAACAATGTGTGTGGGGTATTTTTATTCTAAAAAATTCTTAAAAAATTAATAAACCCCTATTATTACATGTACTTGAACTCAACTTGACCTAAATTTATTTCCATGGTCTTAGAGGCTCTCAAGAACCCTTTTTGGATCCTTTAAATCCATTCCTTAGTGGATCAACTCTTGGTGGATCAGGTTGGATCCCTATCCAATAATTGATTCTATTATCCGGTTTCTTATCATTCTTTCTATTTATATGCTTCTTATAGAGTTTTATATCATCACATTATTGATGGATCTAAAATATTTTGTTTTGAATCTTTATTCTAGGTTTGGATTTTAGATCTCCATTACCACCATTCTTTGTCAGAAAATCTTACTGAGGGTGTTGTTGAGACGTGATCTTTGTGACAATGGTAGGTGGTTCTATTTTATTTTATCCATATAATTAACCCTTTATTTTTTGTATTTTATTTAAATAATTTTCAATTAATTTATGAAAATGCAATTCGATATGAATTAAAGTTGAATTTTAATTGTCATGTAATTTTGTGGAAATCCCCCAATTCTAATGGAATTTGAAGTTGGGGAATATTTTGAAATTGTTGGAATTGATGAGATGGTATAATAATTGATTTTAGAAAATGTACTGAACTGATTTATTGAAATCCAATTAGTGGGATTTTATTGAAAAGTTGTTAATTTAGGAAAAAATCATGTTTTGATTTTGAAATTGAATTAGAATTTTGAAAAAAATTTGTGAAATTGAATTGTGAAAGATGATTTATTTTAAATGAAATGATTTACCCCTATTTTATTGATTTTTTGATCACATGAAATCTTGGGTATTTAGTGGGTTATTTGGGTTAAGAACACTAGGATGGTAACTCCCTAGCAACAGATTGATGATGAAAACTCCAACCAAAACCTAGTTGGGAAAAACTTATCCCTAATGTGATGTTGATTAGTCAGATTTAGCCTACACTATAGGGACATGTGTGTACATATGGAATTGACCATTGATATGAGATGTGTGAGATTCATATAACTAGATGATATCCAACCATATGGTAGATAAAAATGATGCCTTTTATGATTATTTGGATATATATGCCATTTTTTTGGAAATTTATTTATTCGCGTCATCTTTTTTATATAAAATTGTTATGTAATACTTATTTGAAATGTTTTTTTTTCATTTTAAAATAAAATCATGTTTTTTTAAATATGTAATTGTATTACCATGCCACTTTTTATTCAAATTGAAAGCATGAGTTGGTTTAGTATTCTGAAATCTTTTTATGAAGTACATGGTGAGTCTGCACTAGGTTTTTTAGCTCACACTCTGCCTTTTCCATTGGTATTTTTCATATTTCCTTCTTCTAGATCTAAGAAAAATGAATGTAAATCTTGAGGAGGTGTATTTTATTGGTTCTTTGGGTTTAGAGTGATGATTTAATTGGGATAATGATTTTATCTTATCATTTTCTGAGTAATTTTATGATGTATTGATTGGGGTTTTGTTATACCTATTTGGTTTTTGGTACTTTAACCTTTTGAAGTGTTGAGAATAATGACTTGAACCATTATCTTTTTCAATTTTTGTGGAAAATACATTTACTCTTTATTAGTTTATAATGACATGTCCTAGTTTCCAACCCATGGGGATCATGAATTTCCTTTGATCTATGTCAGTTCCATCTTGGGTATCACAATACTAGGGTATCTGGGATGGTTTGTCAAAAAGTGTTATCCAAGTTGTAGGTTAATCATATTTCCTTGATGTCAGCATGCATTCAGGAATGTCATGTTGGGACTTAGGTGTTAGTTGTGAGTGAGTTATTGGATAGCTCTCATCCTAACGAGACTTATGTCACTAGGGGTGGTTAGGTAAAGTGTCTTGAGGAATAATTTTATCTGGTTCTATCCTTTTATCTACTTGTGATATAGATAGGTAAAAATACAAATCTTTATATATTATCTGATGGTATTAATTTCCCCATTTATCTTGTTTGAGTTATTGATCTGAGAAATCTTGTCATGTCTTCAATTTTGTTTTTTATTTTGTGTGGAGTCATGAATAATTGAAGCTGTGTGAATAGGATACAGGAGGATGTTATTGGTTAACTACAATGAATGAATCCTCATCTGGAATAGAACCTCATTGATATAATTGCGGGGCAGTCGAAGCTCTGGGATAGACACCTGCACCCATTCCCTTTTAGGGTCCAACTATGGAACCTTAAAGGGATGAATCCCAGAATCATGATCATGAGTCCCTTTAAAAAAATTCACAATAATTTCAAGTCTATAATAATACATAAGAGAATTATGATTTTTTTGAGAAAGATAGGGATTTATTTGGAATTCTTGGAAATTTCTGATTCAATCATGGTGAAATATGCTACATTCATGCTAGAGGGAACTAAAATGAGATGGTGTGACTCGATGGTGACATCGAAGAAGCATGAGGTTTTAAAGCGGTATAAATTTATTGTTATTTTGACTCACTAGTTATGTCCAGAGTATATGGTATCTGCTAAGGTTATTGAGTTTTTAAAACTTGAGTAGGTTGAAAGGACCATAACTGAGTAGGAAAATCTCTTTGCTAAGCCTGTTTAGTTTCAACCAAAGATTATATCGAATGGGAAGATGAAGTCTTAACATATTGAGATGGGAATTAGATTTGATATTTTTTCTTAGTTTTTCTAGATGAATCTCTTCTCTTCAACTGATGTTCTAGATAGTGCGTTGATGGTTGAAATTGATCTTGGGGGTAATTCAGGGTTGATGGGAGTTACATTTTTATTAGTGATAGTTCCATGAGTTTCTTCAAAGGAAAGAGAAATAATTGTAATGACCCAACTCTTTGAACAAAGTGCAGATAGTTAGTTTTTCTATTTGAATGTATTAAATGGTGACAATGAAGTCTTATAATAATGTTAAGGGGGTTACTAGAGTGTATGGGGCACATCCAGAGCTCAAAGATCTAAAAAGGGGAAAGTATACAGGGACACATGGTTAGAAGAAACTATATGGGCCCAGGCATATGGCCATGCGACCTGCTATAGAGGGCTATAGAAAATTGTAGAGATATTTCACATGGTTTTCGCAAAGTTAGGGAAACTGGGTGCTGAGACTGTGTGGACAAGCTGTAAGGAGCCAGTGACTAGTGCATGGTTTGCACATGGTTTTTCTAACAATGCGCCGAAACCATGCGACCTCATTTTAAGGTAAAATTTACCATTTTACCCCTCCTTCCCTTTATGTTATAATTTCCTTTTTATCCTCCATTTTTGCGCACAACATCTCTACAAACCTCTTGAGCTCATAAGATTCTATACTCCTTCAACCATTTGCTTCACCCTTTTCCGATGTCTGATATTCAGTCTGTCAGTGGCGTTGGATTCCTAGAGGTAATGCTAACCTCATACTCCCCTCTTTCTACATTTGATTCTCCCATCGATTAGGCTATTTAGAAGTACGCTTATTATCCCTATCTTTAGGGAATTGGATGAAAACTCAAATCTACACCAACCTACCTTGAATCTAAGGTCTATACTTAGAGAGTCACCATCTACAGATCCTAGGTAGGTGTTCACATTGTTTTCCATTTGGGTTTTTTCCTTATCGTACTTAAACACATTGTGCCATGAGATGGCCTTTTTCTAGCTCCTATTTTATGTTTAATTATTTATGTCTAATTGAACCTAGTGTGGTGAAATAGTTAAATAGACTCATATTTAGGGTTTTAGAGATTTAAATTGTTTTTATAGACTCTTAAGGGGAGTTACACCTAAATTTTCCATTTTAGGCCGATTTTCCAAAATGTAAAATCATGATTTATATTGATCGACTTGGTTTTAAATTAATTTGACTATAGTTCGTTGTATATTTTGAACAATCCAAGACACCCCATGTCTGTTTAGACATCTTAGGCATCGAATTTCCAATTTTACCCTCTAACTTTGTGATATTGCCTTTTCCCATGGCTTACGACTTTGTAATTGGTTTGCTACGTTGGAAAAAATGAAGTGATTGATAGAATGGGTTATATGGGATGAGATGGATTGAATCCCATAAATTTAAAGGAAAAAAATTTAATGATATTAAGGGATGAAATGGATTTTACTTTACTTTAGTTATTTTATAAAGGCATTTCTTAAATGGTTTATATTGTTGAACATGAAATGATGCAAGAGGGTTTGCCTTGTATATTTTATTGTATATTGTTATCTCTTTATTACACTCATGACTCTTTATAGATGTATGGGTGGGATGAATTCTTACCCCACGCCATTGCTACCATCTAGTATTTATGGATGAGATTCATTATTACCCCATGCCGGTTATAATCTGTATTTGGATGGGAGTCATTCTTAACCCATGCCAGTTATAACCTATGTTTGTATGGGAGGAATTATTACTCTGTGACAGTATCTTCTATGGGTGGGAGAGATTTTCACCCTACACCAGATATTATATATATATATATATATTTATATTTATGGATGATAGGAAATATCAACACGTTCCTATGATAACCTCTCTCTATATATATACTAAGTGATTTGTTCAAGCATTCCAACACTGAGCTGAAGTAGGTAGACTAGTGAGGTGTCCCTTCAAACCTGAGCATGAGGGTAATTTTTTAATTTTGTATTGATTTTCCTTCCTAATATTAGCTGCAAAATGTTTACTTATGAGTGCCACTTACCATTAGTGGTGGCCTACTGAGATTTATCTCACACCCTATTCAGGCCTCCTTTTGCACCCGGGCATATTATTTTCCTGCATGTATTGATAGATTAAAGCACCACTTGTATGGTTGTTGACTCTATTTTCTTAGATGGAGTTTAGGATTAGAGGACCAGGATTAGGCTTGAGATGCTATAGAAAAACCTATGGATTTGATTTCACATTTTTAGTACTGTACTATTTGTGGATATTTCCTAATTTTGTTCCTAATTTGTACTAGCATTCCATGCATGTATATTTGTATTAGACACTGCCTATGAGGCATTTTATTTATCACACAGTTTTCACTATTTACTTAATCTGTCTTTTGATTATGCTTCTGCTATTTCTTATTGTTTCTATATTTTTTGTGCACTCTAACATGGGGGTAAAGTCTCCCCATTGATTTCACCATTAATACCCCAATACTAATCAGTAGCCCATGGATTATGGAAAGACACACAAAGGGTCATGTGGAAAACCTGGATCAAGGATCGAGACACATGGAATCCGGGTATGGGATGTCACAAGCATGAGGAGTCACATGGTGGATCCTGATAAAAGAGTTATTCTAAACCTCATGCAGTTCTTGGTAGAGGACCTTTGAATTAATTCTAGTGTGGAAAGCCTGGGCATTTGAAATAGGGTTTAACTAAGGCACATCATTATAGATTCATCTTTAGTAATTAATTTTTTTGATACCATTTAATCTCATTTTTTTATATCAACTCATATTTTAAACATGTTAAATCTTTTTACGAAGATTTTATCTTATGTGATGGATATGACTAATACCCTTTGAATGAATATAGAGCATGATATCCATTGTAATACATGTTTATTATATTTATGAGAGATTGATCCTACTTGATATTTTATGGTTCTCGACATGAAACCTATTGATGTCATTTTCAGGATGGATTTTCTTATTTTAAATATGGCTTTAATTGACTGCTATCTTTGATAGGTCTTCTTTCATTTTACCAATGGGGTGTTTCATATCATTCAGGGAGAATGGGACCTGAGGCTGAGTATAGATTCACCTTCTTATCAAGATACCGGGAGTGAAATATTATTGTTTTGTTTAATAAAGAGAAAGAATCATTGAGATATGATCTTACTCCAGTTTTCAACGAGTTTCCAGATGTTTTTCCTTTCAAATTCTTCAGTTTTTCATCGGTAATGGAGGTAGTGTTTTATATTGATTTATTATGTGGAACTTAGATGATATCTATTATTTATTACCTCATAGAATCTCATGATACGAAAGAGTTAAATTATAGTAACCGAGTATTAACATACATGGATATTATATTATATTAGATGAATATTCAACACAATAAAAAATACATGACGTTGGAACATAATAATTTTGTGTCTTTGGAAAGTTATAACAAAATATTCTAACTCGATAAAAGATCTTGAATATTTCCCACAAAGATATTACTCTTTATTAATTCTAATTAAAATCTTTCATCATAACACGGGGAAAGGGAACATAAAAAATGGGTAAGCTTATATACTTAGTAAGGATAATAAAAGAAGATACATTAGTATACAATAAGGGTATGAGAACATGAGAATAAAATTTTAAGATTATACCCTTCATATCAAAGATCATATAAATGATTCATGAAATAAATATTTTCATTTCACAATACATGAATTAAAAGGGAATCAATAGAATAAACCATGAGATCATAACATAGGAATAAGACATAGAATTAGAGACAAACACATAAGAATACAAAATTATTTCCATAGCAATCATGGAATACATTCCAAGACCATATTATAAGAATTGGTTTACTCACTATACCATCATGGTAGTCATGTATCACCCACATGACCATCTTAGTAGTCAAGGTTCACTCCTAAGACCATATAAGCAGACAAATTGTTTTACTGAACCAAGGTCACTCCCCATTCCATATATATTATCTCATGAGATATTAATCTTTTCCCAATGCATTTGGGGGAGATATAGGTTCCAACTATATCATAATGAAATCATTCATACATGTTCCAAAGATCATAAAAAATTCTTTCATAACCTATTAAATGAACTGGGTATCATAAAAATGTAATCATATCGTAACCTATAAAAAAATAGACCGATTTCATAATAATTTTATAAAGGAATAACCCATGAAAAACAGATTTTGTAAGAATATATCCATTAAAAAATAAATGGGTTTCATAAAATCATAACTCATGAAAGAGAAACATGTTTCATAAACATATTAAATTTGAAAGAGAAATGAGTTTTATAAATATCATTCCATAAAAACATAAGCCATTCAGAAAAAGAATATGAGTGGAAAACTTGGATCATATCCCCTAAAAAGACATGTTTAATACCAATTATGTCATCTTATATGGAAAATAATTTTGAAATATATTTTAAAAACATTTCTTGAGGAAAATATCCTTATTCTTTGAAAAATGTTTTTTAAAACATAAAAAATTATGAAAACCTCTTTCTCTGAAAATATATTTGAAAACTTATAAAGGAAGATAGAAAAAAATTTGAAATTTTTTTCCCTAAAAACTTAAAATTTAAGCTTGATATAATTTTTGAAAACCATTTTTTTTAAACATTAAAAAAATTCTTGAAAACATTTCAAAACAATTTTCATAGAAAATAATTTAAATATTATAAATAATGATTGAATTTTTTTAAAAACATTTTATTTGAATTTAAAAATTATAAAGGATTCATGAAAATATTTTCGAAACCTTTTTCTTTGAAAATTTCTTATTGAAAACATATAAATAATGCTTTGAAAATCATTTAAAACAGTTTTTAGATATAAAAATTATTTGAAAACCATTTTTTTTAAAACAACTTTAAAATCAAAAAATTTAAAAAATATTAGGGAAAAATTTTCTTTAAAAATAAAATTATTAACTTATAATGGATGATTTAAGGAAATGGAGGTTATGATGGAGGGTAAGTCTCTACATCTAAAACATTCCATTTGGACCATAAAAGTTTTATAATAGTGCCTTGATCAAAAAATGACAAGAAGATTAATTTTAAAAAAATTCATAAAATTTTAATACATGGGAAAATATTTAATTTGAAAATAATATGTTAAGATTAATACATTTTTTAAAACATTTTTAGAAAACATGGTTTCGAAAGAACACATATTTCTGACCGAAAGGAGAAAAAAATTCATATTTTCATAAAAATATTTTCTTAATTATATTAAGTACTAAATAGTATAAAAATGGTACCAATACTTGGATATAACATGAATAAATATATTAGAAAATGATTAATGGGATTTCTTAAGATATGGGTTATAATATTTCATCAATCGAAGCATAATCATAAACAATCCTAATAAATGATAGGATTGTAGCACTAAACTCTTACCACTTTGGTAACATTAAATCATAATAACTAGGAAAAAAATATCATTTTACGAAGCATAAAATACCATTAAAGTAAGTATATTCGTGATTAAAAATGTCAAAGTGCAGTATATACACCCCATAGAAAAGTATATGTGGATAACATAACCTGCATCTCAAAGAAATAAAATTGAGACAAAATTACTTTACTGATTTGGTAACTTTTGAACCATAAAACCCATAAAAGAAAGATCATAAAATGGATCTATAAATGCCTGAAAATTTAATTATAATAATCACATAATACATTTATGGTTATTATATAGACCACACAAAAGATATTAGTAGTGAATAAGGCATAAATCTCACAGAAATAAAAGTGAGATGAGAAAACCCTTACCTTAAGTCTTGACTTTCTTCGTACACGTTCAAACCTCATTTATAATAAATATAAGTTTATTATTAATATAAATAATAACCATATTATTATATATAATACCATATATTATTTTTATGACTTTATATTACCTAATTACTAACAACTCCATGTCAATGTTACATTTTGGGTAATATCTCCAGTGTTTTTCATAAATGTTTTGGCTTTTTATTCTTGGTCCTCTTTCTTAGATGATGATTTATTTATTTACGGAATGTAAATAATGATATAAATATAATATATATTCAGTATATATTTATTTTTAATATTTTATAAAGTCTATAAATATGAAATGGAACAAACCATTAATGTAGATGGCAGGTTGTACATACGAATGAACTCTATTTCCGTTTTATTATCATAAAGAAAGAAGGAAAGTAAATGACATATATGTGTGTATATATATATAATAATTAAATTAGAATTATTATTTCACATATATAATATAATTTCTCCAAACCCATCCTTAATACATTTTATGTAAAGTGTGAATGAACCTCATCTCTTTGAGGAGGTGGTAGTCCACAATTCCACAAACGAAGTAATCATATTTACCCAAAAATGGAAAGAAAGAAGGTATGTGTTTAGTAATAATTAAAAAATAATAGATAAATTATAAATATAATATATATATATATAATATAAAAACATAGTTTCCATCATAATTCCAAACCATGAGTGGTTGTAAATAAAGACAAAGAACATCATTTCATGAGGTGGTAGTCCGCCATGCACATGAACAATAAGTTCATTACTTATTAGATAAAAGTCTGTGTAATCATAGGTATAAACCTTAGAGTGAAAAAATCTAAGTATATTTACGATATTGAGGTTATTTTATAATCATGTTATAAGATGAGTTTATGTACTGGAGAATGAAACTAAAACAAAGGGGCTTAAGGAAGGACGTTTCCTATTCTTCGGTTAACTCCGCTTATTTTTCACCAAAGAGCTTACTTGGATAGATTTAATCCAAAAGATAGGATTATAGGATGAATTTAGTAATTTTGGGAGATTATTTGAGAAGATTTTGGGCAAGAAAAATCAATTTAGATGTGTGAATAAGTTGGATGGGTGAGTGCCTTTTTATAGTAGAGTAGATGTGACATTCTTGTAAATTTTTAAAAAGGGAATTACACACACATTTTTACCATGTAAAGAGGATAAAATAATGATATAAATTAGATAAAATGTATTATATGGTAAAAAAACATAAAATATCTTTTTACAAGTTTCTATGTCATTTTGGGACTTAAGATTAAGGCTTTGTCCTTCGTTAAGATAATTTTTCTCTTAATCGCTGTAATTAATTTTAATTAATTTCACTAATATTTTTTGTAAAAAAATTAGTTGAACTGAATATGAATTGAAAATTATTATGTTTAAAAATATTTAATCCATTTTTAAAAATTTTAATCACATAATACGATAAAATTAATTTAAAATCAACCTCGTAGATGAGACAACAATGTAAGTTTTAAAAGGGTAAAGGTCCAAAAGTTTGAAATGTTTTTATATGAAATATAACTGTGAAATTAGTTCTAATTAACTTAATTGGATTAATTGATTTATAATTGATCTAATTATTCATTAAAAAAATAAAACACAGTTTAACTATATAAATAAATTAGTTGAAACAAAATTTTTGAATTAAAATTTAGTGTTTTTCACTATCCATCAAAAAATGGAACTTCTTAGAAAAATAAAAAAAAATCACCCAAAGTAAATTTTGAAATAATGATATCAAAAGTGATTTTTTTTTAAATAAAAATTATAATGGTTTCAGAAATCATATTCAAAATTTCTTCACCACTAAAAGACGGTAAACTTACCTTTTATAAAAATACATATTTTTATTCATAAAATTGAATTTATTATTATCTCATAACTATAAAATCTATTTTATGAGTATAAAAAATATTTTTTTATTATAAAATATATAAATTTTATTAAATTTTATTTAATTAATTTATTGAGATAACATTGATTTAGTACAAAGAAAAATAGAATTCTTAGAAAAGTAATTTTTTTTTCATATAGGCCTTTCATTCACTAAAACTAACTGATAACCAAAGTATTCATTTTATATAAATGTGTAAATAATATTTTGAAAATTTATTTAATATTATTCATAACTTCTATTAAAACATCTACGTGGTAGAAATAATAATATTTTAATAATTATATTATTATTATATAATATTTTTTTAAAAACTCATCCATGCGTGTAATAGAAGCTATTGAAGGGACTCAATATTGTATATAATAAAAGACAATCATAATGTTTCCTTTACCTAAAGTTAATATTAATGTTTTTTATAGTGAATGATTAAATTGTTGTAGCATATAACACAATAAAAACTTAGTGATTTTATTTTAAAAAAATATATTCCGCATTGCGTGAAATGAAAAAAATGAAAAGGTTTAAAATAAATCTAAAAAAATTTCAAAAAGTCTTGGTGTGTTACATTATAATCCTTAAACATTAATTTCCCCCCTTATATTCAACTAGGTTATCAATGTTTTAATAATTTAATGTTCCTTTTAGAAAAAACTAGATCGTAAAAATGAATACTAAAACCTCCTTTAAAAAAGGGAAAGTTGGAAAAATAATGATTATCCAAAGTAACATGTAACTAGGTTTACACATTGGAGAAAATAGGTGGAAATTGAAAGCATGGACATAGAATAAAATCATAAGTAATCATAGATATTGATAAATATCACTAATTATAAGAAACTGGGTGATCTAGTTAAAGTTAAAAGTCACAAAACCATAAACTGAAGAAGCATGAAAGAGGTCATTGATATCATAAAAATGATGAAAATAATATTTTTTTTAATAACCTTTTCCTAAAGTTGAAAAATCTACATGAGAAGATATATCTACTTTATTTCAGTATCATCTCACCCCTTTTGTGCCCAAATCAGTTTACACTTCATCACTTATTCAAATAAATAAAGTTTAAATTTTCATTCATGAGGTAATATTAGAAAATTAGGTATAATTCTAAGTAATTACATCTGTATTTAGTTATTAACATAGAGTAATGGTTGTTATTAGCCATCCAATATACTTAAATCCTTATATAGAAATATAATACAAAAATCATTTCATAAATGGTTAACCTTATAACCATTTCGAAGGCTAGAAGTCCAAAACTTTAGAAATAAGGTCACTGAATTTCCTAAAAACATCTTAGCATTGATCCCCCACATATCATAAAGTAGATCTTGGTTATCACATATCAAACATGTTAATAACCTCCTCGTGTATTCTCTTGAATCATGGTAATAACCTTAATTACAAAAAATATTTATTGAAAACATGCATGTTTCCTTATTCCAAATATTATTGGTTATATTAATTAAATACAAAAATGTTGTAATCTTTATCAATGATAGTATAAATACTTTTTCAATAATTCCATTGTCAATTCGGAGGTAATTAGTTCCGTTCAATTTTCATATTCATATCCTATATATATTTATCTAAACATCATTATCTTAACATTTGGAACATATTAAGGGTTATAATTCTCTTAATAACATATTTCCCATGAAAATCACCTTGATATTAAATTACATTTCTAATCCATCAAAACCATTAAATATATTCTTGTAAATACTTAGAAAAAAAACCTCAACTAAACAATCCTTATATATTTCACTATTAATATAACATAATTCTTGAATCCAAATACCTAAAAACATTGATTATTCCACTTCTTCCTTAATCCATTAAAATGCCACCTCATCATATTACTTAATAACTCTTTCCTTTCATATTTCACATGTAGTCTCATCATCATCAGTAATATAACCATTACTCATACCACCTTGCTGATTCTATTCCTGAGATTCCTACTTGGTACATCTATTTTCATAATTACCATTCATTCCACACTTAAAGAATTTAACATTATATGATTTCTTTGAGAGGCCATAATTCTGATATATTTTGTTAACCAAAATCATCATTTTTTTTGTTGTTACTTACTTTGTGTCCTTCTTTTCCACTGTCAAAACATATTCTTGTTCCTATAAGACATTCATTTAGGCGATTCTTTCCACATGATTAACAAAAAGGAAACCAAATATTCTTTCCTCCATGGTCACTATTACCTAAACTCCCAGTTAAATCCTTCCTTCTATTATTTTTTGAGTCTATGATTTCATTAAGATATACACTGTTAATCATGTTTTTAAAACTAATTAGGAATGATAATAACTTCCTTCAGTATAGTGACCATCACATTTCACTAATCCTTAACAAATTTTACATCACATTTAGCATTAACCCCAGTCATTCTGGTTCCTGCAATAGGTTAAAACCAAAAAGCATAGTGTGAGTGTCACTGATCATATCGGAAAACTACATAATCAGGACAAATCATTTCATGGATGTCAAAATTATGACACCTTCTTATGAAAACTTATGATTATCCTTAGAGATACCTCTAGACATATCCTTAGAAATATCCCTAGTGATATCACTATGATTTTCTCATCGTAGTTTACAAAGGTTGAATAAACATTTCCTTTGATACCAAATATAGATACCCAATCCTAACATACATGGATGTTACATTATTTTATATTAATATTCAGAACATTACAAAAATACATGCATGGGGACGGTAATAGATTAGTTTCTTTGGAAACTTGGAATAACATCAGATAACTAGGTGAAATATGTTAAATGTTTAACACAATGATATTCCCCTTTAGTACTTATACTTAAAACATTTGTTCATTACCTAGGGAAAGGGAACATAAGAAAATGGTGATATTAGATGACCAGTAAGGGTAAACAAAAGAGATACAGAATCACAACATAAGGGTACGAGATCATGATTATAAAATATTAAGATAATACCCTTCATATTAAAGATAATATACCTAAGTATTCGTATAAATATTGGTATATCATAAGGTATAAATCATATGGGAATCAAGAGAATAATCCATTAAAGAATAACATGGGATTAAGACATATAATTTATGGCTAACACATAAGTATATAAAATTATTTCCATATTAGTTAAGTCATTAATTCCAAGTCTATATTAGTAGTTTGAGTTTACTCACCATATCGTCTTATTATTCATGGTTCACTCTTATGACCATATTAGTAGTCAAGGTTCACTCCCAATACTCTCTTAGTAGATAAAGTCCTTTATTAATCCGAGTTCACTCCCCATTTGATCCATTTCTATCACATGAGATATAAATATTTTACCAATGAATTGAAGGGTGATATAGGTCCCACAAATATCATAATGAAATCATATATATGCGTTCCAAAATATTTTATAAAAATAATATCACAACCCATGAAATTAAATGGGAATCATAAACTTGTAATCATATCATAACCTATTGAAAAAAAGACCGGTTTAATAATAATTTAATCAAAGAATAACCCATGAAAATAAGAGGGTTTCATAAGAATATAACCCATGAAATAGAAACAGGTTTCATAAAAATATAACCTATGAAATGGAAATAGGTTTCATAAACATAACACCGGTTAAAGAGAGACAATTTTCATAAACATAACACCGGTTAAAGAGAGACAATTTTCATAAACATCCTACCATGAAAACATAAACCATTCATAGAATGAATATGAATGTATACCTTGGATAAAATCTTTATAAAAGACATGAGTAACACCAATGAATTCCATATTAGATGGAAAATAATTTATAAATATATTAACAATAAATTCCTTGAGGAAAATATCCTTTCTTCTTTGAAAAAATATTTTTGAAACATTAAATCTTTTAAAAACCATTTTCCTTGAAAATAAACTTGAAAAATTATAAAGGAACCTAGGAATTTTTTTTATTTTTTCTACTTGAACATTTATGAAGGAATATATAAAGAATTATTTGACAAATTATAAAAACTTATTGAAAAACTTTAAAACCCTTTTCATTGAAAATACTTTGAAAAATTATAAATAATTCTTGAAAACACTTTAAAACCCGTTTTATTTGAAATAATTTGAAACTTATAAAGAATGATTGAATAATTTTTGAAGAATATTTTATTTGAAAATAGTTTAAAAACTTATAGATAATTCATTCAAATATTTTGAAAACCATTTTCTTTGAATATAACCTTTTTAAAAGATATAAAGGAATCTTTACAAATCATTTAAAACAATTTTTAAACATTTCTTTTGAAAACATTTTTATTTGAAAAACAATTTAAAATAAAAAAATTTCAATAATATTATGGAAAAAATTTATTTAAAAATAGAAATGAAAAATACAAATTATTATTTAAGGAAATTATGGTCATGGTGGAGGGTAAGTCATTACATACCGAACATTACTTTTTCACCTTAAAGACTTTAGAAAAGTGTCTTGATTAGAAAACAACAAGGAAGTTCCTTTTAAAACCATTTTATAAAATGGTAAATCATGGAGAAAATTTTTCTTTAAACATAAATTTCTAATATAAATATATTTTAAAAGAATTTTTATAAAATAATGTTTTTATAGAACACATATTTCCATATGAAAGGAGAAATAAAGTCATTTTTTTATAAAAAACATTTTCGTAATTATATTAAGTAACAAAGAGTGGAAAAATGGTACCAATACCTGGATACAACATTAATAACTATAGGAAAATAAAATGCATGGGATTTATTACTATATTTTTTATAACATTTCATAAATGGAAGCATAAAAAAAAATAATACTTATAAATAATGAGATTATAGCACTAAATTCTTACCACTTTGGAGACTTTAAATCATAATTACCATTGAAAAAGTTATATTAGAGGAAGATTAAAATATAATTAATTTCAAGATATTAATTATATAACATATATAATAGAATTATATACACCCCGTATAAATATAGAGGTGCATAACGTGGCATGTATCTCAATAAATAAAAATTGAGATAATTTGTTTTATCAATTTGGTAACATTTGAACCATAAACCCCATAAAATAAATAACATAAAAGGGATATGTAAAAAAACATAGATTTAAGTATAATAGTTATATAAATGATTCATGGGTAGTATATACACTACACAAAAGAAATTATTGTTAAATAAGGTATAAGTCTCACAAAAATAAAAGTGAGTTGAGAAAACCCTTACCTTAAGTCTTGACTTTCTTCATACATGTTCAAAACTCTTGTATAACAAATATAATTTAATTATAAATATATCATAGAACCATATTATTGTATCTAATACTGTATATAATTTTTTTTGACTTTGTATTACCTTTTTATTAACAACTCCATGTTAATGTTACATTTTTGGTAATATCACTTTTATTTTTGGTATATGTTTTTTCTAGTTATTCTTGATCCTCTTACATAGATCATGATGTAATTATTTCCAAAATGTAAAACATGATATAAATATCATATATATTCAGTATAAATGTATTTATAATAATATATAAAATATAGAAATATGAGATGGAATGCATTGTTCATGGAGATAATAGGCCATCCATACGAATGAACACCATTTCTGTTTTATTATCGAACTGAATGAAAAAACTTAAATTAGAAAAACAGACAAATATATATAATATAATTATAGTATAATTATTATGTAATATAAATAGTATAATTTCACTAAAAACATCCTTAAAACATTCTCTTTGTAGTGTTAATTAATCACATTAGTTTGATGAGGTTTAGTCCACACGTCCACAAATAATGTTATTATATTTATAAAAAATGGAAAGCATGAAGGTATGCGTTATATAAAAATTAAATATGAATAAATACATAATAAATATAATATATATCATATAAAAACATATAATTCTTCATAATACCCAACCATGAGTATTGGTAATGGAAAAATGAATAAAATCGTTTCCTGAGGTGGTAATTCACTATATAAAAGAATGGGATGTCTGATACCCATTAGATTGAAGTGTTTGTAAGTTTAGTAAGAAAAACATGAAAAAAGTTATATTTAGGATAATTATTTTTTATATAATAATGTAATAAGAATATTTGAGGGGTGGATAATGAAAATAAAACAAAGTAGCTTGAGGTTGGATGAGACCTCTTTTTTGGATAAGTCCTCTTTGTTTGAACCAAATGGTTTCCTTAATTGGATTTATGCCAAAATAGTGGATTCTAGAATGAATGAAGGGATGTTTAGAGATTAGTTTACCAGATTTTTGGGGAGACAATGGGCTTTATTTGTATAAATAAGTGGGAGGTCTGAGTTCCTTTTTATAGTGGAGGAGGATTAGTATTTTTGTAAATTTTTGAAAAGGGAATTCCACCAACATTTTTCCCAAGTAAGGTGGATCGAATAATAGTAAAATTTTTATAAAATTAAGGATAGGGTCTAAATATTAATATAAAATATTTTTATGATAAGTTTATATGTTATTTTGGGCCTTAAGTGTAAGGATTATTCTTTGGTTAAGCTATTTTTTCTCTCAATCATAGTAATTAATTTTATTCACTTTAACTATTATCTTTGGTTAAAAACTAAGTTGAAATTACTAGAAATTAGAAATTATTCTTATTCCAAATTTTTAATCCATTTTTTTAAATTCAAATCACAAAAGTGGTTCAAATTAATTTAAAATTAATCCCATAGACGGGATGAAAATATTGGTTTTTAAAGAGAAAAGGTACAAAATTTATAAACGTTTTTATATCAAAATTATTTGTGAAATTGGTTACAATGACCTAAATTGTATTAATTTATTATAATTAATATAATTCTACATTAAAGTTAAATTAATACATAATTTAACTATATAAATAAATTAGATGAAACAACATTTTTGAATTAAGATTCAGTGTTTTCCTCAATTCATCAAAAAATTAAACTTCTCAGAAAAATAAAAACAATTCTCCAAAAGTTAATTTTGATATTAAGATTTAAAAAATGAAGTTTATTTTCACAAAAAAAAAATATAAAATTGTCCAAAATAATATTTAAAATGGGTTCTCCATTAAAATGAGGTACAATTACCTTTTAGATAAATACATATTTTTATTCATAAAATTGGATTAATTATTATCATATACCTATAAAATATATTAGATGAGTATAAAACATATTCATTGAATTTATAATATATAAATTTTATTAAATGTTTTTTGTTTAATTTATTTAGATAAAATTGAGTTTTTACGTAGAAAAATAGTTTTCTTAGAAAAGTAACTTCTTTGTTTTCAAATAGTTCTTTCATTAACTTATAATAATTGATATCCAAAGGATTAATTTTATATACATTTGTAAATAATATTTTAACAACATTTTTAATCATTTTGTAATCTCCATTCCAAAGGGTAGGCGATATTTGTAACAATTTTTAATAATCATTCCATTTGGTCTAACTAATGATCATACATTCATATTGTATTTAAAAAACATTATCTTCCGCATGTATATTGATATGTTTGTGGTGGTATTTTTTGATGACATCCCCTTTTACTCTTAGTACAAAGAGGATCAAGTGTTTCATCTGAGAGAAGTTTTGGAATTGTTTATAAATCACCAACTTTATTCCATTCGATCAAAATGTTATTTTAGTATTTTGGAAGTGACGTTATTGGGGAAATTAGTCTCAGAACACGGTATATCAATTGATCCAGAGAAGGAAAAAGATGTAATGACATGGGAGAACCTATGTAATATTTTCGTAGTTAATATATTTTTGGGTTTAGTGGTGTATTTTTGTGAGTTCTTAAATAAATTCTCAATATTGGATTCTCTAATGACCGCTCTCACACAGTAGGGGTGATATTTTCTTGGATTGATAAATTTTAGAGTTGTTTTTTTGGGGTAAAACATCTTTTGACTTCAGCACCAATGTTGACTATTCTAAAGGATGGGAGGGCTATGTAGCATTCTGTGATACATCAAGTTTATTTTCGCGTTGTTTTATTATGTAGGGTGATCTCATGGTAGCCTATAGATCTTTGAAGATTAGGCCACACGAGAAGAATTATGCAAACCATGAAATTAAACTCATAGGAGCGATGCATGCACTTAATATTTATAGGCATTACCTTTTTGGAGAAAGTTTTATTATTTATTTTGACCAGAAGAGCTTGAGTTATATTTTATCTCAAAATATTTTAATCTCCACTAGAGTCATTGTTTGGAGTACTTGATGTATTTTCAAATAAAAATTTACTATACCTCAGGGAAAGGGAATGTTTTCATTGAAGCCTTGAGTAGGAAAATACCAACCCAAACCATGAAAAATTTATCAAAGGAGTGGAAATTTATTGGTCTTTCTTCATAGTTTATTTTAGGAGTTTGAAAAGATGGTTCCAAGGTTATCTTTTCTAGGGTTTAGTTGACCTTTTATCGTCTCAAGATGATTCTTTAGGAAAAAAATATTGATGATGAATTTCATAGACTTAAATACTCACTATATGGTGGGGATACCGTTTCTAAGTGGTAATTCTCCATGGAGTATATTCTATGCTTTTAGAATTGCTTTGTTGCACTATTATCTGTTAGGAAAGCTATGATATGGTATTTCTATAATTCTTAGTGGGAAGTCCACCTAGGGGACACAAATATATTTTAAGATATGAAGAATTAATTCTGGTACCCAGGTATGGGATAAGGCATTACTGATTTTGTCTCCCATTAATTTACTTTCCAATAGGTTAAGGTAGATAACCAGATACATTCGGGTTTACTTAACCCACTTCTAGTGCCAACATTGATGTGGGATAAGATTTCTAGGGTCTTTTTTTGGTTCCCACATACCTAGAGAAAGAATAATGTGATATGAGTTGTGAATGATAGGTTGACCAAATCGGTTCAATTTATAACCATTCATGATGAAAAAAGTTTAGGAGGTGGGAAATATCTATATGAAAGACATTATTTGTTTTTATATAGTTCCATCTTGTATAGTCTCTGATAGAGATCCCCATTTTACCTCTCATTTTTGGTGTGGCCTCCAGGAGGTGATGGGATCTCAAGTAATCTAGAGTATGACATACCATCCATAGAATAATAAATATACAGAGAGATAGAGTTATTAATATTCTTGAGGATATGATTCAAGCCTACATCCTTGATTTTAGTGGAGCTTGGGTTGACCATTTGGGTTTGGTTTATTTTTTTATAATAATAATTACCATTCTATGATCAGAATGAATCCTTTTGAGGGCTTGTATGACCGAACTTGTTAATATCTATCGTGTGGGTTATAAATTCATGAGTGTTCCTTGATTAGAGCAATCTTGGTTTAGCATATGTCAAAAATGATTCAGTTTATTCTTCAAAGAATTTTGATAGCAAAAATTTAGTATATATCTTATACTAATCATCATCATAGATCATTGGGGTTTTTATTTAGTGACTAGGTGTTCATGAAAGTTTCATCTCATTTAGGTCAGCGATGGCTTAGGAGGAAAAGAAAGCTTGATGCTCATTATATGGGACCTTTTGAAGTCATTGAGTAGGTGAGTAAAGTGTATTACTATTTATAAATTCTTCCACATTTCATATCGATACATAACATGTTTCAAGTATCACATATTTAGAAATATCTTTCTAACCTATATCTTCTCTTGAATTGGGAGGATCTTGAAATTGAGCCTAATTAATCCATGACTAAGAATCCAGTCAGGATAATTGATTCTAAGACAACGATACTTCTTGAAAGGATGATACTACTGGTCCATGTGCTATAGAATCTTGGTTCTGATTCACATAGGACTTGGGAGAGGGAGTAATTGATGAGAGATAATAGAACTCATTTTTTGATAAGGAAACTTCTTAAATGGGTTTATAGGGATAAAAATTTTCTATGGTGGGGAGGTTGTAAAATACTGTTACTTTTTCCAGTTATTCCTCGATTATTGTTTTATTCCATTTTGGTTGGATCTCATTTAGGGGTGCATTGGATAGAATTGGAAATTTTTGGGATATTTTTTGGTCTATGCATGGTTGACGCATGATTTAACTAAACTGTGCACCCACCTAGTGATAAATGTGAAACCCTAGACTGTAGGGATTTTCATTGTTAGGGAACAGTTGGAAAATCCATGTTACCATATAGTAGAAACCATGAACCGTAGAAGAGGGCCACACATTTTGTCTAATTGCATGGCCCTGCCCAGCATTACCATGTGCATGGGATGTTTTTTTCATAAAAATTGGTTAAATTTACAAAACTACAATTTTTACCCCAAATTTACCCAAAATCAACCTAAATAAATGTAATATATCTAAGAGGATATAAGAAACCATTTTTTTCTTCTCTAAATAATTTCCTTGGTAGATCGAAGTGTGGAAGATCTCATTATATCCATCTACAGTAAGTGGTTATCCACTCGCATGTCTTCTCATTCTATAGGTTTCTATCATCCTTATAGAGTTTTTTATCATCTTGTTATTGATGGATCTAAACCCCATCTTTTTGAACATTGATTCAATGTTTGGTTTCTAGATCTCTATTCCATTATTCTTTATTACCTATTATAGTTGATTTCGTAACCGATCTCTATTATAAAGGTAAGTGGTTCAATTTGAGTTTTTCTATATAATTAAACCATTATTTGATTGATTTGATTTAAATAAATTTCAATTGATTTATAAAAAACAATTCATGATGAATTGAAATTTTAATTTCAACTGGCATGGAATTTTTGGAAAACCCCCAATTCCATTGAAATTGGTAATCATGGTATATTTTGAAATTATTGGATTTTTCAATAATATTTGTGAATTAATTTCATAAATAGTCTTGAATTGAGTCATTTAAAACCAATTATTGTGTTTTTATTGAAAAGTCATGATTTTATTTTAAAAAACCCATGTTTTGGTTTTGAAAGTGAATTGGAAATTTGAAAAGGAAAATTGGGAAATTGAATTAATAATGATGATTTATTTGAAATGAAATTATTTAACCTTAATATTTTAATTTTTCCATCATATGTGATCTTGGGTAGTTAGTGTGTTATTTGGGATAAGCATACTAGGATGGTAATTCACTAGGATTGAATTGATAATGATAACTCTAAAAAACCTAGTTAGGGAGATCTTATCCTCAAGGATTTTGATGAGTCTTATTCATCCTAAGCCCGAGGGACATGTGTACACATATTTCCATGGTCACCAATATGATATATGTACGGATCCTATAAAATGATGTTATTATACCATAGGGAAGATTACCGTTGTGCTTGTTTCAATTATTTTGATATATATTCCATTTCTTATAAAATTTATTTATTCATACAAGCTAATTTATATAAACTATTTTATATAAATTTTTTAAATAAGAATTTTTTGAAATATTTTCCATCATTTTGAAATGAAAACATGTCTTTGTTTTAAATATGAAATTGTATCACCATGAAATATTTTATTGAATTTGAAATCATGATTTGGTTTGTTATTATGGAATATTTCTATAGAGAACTCATTGAGAACCTATAGTATTGTTAGCTCACAACCTAAATTTTCCTTTGGGGATTTTAGATTTCCATTTGGCAGGTCTGAGAAAAGGGAAATAACTTCTTGGTGGAGGTGAATGTTCTTGATACTTTTGTTTTCAAGTGATTTTTTTTGGGATGTTTAGTTTATCTTGTTCGTTTTTAAGAACATTAGTGATGTGATGCTTTGGGTTTCATTATACCTATTTTATTTTTTTTACTTTCCCCTTTTGGAGTGTCGATCATAGTTATTTTTATCTTTATCTTCTGTTGTTATTGTGGCTAATTCGTTTCTACTTTATTATTTTATGATGCCAAGTGATAGTCACCAAAACATGGGGATTGGGATGGATTTTGGGACATGTTACTTTTGTATTGGGTATTAGGTTACCAGATTATCCAAGATTTTTTATGACGATCCATGTGGTGTGGTGATGGAAAGATATAGTCACATCACTTTTTTGAAGATGGTATTCCACAAATACATGAATAGTGTTATCATCTTTTGGTGAGTGAAAAGGTAATAAATAAAATGATATATTATTTTATAAAAACAATAAATATGTAATTAATATCATAATAATGTCATTTATATAACATATATTCATTAAATTTATCCTTATTATCTTATATTTAACGTGTCAGTAAAAAAGGAACCACATCGCTTCACGAGGCGGTAGTCTGCTATACACCCGAGCGACACTATCTTATCCCCTACCAAGTGGAAAGTAAAATTGTACATATAATATAAAGACTCCATAAGTATAATAATGTTTAAAATATAATATATATACTTTATATCCATCATCGTACCCAACCATGAGAGGTGATAATGGAAAAACGAAGGACATCAGTTCGTGAGGCTGTAGTCCACCATACACAAGAATGATGATTTTGTAACCCATTTGATGGAAGTGGATATTGTTGTATGTAATGAAACTAAACAAAACATCTATTTATATGTAATAATATATGGTTTATATATCATACTGTATTTATAATAATTTAAGGAGTTGGTGGAAGAAAGAAATTAAAACTTCGTGTTAAAGAATGCTACCTCTTTCTTCAGCTAACCTCCTTAATTTTTCATCAAAATCCATCCTAGGTTTGATTCAATAAACAAATTAGGTTTTTATGATGATATGAGATAATTTTTGATGTTATTTAGTCAAATATTTCCCTAACCAAATGATTTTTAAGCTATGAATAGGAGAGGAGAGGGGGTGGCCTATTGTGAGTGCAGTGAGTGGCACGCTTGTAATTTCTGAAAAGAAAAAGGTGTACCCATATTTTTTTACAAGTAAAAAGGATAAAAAATGAAATATTATAGAGAATTATATATTATGGGTTCTAAATATTTCTATAAATTAGATTTTAAACAAGTTTTTAGGTCATTAAAACCATTTTATTTTTTGTTTAATCCCTTGTAAAACCATTTTTTCCTAAACCATGATAATTATTTTTTACTGTTTTCACTATTAATTTTGGTAAAAAAAATATTGAACTTATTATATACTATAAATTATTCTGATTTAAAATAAGGAATCCATTTTTCTAAATTCAATTCATATAAGTGAAAAAATATAATTTAAAATTAATCCTACAGACATGATAAAAAAAGGGTTTTCAAAGTGAAAATATTCAAAATTTTACTAGATTTTATATCAAAATTCATCTTAAAAATGATTCCAATAAATTAAATTAGATTAATATTTATAAATAATTGAATTTAGTTTAGTTTAAAATCCATTTAAATTATAATTTAACTTCAGAAATTATTTAAATGAAAATTTAGTTTTCAATTAAAGTTAAGTATTTTCACCAATCATCAGTGCTTTAGTGATATTATTTTACCTCTCCATGGGGAAATGGGTGTCATGTATGGATGAGACAAGGAAAATCTATCCTGTATTTTTCAACATGACTACCTTGAAATCCGTTGTCTTACTACCTTCAATTTTCACTTCTTAATCAATAGCTGTCAGGGAAACCCGAATGTTGTTTTCTATGCCACCTAGTTGGAACACAACTTGTGAGTTATCCATCTCTCCTCATGATCACTTATTCTCTCCCCCACATATGGAATTCGTCATGCCTATTCACACGAGTATGATCAAACATTGGGGAGATGGATTTGTTCTTGTTCAGGATGTCCCAGATCCTACTCCAGTGAGAGATGACCCACCTTCCCCCACTAGTGTTGTTGATCCAGTCCCACCCCTTCCATCGACATATATTCCTTCTCCACCCCACCACTCTTCTCCCTTACCTTCTTCATCCACCATCCCTTCTTCATCTAGACCATCCAAAACCCCACCTTCACCCACACCCTCGGTTGAACCCCCCATTTCACTCCGACTGGCCACAATGGTGCGCCACTAGGATATTGTGGCTTAGACACTCGAGTGACTAGAGCATATGTTTGGGATTATTATTCAGCACCATGGCCTTCAGTTACCCCCAGCCCTATCCCTCCATAAAATACTCAACCTTCTATATCACAGATACCATTAACAACACATTCCATAGATTTCGTTCTCCTATCGACGACCAGACCAGATCTTATTACTACTACTACCGGCCAAAATGTTCCCATTGAGCCTCCCACACAGAGTTCCAATCATATACCTCTAGCTTCCTCTACTTATCATATCATGATAGAGGTACCAACTACGACCCCCACAAAGAGAATAAAGCCAGAGGATCCTACTTTCTCTACCACTGATCATCCTATGTCGGATCACCATGTTTCAAATGATGCTATATCTGAGGTGACTGCCTGACTAGTTTTTACATGATTATTTATTTATATATATATATAGACACACACAAAAACACATATATATATTTCATTCTACACTTTTAATTTTATTGGTTATGTGAAGACAACATTCTTTTTCCATTTCATCGACCATCACAGGTACTTTGGAGTGACCTGGGTGTATCTTTTCCACTAATTCCTATCCTTTTGAGGTCATTATGAGAGGAGTATTATTTCATAGTGTATTTTAATTTTTTATTTTGGAATTACTTATTTCACTTCTTCTCCTCATCCTGTCCCTCTTGTGTTTTCCTACATCCTCTTCTTCTTCATAGTGTGTCACTTGGAGGACCATATGCGGTATTAATTATGGCGGAGAGTCTCTCACTACACTAGTATTTTCCTTCAAACTGATCTAGGAGACATCATTAATACATGAAGTATTTTAAACTATAGAAAATATCTGATTAATTATATTTATAAATAAAAAATTCATGAAAAATAATTTTAGAAGTTACATGATTATTTTAAATTTCTATGTATTTTAAAATGATTGCTGGTATAATTTGATTCACGATTTATATTATTGTAAATTTACATTTATTAGAATAATCATTTTATTCCTTTTGTCATCTGATTTATCCTTTATTTTCCTCATTCTTGAGAGGTATTATAAGCCTTATGACATATTATTTCTTATACCCTCTTTCTCAAGAGATTCTTGGGATATGAATAACTACTAGAAGTTGCAATTTTTCTCTTTGACACATAAATATTTTAAATTACATTAAAATGATTGAGGCATTTGATTATTTTTCATCCCCTTTAATATTGAGACCTAACTTACATTTTACCTTCGTGAAACCCATAAAAACCATGAACTTCCTTGATAGGAATCCCCATTACAAGCCTATTTATCCTTCCAACACCAATTCTTTTATAATTGTGCATGATTATTCATTTGATCATTTTTGGGGGAATTTGCCCATTTAAGGTAAATTTTGGTGAGAAACCATGAAATTAAGTGTGGGGGAGAGTTCCACTTGTTCATTTCGGAATAAGGGTTCCAAAAGCACTATTTATTATATTTTTTATTTTCCATTTTTATTATTGAAAAAAATATTCGAAAAATTCCAAATAGGGACAAGATTCATTAATTACATTTTATTGATGGTTTATGGACCCTTGGTGGGTAGGTAATGTCATGATTATGATAACCTTTGAGAGGGTTTATTGGGGATAATCTTTTCATTGAGCTTTATTATTGAATATCATGCATTGTTATTTAAGAATTTAGCCTATTCTTTTCAGGCCTCTGAGAATATTTTTCACATCATTACCTGCCTTCCTAAAGCCTAAGAAACATTTGACCCTTATAGAAAGACCTCATGATTTTTTTGATTTGATTTCTTAAGTAGATAATGAGAATACTTGAAAGACTATGGATAGAGTTCATATACTTTATAATGAGCATAACTCTGATAAAATTATCTTGAGTGATGAGTTTGGTTTTCTCTAGTGGGGTAAATCATCAAGTGACATGTGTTTTTATGAAAAGTTGAACAATGAGAATAGGAGAGGATGAAAAATATTAAATTTAATTATATATGAGTCATGATTAGAGTATCTTTTAAATTGAAATAATTTTTGAGCCTTTAAAAATCCGCTACTACGGTTATAGTAATGATAAGTGTAATTATTTGAATTCATCACTTTTTAGAGTAAGGATTCTATTAATTAGATTTTGAGATTTTTCTTAAGGGAAAGAAAATGACTATGTATGGGGGAGTTTTATGTGATTGATGTTTGTATACATTTTCATACATTCTATTGAATATAAAAACATGTTTTCATGAGATATATGTTTTTTAAGATAAAATGATTTATTCCGGTGTTCATAGTACTTTTCAAGTGTTTTACAGGAAAATCCATAAATCGGGAATGTTGATAGAAATGATTGAAATATACACGATGTGTATTTATAAACACACTCCATGTACATCCACCCATAACCAGACAAGGCATACCAAGTACAAACCCATATTTCCTACCAAAAACTACATGCTGTGTACTACCAGTTCACATGCCATGTCCGAAGTTCTAGATACAGTTGGTGTAAGAAGTTAATAATACAAACCATATGGGGTGGTGCTACACGTCGTGTACCCCCACTAACTTATTATCGATTCATTTAAAATCAAGGAGTTGTGTGGCGGATCACGTACCAAGGGAGAAAACAAGGCCAAACCAAGTTGACCTAAGTACACACCGTGGAATTTATGGTACACGCCATGTCTTTACAAACTCAATAAATAAAGGGGACTTCCCTCTATGTTTGAGGTTATACTTCTAGAGGGAGTTGCTTCCACTCTTCAATTCAATCCTCCCTCGGATCCATTTTGAGTTTCTATTTTCTGTCCTTCAATTATGTTTAGCGCAATTCTAATCTTCCCCTTTCTTCCTCTCGTATCCATGGAAGGGATTTAGTTTCGACTCAGTCCACAAACCATGACCATGGGCATAAGAGGATAGTTCCCCTCATGTTGGGGTTATAATAGTACTCTGGTTTTTTGTGATTTAAATTTTTAAGTGTTAATTTTATTATGAATTCTATTTTAAAATTACGTTACTAAACTAAATTACAACATCAACATTGGTATTGTATCGGACCACAAATGGTACCAAAGGTGAATAATAAAGGAGTTACACTAGATGAAACCATGACCATTGGGGGATCCCATGACATTGTTTTAGGGGATGGTATTAATGTGCATTTGAGTGTTCAATTACCAGACCAAGGAATTAGGTTTTAAATACACTGTCACTAGTTATCGAACCAAGAAACTATGGTTGAATTGAATCACCGCGTTAAACTCTTTTCATATATAGTCTAAATACTAACGAATGAATTCATAATTAAACCTAATCACATTGAAACCCTAACATGCTTATTCTACTATTTTTTCTGTCATTTCATTTGTTTTGATTTAAATTTTCTCAAGTAGTTTCACTTTGTTTACTATTCCATTCACCATTTCTTTCTGGTAAACCAACCCAGACTCTCTTGATTCACATTGGTTCTATATCTTCTCCATTCTCACTATGGGATTGAACCCGACTGCCACTAGATACCAGTTAGTTTGGTTAGAATGGAACATTAATTTCTACGTTGGGACCGCACCATGTTACAGGAGCGGTTCCAAATTCTGGCACCATTGTCAGGGAAATAAAATGGAAAGAAACATCACGATTTTGGGTGAAAGGTTGGTTCACCCATAGTGTTTCATTTTTATTTTCTTCTTCTTAATTATTTTTCTTGGGAACATCAACCCACATCCCATGGATTTTTATTTGACTAGAGAGTGGTATGATCCACAAAGAGAAAAATTTTATCTATATGGTCCTACATTTTCAGACCCACCCTCAAAAGAGTATTATCCATACATGGATTATGGATTCCAATATGAGAAAAAACATGTAAATTCTTCACCCCACCCCCTCTTCTCCTATGGTACCATATTCAGGTAATACTGAGAGGTTATTATCAATATTAGAGGCATTCACCACACGCTAGTTATACCAAACCAAAAAGTTGAGACGACTCAGAAATATGGTAGAGAAGATCTCTGAGATAATTTACAATATAGATCATCCAGTTGAGTTTGAGTATGGGTGTTCTAAGTTTGTTTCAATTGAGGATACATGTTTTTATGTGGGCCCCACCTTTCATTCATTAAAGATTTCAGAAATTTATTTTCAAAACTCAAAATTTTAATACGGAACAATGTCACATCATGTTAACACTACACTTGATCACACATTTATTTTGGAACCCTCAGTTGATTAAATACTAATTTCCTAGGATGCATGCTCCTATTTTTAGGTTTTTAGCATTTCAGAGTAAGAACCTCATAAGGTGGAGGACATAATTGATCAAACCAAGAATCATTTCCACCTTCGGTATCTACTGGCCATAGAGAAGTGATACTTAAAGTCACCACCCAGACCACCAGAAGGTCAAGACGACTGGATAAAAGATGAGGTTGATAGACACATGTGGTGGTTTTCACTGCAAAAGCCACATCTGTCTTTAGATTAAAGGTAAGTCCCATAACTCAAGTCGACCCAAAGACCTAAAACAAAGGTGACTGTTGGGAGGCAACCTATCAAATCCTTTCTCCCTCTTTATTTCTTTTTTGTTTTTAATAAAAACACGACATGTACTTACACTCAACATGTCATGTACTACCTTACCTTATGTCCACTATTTCAATAAAAGAAAATTGATAGAATGTTCCATGTGTGTCTGATTACATTGTGCGTACTTATATTTTTAGTGAAAATTATTATATCAATTTTTTATAAGTAACTATTAATTAATATAATAAATAGGGATGAGGCCTGTGCTGATGGCATGATTATTAGGATGTATCCGATTCGTTGCTGGTGCGAATCACTCCACACCCAACTTCAGTACATGGATCATTCATTTAGAACTAATGTTCTATTTAAATGACATGGGATGTATTTTAAAAATAATTTAAATTTTTATAAAAATAAAACAAAACCCATGGTTGGGATAAATAAATCAGCATTGCAGTAACCCACAGATCCAAAAGACCCAGGTTCGAGTCCTGACAACTGACCTAGTTCGATTATTTTTCATTTTAACAAAACCACACGTTCTGCATTGCGATACAAGTTGTGTGAGTGATGTTTTTAAAATAACTTAAAACGTTTAAAAAAATGACTCAGGGATGATGAAGGTTGATTGGTGAAGATGTATCATAGGTTTCAAATAACATGGGTTTGAACTCGGCTAATATCCCTACTTCATCCCAATCTTTCAATAATTGAAACCTCATGTTGTGCATTATTATTTTTCCCCTATAGTGCTACACTAATATTTTAAATATAAAAAGTAAATAAAACTATGTAGTTCTACAAATTTCACTCTAGTGGTTGAGGGAGTACATTTGGATCATCTAATCAATGGTTTAAATCACTTCCCAAGCATTAGACCAAAGGTTATAGTCACCTTTTTCAAATTTTGGAACATACAATGTGTGTTTATTCAATAAATTTTGTGTATAACTTTATTTTTCATTTCCAAATAATATAATATATTTATTATAATTATAAATAATAATTATAATATAATTTAATATAATAATAATGATAATTATTATTAAAAAATCTCACACGACATGTATAGTAGAGAGAACACCCTATAGTCTGGCTATAAAAGTTGAGAGCCCAATCTGACCTGACCCCGTGTTGCGACCCCACCTTCCCATTTTCATCATGCCCGCCGAAGCTTCTCCCATACATCGTCATAGTCCCAAGCCTCAGATCCACCATTTCCATCTATTTTTGGCACTGATTTCAATTTCATCACAACCCTCAGTCCAGGTATATCCTTGTACGCCCCTAATTTCCTTATTTTATAGGTCATTAGGGTGATTTTGAGATCAACTGACCGTTCATATTCTCCATAGTACACAAGGTAAAATGAAGAACACACGCCATGTACTATATGTACAAAACCAAACACACCATGTACTATAGGTACACAAACACACATACTCCACTACTCACATTTGATAGTACATGGCATTTATATTCAGTACACGACATGTATTGTGCCTCAGATCAGTCTCCTTGAGTAGCCCATGTACTGTGAACACAAAACACTGAGAACATGTTTCCAAACATAGTCTGTATGTTCAATATATGTTGTGGACAAAGTTCATCAGGATTAGTCAGCGTGAAAGGGAATACATTAGTTGGGATCCATGTTTTTACACATGCCATGTATTTCCTACACAAGACGTGTACAATGTTATACAACTTATTTAGGTCGAGCCCGTGTTGGAGAATTTACACGGATACCACCCCATGTTCTCACACGTGGAAGGTATACCTTCTAACACACTGTGCACTATCCATTTTCTAAACTCCTTCCCACTCTATGTTTTTATCTAGAGTATACAGGCTCCTCACCTGATTACACTACACACCATGTACCCCAGATCTTCTCACTATGAACATTTTTATCTTCTGATTTCTCACTTTTATTTCTTCTTTTATTATCTTTTTTTGTTTTTTACCTTTATTTATATTCCAGAAATAGAAGATAGATATCCAATGACTGGGAAGTGACCTGTGGCTGTTATTGTGGGGGATATACCAACTTTCCACCAGATCAGACTTCAGCCTTCCGCAAAACTAGCACCTGATTTTACGTTTTGTCAGCTTCCGTCCTTGGAGACACTGCATCCTCTTCTTACCACACCATCATCATTGACACCTACCATTCCTACTATCACACCATCCATATATACCAAGGGATCCATTACAGTGTCTCTAATATCCTTCATGGCTCTTTCATATCCATCCATGACTTCGATGGACCCTACCATGCCCGCACCTCATTCCCCAGCTTATACTACCTCAGATCCGGCTTCAACATCATTCACTGCTCCATCTTCTACCACCATTTCCGGACCCTCCACCTCAGTAGCTATGTCCTTACCTCAGTCTGCACTAGCAGCTTACCTACCTATTCTGCATACCTTCCTGATTTTTGCTGAGCGGTGTCTTCTGGCAGATAGACTTCAGCTTCTTTCATGTCGATCAATCTGATTGAGTGGCCATTTCTTGTATATCACAGTGACCCATCATCTGTGTGTTTGGGAAAAGATTGAGGATCTCCTTGTCCACAAAAATATTTTGGAAATAGTCCAGGTCATCACTGCTACCTTATGATATTTATTTTTGGATTTTTAGCAACCTTTGAGTTTGATGGCCCCATATACAATGAGATTCCCACTGAAATAGCTACACCAATACAATTTAGGCTGGACAGGAAACACTTCACATTAACTATGGATGAGTTTGAATTAGGTCGAAACTTCTTTCCCCATCCTTCTACTCCACCTTCTCTGTCCACCCTCATACGCTCTGAGCGCTCTGGCCTCATTTCCATGTGGTGAGAGCTTGCTGGGCTTGACCATAGGTTTAAACCACACATCTTAAAAGAAGACACTCATCATTTAAAATCCCCATCATTTAATACATTGGTGCTTCAATGCCATTATTTTCCCTCTCCACGAAGACATTGGTGTCGTGAATAGACAAGAAATGGAACTTATCACCTGTATTATTCAGCACGACTATGATAACCTCCCCTTTCTTGTTGCCTCCTATTTTCACTCCATGCTCCATAACCTTCAAGGAAACCTGAATGATGGTTTATATTCCACCTGATTGGCACACTACTTATGTGTTTTTGAGCCATATATTCTTCATGATCACTTGGGATCTCCTCATTATATGGAATTCATCATACTTATTTGCACGAGGATGGTCTAGTATTGAGGATATGGTTTCGTGCTCATGTAGGACACCCTAGCTTCAGCTAGGGTGAGAGATTACCCACCTTCCCCTGGTAGTGTTGTTGATCCAATCCCTCCCCATCCACCAGCAGATGTTCCTTCTCCTCCCCAACCCTATTTTCCCTCCCTTCCTTCTTCATCCACCATATATTAAAGGGCTAAATTAAATGGTTTCCTATGAGATATTTTTTATGGCTAGGTGCATACTTGATAATTATTTTCCATTTGGAATGATTTGAATGTGTTTTCCATGATAATGTTTTGATTTAAATTCTTATGTTGGTTTTCCTTAAGTGAAAATGTGACTGTTTTTTCTTATGTGTATATAATATGGATATTTGAAATGCATAAGAGGTACTACCTTATGCATTACTTTATATCTTTGAAAATGATTATTAAACTTATCGATAGATGGGTGAGATGAATTTTTACCCCACACCATTGCTACCATCTAGTTTGTATGGGCAGGAGAAATTATTACCCCTAGCCATTTATCTTTTGTTATATATGGAAGGAATTTTTACCCCATGCCAGCATTATAGTCCTATGGATGAGTGGCATTCTACCTCGTGCCATTATTTATACAATCTCTATATATGAGAGCCATTATTACCTCATTCCATTTATAACTCCCTATGAAAGAGAGGCATTCTTACCTCATGCCATTTATAATATATATATATATTTATATGTATATACATTATGGATGAGAGACACGCCTAAATCATCCCAGTGATAACCTATTTATATATATATTTATACATAGTGACATGGTTAGACTATTAATCTGGCATCAAGCTGAAGCTGGTATATCCATCAGGTGTCCACAAGGAACCTAGAAGTGTTTTGTTTATTTATTCAGTTCTGTAATTATCTATCTATACTTTCACAATGCTTAATTAATATTACATTGTATGGATAGTGATAGAAACTAGTGGTTCCGACCTTCTGAGATTTATATCTCACAGCCTACTTGGGCCTCCATTACACCGAGGTACCTAAGTAGACCTTTGTTGTTTGTAAGACTGTGGACCTTGGTCCTTTCATGTTTCCATAGTCTCATACATGGAGTTTGGATTAAAGGACTAACCTAGATCTCAAGATGCTTGTGGAGTTTGCCTTAAGAATTTTTAGTTCTTTTCCCCATTTGTGTCATGTTTCTTTCTGTTGTGAAAATAATGTTTTTTTATTGATTTCAAATTATGTATCACTATGACATTAATTTATTACATAAACTGTACTTTTCCACTCTCATTCAGTTATATCAAATATATATTCTGTTTCTTTGTCAATTTTGTATATTGATTCCATTTCTAATTGTCAATTACTCAGTTGTACTATTGTCCATCTCTAATAAGAGGGTATAGTCTCTCCACTGTCACCTCCTAAGACCCTCTATGCTAGTTAAAAACCTCTAGCATACAAGGAAATGCTCCTAAGGTCATGTAACCCACTGGTTCATTAATTAGTTCAATGGTAATCTAGGCCGATATGTTACAAAGTGGTATCAGAGGTGTTTTATTTCCTTTCTCTTACTATTTTTGGGTTGGTAGATAGGTGATTAGGAATGTTTCAACATTTGGTTAATAATCGTGCTTGGGGTTGATCACCCAACATACGTGAAATAACTAAGTGGGAAGGACTGAGATTATTTTTCATGCTGTTTACTATTACATTTGATATGATTTCACCTAGACCGATTGTTGTACTTTCTGCTACTTTCGATTTATGTGATTTCTATTACTTTTTCCCTTGTCCTGTTATAGAAAGGATCTTTATTACATGAATCATTATAGGAACATATATAATTTACATGTCATCCATGTGCCTTTCCATATAGTTTCATATGTAGGCTACTTGTTGATTGGAATTGTGCCATGAGCGTTATGCGATGTTAGGTTTTCTAATAACATTAATAGATTTGAACCTATTTTGGTAGTTTTTAAGCATGCTGGCCTGTTAGTATAACATTCCAAGTTGAAGAGTATTCCATGGGTTTTCTATCTTTAGCACGACTTGTTTTTTTATTTTCCATGTAGATAATTTATCTTGCTTTGTTGATATTCCATGTTTTTGTGTAGAGTATTATTGCTTTGTGTTTATGGCTTATAATATCACGTTTTTATTTTTTATACATAGGATGTGAATGAATGGAAACCGATTTTCGATTTTAAGGTACACGAGGTCCTTACAAACGGGAAAGGGTAACATATATATTCAAAATATTTTGAGCATGATAGTGTATATCCATTTTAAGGTTGGTAATAAAATGTGAAGGCCTCTAAAGTTTAAATTAAAGGTGAATTGATTTTAATTAAAGGTATTCAAATGAAAAATTGGAAAGTGTATGGGTGCTTTATAGGTTGGTAAGTGGCCACCCATATGTTTGAACCATGGCTTTTGAGCATGTTAAAATTATAAGGTGTGAATTGTTTGGATAAATGGGATCCAATTTTTAATTTATTTAGTGTATGGGTTCTTCATGGATTGGGAAATGGGAGACCATGTTAAATTTAACAACACAATGCTTTATTAAATGCTTATTTATCTACAGTAATGTCAAATTTTGATCTGAAATGAATTGAGAAACTACTATTATTTTGTTTTCTAGAAAACCCAGGTTGGATAGATGAAACATTCATAGGATTAATTAACTATTAAAAGAAATTTATTATGATAAATTTATTATTTATGACGGGATGTCATTGAATGCTTGAATCTTTAAAAATAAAACTTGATATAACTTTCATTCTTTTCATTGAAATGAGCATTTTATATTTGTTTAAATCTTATAAAGTGACCAAAAAATTAAATGTGATTCAATGAAAAGGTCTTGGAAATGGACCTTGTAGAGGAATCCTCTAGTTAGAACCCTCTGTTAAGGGTATGATTAGTTTCTATTGAGATGACATGGAATAGAAATGGTAGCTTTCTCTATAGTCTATTTTATTTTTAGCAATGACTTAAATGTTAGGCTCTTGAAATTGTGTCTTTTCTTGGGTATGACCAAATGCTTGGGTCAATGATTTTTCATCGTAAGGTGATATATCATAGTAGGCAGTTCCCTTAGAACTTATTTTCCTTGCTAGTGACGTCTGTTTTTTGTTGTTTGGTTCCATTCAGGTGTAACTATCCCATATAGAACTTTCAGTTTTTAAATGAAACCCTTGTTCAGATGGGTTTTCATGACTTCTTAGACCTTGTTATGGGTTTGAGCATTGGGTAATTCTCATCTTAATATAGTTAGACATTCCTTGGGAATGGTTGGCTACTCTTTTGGTGGTTTGACCCCTTCTCTTTTCATTAGGTAGCATGTGTTGTCATACATGGTACTATCAAGTGTTAAATGAAATAATGAACCAGTTGAGTTTGGTTAAATCATTGAATTTTATGCCTTTGAGTGCTCTCTTAGGTCATCTTAAAGCATGAGATGAGTTTTTAAGGACTCATGTGTCATGACATGACAATCATTTTGGTTATGGATTCAGTTTCAGTTTTGAACTTCCTTTTATGCTTTGCATTGTAATAGTAGATCAGAGGAGCATCACATGTCTATTTGTTTTATTTTGTAATATCTCTCTTATGAGAATCTAGTTGACTTTCCTTGCCTTTTATGACTAAGAAACTCCAATGGTGGAGAGTGTCGAGTGAAATATGGTAAATGTGGCCTTCCAAGTAAAAGGGACACTACCTAAAATTCCTTTTTAAGGGTTTTCCATGCATAAATAACATTAAGTCTTGAATATTTTGTAAACATAGCAGTGTTTGTGTGGTTGTAGGATGTTGTTGAGTTTGAATGTGTATGAAACCTCTAATAAACATTATTGTATTGTGATGAGCATCGTAGGTAAATTTTTAATGATCATAGAGTGCGCTCATGTAGTAAAGACATTGTGATTAGTTTAAATGATGGTTTTTTGGTAAGTGAAGCCAATCCCCTTTTTTTAGTCTATCTGTTGTGGTTTGACTTATTTTCTTTCCAATAGTTATGTATGATTGGTTGGAATCTAATAAAATCCTCTTATTGTACTCTTCTATGTGAAGAGAATGTCCCTCATCTTGTCTTATTCATAGATACACTAAGAGAGCATTGGACTTATGCCATGTTGAATGATAAATTTTTTTTGGGCTTGTTGGGTGGGTCTCTTTCGGTGCTGCATACATGATGCATGGTTTCCCTTGTTATTTGATCTTAGGAACTTCATAAAAACTCAGGTGTAGGCTTTGATGAACGTATTTTATCTAAATACGAGATGCATCAAGAGAAGGAATCACATTTCAGCTTATATAATGCCGGCTGCCTGAGGTGGGTTTCCTCTTGACTAGTTAGCCATAGTGTCTTGACTCTTTCTTTTCTTGCTTAATGGTTATGGTTGGTGAAGAACCTTTTTAAGGAATTTCATCAATTGAAGATGAGTGCAGTTGAGTTCGGATGATGTTTTTCACAAACAATCATCTTGATGTGGGATTTGAGGTCGATAGAGAAATCAACCATTCGATCATTTAAAAATCACCCCTAGAGCATCGACTAAATGCTTAAGGGCGTTATTTGGATGTCCATTCCAATGGTGGGTTGAACCACAGTATGGACTTTAACTCTTAACATTAAAGCCTATGGTGGGAAGTACCTTTGGCCAGTTTCTTGATGAGAGGATGACGTGATCATGTATCGAGTTAGACAGGCTCAGGTAAGTGATATCTTGGTGTTTCAGTTTAGAAAATAGCATTGAATCGAGTTTTAAATGGATTAAGTTTCATTTTTCTTTGAAAGTATTAAGGGTGTGTTGGATGTTTAGAGACACAACATGAGTGTTTGAATGAATCATCATGACCCTTGTAGGGTTGGTGATGTGTTATGTTGTTCCTAAAGGCTTCTGAGGGATGAGATGTTCTTAGGTGGGAAGGTTGTAATGATCTGCATTTTGGACTGAATATAAATAATAAGATTTTTGATCTTTTTCAATTATTGAATGGGTAATTTTTAAAACCAAGCTTCAAAATTGAATTTTGATATTTGTAACTTTTCATAGTGCTATTTTTAGACTTGGGTAAAGTCCTGTTAACTTCCCTGGGTGGCTTGAAGAGTTTCGAAAATGTTGGACCCAGAGAACAAGGTTTTTTTGAAAACTGTAGAGGCCACACAATTTTTCTGAAACCGTGCAACCCACTATAGGTAATCGTGTGACCTTAATTAAGGGGGAAAAGGAGTATTTCACAGGATTTATAAGGTTTTCCTAATAATTTCCCTCTCCCTTATGAGGGTGGTCTCATAGATAGGGGGTTCTGTACGGTTTGACCAAACGTGCAACCGTGTATTTTTAAAGAATTAAATTGAATATAAAATAAACTAAAACCTAAAATAAAACTCCCTAACATACTATCTTCTAGAACCAATGTTTGAAACAACCCTAATGTGTTCTCCCGTTAAACTCATGCCTCTCCTTCCTATAACCTCTTATCCTTCCACTGATTTCACCCATATCTCCATCGGATCATCGTTCGAACCTTCATGGTAATCTCTCTCCTATGCTCTCCTCCCTTCTTTAGCGGATTTTTATCCTCCCCTTTTCCCAATTTTGGTTCGGCCAAACACCCTAGGGTTTGGGGGGGTGGGGTCTTTGATTTTGGTTTTATTTTGATCTAGGTTGATGTGAAAAGTATCTCAGGGTCCTTTGATGCTTGTTCAGACAACCGCCACTAAAGGCAAGGCAGTTCATCTTGTTTTGGTTGATCACTGATATTCGAGGTGAGGGATTTCTCTTGTTTCTTAGATTTTCACTTTCTAATTAGGTTCTTTATTTTTTTTAATGTTCCTTTTATGCTTTGAGTAGTGTGTTGGTCCCTTCTTGTTGGTTTCGAGTCGCCAAGTCAAGGGAGACTTAGCTATGTGTGCATAGGTAAGTGACTATTTATATTTGGGTTCCCCCATTATGTATATAATCATCCATGGAAGTGATTATACATGCATGGGAATAGGTTTTCCCATGTATATATATATAAATGCATACGTAGGTGAGTGGAGATGAGTATATGCATATAAACATATTTTTAAGGATCCCCTTGCACATTCTCACAACAATGAGGGTGTGTGCATAGGGGCTAGGTGTCCCTGCATGTGTCCAGAGTTTCATATTCCCTATGGGGGAGCATCAAATTTTAGTTCGGAATCTCCAAGAGCCTAAGTGGATGACTCGGTTCCACTATGAGGTAGGGTCCCATTCCATACCATTTTATTTTAAGTGATTATTTAATAAATTTTTTATTAGACCACCCTTAGCATTTAATTAATGCAATATGATTAGATTAAATTCTTCATTTGATAAATATAAAGAAATTTTAACTATGACATATTGATTGTGTGATATGAATGTCATGTTTATATAAGAAAACCCCTCCAATGGAGGTGCTCTATCTTCAAGATAACTGTATGAAGTATACAAAAATGATTTCCTTCTTCTTTTCCTTGGTTCTTTTCTTTCAACTTAGTGTTATGTTTGGTATGTAGTAGGTTTATAACACAACGTTTAAGAATGATCCAAAATGAGTTTCCCCTTTATAGTCTTATTCTTATTCCCTTAAGCACCTAAATAATTCAGGCTTAACCTTTAAATGAGAAGGACCTACGTACATGGTAATTAAATGGAATTGGTTAGGGTAGCCTAAATTTTATAGTGTCATCCTTTGAATGGAATGATCTTCACAATTGAACCATTAAACCTATTTTCCATGTCTAGAAAAATTGGATGATATTACCTTGAATGAAGAACTTACACTAAATTATGTGCTTCAGATTAAATGGTTGGGTCATTTTTAATTTCTTTCCTTGTATAAAAGGGTTAAATTAAATGGTTTCATAAGTGTGGAATTTTTTATGGCTATGGGAATACTTGAGAAGTGTTTTCTACTTGAAATGATTTGAATATTTTAACTATACTATTGTTTTTAATGAAATAATTGATATGGTTTTCCTTTAGTGAAAATGTGAACGTGTTTTCTTATGTGTATATAGTATGGCTATTTGAAATTCATAAGAGGTAATGCCTTATTAATTAATTTATAACTATGAAAATGATTATGAACCATATAGATGGATGGGTGGGAGGCATTCATACCCCACACCATTACTACGATCTTTTATATATGGGCGGGAGACATTCTTACCCTATTCCAGTTATCTTGTATTATGGATGTGAGGCATTATTACCCCATGACAATGTTATAATCCTATGAATGAGAGTAATTCTTACCATATTCCATTATTTATACAATCTCCATGGATGAGAAGCATTATTACCTCTTTCCATTTATAAATCCCAATGGATTAGAGTCAGTATTTCCTCATTCTATTTATAACACACATATATATATATGTATATACATTTAGGGAAGAGAGGAATGCTTACCTCATCCTAGTGATAACCTATATATATATATATTTATATATATTGTTACATGGTCAGACTATTAATCCAACATCAAGCCAAAACTGGTATAGTTGTTAGGTGTCCCCTGGGAACATGGATGGGTGTTGTTTATTTATTCATTTCTATCATTATCTATATATACCTGAACACTTATTAAATAATATAAAAATTTCTGGATAGGGATAAACACCAGGTGGTGCCCGCCTACTGAGATTTATATATCACACCAATCTTGGGCCTCCATTTCACTGGGATACCTGAGTAGACATTGATTATTCATAGGACTACAGAACTTGGACCTTGATTGTTGATGTAGTCTCTTACCTGGTGTTTAGAGAAAAGGACTGAGTTGGAGCTCAGGATGCTCATGGAGTTTTCCTTATGCATTTTTAGTTCTTTTCCTTATGTGATTCATGTTTTGTTATATTTTTGGAAATTATGCTATTTGTTTAGTTCTTTCAAATTATGTATCACCATCACATTCATTTATTGCATAATCCTGCTTTTGACACTCTTTTTTAGTTATATCAAATCTGTATTCCACTGCTTTGTCAAATGTGTATATTGCTTCCATTTTTTGATCATTAATTACTCAGTTGTACCACTGTGCATATATAATAATAGAGTATAACCTCTCCAACATCAACTCTAGAGACCTTCACTACTAGTCAGCAACATATGGTGTATGGGGAGATGTGCCTGAGGTCGTGTAACCTACTGGGCTTGATACCAGTTTGATGGTAAGCCGGACCCAGATGTTATCGTATGAAATTCAAGTCAACCATAGATCGACAAAATCTTTATAACATCCCATTTCATACTCATATAATATTTCTATGTGAGACATGATGTCTTTACTTTTATCACAAAGACATTATATTCATTCAACCAAGTTTCCATGGAACTCTATAAAAAATGAACTCCTCACAATGTATTCTACTCATTTATAGTGTGATATTTGTATCTCTCACATAGTTGTGTAATAAAACACATATTTCAACATAATTCTACCATCCCTTAAAAATAGTCTTTTCACCCAAATTTCATGGGAAACTATTACGACATGAATTCATCCTAAAATCCTCACTTTATTAAATTTTTATTCTTATCCTTCAATCATTTATATGTGATGATACTTTTTCTGACGTGATGTAATATTACATATCCTTAGATTATTCAAATGAATGATTATTACATCATGATCTATTAATCCATGAGTGATCCATTATCTTACTCCATACAGACTAGAACATAATTTTCATCGGGTCCTCTTCAATTAACAATGTTCTTTTTTTACAATGCAACTCATACGATTATTGAGTGATATGTACTTCCTTTACTAACCTTAATCTTTTCTAATCCAAATGAATCAATTTAAAATTTGTCTCCTATAAATTCTATATTGTTCTAAAATAACTATTTTTTCCTTCAACATACATACTAGTAATGATATATCAAATATATAACTAGTAATATTGATCTCTACACAACTTGACCTTGTTATATAGAAATATAAATAATTCTCTTCATATTTTTTTATTGTAGCCAATATATGGGATTCAATAATTTTACTCAAGATCTGTCATGATCAGTCTCATAGTTTAGTTCCATCTTTATCAATGTCATGAAACCTTCATCAAATGTGGTTCCCGAGTATAATATACAACTATATATTAATCCATGAATCACCAAGCTCCATGTATTTTTACATTTCAAAAAATAGAACAATTATTGTAAAAAATAAGACTCACAATGTTTTAGTTGAAATATTTTATGCCTTAGTATTTTATGAAAATAATATCATAAGAAATTCAACATCATTAAACTATAATGTCTCTAAATTAATATATTAATTTATGGTGTGTTAAACTCATTACCCCTTTTTCAATAAAATATATAGGCTCTTCTCTCAATTTATTATGCTTTTGTTCTCTCAACATTTTCACCACAATATTTCTAAATATTTATAAACAAAATTCATAATATTAATTTTTACATGTTTATAGTTCATTTATTAGGACTATTTAAAACTCAATATTTATAGATATTAAACATCCACTAATATGAAAGACCTTCAAAACCATTTTTGACACCCTTATTTGACATACATAACACTCGGATTTTTCAACCTCCATAAGGTTATCTTAAAGCCCTTTAGGATATTTACAAATATTTTCTTTTACTTAAAATCTCTAGGATTTGTCCACAAATAAAATACACTACTATTATATTAAAATATTTAGTCCCATTTTACATTTTTTACATCATCTTCAACCTTGATTTACACTTTTTTAATGATAATAATTTTTAAATAATCCATTTTATTTGTTTACCATTAATATAAATTTATCCTTAACTTCTAAACTTCTGTCCTTACATAAAAAAAATAATATTTTATAAAGTTATTTAGAACTGTATATCTAGATATTATCAATACCACTCATTTTAAAACATTTATATATATTATTGCAATCTAAAAATCACTTCCAAATCACATGAACATAATTTTAATCTCTCAAAAAATTTAGTGAGTTAATATATCAATTTTCAATGATTCATTAACAATTACAATAAGCCTAATGAGTAATAACTTGATGTTGTATTAATGAGTTTAATTCAACGACTTCATTGTGATTTGTTACACTCGCCTACTTCCATAAGCACACAGAACTTTAATATTTCAATTCTTCTAAGATTTCACAAAATATCCCTATGATCTCAATTACACTTATATAATATATCACTAAATAAATCTAAAACAAAAAATAATGTGAGTTAAAAAGACATTATGAACTAGTAGATTCTACTTTTTATGATAAAATTATAAAACCACATGATGCCTATAATATTTATTTGGAACATGGTACTTATTTTATTCCAAATGAGACAAAGAGGCATTGAATAACCAACACATAACACTTCTTGAAATAATTCAAATCTATAAATACATATAATATTTAGAACCACTTAGAGATATAAACAAAGGGAGTCAATTTTTTTCACATTTTACTATCCTAAATAACAATTTGATGATACAAATTTTTTAGAACCTAAATAAATAAATATGTTGTTAGGAATCCTAAAGTATTGTTTTGGATTTGATGATAATATAAAATATTAACTTGATAATAAGGAAAAAGATAGAAAAGGTGAGGTTTAGTGTTTTTTAACAATTATTTTAATTTCTTGAATTTGGATTTGTAGTCAAGGAATCATGATAGTTGATGTGTTGGATTCATTATAAACACAAAGTCAGTAGAGTATGGAGACCTAGAAATGAAAATATATTTTAAAAGAGGTATACATGTTAAATATCAAACCTAGATAAGTGTTGAAGGTATCTTCGAGAAATGAAGAAGAAAACCATGCCATAACACATGGTATGTTGTTATGTTGAGTTAAAGTTACCCAACATAGACAATACAACTACATGGTTAGTGGGTGTGGTGAATATAAAGAAGAATGTAGGTGTAATCAATCCATGGATTATTCTCATGGTTGAGAAGGATATTCAAAATAGAGGGAAACTGGAATAGAACACAGCATGGTGGTCCCTATGGTGAAATTCCAAAGAAACTTTGTAAAACAATGAATCTAAAAATGTGGTGAAAAGGTGTTTTATTGGTTATTGAATTCATAAAATATTTTTTAGAGAAACATAATAAGTTAAAAGTAGAATATACCAAGGTACATTCTATGGTGAGTGAAAAAAAGGAAATGTTTTTGTTCTATACCGTAGAGAATTATCTATGGTCAAGAGTTTGTACTGCATTAATGGCTTGTAGCTAAAAGTGGTCAATACGACCAAGTGAGATAGACCAAACCATGGCTAAGAGAATGTTTTCATGGGAGTCTAATTGTGAGCAATAAGAATGATTGTTATCGATATAATGGTCATTATTATGATGGGTTTTTCTTATATTAATTAAGCAACAATTAAAATTTATATAGGGGAATAAAACATGAACAACATGTTATGGAGGTAAGTGTGTTGATGGGGATGTTATCTTAAAGATGAAACTTCCACTCCATGGTGTTCAATGGAAATTTGTGATGGTCGGTGTATTAAGAGAAGATTCCCAAAATGTAGATGATTTAAACTTGACAATTCTTGAACAATTACTAATTGTTCAATAATAATGGGACTCAAATTTAGGATATGATTCACGTAAGATTCCAAGGTAGATTATAGTGATTAAATAATGGAATTAAATTAATATTGTATTCCACACTACAAAAAAAATATGTTTGACCATAAATTAATTATAGTGGTTTGAAATTATGGAGGATATAGTGAATGAGAATTATGGATGAGTTATGGGTAGTTTTGAATAACCATAATAGTGTGATAAATGACTGATTTATTTATATAATGATCTCGTCATTAAAAATGTTGATTGATAGGGTGGATAATGATGTTTGATAGATCACATAGAGCTATATCCAATTTTCAAAACTAAATAAAGAGGAATTAAAAATGATTTCCATGAAGGAATAAGAAGAAATATAGATTGGTACTCATCAAACATGACACAAAATTATAAGAAGAAAGAGTTTTCTATGAAAAAGGTGAGAAGAAGCTACAAGATTAGGATTAGAAGGTATAATTCTATACATTATTCTATAAGTTGGAAGTAGTATTTTCAATAGAAGTTTACAACATGTCTATGAAGTGTATATTATTACTTTAATGACACCCATATACACTCATTACAATAATTTATGTGATACTGGTGAGGGGGAATGCATGTCGATAAACTACATGCGGTTCCCAAGTCAATGCAGTGATCAAAGGAGGAGAATTATGGTAGTGGTTCAATAGTGATTTGACCCTAAAATTTGTAAGGAAGTGATCCTAAATAATGAGTGACCTATCCTAAACCTCATTTTATGTTTAGTGAACTTTTAGTGATTTGGTGTATCAACACAACATCAATGCATTCTCCTTGGAGAAACCCAGTGCGGGTGAACCAAGTAAATACTCTATGTCCCATTTACTTTCTACATGAAAAATAAAAGAGGGGTACAAGGTAAATGCATGTATTGATGACCTAAAATGATGAAAAAAATCTATAACGGAAGAAATACCTGAAACACTATTATTATTTTATCTGAAAAACAAGTGAAGAAGAAGGCGACCAAAATCATGAATAACATAATCCTCTGAAGGGAACATTATTTCTTATACTTTGGAAGGCCATTCAAATGTTTCGTGACCTGTAGATGACCCACTAGAGATCTCATGGATCCCATTTGAAAACCACCTTGTTCTTGTGAGAGAATCCAAGACATTAACTGAGCATAAAGAGGCTTCCAAGTGAACTCCTTTGCATATTCTAACTTGTCAAATCAATGGACTTTTAAAGATCATCCAAAACCCTTGAAAATAAGGTTGGAAATATACAAAATATAAAGGCCTTATGCCGTCATAAATCTATATATGACACTCCCATGTAGTTGAAAGGACACCACAAAAGCCCTGGTAAAATGTGTACCATATCACGTAGGATCCCTCCAGCATGTCACCTTCATTATATGAAGGGTCTCAGACATGTCCATTCAAATTTGCATCAACACTATTGGATCTAGAGACATACAAAATTTTTTCCCATGAAAATGATCTTGGATCACCACATGACCCTTTTTTGGTCATGTGATGCAACACATATCAAGAGTGTTATTGTCTTCGACCACACTCGTATAAATTCACAAGAACCCTGACCTTTAAAAAACAAAAACAAAATAAATGGGGAAATGATAGAGGCTTTTTGTAGAATGAGATACTTTAACATTCATTTGAATAGGGTTATACACCCTAGGTGATCACCAATGATCACGTGAGACCCCTAGGAAATCCAATATAGTCCCATGAGACCACATTTTCTTTTCATCTTGATCTCACTGGCCCCTTACAAGACACCGTTGTCTCCCAGAGAACCCCATATAGGGAATCCCAGATCGTGTGAAATTATTTTAACATGCATCCTAATCTCATGAAGGATCCTAAACATGATGACTGGACCCTATAAAACCCCCTTTGCATGTTAACATAGTTAAGAAATACCCCTTTGATTAGTCAAAGTCCAATAAATGGGGTACTAAAAGGATGAACTTATGGTCATTAGTCATCTTGTGACGCCCCGCAAATGACTCAAAATAGTATCTCATGATGTGTGATACACCAAATCCCTCCAATGACTCCATCCTGAATCTTAGATATATGTGTCACACTATGTGGTGTATAAATATGGTGGTGATGCCTATAAGTCCCCCCCTCACCATAAAAAATTCATCCATCAGTCAATTTCACACAGAAGCATAGGAGAAGACTTCATGTATCAACTGATCATGCGACTATGAAAGTATTCCACCAGGTAAAATACAAATAATGATTCAAAGGGTCACACAATATGCATAAGAACATCTCATGATCACTTTTGATCACATGAAGGATTTCTAGCATGTTAGTTGGGTTATGAAAAGGAGGTTCGATATATTTTCTGAATCATGTGTAACCTAAATAAGATAATACTAGATAAAATATAAGGCACATATGCTATAAAAGTTAAAAAAAGACTAAAAATTAGGAAACATATGTGAATAACATATACGCTGATCCTTATTCACTTCGCATGACTCACCTAGATCATGTGACAACACCATAACATGTATCCCAAATCATATTATTCTCCATTGATATGCTATTTAGATTATGTGATGTCATACATGCATGTAAATACAGTTTCACGATGTCCTATGAGCATGTCACCTGAGTTTGGAGAAGCCCTCCTATCCCACCATACATATCTTTCAATATCCCTTGATAGGTCACCCAAATTATGCGAAAACCCTAGTGAATGTTAGATTTGTCTCAAAAAGTCTTCCATACTTATCATCCAGACCACATAACATCCTCCCATAATTTCTATAAGGTTTCATGTTGACACCACAAAAAATCATCCAAATCAAACAATTTACTCTAGACATGTCATCCAGTGCAAAAGAAACTATTGAAATGTCATCATGGATCATGCGATGTCCTTTGGATAAGTCATCCAGGTCATACGACACCCTCAGAAAATTTCATCCTTGATTATGAGATGGGGTTCATACATTCCATGAAGATTATGTGATGTCCTGAGATAATTCAATTCGACAATGAAAATGTCTTTGGATATGTCCATAATACAACCAGAAATTTCTAGACATCCTCCAACATTTTCGGAAGAATATCTGGACATATCAGGAAAATAACTAGGCCATGTCAATCAGGCATCCCGAGATATGAAAACCATTTCTAATGGTGATATTATGAAAACATAAGTGTGTAATCCCCAATCAATGAAATAATATGATATGTCCCCATATTAGGAAAACCTCACTGTCTAATCCCCTATTTGTGGTATAATATGATAAATCCCTAATATTTTGGAAACCTTAGTATGTTAGCCCTGATCAGTGGTATAATATAATATTTAAACCTTATTAGAGAAACCTTAGTGTGTAAGCCCTGATCTGAGGAATAATATTATATGTCTCATATATTTGGGAAACCTCAGTTTTTAATCCTTGAACAACGACATAATAATATATGGCCCTATATTAGGTAAACCTCACTGTGTAAGCCCTGACCAACTAAACTATGAGAATTATGATTCCTGCAATAACCATGATATGTAGGCTACCTTAATAATACCTAAGCTCAAATGAGAATCCACCTTAGTGTAAGTCCTTCTATGTATTTGACATTCTAACCATTGGGACCCAATCATCCCCGTAGGTTAATCATACTACTTCAAACACTTTTGTATTAAGCACGAAAAGGAACTATGAGAAATATAATTTCTTCCATATCCAGAATACACATGACCCCTTACTAAGGTTAGAGCTCTAAATTAAACATCCAAAGGGATATCCTAGTATATAAGTCCCACATCCATATGCAGTGAGAGTAATTACTTTATATCCTATGTTTGTCACATAGAACACGACTCATGTGGTCTTAGGGATTTTCAATAGCGATATCATTCACATTATTAAGATCCACCAGCCAGGGAAACCTTAGTGTGTAGGACTATATCACTAGAACGATATGAATTCCCCCATACAATGGCATCCACCAAAAGGTAAGTAAAAATTATGTGAATGAAATATTATGTCTTTTATTCTTATTATAAGGATAATATTTAAGACACCTTATTGAGGCTTGAGATCAAATAATCAGTTGCAAATTTCCCTCATATATGTACTTTTCAAATGACATTAAACTGTATAGGTTTAATGAAATATGTGGGTTTTGATTCCCATTATAAACATGATATATAATATTCCTCATAAATGACTCAATCCCATCCTTGAAAAGTTAATTACCTCTTTGGATGACAAAAAATTATAGAGTGACTTGTTATATGACTTCCATATATAAGTAGTCGACCATTAAGGATAAATGGATGAATAATATCAGATACATACTAATGGAAACATTAATAGACCTCCCATTGCACATATAAGAATTTCAAACCTTATCATTTTCTTACTGTGACCAGTCCTGCATCAGAATTAGGAATAGATTCACGAACATATATTAAATCTATAATATTCCCAGAGTAAGAAAAATTCCCCCAAAAGGGAGTGATGTTTCTGAACTCATATCCACTCAATCAATGTGAGTTTCTATGTTCCATTGGCTCTAAAACCCAAATTGACCACCTACCTTTGGAAAGTAGTTCTGTACCGAGTTATATATGGTGGAACCATTTGGAGTTCCTATGAAGGAAAAACATGAATAGAGAACCTGATGTGAATGATTTTACATACATAAAACCACCAAAATAAATCTATTGTAAATTTGTTTCTTTCCATCTGTGTGACCTTTATGAATGGAATTGTTTTGAACCTGATGTGAAATTATTTAACCAAACCATCTCTTTCAAAAGATAAAAAAGGCATGGAATGCCTAGTTCTTATCCAACCATTTTGTTCACTTCACATGGGTAATCCCTCATTCTTATATATATTTTAGATAAAACAAAACTAGTAAAAATAACATGAAATAATTTAACCATGAAATATAATTCACAAGATAAAAAATTGATGGACTACTCAGTTCTTGTTAGACCATTTCATTCTTGTCACATGGGTGGTCCCTTGTACTCATATTGACTTCTGATGTAACAATAGTGGTGAAAACAACATGACATTATTTAACCATGATATCTCCTTCACAAGATAAAAAATGGAAATAATTCAAAATTATCATCAGAACATTTTTTTTCTATCACATGGTTAGTACCATATGCATCATCTCTCTTTCTGAAAAAACAATAATGGTAAAACCAACATGAATCTCTTAAATAAAAAAATAATCAGTTTACCATGAATCATAGAATTATTTTTTCATATCCCGCATAAAAAACTTGAAATCATGGAATGAATATATTATATAAATTGAGGGTTCTCATAAAATAAGTATATCCTCACTTTGATATGTCCAAATGACTAGAATGGATTAATCAAGAATAATAAATTATAGTAATGTTACCCATGATTGAATTATTGTGAAGATATCATTCCTACAATGACGCACTGACCAGTGATGTTGTTCTTTAATGTATTTGTGATTGTAGACACTTCTCTCTAAAACAACACCCAACCTAAGATCATGTCTTCATACAGTGATTGTTCTGGAAAATTATCTATCGCTACAACCTCTATGAGCCTCATAATGACCACTCCTTCCAGACCCCTATAGCATAAATTAGAAAATTAAATTGTTTAGAAATAACATCAACATGGCACAATCCTAAACCATGGTGCTTCCCATTAGGGTCTCCAATTTCTGAAGCCAATGAGTCCACATCATCCAAAGAATGTTATAGTAAAGCTAGTGGCACTCATTGCCACTACCGACTAGTTCAGAAGCGTATCCCTGGAGCACAACTATCAATACCTTCAGTAACAGATGAAAGTGTGACAATGATTCAACTATGATTCCCTACTAGTTCAGGGGCCATCAAGTAAGGATCCTATCAAACTTTGTCACCAATGGAATTCCATTACTACCTTTCATTCACTTGCTAAGGGTTCCATCCGAAACATTTCCACATCTAACACCCATGCATATGAAAAAAGGAAGAAACATTAGGCACAAAAATATCTGGATAACAATTATTGGACTCATATCCCTCTCCCATTGTCGATGTTTGATGGAAAATTCTATTAATGACTAGTGAGTAGGCACAAATCACTACTCATTTGAAAAAATTATGTAGACATATTTCTACACCAAACATTGGGGTGAGGAATATCCCTACCCCCATTCATGAAGTCTATAGACATATTCCAGTGGAACTAGGAGGAAAGAAGTGGTCATATATCCCCACTTCATATGAATATTCCCGTATATAGTTAATATTGAAAATGTTTTGGTTTAAATTACTATGAACACATTACAAAAATTCCATTATATATTAGGAACATATGAATAACTCCTTTGAAATATCTATAACTAGTATAGATACATGGAAAAGTGCATATTCCTATCTCTACATATAGGGAAACACAAAACTCTGAACAGTACAAACAAATGGTTACTCCAAATAAAGTACACATTATATATCCCATCAAGGAGGACTATTGGAATATTCCAGTAAAGGACAAGGAATCAGATGAGGCTCATATTCTTTTTCCAAATAGGGATCACCAAGTAATAGTAGAACATGCCTCGGGACAGGGGGCGTTCTTTTCAAAAAAGACCAGTGGCATATTCCAAAGGCCCAATATTGGGCTCATTTACCCATTCTAGTTGGGGATCACTAAGTGAGAGAGGAACATTCCTTTATAAATGCACATATTTCTATAAAAAAAGACATGAAACATACTCCAAAATCATAGGATCATGATCATATCCCTATTCTAACCAAGGCCCACCATGTGAGAGCAGCACCTGCCTCCAGACAGGATCATATACCTATCAGTTAATCTACTCAGCATATTCGAGTAGATCATTGAAGCCAAGATCATATCCCTACTTTTACTGGAAAATGATGACATCATCATCATTTTGTGGCTATATAGGAGGAGGCTCATATCTCTTCTCCCATTCCAGAGGTCCATCAACATATTTCAATGAGGAATGCATATACATGCTGGGATCATATTCCCATTTCAATAAGGGATCACCAAGTGAGAGTGGAACATTCCATTGGAAAAGATCATATACTTATCAAAAAATACTTAATGAATATTAGAAAGGCTCAATATTAGGATCATATCCCTATTCTAACCGAGGATCCCCATGTGAGAGTGAAAAATGACTCTGTGTAGGGTCATATTCCTACAAAAAACGAAGAAGATCATTTTAATATTCTAGAAAATTTCTTGTAGTAGGATCATATTCTCATGGAACCAGAAAATAATCAATATATTATAGTTTCTATTATATGATAGGCTCATATTACCACAAATTTCCAAAATTCATGTTGACATATTTAAAGCATGATGAATAATGAGGCTTATATCCCTAATTTGATCAATTCCAGTGTCCTCGATGTTGTTCAAGATACATTCTCAGCACCCCAAGGCTATGTTGACTCTTCATATCATGTATAAGGCGATGATTACCACAATAGTCCCCCTTATGGTAATGTGGAAATGGATCACATGGACTATATTCCTAACATCCACTTTGGTTAACCTCCCCACAATGATATCTCTCATGGATAATGAAATAACCCCCTTTCCCAGACACCTCTGTATAAAGTGGTGTTCAAAACTAAGTAACATTCATATAGAGAGGTTCTGAAAACATTAGGGTCAACTATATATAATTCCCCATCAACTAATAGAAACACTCCACTCCAGTCAATAAGATTCCCTGAGAAGCACCTTCCATGGTCTAACTAGAAGGAATTATGTAAGTTTGATGAAGAGGAATCCAATCGTGAAATATGGGGAGAGTTATCCAAAAAAACCTCCCCACCATGTTCTGGGCCATTTCTACCTTTTTACTATGAGATGCTAGATGAGATATAGAAGGAGTTCATGCCTTATCTGTACTATAATATGTGCTAACATCATCAGTGACTCAAGGTTAGACATATCCCGTATATAGGAAACATGTATCACCTTCAGATCATTAATACACTATGTTGCCACCTGTATATGGATGCATTTTCCATAACCCATAACCTATGAATGGAGGATCATAAAAAATGTGTATATAGTTTTCATCTCTGTATCACAAAAACTCTCCACTAACTAATTTCTAGATAATCCTCACAAGTACTTATCCAACGATGGGTGGAATATGGATCATTTTACTTCACTATGTCCCTAGAATAATAAAATTATTTAGATATGATATCTTATAAGGTCATTGCCTCTAGTGAAATCATGGTACTATTCAATAATCAAGCCAGTTGGTCAATACAATGAAATGAACCCGCTTCAATAGTGCCGAAACATCAAAAACAGGGGAAAAGGATATTCAATAGATCTTTGAACTAGGACCCTTGAAGTAACTGTAACATATTTCAAAATGGAAGCTATAATTGTAATAAACCAGAAAAATTACTATAAATAATGCCCCAATCATGGGTTTCCATTTCACTAAGCTCCTATGTGAGCATATCTGCACCATATTGAATAGGTCATAATAGTAGATGCCATAAAAAATACAGAAGAGAGAACGTATCCCATTGGGACAGAGGAATATCTACCTTTACCTTCACCCCTAAGATAATTAATCTTTGAGACAAACATGGACATGTTAGCAGTAGATGAAAACCAAAACCATCCCACTCGGATAGGGGAATTTTTATCTCAATCACCATCACTAGGTTCATCATCCTCCAAGAGGGTCTTAGGGAAATCAAATATGGTTCCAGTTCAACCCCATCCCAATTGGATGGGGGGATTTATATCTCAACGTCTTTCCCAAGAATCATAAAATCATAAATCAGAGTCATTGGATCCTCAACAATAGAATTAACCAATAACAATTGTGGTCCTTGATTGGCCTCAGCCTTTAGTGCTAGGGAATTTTCATCATTATCATTACCACAAAGAGAATCAATCTTATCTAGGTTGGGAGCTAAATATTGACTGTTGGCATCTCATCCATTCTTCTTGCCAAAATAAAAACTTCTTTTATTCAGGGTCTGTTTGACAATCATTAGCGGAACATTAGCTTGAAAGAATGGGGTATTTCAATCATCATCCTCACCATAGAGAGAATCAGTCTTCTATAAGTTAGGCTATAAATATCAATTGTTGAAATATCACCCATTCCTCCCACAAAAATATAGACCTATATTATTTAGGGTCTATTTAGAAACTATTAGTGGAAACACCCTCAAGGTTTGTACTTAAAGGAAGATATAGTAGGAACATATACGGATTGAAATCAGATCACACCTAGTTTGTAAGAAAAAAAGATCCAATATGGACAAGGGTTTATGAAAAGACCCTAATGCATGTAGTGCAGAGTCATCCTATTACATTGTGATTAATGAGACCACTACTATTTCTCAATATACCTCTATGAATGTTCCCACCATCAACACAAATAAAAATGTTTATCAACATGTGAATAAAGAGGGGAACAATGTGGAAGATATACCCCAAGAGGAGGATCTGAATACACCCACCGAGGTTACACATTACTAGATCTAGATGAGATTCTAAACCCATGTAGCCCCAAATATCATGGTTTCACCTCTATGGAAGAACACTACTAATTATAAAGGGAAATGTGTGGCTACATAATAATAAAAACACAGGAGTACTAAAATTCCTTCCATATAGGAAGAATTGGCCCAGTATGAGAATGAGACACAAAATATTAGCAAACCCAATGAGGAGATACTTAGGGGAAACATTCCCATTGGTTATTGTATATAAGTAGAGATGAATATTCTTCCTACAATAGCCTATCATCATTCAAGATCTATATCTGAGCATCCGATAGACTCCATATTGCAAAAGCCAGTCTACATAAATGTGGAAGTAAAAAATGACCATGAATTCCATCCATCACAGAGACAAACTCTCCCACGCTTGGGAAATAATTCAGTCTTCACATAGATCAAGAATAAGTAGGATATGAAAATGAGGTAACCTTATAAATCCTTTCTTTCTTCCAATAGATGGGAGGAGTCTTAGACATAAGTACCTATAGAACTTCTCAATTCCATCAAGTCATTTTATACTCAAATGCAAGCCACAGAAGGGAAATGTGCACTAGTGAAGCCAGATTAGATCCCATACCCCAAATGGGTGGAAGAATATTTTCCCACACAATTTTTTTAATCCTACTTTATCCGCCTTTGATAGATGGGGAGACCTTGAATAACATCCCATGCACTTCGTGTCCCGATGCAGTTTGATGATTGGCCCTTGACATCAATAATGGCAAACAAAGCTAAGGTTTTTTATAAAAAATATGATAGGTAGAACCTTTTTTTAGAGAAAAAAATTCTAGTAGGTTTCATCGTAGGTTGGTAATACCTTCTTCATTAATTCCCTTATCAGTTCAGGTCCATACCAATGAAGACAAAAAAAATTTGGCCTAAATACCTGCAAGAAATGTAAAAATAAGAGGCTTCCTGACTTCATAACCAAATGGAAAAGTTTAACCTACTCACTTAGAATCCCACTCATAGGAGTGATTGTTGGAGATATGTGATAAAAATATCTAGGTATATTTGTAGATTCCTCTGATCATAATGAATTATCCAAGAGGATTCCAGGAGTTTTAAAAAATAACCCAATGTTTAGAATATTCTATTAATTCGACCTTGGATAATTCTCAAATCATGTTGTCATTATAGGGTAAAAGGACCAATTAGTTATAAACTACATATATTACCCTCAATCCAATAGAAGTGTTCTTCCAAGCACCTGGATAGGTCCCAAAAAACCAAGATCATCATATCGAGTGGAAAAAACCAAAAAATATCCCTCTTACAGTGGAAAAAAGAGATCAAGGTTTCCTAGGATTTGGGGAAAGGATGAATAAAACATAATAATTCTAAAATGAATAAGTCCCTATTCAATTCCTTGTATTCATGAATAACAACATGCTCATGCTTCCACAGCATGGGAAGCACAATGTGTCAAACCTCATTGATCTTTCTGACTTCTTATCTTTTCATTGAAGGATCTGTCACATCATCTAGGATTGATTTTTCTTCTTGGAAATCCTCTAAAGTATGTTTGATTCTATATAGGTGATGTTTGATAAATCCCTATTGTAGGTGACTTGCATAACCATCTCCCAGTTAGAAGAATAAATTGGTTGGAAAAAATGTTCCATCTAGGCATGAATTTTTTTTAGAAAATGGATAACTCGAAAGATAGTTGACTGAGCTCATTCCATTTTGAGAGAACAACTTCACAGACCCATAACTTCTCTTTCACCCAGAAAGGGGAAATAAATATGTTCATCCTGAAGGTGAATGTGACCATCAAACATAACAATAGATAGATTAGAAAATGTCATATCCATCTCCTTCACATGCTCTAACTCTTGCATATTTCTACCCTCTAACATTTGAAGCACATACACTACCCCAAAAAACCAAACCTTCATCGAATTAAGATCTCATATTTAGATATCTTAATATGATACACTTGGAAGGCCCATTCTCTGATGATGAATGCTCCTCTGAGTATGAGTCTCCTATAAATGATCATGGAGATGAGGGGAGAACGCATAAGAGACGAGGATACAGATTACAACTGGGATGTGGTCAGACCCATTATTTCAGTCATGTACCTATAGAGGAAACATATGCAACTAAGACCAATGGTAAATCACTCTATAAATCAAAATAGATACATGATGGTATCCTATAATCCTTTAGTGGTTTTCCGTGACCACTCATCTTACATGACTTCTTTACAAGGGTGATATTGTAAGATCATCCTATAAAATGGGGAAGGTCGGCTTAATATACACCACTGGAAGTAGAATCTCTCTTAATATTTTCATAAGCACCAGTCTCATCTACCTCAAATGTCTCAACTGTTGAGATTTATAATATGAAGCAACCTGACCTAAAAATGATCCAATACCTGGCACTAAAGTAAAACATTCAGAAATAGACGGTGATTATCCCAACCAAACTCTAAATCTTGGATATGCTATATATTTCATAAGAACTCATGGATACACTAATTGAATCCCTATGGATCCCAAAATAGTTTGAGACAAAATTTCTACATTTGAGTTTTATCGAGTAGAGACCATCCCATCATAATTCCATGTCACCATCTTGTTCATAGAGAAGGATCAAGAAGAGGTCATTTTGGGACACATTAGAACCCTATGTGTTTTATCTAGGCTTAATAATTTTGACATCATAAGGGCTCTGATTGATAATGGTTCCAAGATCAACCACATATCGATTCGTAACCTTTAACATTTGGGATATAGAAATGGAGATTAATCTCCCACACAGCTGACCATTCAAGGGAATTATAAGTGTGTGAAATGGATCTCAGGAAGATCAAGATCAAATATTAGATTGGGGACCTTACGTATATCTATGATATAATGGTTATCTAGAAATACACTACATAAAATGTCTTTCTTAGAAGGCCCTAGCTCTATATCCATGTGGAGTTACCTTCAATATTCCATTAGTTTTTGAAATACCCCATTGATGTAAAGGTCTACATCTTGGATGGTTAAAGTTCTCCCTTGGATACTTGTGAATCCACATATGATGAGGTATGTTTCTACAAAATGGAATGAAAAAAACAAAGGTGGATGAAAATATAGATGTTACTACACTCAATGGATTGGGTACTGCCCCTGAAAATCCCTAGAGTATGATCAACAATGATTATGTGCCATCCATAAATCTAGTAGAGGAAACAAACCTGAACCGAGATGTCCAAGACCCTTCCATCTCTAATGACTCTATAAATGAAAATCCTCTATATAAACTCTCTACAATGACTCTAATGGTAGGAGATGACATTGTATCTTCCCATGACTTCCCGCATCCCAATAGTGACATTGATTCCCTCATATTTTGAAATTCATCTAAAAATTCCTCCATTGACTTAGAGGTCTAAGAAGAAGAGGAAGACCTCAGGAATTCCCCTCCTGCATTTGAGAGGGGAATCTCCACCATTATTGATGATCTTAGAAAGGTAAATCTATGATAAAAAAGAAGACCTGTGGCCTACACTGATTAGTGACACCATGCCTCTAAAGGATAATGATATGTATATTGAATTTATAAATCAACATCAATATGTGTTCACTTGGAACTATACATAAATACGAGAACTGAATACAAAATTTTCTACGCATTATCTCAGCTTACCCGATGACCATCAAGGTTTCAAGAAGGTAGTTACGAGGATGCACCCCTCTCATGATACATATTTAGAGTTGGATGTTTACAAATTTATCCAATCCATCTTTGTTTGAGAAGTGAAATACCCAAGATGGCTCATCAACATCATCACAACAAAGAAAAATATAGGGATGATTAGGGCATGCATCAATTTTAGAGAACATAATTGATAACTTCCAAAGGATGAATTAAAATCACCAATCATAGAATTATTTATTGATGAAAATACTAGGTTCTAATCAATTTCCATCATGGATGGGTATTAATATTACAATTAGATAAATATTACCACTGAAGATGAGGAAGCCACTACCTTTAGGGAACCCTAAGGGATCTTCTTCTATAAGGCCATTCCCTTTAGGTTAAAAAAATTATTCTAAATATCAATACTCCCTGAATCAATCATTTAAACCCTTATTTGGAGTAATAGATGAATGATACTTAGACAACCTGGTTTTAAAATCCAAACAATGATGCTATCAATTCACATATCTTCAAATAATATTCAACAAGTAATAACAACACAATCTGAAGGTGAATTTTATGAAATGATTTTTTAGGGAAAAATCAAGTAAGTTCCTTGAATCTTTTGTATGATACTATAAAATAGATGACATCCCATAAAATCCTAGTTCTATTCTAGAAATGTAAACTTATGAGTCTCAAAGAACTAAGGGGTATATAAGGGAATCTCACATACATTCGACATTTCATATCCAACCTGGTCAAAAAATCTCTATCCATCGCCAGGATAATAAAGAAGGGAATAAACTTCCAATGGGATATGAATTCCAACAAGACTTTGAGAGTCCCAATAAGTATCTTTTTCACCCACCCTCCATGATGATTCCAAGGGAAGGAATGCCCCCATCTTATATGTGGACTCAGTGGAGAGATTCCTTGGTGCTCTCATCATATAGAACAATGATGAGGGGAATGGAAATAGTCTCTACCACCTCATCAAAATGATGCTAGGAACAAAGACTTGATACTTTGATATTGATAAGAACTACATCACACACATCTTTGAAGTTCCATAGTTGAATCATTACCAATATAACCATGAATTCCACCCGGTCTCTTATATTGATCCGCTCAAGTATATCCTTGTCCATCCAATACTGAGTAGGCGTTTGTTCTAATGTGTGGTCATTCAACAACAATATGACATCTAGTCCACATTACAGAATTTTGTAAAAGGGAAGTCCCTAGATGATTTCCTCATAGAACACCCTGCCCTAGAAAGTACACTATTGGACACTGATCTTCCAGATGAGAGTTGGTTTTCTATTCCCATAAAACTCCCCAAACATGAGATATGTTTTTTTATGGAACCTACTAAAGTCATTTTGGAAAAAGACTATAAAACCTAAAAATAAAATAGGCTGTCTTAGGAATGTATTTTTCTTCTTCAAGGAAATAAACTTTTCCCTACTCTTTATCACTATCTGATGGTTACAAAAATAAAGAGGCCAAATACCACGCCATCATCATTGGCTTAGAGATAACCCTATAGTTATAAAATTTAAACATTAACACCAAAGAGGATTTTGATCTAGCTATGAAGTACATCAATGGTGAATATTCCATTAAAAAAGAACATATCCCTTTTAATAGCTATGTGAGGGATCTAATTGAAGAGTTCCCTTTTGAACCCAAATTGCATCATGTTACCTTATAACAAAATGATCATGCCAATTCATTGGCTAATGTATCCACAATCTTGGATGACCCTGATCAGGGGGAAGCGATTTCTCACATCATGCACTGAAGAATGGTCTCATAGATCATCTTTTGTGATGTGAAAGAAATAAATCAGATCAACACCACCCTAAAGCATGATGAAACGATGTCCACCCCTGGATGGATATAACCCATAACTTATTATCTACAAAATGGGACTCTACCAAAAAACCAAGCTATAAGGGAACATATCTCACATTGAGAAATGAACTTTACCCTATGAGATGGTCCAAATAATAAAAGATCCCTCTAAAAGTGAGGATTTTATTAAATCCTCATCATATGCATAATAGAAAGAGATATTCCAACTATAATAGAAGAAGTAAATGAAGGTTCCTGTGACACTCATTAGATTGGGACTAGGATATCCCACCAAATCCAGAGGTTGATTTATTACTAGAAAATCATGATACCAGACTTGTAAAATTTACCCTGAAATATCATGCATGATAAATTCATGAAAACTTCATCCATTAACTCCTAAAATTGTTACAGGATGATAAATATTTTTGGCCATTTATCATATCAGGAATTGATGTTATGGGGATATATCCCTCTATCCATGGATAAGTAGAGCAGGTATGTCATTACTACTACCAAATTATTTTCCAATTAGGATGAGGTGATACCTCTCAATGAAGTTAGTATGAAGAATATCATCAAATTCGTTAACTCCCATATCATTAACAAGTTTGAATTCCCTCACATGATATTGACAGACAATAAAACAAAATTATGTTTTCTGAAGATGAGTAAATTATACAAGGATTAGAACATGGAGTCCAGTCACTCATCCCACTAGAATTTGATTCCAAATAGTCAAACAGAGGCCTTCAATAAGTCTCTTTCTAATATACTTCAGAAAATGGTGATTAATGACAATAATTACTCATTAGAAAATATTCTACAAGATTTATGGGAATACCATACCACCACACATACAAGTACACAAGAGACTCCATATTCATTTTTGTACAAAACCAAGGCAGTGTTTCCCATTAAAGACCATTTTCCTTCAGCATGAATATCTTTCCAGTGAAAATTATCAAATGATAAAAAATCATAGAAGTATTTGTATGAATTGGAATGGTGTTATGAGAACTGGTTACAAACATTGCACAACCTCAAATTCCATCATAATTGAATTTCATGGGCCTTCAATGAAAAGGTCAATATTATTTCATTTCTTCAAGGAGAACTGGTATTGGTACTCAGAACCCCAATGATACATAAGATAAAAGTTTTGTAGTGGGAAACCAAATGGGAAGATCCTTATATCATATATAAGGTCTACCATAATAGATCATACTCACGGGCCACAATGGATGAAGAACATGTCACACCCCACCAATGTAATGTTTCATTAGATATACTTTGTGTAGATTCCATCAATAATATTAGTCATCCTAACCTTATGATGTTAAATTGTATGGAAGATGTTATGACCACATGAAAATAAACTTTATAGGATACATCTTGACCACATGATGTCAAACTATATAGAACATGTTCTGATCACATGATGTTAAATTACATAGAATATTTCCTTACCACATGATGTCAAACTAGATAGGAAGCATCATCTCACCTAAAATACACCAGACACTATCTAGATATTTGAGAAAGAAAAATAAAATTTTCATGTCCTTGTGTGAGATTAAAATCCACATAGGGAATATCTTATTCCAATAATTACATGTGGCTTGATTCCTAGCGTCACAAGATACATAGTATTCCTAGACTTCCATTCCTAGGCATAGCCACAACATTCATTTTTCTTCAACATCAGGTGAATCTCATCCTCAGTACATGATGATAAAATTCTTGATAGATGTCCTTACCATATGACATAGAACTACATGGATACCTAACATTTATCTTCTTTCACATTGAGTCACCCACATCGTTTCCAAAAGTCATTAAATTTCACAAATTACGTCCTATCCACATGACACTAAACTATATGAGTTTCTAGAACTAATTATGAAATTATTCTCATTATAACAATATATGTTGGGATGTATGGATCCTATATCCTGGTCCAACCACCACAGGATACAAAAAATCCATTTTGTTTCTCTAATTTCCACCATTTCATGAGCTAACATCTCTTATTCCTTGTTCCACACACCAAGCATGGCTCACATGATTTCAGGAATTTTTGGTTGGGTATCCCCCACATAAATGAGACATATCTTCTCATGATAGGGTTATCATGGTCCTAAATTAAATAATGTAAAAAGGGGAACCATGAGTCCTTGTTGAATGATTTTAAACTACATGGTTGATATCTCTTGCATGACATATAACTATTCATTACTATGGAACTCACTCGAGAGGACCACTATCATTTTTGTTAGTCTCCCGCTGCACCTATATCTAAGAAATATGTGTGTCTTGATTCATGTCATAATATGATATGTAGTGACACCAAGATCTCCAAACCTAGGACCAACTAAAATAATCAATGAGAAAAATCCCCCCTTATGAATTTGAGTCAGAATCATGTAGATAGTTTCCCATTCAGTAACTACATGTGGAATGATTCACATCATCACCGGATACATAGTGATGCTTGGATCTCCAACATTAGGTCCAACTAAAATAATCAATGAGAAAAATTCCCCCCTTTGAGTATGAGTCAGACCTGCATAAATCATTTCACATTCAAGAACTATGTGTGACTTGATTTCTACCAACATAGGATACATAGTGATGCCAAAAACTCCATTCAAGGTCCCAATCAGAACATTACCTTTTCACTTTGGGGATCCCATGTCCTTACCACATGATGTTAAAATGCATTGTTTCTCAATAAAAATGTGTGGATTGATTGATTTCATCATATTATAAATATCGTTTCTAGGATCACCAACCATGGGTACAGTTACAAAAATCAATATGAAAATGCCCCGTACCATCGTACAGAACAAAATTTCACAGGGATATTTAATATAAGAACTACATTAAGCTTGATTCCTACCATTATAGGATTCCCAGGGACGCCTAATTCATAAAATCCTTGTGTTAGTGAAAACATATTGAAATATAAAAAAATTCACCCCAACAACATATGGGACATACCTATGCAGTGAATGTACTATCCATACAACATTAAACTACATGATTAAAATAACATATACCACTTTTCAAAGAGGTCCTAGTCATATAAGATCATTTTCTTAGTGCACAAGTCATATCCATGTACGAATTTCTTGTAAATGTGATAAATATGACCTAGAAGGTCCCCAACATATGAAAATCACCCAATAACCTTGTTCATTGAAATAATATTCTCCCTACAAAGTGACCCTAGGAAATATTTCAAAACTTTCATGTCATCTCCCACATTCTTACCACATGATGTTAAACTACAAGGAAAATGTCCTTGTCTCATAACATTATAACTGTATTCCAAATGCATCCCCAATAAATGTTGTTAAAATGTGTAGCTAATCACCCTTGATCATTCCACATCAAAGGATCACAAGAGCCTAACAACGGTCAACTAAATATTGGGGTTAATCTGTTATCTTTTAATCCCCATATCCCTTAAATCACACTTCATGTATTGAGAACCATAGATTGATATGAACCTTCTACAACCCTTGGAATGGAAAAAAAGTCTCTCTGTGAGACCATGAAATAATGCATAATGGATCATACCTACTAACCAGAGACATCTTGGACCCACAAGAAGGAATTTCTAATCATTGTGATTCTGACATTACTATGGCATAACTAATCACTTGAGGGTATTCTGGGACATCTTCATCATGAATGTCCCATATGACTACCCAGGACCCGAGAACCTTGAGCCATGATTTTAAACAATTTTATCTCTTTATAAAAAGGATTTCAAAGTATTATTGGCCTTAGGTATCCTAATGGGGATCATATGTAACATTCCCCTCATATTATGTCCATGTGATTCATGAGCCCAAACTACATTCACTTTGGTCAAAGCATTGAACCATTAAATTATATCCTTTTATAGTCCAAATTATAATACCTTAAAAAACTAGTGAAAGATACTGAATTGTTTTAGGTTTAAAACCCACAAAGGACATCCTAAGGGAAATTTATGTCTTTTCTCAATAAACTTTTCATCTATAAATTTTAGAAAACAATTAGGGCACAAAAAAATGAGGTTTAATGATCATAGGGCCATCTTTGTATCCCCAGTAAAGGATGAACCATTCTCACTAGACCCCATGTTTTAAGAAAATGTTATTTTAATCATTTGTAACATATCCCCATGATGATAACATGTTCACCAAGTGATGAAACAAATTTTAGGGCACTCAAAACCTTTTTGAATATTACATTTTTCATAAAACAAACTTCATGATTTGAGAACCTTGGATCACTGTAGAAATTACAAGGACCTTGAAAAGAGATAACGGGATTTTGGGGACTATTTGTTTCACTATGAATGGTTGTCTATGTCTCCTGCACATGCATCGATGGTCAACAACCAAATGTGTCACTTTGAAAAAATGGATTTCTGATCCTTGTGAGACCTAACATCACTGTGGTAGAACCCAGAACCATATGATGTTATGGGATATTCCTATCATGATTTTACCACATTATCCTCTTGAATTGATCACTTTAGATCATGATTTATGGTCCCTGAAACCAAACTATTCAAGGGGATTCTACATCCTCAATGTTATGTCATTGTGTTTTGTACCCTTTGTCAAATAAGTAATGTGTTGCTTTATTCTATAATCTTTTGATAGACTACACTACATGACTCAAAATCCCATGGTGTAGTTCCTAAGCTTTATAATTTAAGAGGTAAATTTACCTAGGGTTCCATAACCCTTTATGGATAGTTTTCCCCCCATAAAAAACATCATATTTTAGACATTTATATCCTTATGAATGTTTTATGAACCATTGAAAAGGGAAGGGGAACCTATGTTTGACAATGATATCAACACATAGAGACTCTGACTGACTGAAAAATGGTATCTCCTCCTTGTAGTAAAGGATCCCCAATCCTTGTGAGCCCAAGTGACACTTTAGAAGAACCTGAAAACTTTGGGTGTTATTGGCCATTCCTAGCATATTAGCACCATTTTGTAATTCATTGACTTAATATTTTGGGATATTACCAAGATCACCCACATTCAAAATATCCATGTAGACTCAAAATCCCTATTATTTCACCCTCAACAAATATTACCACCATAAATCTTCCCTGATCCTTATAAAAGGGTAGAGACACCTCTATTTGACAATGATACTGATTCATAAGGGATTTGACCTACCAATCAGATGAATCCCCTCCTTGTAGGAGGGGATATCGAATACTCACAATCCCCGACAACACAATGATGGAAATCATCATGATAAAGTGTTTTGGGCTATCCCTATCATATTTTAACCATAATATATATTCACTAATCAAGTCTTAAAAGTAAGACTTAAAATTCATTGCATTCTATGTCCTGATAGAAATAATTGAAACTGAATAGTATCTAATATCCTGGTAGAAAGACTTTAAATTGCACAAATTATCAATGTAATTACCAAAGTATGTTAAAATTCATGAAATATGTCCTTATCATGTGACATTAAAATGATTGGGGAATTATACTTGAAAAAAAGGGTATATTACCAGTGACAAAGCATCCGATATAGAAGACCCTAAACTACAACGATAGAAGGTCTCAGCTAGAAGACTTGAAACTAAAACAATTGAACATTCATTTTAAAATAACCTAAATCTCAATAATTTATGGTTTTAGCTAAAAGTCACAAAACCATTTCACCACAATGATCTAGTCTGTAAGAGTGAAAAAAGGCACGACACCTATCAGGACAAAAAACCAACAAGATAGTGGCATGAGAAAATACTAATTCCAAGCCTACTAAGACTTCCCTTACATTAATCTTAGGCATACAATTAGGTAAATATAAAATAAAAGAGATAAAAATTGTGGTGCCCACTTATTGATTAGGAAAAATCACGCTATGCTCTCTATTTCCACTAGATTCAGTAAAATTCAGAGAATTATCCTTCCATGACATATATTATACCTAAGTTTATCATTTTTTGAATCAAGTAAGCTAAAGATAACGAAATAATATAAGTTAATGAGGAATCTCATGTTGGTGGTAATTCACAATCATTTATCGAGAGGAATATGTTATTTTTTAAATATTCAAATCTAGACACTCATATTTAATTGATAATTATGAAAAGGATTGGTATTTTTGATAGTTTATACAACATGAGATCAATTAAATACCATGAAAATCGTCAATGAAAGAGAACTAGACAATGACATGAAATGTTTAGAGGATATATTCATTGAAAACATGTAGATGGTGGAATATACACATATCAGAGTCTCTCCTTAGAATACTTGAGAAAAATTAAAGTTTCAAAATTACTAGACTATCATAGCATGCAGATGGAGGGGTCCTTGAGATTATAAGTCCCTTGTTCAAGGATGATAATGGATTGTCTCAATTGATTAGAATATTTAGTTTTTTCCTCCACAATCCACTTCAAGTCATTCACCTTGTTAATAGCCTCCAGTCTACCCTTATTTTCCATGTTAATGATCCCATGTTTCTCAAATATAGTTTTATACAATATCTAAAGAGCATGCTAAAAATGGGACATCTCTCCTTGAAGGTTCCTAATTTTAAACTAGGGACCGTCAATTTCAACTTTCTTGGAACTGGCCACATCGCAGTGAGTTACCACCTCCACCACGTGCTAGGAATATTCATTTGTAGACTCATCCCAAATTTTCTTTATTAAAGAGTAATCCTCAACTACTACAAAACACAATTAAAGGGCCCTATCATGATCTCTCAAAGAAATAACCTCATTCACCTAATCATTATGGGTGGTATAGTAGAAATACCCATAACCGAGGGTTGTAAAAATAAATCAAAGGTGACCTAGTTGGCCATCCAGATCTGCCAAAGGGGTCTCTGAGATGAAGGTTGAGGTTGCCCTCCATAATTCATTCCACATCAACATGTAAAGCGAAACAGACTCCAGACCTTGACCAAATCCCATAATAGGAATAGGAACATATTCTGGAACTAAATATCTAAGCGAGGGAGTCATGATCATGGTCAGGAACATTAGTATATTTCCATCTTCATGATCCACCTTGGTGAAAAAAGTCATGCATAAGAGATTTTCTCCAAAAAGGTATTATGAGTCTTTAACCAAGTGATAGGTATGATTTATTACTATAGTGAAGGTATGGGAGTTTTATTTGAAAGACCAAAATTGTGGAGGCGAATAAATTTTTAAAAAAGATATTCTCTAAGGCCCACTCCCACCAGGTCTATCAGAATCATCTAAAATGATACGAAAACATGGTTTCAAGTGTCATCCACACTTCTTATAATATAAACACAACAATCCAATAATTCGTTAGCATATTTCTTTGAAGTCTTGAGTGATATATGATGGGAGTTGGAAACCATATAAACAAAATCAAGAGGCATATGCCATAAAATAGAAATTCCAATAAAAATAAATTTATAACATCATCAACATTATGTGTATTTCATAACCCAACTGCTTTGGAAGGATCATTAACATAAGTCCTATCATATTTTTTATGAACATCTAACCACAGTTCTGTTTAAGAGACCTGGTTCCCTATATTATATGATTGCATTAAATAATGATAAATCAACAATTTAATATATGGAATAGATAATATTGTCTTATAAATATATAAACTAATGAATAGATTACCATACTCGATTGGTTTTTGAAAAAAATCTTTGAACCTGTAGTGTGATGGATGATTTTCATAGCACGAATCGATGCATTTTTCCTGGAAACATCTTGAAATAAATAACGTTTAATTTAATAGTAATGTATCGAAATTCATATACTTGTCATAAGAATCTATAAATGTAAAATGATATTAATAGAAAAACATATATTTAAATACCACATGCTTCTCATAATGATGGATATCATAAAAAATATTCCATTATTCTCTAGGTACCCCATTGGGTACCTTATTATACAGTTTTTGGGTGCTCAATGAAGTATCGTTTAACTTTTTCCATAATATACATTTACAATCAGTCCATTTCTTACCCAAATTTTTCAGTGTCCACTTTCATCCTATAAGATCACCAATGGGAAAGTGGAATAAAATCTATACAAAAAGAATAATTTTGAAAATATTAGAATTTAATAACATAATGAAATTCAATTACTCCATAATATTTTAAAATAACCTTTATATTTGAAACAAAGACTTCATTTGTCCAAGATGAAGGATTATGCCCCCAATCAGCATATGTAATCAAAAGGGTAACTATCACTTTCACCAGCTGGCCTAGAATTTGGCCAAATAATCTCATGACATCATTCGTAGGGACCCCATTACTATCAAATGAGACAACCATCTTTAGTCCATTTAGATTCCAAACATATGAAATTGTCATATTTTTCTCCATAGCAACATTATTTCCATATTTTATGAAGAAATGTTAGTAGTATAAAAAAAGTTCAATAACTTTATTCATAATAAAATTTATGTCTATAACTGTCACCCGCCAATATCCCCATGAAGAATCATGTGTGGCCACCTGCTCCCTCACTGTTGTGGCTGGTGAATGGGGAGGCGTTGGTTGAGCTGCTAATGGGACAATGATGTAGGGTTTGAGAGACTGTGTATGGGGAATGCAGAGGGTGTCTAAGATGCTATAGGGAAGGATACTAACGGATCATCATATATCAGTATGTTTGAGGGAACATCAAACAAGAGTCAACGAGAATGAATATAATGATTCCTCCTTCTAATTACTATTATTTAATCAAATAAAATTAACCATAGAACATATATTTCAAAAAGATAACACTGAATATAACATCATGTATTTTTATAACATAAACTTTCATTATATTACACAAAACTGAGGATCTTTAAGGTTTAGTGTCTTGGAAACCAAGAACTTAAAACATGAAAACATAAAACATTCTTCTTAAACACTTGAAAGGCTTATACTCATGTTCATCCTAGGTTCATTACTGCATCACATAACCTGGGTACATACATCAAAAGAAAGGGTGAGCAGAAGGCCCAGTAAGTGAAACAAGAGAAACATTTTACATGTGAACTTGAGATACTTCAGTAAGGTCATGAAAAGATCTTTAAGGCATGAGAATGAAATCATGAGGCATATCATAATAAAAATAACATTTTTCATAACTTGAGGATGTGGCTGAAACATTTAATATTGACAATCATTTCGTTTCACCAAGGTTCATCCCCGAGGTGTCATTAAAAATTACCAAGGTTATTCACCAAAGTATCAGTCTAAAAAGTCATCTATAGAGATGAAGTCTTTACCCAATGCATTGGAGCGCTATCTGGGCGCACCCTTGACATGTATTTATTATCATGTGATCCACATATATCATCATCAATCATTTCATAAAAAACCCATATAGCATAAAATAAATGGGTTTCATTTCATAATCATAACTTTTTAAAAACTTCTTTAAAGACATGATCTTTACGTCACTTTAAACCCACGGAAGGGGAGAGCGGGTCTCATGTATGTAAATCCCAGAATTTAAAATAGAAAATTTTGATATATATGTGAATACACCTGTATAAATTAGATCTTTTATCATTCACTTTATAACATAAAATAATTTTGAGAAAAGAGAGAGGCATTTTGAGACGAAAATTCTGCAGCATAACGGCTATGTTTTGGGGTTTTAGAAAACATTGAAAAGAGAGGGGACATTGGTCCAACATTCATAAATGACCCATAAAACATTAGAGTAGAATAATAAGAAGTATATACGAACATGGTAATGAAATTTGAAGGACATACCATTTGAAATGAAAAACATGGAAGGAAGACAAAAATTAGATTTCTCTTATGAAAATTCGGCAGCCTAACGGCGTCACTTAAACTTCAAAAAAAATGATTTGAAAAGATCAAATAGGGTCTCTCATCTTGTGAACATAATATTTCAGTATGATTGATATAGAGATCATACCCCAACATAAAAAATGGAATTTTAAATACTTGACATGAAAGTAGAAATTTGAAAAGAATGAGAAGGGTGAAAGAATCCCCTTAAAAATTCGGCAGCCTAACAGCATCACTTAAGCTTCAAAAAATGAATTGACAAGATCAAATAGGATCTCTCATAATATGAAAATAAGAGTTCATTATGATATATATAGAGATCATACCCCAACATAATAAAAATGAACTTGAAAGACTTGACAAGAAAATAGAACTTGAAAATGAGAAGGGTGAAAGAACCCGTTACAAAAATTTTGGCAGCCTAACGACGCCACTTAAACATTCATAAAATGAAATGATGAGAGTAAGAGGGGGTCTCTCATCATATGAACATAAAACATACAGTATAATGAATATAAAAGAACATCCTCCAACATAAGAACATGGAGCATAAATGAAATGACATAAAAGAGATCACTTGAAAAGAAAGAGAGAGGTCGGATCCCTTACCTTAAAACGTAACTCTTAAAACTCAAAGGTTGGGACCTTGAGGGCTTGGGGGCACTTTTGGAGGACTCCTTGGGAGGTAAGGAGACCAGAAATTCGTTGAGGATGGTTTTGGAGTCGAAAATATGAGAGGAGGGCTTGGTATTTATAGAGAAAGTGAGGGGACAAGGCATTAATGGCCAAGGGACACCTCAAAAGTGGTTTTCTCAAAAGCATGGGCCCTCCCATGGTACTTCCCATAGAGTTAGGAAACATGGGGACCCCACACAATAATTCATCCTATTTAGTCGAACATACCTTAAAATATCTCATGACATCATCATGACACATTTATGATGTCATTAAACATACCGAACCCCTAAAACTGTATTTTTACTATTCACTAAAAATTCAACTTTCTCAGAAAAATCCCAAAATTTCACATTAACCAAATATCAATTCCCTATATTTCAAAAATGAACTCTATTTTATAAAAATAATTTTCTAAATATTTTTAATTCATTTTTTAAATAAACACACTATTCACCAAAAATTCATTTTTTCCAGAAAAATCCCCAAAAATTACCTTATCATAATATCGATGCTCTGAGTTCAAAAATGAAATCAATTTTATAAAAATAATTTTCTAAATATTTTTAATTTAATTTTTAATTAAAAAACACTATTCACCTGAAAAAAAATAATTCTTGAATAATAATTTATGAAACTGTTATTTACCCATTTTATTGAATCTCATTACTTAATCTAGGTGTCTAAATTATATTAAAACTTTCTTTGAGTGAAATTACTAATACATTTGGTCACATTACTAATCCTAAGCATAAAATCACTATTCATAATTTACTATTCATCAAAAATCAAGTTGATCTTATTAGACTCGAAATTTCATACTGAACATAATTGTAGAAGACCATTTTTCAAAAATCATTACACATTTTTATTTATTTAAGGTTTACATAAACATTTTTAAAATATCCTTTCTCTAAAATTCATCAAAAATATGCATACTATATTTATCCGGACATTTGAAAATTCATAAACTTCATCATAAGAAGAAATCCCAATTTTTATTTAAAACATAGGATTACACAAGGCAGTTATGGTCTCCTTACATAGCCCCTTATCACACCAGCATAGGACCTAAGTGTAAGGTGTGCTAAGGTGAGAGAATCCGAGGGAGGCTCAGCCCACATCGCACGAGTAGTAATTTCTATCAGTTTGATCTTCTCACGAAGGTGATCCCGTTCTAGCTTCACATGATGAAGTTCAGCTTGGGTTTGGTTCAGAGCAAAGCCCAGTGGTGCTACCTCCTTTCCAAGTTCTGTTAGATGGGCTTCAATCGGTCCAAGACTACTAGGTGAGGCCATCGAATCTTCTTTCTATATTAATTAACCAATATTGCTTGTATTTAGAGACAATAGTCAAAACGTTTAGTTTCCAGCGGTCATATTGACCAATGGTCAAATAACAGTCAAAACCCAACAGTCTCATTTTAATTATACTCATGTTATGAAATGAAACATTTTTGTTTAGTATAAAAATAAAATAAAATAACACCTAAAATTAGGAAACAATATTTATTTAAAATTTCGGGTCGTTACAATCTCCCCCCCTTAAGAAATTGCATCCTCGCAATTTTTAAAATTGGGTTTTGAAATTTCATTGAAAGTCCCACATCGGAAAAGGAGTCAGTAAAACTATTACTTTAAAAGAAAGAAAGGGAAGTACAAAGGTCACCCGAGTTAACCCACACTAGGATTCCATGTAGGAAAACATGGACATGGAGGAGAAAACAAAGGGTCAAGTTCTGAGGGAGAGTGATAGAGAACATGATTTGGAGATAGTTAACCATAAGAAAATCCCAAAATTATGATGTGTGTAAACGGTCTTTGATTACCTAGTAGGAAACGTAAACCAGCAACATTTTTGTTTTACGTTTCTTTTCCTAATTTTGAGGAATTCATTTACTACATAGAACAAAAACATAAGAAAATATACCTACCTTCATGTAGAGTTTCGTCCTTTAATAAGTTTCTACCCAAAAATAATCATTCCTCCAAACGATGAGCATTCAAAAACACTTGGTCTCATCAAAACACAAGAATCATCTTCTAGAGAATCACATAATCCACAAAAGATTAACCATCTATTTCATCTATCTTTAAACATTATCCAAAAAACAGAAAGGGTAAGGTAAAACAACTCTTCAAAAAGAAATAATCCCATAGGAATGGAAACTACTTTTAAATTTTCAAAGTTCCATGGTACTACCCAGAGTTCATCATAGACCATTCCATAAATAACGGTCCTTAAAATTTCTCAAAATAAACTAAACTAATATTGAAACCCAAATACAAGAAGGATTTGATAACATAGTCTTCCAAAATAAACTACATTGTTCTTCTCCAAACAACATCAACCACTCCTAACATCTTATAACAAAAGTAGCTAACCTAAACATATTTTACCCAAGATAGGTTAATCATTCCCATAAGTAACCTAAATTACTATAAGTCCACCTTAAATTCATCGATTCTTCAAAATATAAGTCAACCTTACTCCTCAATGAAAATACCGTAGTAATCTATTTACCTCGATCATATAGGGTCCCCAAAATAGTGAACGTATTCCAAAATAATAATCATTTTTTAATCCCCTAATCATCTCTGTCATATTAATACGACAATCATCGCATTTCATATCACATTGGTTGTTGGGACATGTTCTTCCATTTCCCACCATTAACTAAGAATATAAAGTATAATTAGGGGCTTAAATACTTCTCCAATAATCATGAAAATGAAACTTTAAGCATAAAAGGATAAACTTGTAGAATAAAATTATATCCTAACTTGAGATCCCCTAGGTTCCAATCTAGGTTATCCATGATTGTATATTCTTATGTGAATCTTTATTTTATTTTATCTTTGTTCCTTTAATAATGGTTCATACTAAGCTTATGAATTTACCAAAGCATATCCCTCGGGAGTGTCGTAACCAAGAGTGCAGCAAGGCCCATTGTCGTGTACCAGTTCCCGTTCGAGTCTAGCTCAAAGCGGTGTTTTCGGGTTTTACCCCTATGTACATCTGTGCCAGAGCCACCACTACCTGCTCGTATCGAGACAGGGATGTATTTTCTTGACAACCCCTTACTCAATACTCACCAAAATATCTGGAAGATTTCCTATATTTAAACTTTTCTATAGGGTTCTTCCTAAAGTTTTCATATCCTAATTTCCACAAATAACTAAACCATCCTTTGATACCAACTAGAGCATCCCGTCTTTTTATAACATAAACTTTCATTATATTACACAAAAATGAGGATCTTTAAGGTTTAGTGTCTTGGAAACCAGGAACTTAAAACATGAAAACATAAAGTATTCTTCTTAAACACTTGAAAGGATTCTCCTCATGTTCATCCTATGTTCATTACTGCATCAAATAACCTAGGCACATACATCAAAATAAAGGGTGAGCAGAAGGACCAGTAAGGGAAACAAGAGAAACATTTTACATGTGAACTTGAGATACTTCAATAAGGTCATGAAAAGAACTTTAAGGCATGAGAATGAAATCATGAGGCATATCATAATAAAAATAACATTTTTCATAAATTTAATATGTGGCTGCAACATTTAATATTGACAATCATTTCGTTTCAGCAAGGTCCATCCCCAAGGTGTCATTAAAAATTACCAAGGTTATTCACCAAGGTATCAGTCTAAAAAGCATCTCTAGAGATTAAGTCTTTACCCAATGCATTGGAGCGCTATCTGGGCGCACCCTTGAAATGTATTTATTATCATGTGAGACACATATATAATAATAAATAATTTCATAAGCAACCCATATATCATAAAAGAAATGGGTTTCATTTCATAATCATAACTTTTTAAAAACTGCTTTAAAGACATGATCTTTAGGTCACTTTAAACCCACAGAAGGGGAGAGCGGGTCTCATGTATGTAAATCCCAGAATTTAAAATAGAAAATTTTGATATATATGTTAATACCCCTGTAGAAATAATATCTTTGAGTATTAACTTTATAACATAAAATAATTTTTAGAAAAGAGAGAGGCATTTTGAGACGGAAATTCTGTAGCATAACGGCTATGTTTCGGGGTTTTAGAAAACATTGAAAAGAGAGGGGAAATGGGTCCAACATTCATAAATGACCCATAAAACAGTAGAGGGGAAGAATAAGAAGGATATATGAACATGTTAATGAAATTTGAAGGACATACCCTTTGAAATGAAAAACATGGAAGGAAGACAAAAATTAGATTTCTCTTATGAAAATTCGGCAGCCTAACGGCATCACTTAAACTTCAACAAAAATGATTTGAAAAGATAAAATAGGTTCTCTCATAATGTGAACATAATATTTCAGTATGATAGATATAGAGATCATACCCCAACATAAAAAAAGGAATTTGAAAGACTTAACATGAAAGTAGAACTTTGAAAAGAATGAGAAGGGTGAAAGAATCCCCTTAAAAATTCGGCAGCCTAACGACGTCACTTAAGTTTCAAAAAATGAATTGACAAGATCAAATAGGGTCTTTTATCATATGAAAATAAGAGTTCAGTATGATAGATATATATATCATACCCCAACATAATAAAAATGAACTTGAAAGACTTGACAAGAAAATAGAACTTGAAAATGAGAAGGGTGAAAGAACCCGTTACAAAAATTTTGGCAGCCTAACGACGCCACTTAAACATTCATAAAATGAAATGATGAGAGTAAGAGGGGTATCTCATCATATTAACATAAAAAGGACAGTATAATGAATATAAACGAACATCCTTCAACATATGAACATGGAGCATTAAAGAAATGACATAAAAGAGATCACTTGAAAAGAAAGAGAGAGGTCGGATCCCTTACCTTAAAATGTAACTCATAAAACTCAAAGGTTGGGACCTTGAGGGCTTGGGGGCACCTTGTGAGGAATATTTGGGAGGTAATGAGACCATAAATTCGTTGAGGATAGTTTTGGAGTCTAAAATATGAGAGTAGGGCTTGGTATTTATAGGGAAAGTGAGGGGACAAGGCATTAATGGCTAAGGGACACCTCAAAAGTGGTTTTCTCAAAAGCACGAGACCTCCCATGGTACTTCCCATAGAGTTAGGCAACATGGGGACCCCCACACAACAATTCATCCTCTTTAGTCGACCATCCCTTATAATATCTCATGACATCATCATGACACAGTTATGATGTCATTAAACATACCGAAACCCTAAAACTGTATTTTTACTATTCACTGAAAATTCAACTTTCTCAAAAAAATCCCAAAATTTCACATTAACCAAATATCAATGCTCTGATATCAAAAATGAACTCTATTTGATAAAAATAATTTTCTAAATTGTTTTAATTCATTTTTTTAAATAAAAACACTATTCACCGAAAATTCATTTTTTTCAGAAAAATCCCCACAAATTATCTTAAAATAATATCGACGCTCTGAGTTCAAAAATGAAATAATTTTATAAAAATAATTTTCTAAATATTTTTAATTTGATTTTTAATTAAAAAACGCTATTCACTCGAAAAAACTAATACTTGAATAATAATTTCTGAAACTATTATTTACCCATTTTATTGAATCTCATTACTTAATATAGTTGTCTAAATTATATTAAAACTTTCTTTGAGTAAAATTACAAATCCATTTGGTCACATTACTAATCCTAAGCGTAAAATCACTATTCATAATTTACTATTCATCAAAAATCATGTTGATCTAATTAGACTCTAAATTTCGCACTGAACATAATTGTAGAAGACCATTTTTTGAAAATCATTACACATTTTTATTTATTTAAGGTTTACATAAACATTTTTAAAATATCCTTTCTCTAAAATTCATCAAAAATATGTATACTATATTTATTCGGATATTTGAAAATTCATAAAATTCATCATAATAAGAAATCCCAATTTTTATTTAAAACAAAGGATTATACAAGGCAGTTATGGTCTCCTAACATATCCCCTTATCACACCAGCATAGGACCTAAGTGTAAGGTGTGCTAAGGTGAGAGAATCCGAAGGAGGCTCGGCCAACATCGCACGAGTAGTAATTTCTATCAGTTTGAACTTCTCGCGAAGGCGATCCCATTCTAGCTTCACACAATGAAGTTCAGCTTCGGTTTGGTCCAGAGCAAAGCCCAGTGGTGCTACCTCCTTCCCAAGTTCTGATAGATGGGCTTCGATCGGTCCAAGACTACTGGGTGAGGCCATCAAATCTTCTTTCTATATTAATTAACCAATATTGCTTGTATTTAGAGACAATAGTCAAAAGGTTTAGTTTCCAGCTGTCATATTGACCAATGGTCAAATAACAGTCAAAACCCAACAGTCTCATTTTAATTATACTCATGTTATCAAATGAAACATTTTTATTGAGTATAAAAATAAAATAAAATAACACATAAAATTTGGAAACAAGATTTATTTAAAATTTCGGGTCGTTACACTGAAAGAAATTTAATATGATAATAGATTTATAGTACTAAAATATATATATATATATATATATATGATAATGAATGACTGCATAAATGACATAGGTGGTTGATAAATGAATGGATGACTACACATACAATCATTTTATCCATGAATCATATCATTGTACTTCTCCATAACTACACTATCTAATTTATCCACCCTTTGAAGACTAATATTTTCAATTTCATGATGGAAAGGTAATTTCACTTCTTACAATTGATGGGATTCCACGTTAGAGGTAAAATCTTCCACTTCATCACCCATATCATACAAGTCTCTTTGTATAATGTGAGTAACTACACTCCACCCTTTATCCACTAAATCTTCACATAATCTACCATTATCAATTGTGATGCTAAGATATATCAATTTTCTAATTCAAAATCACCAACATCCATGATGCAAGAGAATTTCATAGAAGTAAATTACAACAAATGTCTTTTAACACCCCTGATAACATCGACATAATTGCATTTGAATAAAACAACTGAAAAATGCCTATGGTCATTTAATTTGATAATATCAGTCAACTTTCTATAGAATACCACTTCAAAAAACATAAATATACCACTATTTTTTGTTTTCAAATATTCTTCCCGATAGACTGTACTTAATTTAAATCCATTCACATTGTAAGCATCAAACTTTCTAATCATTTTTAAAGGTCCTCAAGAAACAAGCTTCAAATCTTATGAAAAATCATCTTGATTATTAGTATTCATGATCTTAAAAAATATATATACATTATTATATTTAAAAAACATATGTGTCATCCTAATATACTTATTTATTTCATTATTTATTAACTTACATGTCCTGAAAACCATTCTACAAGCACTTTATTGACATCTTTTGTTATATATTCATCATTTCTTGTTCGACCTCTCATTCGTCTCTTTGTTTGTATCCTTAAACATTCAATAAATGGATATTCAATTTCAATATTAAAGAACTTAAATCCATGTGCCCTTAATAATTCCATTTATGTATTTGTAACATTTGAGGTCCTCCCAACTGATCGACCAATAATAGGAAATATTTTTAATTTCCCATGTAGTTGAGATTGAGTTGATGTGTTTTAAACACGTCAAAATTGATTTAATCTTGTCTCAATATCTTCCAAGTATCTATAATAAAAGGTAATAAACTCCACTTACAAATATCCTTCCATAATAAAGCCTTCAGGTTGAGGTTTATTTTTCACATATGATTTCAAATGCCCAGGATATTGATGAAATAAAATAAAAAACATAATTGTGAATTTAATGAAGTGCTTATAATTGTTTACTTAAATGAAAAACATATAAATAATGTACCTCTCAATTGTATATATCCATCTATAATGTATTGGGACCCTTAATTTAGCTTCCTCAACCAAATGTATAGTTAAATTCATCATGACAATGAAAAACGACATAGGAAAGATCATATCCATTAGAAAAAAGTGTCAATAAAAATCTATCCTGAAGGTTGTCAAGATCAAATGGTTGTAGAGTTTTATCACATAATTTTTTGAAGAATGTGTAAAATTGGTGTAAAATAGTAAGAACCTTTTAAGGTAATAATTTATGTAATGCCCATGGTAGTAACTACTATAAAAAATGGGAATCATGACTTTTGAATCCAAGTTACTTATAGTGATTTAAGTCAACACACCTTGAGATGTTACTTGAATACCCATAAGATTCCTTCCCATTTTTTAAAATTCAATGGAATGTATCTTTATCCCTCTTCTTTATTGAGAAAACTTTCTAAGTATACTTTCCATTATCATTTTGATAGAGATCGTTATTTATGTTACTTATTTATATGTCTTTCCATGCATTGAGATGGTCTTCTGATTTTATATGATCATTAAGCAATGTAAATGTTAATTTGTCACAAAAATTATTCTCAATATGTATAGGATCTATATTATCACACAAAAAATTAAATTCCCAATATGGAAGTGTGAAGATTAAACCTTTTTCTTCAATTATTTCTTTCTGATGTCACTTGACGATGCACTTAGAACTAATTTCCCACTATCATTCAAATGACTCACCTTAAAAAATTCTATTAAAACATTTACAACTTGTTCCAATATTTTATAACCTATTAATAACTTGGGAGGGGGTCTGCGATCAATAAACCCATTGAATTTTGACTTATTCAACCAAAATATATGCGATGCTTCGAGAAATATTCTATGACACAAGAAACACCATTTTTTTTCTGTGAGGTAGTCATTGTGGATCAAAATAAAAGTTAGAAAAAGGACAAGACAAACCCATGAAAGTCATCCAACATATAAAATATCCTAGTCCAGGGAAGTCACTAAATGTCCAAATTAGAGCACCTTGAATTTTGAACATTGTTCTAGAAGATTCATCATATGTCTCAACACTGTTTCTCCATAACTCATATAATTATTCAATTTCAGGTTGCAAGTATATATAAATATAATTTCTAGGAATTTGTTTGGTTGGAATAATCAATGAAATGATAAAAGATGTTTGTTGCATACACATCCATGGAGGCACATTGCCAGGGATCAAAACAACTGGCCAAATGCTATAACTGGGGATCAAAGTCCCAAATGGGTTGCATCCATTGACAAACAATCCCAATCGAACATTCTTAAGACCAAATGATAAATCTAGATGTAATGAATTGATGTATTCCATGATTTTGAATCTATTGTATGTTGCATTAAGGAATCATTTTTATTATTTATAGAATTCTACTTGATGTGTTCGATAGTTTTTGATGACATGAATAATCTTTACAATCTAGGATTTATAGTAAAGTTATGGAAAACCCTTGTAGGAGTGTTCCCTTTCTTCTTATTCGTAGTATAATATTGATTAAAACATCCAAAATCACCAATTGAATTCCATCTAGAAGAAGAAGTTTTTTTAATATTTCCCTCTTGAATCCTCTCCCCAATAAATCATACAATTATTAGGACACATAGGTATTTTATTATAAGTTAGTCCAATATTTTTATCAATTTTTTTTAAATCATAAAAATAATCAGGTTTCTTTTATTTCGGAAATGAATCACTCAAAAATTCCAATATCATGGACATCAACTTATTTGTAATTCCACATAGGAATTTTATATGAAACAAACTTTTCTACTAAACCATAAAACTCATTTGTCTAATCAGTGATATTTTCTCTTACATTAGTATCCACAGAATCAGAAGGAGGATCCAATTATAAGTTATAATATTTATTTTTTTGTCCTATATTCTCAAAAACAACACTTCTCGAGTTATTATTTTTAGCACCCTTAACTGGTTGTTCTTATATGTTTTGATGTTAATTTTGGAGTGTCGGAATGATGAATTCATCATTTATAAGGTTTTTTATTCATTTACCATTGCCAACGAGTTTGAGATCTCATTTTTTTGATCAAAGTTAGTTGTTAAAATTTTTGTAACATTTGATTCTTCATGATAAATCCAAAAAAAATATTTAGGAGGGATGTTCTTCAATATCAAGTTCTTATAAACTTTATCTCTCTTCAACCATCTTCTAAATTTACATTTAGGATATAGAAATATTATTATCCCATCAATTAATTGATTGTAAATTTCAAAATATAAAAACTCCTCCATACCATTATCATAATGAGGTGTGTTTCTCAAAAATGTGATGCATATTTTATCCATATCACAATGCGCATACACATTATTAAAAAAATTAAAAGACATAAGTATTTCTAAGAAGAAAAAGAGATAAATGGGAGGGAAAAAACACAAGCCTTGTATTTATAAGATAAGTCATATAATTACTAACAATTCAAATTAAAAAAAAGGAAATCAATCATAGAATAAGATCATATTCTCAGAAAATAATGAATCCTAAAATTCCCAAAAGATCATTGTCAGAGAGGATAAATTCTAAGACTGATTGTAAAATATTATAACACTTATTAATCCCCAAACCTTAAATAGTGTTTCCATTGACTAGGAATCTTAAAAAGAGATTATGAAATGGTAATATGAATTCTAGTATTATAATAATTGCACATATATGATTTATGACTATGAAATAACAGATAAATTACTTCCATTTTATTCTATAAATTCATTCAACTTTAAATACTCACATCACATTTCTTAGACCACAAATTTTATTTTAGGATTAAAAAAATTCATTGTCTATTCATGATTTGATTATTATTAAAAGCTTGGTCTATTAACAGTGGTATTATTGGGTGAAGATGATCCAAAAGATTTCATAATTTTAAAAAATTATTCTTTTATATTTATTTTCCCATTTTATTTTATTCACATTAAAGATATATAATCATCCATAGTATATATTATTAGATTTCATATACTTTTATTATAATGTTCTATTATGTGTGAATAAATTGGTGACATTTTAATTCATATGTTGTATGATTTATTTTCTAATCAAGTTAATACAGATATAAAAAGTTACATAAAGAAAAAAAATATGTACATAAATTTTGGATTCTACAAATCTAGTGAGTATTTAGTTGTGTTTGGAGAGAGAAATGAAGGTGCATGCTTTATCCAACCTTGAAGGAATAGGAGGAAGATGGTATAAGATTGGTCACCCTATTTATAATCATTTTATCATTTATAAACTTGGAGTTTAGTATTATATTCACATTCCATTCATTTCTTCTTATTGATAACAATATAATGATATATATATAATGATCCCAATAATTAGTAGAATGAGTCCTAAAAACCACTAATGAGGCCTAACAACCTCTAATGATGCTAGCCAATTCTTAGTATAGATCCACCAAAAATCCAAGAAATTAATTTTATAAGAGAAGCCTAGAATACTAGTTTAAAAAAAGGAATAGAAAATTGATTTTTTATATTTCACATATTTCGAATATAAATAAAAATCCAAAATTTCCCTTCTCAAAAAACATTTTTTTAGAGAAAACAGAAAACATGTCCTTTTTCAACTATTAGAAAACCACCATAGAAAATTATATAATTTGAATGAGTCAAAGAAGTGTTCCAAAAGTGTTTTTTTTAAAATTATCTTATTTTCAAATTAACCAAAAATTTGTTTTTAAACATTTACATACACTTCATAATGTAATTTAAGCCTTGAAATCTGGTAGCTATCATGTAAATTGAGACATAATGGAAACATAACACATAATGCTTTCTGTGGGTTACTACCTTAGGAACTAAGGATTTTAATTATATGTGACCTGATATAACCAAATTTTGGACTATGTTTCATTCCAAAAAAACAACCCACAACTCACTTTCTCTATCCCCATAAAGGGGAACTCCCTATAGATAGAGAGAAATACTAACTAGGGGATTCTATCCTATCCCAAATTATCTAATAGTATAGATACCATATTTCAATATCATTATTTTTTATGCAGGGTTTCCCATGATGTTTTCTAAAGTATGTTAGGAAAGAAATCACAATATAACATTATATTATCAAATAAAGACACCATGTAAATAAAAAATCTTTAATTTTTTCACCCTTCACAACAAATCCCATTTTTTCAATTATATTCAATAATTACTCATTCACATGACATGAATTTTATAATAAAACAAATTGACACAAAAGGGGAATCCAAATCAAGGATGTTAATTTATATAATAAAAACATTATATTTATATTTAAAATAAGCTTTTGGTTTTTTAAATTTAGAAAACATTTTTTCAAGATAATTCAAGAAGTGTAACATCATTCAAATCCATCATGAAAAGAATATAATTTCTAATAAATTAAAAAATTCCCAAAAGTCTAAACACAATCAATAAACATGTTTACTAATATGATTCCATTGATAATGAACAAAAATTTATAAATAAGGAAAATTCATATTCCATGGGACACCAATCTTTAAAAATCACATTTTTTTACAAAACATCATATACAAGTGATTTCATTGAGTGGAAAACCAATTGAAATATTATCAAACATCTAGTTACCATTAAATTATACAGGGTTTCTACACTTAAATTATAATATTATGCTTTTGTGTTAAAAGAAAAACAAGGTAAATCGTTAGAATTGTTCGGTTAAAAAATAAAAAAACCTTAAATTACATTTATTTAGGTACGAGAACAAATTTCAAACTCCAAGAATCAAAGGAACTCTCAAAAAAAAGGAATGGGAGGAAAACTGAATCTCAATCAATGGAATTAGTTTTCTTTTGATTAATAATGGAATATTTGGGTCATGAGAGGAACCTCAAAATCAATAGAAAATAAACTTTGTCTTATTTGGAGAGCCCTATATGATGAGATTTAAAAACAATGTCCACTAGGGGTAAAAAAGAAAGTAAAAAATGAAATAAATGTGGATAAAATAGGACGAGAAAAATGAAGATACCCTGAAAATATGATTTTAATGAGAAATGAAAAATTAATCACCCTGATTCCACCATATTTAAAGTGGTATCGAGAGGGAGAGAGAGAGAAAGAGTTAACAAATAGACCCCCGTGGATGTGTTAAATGAATGAAAAAATTAAATATGTTTAAACTATAATTAAAATCAACTTAAAAGAAAACAATTAACCAATGTGTAGGAAAATTAATCGTTTAGCCATATCATTTAACAATCTTTTCGAAAACTACAAATCTACCACTGCATTTGAACTGATTCGGCTCACACACATAGCCTTTAGTATTTAAAAAACATGTTTCCTTTAAAATTTTTTAAATATTAAATTTTTTATCCCATATAACCAAAAAACTCAATGCATTTTTCAAATATAAAAATGTAAAAATAGAAGTGACACCACAGGGGTCACAAGTATCTCTAACATTCCAGTTTTAGTCTCCATAAATTCATCAGTAATTTTAATATATGTAACTACAAGACCACATTATCCAAAATAGGATTATCTTTACCTTTGGATTATTTTTCCATGAAATTTAAAATTTGAATAGTTCATATCCCATGAGAATCATCTAATACTGATTCCATGTTCACCAACTAATATCATTAAAATAATTTTGGAAATTATATTCTTTATTGGATATATGGAGTGTATAACAGAGATGTAATAATTTAGGAAATTGATAATAATTAAATTTCATCTTTCTTGAATATTTTGGTTATGTAAATTCCATAATATTATAACTCAAAAAATCTATAATAAATTGAAATAATCCTAAAAATATTGATTCAATAAATTCATTAATTTAATTATCCCAAAACTTACATTATACTATAAATTGATATGCTTTTAATCCACAAGTAAAATTTGATAAATGATGTGGATAAATCCGGAAATAAAGAGATCACACAAAATAACATGAATAAAAAAATATAAGAAGAAAGGTTATAGGAATACCAAACCATTAACTTTATCAGGGAGAAAAAATAGTGATAGTTCATGGGAGAGAGGGGCTAGTGCCTCAGGATCGGGCTCAAGGAGCTCGGGGGAGAGGTGGGATAACAACAGATTTGACTGAGCAGGGCGTGAAGGGGACCAAAAATGATGGATAAGGGTGTCGACAGTGATGGGGATAAGGGGGATTGGTGTAAGGGGGAAAGGGTTTTATGGGTTAGGGGGAAGAGGGGTGGGGGTGTCAGGTTCGGGGGGGGGGGGGGGTGTCATAGGCAATAAAAAAACATTTAGTTGCGATTTAAAAAAAATGATGCTATATTATGCAATTTTTTAGGGGCGGTTTGAGAAACTGCTGCTAAAAAACCACAACTAATGACTAATTTTGGTGTAGTGTGTTACTATGGTGATGAATATACTTAATCATGAAGCACTTATGTGGGTGAGGTTTATTCTATGAATAATTCTTTCCATTCACATCATTAGCTAACTTCTTCCCATCACTTCATTAATCAAATATACCCTATGGAATTCCCTTCCATACAAAACACATTTATCAGACCCCTTAAGACAATTTCCTCCATGAGATTGATATGTAACTAAAAACTCTATTTCATTCTTGATTGCAAAATAATAAATCTCTTCATAGATAATGATGTATCTTATGAATAACACACTTATAAGACTTGGATTTAAGACACTAAGGAATCTATTAACTTTACTTTCTGGTTGGATGATAATACTATAAGCGTACCTTATAAGTCTTGAAAAATTAGCCTCGTAGGTACCAACTGATTCATTTTACATTTTCTTCAACTCTAGGAACTCATTTTCCATATTTCTATATAGAATATGAGAAAAGTAATTATTGTAAAACATGTTCTTTAACTATACCGATCTATATATTTAATTTCATCTTAATGCATCATATTATTTATTAGTGTCCAACACTAATCTGAATCACCTTCTAAATGATAAGCATCCAGAATGACCTTCTAATGTTCTAAAAATTAGAGAATGGAAAATAACCTTTTAGTGGTACAAATCTATTATTCAGAAACTAGTGTAACAAAAGACCCATAGAAATAATTTGTACATTTTCTCATGAAGGAATAAACAGAATGTTGTTCCATACTTTTCCCATTTAGAAGTCCAGCATTATTCATACCTTGAGAAAATTGTGTGAGAATAAAAAATGGATTTTTCATTACATCTCCCTTATAATTTGGATACTCCAGATAAAAATTATTATATTTACCACTACACTCAACATTGAAATGGTTTTTTTGGGTTCCCGATATTGGAAAAAAACCAAGAGCATAAAGTAAGAAATAATATTTATAGCGGGAAACCTCATAATCATGGAATTACCTTTAGGATGTCTAATTTAAGAGACCCTATTTTAACTATGACACATTAGGCTTGTACTAGTTTGTTCATAAAAAATTATATTTACATCCTTGACTATGTTTTGTGAAGAGTTTTATAATTCCCAAAGAATATACAGTAGGAGTGTTAAACCAGGTGTGCAGCAAGACCCATTGTCGTGCACTAGTTCTTAATCGATTCTAGCTCAATAAAGTGTTTTTAGGCTTGTTACCCCAGTGTACATCTGTTACAGAGAAACATGAACTTATAGTATCAGAAAATATATGTATTTTAGGGCAACCACATACTCTATTATTTAAAAAAATCCCATCAAATGTTCCTATACTTGACTCATTATTGGACTTATCCATTGAGAAATGTTCTTAGGGATCTCACTAAGGTTTTATCATCATGGTTTTTGATGTTTAAAAAATATTTTTCTTTTGAAACCAACTATAATGAAGTAGGATTAATATACAAGGATATTACATCATTTTAGATAAATATTTTGGGAATTAAAAAAGTATATGCTCGAGGACTATAATAGTTATTTTTCTTTGAAAACTAAGAAACACAATTTTCTAACATGGTGAAAGATATTCAATATATCTTACAGATCTTTCCCTTTATCACTCCTACATAAAAAAATTTCTTCATATCTTGAGGAAAGGAAACATTAAGAAGGGTGAGGTTAGATTCTCATTAAGGATAAGAAAATAAGATAAGAATAACAAGAACATAAGGGTATGAGAACATGGGCATAAAATTATAATGTCCAACCCTATAAATCAAATATCATAAACATAAATTCATATGTTTATAGTACATGAATCATAAGGAAATCAAGGATAATAAGTCATGATATCAAAACAACGACATAAGATATGACATTTTGTAAGACTCATATACATATGAGATTATTTCCTTAGTTGTCAAGGCTTACAGCCAATTCTATCTTAGTAATATGGGTTCAATCCCCAAAACATCTTAGTATTCAAGGTTCACTCCCGAGATCATATTAGTAGCATGTGTTCACTCCCCAAAACATGTTATTTTTCAAGGTTCACTTGCAAGAACACCTTAGTAGTAAGGGTTCACTCACCAAACTATCATAGTAGTCAAGTTTCTCTCCCAAGACCATATTACAAGACAAAGTAATCTGCTGAACAGGGTTTACTCCGCATTCCATCCATGTTTATCTGATGAGATAAAAATATTATAGCACCCCCAATTTGAGGTATGTATACTTTTATTCTTTTTTATGTGTTTAAAGTTTTTGGGATGATTTTGGAACAATTTGAAAGAGTTTCGAATGGGTTTGGATGGTTTTGGAGGCCTTTTTAGGGCTGCATGGTTAGGGAAAACCATGCGAGAATCCCATGAAACTATGAAACTTGAGGTAGTGGGGTCCCAAAAATTTGGCGTATCGTTTGTATAACCATGTAGGGAGGCCATACAAGATGCCTTTGAGGTAGTATCATCCTCATGTTTAGAGTATAGTTTTTCAAACCATGCGAGCTTACCATATGGACAATTAAAGTTGTTTTTTTAAATGAGAACACTTGAGATTAATCTAAATCACTCCAAACTTTCTCCCACTTGAGTCTAACTCAATATTTTCAGTTTATGAGTGTTTTAGGGTCTCTACCACAAATTTTGGAAGTGATTTTAAGGGGTTTCAAGGTGGTTTAAGGGTGGGTTCTCCATGGTAAATCACTCCTTTTGGATTTTTGTGGATTCTCTCTAGATCTGATCTTCTTATTTTCTTAGCTTTCTAGATATACATCCATTTCATGTAGATATAGGGTTTTTTATCCTAAAGATATGATTTCATCACTTGTTTATGATATGTAAGAGGATCTAGAGTGGTTTCGATGGTGCATTTTCCTGATTGGTGGTGCGATTGCTTGTGGGTTGATTTTTCCAGAACCCTAAAGGTTGGTGGATTATCTCTCAACTACACATGGTTATAACTTGTGACTTGGGTTTCAATTCGTTTTTTTTCATGAAATTAATTGTGAATATGATGTGAAAATCTTGGTGGAAACCCATTTGGTGAATATTTGGGGATTTTAGGGTGAAATGGGATATTGGTGAAAGAGGGGTTTTGTTATGTGATTTTAAAATGTAGATTTTAAAAATTGTTTATCGGTTTGGTTTATGATAATGGTTTGTGAACAGGGTTTTCACAAAAAAATTTCTTTTATTGGAAATAGTTGTGGCATATATAATGGTAGAAGCGTGTCTTCAATAAATGGGAGATTTATTGAAGTGAATTGGCATGTGTTGGAAATGGTTGTGTGGTTATTGTGTGACCTTGGTGCTTTATGTTTGTTGGTGATTAAGTGTTATGGATTGTGTGATTGTGTGGAAGTGGGTAGAAATTATCACTAAAAAGGTGATGGATAATGCATAGAAGAACCACCATTATGGATAGTGGCCGAGAAGCACCTGTAATTGGAAATTTAGTGAATGAGTTGGACGAATGTTCCACTATTTTGGTTTCCTTGTTGTGTGTTGTTTGGAAAGATGAAATTGGTTGCGGTTATGTGTGATGGTTCTATGGCTTATGGAATAGTTTTGGTTTTCCCTTGTTTGACATGGCTTTATAAGGGTATATTTTTCTTGTGGTATTGGTTTCACGATTTAATGTTTTACATAATCATCTTTTTATAAATGTGATAACGGTTCTTTTTTAGTAGTGTTTGTAGGGAATTCATTTAGGGAAATCCTACTAAGTATATTTACTCACCCCTGGCTTGGAAGTTTGGTGCTTTTGCAGATGTTGTGTTCTAGGACACTGTTAAGGGCAAATCATCTCATTTTCCTAGTGGTTCGACATGATGATTTGGTTATGTTGTGGTGCTTGGAGCATGGAGCTTGGTGTGGAGCTTTGGATGATGTCCTAGTTCTTTGGGTTCTTGTGGTTTAGTTTTCCTCTTGGTACTCTGATATTTGGTTTTGTTGTATTGACATTTGGGAATTTTTATGGAACATTTTGATATCCCTTTAATAATGTATGGGTTTGGTTGCTTTGTTGACATGCATCTTGTAGTTTATTTGATAATGGCTTGTATGGTTGGTTGATTTTATCTTAAGGGAAAATTATTCCCCATTAATTCTTGAAGACCTAGGCATTTATTTCCACCCTTTGGCGCCCTAGGAATGTCTCTTAAGGCCAATTATCATTATTCCTACCTCTTAATCCAATGGTATGGAGCGGGATGTTACAAGTGGTATTAGGTTTTTGGGTCATTGACTTTTAAGTGATAGAAGTTGTTCGGTCCTTTGACATTGACTGTTGGTCTTGGTGTTGACATTCGGTTTTGGTATATTCATTAAGCCGAGATAGTAGAAAGATGTAGGATTGTCGGAACATGTAATGTATAGAATAAAAGGACACAACTAGCCCTTTTATGATGAACTTCAAGTTACCAGGGAGTTGGGTACATAAGTTTTTTAAAGACACTTATATGCATTGGATATCTCATTTTTGTGGATGTAGCTAATGAGATGAGCATGATATGTATGGTATAAATAACATCCCACTAGGATTCATATTTCAATTGGGTATAATGAATTATGTTGTGATATGGATGGGTGGATTTAAAAATCTGAATTGGGTTTCAAAACAGAAGGATTTGATACATGGAAACTTGTGGTATTTTGAAAATGCATTGATTTTCGAAACATGGATGAATTTTCTTTTAAATAGTGAAACATAGGAAATGTGAATTCAGGGAAAGCCTGGTCATGATAGTTTCAATATATTGAATTTGAAAATTGTATACCATTTCATGTTAATGGATTTGGACTTATTTTTGTTTTTGTATTGATAGATACGACACCAGGTAGGCATCGTAGAGACCCAACAGAGGAAGATACAGAAAATCAGGTTTCACTAGATCCCCATGTAGAACAGTAGCTAGTGAAAGCTATAGTGACTGATTTCCAAGATGTGGATTGTGGGAATAAAGGGGATGAACCAGTGTATACAGATCATGTAGTTCAGTTTCAAAAGCATAATCCACCCATCTTTAGGGGCAATTTGAAGCCAGAAATGGATGAAGCATGGATGGATAGAATGATATGATATTCTACATCTTGGGAACATCAAAAGAGTTGAAACTAATGTTAGGCATGTATATTCTGTAAGATCTTTCCCTTTAGTGGTGAGATATGGCAGTCCAAGTTGGGACAGACCATGGTGTGACATGGGAGGGTTTTGAGGAGTTGTTTAATAAACAATTCTACCCTCATACATTCATGATTCAGCATACAACAGATTTAATCCATTTGAGGTAGAAGAACATTTTTTTTAATAGAATATGATACACTGTTTATGAACTTAGTGTGGTTTGCACCCGATGTGGCAGGTAGTACATCTTTTAAGGCATGAATTCTTGAAGCTGTGTTGAACCAATAAATTCGTTACAACGTAGAGGTCCTGTGTATAAATGATTACACGGAAATGGTGAATATAGATACAGTGGATGCACATAATATTTTAGGGGATATAAGTGAGGGAAGTATGTTGGTACCCATGGGAAATAGTTGGATATCAAATGTTGGGTTCAAGCAGTAAAGGGACACTTATTTCTAGGGTGGGAGTATGGATTAGAATCCAATAGCAGTGTTAGTGAATCTTCCTCCAAAGCCTTAGAGAATTCTGGGATGTTTTTAGTGTCGATCTAAGGGACACATCAAGTGGGATTTTACGAGACAACCATGAGAATTTTATAACTATACTTAGAGGGGTCTTTTGTAGTGGTATTGTCAGAATTCTTAGAGGTAAGGTGTTCATGACACTCCTTAGGGGTCGGAGGGGTCTTATGCCTCTATGGGATGAGGGAAGAAACATACCACTCAACCATAGAGAAATGTGGGTCATGTTGATTCTCAAAATACCACGATGCCTTAAAAGGGTAATAAAATGAAGAGTGTGGTAAGCAAGTAGTTGTTTGGAGCTGAGTAGGTTATGGTGGATGATTATTCAGGACCATACACAACGTGAGGTGTGGTTATTTTAAATTCCATGTTGATGTAAGATTTGTTTGATATGGGTGATTCCCATTATTTTATTTCTTCCCGTGCCATTTGTTTTTAAGGTTTATATGTGGAAATGGTTCCTTCTATTTTCAAAATACAAACACCTCTGGGTCAAATAGAGTGTTGAGCCTTTTTATGTAGAGCATGATGTTTATTTGTGGACAACATTGAATTGATGTGGGATTTATCAGTGCTTGAGATGGATGGTTATGACAAAATCGTGGGAATGGATTGGTTGGTGATGTTTACGACTGACATTAATTGCGATGCGGGAATGATTAGTTTTACAATGGAGGATGGGGTTGAAAACAACTTTAGAGGGGAGAAGAAGGAATACCATGGTGCAACAGGTTTGTTAGCACCAACTGTTGGGACGATCTCATATCATTTAGTGGTTTTTTCATTAGAATCAGTGGAAGGTTTTGAGTAGAGTGTTCTTCCGATAGTGGGGGATTAGTTTATAGATATATTACCTAATGAATTTTTTAGGTTTCCACCCATGACAAAAGTGGAGTTTACAATTAATCTCATTCTGAGGGCCAGTCCTATATCACTTCCATCTTTCTAAATGGAACTAGCAGAATTATGGGAATTAAAGGTGTATTTAGAGGATCTAGAAAACAATGGGTTCATCCAAATATGCACGTCTTTGTGGGAAACACTGATTTTTTTTTGTTAAAAATGATGATGGAACTCTATAGATTTGTGTTGATTATCGTAGACTCAATTAGGTTACGATAAAGAACCGATATCCCCTTGCATGAATTGATGATTTGTTTGACTAGTTGAGGGGAGCTCAATGGTTCTCCAAGATTGACTTGAGGTCAAGATATCCTCAATTGAGGGTAAGGAAGGAGGATATTCCCAAAATAGATTTCAGAAGTAGATATGGCCATTACGAATATGTGGTTATACCCTTTGGTCTAACTAATATTCCACCAGTGTTTATATCAATGATAAATTAGAGATTTTAGGGATATCTATATTGTTTTGTGCTGGTATTTTTTCATGATATAATGGTGTATTCGAGTACAAGGGTAGATCATGAGTAGCACTTGCCGATAGTGTAGTGGATCTTGAGGGATCATTGGTTGTATTTGAAATTTTAAAAGTGTAAATTTTTGATACATGAGGTTCCTTTCCTTAGCCATGTTACTTTTGAAAAATGTGTTTCTGTTGATCTAGAAAAGATAGAGGCTTTCATCTTCAGGAAACTACAAAAGAACATTTTCGAGATACGAAGATTCCTTAGTCTAGCTAGGTATTATTGATGTTTTGTTCGTGATTTCTCATGATTGGATTAAATAATTAAATATTTGACACGAAAAATATCACATTTCAATGGGATGATCAGTTTCAGAAATTCATTGAATATCTAAAGGGTCACCTTAGATCAGCACTAATCTTGGTTTATCTTGAACCAGGGAAAGGGTACGTGGTGTATTGTGACACATTAGGATTAGGGTCGGTGTGTGTTATCATGTTTGGGGATCATGTGGTTGCATATGAATCATAAAATTTGAAGTTTCATGAGAAGAAGTACCAAACACTTGATTTAGAGTTGGTGGTAGTGGTTCATGATCAAAAGATATGGTATCATTATCTCTTCAGTGATAAATTTACAGTGTTTTCCAATCAAAAGATCTTAAAGAATATTTTCTCATAGAGAAATTTGAATTCGATATAATGGATGGAATATCTCTTGAAGTTTGATTTAGACTTAATGTACACACCGGGTAATGGAAATTTGGTGGCAGATGCATTAAGAATGAAATCATATGTACAGGTGGTGAAACATGCATTAAATAAGTTTCACTTCATGAAGGACATTTCCAACATGCGGTTGGAATGTGATGAACAAGGTGAAAGAGCAGTATTCTTTCAAGTTTTATTGATTCCTAACTTGGTTGGTTAGGTCAAAGAGGCACATGCATCTGATTCTGAGTGCATGGTGATGAGGTAAAAAAGCAATGGTGGGGAAACCATTGAAAGATGGGAACTGATTGGGAAATTAGTACTTTGTTTTTGGAATAGGATGGTGGTACCATTGGATTGTCAAGAGGAGCTTCTTAGAGCTTATCATCATTCTGGGTGGGCTAACTTTCTTGAAATTCAGAATATGTATAAGTCGTTGAAAGCGCAGTTTTGGTGGGCTGGTATGAAAAGGTAAGTGGTCGAGTTTGTTTTGAGATGCTTGACTTGTCAGAAAGTCAAGGAAGAGCATTAGAAGCTAGAAGAAATATTGAAATCATTTCCTATTCCAATTTGGAAGTGGGGGAAAATAGTGATGGATTTATGATAGGACTTCCGAGAATGGTCAAGAAACACGATTCCATATCGGTGATTATGTATTGTCTCACAAACTCAACACATTTCATTCCAATTCTTGAATCTCACACGGTGGAGGATCTATCCAAAATCTATATCCAGGAAGTTGTAAAGAGGCATGATGTTCCAGTTTTGATTGTATCAGATATTTATCTGAGGTTCACATATCATTTTGGAAATCCTTATAGAAATACCTTGGGACAAAGATGACGATGAGCACGATGTAACATCCTCAAATGTATGGACAATATAAGAGGACGATATAAACTTTGGTTAATACTCAAGGGATTGTGTATTGGATTTTGGTGGCTCATGGGAGGAGCAAAAACTATTGGTGGAGTTCTCCTATAATAATAGTTATCTAGATTCAATACATATGGCTTAATTTGAGGCATTGTCTGGGTGTCCATGTCATTATCTAGTATGTTAGGTTGAAACATGTGAGACTTTATTGACTGGAACAAGCCTTGTCCGATAGACTATTTAGAATATCAAGTTGATCAAAAAGAGGATGGATATGACTCAAAGTCATCAGAAATCATATGAAGATTATAGTTGATGACCGTTATCATTCGCAGTGGGTGATAATGTGTTTTTGAGAATCTCTCCTAGGCCGGGACATTATCAGTTTGGAAAGAAGGGTAAGTTATCTCCAAGGTATATTAGGTCTTTTGATATACTTTAACAGATTGGAGAGGTGGATTATTGGTTGGATTTTCCACAACTATTTAGTGCGGTGTACAATGTGTTTCATGTTTTTTAGTTGAAAAATTATCAACTAGATTGTGACCAAGTGATTCATTGAGATCATGTTGAGCTAGAAACAGATTATTATCTGGTGAAAAAACCCATGAAGATTGTGGATGGGTAGGATAAATTCCTTCATGGTAAAATAATTGGGTTTTTTGTGTTTTATGGTAGCATTGTAAGATTCAGGAGGAGACTTGGGAGTGGGAGTAAGATATGGACAAGCAGTGGCCTGAGATCTTTTAGCAAAGAGATGGTTATCTACTTTTAAAGGATAGAAAGTACAATGGTGGGGAGAATTTTGCCCCCATGGTTTGAGGTATGTATCATTTTTATGATTTTTTATGCATTTAAAGTTCTTGGATTGAGTTTGGAAGATTTTGGTATTTTTTCGAATGGTTATGGAAGGTTTTAGAGGCCTTTTTAGGGATGTACGGTATGAGAACGGTTAGGGGAAACCGTTAAAGAATCCCAAAGAACTGTTCAACTTGAGGTAGTGTGGTCCCACATGGTTTGCATAGGGTCTTCTAACCATGTGGGGAGGTCGTGTGATATGCCTTTGAGGTAGTATCATCAGCATGGTTAGCACACAGTTTGTCAAACCTGGTGAGATTACTGTGCGACCCATTAATGTTGGGTTCTTTTAAAAACGTGAATGCTTGGGGTTGAGCTAAATCACACCAAACATTATCCCACTCAACCCTCCCTTGGGATTTTCATTTTTCAAGGGTTTGAGGGGCTCTCTCACCAATTTTGGAAGCGATTTGAAAGGGTTTCAAGGAGGTTTTAAGGTGGTTTCTCCTGGGTAAGTCTCTCCTCTTGGATTTTCTTGATTTCTCTCTATATTTAATCTTCTCCCTTTCTGGGTTTTATAGATCTACATCCATTTAATGCTGATCTAGGGGGTTTTCACCCTAAATTTATGGTTTTAGGGCTTGTTAATGATAGGGTGGAGGATCTAGTGCGGTTTTAGCAGTACATTTTCTGGATTTGTGGTGTGGTTTTTTATGGGTCAATTTCTCCAGAACCCAAAAGGCAGGTGGCTTATCTCTCGACCCCAATTGTTTTGAACTAGTGACTTGTGTTGTAATTAATTTTTTTTATTTAAATAAATTTTGAAAATGATGTGCGAACTTTGTTGAAAACCCATTTGGTGAAGATTTGGGGGGTTTTGGGTGAAATGGGATATATGTGAAAGAGGGGTTTTGTTATGTGATTTTAAAATAAAGATTTTAATTTTTTTGTTGGTTTGGTTTATGAATATGTTTTGTGAAAATGGTTTCTAATAAATATGTGTTTTTATTGGAATGTGATGTGTCATGGGAAATTGTAGAAGGGTGTCTTTAGTAAATGAGTGATTTATTAAAGTGAATTGGCATGTGTTGGAAATGGTTATGGGCTTATTTTGTGGCCTTGTTGATCAATGATTATTGGTGATTAAGTGTTATAGATTTTTTGATTGTGTGGAAGTGGGTGGGAAGTCTCACTATAGAAGGTGATGGATAGTGGACAGAAGATCCACCATTATGGATAGTGTTCAGGAACCACTGGTAATTAGAAATATAGTAAACAAGTTGGGAGAATGTTCCACCATTTTGGTTTCCTTGTTGTGTGTTGTTTGGCAAGAAGAAATTGGTTGGGATAATGTGTTATGGTCATATGGCTTATGGAATAGTTTTATTTTTCCCTTGTTTGACATAACTTGGTAATCGTATGTTTGGCTTCTGGTAATAGTTTCACTATTTAATGTTTTACATAAAATTCTTTATATAAATGTGCTAATGGTTCGTTCCTAGTGGCGTGTGTTGGGAAGTCATCTCTGGAAATCCAACTCAGTATTAGTAACCACCTATGGGTTATAACTTTGGTTATTTTTCCGATGTTACGAACCGGGACACAGGTAAGAGAAGAACATCTCATTTTTCTAGTGGTCCGACATGATGCTTTGGTAATGTTGTGGTCCTTGGAGCATAGATCTTGGTGTGGAGCTATATATGGTTTCCTAGTTATTTGGGGTCTTATTGTGTAGTCTTCTACCTGGTAATATGATTTTTGGTTTGGTTGTATTGGAATTTGGAAATTGTTATGGAATATTCTGGTTATATTCTATAATTTATGGGTTGGGTTTCTTTTTTAACATGCATCATATAGATTTTTTGATAATGGCATGTTTGGTTGGTTGATTTTATATTAATGGAAAATCTTTCCCAAATGATTCTTGAAGCCTTTGGAATTTATTTACAGCCTTTCAAACCTGGGGAAAGTCACTTAAGGCCAAGTAGCATTCCTATTCCCTCTCAAGCCAATGGGATGGGGTGGGAGGTTACAAGTATTTAACCAATAAATTTGAGGGAGATGTTGTTCCCACCCATATTATAATAAAATCGTACATATGTGTGTCATAAGATAATAAAACAATAATCATATCATGACCCATTAAAAGATATGGATTTCGTAAACATCAAATCATAACCCATGAAATGATATGGGTATAAAATCCTATCATCATATAAAAGTATTTGTAAAAGAGACATGATTAATAATCATTTCATCAGAGTAGAAACCATGAAAAGAAGTTGGTTTCATAATAAGTTTATAATGGTATAACCCATGGAAGAGAAATGGGGTTCATAAGCAACATGTTATCAAAAGTAAAACCATTTAGATAAATAATAAGAATTATTTCTTTGGATCATATCTGTAGAAAATCATAAACTATATAAAAGTGTGTTATCCTAGTGGAGAGGGATTTTTAAAGATCACTTGGATTATTTCTTAAATAAAAATAATCATTATTTGAAAATATTTTTTTTAGACAAAAAACATTTTTAGAATACTTTTATTTAAAAAAAACTTTTAAAACTTATGAAGATTAAAAAATCATTTAAAACATTTCATGGGGAAAATAACATTTCCTCTTTGAAAAAATAATTTTAAATCATATAACATTTTGAAAACCTTTTTCTTTGAAAATAGATTTCAAAACAAATAAATGAATATTTTAAAATCATTTAATACTTATTTTAAAGATAAGAAACTCTTAAAATCATTTTAATTTAAAATAAACATTGAATTTTTTAAATAAATCTTTGAAAACCATTTAAAACACATTTTTATAATAAAATATTTTTGAAAACATTTTTCTTTGAAAATAGATTTGAAAACTTATAAAGGAAGATTAAAAAACCATTTGAAACACGTTTTAAACATAAAAAATATTTGAAAACATATTTATTCGAAAGTATATTCAAATATATCTTCAAAATCTTATAAATAGGGCTTTGAAAATCATTTAAAACACTTCTTGAACATAATTTTTTTTGAAAACTTTGTTCATTGAAAATAGTATTAAAAAATTTTAAATGAAGGTTTGAAATCATTGAAAACAAATTTTTAAACATAAAATATTTTTTAAATTTTTTTCCTTGAAAATAATTATAAAATATCATTGAAAAAACATATAAAAACATTTTTAGAAAACATAGTTTTTCAATAAAATGTTTTTCCGACCGAAGAGAGAAATATAACCGTAATATCTTAAGACCACATTCTTAATAATATTAAGTACCAAAGAGTGGGATAATGGTACAATTACATGAAGATATCATGAATAAATATAGTATAAGAAATATCAGGAGTATTCTTGAGGTATGGATCATAATATTTCATCAATGGGGGTATAATTATAAAAAATATCGATAAACAATGAGATTGCAAAGATAAACTCATACAAATTTGGTAACATTTTATCATAATCCCCTTGAAAAATAAATCTAAAAGTATCAAAAAAATAATGATATTAATGATATATCTTTTCAAGTTTATTTATATACACCTTTTAACAGAATATAGGTGCATAATAAAACATATGTCTCAAAGGAGGAAAATTCAGACAAAATTACTTTACAGATTTTGTAAATTTTTTTCCTTAAACAACATGAATTATAGATAATAAAATTAATTTTTAAATAGAAATAATTATAATTATAAGAATCATAAAATACATCCAAGTGTAGTATACACACCACATATATTAAATAAGTGGTGAACATGGATTGTGTCTTGCAGAAATAAAAGTGAGACTATAAATCCACTAACTACTTGAGTAAATTTTGAATCATGAGATCCATGTAAGAATAAAATTATTTGAAGATTTTAATATCACTAAATTAATTAGTTTAATTATATAACAATTAATATTTCATTTTATACACCACAAAATAAGAATAAGTGGTCAATATAGCATATATCTCACAAAAATAAAAGTGAGATGAGAAAACCCTTACCTTTAGTCTTGAATTTATTTATACACGTTCAAACCCACTATATGATAAATATACGTAAATTATAATTATGTCATAGAAAATATTTATTATATTTCACAGCATATATTATTTTATCATGACTTTATATTACCCGTTTATTATCAATTCCTTGTTAAATATTTGTTTTCGATAATATATTCTTTGTTTTTCATATATGTCTTGACTTGTTATTCTTGGTCCCCTTTCTTTGATGAGGATTTACTAATCTACAGAAATATAAACCATGATATAAATATCATATATATTATATATATATATATTTATTTATAATGACCAATAAAATATAGAATTAGAAAATGAGATACACTATTCATAGAGACAACAGGTCGTAGATACACATGATGGTTGTTTAAGTTTTATTTTCATATTGAAAGAAGGAAAGAAAATGATATATATATATATATATATTATCACTAAATTATAATTTTTATGTCATATATATCAAATATTTTTATTAAACCCACCATTAATACATTCCATGTAAAGTGTGAATACATTAAATCACTTTGAGGAGGCAGTAGACTACACGTCCACAAACAAAGTTATCATATTCTGACAAAATAGAAAGCATAAAGGTATGTGTTGTATAGTAATTAAATTAGCATAAAGACATCAAAAATTTCATATATATCCTATAAAAATAGTAATTTTAACATTTTTACCAACCTTGATAGGTGGTAATGGAAGAACGAACAACATTTGTTAGTAATGCGGTAGTCCTCCATATACACGAACGGTGATTGCGTATCCCATTTGATGGAAGTGTGTGTGAGTTTATGTTGTAAACATAACATAAAAACATAATAGTATTTTTATTATAATTATTTAATATATAACAATGTAATAATAAGAATTTAGTTGGTAGAGAAGGAACTAAATCAGAAGTTCTTTTTGCAGGATGTTAGCTCTACCTTGGCTAACTCCTTTTGGTTTACACAAATATGATTACTTGCTCAGATTTATTCCCAAATTTAGGCCTATATGATGAATTTAAGGAAGTTTGGAGCTTATTTGGGAAAGGTTTGGAAAATAAAAGTTTCTTGAGATGCGTGAATAAGTGAGGGGGTGAGTGACCTTTTATCAGAGGGGAGAGGACACATTTGAAATTTTTGAAAAGGATTGTGTGATCCCTATGTTTTTACCTACCAAGAGTCTTAAATGAAACAAAAAATTCTATAAATTAAGGGGTAAGGTAAAAATATTTCAATACAATGGGTGTTGGACATGTTTATTCTCATTGTTACAATTTATATTATATGTTTAGTTGTTATGTAAACTCATTTTTACCCGAACCACTGTAAGTAATTTTAATTACATTCAGTTATATTTATGGTAAAAAACTATTTTTACCTTATTAGATATTATAAATTATTATTATTTAAAATATGGAATAAATTTATCAAAATTATAATCACATAAGTGTCAGAGATGTATTTAAAATTAATCTCAGAGATGGGATGAGAAAACGAGTTTTTAAAGTTAATAAGATCAAAAGCTTGAAATTGTTTTATATCCAATGAAATAAATTTAATTAATTGATTTATAATTTATCTAATTATATATTTCTACCAAATTAAAATATAATTTAACTATATAGATAAATTAAACTAAAAATCAATTTTTAATTAAAATTTAGTATTTTTCAATATTCATCAAACAAAATATTTCATAAAAATACTAAAAATTCACCGTAAGATAATTTTTAAATTCTTAATTGAAAACAATGTTTATTTTTTAAAATTAAATTTCAAAAAGTGTCAAAAGTTAATTTTATTACTATTCACAGAAGGACATAAAATGTAATTCTTTTAAGAAAATAGTGTTTTCAAACTTATAATGAACTTACCGAAAATTATATATTTTTTATCAACATATTTTATTTCTATGAAACCATTAAGTAATATTTAAAAATTATTTATCAATATTCACATTAATAAACCAAATGATTATGTTATAATAGTATTTTTTATAATAATTATAATATTGAAAATAAGTTTTATAGAAACTCAGTATTGCGTGTAACGCAAGGTAAAACAATATTGCATGTAGAACGATATTAAATTGATTTAGTGTATAATGAATGTTTAACATGGTATATAATTAAACACAATATATGAAATAAATTTAATTTATTTGAAAAAAATGCTCATAAAAACTCAGGGTGTTACATGAATGACGTGGAAAACCTTAGAGTTGTCTATAAAAACTAGTTTTTCTTGCATGAAGATTATGATCAATATGTTTAGATGACATATTTAAAAAAATTTTAATTGGGAGTCTCACTAAATGATTTAATTTATTGTTCTGTATGATAATTGGATTGGTTAATGGGAGTTTTTTAGAGGTGATAAATCCTAACAGAAATGGTTCTCATTGGTTTTAGAGTTTTTTTATAATAAATAGGTAATCGATGCCACATGATATAGAAAAAGTAGGTGATGAAACAAGAATGAAATTTATTCCCACATATCTAGTGGGAGAAAATTTGGATAAGTTTAAATAAGAGAGAACCCCATTAAAAGGGTGAGATTGAGATTCCAATGAAGTTTCAAACATTGGATAGAAGAGTAATTTCAATTTGTATATTATTGTCTATTAGGAGGAGTAGTAAACATTGTAAATTTGTCTGGGATATTGTCAAAGATATCCAAAGAGGTATATTTCTAAAAATCCTAAAGGTTTATGTATTATTTTTTACAATTATAAAGGTGAACTTTTTGAAAAAGAGAGGATGATAAAGGTAACATTTAGTAGCATGTTTACAATGAGTTAAATTTTTTGATGCTGGATCTATTAAAAATTCATTCTGAAGGTTGTTATGATAGATTAATTTTACACACCAATAGATTATATTATATAGAAAATATATAAATTCTATGTTATTCTAAAATAGGCCTCCATGTTCAATATTAGTAATAAATAAGTGTTGAATTTGTCTTATGTAATGGAAGAGGAGGACCATGCCATAATAAAATGAATTTTTATGTTCTTTTGTGGTTTAAAAAACATGGAAAATACCACATTGTGGTTATTGTGCATGTTAAGGATGAACGATAAGGTAGGTGACACTATTATATGGTTTGTGGTCATGGTTGTTAATGATAATCCCAATATAGGAAAGTTGGAAGGGGACACATTGTGGTGGTCCTCAAAATGGAATTCTAGAGCACATATACAACATAGTGAACACCCATGTGCGATGTAAATATATATATTTTAGATGTGGCTTTAATATAAGTTATGGAAGATAAAAATTCTCACATTATGTTTTACTATAACATGGAATGTTTTGTGGTGAGTGAAACGTGGAAAATTGTTTGTGCCATTTCATAGAGGAGTTGGTATGGTCAAGATTTTATACTACATTGATGTCCTAAATCTGATAGTGGTCAACACTTTTAGGGGAGATAGACCATTCCGTGTTGTTGGGATTTTTATCCTAATTGTTTACATATAATACATGAGTAATACCATTATTTTCATGGTAGTGGTAGTGAGGATTTGTTTTTCCCAGGCAATTGAAGTGGTGGTTGACATTTCTACAGGATAAAGAAACATGTATAAAAGACCATGAAGGTGGACATGTCGAAGTACATGTCATTCTAGATTTACAAAGACCTTGTTGTGGTGTTATGAGGAAATACATAATGGTGGGTGTGTCCAGAGGAGATGCACTAAATGTATAGGATTTAACTCTAATGATGATTGAATGGTTCTTAGTTATTATATAATTAGAAGCCTCAAATTTCATCCATGATTCAAGTAAGATTCGACGGGAGATTGAAATGATTCAACAATGGAATTGAATAGAAATTTTACTCCATGATGTCGAGTGAATATTTTTAACTATTAATTATTTATGGTGGATTATAATTATGGATTAAATCATAGGGAAAATCATAGATGAGTTTCACATAGTTTTCAAGACCCATAATGATGTGACATGTGGTTAATTTATTTGTCTAATGACCTCTTTTAAAATGACATGGGATTTAATTGTACATTATATACAAATATATAATATATTAAATAGTGTAATCCAAATAATATACCTATATAAAATGAAATATCATAATATATTTATAATATTAAACAATATTGTTAAAACATTGATGTTAAATTATCAATTACAAAATGAAGTACCAATACCACCAAATCAGTTAATAAAGTAAGAAGAAATGAAATATATTAGTGTAAGTATTAATTATAAATCAAATTTATCTTAGATAAAAAGGGAGGAAGATTCACCATGGTTTTCCCTAGACTTTGACCAAGGAAAACTCCAACATTTTTAGTTTTAGAACAACCATACATTGGAGAAGCTTAATCTTGTGGATATTTCCATAATAATGATGCTAGCCGAACTAACACCTGGAACACCAACCATAGGTAATCTAATGATTTGGTATTAGGTCATAAGGGGTTATTTAAGTAGAAATTAAGATTAAATAAACAAGTAATAATATGTTTATATATAAATATATAATGAATTTGTATACTTTTTGAAAATTATTATTTTCTCAAATCAAATTGTGCTTTTAAAAATGTATTTTTGAAAAATTAACTCTTTTTTTCAGGTTAGTAATTTTATTTTTGTTGAATAATAAAAAGGTATATTAACACTATATTATTTAGTAATTGATTAGAAAAAAGAATATTTAATATACCAAAAGTCACTTTCCTATAAAATATTTCAATATATTTTATGTTATTAATTAAAAATAAAATTTATAAATTTTAAGATGTGAATTTTATAAAATTAAATTATTTTTTAGATTTATCATGTAAATATTATCTGATGATGAATTTTTGGGATTTTCTAAAAATATTGGGTTTTAGGTTAATTTGTAAAATACAGTTTTTAGAAATAACATGACTTTTGTGACATTATTAATTTATAAGTATAAATTATAAATTCATAATACCTTTTTATAATGAAAAATATAGAATTTATAAGTAAATTTATAATTTAATAATTTTCTTATTTCAATTTATAAACATATATTTTACATTTTAGAACTTAAATTATATTTTCTTATAAAATATTTTTAAATATATACTGCTTTTAGTATTTCAAAATTAAATTTTTATCACTTTAAGAAATTTTATATAGAAAAGTATTTAAAATTTAGAATAATTAGTTCAAAATTATATAATAACAAGAATATTATTTTTAGGAATAAAGGGTAAATTACTTGGGTAAAAACTATTTAATATGCCGACAACCAAAATGTTTAAAATGAATAACTTAAGAGGTAAAGGGACTAACATGTTAAATAATTATGTTTAATTGAGTTTTTTTGGTGTTACATTAACTTATATCTCCCCTATCTATTATTTCTCAAATTTTTATCCAATTTACATTATATTGACTTCCCATTATTGAAAAGTTTTTGGAATTTATAAAAATTCCATCATTTACCTCTTAAACAGGGACTACACTCCTCACTTCCCCTCACATGAAAACCCCCTATGTTCCATCCAAAATATTCTAAAATCTATCATAAACCCTAATACATTCATTAAATATGTTTTTTTCTTCTCAAAATTCCATCTAATAATGGTTTAACCCATCCATAAAAGTGATAATTCATGTAATGAGGTACAAAATTCTAACCACATTGCTAACTTTTCTATTTCTTTATGTGCATTTATTCCTCCTAAAATTCTATTAAACCCTATTAAAATGGAAAAATAAATATCAATATTATAATTATATTTTATTATAATGACTTTATAAACACTAAACACTATTTCTATTTTTATTTAATAAAAAACAAAAGACAAATCGTGCATGTGGGAAGGTCACCACTTCCACAAAGTAACATGTTACTTTTCCTTCACTTCCTAACATAGATAATTAAAAAGGGAATTAAATGTATAATTATTATTCTTATTAAATATATAATATTCTAAAATGGTAAAACAAATTACTCCTCTCTCCTATTCTATGAAAACAATATCATCATCCAAGTGTACATGTGGACTACCGCCTCCATGGATCAATGTATTCTTCTTTTCATTACCACCTACGATGGATGGTTATATGAATGAGTTTAAAGGATACATATAATATTTATTATATAGATAAGGGTCTTAACACATATTTAGTAACCTATTAATTATATGAATTAAAAAAAATCATTATAAAATTAACCATCTTAAAAAAAAGTCTAAGAAGAAGAAAAATATTCATATTTTGAAATATTTTCATATATTTTAATTATTCTTTTAATTAATTATAATTATGATATATCACACAAATAAATACTAAAAATGATAATAATTCATATATTATAATGAAAATACAATTTAACAACAATACAATCATCCATTAATCACGACATGTTCGTGATTGAGTCAGTTAAAACATATATTAATTAATAGTATAATATGATAAAAATATTTATATAATTATTTTTTTGTTTCTATAGAAACAAAAAAAATCAATATTTAATACAAAAAATTTAAAAACCAGTTTTTTTGTTAATAAAATCATTGGATCATTCTTATTTTCAATTTTATCTTCAAGGATATAGAATGAAACAATATCTAAAGTAAATTTAAACGTAATAAATCATTATAATTCATTTATTACTGTAAATTTTATTATATAATAATTATTAAATTTGAAATAATAATTAATACCAACACTTCTCTTATGAAACCATTACAAATGGTAAAAATTACAAACACCTGAAATGTGAAATTAAGTAAAAAATAACTAATATAAATATATATAATGATTATAAATAAAAATAATAAATATTATTAGTTATGAACATGGCTATAAAATTAATTATTTAGATATTTATTTTTGTTATATGGATATATAAATCACTCTCATGGATTTCCATGGTATAAGTGAGGGGGTTTTGTCTCATTTTCCACTGCATGGGACATGTTTGATATTGTTTAACATAATTTATTTTATATAGTTTATTAATTATCCAGTTAATTTAACATATGAAACAGTCATTTATTTTATGATATTTTTATTTCCATTTCATGTTCTTCCTCTCAATCTTATTTGATTCTTATGTTTCCAGTACCATAAGGGTTTCAAAAAAATGAATTTATGATTCATTCGGTAAGAGTATTCTTTAATTGAATATAATATTCAAGTATTATTTGATTCAATCATTCCAATATTTTATATACTATTTCTTATTTTTCTATGGGTAAATTAATTCTCATCATCAATTACCACTTCATTGAATTTTTTTCTAAAGTAAAAGTATAGTATTGGAAAATATATTTATCATTCTTACTAATTAATATTCTCTTCCATGTGAATGTTTTTAATATTTAAAGAGTTTTATTTAATTAAAATGGATCATTTTGTGACTTTTATTTTCATAATAATTTAATTTACACATTTTATGAAATTAATTAGTTTCAATGTTTCTTTATTGTCCATTTTTGTAAAAATTACCTAACAATATTAACAAAATAACTTCTATTAATTATTTAACACTCTAGATTTTTCAATTTATTTTTCCTTTTTAGTGAAATTTCATTTGAAACTATTTATAATAAGGTTTTAAAAATTTCTATATTTCCCTTCATTTTTGAATGCAATTTTTACTTCATTTTTTGAAGTACTGTTTAAAGTGTTTTTTGAAAGGTTTTTGTTTTCACTTCTATTTTTCCTCTAGGGTTTATATACCACTAGGTGACGTCTTTATCACCATATATATGTTATTATGATATTATTAATGTTATAAAATAGGGATTTTTGAAATACAATGATTTCTTATGTTCATGTTATGTGGTGTTTTAGAAATTTTCTAGAAACCCATTATTTTGTCATTGGGTTCATTAAGATATGTTTAATTTTTTTCAGTGGCACACATATGTATTAATGATATTATGTGGGGTCTTATGAAACTATCCAATGGATTTTTATATGTTTATATCTATTGATATTTTCATGAGTAGACTAAATTAGTGTTTCTTCACAATTTCCTGGGAATATTGGGTTTGTTCTCATTTTGTGGTGTGGATATAATGAGTTTTTTCTCATGTGAGCATGATTGGATTGATAACAAATATTTTATTAAGATTATGGTTATTCCAAATTTACAACTCTTTTATCAAGTTATAATTTTTTTTAGGATTAATTTTATTTCCTTGAAATGAAATGTTTCCTTGATTATTGCTTATTTCGAATGTATTATACACTTTTATGTCATCCTCAAATTCTATATGATTGTTGAGACATATTTTGAGGAATGTTGTGAATTTTCTGATTCCTTAATGATATTTGTTTTTTTATATTGATCTAACAGGTTTTATTATTATAATATATAGTCATATGATTCTTTATGAAGATATTTACTCTTTCCCACATCATCTCCTTCATGATAATGACCAGTAACATTATGAAATGTTTTCCCTTACAAAAAATATAAACTCACCCTTTTCTTATGTTTCCAATACCCATATTACAAATATGATTATATCATATGATATATCTAGAAAAGTGTCTAGAGGAGCATGATTATAGAGAAATGTTTTCAAGTGTTATAAAATAATAAGTTTATATAACTAATCTCAAAGACACTAAAACTTTTAGTATTTGGGTTGTAATACTACTTTTGGGATTTATTATCAAAATAATGGCATTATTATAATATTTATGTTATGTTTATATTGGTTATCTATTTCATTGTAAAAAATGGAAATTAATAAGGATCATAATGACGATAAACCAAGAATATAGATCTGTATATGATTTTCTGAAGCGAAGAAATTGGAATTACAGACGAGTTAATGGATGGAAGTAGAAGAAGAAGTTGGAACACATTGAAAATCATGACATATGAGAAGGGGAAGGATTTTTATATGAAACAGAAAAGTGGGTTGATGTTTTAGGAACTAAAATAGAAGGTTTCATTCTATAAATTATTATGAAATCATGAATAAGTCTATTCAATAGGATATCACAACAGGTCTATGAATAACAATACATGAATTGATTGACACCCATCTACACTCAGTGAAACCATTATAGAATTACTGGTGAAGGTTCCAACATGTCAATAAACTATTTAGAGATCAAATATTTGTGGTATGATAAAAGGAGGAGGAAGATGAAAATGAGAAAACAATGTGACTTGGGTGAAAATTATTCAACCTTAAACATTGTAAGGAAATGATAATGAGAAATGAGTGACCAAGTACAAAAACCATTTGATTAGTAGTGAGATTTTAGTTATTTAGTGCACTGAAACAACATTTTTTATAATCCTTTGGGGATCCTAGTTGGGGTAAAATAATTAAATAATTTATGTCCCATTTACTGTACACATGAACACTAAAATATGGTAATATTATAAACACGTAATATTAAATAATATGTATGGTTATATGAATTGAATTAGATTAATATCTAGGGGAAAGATCATAAAAAGTAACCGTGAAGGTTAATTGGACAGAAACTATATAAGGAAAATGTGAGTTTATGGAAAAATTGATAATTGGTTAACACATTTCATAACCTAATTCACCCACCTTATTAGGGAAATATAGCTCTAGGATTATTTATATTATGACACATGTAATTATCCTTGAATACATTACTTCATCATTAAGCTATAATATTTCTTCTTTAGGGTTTGGTACCCATAGATATACCTTCATACCAACTGTTGATAATCATATTTTGATTGATTTAATTTGAAAATATGTATTGTACTTTGACACCCCTTTAATTTCATAATAATATCCATAACACTTGATCTTTTTTATCACCATATGAAATTTCATATTTATTAAGATACTCCTTGAATTGATATGACCCAAATTGTTATTTGAAATTATTATTGGAAATCTAAAATGGTTGCTCAAACCACACATGATTCATTTATATTGTCCCTTTTCACCTCTGTAATTTAATAATTCACTCACCTGAAGGATCGTATATCTCGATTAGACCTACAAAACTCTAATAATCAGTTAAAAAATTAATTGATTTGGGGAGAGAGGTACTTACCATAATTCTTCAAGCAGAGTATTTTGTTTGGTCATAATAATAGCCTACTAACATGACCATATTATTTATATGACTTAAATAAAATATTTTATGAAAATGTATGAATATACTTTTTTAGGTTTATATTTTGATATTTAGGCCAAAACATTAATTGAGAAACACATATCCCTTTCAAATAATGGTCATTTGTTTTATCATATATGTATATTATTAATCAATAATAATCATTAAATATATTCCACTAAATATCCACATAAAATAATCTTATAGAAATTTAATACTTTTATTATATTCATAACATAGGAAAATAGAAATATTGAATGGGATGAGTTTAGATTCTTAGAAAGGGTAACATATGTGATAAAGATAAATGATTATAAGTGAAAATAAGATGATCATATGAGTAAAATCAGGATACATATAAAAGTTAAACCCAATAAATCATGGATAAAAAATCATGGCATAACATAATAGTGCATCATGAAAATTTGACATATCATTGAAACAAGTCATACTTGTGAATAATGGCCTATTCGTAAGAAAAGAAATCATAACTAGTGGATAATGTATCATAATATATTTATTATAGTGGATAAGGATTCCCTTATCTATTTCTCTTGATGGAATAGGTTTCAATCACCTATTTCCTTCAGTAGATCAGGACTCACTCACTTATTTTCCTAGGTGGATTGCGTCATCACAACTCATTTCCCATTATCTCATGATATATAAAACATTACTTAATGAATTTATGGGTGATATAAACCCCACCCATCATCATCCATACATATATGGTCCACATAAAATATATAATTAACATATCAGAAAGAACCCATGTTAAAAAATTTGGTTTAATATTCCTTTCTAATAGAATCATATAAAGAAAAAATTTATAATTTCATCAGAAATAAAAAAATGATATACTATTTCAAAATAAATGTGTATCCAATGATATTTAGTAACTTTATTGGAAAATATTATTCAATCAAGATAATCAATCATATGGTATTCACACCACATATATAAAGGTTATGCATTTTAGTCAATAATTTCCCTAATCAATTAACATTACGGAATGTAGGTGAGTAACCTTCAATAAAAGAAATGGAAAAATGGTATTCATAATGTATGGCATGAGAATAAAATTTAAAAGTATTCATAGTGGATGATTATAAAAAACAAAGGTAGTGATGGATTGAATCTTTAATAGAAAATAACTTTATATAAGCCATCCACAAAAAGAATGTGGAAATTTGAAAGAGATTATAAACCCAATGTAACAAGGGAAACTCAAAAGTATTTTAAAATATATGGAAAACATCCTTGCAGAGAATTATTTGAATATTATAACACAAAAGGGATCACAAATAATATCCAATAATGGATCCCTTTTTAATATTGATGTAAGATACAATCTTCCATGTCACTTTCAATTGTAACTTTGGAAAAAGGGAAGTGAATGATTTTTAAAACATGTAATTTTAAAAATAATATCCAATAATGGATCCCTGAAAATGGAAAAAAAATTATATAGGAAATGTGGATCCAAAAATAAAAAACATAATTACGAAAGGAACTCTATTAATACTTTTAACATACATTTATTAAAACCTATATTGTAAAAAGAGTAATAAACACATATTTGTGTTAAAAATTTATTTTTGAAAATATTATTATTAAATAATATTAAATAAAATATATTTTTGGGATTACCCAATAATTTAAGAACAATGATTCAGATAAAACATTATAAGTCAAAGAAAGTATATTTGAGCAATACAAAACCCTTACAAGAAACATACTCTATAAGGTAAGAAATATTAAAATATAATTTATGTGCTAGGAATATAAATCCCTAGAAAAAGGAAAGAATACAAATAATAAAATCAAGGATATAATTTACCAAAAATATATGAAATAATTATAAGAGAATGATGATAACTTAATGAATAGAAGGTGAGTTACCAAAAATACTTACTACTGGGGTAACATTTGAATAAATCTCTATTTAAATAAGGTAATATGATTTTTATTAGTATATACCATTAATTATAAAATTTTATGTTAAAAATTACCTCTATGGGTTGTATATACACCATACACTAAAAACATGGTGCACTGAATGTACTTTATCACATTGAATCCAAAATGAGACACAAAAAACCTTCACAACTTTGGTACCTTTCATGTCCAAGGAAATGAAAATGAAGAACATGATATCAATATTAAAACCCCATTAATTTCATGAATATAACAAAATATTCATTAGTTAGTAATAAAACCATATAAAATAAATTTTGGTTCAAAATATAAAGCATGCCCCATGAATTTTAAAATTATACAAAAAAACCCTTACGTTTTTTCATGACTTACCTGAACATAATTTAAACTTATTTCATAGAAAACATAGCTATATTAATCAATTAATTGAAAAAATAAATCATATATATTTTCATTTACAATCTTTATATATATTAAATCTATATATGAATTCTAGTTAGTAGGTTTTTACCCATTTTTCCACATTTGGTGTTTATAGTTTGATCATTTATGTTAGTTTCATAATTACGGTTTCCATATTCATTATTATTAAAAAATTAATATTTAATAATTCATTATATTTAATTTTAAGGATTATTTATAATAATTTTTTATGTTTTAAATTTCATTCATGATTGTTTCATTCTTTAACCTTGAAGATGAAATGAATAAGAATAATGTTTTTAGGATTCTTGACAAACAAAATGTCCATTCTAAATAATGATTTTAACACTAATGTTACTATTAATGAACCCAAATAATAATAATAATTTTTATATTTATAGAAAATTATACCATTATTTAAGTTCCCATAGTCATCCATGATATAAATTCATATTTTTGATCAAATAAGTGGTTAAACGACTCAAATATGAAAATTACATGATTAATGGAAGATTATAGGGTGGTGTAGTTTTAATTATATTATATGAGAACAATATTTATTATATTCAGTGTTTATTAGTGTAATATATCATAATTAGAAGTAATTATAAGAAGAAAAAATAGATATGAAAATATTTCATAACATGAATACAAAGATTTAACTCTTAGTAGGCTTGTTTTAAATGATTAAATAAAAGATGATAATTTGTTGATCATTTAAAATTTTTATAATTAAATCTTAATGATATAATAAAAATCATATTTATATAATAAAACAATTATTTTGAATTTCCAATAATGAAATTAATCAAAATTTAAACAATTCAATTATGGATGCGGTAGTACGCACTCACACATAAGCAACACTTTTTTTATTTAATGGGAGGAGAATATATAATGGTTATATCATAATTATCATAAAATTTATATATATTATTTATAGTGATTATATTATATAAATATTTTTATAATGGTTTCAATGAGGGTGGATGAGAAGAATAATAAAGGAAGTAAAATGATATCTAATACATATGTTACGACTGTAGATCTTCTCTTTAAGTATCCTTTGGAAATGAAGGAGTGGAGAAATTTTTTTGTGGATATAGGATTTCAAATGTGTATAAGGGATAAATAATAAGTAAATTGGGAATAGTTTCATGAGACTTTCTAAATTGGGGTGTGTATTTGAAAAGGGTGGACGTGCGATCTTTTTATAGATGGACGAAGGGAAAAATATTTGAAAAATAATGACAAGTATGGGAGAAGAATGAAATTGCATGAAATTTAAGTGAGTTAGGTGGCGTAATATTGGTGAGACATGTAGGTATAGATTTATACCATAGAAACAGTATTATAAAAGGTTTAAAATTTAAGTTTATTTAGTAAAATTTGAACCATTTTAGATTACCTTTTGTAACACTTGTTAATCTTGCTTAAAATTTTACAATTGTATTTATTTTCTAACTAAAAATATAGGATGAATCTTGTTTAAATTTTTTTAAATGGTGAATCAAAATTTTTACGCCCTTTAATCGAATTCATTTTATTAATATTTTAAAATTATCTTTTATATTAAAACATATAATGTGTTTTAAAACTATTATTGAAAAATTCCATTTTAATCCTGTATTGTTTTTAATATTATGTAACGTTGATTAATAATTAAATGAGTGTTAATTTATTTTTAAATGTGTATAAGCACCATATTATAGTTTAAATTTAATTTTTTGAAAATATACAATATTTGTAATTGTATCATTCTTTGAAAAATAATTGTTTTACAACAGTTACTAGTTTTTGGGCTAAGTAACTCATTTTTGTGCCTAAAAAATAAATATTTCCCCATTAAATAATTTTAAAATTAAGATTAAAAATATTTAAATCATTTTATATGTTTAAATTTTTATAGGAGATAAAAAACTTTTTGAATATAATTATGTATTATACATATAAATAATCTCAAGAAACATCTGGGTGTCTTCTATGCATAAAATCAATATATTACTTTCCTACTAAAAACCATTTGATAAATATTAACTTATTTTATTATATATATTACAAAAAATTTCTATTTAAACCATTTTAAACATTATATTTTAAACTTCATATTACATGAAAATGCTTTTTTTTAAAATATAATTTTATATGTAAAATGATTTTATTTGTGATTTAGCTACACTAATTGGATATTATCAATGAATTAGTGTTAAAAAATAAATTTCTTTATATTATATATATATACATATTAATTAATTTATGTATATTTTTACACAAAAAATCTATGAATACATTTTAATAGTTATAGAAAATTTCTGTGTTCATTGTGGTTCAGTTTTACGTTTGATGATTTCTATTGAAATCATTAGGTTCTAAATGGAAAAAATATTCAATTGAAATTATTAAGGTGTTATATTACCCCTTAAATAAATTTAATCCTCATAATTTTAATGATTACTCCTTAATGAATGTATTTGAGGGTTCTCCAAACATATTCATCATTCGAGATCAAACTTCTAATATGCCATATACCTTATTATCTTTGGGACAATCAGGTTATTTATGTTTCCTAAAAAACATTAATCATTCATCAAATCATATATAAAACTGTGTATATATCCAAATAATACATTCTTCATAACATTCCTTTTGAAAAACCATTTGAATCTATAAGATATTAAATCACATATAGGTTATACATTCCTAAAAAAATTAACACCATCTTTAAAACTCAAATGTATTAATCACTTGTTTATATAGTCACAATATTGTTAATATATATAATAATATTAAAAATGAGAAAATATTCACTAAAAATATCATAGATCAGATTTTTATTAGTTTAATAATAAATTCTAGAGTTTTAAATACTATCTAAGTCAATTTTTAAAAATTAGTCAATCTTTTATTACCTCAACATCAAAAATATATTAAACCTAATAGTTATCCATTCCTAAATCACGTTTTCTCAAATATTTATCTCTAAAAATATTAAGCTATAATAAAATCACTTTCCAAAGTTATTGATACCATGTAATATATGTTCTCCCACCTTTAAACTACTAAAGAAAAATCCTATAATACTCAAAACATATAGAATATAACAAAAAATAATTAATAAATATCAATCACTAATGAAAATAACTGAGAGTATCAAAATTTATTTCCTATTAAGATATGAATGACACTAATTTATGTAAGACATAAAAACTAATATTTTATTTAATAACACGCATATACTAAGATTCTATACCATTTAAGTTTTCACCACTATGTGAGAATAAGAAATATATTTTTTCTATATACAAACATTTCTCATTTTTATTTTCATGATCCTGTTTAAAAAAATTCTAAAACCCAAAATGGTTATTAATAAAATTTGTGTAAATGGTCACATGAATATATGAACTCCATTGTAATATGCCTTTTCCAGGGAAAACATTACTTCATTCTTTTATACGACAATTTTAATCTAATTTACCTTAGGTTAAGTTCTCTTATACTTCTTAACCTAATATGTTAAATTAATTATCAATAAAATCCTTTATAATTTCTTCTAAATATAATGGGAGAAAAAAATGTATATGTCCCAAGAGTGTCAAACTAGGGGTGTAGTTGGGAATCATTATCATGTACTATATAATTATTGAGTTAATGCCCAATAGTCTCTTTTTTAATTTATTACACCTAGTTAGATCTATTATAAGGCATTTACCCACATATAGTATCTTTATATCGATATAATTAATAATAGAAAAACACAATATCAATTGGTCAAAAACATTGGGATGTTATCCTTTGATCAGAACTCTCACATAGAATTATCCTTAGGGTTTTAACTAAATTTGTCTTTTCCCAATACATAAAATATTTAATATTACATCAAAAAATATAAAGGTTCATCTATTCCTTTGAAATTATGATAAATCGAAACTTATCACTCCTTAATGAAATTTAAACTCTTATCTTATAACATCATAATATCCAAATTTATCTAAAAACTACGTTAATGTCATCTATAATAGAAAACAAACATGGATTAGTAAATTAAAATAATCAATGAAAAATATTTCATTATAATAAATTCCAATTATCTTTTAGGTTTATAGTTTTAGATAATTTTGAAAAAAAATTAAGTAACAAAACTCAAGACTTTTTCAAATAACAGAACTTTTTACCACTATATATGAAACCAAATAATCCATAATAAGTCTTCAAAATCTCCCACTAATTTGAAAAATAATATACTCTTATAATCATTTGTTAATATTCTTATATTCATAATCTATGGAAATTAAAACATAGAATGGGGTGATATTAGATACTCTTTATGGGTAAATATATGTGATAAATTTTTTTGATCATAAGTGATCATTAGATGAGAATATGGGTTGAATTTGGATACATAAGAAATTTATATAAAACAAATCATAGATTAGAAATCATTGAATAACATATGATTCCATCATGAAAATTCGATAGATTATAAAAACAAGGCATACTGGAGAACCACGACACACTCATAAACATAGAAATCATGACATAGTGAATTACATATCACAACATTTTTCTCCTCATAGACCAATTCTCACTCATCTATTTTTCTTGGTGGATCAATATTCAATTACCTATTTCCCTTAGTGTATTAGGCTTCACTAACTTGTTTCCCTTGGTGTATCAAGTCATTACGAATATTTTCCCACCATTTTATATGATATAAAACCTTGACCAATTTATTCTAGTGTTATATAGGACCCCACCTATCATCATCCAAATAAATTATTACCAGATAAATTAACTCATTATCATATAATAAAGAAAAAATAAAGTGAAAATAAGTTTCATATCCCTTTAAAATGAAATCATATAATGAATACATTTATAATTCCATCAAAAATCATAACATGATATATTCATGTAAAGTAAATGTGTAGGAAAAGAAATTAAAAATAATTATTTCTAAATACCATTCATTAAAAATAATTGAGCTTATTGTATTTACACTATATATATAATGGGTGTATTGTTACTTCAATAATTTATCCAATCCATAAATATTATGACATCTAGGTGAACACCCTTAAATCAAAGAAATGGAAATCAAGGAATCTAAAATGAAAGGAATTAGAAGAAAATTTATTCATATTCTTGGTGGATTGTCAGGAAGGAAAAATATAGTGATGAATCATATATTTTATAGAAACTAACATTACATAATCCATTCATAGAAATATGTTGAAAGGTTTCAAAAGAACGTATTGGTAGTGTAACAATGGAAACTCATAAATATGTTGACATAAATGAAAAAAAATTACAAAACGAATTTCTACAGACTATATCACATAAGAAGAGATAACGAATAAAATTATTTTATACCATGAGTTAAATCCACAAAGTTATATATATATATATATATATATTAATTGATAAATTATGTAACGTATATCCCCTTAGTGTAAATACTTTTAAATATGAATAGAAAAATAGTGGTTAAAAAATAAATGATTTTTTAGAATGTGTTTTTAACATTGAAAAAAATAAAAACATACATATAACATTCAAAAGTAACTTTAAAAAAGGTGAAGGAAAAGATTTTTAAAATATATACTTTTAGAAAGAATATCGTATAATTTATCAATGAAAATGAAATAAATTTTTATATTGGAAATGTGGATCCAAAGATAAAATATTTGATTATAAAAAGATATTTTTTAATATTTTTAAAATATTTTTGCTGAAGACTGTATAAAGAGTAATAAATCCTTCTTTGTATGAAAAATAAATTTTACAAAATTGGAATATAAAATGAAATGTGATAAAACATTAGGTCGTTTGAACCCAACCATAAAATTAAAAAGTTCAAGATACAACTTTACAACCCAAAGAAAGGACATTTGAGTTATCAACATCCATTACGAGTAACATACTTCAAAAGGTAAGAATTATTATATCATTATTTATGTGGTAGGATTGTAAATCCAAAAAAATTATATTATATCACATAAAAAAATAAATGGTATTATATACACAACTTATATGAAATAAGTTCATGATAATGATCATAACTCAATGAAAGATAAATGAGTTACAGAAAAACCTTACTGCAGGGGTAACAACTGAATCTCTCATCATTTGAAGAAGGAAATATTATTTTGATTAGTCTATCTGATAAAATAAAAAAACATGATTAAAAATATGTTTATGGGTAGTAGATTCACCATATAACTAAAATATTCTTCATAAAATATAGTATGTCTCAAAGAATTAAAATTGAGACCATGAAAACACTTAAAATTATTTATATATTTTCAATTGAAGGAAAATTATGAAATAACATGACATGTCTCTAAAGACCCCATAAATTTTATGAATATTTAAAATTATATTCATTAGGGAGTAATCATTCCATATAAAAGAAATATTAGTGAACAATATCAAACATGTCTTTTGAATTTAAAAACAAGACAAAGAAAACCTTACCTCTTATACAGACTTGCAATGACATAATTTTACATTCCTATATAAAAAAATAGATATCTTAATAAATTGATTCATAACCATATTCATATAAATTAAAATTTAAACTCTACATATATAGTCCTTATATCTATTAATTATAGTTATTTTTTTACCTATTTCTCTCACTGAGTGTTTATAGTTTGATCATTTGTACTAGTTTCATAATAGTGGTTTATGTATTCATTATTAAAAAAAACTTAATCTCTAACAAGTAATTAAAACCAATTTTAAGTATTATTTATAAAAATTTATGATCTTTTAAATTTATTTCATGAGTTTTTTTGTCTTTATCCTTTAAAATCAAATCAATAACAAGAATGTTTCAGTGATTTTTGATGAAAAATGATTTTATTAATTAATGAGTTCAATAATAATGATAATATTCCGGAAAAAATAATAACAATATAAATATTTCTATAATATTATACAAATAATTAATTTCACATTCTCATCAGAGATATAAATTCATATTAGTGAACAAGTTGTAGTTCAATTGCTCCAAACATGAACTTTCTTTGATTAATGGAAGATTTTGTTGTGGTTTAGTTGTAATATAATTATAAATGTAGAGTAATTATAATATTTAGTGTTTATTAAGTTTATATATTATAATTTTAAGGAATTATAAGAAGTATTATTGTATATTAAAATATTATATAATAAAAGTAAAAATATTTCCTATTAGTATGCTTGTTTTAAATGATTGAATTAAGGATGACCATTAATTTATCATATCATTAATAGGTTCTTAAAATTTTCATAATTGAACCTTTAGGATATAATAAATTTAAATTTATATATTATTACAATTCAAATGATCAACCGTGGATATTATTAATGAAATACTAAACATGTCATTCATGAAGCTGGTAATCTATACATGCACATGACTGATGTTTTCATTTTTTCCAGATTGAATGGGTGGAGAATATATAATGGTTATACTATAGATATAATATTTTTATATTATTTTTAATTATGTCATTAAATATATATGATTATAATCATTTGGAGTGGGATGGATGAGAAGCATTAATAAAGGATGTAAAAGGGTAATTAATACTCACATCTAGAATTTTGATCTTCTCTTAAAGTATCTTTTGGAAATAAAGGACCTGATGTACATTATTTTGGATATATGATTAAAACTTTATCTAGGGTATATATATTATGTTAATTTTTTATATTTAATTGGGAATTTTTATTTAGTTTCATGTCATTAAAAATGGTGTAGGTGAGCTACTTTTATATATGAAAAAGAGGGGCAAATCATTGGAAAGGAATGTTAGACAAGGTATACAATTATAATTTCACGAGAGTTAGGTGATTCAGGTGGATATAGTTCAATGATAAATGTATATATGAATTTAAAATTTTAAAAAAAATTTATAAGGCCTATGTGCCAAATTTATTTTAGTAAAATTCAAGCTGCATTAGATTAATCATTTTAACCCTTACTAAATTAGACTGAAATTAAACCATTGTAATTATTTTATCACTAAAAATATAGCATTTCCTTATTAAAATAAATTATATGATAAATCCAAATATTGAACCCATTTTATAAAATTAAATTTCTAAATATAAAAAATTATCTCTTAAATTAAAATAAATAACGTGTTGAAAAACAGTTTTTGTAGAAAAATATTTTTTTTAATCATTAAGTGTTATTTTTATTATTTAACATTTATTAAAAATTAAATGAGAATTAATTTATCTATATATGAATCTAAAAATCGCATTAGTCTCTTAATTTATAATTTATAAATTGAAATTCTAAAAATACATAATATTGAGGAAAGTATCATTCCTTAAAAAATAATTATTTTCAGTGGTAAATAGTTTTTCACCAAAGTATATATTTTTTATGAAAACAAAATAAAATAAAACATTTTATATAATATAAAATTTATGATTAAAAATATTCAAATCATTTTTTATTACATAATTTATAAAATATAGGAAAATCTCCTTTAATATAAGCATGTATAACGGATAAAAATAATTTTAAGAAAAATGTTTGTATTAAGCATACCAACCTTGTAATAACTATACAATGTATGTTAAATTATTTTATTGTATATATTATTAATACTTTAGATTTAAACCTTTTTAAGCTTAATATAGTAATCTTAATGGTTCATGAAAATTGAATTTGTAGTAAAATATACCATTACATATAAAATGATTTATTTTGTTATATAATTATACTAGTTGAATTTTATGAAGTCATTAGTGTTGGAAAAGAAATTTATTTATATTTATATTTATATTTCTCAGTTTATTGACATAAAATTTTAGACTCTAACTATTTATCTATATTGTAATTTTTATATACTATTTCCCAATTTAGTGTGGTTCGATGTTCCATGTGAAGAAAGCTATTGAACACATTAGGTTTGAAAGGAAACAATATATAATTTAAATTCTTAAGGTGTCATTATGTTGATTAACCAAACATTTTCTTATAACTCTTTTACAATATTTATTTGTACCACGGTAATATTTCATAGTAAGTTGTTTTCTTTAAAGTAATTCAATAGCTTGCGCTACACCCTACACCGAGTTTGAGGGAACCACCACTTACCAAACTAGCCATTTAAAGAATGGTTATGAATAGTATTAATTGAATTTTGAATTTTATAGACTCCATATAATTTTAGCATACATATTATGCGTTTCTTAGACATAATATAAGAAAAATTCAATTTTTTAGATAAAATATGTATTTTTCAAAAAATGCAATTTTACCACCTTTAAATGGAGAACCCTTTTTAAATCCAATATTCGACTCATTTATATATTAAATTTGTTAAAATAAACTTAATATTTAGAAATGGGACGTAAAAATTTATTTTGGTTAAAATTTTGATACTTTTCTGATAACTTTCATATTTTGATGAATAGTGAAAAATATAAAATTTTAATTAAATAAAATTATTTTAATCAAAATAATTTATAGTGCTAAATTATTAATTTGAGTAGTTTAAAAGTATTATTAGATTATATTTTTATCATTTAATATAATTCAATTCATTGTAAGTAGTTTTACATTTAAATTAGACATAAACTCGTCAATATTTTAATAGTTTTTACTTCTCAAAAAACCCCCTTTCTCGTTTTGACAATGAGAATTCATTTTAAATTAAATAATTAAAATACTATGTTTTTAATTTGGTAAAATAGACATAATTTTATAATTTTGAATAATAAAATTAGCTTATGGTGAATTTTGGGTATTTTTCTGAAAACTTTTAATTTTTTATGAACAGTGAAAAAACACTACATTATTGTTTAAAACTGACTTTTTATTTAAATAATTATTTATTTTAGGTAGAAAGAGATACATTATACCTATATAAGTTTAATCTAATTCATTGTATTCATTTTATAATAAAATTAGATGTATAAAATTGTAGTGAAATTGTTATTGTCTTTTACCCACCTTCTAGGCATGTTAGCAAATTTGCATAAAACGTAATTTTACAACTTCTGTGAATTGAATTTCAAAAATCTAAGAGAAAAGGTTGGCATCAGTAAGTAAAATGTGGTCTAATAATATATAAATAATTTTTGGATAATAGTAACTTTTGACTTTTATTTACCATAGTTAAAAGTAAATAGGGAAATTAAATGTAAAAATGATATTATATGTCACGACCCGTCCCCTGAGGCCCATCTCGTGACTACCCCACTCTCTCCTTCCGTAGGAAATGGGATGGAAAATAGAACCGAGGGAATTTACCTAAAACTAGTAAGTCATTACCTTTTTAACCTGTACGCAAACACAAACAAGAACATAGCATGATATGAACTCAAGTAAACTGAATAGTGAACAGAGTGAGTATGGTAAGTAAAAGGGGCCAGAGTAAAAGCCCAATAAGAAATTACAAGAAACTGAATGTATAAGTAAACTAGAACAGCTCTTGCGATCACCCTCCAAGGATCCTACCTGATGGGTAGGTACAGCTCTCGAACAGTCGTCTCTACGGTACGCCTCGTCTAAGGTCCACCTCCGAGCTACCTCCAGTCCTGGTACTCTCACCCTCTGTCTGCGTTGTCTGCCATCTGCACTAAACACAATGAGGTGTGACCATAGCCCATGAATGGGTGAGTATAACAATACTCAGTAGGGACCTCGAGACCCTCATGGTCTCAAAAAACCCACAAAGGATAATCCACAAAGCATGAAATCAACTGACTACCCAAATTAGGTATATACCCATACATATACCTAAGTTAACAAGTATACCCATCTCAATCATGAGGAATCACCAAGTCCAACTCAAAATACCCAAGCTCAACTATTTCACAAATGAAGGAATACAGAGAAGGTAAGTACCACATAGGTACGCCACACAGAAGAATACCACCAAGGTATTACCACAAAGGAATGTACCACTTAGGTACGAACGCAACCCACACTAGGTATAACTTAGGCAAAATTGTAGAGATGATTAGATGTAACTAATGTATCACCTTACTATATTAAGAGGCATACCCACAAAGGATCTCTAATCATCATCAGACCCACATTGGATCTCTAGGTGATGAACCACACAGGATCGCTCGGTGCTGACCCACACAGGATCGCTCGGTGTTGACCCACACAAGGTCTCTAGGTGTTGACCGACACCTGATTGCTAGGTCCTGACCCACATAGGATTGCTAGGTGATGACCCACACAACATCGTTCGGTTCTGACCCATATAGGATGGCTAGGTGCTAACCCACACAGGATCACCCTTTATTCCTCTCGTCACAGCCAGCTATTGGGTTCTCGCACTAGGCTTTCTTGTCTCTGGGAGGGTCTGCCCCTCAAACCACTGGTCGATACTCCAAATACCATGTAGTATTACAAATAAGTATCTCAAAATACCGCCACATCAAAGGGGTCTCAATGCAACAGACGGTGCGTCAATTGGATCCCCGATCTATAAGTTCTTAGCCTTTTTTTCCTGAGGTCCTGATTGAATTCGTGCTTGATCCAACCCAACCATTCCTCACTTTTACCCAAAAGTTTAGTGAGGTATACCAAAATAACAGTCTCTCTCTTTGATTTCTGGCACCGTAGACAGTTCACCAAATGGAGGTCTGGTTCCAATGTTATATCCAAAAGAGCGTAATGGGTCGAAGTAGGTTTGGGTCCGGTCCGACCCGACCGGACCGACTCGGACCGACCCAGCCCGGGCCGACCCGGTTTGGGTCGATCCAGCCCGACCCATTGGGTCCGGCTCGGTCCGCGGTGCGGCCCGGCTCATGCTGGGTGGTCCGACCCATACTAGGCTGCCCAACCTGGAGGCCCGGGCTGTGTGGTGTGGCCACGAGGCCACAGAGGGCTGAGAGGCTGCGGGGCGACACGGTAGGCCGCGAGGCGGCGCAACGAGGCCGCGGGGTGACGTTGGCCACGGGTGGTGAGGTAGCGTGATGGCACGAGGCCGTGGGTGCCTCAGGGTGGTGGAGGCCGCAGGTTCCGCGAGGCGTCGAAGGCAGCAGGAGTCATGGGGAGGCGGATGCCGGGGGGCGGCTAAGGCAGCAGGTGGCGGAGCGCCGTGGGGCGTAGAGGGCGTGGGGCGGCAGAGGCCGCGGGCAGCAGAGTGTCGCGGGGCACAGAGGCCGCGGGGTTGTAGAGCGTCATGCCTTCACCGGCTTCAAGCTGGACTATCATCTCTTCATTCATCACCTTCATCGTGGTTCTCGAGTTCCACCGGTGCCAACCGTGGGTACCAGTCTCCGTCACCATCGCAAAGATCACACAAAAGATGCACAAGATTTGCGGAGGGGTCGGGCCATGTTTTTTTGGGACGTACCCTCCATGTTAGGATGGTAGCATAGGACTCAAGGAATATGATTCAATGTGAGAGGGAATATAAGTTTGATCAAATTCAAACACACCCCTACATTGTTAGATTATTGACATTGATGAGAGATATCGAAGATGTCAACGTTCATCATGCCCGCCACATGCCTCCGATCCGAAGCTCGTTCATCGGATAAACGCTCTTCGATGATGGTGGTTCTTCATTGTTGAATATGTCCACCATTGGAGGATGTCTCGAGGAAGAATTCAAAGTCATGCGTTGACCTTATTCCTTGGAGGAGAACTTCATTGGAGGATGTGTTCTTCTATGTTCTCCTCTTTCCAACCCTTTCCTCTCAATTCCACCAAAATGAAAAGTAGACCACATAATAGAACAAGTTATCTATAATGTTTTTTGGAATAATTTCAAATTATCTTAATTAATTAGTTGATGAGTTGGTATAATTAATTAAGTGGGTGGCAAAAATAAAGTGGGGGAGTTCAAGAGGGTTTTATCCCATAAAGAGGGGAGTTCAAGGGGGTTTTAGCCTCAGTTGGTCCCCACCACCATATCCCACATGGGAGGTTAATGCTGGTGGTCCCCAACTCCATAACCTCACATGGGAGGTTTAGTTCTGGTGGTCTCCACCTCTCAAAATCCACATGGGACTTCCAAATAAAATAAAATGTAACACAATATTATTTTATTTTATTCTTTCATGAAAAACTCAAATTCTATCTGTCACCCTCAACCTGTTGCGGTCATGGTAAAGGTCCCCTTAAGATAATAATAACACTGTTAGTTCAACGATGCTCTCGTATTTCAATTCTGAGCACCTATTCAAAAGTTACAAAATCCCACTCACACGTTTACTGAATGTACCCAAAAAATGTTCAAGAATTCATTACAGGCACACCAGGCATTGTAATCACGCACTGTCAATTTTCACAAACTTGTAAAATTCTCATTTAATAAAAAAAATTAAATGGAAATTCCGGGTCTTTACATAATCCCCACCTCAGGGCTTTGCATACCTGTTAGTCACAACTCAAACTAAGGGAACAAGTGGGGGTACTGAGCACGAATCTGGGCCTCCCGCTCCCATGTGCTTTTCTGGAGGTTCTCATGCTATGAAAAAACGATAACCAGAGGTATAGATTGCCCACAAAGGACCTGATCTAGTCGATCCTCAATCTCTACTGGAACCTCCGTAAAAGTCTCCCCATTGTCAACGTCCAACTCGCTATGATGGATGATGTGAGAAGGTTCATGCACGTATATCCTCAGCTGGGATATGTGGAAGACGTCGTGTACCTGGTGCAACTAAGGTGGAAGAGCTAAGTGGTATTCCACCTCACCAACTCTGCCGAGGACCTAAAAAGGTCCGATGAAACTCATAGATAACTTATCGCCTCAGCCAAATCTCTGCAAACCTTGTCGAGGTAAGACCCGTAGAAAGACATGGTCGCCATCCTAAAACTCTAGAGGTCTACTTCTCATGTCGGTATAAAACTTCTTCCTGCTCTGTGCAGTCTTAATCTACTCCTGAATGATCTGCACCATCTATGTTGTAGCCCATACCATCTCTGGTCCCATGAGTGCGACTCCCCTTGGCCAGTCCAGCACAAAGGTGATATGTAAGGCCACTCGTAAAATGCCCCAAAAGGTGACATCCCAATGGTGGAGTGATAGTTGTTGTTCTATGAAAAATACACCAAAGGAAAGTAATCCTCCCAGCCGTAACCGATGTCGTGGATGCAAGCGCACAACATGTACTCGAGGGTCTGAATGGTCCACTCAGTCTAGAAATCAGTATGAGGATAAAAGGTGGTGCTCAAACGAAGCTGCATCCCGAAAGCCTCCTTCAACCCCTTCCATATCCAGGAAGTAAAACATGCATCACAATTAGAGACAATCATTGAGGGTATTACATGTAGCCGCGCAATCTCTTGCACATAGAGGTGTCCCAAGCTCTCTACTGAACCCTTCTCTCTAATCAATAGGAAGTGGGCCCACTTGTTGAGTTGGTCGACGATCAACCAAATCGAGTCATGTCCCCTGTATGTATGTGGAAGTCCTATCACTAAGTCCATGGATATCCCATCCCACTTCTACTCTAGAACCTCTAAAGGATAAACGAAGCCTGCTGGTACCTGATGCTCCATCTTCACTTGCTGACAAGTGAGGAACCAAGACACAAACTATTCTATTGATTTATTCATTCCTTGCCACCAGTGCTATCCTCGGATATCCTTGTACATCTCTTCCACACCTGGATGTACCACTAGAGGGGATTTGTGGAACTCCCTCATCACTTCCTCCCGAAGTGACATTGGTACCATGGTATGTCCTCTAAAGAGGATGACGTGCTCCCCACCTATAGAAAATCTATCAGGTGCCTACCCTGAGGATATCTGAGCACGTAGACTATCACAGTTAGCATCCCCACGCTGCGCCTCCCTGACTCACTGAAGAAGTGGGAGAGTGACTATAAGATACTGAAGAAAAGATTCTCCTTCACATTCCATGAAGGATATCTATAAAGTGGCCAACTGCTCTGTCGCCTCACCTAGTAGCTCTATACTAGATCTATGGCTGAGTGCATCTGCTACAACGTTCCCCTTCCCAGAAGTATATACTATCACAAATTCATAGTCCTAGAATAACTCAAAGACATCATCACTGTATCAGGTTCAGGTCCTTTAGAGAGAAGATATACCTGAGACTCTTATGATCAGAGTACAATGTAAAATTCTCACCCATAAAGTAATGTTTCAACATCCTCAAGGTGGAGACCATTGGTGCTAACTCCAGGTCATGGGTAGCATATTTATTCTCATGCGGTCTCAACTGTCGAGAACCATAAGTGATAACTTCTCACTCCTGCATCAGGACAGACCTGAGCCCGGTCAATGATGTGTCGTAGTAGACTACATACCCTATGCCCTCCTTTGGAAGCCTCAAGATGGGGGCACTAGTCAGCTTCTACCTCACCTTCTGAAAACACCGCTGGCATCTCTCCGACCACATGAAGGGTTTCCCCTTCTTTGCTAATGCTGATAAAGGTTCTATAACTCTTGAGAAATCTGGCACAAATACCCGATACTATCCAGCCAAACCTGGAAACTCCATACCTTTGTCCCACTCCTGGGTGGATCTCAAGCAAGTGCCACCTCAATCTTGACTAGATCTACTGCAACACCATCCTCCGATATGACATGTCCTTGAAAGTGAACCTCTTGGATAGAAAACTAGCACTTCGAGAGCTTACCATACATTATCCTCCTCAGTAGTCGAGTAGATCATATTGTCATCGATGAAGACTACTACAATGTGTTCAAGATATAGCTGAAAGATCCTATTCACGAGTCCCATCAACACTACTGGAGAGTTGGTCATGATGAATGGAATAACCAAGAAATCATAATGGTTGTACCGACATCTGATAGCCATCTTCTGCAGAACTTCATCTCGTACTGTGAGCTGGTAATAGCCTGAGGTGAGGTCTATCTTCGAGAACCACCATGCTCCCTTTAGCAAAACAAAGAGGTCTTTAATCCTCAGAAGTGGGTACTTGTTCTTCACGGACACCTGGTTCAGGCGCGATAGTCGATACAAAGACTCAAACTCCCACATGCCATCTGGGTGAACAAAATCCATGCTGCCCAAGGTGAAACACTGGGCCAAATGAATCTCTTCCCCTACAAGTCCTCTAGCTGTAGCCGTAGATCATGAAGCTCCGTGGGAGCTATCCGATACACAGGAGTAGATATCAGTGTCGTCCTGGGGTACAATTCAATGTAAAAGTCCACCTCTATGTGAAGAGGTAGACCTAAAAAATCATCAGGGAAGACATCCACATACTATTCCACTACTACAGGATAAATCAAACTCTCCACATCAATCGCTCTGACGGTAAGGCTAGCAAACTGATGAGTGATCGACTTCAATCTTCTCTGGGTAATTCCATCCTTTGCTGCAAAGGCTCCCTTCTCACTAGTGAAGGAAAACCTTGCCCCATCTGTGCGGATACACCACAATTTTCGCCTAATACAATAAATCTAAACATGGACTGTAGATAACCAGTCCATACCCCAGACGACTTCGTAAGGCCTCAACGCTGCAACTAAGAGATCCCAGCGGAAGCTCTCGCCTCTTGGAGTAAGCTCTCACAACCGGCACCAGTGCGTAATCGTCAAATCCGCTCCTGTAAGAGTCTCTAGTTGTAATGATCGAGCCAACAGGTCCATCAGAATCTACGATCTCTGAACGAGGGCTGTGGAAATAAAAGAATGACTGGAACCTATGTCTATACGTACTGTATCTAAGGTGGATTAGACACAGATCGTACCTTGTATCATCTCCGAAGAACCTTGATCATAGGGTTTAGCTTCCTGGAGTTGGGCTCTCCCCTATCCATCAACTCCCTATGGTCGGGCTGGACCTCCTAGTTGTGGTGGACATATCATCTTGAATCGTCACCCATTGAAAGATGCACAGCTAGATCCTCTGCCACGTCTTCCTTCTCCCTGCATACCTCCTCGGTCGAATATCTTTCTCTACCTGGGTGGTCCTTCGACCATCTACTGATCATCTGTACGGTGGGTCGGACAGTCACGAGCCATGTGACCCTGCTCGACACTTGTGTAAAACTGCCCGCTCCTAGCATGACTAGCTCTACCTTAGTTGCTTCACACAACTGACCCTGAATCCAGCTGTCATCCACCAGTAGGTTTGGTCCTTTTAGACCTCTATGTCATCTATCTACTACCAGCTGCAGAGGACTCCGCTAAGTGATGACTGGTAGTGGGTCTTGCTGCTGGGGGATGCTCACTAAGGAAAGTCTCCACTAAAAGGTCTCTCTCTAACACCCCCACCTGTGTCGGGATGCTGAGTGAGATCATTGAAGACCTGATCTCCCACCAGATTCCTTGCTCGAAGGTACGAGACCTGAAGAATGGGTCCTGAAAAATATTTGTAGAGTAGTGTGAGAGGTCAGTGAACCTCACTGAGTACTGAGCCACAATCATTCTTCCCTGCTACAGATGAAGTATCTTCTAAATGCGCACTGTGCAAAGAGTCGCTAGAACAAACTCTTCCCAGAACATGCTCTCGAAGTCTGCCCATAGAAGTTTCACCTCATCATGAGCCTAAAGCATCAAGCTACACCATCTACCTACTTCTTCCTGTAGAAGACTAGAGGTAAGGATCACCATGAGATTAGCTGGTGTCCGTACCAGTTAGAAGACACTCACTACAGCCTCTAGCCAATCGTCAGCCGCCTATTGGTCCATCTATCCCTTGAACCTGGGTGGCCTCAGGTGCTGGAACTCATGCAACGCGCTCAAGTAGCATGGCCCCTCTACTACTGGGGTTAGTGTCATTAGTGGCCCAATGGGTAATGGTACCACTAGTGCCTATACTATAAGAGGGCCCTGCATTGAGGCCTCATCACTCGGTGGGATATCAGTGCATACAAATCTTGGAACCCTAGATATCTGTCTATGTGGAGGCATCCTAAAATGAAACAGGTGCACCATGGTGAATATGTTATACATGGTGAGCTGAATCAAAGAGATCAAAAATAAAACTCTTTAAAAAAACACATGAAATCAGTGTTTTCATGAACATAGTTATAAATCAAGTCAGGGTCTTGGTGTATCGATATGTTGACCACCTCACCAGCACTGGATTCCCAAAACTGATAACCACAGTCACTACATTAACACTATTTCCGTTAAAAGATTAGAGTCTTATGTTATATGGTAGAACTGACTCCTCTGATACCAATTTGTCACGAACTATCCCCCAGGGCCCATGCCGTGACTACCCCAATCCCACCTTCCATAGGCTAAGGGCTAGTGACTAGCACCGAGGGCGTTTCCCTAAAACTGGGAAGGTATTTCCTATATAACCTGTAAGAAAACACCATTATGTACACAACATTATAAGAAATCAAGTAAACTGAATAGTGAACAGAGTGAGTACAGTATGTAAAAGGTTTCATAATTCTAGCCCAACTGGAAAGTACAAGAAAATTAAAGTACAAGTAAACTAGAACAAATCCTGCGATTACCCGCTAAGGATCCTACCTAAAGGGTAGGTACAACTCTCAAACGGTCGTCTCTGCAGTACACCTCGTCTAAGGTCCACCTACGAGCTACCTCCAGTCCTAGTACTCTCGTCCCCTATCAGCGTTGTCCGTCGTCTGCACCAAAGACAAAGAGGTGTGGGTATAGACCATGTAGGGGTGTGTATAATGATACTTAGTAGGGACTCCAAGACCCTCTAGATCTCACAAAATCCACAAAGGATAATCCAAAAAGCATGAAATAAAGTTAAAACCCAACTTAGGTATATTCTCATACATATACCTAAGTTATCATGTATACCCATCCCATTAATGAGGAATCACCAAGTCCTAATCAAAAGCACAAAGCCCAACTATTCCAAAAAGAAAGGAATGCCGTGAAGGTAAGTACCACACATGTACGCCACATAGAAGAATACCACCAAGGTATTACCACAAAGAAAAGTACAACTCATGTACAAAATCAGGTCACACCAGGTATAACTTAGGTACAGTAGTAGAGAATATTTCATGTAACTACTGAATAATCTAAATCTGTTAAGAGGCAGACACATGAGGAATCTAAAATCATCATTAGACCCACCTAGGATCTCTAGGTGCTCACCCACATAGGATCGCTCGGTGCTGACCCACACATGATCGCTCGATGCTGACCCGCACAAGATCACTCAGTGCTGACCCCCACAGGATCACTTGGTGCTGACCCACATAGGATCACTAGATGTTGACCCACATTGGATCTCTCTTCATTGTTCTTTACACTTCCAGCTACTAGGTTCCCGCACTAGGCTTGCTCGTCTCCAGGAGGGTCTGCTCCTCAAGCCACTGGTCGATACTCCAACTACCATGAACTCTCACTAAGAAGTATCTCAAAGGACCACCACATCAAAGGGGTCTCAACGCAAGAGACAGTGCATCAATCAGACGCTCGATCTGTAAGTTATTTTCCGTATTGTCCCGAGGGCCCGGTTGGATTCACACTTGATCCAAAAATACCATTCCAAAACATTACGTAAAACTCCAGTGGTTTACACTAAAGGGACCATCTCACTCTAAGGTTTCCGACACCGCAGATGGTTTATGAAACGGATGTCCGGTGCCAAAGATATGGCCAGAAGAGTGTATTGGGTCGAAGTGGGTCCGGGTCCGGTCCGACCCCGCCTGGGCCGACCCGGTTTGAGTCGACCCATCCCAAACCGATAGATCTAGTCTGGTCCATGGTGTAGCCCAACACACTGGGCGTCCTGGCCCATCCCACGCTCGGTGGCCCAACCCGCGGTGGGCGGCCCGACCCGCGCTTGGCGGTCCGACCCGCGCTGGGCGGCCCAGCCCGGTGGCCCAGCCAGGGCGGCGTGGTGGGGTCGCAAGGCCGCGGATGACCGCGAGGATGTGGGGTGGTGCGGTACACCGCGAGGCGGCTGGGTGATGCTGATGAGTGGAGGGGTCCGCAGGAGGCGAGGCCACGGGGCGGTGCCGCGAGGCCGCGAGTGCCGCGGGACGGCACAAGGCCATGGGGCGGCAGAGGCAGCGGGTGCCACCGGGTGGCGGAGGCCATGGGTGCCACAGGGCGGCAGAAGCCATGGGAGCCACGGGGCGGCGGAGGCCACAAGTGGCGGATCTCCGTGAGGTGTGGAGGCCATAGAGCGGCAGAGCGCTTTTCCATTGTTGGCAGCCGGCTTGACCGGCTGCCCTTCATTCATCTCCTTCATCACGGTTCTCGAGTTCCACCATTGCAATCCGCCAGCACCTGTATCCATCACCCTTGCGAAGATCACACAAAATATCCACAAGATTTAAAGAGGGGTCGGTCCATATTTGTTTGGCATGTACCCACTGCGTTAGGACAGTAGCATACGACTCAAAAAAGATGATTTGATGTGAGAGGGAATTTAACATTGATCAAATTAACACACAACCCTACCTCATTTGATTATTGACACCGATGAGAGAAGTCAAAGTTTTTGATGTTCATCGCACCTGACACACACCCCCGATCCCTAGCTCGTTCATCGGATAAACGCTCTTCGATGAAGGTGGTTCTTCGTTGATGAAGATATCCACTGTTGGAGGATGTCTCGAGGAGGAAGTCAAAGTCGTGCATCAACATTCTTCATTGGAGGATCCCTTTGTTTGGGGATGTGTTCTTCCATGTTTGCCTCTAGCCAACCATTTTCTCTCAGTTCCACCAAAATGAAATGTAGCCCACATAATAGAACAAGTTATCTATTATGTTTGTTGGAATAATTCTAAATTAGTTTAATTATTTAATTGATTATTTTGTATAACTAATTAAGGGGGTGGCACAAATAAGTTGGGGGAGTTCAAGAGAGTTTTCTCCCATAAAGAGGGGAGTTGAAGGGGGTTTTATCCTCAGGTGGTCCCCACCACCAAAACCCACATGTGAGGTCATCCTGGTGGTCCCCAACACCATAACCTCACATGGGAGGTTTAGTTCTGGGGGTCTCCACCTCTCAACATCCACATGGGAGTTCGAAATAAAATAAAATGTAAAAAAAATTTATTTTATTTTATTCTTTCACAAAAAAACCAAATTCTACCTTTCACCCTCGACCTACTGCAGTCAAGGTGAAGGTCCTCTTAAGCGAATACTGGCTCATTGAGTTCAACGGTGCCCTCAGATTTTAATTCCAAGAATCAGTTCAAAAGTTACAAAAACCTGATCGCACGTTTACTAAACATCCCCCCAAAAAGTTCCGTAATTCATTCCGGGCACACCGGGCCTCAGAATCACGCACCGTCAATTTTTGCGGACTCGTAAAATTCCCATTTAATAAAAAACATTAACTGGAAATTATGGATCTTTACATTATAATTACCCTAACACATGTCCTATTTATATTGGATAATTTTATTTTGACCAAAATCAACCCGAGGAATAAAATATGTTACTTTTTGTCCAATTGGATTAGATTATGACATTTATTATTATTTTATTTAAAGATGAGTTAAAAGTGTTAAATTCAAAGTAAAATAACTAAACCTTTTTTAATATACGGTTATACATAATATAAATTTGACAATTAATATTCATTATAAATATAAAAATATTTCATACATAATGTATTTTATTTATATTTTTTAGACATTAAATAATTAAATTTATTTTTTATATAATGATGATGTAGTAATTACCATATTATTGAATGATTAAAATAATTGATATTATAAATATTAATAGAATTGTAAATTGAGACTTTTGATGAATTAAAACAATTTTAAAGGTTAATATTAAATGTTAGGGTAGATTTAATTTACTTTTTTAGAATAAGTCAGATTGTTAAGACTTTCATGAAAAAAATACTAAATAATGCCAAAATGGACCTAAATGTGTTTTTAAAACAAATACTATATTATTAAATGATACAATAGTCCTAAAAATCAATGGGTTAGCCAAAGGGATTATATAATAATATATATGTCATTAATGAACCACATGGGGTTTTCTTGACATTTTACTGTATGTTTATTAACCATATAATATAAAATACAAGGAGACATGGTAAATGTCAAACTATTTAACCAAGAGTTAAATCTAAACGATAATGTTAATATGGGGACCTAAACCTATATAAAACAAATTGGTTGAGAGTTTTTTTACCCAACCCTACCTTATCCTAAAAATAAATCTCTTTAGAGCCATTATAAACCGAATATGATTGTATAATATAATAATATTTCAAGGTTTCCCTAAAGTGACCCTCACCTCTCTTATAAAAGGGTACTTCCCCCTTCTCTAAAAATAACACCTCGAAAGCACATTGGCTCGGAAAAAACCTACTCAAGTTTCCTCAAAACTACCCTAAATTCAACTTAGAGGACTTACTGTGATCCGAATGGAAAAATATGGATCCCTTTTTATCAAATCAAAAGGAACCACCCAAAGAAGATGTCATAATTTAATCACCTCTTTAAAGATTGTTTCTTCTTCCACTTCCACTTTATTTGTTGTTTCCATACCAAAATAATAACTATAATTAATTACATATACTGTGATGTTATTATAAATATGTTACAACCATATTCATTATTCTATCCATTCAATGAATGTCCAAGTCACCATACGTGCGTACATATGGCTTACCGTTTCCACATCGTAGTGTAGTTTGTAATTCAACACTTAATTAATTGGATGGCTATAATAATGAGTATAATTGATTTAAATAATAAATATAAAATGTTAATGATTATATATATATGATATAAAATCCAAATAAATATTATTTCACAATCAATAGAATGGTATTTTTTCTCATGCGTACGTACGTATTACCGTCTCCACGAATGCGATGAGATTCATTCCCCATCGTAACCATTCAAGAATAATTTTCAATTCATGATTAAAAATAATGTTTAAAAACATAATATAATTTGGGATATGAATCAAATAGATATTATCCACAAAAAACATGACTTATGTAACAAAACATATAAAGGAAAACAAATCAGTTAACACCCAAAACAATGGTACTACTGAAATATCATGAACAAATAAATATTTGAAGATCATATATGATATCAAATTTATGTAATGGTTATTTTATAAATTAATAACATTGATTTTAACATTATACAGGAGGTTAACATACCCCCAACTAAGGAAAAGTACAAGGTAAGGGGTTTTCATATCAATTCTTATTCTTGTGAGATTCATGTAAATTGCCACTATTTTCTATTGTGTGGTGTGTGTACTGATCATGATTATATTATTTATGTAATATAATTTGATTTATGGGTATCAAAATATTCATTTAATGATACTTATTTCACGGGGTGTATGTTTTGTACGTTACCAAATCAGTAAGATAATTTCTAATTTTGATTTCCACTCATTGTGTTTTACGCAAACTTCTTTGATTATTTTACTCCAAGATTATGTGTAAAATCAGTATTTATTTACTAATGTATTAATTTATACTCCCCATAGTGTGGATATAATTTTGAGACACATAATCATTCCATTTATAAATACTAAAGTCATTGATATGAACTTGATTAGAGTAATCTTAACTCAATTTCCATTTATTATGTTAAATGTCCAAGTCATTGGTGTTGTTTTTACAGGAATATGTGTGAATTTACTCTGATTGAGTTACAAAAAATATCCAATCATATTGGGTGTATTTATATTTTTCACACATAATTATGTCATTGATTTATCCATAACATGAGGATACAGTCTTTATAAGGGATTTCATCTCAATTAACATTCCCTTGAGACTTCTTTGTTGTTATACACAAATTCAATTTTAGCTGGTGTATATACTGTACTTTGAAATAGAATATCATGAACCCATTTATTCTCATTATATTATAAAGTTTTTATTACCTAAATTATTTTTATTCAATAATCTTTTTTTTGGTTCAGAACTCTAACTAAAATATCATTTTATATGTTTTAAAGATTTTTTTTTTCTAAATCATTATCATTAATGTCGATGTTTTTTAAATGGATTTAAGTATTTATTTATATGGACATTAATATTTTAAAATTAAAATTCCTTTTAAATGTTTCAAATTGGTATGGGAAACTTTGATTGAAAAATCTATATTGACATATTCTGGATAAATAGTGATACTTTTAAATGTTTTCATGAAAAAGGGGATATTTCTTGCAAATAGTTTTACTGATTATTTTTAACTATGTCAATATCCTTCATTATTATTGATTAAGGTTGATACAATCTTCCATATTGTATTGAATTAGTTATGTTTGACCGTGGATGGGCTATTTTTATACCATTTATTGTTTGTGGTTAAAATATTGACATTTTTATGTTAGTTTTAATTCGAATGTTTAGATTATGTTTCAACCTTTTCATAGGAGGAATTAATTGGACTTAGTAAGTGATGGGTGGATCCCTCTATATCTCCTCGATGCATCTGTAGGTCTCATGAGATAAAATAGTGTCCTGGAACATGGCCTTGAAAAAATATTTATTTGTAGTCTTGGTACGAGGCCTTGACAATGTGGTTATGATGTCCGACATTATGAATTTCATCATTATGAAATTAGATATTGATATTACATGTGATTATTCGACTCATATAATAACCATGTGAAAAAGAAAATGGAATTATTTTATTCATCTTTCCCATATTATGCTGAAGTTTAAGTTTAAAAGGCTCATGTTTTAGTCCTGTACATTTCCTTAAATGTTTATGTTTTCTTATGATAGTTTCTGCTATATTGTTATCCTCACTGAGAATTTGAGATCACCTCTTTCTTATGTTTTATTTTTCCTAGGATGTGAATAAGTATATTATGATTGGCCCATAAGAATAGGATAAGGGATATGAGTGTGTTCAAAGGAGACACAATGTTGTAGTTTTTCAATTTCATAATGTAATGTAAAACTTATGCATGTATCTAATAATTCCAAGGCTACTAAAATGATTGGTCTTTTGGGACATGATTCCTTGTATCATGCCAATGTTATGTAATAATGCACCGACTCTAGTTAGATGTGGTTGGGGTGTTACAGTTGGTATCAGAGGATGTTTAGTACAAACCTTGGAAACTAGATTTTGAAAAACTCTAATTAGAGAATATTAAACTAATATAAACTTTGGGATTTGTATATAAGAACATCCAATTTTTTTTAATGTAAATATTATATGTGTTTTCCAAGAAATAAATCCCTGTCTAGAAACGAGCAGGTAGAGGCAGCTTTGGCACACATGTACCTATGGGTAAAACCTGAAAACCCCACTTTGAGCTAAAATCAAATGGGAACTCATGCACGACAATGGGACTTGCTGCACTCTTGGTTAAGACACTCCCAAGGGATATGCATACGATAATTCACATTTTATTTACAAACTGATTTGAAGGATTTTAAAATATGATGAGAATAAATAACCTTGGTTAATCTTAAGGTGTTTTAGATTGAGAATATGGTGTAATGACATTCTATAAATGATTTTATGACTATTTTTACTCACACAATGCTTTCTGGATTTAATTAATGACTAGATGACAAGGAATTCATAGTAACATTGAACATGATGTACTAGGTGGGCATAGTGGTGGAAATGAGAAAAAAATGAAATGTTGATAGGCATAAAATATATCGTGTTCATACCGAATTAGTTTTACAAAAATATGATCAACAACATATATATTAACCAAACCCAGACTCAACAAAGAATTGAAAGGTGGTGAATGATAAGAGCTCCATCAGTGGACCCATAGAGAAAAGAAAGCTCTATTTCCATTATATAGGAAATGTGGAAGGTGAAACTCAAGAAAGTGTCTCAATAGAACAAAGAAATGCTTTATATGTGGGAACGAAGGATATAAAGTAAATAATTTCTATGGAAAAATGAATATTACTATGGAAATAAAATACAAATGATCCCATGAATCCATTTAAAGTCATTTTCCGTAAATTTAGGGGACTTGGGAATTACCCTAGTCAATGCCCTATTCTATAGGATAAACTCATGGTCACAGAAGAACCTATGTGGAATAAATGGCCGGAGAAATGTTTAAAATTATTAGTAAACATTGTTTATGGGATTACTTTGGAAGAATTTTATATCATATGTATAACCATATAGTTTGTTATGTGAAAATTCTATCCGTGGAAGAATTATCTATTCTTTTTTTGGATATAGTTATAAATTACCATTTGGGTTTATATGATCCTTGAATTTGAGGCAATTATAGGTTATTAATTTCTGGGATAAAAATTTGAGGTATGAGATTAAATTTGTGGTTAAATTATTTGATAGTTATTTTGAGAAATATATCTCATTTTGGTGATGTTATAAATGATAGTTTTTGAAAAAGGACAACACGGAAACCATGTGACCACCCGTCGCATCAGACAAAGCTGCAGGAATAAAACCCCCAACCAAAGTGTGACTGGGATTTATCACCTACCACTGGAATACGGGATGTACCTAGTCAGTATGACTAAATATTTATAGTTAAATGATTTTATTTATCATTAATAAGTTGATTTGTGATCTTATGTTTTATCAAATGAATATCCTTATTATAGGAGAATGATTTGGTGATTAAGGGATAAATGTTATTTTGGAAGACGTTTGCTCTGTTGGAAACACTATATGCCTAAGGAAAATAGAATACTATGAGATTTCATTTGAGGAGTAATGGAGGATTATTTTTATTTTTATATAATATATTTTTTTATAGAGATTCATGTTATTATTGTAAATTATTAACCTATCATAGAGAATATGTGATTTGGTTAATTACACTTTTGTATGAGACTTTAAGGGAAATTGATATTATTTGGAGAAAAATATAAAAATTTTATATGAAAGACTACGGGATTTAATTCTTATGAGTTTTGGGTTTCAATATTAGTTTGGATAATATTGAAGGATTATAAGGACCATTTTTTATTTAATGGTCTTTATTGAACATTGGGTATTGTTTGTTAAATTTTGGAAATTAATATTAGTATTTCCTTCTATAGAGGATTATCCATTTTGCGGATCATTTGACCTTGTACTAACCATTTGGTTTTGGTTGATCTCTAAAGTTTTGGGAAATATATAGTTAATCCTTTGTGGATTAAGTGATTCTCAAGAAGTTGATTCTAGCACTTCAGCTGTGACCAAGTCATTTCGAATACACATCATTTGGAGTAAAGATGAGTTAGTGGTAGAAATTTATTTAAGGATGAAACTATACTTTAAAAGTAAGTATATCTCTTTATGTTCTTAGTCAATCTCATAAATAAATTCCTCAACTTTATGAAATGGAACTTAAAACAAAAAACGTTGTTCGTTTAATTTTCCTTCTAGGAAACGAATGACCGTTTAACGGATCACATGTTTGTGGTTTTCTTGTTGTTAACTTTTTTCGGATCATGTTTTCTATCACTCTCCATCAAAACATGACACTTATTTTGTCTTCCATATCTATTTTGTACAATATAGAATATTTGTATGGGTTATCTCAGGTGACCTTTGCACTTCTCTTTCTTTCTTTTAAAGTGATAGTTTTATTGACTCTTTTTCCGATGTGGGAATTTCAATAAAGTTTCCAAGGTCAATTTTAAAATTTCAAGGACTTAATTTCCAAAAGGGGGATGAATTTAACACCCCAAGATTTCATAATAAGTTATTTTCTTTAATGTAATTCAATATCTTGCTCTACACGCATCACCGAGTTCGAGCACACCACGACTTACTAAACAAGCCATTCCAAAAATGGTTATGAATAGTATTAACTTCATTTTGAACTTTATATACTAAATATAATTTTAAAATCCATATTATGTGTTTCTTATACATAATATAAGAACAAATTCAATTTTTTAGATAAAATAAGTATTTTTAAAAAAAAATGCAATTTTAGGGCCTTTTAATGGAAAACCATTTTTAATTAAAATATTTTACAGTTTTATATATATTCAATTTGAAAACACAAACTTCTTATTTCGAAATGATACATAAAGGTTTAGTTTTGTTAAATTTTTTTGTACTTCTTTGATAACATGCATATTATGATAAGTAGTAAAAAATACAAAATTTTTATTAAAAAAATGTTTTTTAATCAAAATAATTTTTTGTGTTAAATTATACATTTGAGTGTTTTGAAAGTATCATTAGATTATAAATTTAAAATATAATATAATATAGGTCATTGGATGTAATTTTACATTTAAATTGGACATAAACAGATATCAATCTTTTGATAGTTTTTACTTCTAAAAAAACCTGCTTTCTCATTTTGACAATGGAAATTGATTTTAAATTATTTAACGCAACTCCCATGCTTTGAATTTGGTAAAATAAAATTAATTTTTTAATTTGGAATATCAAAATTATATTTGGGTGAATTTTTAGTATTTTTTTCAAAACTATCAATTGATTATGTATAGTGAAAACAATACAGTATTGTTTAAAACTGACTTTTTATTTAAATAATTATTTATTTTATTTAAATTTATATTAAGTCAAAATAGATACATAATACCTATATAAGTTCAATGTAATTCATTGGATTCATTTTATAATAAAATTAGATGTATAATTTTTTTTGAAGTTTTTAACATCTTTTACCAACCTTCTAGGCACATTAGAAAATTTGCATAAAACCTAATTTTACCACTTCTATGATTTAAATTTAAAAAATATGAGATACACGGTGGAAATAAGTAAGTAAAATTTTGTTCTATAATATGAAAATAATTTTTGGTGAATAATAACTTTTGACTTTTATTTATCAAAGTTTAAAGTAAATAGGGTAATTAAAGGTAAAAATGATATTATAATTACCCCAACACATGTCCTAATTCTATTTGATAAGGGTATTTTGACCAAAATAAACATCATGAATAATATATGATCCATTTGGTCCACATGGATTAGATTAGGATATTTACTATTTTTTTATTTAAAGAAGATTTAAAAGTGTTAAATTCAATGTTTAATAATTAAAACATTTTTAATATAGGGTTATACAGAAGTTAAATTCGACTGTAAATATTAATTAGAAATATAAGAATATTTCCTATATAATGGGGTTTTATTTAGAATTTTTAGACATTAAATAATTAAAATTCTTTGTGACATAATGATGATGTTGTAATTATCTTATTATAGAATGATTAAAAAAAATTATATTATAAATATTAATATAATTGTAAATTGAGATTTTTGATGCATTCGACAAATTTTGTAAGGTAATATTACATTTTAGGGTAGATTAAATTTATTTTTTTTCAAAGAAATCAGATTTTTATGACTTTTACAAAAACCAAATACTAAATAATGTCAAAATTGACATAAATGATGTATTAAAACAAATACTATATTATTAAACGATATAAAAGTCCTAAAAATATAAGGTTAGGTCAAAGGAATTATATAATAATATATATTTCATTGATGAACCACTTGGGGTTCTCTTTACATTTTATAGCATGTTTATTTACCGTATAATATAAAAATACAAGGAGACATGGTAAATATTAAACTATTTAACCAAGAGATAAATCTAAAAAATAAGGTTAATATGGCGAACTAAACCTATCTAAAACCAATTTGTTGATATTTTGTCTACCTAGCCCCACATCAACACCAAAATAAATTCTTTTGGAGCCATTATATACCAAATATGATTGTATAATGAAATAATATTTCAAGGTTTTCTTTAGGGGACCCACATCTCTCTTATAAAAGGGTACTTCTTCCTCTCTGAATATCACACCTCCAAATCCATTTGACTCGGCCACCCCCTAACCAAATATCCTCCCAAATGTTCTCACATTTACGTAGAGGCCTTACATTGATCATAAATCCAACTTAAGGAGCCATTTTGATCTAATAAAAAGGATGCATCTGAAGAATAGGTAATAATTTTATCACCTCTTTCAGAGTTCTTTTCTTCTTCCACTTCCACTTTGTTTATTATTTCCATACCAAAATAATAAATCCAGTACTTTCTATATACTTTGATGTTATTATAAATATGGTATAACCATATTCATTATTCTATCCATCCTATGAATGAAAAAGTCACCATACGTGCGTACGTATGGCTTACCGTCACCACATTATGGTGTAGTTTGTTATTCGACACTTAATTAATTGGATGGGTATAATAATAAGTATAATTGATGTAAATAATAATTATAACATGTTAATGATTCTGTATATATGATATACCATCCAAATACATATTATTTCACCATCAGTATATTGGTATTGTCGCTCGTGCGAAAGTACAGATTATCGTGTCCAGGAACGCGGTGAAATTCACTCCCCATCATAACCATTCAAGAATAATTTTCCTTTTATGAATAAAAACGATGTTTAACAACATAAAATCATTCTATATATGATTCAAATACATCCTATATAGAACAAACATGACTTACATAACCAAACATATAAAGGAAAACAAATCATCTAACACCCAAAACAAGGATACTACTGAAATATCATTAACAAATAAATATTATAAGATCATATATGATATCATATTTAGGTACGTGGTTATTTGATAATTTAATAAAAATTATATCCCCATTATATAGGAGGTTAACCTACCATTCACTAAGGAAATGTACAAGGTAATGTGAATTCATCTCACTTCTTATTCCTGTGAGATTCATGATAAATTTAAACTATTTCCTTTTTTGTGGTGTGTGTACTACCCATGATTGTATTTTTGTGTAATATACATTATATTATGGGTATTTATATCTTCATTTAATGAACCTTCTTTCATGGGGATTATGTTTCGTACGTTACCACATCCGTAAGGGAATTTCTAATTTCAATTTCCACTCATTGGGTTTTACACAAACTTCATTGATTATTTTACTCCAAGATTATGTGTGAAATCTCTATTTATTTTCTTATGTAGTAATTTCTAATCCCCTTTGTGTGGATATACTTTTGAGACACATAATCACTACATTGATAAATTCTAAAAACATTTATATGAACTTGATGTGAGTAATCTCAACTCAATTTCTATTCATTGAGTTAAACCTCATAGTCATTGGTGTTGTTTTTACAAGAATATGTTTGAATGTACTCTGATTGATTTACACTAAATATCAAATAATATTGAGTGTATTTATATTTTTCAAAAATAATTATGTCATTGATTTATTCTTAACCTAATGATATAGTCTTTATAAGAGATTTCATCTCAATTTATATTCCATTGAGATTTATTTATTGTTATACAACAATTAACTTTTTTATGGTGTATATACTGTACTTTTACATAGTATATCAAGAATACCTTTATTCTCATTATATTATAATGTTTTTATTACCTCAATTAGTTTTATTCAAGCATCACTCATTTGGTTAAGAACTCTAACTAAAATATCATTTTAAATGTTTTAATGATTTATTCTTATAAATCATTCTCTTTAATGTCCATGTTTTAAAAATGGTTTTAAGGATTTTTTTATATGGACATGAATATTCTAAAATTAAAACTCTTTTTTAATTTTTTAAATTGGTATCAGAGACTTTGATTCAAAAATCTATTTTTAATATCTTCTTGATATATTGTGATACTTTCAAATATTATCAAGAAAATGGGGTTATTTCTATCAAATAGTTTTACTGATTATTTTCATCTATTTCAATATTATTCATTATTCTTGATTCAGGTTGATAAAATCATTCATATTGTATTGAATGAGTTATTTTTGACTCTATATGTGATATTTTAATACCATTCATGGTTTGTGGTTAAAATATTGACATTTCGTATGCTAGTTTTAATACGAATGATTAGATTATGTTTCAAACTTTTCATATGGGGAATTCATTGGACTTAGTAAGTGAAAAGTGGATCCCGCTATAGCTCCCTGAGGCATTTGTATGTCTCATGAGACAAACTAGTGTCTGGGCACAAGGCCTTGAAAAAATCTCTATTTCTAGTCTTGGAACGGTGCCTTTACTATGTGTATATGATGTCCGACATTATACATCCCATATTTATGAAATTAGATATTGTTATTACATGTGATTAATCAACTAGTATAATATCAATGTGAATAAGTAAATGAAATTATTTGATTTATATTTCTCATATTATGCTGAATTTTATATTTAAAAGGGTTGTGTTTAAATCTTATACATTTCCTTAGAAGTTTATGTTTCTTATGATAGTTTCTTCTATATTGTTATCCTTACTTAGCACATGAGCTCACCCCTTTCTTGTATTTTATTTTTCCTAGGATGTGAAGAATTATATTATGATTGACCTACAATAATAATCTAAGGGATATGAGTGTGTTCAAAGGAGACACAATGTTATAGTTTTTCTGTTTCATATTGTAATGTAAATCATTGCATGTATCTAATACTTCCAAGGCTACCAAACTGATCGGTCTTTCGAGACATGATTCCCTGTATCAGGCCAATGTTATGTAATAATGCACTACATCGGGGTAACTGAGGTTGTGGTGTTACATTATTAGTGGTTCTCCTTATAATAAAACTTGTTCACATTTTATTTTCTATATTTTATTGAAACTCTTTATCTTCCATGGATTGGGATTTGAATCTAATTTGTGAAAAATACTATTTGGGCATATTCTTCCATTAACACATCATCATTACTAAATTAATCATGCTTTATCTTTCTTAGAAGGTATCATCCTAGAGTTATCACCTTTTACCTTTTTGTATTATTTATAAAAACATTGGATATTATTCTTGATTATTATACTTGCTAGACTAGAGAACCAATTTAGTCTTTTTTATCCTTGGCGAGTCTTTATTCATATTTCTGTCATTATTTTATTTTATGGGAGAAAATTTATTCCTCCTCCAACAAATGATCTTATTATCCTTATAAGAATATTTCTATGATATTTATTCCTGTTGTATATAATTCACCATTCATTCCATGCCATCCACACTTTATTTCACCCTAATGAATCTATTTTTCAATGTAACATATCATTTTTCATTCCTTAATTTTATCCCAGTTATATTACACTCCAGGTTTTCTTCTTTTAATCACCACCACTCCCATTATGTAAGTACATATCCATGTGACTGTGTTTATGGTAACATCCCATCCCAAATCACCGGGTATGATTCAAAATTCTATGTGACTTCATGTACACCTTCCCATTTGCTGAAGGCCACCAAATAGTAGAGATGGTCTTAATTGGAATCATATGGAGTTTATAACCTCCATAAAAGTGAATAATAACTATATATAATGAAACATGTCATAATATACAAAAAATATTAATTAGAAACAATAAACATACCAAAAATATAAATAGTTATGGAAAAAAAATTATACATAACGAGTAGTCAAAAAATAGTTGATCGCCTACTATGCTAATAATCCACATGATATAAATAAACAAAAGTATAAGAGGATATCATACCGCTAAATTCCACATCAAATATTTGTATTTTCCACATAAGAAGCTATCCCACTAGATGATAAATCTTGTGCCTCATCCCAACTAGTACATTCATGAAGGGAGGGATTCTTAGGTACCCAAATGTCATGGATCCCTAAATAGTGTGTGAGTAAAATTCATTAGGTTAACACCCACACGATCCTCTACCCAACTAGAAAACTACAGTGAAGAAGAATTTAATTATATCAGGATATAATAAACTAGAAAAACATAATCTTCACAAGCATAACATATAATCAACAATGCACAAGTAAGAAATAAACACCAATATTCTAAGTCACCATGTGATCACTAATCCTCTTTAAAACCTAGATATATCTGATTTGGATCCATGCTAGATGAAACAATGATCGACCACATAAAATATCCCACTTGATTGTATAGTAATGAACATGGATTATATTTTCTTATTTAAGGGATATCGAAAAGTATTCTCACCATGATTCTGAACCATCCACCTTGGGGGAATAGTCCATGAGGCTCGACCTTCTTTCTCACTAGTAATATAGAAGAACAACACAATATAATAAAAGATAAAAATTCTATATAAAATATCACATCAAATAAATAAGCATCATACAAATAAAAAAACATATTCAGGAAACACAAGAATATGTCTTTATGAGAGACACATGCACGCCACATACAATAAAGCATCAAAGATAGGTCTATAGGGAAATACACACACACACACACACACACCATGTAATGAAACATAAATATAGGATCAAAATTTCATTTAGATAAATAGAATACAACCGTTCATGACTCAACCTCCGGTGTATAGAAAACAAGACAAAAAATAAGGAACAATAAGGCCCTTTGAACCTTTTCAATTTATTAGGAAAATTTCAATTAATTAGTTAAGATAAAGAATTAATTATCTAATTAATCATGACACAAGTTATTTCACTATAATTGGTTTGGTAAATTAATTAAAGTGTATTCCATTTTATTCATATCATAATTATTAATTTGGTATTTTTATACCAAGGTGGATAACCTCATATCACATGCTAAAAAATGGTACATAATTCCATAGTGTATCTTACATAGTACCAAATACCTCTAAAAAATCCAACTCCCAACTGATGAAGGCTCAATAGCCTGGTCTATGTTTTGTAAGTCTATTTAACAACCATCAATCAGAATAATTTTATATCTTACACCCATGAATTTAACATAATTAATTCTAACTTAATTATAATTCATTATATAATCAAGAGTAAGATAACACTAAAAGGAAAAAATATTTTTTGTCGAATGACTTACCAAATTTCATCACCTAGCTGGAACCTCAACTAACCCTCCATGGAAGGTCTGAAGTAGGAATCTGAATTTATTCTTGGAAAAATACATATTGAATGGAAAAATAAATAAATAACCTATTTGAGATAATTTATCTATAAATTATAGTTTAATTAAATTTGGTGACATACCATTACTAAAATGATGTAGGATGATATACAGACCCCATCTTAGGTTCTCCTCTATCTAAGCTTATTGAAAGCCCCATAAAAATGATTGATTCTTTGATACCTAGATGGATCCATGAAATTAACTAAATTAAAAATTCAAAAAATTATAAATGATAGGGGAAATGAAATATATATGTAGGGTGGATGAAAACCCTTAATTATAATGCCATCTAATTTCACCCTAAACCGATCAAATAATTTTATTAAAAAGGGAGGGAAGATATTCTCAATCCATCTCGTATGCGTCTCAATGATACAATGTGTATGGGGAATAACCTCTTTTAAATTTAAAAAAACTGTCCTGTAATGTTTCTCATCATGATACATGGTGTCTCACTTTGAAATTTCAGGATCTTTTCTGTAGGATCATTTTAACATCCTGTTACTTCTCAAGACACCCCATGAGTCTATCTCACTTTATATACCCTATTCCTGATGTTAATTGGAAATTCAAATAATTTTTAACAATCCTATGTCCTGAAAAACTTCTTCATTGGACTACGGAAACGATGGGTCATCAATGGAGTTATAACTTTCAATAGTCGAGTTTATGTAGATACACAAGTTGGTTTACTTCCATCCATCTACCTACAAAGGTACAAAAAATAAAAAATAGACGCAATATGAAACTACTTATCATGATTCCTTAATCCCAAAAGGAATCATTAAATAGATCAACTATCCTTACCAATGTCTAAGCCAACTTAAAATGTATTTTCCCCTGGCTGGTTCACCAACAACCTGTCCCATCCACAAGGCTCTCAACCATGCATCAACACACCAATGATATGAATCAATCTTAGATATAATTTTATTCCATAAGAGTATAAATGCCATATATAGTTTATATATGATGCAACATATAAATAAAAATTATAAATTCAATATGAAAGAAGTTACACTCAGTTCTAACAAACATTTGTCTAATAGAGTGACCATGACCATTCAATGACTAGTATTTTACAAGACCATGAACCTTACCACAAGAGTATTAACTTCACATGTGACATGTTGATTCCAACACCATAAGAGTATCCTTATTTTCACATGGTATTTATTACCTGGGTATACCATGCCCATGACTAGTCATCACCAAACATGATGTCTAAACATAACCATCTAAAAATATCTAATTTCTAATAAAGCACCATGCACTGCACACAAATAGATTTCCTATAAATTTATCCTCTATATGAAATGATCCATTCCTAGTGAGAAAGACATTTTGTAGTCACCTAGGAATGGTTTATGACTTTTGACCCATAAGGATATCATTTATAAAAGAAAGTTTCTACACCAATCTATGACACTTCCATCAATAAGAAACTTAGGCCGACCAAACAATGGTTCCCCAATCCATTGAAAATTTAATATCCTACTGGGGAGACATATCCTCTCACAACTTCCACTAGTTTTCCAAGACTTACGTGCTTCATGACAAACACACTAATTGTTAACAATAAGTGTGGAATTGGAATATAAATGTCAGTAACCTACCACTAAAAGCTTTTTCAAGTTCATCAGTAGAACTAGAACATTCTAAAATATTCTTTCACTAACCCTCTCCACTATTTCAACTAACCCTACATTTTACCACCAAATGAATTCTAACACATCAAATATTTATTATCAAGCCATGATAATACCACTCCTTCCAAAAAAATGAGTGACTACACCATGAGTCATAGTCTTCCAAGCTAGGATCACATGCCTCTTTAGCTGTTCACACGATAAAGTGATGCCTCTACCAAACAATACCACTCACAACAATCCACTTAATAAAAGGAATCTCCCTGCTATCGAGTTTCACCATGCCCCATATGACACACATGTGTTAGTTAAAGCCATTGAGAATAAACCCATTCTGTAACCCTCCCAGGTTTTCCCACTTAGGTTTGTAACTCATCACTCAATGTGAGTTTCATTCCAATCCATCAGGTCACGAAACCCTTGCTCCTATACTCAACTCCAAAATCATCCTAGTGTTGAGACACCCAACCTTATATCTTGTGTACTATCACTCAATGTTCTTCATAATACAGGGTTATAAGGTAACTTACTAAACTATCCTTTTATCCTTTCAAACGTTACATATTTGAACATGAAATTTTAATCAATGAAAACTACCCCTAAGTAATTAACTAGGGATATACCTTTACAAGGAATAGTCATCACTTTGAATACGTTCACAAAATAAGATACATTATCTCTCTAGTATCCTGATCCAAATTTCATAAGGCAGAAAGTCTTACCCAATACCCAAAAAAGTTTTCACTTGTTTTATAAACCATGTAACATCATTTATAAACATCCCTAAAAATATTATAGGATGACTTCTCCCATAGAACAACCATATATAAAGGCCTTGGATATTTTTTTTGGTTAAATATAATGCCATTAGGTTCTATATGGAACAATATATTTAGATTATTGTTGGAACCATAGTATACCAGATCGATCCATTGGCTACTAAAATAATGTTCTTTACTAATATAGATAATGGATGAGAATGACATAACCTGTTAAACTAAACTACCCATGCATCACATTAATGTATCATCCTCACTATCATCATCACCATCATCATTTCCCAGGTTCACCACACCATAGTCTCACATGACCTACTAACAGTATTAGAAAAGAAAATAAGTTCAAATGAATTAACATCACCGTGTTATTTTAAGGTAAATCATTGTACCACTTGTTGACACTAGAAAAATGAGTCATACATCATCACAACAGTTACACACAAGCAAAATTTTAGTTATTTGAATCCTATATGACTAATATGATTCCTGAAACAGCTATTTCCAATATGATCAAGTGTTAAATCCATATAAAACCACAACCTCAAAATCTATGCACATCACATGAGGTGAAAACTTTTGTTCAGAATAATTCAAACCAAGAACATCAATTCCATACCATAGAAACCAATACTACCCTGAGTAATGTTGGTTTAGATGCACCAGAATTAGTTTAATAACATGATAAAAAAACCAATCACTTATCCACAAACTCCACAAAATAAAAAAATAGGATGGTCTCTTCTGATTCGATTTTGCAATATCCCAACCTGAATTACAGGGCCCAATATGAAATTACACATGACCTATGATGCACATCCAAATATTTATTAGGTTATTGACTAGTTATGAGGGTATTAAGTGGAATCATGGGGAGAATCTATCCTCTATTAGAGTTAACAATAATAGTATTTTTTTTTCAAATATTCAAACAAATTAATAAGAAACCATAAACATACCAACAATATGTAAGAATATGAAAACAATAGTATAATGACACAATAGTCAAAAGAAAAATATTGAATCACCCCCGGGGATGATCATTTACATAATAGTAATGAAAAAAAATTCAAGAGGATAAATTATCACTCAAAGCTACATCTGATCCAAGTCTCAAGACACATAGAGAGGAATTCCACTAAATGATCAAACCATGGAATCAACCCAACCTATACCAATCAGAAGTGATGGATGATCAGGTACCCATATTTCTTGGAATCCCATGTAGGGTGTGAGTAAAACTCAGTAGGTTTCCACCCACATGATCCTCTACTAAACCAACAAAATGAAGTGTACATGGTTGTGATATGATTAGTAGAAAATAAACAAGAAAAACAAAAACTGAACATGAATAACATATAGTTACTAATGTAAATTTAAGAAATAAACACCTATATACTGAGTGGATGTACACTCAATAATCCACAATATTCCCCAACCACACATAATTTGGACATATACTAGAAGGAACAATTATCATCTTTTTGACACAATCCCCTCAACATGATAGTCTAGAAAAACATGAACAACAATTCCTACATGGAGGAAAACCTAGACCATGCTGACCATGCATCTGACACAACCCCTGAGGGGAATAGTCCACGATGTTCAACTTATACATTGGAATATATGATAAAATAATAACATAATATGATATAAGAAATGAATAATAGATAAAAAATCACATAAAATATATAAATGACATAACCAAATTAATACACATGAAAGAAACACATGAACAGGTCTCCAAGTCTACACATGCACACCCCATGTGATCAAGTATCAAACATAGGTATCTAGGGCTACACACACACATCATATGATGAAAAATCAGCATAGAATTAATAGCATATGTAAATAGGTAGTACACAACTACAATACCCTTTACCATGTATGTTTAGGAAATATTTCGTCGCCCAAGGCCCAAATTGGCCTTTGAAACCATGTAAATAGGGAAATATGCCTTTTACCCCTGTTCCCTTAAATCCCTTGCATGATTTCGCCCCTTATTTTAGTATAATAGCACCCATAAGTGAGACCCATCTTCTTAATATCCTTATAAGATGAATATCATTCAATCCACCACACAAGCCCCAATGTGGCACTTGAAACCTTATTTTCTAATTTTAATTCCATAAGGGATACAATAACATCTCTCATGCGTTTGATAGACAACCTTCTCATGAAGCGTCGAGATTAATTTTTCACTAACACATTGAATGGAAGTTTATAAGTGTAATGTAAAAAAATATATATGATAGAAATGACATAATTATTATATACATGACATAATTATAATTATTAAAAGATAATGTATCATTTTATTTCTTACCATTTCATTCATTTAATGATGATAACATCATTAGTGTATGTGTGGGATACTACTTTCATGAAGCGATGTGATTATATTTTTATCACCACACCATATGGATGAAATGTATAAGTATATTTAAAGAAATCAAATTTTATTTATGATATTATGATCATTCTAGAAATATAATATATTACTTTCCAAATTTCCATAATTTTCATTAAAAAATGGAAATGTTACTCATGTGTGTGTATGACCTACTATCTCCATGATCATAATGTTCATCATTTCTAGAAAACATTATTCATGATTGGTTTTAAAATAATAATTTATTTATAAATATGATGATTATTTCATGATTATTATTATAGAGCTGATGTAACTATATAATGTGTGCAAGAATCAAAACATTAATGACCAAACATGAATGAGAATGCAAGGCTATCAACACCCGGAAGAATGAAAATAATTAAGGATTATTTACAAAAGGGTGATAAGATTTTATAAAAGTATCATATATGATATTATAAATTTAAAATGGTTTTGTTATAAGTTAATAATTTTTTAAAACCATTACACATGAGGTTAAAGAATGTTCAACCAAAAGGATGAGTGAGGCAAGTGACTTCATCTCAATTTCCCTTCATTGATACATATTGTAATGTTATAATACAAATTCATTTGATATGGTTAATATAAAACCCTATTAAATTTAATATCATGAATCATTTATACTTTAGAGAATTTTAAATTTCAATTTGAATCATTTCCCCCATCGGGACTTCGCTTGAAAATTACAATGTGGTAAAAGTTATTGTATAATCTCACTTTATTTTGGGATTTCTTACATTCTCTTGAAACAATAAAATTATGGTGATAATTTTTAATTTTAAATTACATTTCTAGTAAACATACATATTATTGTATGACAGATATGATTCTTTCTTAAAATTTATTCCCCTTTTATGTATGGTTTTTTCTTTTAAATTTATTTTAATAACAATGAAAAATTTATAAATCCATATTCTTTACTCAGTACGGATATACGATGTTATATAATATTGATTGATGAATTAAATAAAGTGTTTGATATGTGAGTAGTGATTTGGACCACTAGTTATGCGTGGGGTTTATAATTATATATACTATTAATGCATTCATAAGTATCATGAGAAATATTTTTTGGCCAAATTAAATGGGTTTGTACTTAAAGTTTGAATCCATCTAGTGAAAGGATTTAACATTAGTGGTATTATGTTATTAAGAACACTAAATCCAATGTTTGATCATTTCCTTCATTAAGAATTTAGTTATTATTTCATATGATATTTTCATAATTATTTTATCACAAGATGGATTTCTTTATCAATTAATTAATTAAATGGAATGTGTATTCAATTATTTAACTTTCCATATTTATTATTCCTTATCTTATTATCGATTATATTTTCAGAATGATATTATCTCTAGATTAATTTAGTTCTTACTTTATTAATTAAATGAAATTTGCTTTCAGTTATTTACCATTCTATATTAATTATGCCTAATCTTATCATGATATTTAGGTTATTTATATAAAATATTTGTTTAGTTATAGACATTTAAATTTCATTTATACTTATTATTTCATGATATATTCAAATGTACTTAACCCTTACTGAGTATTTATTCTCAACATATTTTATTTCTGTTCCAATGAATCCATGAAGTGTACTATGATTGATATGAAAAGATATTCTAGAGGGAATACTGTTTTTCTTGAAAAAAAAATTATATTGTAATTTTTGTTTTAAAATTAAATATGGTAATCATGTATGTATCTAGTTTTCCAAGACTATTAAACTATTCATTCATTCAGGATGCGATTCCTTGTATCTTACACAATTATAAATAAGTAAGACATCAGATCTGAGTTACCAGGGTCAAGGTTTTTACAATAGTGACATATTAAATATATATAATTTACATGATGTTTATTTAATTATTAATTAAACTATAATTATTTTTTATTAAGTGATAAAATAAATAAAATGGTTAATGACATAGATATTTAGTTTTATGGTGAAAATGTAAGGTTAATTATGAAACATTTCATATAATAAAATGATATATATTTTGTTATTAATCCAATATCAATTAGGGTTATCCATGAGAAATCACAGTAGACACAAAAAGAGATATCTCACCCATTCATCGTGATATATAATGGTAAGTTGATGAAAAATTACCATGTGATCAACAATGGATATTGTAATGATCATTATTCATCATATCTTTAACAAAAAATCAATAAAAACATCCAGATATTCAACAATCACGTGTGGATATAGCTAGAGGTAGTATAATTTGGGTTCTTAATGAAAATACATCAACAATGATGAGATAAAATTTAATTAAAAGAAATTTATCAAGGAAATTAATTTTAAATTAACATTTACATATAAAATAAATATGTATATCTTCTTTAAATGGAATAATGTGAAAATTTAGATTAAGAAATTAAATATTGATTACTGTATAAAGTTTCCACTTCATCCAAATCATATATATAAAAATTATATATATAAGAAATCATCATTACTCAGACTTTAAAAAATTCCTTCACTTTTTCATAAAAACTAAAAAACCTTTTTCTATAAGAGTATAAAATCATCATCCCTTACTGGAATATAAATATCCATATAGTTTTTAATCTATTTAGTTTATAACACATTATATTTAATATAAAATATTTCCAATTCATTCATATATATAATGAATATTTATGAGTTACCAACATAATTAACTAGAAACTTCCTTAGTTACTAAAGCTCAAATAGGGATTCATTCCATCTATGCATAATCACAACCTCATATTTATAATGTAATGTAACAACCCCTGTTTCAGAAAATTAACCATTTAATTATTCATTTTAGGTATATAATTTTTTTGGGTTATGTTTCAGGATGTTTGAAGGTGTTTTTACATGTTTTTGGGGATTTTCTGGAGGTTTATAGTTTGGGATTTAGTAAAAACCATGGAATAACTTCCAGGAAAATGTACAACACAAATAGTGGGATCTAGGTTGGAACACAGTTAGGTGCATGATTTGAAAAAACTGTGTGGCCACCTAGGATAACCCATACAAGGATGGATAAATGGTAATTGAATGATTTGTTCATGGTTTGTCTAAGCATACAATCCAACTATGTGAGGTGTTTTTAGAGGAATTAGATAGCCCAAAATTAATGACCATTTTTCTTAATCGTGCTCCCTAATAATGAAATTAGAAAAATTAGATTTTTATTTCGTCTATCTCACTTTGTTAGCACCACTAATGCCTTGTTTTGTTGGATAATCAGGTCACAAACAAAAATTCTCTCCCCCAAATCTTTGAATATAATTCCATTCAATCCGGGAGAAATCCTTATGTTAAACTAAGTGGGTTGGAGGCTTGAATTCATTGGTAAGTGATCTCTCTTGGTTCATTCCCATAGTTCCCATATTATTTCATCTCTTGGATTAAATGATATATTCTATTAGAGAAATATTTATATTTTCTGATTCCAATATAGATGATATATGGTTTTTTGTTTAATGAGAATAAGATCTAAGGATGTTTTTTTTAATTTTCAAGTTGAATGTTTGGAGTTTTGTGCCATTCTTAGGTTTCAACAATGTTTATGAGGAAGGAATATAAACTATAGAATACTATTTATTATAAATTCAATTATTTATTTCAAATTGAATGAATGTGCTAAATTTTTTTAGAAATTGATGTGTTATTTGGTGGAAAACGTATTTAGTGATGTTTTTGAAAAATGATATAGACTGGATAGTTTGGTGGATAACTCTCTTTGTTATTGTTTTAAAAGTATGTTTTTAAAATTATAGTTTTGATTTTTTACATGGAAAATGATTTTTGAAATTGGATTAATGAGATAATTCATTATAGAATTTTTTTATAGTAAAAGGAATGTTTTATTAAAATGAATTAGCATGGTTTTTTGGCATACATGATTAACATGAGTTTATTTTTTTTAATGTAACTATATTGAAGGGGAATGTGAAATTGGGGAATATGGTATTTGGTTACTTTTTGAAGACATGGTAGATCAATGTGATACCACCCATGAGTATAGAAAAATCTCCTTGGAATACTTGTGTGGATGTGTGGATATGATAATTTGATATGCCAAATGGTATGGTAAAATGTTTAAATTTTGGTTTAGTTAATTTTCATGGAAATGGTTTTGGTTTGGAAAAATATTTTATGATTTCATATAAATATATTTTTATTGGTTTTAAACTCTTTTATATAAATATGGTACCATGTTTTATCCTAGTGGAATGAGTAAGAAAGTCATTGGGAAAATCCTACTGGGTTTTATCCTCTCCCACTGACTGGGAACTTTGGTGGTTTGAAGAAATTGTATATTAAGAAACAGGTAAAGGAAAGGTATTTCGCTTCTACAGTGATGCATCATGATAATTTGGGCTTGGATTGTTGATTTGAATCTTGGATCATATTAGGAGTTGTTTTGGATGTATTAGTTTACTTTTTTTTGAGTTCTTCACTTTCTTTGTGTTTTGTTTGGTTTTACCCTCTTTTAATTTGATATTATAGTTGAGTTTGTTTCAGTATTTTATTGGTACTCATACATCATATAGTGGTTTGTTTGGTTATTTTATTTTTTTGTATTATTTTAAATGTTAAATTCATATGAATTTTTTTTATGAATCCCTTGGTATTTATTTACATCCATTGGGGTCTTGTGGATGTCACATAAGGCCCAGTAACACACCCTTCACTTCCCAATCTCATGAGGAGTGGTGAGATGTTATAAATACTATTATTTTTTCCAGTCCCATTGTTAAAAAATTTTATTTTTTATTCATTGAGCTGGGATAACATGAAGGATTAAAATCATTTTAAATTGAAATTTAGAGCATAAGGAGTTATAGATAACTTATTTATACTGGACTTCAAGTTACCTAGTAGTTGGGTAAATGACTATTTTGAAACAATTATAAGAGTTATAACCTTATTTTCAAAGGATTAGTTGATGATAATAGCACGACATGAATTGATAGAAATGACTTCCCACTTGGAGTATAATTTATTTTTAGTAATGATTTGTTATGTGGTTAAAAGGAGTAGATTTTTTAAAATATTTGCAAATGGATTTATTTTCAAAATGCTTGGTAGAGATTTCAATTTTTTTTGAAATTATAAGTTTTAAAGTTATGGAAATCCTTGTTGTTATATGTGTGATGTAATAAATTTGAAATTTCCAACCTTTCAGTTTTAGGAGTGATACGAAATGGAAATTTCTTTTGTGTATAGAAATGAAACCCAGTAGACGCTGTAGAAACCAACCAGAAGATGCTGCTGAGAATGTGGCTGTAGCTGAGCAACAAGTGAACCAATAGATGGTTTAGAGTGTTGTCTAGGAATTTCAGGAAGTGGATAGAGGGAACATAAGGGATGAACCAAGGAAAGTGTATCATTTTATTCAGTTCCAAAATTAAAATACACCCATCTTTTAGGGTGACTAAGATCTAGAAAAATTGTAAATGTGGATGAATAAGATGAATAAGATATTCCATTTCCTAAGAACACTAGTTGATTTTAAATACAAGTTAGCAATGTACATACTAGAGGATCTAGCATTCCAGTGGTGGATTTAGAACTTCAGGTTTAACTAGAAAAATAATTTCATGGGTGGATTTGAAAGAATTCACCAAAAAATAATTCTTTCCTCAAATGATTTGAATTTAAAGAAAAACTAATTTATTTAGTTTGAATAAAGAGAACAAAAAATTGATGATGTTTTGGGATAAATTAAATAATTTAGTCTCCTTTTCAATGGATGGTACTGAAAGTTCATATTTTAATGTAATAATTTTTGAATCGAGTATATGAAAAAATATATACTTAGAGATTTATACGCTTTCTATAATGGATTATATAGAGATGATAAATAAATATACTATGGTAGAAAGAGAAATATTCAGTAATACGGGTAGAGTAAGCATGTTGATAGACATGGGAACTAGTGGGAAATCTAAATATGGAAATAAGTGGAAGAGGGAAAACTATTTCCAAGGTAGCGGTATAACTCAAAATCAATCAGTGGGATGGATGAATGTTCCTACAATACCAGTTAATATACTAGGATGTTTTTAGTGTGGTTATTTTGAAGTTTTTCTATATACAAAATTACTTTTTAAGAGTACCATAGTGTTTATGAAAACAAAAAAGTATGGTTTTATAGTTATCAAGGATGAAGAATCATTATTTGTAGATATTAATGATCCTATAACCTACAAGGAAGCTATAAGTGGAATTGATTGTTCCATGTCTTATGAATCCCTAAATTCTAAAATGGATCCAAGTACCAAAACCAAGCATGGATTTTCTTAGAACCTCGAGTGGATGTAAAAAATGTTTTTTTTTGTAAATGGATATTAAAGATGAAACTGGACATGGAAGGAAAATTTAGTACCTAATAAGTATGAATGGTTGAAAAATGGTTTAAATAAAATCAAGGAATATACTATGATAAAACCTTATCAATAGTTACAATGCTAAAATCCATCAGAATTCTACTTTCCATTATAGATTTCTATGACTATGAGACTTGTAAAATGGATTTTAAAAAGGACTTCCTTAAAGAAAACCTTTAAAGAATATGTCTATATGACACAACCTTAAGGGTTTGTGACCAAAAAATATTCTAACAAGATATAAAAATTGATAAAAAATCCATTAATGGATTAAATAAATAATATAGGTCTTGAAACTTTCTATTTAGTAAATATATATTTAAATTTGGTTTCATAAGGAATGAATGTGACACTTTTATCTAATAGTTTTTTAGGAGAATGTTTATTTTCTTAATAGTATTTGTTGGTGAAATGTTACTTATTGGAAAATAGATTTTTGTCTTACAGTTTATTAAAAACTATTTGAATAAATGCTTCACCTTTAAAGAATTAGGCGAAGAAAAATATATTATCGATATCAAGATCTATCTTTATATATCCATGAAGATTCATGAACAAATCCAATGTATATATTTTCACAAGATACTAAATATATTGAGTATAAAACAAATCAAGAGTTTTTTTCCAGCATCACATGACATTCATGTTTCTATAAATATGTGACTTCAAACACCTGAGAAAAGAAACTGAATGAAGTGGATTTTATAATAATTAGTTATTTTTTCATTTATGTATGCTATAATATGTACTAATCAAGGCGTTTCCTATGTATTATGTGTGGTAGGAAGATATCAAGATGACCCAAGTGATTTCAATTATATGGAATTCATGGATATCCTTAAGTATCTATAGCCTAGTAAAGATGTGTTACTATTTTAGAAAGGATATAAGGAAATAGTAATTAGAGGATATATATAATAGTTTCCAAAAATATTAAAATGGAATGAAGTCTTTAAGAGGATACATCTTCATTTTTAATTGAGGTATTGTGAGATGGAGGAACTCAATGATGTCTATGGTTGTAGATTTTACAGTAGATTCTAAGTATATAGAAGCTTTTAATAAAGCTAAAGAATAGTATGGATGGGGGACTTCATCAGTGATTTTGACATGGAACCTATAATTAAAGATCTCATCACAATATATTGTGATAATACGACAACGGTGGATCCCTCTAAGGATCCAACGCTACATCAAAGGATGAATCACATTCTTTTAAAGTGTCATCTCTTGAGAAATTTTTCTTACGTATTTATGGTTTTATTGATAATAATTTCCATAGAATACAACATGGAAGAACCCTTATAAAATCCATGGCTTAGTAGAAACATGATTATCATGTAAGGTCTAATGAATTGAAAAATCGTAGGTAGTTGGCTCTCACATATGTGGGAGTTCGTTGGAGTTGGTATCCTAAGACCAACATTTTTTACTTTGATAAAATGTATATTTTAAAATTTAAATATTAATAACAAATTATTACATATTAATCATTGTTATTCAGGAATCAAATGAAATAATTTTCTAGAGTATACATCTCATTGATAGGGTCATAGAAGTTTCCTACTATGATAGGAACATGGAAGTGCTATGATGATATTCTTAAATATCATAATATGGCTAGATTAAAAATGATTACGGGAGATATAGTATATATAATTTTAGGTGAAAGTAATCATAAGTATATGAGACATATTTTCATGAAGTTATCACTTGGTAATCTCTAACATGGATGATTAAGAGAATAAATCCGCCTGTAGAAATTCTGTATGTTTGGGTGTCATCAGATATTTTTATTTATGAGAATATGTAATTTTTGTTTTACTGTAATATTATTATTAAATAATGGTAGGACTCATATACTTAGATGTATTTCGTAAACCATTATGAAAATAGTTTTTGGAGAGGTTTGATACATTAGGCGTGTCATTGTTAAAATGAAATTAATGGATATGTTGAGGACATATTTTTCCCTTCCAAATTTATAGAAGAAATATCTTATCCATTTTATTTGAATAAATCCTTCATGATAAATTCCACTTCCACGGTGAAACAATGTTTTTATTTCATATAGTCAAATAAATACATATCAAGCATATATGATGGTGACACATATTTAAAACCTACTTGATGAGATATTTTAAAAAATGGTTTGTATTACACAATGTGATTTTTCTTGTAGTTTCCACCATTGAGACAATAATTTATTTCTATTGCGTTCCTTAACCCATTACCAGATAGTAATATTGGAATTTAGGCAAGCTATCCTAATTCTAATGAGAATGTATCCTTGAGGGTCACACGATAAATGCTTTCATTGATCTCTATAAAATTATATTTGAATTTAATTCATCTAATGAATGTTATTATCAAGACTGAAGAATAATTTTATTTATGTTTTATCAATCAAAATTATTTATTGATGAATAAAATATTTAATATTTGTTTAGATGTTCAATAAATGATAGTGGAGTTCAAACTGACCAAGACTGTGTTTGGAGAAAACTATTAATTAACAAGATGGTTAAATAAAAATTTTATTTGTGAAAGCTATTGAACACCATATAATAACAATAATAAAAAAATAATAATAATGATATTATTATTATTATTATGAGACATGGTGTTTATTAAAGTTTATAATATGGTGTAAGGGCCGGCATGAAATTATATAATATTTTAATATAAGAACAATCTCTATAAAGATAAGGTTATTTCTATTTGTGGTGTGTGGAAAATATAAAGAATAACTATACACAAAATAATTCTCTATTGAATCATCCTCTTTACCTCTCAAGAACACGAAATGCAAGTGATATTCCTTCAAGACCAAAGGATGAGTGATCAAAACAAAAAAAATGATTCATCGAGTTAGCAACATAAAATTGATTGGGGTTGCTCATATATCAAAGGAAAACATGTGGATTAGTGCTAAGGGTATTATACCCTTTTATCCTCACATTACAACTAATTTTTTAAAAACGTTAATTTTGATCACGTGTACGTGTGTACTACCACATACACGAAGTGATGTGATTTATCTTTAATTTATATTTTACTTGGATGGTGAAAATAATATATTTAAATAATATATATGATATAAAAATGATTCTAGAAATAAAATTTATTATTTTAATTTCTTTCATTCCATCTTGAAAAAAATTTAAAAATTGTTCATGCATATATATGGCCTACCGTCTCCATAAATTATGAAATTAATTTCTATATATCTATATTTTATGAATGAAACTAAAAATGTATATAATTATTATATATAATATTAATATCAATATTAAAATTTTGAATATTATGGTATCATTTTCAAAATACAATGCCTACAACTACCGACCAAGAACATACATGAAATATAATGCATATATCATCGGATAGATTGATTTCAATAAAAAAGTTTTAAAAAATTGGAGGATAATAGTTATAATTAAATCATATATGGTATGATATATATGAGTAAATCTATATAATATTTTTATAATTGATCTTTATTTATTATATAGGAGGTTCTGATATATACAACGGAAGTCAGACCTAAACTACTGGATTTTTAGTCCCACTTATATATATGGGTGTCATATAAACATATTCACCACTTATTTCTTTTGGGTGTTGATATAATTACTATATTATATTTTATATGATGAATATACATATTTTAAGGATATTTAGTGTTTAATATTATGTTATTATTTAATGGGTCTTACAATTCAGAAGTCTTTGAAGTAGTAAGGGATTTTTATCTCACATTTTTAAGGGTAAGATGCCATATATAATAATTATTATTTTATGTGGTGTATATAATAAACATGATTGTATTTTTTGATAATTCTTTTTAATGTTTTTAGGATTTATATTTCCACATATGGTTCTTTCTTTCTTTGTAATTATAATTCAAATGCTACCAAAGGGGTAAGGGTTTTATGTTAAAATGTCATTATTTATCCAGATTGTTTATGGTTATGTTCCAATGATGAAATTTTAGGATCTATATCATATGAAACTCAATAGATATATTATTATATGGTTATTTCATGAAAATAAATATTTTATTTTTATTTTACTCACCTTATGTACTCAATAGACTGAAAATATGTTTTTATGTTAAATTGACTTTATTTCTCTCTTCGGCCGAAAACCATTTTTCATCAATATCTATGTTTTCTAAAAATTATTTATGAAGGTTTATAATATTATTATATGATTTTTTAAATTTAATTTTACTAATGTTTTAATATTTAAAAAATGTTTTAAAAGGAATATTCTTGTCATATTCTGAATTGGTTACTTTTTGTTATTTTACAAAAGTGTAAAAGGAATGTTTCCTTTTAGCTTATACGACATGAACAAAATTTACCACCATCATGACAACTCAATGGATTTAATATTCCTATAAAAGTATCCATATTTATTTGAAAATATTTTTTTCAATATTTTTTTAAATTTTTTACATTTTAAAGAAGTGATTTAAAAATAGAAGTGTTTTCTTCCCCAAGAATGTTATAAGGACATTTTAATAGTATTTAATTCATTAAGGGTAGAAAAACCTCAATTTAACTTATGATTTAATGGGGATACAATCGAAGGATACCATCCTTATTCTTTATTTTTATTTTTTATGTTTATGATGAAAATATGTTTATGAAAGCTGTTCCTTTTACATGGTTTACACTAAGATTAAGTGATGAAATGTTTATGAAACCCATTCCTTTTCCATGATTTATACTATAATTAGATGTTTATGAAAACCATTTATTTCCATGGAGTTTTATATGCGTAATGCTTTATGATCTTGTGGAATACATATATATGGTTTCAATTATGTGATGGTGGTTACATTATAACCGAGGATGGTAGTTAGATTATAACCAAGGATGGTGGTTATGTTATAACCAATGAAATCACTCATGTTATAACTAAGAGTGGGTGGGACTGGTATCTCACTCTAATGCACTAGGTGAATATTGATATCTAATGTGATATACATGAATGGAATTGGGAGTGAACCAAGTTCAATAAGGACAATTTTCCACTATGATAGTCTTGGGAGTAAACCTTTACTACTATGATGGTTTGTGGAGTGAACCCATTCTTATATGATTGTCTTGGTATTATTCCATGACTACTAAGGGAATGATTTTCTATGATTATATGTATAACAAAAAAATATTTCTTATGCCGAAGTTATTCTATCTCGGATAATGTTCTTTGATTCCTTTATGATTTATGTCTTTTGAACTTTCATGTTTTATGCCATGACTTAAGATTATAATCTATGATATACTGGGTATGGTTTTGAAAATTTTCTCCCATGTTGAAATACCATTATATTCATGATTATTCTCAAGTTATCATTGTTATCACCCTATTCTACCCTCAATAGGAATATGTGATAACCATTTATTATGTTTCCTTTATCCAGGGTATGAATAATGGTACTAAGTATAATATGTCTAAGATGGATGATTGTTGTGAAGAATATAGTGAGAGAAGATGTAGATCTATTATGAACCAATTATTAATCTTTGAAAATTTATAAAAGCACAAAAACATTATGATTCTTGAATGGGTTGTTATATTATATTATGAATATTCATCTATTAAGATGTGAAATCTATTTATGAAAAGTTTGGTTCATTATATTTGGTATCGGAGTAGGGTTTAGTTATCCTTTGGAAACTAGGATGGGAAAACTTTAGTGAGAACCCTATGGATATGTATAAGTATAGGGTAACATCCTAATGTTTGGGTAAAGATCATGAATTTCCTAAGACTAACCAATGGTTTAATTGCTTTAAAATATGGTGTAATAATTTAGACATCCAATTAATAATTTATACATAACTATGACTATTTTTTCTCATGATACACATTTTGGTTTTAGTCAATGGATGTAACAAGGGGGATCCATATTAATGATGATGGACCATGTAATGATTTTCCTTATTATTAACCAAAAGAAATTGGTGCTGGAATGCATAACTTTCTAATTATTCCTAACTAGCTGTCCCATAATGTAATTGAAAACCTCAACATAGGTATGTTTATTAACAAACCTAATAAGGGAAGTATTTAGTTTTTTTAAGACAATATAGTAAATAAGAATCATCTTCCAATATTTCAAGAATGTGGGAAGAAAAACTCAAGATAATGTCTCAATGGGATGGAATACACTTTCTATTTGAAAACAAATGGCATAGAGAAAGAAATTGGTGAGGAAAAATGAAGATTTATTACCTAGAAAAACCTCCAAACCATGGTCGATAGCTTATCTCATTAGGAGATGCCATGCCATTCTAAACAACAAGAACCAAATCTAAGATGTGCACATGTGGCGTGAGGGAAATAAGGTAGCCGATCATCTGGCCTCCATGGTGGTGGCTCACCAGGGTGGAAACGTCATTTTCTTCTCAAATTATCTTCAAATGGGTCAAGAGGGGGTTATCCTAATGATAGGGGATAAACAAAGGCTTTATCACTTTAGTCCTCCCTAGGGCCTTTTTTCTTTGTCCTTGAATTTGGTGATGTTTTTTCATATTCTTTCTCCATAATAAAAATATATTTTAGTAGTAGTAGATATACATATAATTCTGAGAAATTGGTGGTGGGGAATATAGATATTAACCAAGCCAATTCCAAAATCCAAGGATTAAATCCTTGATAAAGGGAGGAACTATTATATTCTACTTTTTGATGTAAAAGGATTAAAATATTTACGTATTAGGATTCAAGAATTATATCAATGATATTTTTTTTATAGAATCCTAAAACATTTAATGATTGTGTTAATTTTTGGAATCATATATGTCTTCATAATATATTAACTTTAGATTTATAGATTACATCATGAGTTTATGAGTCTAAGGATGATCATACATTCATAGTCTTATAAACCATATTGTTGGTTTTAATTGATGGGATTTTAGTGTAACTAATGAAATTTTGGGAGATGTTTTTGTGATTAAAGGTATATGAAACTCTTAGGTTCATCATGAATTATTTTTTGAAGGTGGATTATTATTTCACACATTTAATGGTATTTATAACCTCTATGGATTATATTTTCATTGGCGATTATGGTTATTTTAAGTATTTTCAACATATTTATGGGGATTTTATATTTATTTGATTAAAATTAATTTCGTGAAATGGAAAACCTATCACATCTATCAAGTCTGTGGGGTTGGAAACCAAAAATGAACGGAAATAATGATGCAACGCCTGTGACTAACCCATGTGATCTCTTGGTTCACATGAAATTAATTTTCTAATGATGTGGTTGATAAGGGATATGTTTATTTTTGAAACATATGTTTTATCATATATATAGAAATGATATTTAATGAAGATTTTTAGATTAATGTTAATTTTAAATAAGTTAACTATTTTGAGAAGCTTATAAGATTACGGTAAAACTGAATAATATGGGATTTTTTGTGGAATAAATGTTGGATTATATTTTGGGTGAATATATGATATTATTTTAGATTTATGGTGATATTATATTGTGTAATTGGGAAATATACATTTTTGGTATTAGTAACAAAGAGTGACTGATGCTATTTTGGGATAAATGTGAAATTTATCGATGAAGAATATTTGTTCAAATAATTCTAATCCATGTGTTTTAATCACAACCTATAATATTTTGAGGAATTATAATGTTACTAATTTTTTGAATGATTTAAGTTAAACTTTTCTTATTATTAATGAATATTTGGAGTTTAATGGCGTATTTCATCATATGATGGTTTATTCAATAATCATTTTCTAACCATTTTTGTTTTGGTTAATATATAAAGACCAGAAAAATATATTTTTATCCTTTTATGGATTATTTTTTCCATTATATGTTTTTAGTGCTTCAATATTAAAAATAAATTCATCATGATTATCATAATTTAGGAAAAAATATGAGCTTGTGGTTTAAATCTATTAGTTGATGAAATACTAATTGTCAAATATTTTTCCTTAATTTATTAGTATTAAAGGTAAACTAATTTTTTAACTCTAGGAAAAAGATCCCAAGAAATGTTTTCCTATAAACATTAATACCAATGAATTGATGGAGTTTTATACCCTCACTATTACTACAAAGTTAAATTTTTATTAAAATCACTTTTGTGGATAAAGTGTGAAACCTTCAAGTACAACTTAGAACATTAAATGTTGTAGCATAGAATAAAATCCTTAAATGATAACTTTAACTTATTAGATAAGAACATACTATATAGTTTCTAGTTATGATATGTTACCTATTTTATATGATAATATTTGAAAAAATCTTCAAAATGATGGGACAATTTTTCCCTTTTTTTTTCAGAAACTCTTCCACTGTTAATTTCTTATCATTGAAGCCTCTCGTCAGAATTAGAAATTGTTTCTCAGTCCACCAGCTCTGTTCCAAGTTTGTGTCCACAAGAATTGGAAATCCATTAATCCTTTATACATCATCTCCAGTAGCTTGAATAGTTATGACTATCTCTACCATATCTTTATCAGAATGTATAATGAGGTCCCTAGTGCTATCCGTGGCGTCTGTACTATCTTCTCGATGCGAACCAAAAACTGTCACCAGAAAAGCACCAATACTTTTATCATACATCTCTAACACCCCCTCCGTTCCCTCCTTAGAAGTTATATCAGGTTCCATGTTTTCCTCCCACTCTACTTTCAATTTTAATCCCTCTTTGTCAAGGCCTTCATTCATTACTGGGCGCTCCTACACATTAGTACCACCTGCAGTAGTGATATAATATTCTGATGGATTCTATTTACTCATCATGCTGGAATCCAATTCCACAAATTTCATCGATGGAGGTCCTTGTGGTTTAACTCCTACACTCTTACACACTACCTTCCATGAAGATTTGGTTACTATTGTATTTGGGGTTTTTGAATAATCCTTTTAGGGTCTAGATGTTTTGTCCCCCTTGAGAACCGAGAAGTTCCCAGTCATATTTGTCCCTTATTTCCCTTTCCTTGATCCAATTCCAATAAGCGAGTCTTGATCATAGACCGGGTATGACTGATAATGACCTTCTATATCACTTGATTCCTCATCTTCCATGTGTCTCGTACCAGCCAGTTTGTCCTTCCATCTTGGGATTACAGTTTTCCTTCCATCATAGTCCTCATTCTCCTTCCCAACCTAGTTCAATTCCATGAAACTATTATGTATCAAGATTGACTTAGAATATTTGTTATGATCAAGCCCCTGAGGGTGAATTGGCATGACCACATTTTCTAAGATGTTTTGTATCTCCCCAAGAACACTTGCATCTACTGTAATACCCACACCACCCAGATCTAGGTGTTACTCAGTTACCAAGCCAAGAGACACCCCTCCTCCCTTAACATTTTCAAAAAAAGAGGGATCCGTCATGGATCAAGGACCTTCAATGGTCTTATCTGTCAACTTGTGAGCCCCTAAATAATTAAACAACCTTGAAAAATGTCTTTTACTCTTGGGTCCGGGTTCTTAGTACATGGATTTTCACACTGAGAAGAAAACAAGGGAGCCGATTCAAGAGAGACGAGCACCTCTGCCTCCTTCAATTGGATACATTTACCAAACCGTCACCCACACACTGACTTCTGAGGCCTATGTTTGTTACATGAAGAGAAGAAATCAACCCTTGTCTCAAATAAAACAGGTTTCTTAAACAATAATTCTTCCCCAACAACAATCCACAAAAAATACACTAGAACCTTTGAAACATAAACTTCAACACATATTCATAGAGAGTCTGGGTAGAAAAAAACCCTTGTTCTGCTATCAGAGAACATAAATCTACCAACATAATTACATAGAATTCAGATGATAGTGGGATTATGAGAATAGAGAAGAAGCTTTTGGAAACTAAAAGAGAATACCGTAGAAGGAGAGTCCCACTTCATAAGAATTCCCTCTGACCATCTGACTAGGAAAGAGAAAAATCCATTACATAAGTAAGGAGCACTAGACTAGGCTTGGATCATATCACTCTCTAAAGAAAAGTGAATCATAAGGTGCATGCTGTCGATAAGGCCAACAATTGTGTGATGTTTCAAACCCCATGAACTGAAAACAAATCGGTCAAAGATTTCCACTAAAGGTCGGTGACACTTAAATCATGCTACCAGAGTCATGCTAAGGTGAGAGGATGTAGTTGGGAATTCTGATGTCGAGATCCGAAGAGCCGTACAACCCTCCAACACTTGTTTTCTGAGGAAAAGTTCAAATTGTGAGTATAGAATTTATTACGCGGGGGGGGGGGGGGGATGTAACCACCCAAGATTTTATGAAATATTTTTTTTACAACTCATGTCAGTTTATTTGATACATTGTGTAACACACAACATTGTGTTTAAAAGAGCTATGAAATAATATTAAAATATTATAATTTCAACATTATAACCCAGCCTTTAAATTTGATAGTATTGAAAAGATTAAATATTTTATGAAATATATAAAAATATCCTATTAAATATAAATTTATTCATATATTATTATGAAATGAGAATTCAGTTTTAGCATAGTTATTAAATTTGTGAAAAATAGATTTCATGAAAAAATGATTTTTTTGTGAGAATATATTATATTTGATTTTTGAAAATTTTAGAAACTATTTTTCATAAAGTTAATTTTTTTTGAAATATTAATATGGAAATTATATAAGGTTAAATTTATGGTATTTTTCTAAGAAGACTGATTTCCTAGTGAATATTGAAAAATACTATTTTTATTGAAAACTGTATTTTGTTTCAAGCATGTAGAAGATTCCATTTTGTTTTTTTTGAAAATTAAAATTAGAAAAATTTTATTTTATATAATCCAATTAAGTTTATTGGGGCCAATTTTATGTATGAACTTGGTATAAAAACATTTTTTATATTTAAGAGACATTTTTATGAAAACTATTTTTATGCGCACAATGTATTTTAATCCTAATGAATAAAATTTATCACTATTTTTGAATTATTTCAATGATATTTATACATTATATATTCAATATTTTTTTTTAAATTAATATATTATTTTTTGTGTGCATGAGATTAGAATAAATAATTGTTTATGCTTAAAATTTTATATTTTCTAAAAAATGGTTTTCTTCACGCTTTGCACACTTATTTTAAAATTAATTTTTATCCACTTATTGGTTTTCTATTTTATAAAAATGTTATATATTTGGAATTATTTGGATTATATTTGGAAAATAATCCCTTTATATTTTTTTGATATAAATAGTAGTAGTGATAAAATTTATGACCTTAGTAAACAGTAAATTGGGTTAGTCTAGGTTAAAACTAAGTGATAAGGCCATTATTTTTCACCATAATTGTCATTGAATGATGTAAATTGATTAATTATCACCTTATTATATAAATTTAGTTGTTTAATAGACACTTATCCATGAAAATGACCTATATAACATTGAATTCAATAAACGTTACAAAAATGTCACTCTCTTTATTGTAAATATTTATTATATGTTCACATAGTGACAAAAGAAAGTTATTAATGAATATAAATGTCTATTTTGAGGATAATTAATTTTTTTCATGATATAAATTTGTTTATATTTCTATAAATTATATAATTACCTTAAATTCATGTAAAACACAAATACATAATTAATTCTAATAACAAAAAATAAAATAAATTATTTTCAAAATATTTACAATAATATAATTTTATTTAATTAATATTTAAAATGATTTTTATAGATATATATGACATATTATAGAGGTTTTAAATCATTATATTATAAAAATACCGTTTTCATGATGTATATAAAATCAAATTAAATGAATAGTGTGTAAGTTAAATTAATTAAATTTTATAATAAATAATATTTTTTAAAATTATATAAAATTCATATAAACATTATATTTGGAGAAATGAATGTAATATGGTTTAAAAAAAATCCATGGTCCATTTATGGGTTGTTTTTAATTTTATTTCCAAATTATTATACCTTAAAAGGTAGGAATATTTCATAATATAGTAATTGTCAAACAGGTTGATGATGGGTTAAAAGAAAATGATAAGGGTTACAATGAGATAAAAACTTGTCAAATTTTATTTTAAAATTTTATTTATAATCATATTTATTTTTTTCAATATTAACAATTTGGATCAATTTGGATATTAAATTAAATTATATTAAATTTATATTTTAGGAAATTCCAATGATGATCCTCCCCTCAATTATAATATGGTACCCCTCCTCTTTCTTATTCATGCCACATTGAAGTTTATAGATTAAAAAATATTCCATGTTTTTTTGAAACTCACCGATGCACATTCTATATATTGTTATATTCCAAAAAAGTGAAACCCTGGGGACCATAAGGGGAGACATAGAGGAGTTATTTCAAAGAATAGGTAATCGTTTTAACCAATCACTTTATTTTTAATTATTATTTCAAGTATTATAAAACAGTTATACTATTCATAAAATATAAACATAATTATCCAAAATATACTTATATTTTATTATTTTTATTAAACCACAATTAATCTCCCTCTTTACTTCAAATGGGAAGTAAAAATATCGCTCGTACGTACATATAGATTACCATATCCACATACCATTACAATTCATTTCTCATCCTCATATTTTATAAAAGTGTATTATGAGGGTTTTAATATTTATATATGATAATTATGTTAAAATTATACTTTTATAATGATAAAATCACATTTACCATATTACCTTTCAAACTATTTGAAAATGATAACGTCGATCATGCGTACATGTGGTCTACCACCACCATAATGCGATGTGATTTTTTTTATTTTTTGCTTACTTCAATGGTAATACGGTTGAATTTAATGAATATACATAATATATATGATATAATAATTATAAAAACCAAGTTTTTATATAAGGTGAATATCCTCTAAATTTTGGTCTAATTATTTATCTTAGACATATTATGGATGCCTAATGAGGATGTAGATGTTTTAATGGTGTTGAGGGATTGTTCGTATCTTTGGAACCCATTCCTATAGAAGAAATAATTGGGTTACATGGTTAGTAGCAAAGATGAAACCCAGACTTCAAATATTCTCTCAAAAAAGCGAGGACTTTTATAGGGAAAATTAGGGTGCATGGCCTTCACTAACTGTGAACTAAGGTGTAAAGACCCATAAATTTCAAGTAAATTTTTTTCTTATTTTTCTTTGTAATTTTACAAGAACGCAGTTTCTGATGACACCTGATTCTGAGGCCCGGTGTTCGCGGAATCATTTTCAGAAGTTTGGCTCGGTACGTTCAGTGAACGAACGAGAGGGGTCTTCTAACTTTTGAGCCAATGCTCGGAATTGAATTCCGAGGGCACTGATGGAATCACAGCGCCGGTATTTGCTTATAAATGTCTCTTATGGAGTTGCGTTTTCTCGGGTATGGTTTTTAATTTTTGGGCTTTAAGTTAAGAAATAAAATAATGTGGTATGACAAACGTTATTTTATTTCACTTAAAGCCGCTTAAAGCCACTTAAGGCTGCTTAAGCTGAGTTGAAGCGGATAGGGTGGAACCCAAAATATCCTACCCTCTTGGTAGGATATTTGTGAGGTGGGTCCCGCACGAGCCCCACCATTTCTTTTCCTCTAAGTAACGCACCCGCGAAAACTCGTTTTTAATGAAGTCAACTGATGCATTTTCTAAATTATTAACGCCCCTATTAATTGGGCGGTTAATTCGTTGAAATTAATTATATGAATTAATTTGTTCGTTTCTTAACCTGTTTTCGTTTGTTGGCATGTAATGAAATAAGTCCAACACATGTCTTCTTGAGGGTTGTTCGTTGAGAGGATTTGACAGAAACTTTAAGTCCTTCATCCTCATTTGCGAAGAACGCGAAGAACGCTATGCTTCTTCCACGACGATCCATCCCCGCGACAATCTTCGATCGAAATCTTGAGTTTTTCTACGCGACGCTGAGTCCCGCTCGACAACGACGCCCTTCCGCGACGCTACGATCCTTTTCTTCCGCGACGAACTCGTGTCCGATGATGACGTTGAGGTAGGGGTCAATTTGAAAATGATAATGCCCATGTTTTTTTCCTCCAAGGTAAGAATGAGGACAAACCAATTAACAAGTTGGTCCACGGATTATTATTGCGGGTCGTGGTTTATCAATTGTTGGGAATTATGGTGTTGATTCAAACCACTAACGCGGTGGGTGCGGACCAACGAACATGTCTGAACCCACCTCCCTTTGTTCTTGGTGTGCGGAACTACGGACGATGACAAAACGGGCCGCATAGATGATTTGTTGTTTCAGCAGTGAAGAATGAGTCCCGGGATGAGCTACGGCGCAGACGGAAATGAAATCGGACCACTGGAGCAACTCCGGTGGCCCGCGGACTCCACCGGCGGCGTGGGTTGCCGGCCGGAGGCGGCAGCGACCCGGCACGCCATCGGACGGACCCGTCGTGGCTTAATCCGCGGTGGAAGCAGCGCGGTCCCGCGACCGCGCGGGACCGGAGGAGCGGGACGTGGCGGCCCGACCGCGTCCGCTGGCGAGGGCGGCCACACGCGGGGCCGCGACTTCCCTTCACGCGGGGGCAGCGCGCCCCTGCCGCGGTTTCCCTCGCTCGGCTGCTCGATCGAGCCGAGCCGAGCCGACCCACCGGTTCGGGCCGACCTGGGGGGGGGGGGGGGGGTTGGACCGGGTCGGTCCAGGCCGAGACCCCCTGTTTTCGGACCTTTTCGGTATTTTGCTCATAACTTGAGCTACATGCCTCTAAACGACGCGCCGTCAGCGGTGATGCGATCCTTGGATCGAGATGGTCGTTTCAGTATATCACACTCAAGGTTTCAAAATACTTTGGGTTCGCCCAGGCTGGTTCGTACACGAAACCAACCGGGCCCTCGGAGCAGAAACACTCATATCTTGAGATTCGGACGTCCGGTTGATGTGCCGTCGACTTTGTTGATTCCCTCTAAGTGAGATGGATCTTTTGTCTTACCCTGCCCGAGGTTTGGATTCAGGTGGAGTACGGTCGGGTTGGTTTTTCTTTAAAAACCAACCGGGCCCCTGGAACAAAAAAGCCAATAACTCTCAGACCGGGCGTCCGATTGATGCGCCATCTGCGACGTCGAGTTCCTATTGTCGATACGGAAATTTTGGATACATCAACTCTGGACTATGTGTCAGTTGATGTATCAGCCTCTCGACTCGTGGAGTGGACCCTCCCGAACGTGCTTGCTGTGTGCGGGAACCCTAGATCTGGCTGTGACTGCTACTGTGACGGCGACGACTGTGCAGAGATCCTCAGTGGATTCGACGGCGACGACTACAACACTCAGCGATCCTTTGTGGGTCAGTGCTACTGATCCTTTATGGGACATCGCTCAGAGTTCCTGTGTGGGCCAGCACCTAGAGATCCTGTGTGGGTCCGATCCTGTGTGGGTCATTGCGGGGGTTATTTACCTATCGATCCTATGTGGGTCCGATCCTGTGTGGGTCATTGCGGGGGTTAGTTACCTATCAATAATTTGTGGGTCAGATCCTCTGTGGGTCATTGCGAGGGTTAGTTACCTATTAATCCTTTATGGTTCAGATCCTTTGTGGGTCATTGCGGGGGTTAGTACCTATCGATCCTTTGTGGGTCCGACGGCTTAGATGAATCAGTGGAAATATGTGGTCATCTTTATAGTTATACAAAGAAGTACCTGTGTGAGATGAATCCTGTTTTACTTTCCTATGTGGATTGTGTTGTGCTATCCTATGTGGATTTACGTTTTTCTTTCCTGTGTGGACTGGGTTGTACTTGGGTTCGGATATTGGAGCCGAACGAGAATTGATGACTTAGGTATATGTATGGGCAGATACCTAAGAAGTTTCATATGTTACTTCGTGATTGTATCTTTCCTTTGTGGTTATCCTTTGTGGATTATGGGAGACTTTCGGGGGTCTCAGGGTCCCTACTGAGTGGCTTATACTCACCCCTGCACGGGGTATTCCCACACTCAGTTGTGTTGGTTGCAGACGACAGACAACGCTGATCGTGGTTGAGGCTTGCGGAGCAGGATGGTACCTGGAGGTGGACCATTGGGCGGGACATACTCGGAGCGGTTGGTTGGACCTGAGGAGCACTGGAGGCTTTCTGTACCCACCCTTCAGGTGGGACTTCCAGTGGATGTCTCGACGTTGCGGCTTTACTTTTCAGTTGTTGTTTTCCCTTTTGAGTTGTACTTTACTTTCAGATTGGGTTTGTATACTAGCCCACTTACCTTTCCGCACTTACTGTTGTACCCGTTTTTACTTAGTGTTTACTTCTCCTGCTTGATCTGTGGTGTTTGTGGTTTACTTTATAAAGGAAATGCCTGCCCTTTTACCGGGATTTACACCTTGGTGCTAGTCGCTAGCCCCTTGCCTATGGAAGGCGGGCTTGGGGTAGTCACGGCATGGGCCCCGAGGATTGGTCGTGAAAAATTGGTATTAGAGGAGTTCAGTTCTACCGCAGAACTCAGGACTCTGATCTTTTTCTATGTGAAGAAACAGTGTTTAGTGTATTGAGTGTGGTTATCAGTCTAGGGAACCCAATGTTGGTGTGGCGGCCGACGTATCCGTACACCAGGACCCTGACTTCTGATTTCCGACATAATGCACAAAAACATTGATTGCATGTGTGTTACAAGTTTTCTTTGTGATTACTTTATGTCAGCTCATCAGGTATACTATTCTGACCGTGGTGCACCTGTTTCTTTTCAGAATGGCCCAATAACGGCAGCCAGCTGGGGTTCCGAGAGTTGTACGTGACGACAGCCTGTCGAGCGACGAGGCCTCGATACAGGGCCCTTTGACAGGTGAGGCACTGACGGTACCTCTACCCGCCGAGCCACCGATGCTTCCAGCCCCAGCCACTAACGATGCACGTCACCTTAGTGCACTGCATCAATTCCAGCTCCAGTGACCACCCAGGTTCCATGGGGAGATGGATCCCCAGGTAGCCGAGGACTGGCTGGAGGCAGTTGTGCGAGTTTTCAGGCTAGTGAGGACACCATCAGAACTCATGGTGATCCTCACAGCGAGCCTACTGCACGCTGCAGTGGGCCGATGGTGGATCTTGACGCTCCAGGTGCACGATGAGGCATCTCTACTCTGGACAGACTTTGAGGGCTTCTTCCGCTCAGAGTTCGTCCCGGCCACCCTCCGTGCAGTGCACAGCCAAGAGCTTCTTCAACTACGGCAGGGAAGCTTGACGGCCGCCCAGTACTCGATGAGATTTACTGATCTCTCGCGTTACTCGACGGACATGGTACGAGACCCATTCTTCCAGGCCCGGTCCTTTGAGCAGGGTTTGAGACATGAGATTAGGGCATCACTGATCTCCCTCAGCATTCCGACTCAGGCAGGAGTACTAGAGCGATCCCTTTTGATCGAGAGCTTCCTTGCTGAGCCTTCATCAGCAGCGAGACCTACCGCGGGGTGGCATGTAGCAGAGTCTTCTGCAACCGGCAGTCGGCGGATGAATCAGGGGTCCAGGCAGACCAGACCCTCACGCAGACGACCTCAAGACACTGGCTCAGCAGTGCGGGGCACACAGCATGGAGTCAGTCTTTCGAGAGGCAGACAGTGCTACACATGCGGTGGGCAGGGCCACATGGCTCGTAACTTCCAGACCCACCATGCCGAGGGGCAACAGACGATTGAGGGGCCACCCAGACAGAGGCAGAGGGTCGAACGTGGCGGTCCGCATGGAGGAGCCAGATGAGGCAGAGGATCTGGCCGAGCAGCAGGTGGTGGGTGGCGCTTTGAGGCTCTACCACCACCACCACCAGGAGGTCTACCCCGACCACAGGGAGCAGGCGGGCAGAGACAGGCACAACTCCAGGTAGTGGAGGCCTACAACCACGGCGCACTCGAGATGATTCGAGGTATGATCTGTGTCTATTCCACCCTTGCTGCAGTTCTTATAGACACAGGAGTGAGTCACTCTTTCATAGGTGCTGCCCTTGTTCGGAGCTCGGAGATTCCGACAGAGCCGTTGGCTCGATCCTTACGGCTACAGACTCCTACGGGAGCAGACTCGACGATTACACACTGGTGCCAACAGTGTGAGCTCACTCTAGGAGGCGAGAGCTTCGGCTGGGATCTTCTTGTAGCGGCGTCGAGGCCTTACGACGTCATCTTGGGCATGGATTGGTTATCTACAATCCATGCACAATTTTACTCTATTAGGCACAAGGTGCGATGTGTATGCACCGACGGGAGCATGTTCACCTTCACCAGTGAGAAGGGAGCCTTCGCAGCAAAGGATGGACTTCCGCAGAGGAGAGGACAGCCAATCACTCATCAGTTGGCTAGCCTCATCCTAGGAGCAGTTGACGTGCGAAGTCCTAGTTTTCTTGCAGTGGTGGATCTTTACGCGGGCGTCTTTCCCGATGATGTTCTAGGGCTACCTCCTCGTAGAGAGGCAGACTTTCAAATTGACCTGTACCCCGAGACAGCCCCGATATCGACTACAGCATATCGGATGGCCCCCACTGAGCTTCGAGAGCTACGTGTACAGTTGGAGGACTTGCAGGGCAAGGGTTTCATCTGACCCAGTGTTTCACCCTGGACTTCCCCGATATTGTTCGCCAAGAAGGCGGGCGGGAGCTTGAGACTTTTTGTCGACTATCATTGCCTAAACCAGGTGAGGTGAGGAACAAGTATCTGATATTGAGGATTGATGACCTCTTCGATCAGCTCAAGGGAGCGCGGTGGTTCTCGAAGATAGACCTCAGGTCAGGCTATCATCAGCTCAGAGTTCGGGATGAGGACGTGCAGAAGATGGCCTTCAGATGTCAGTATGGCCACTATGAGTTCTTGGTTATGCCATTCGGTGTAACCAATGATGCAGTAGTATTCATGGGCCTCATGAACAGGATCTTTCAGCCATACCTCGATCGATTTGTCGTGGTCTTCATCGACGACATTTTGATTTACTCAACCACTGAGGAGGAGCACGCCTACCACTTGCGTGTTGTACTGGACACACTCCGAGAGCACTAGCTTTATGGAAAACTCTCGAAGTGTCAGTTCTGGATACGTGAGGTCCACTTCTTGGGGCACATCATCTCTGAGGCGGGAGTTGCAGTTGATCCTGTGAAGATCGAGGCAGTGCTAGCTTGAGAGCCACCCAGGAGAGTGACAGAGGTACGGATTTTCTTGGGAATAGCTGGATAGTATCGGAGATTTGTGCCAGACTTATCCAGAGTTGCGGCACCACTCTCAACTTTGACGAAGAAGGGGAAACCCTTTGTGTGGTCAGACAGATGTCAGCAGAGCTTCCAGGAGCTGAGACAGAGATTGAACAACACCCTTATCTTGAGGTTGACTGAGGAGGGAGTAGGGTATGTAGTCTACTGCGATGCATCAGGGACCAGACTCGGATGTGTCCTGATGGAGGAGCGGGCAGTGATCGCCTATGGATCACGTCAGTTGAGGCTGCATAAGCAGAACTACGCTACCCATGACCTGGAGTTAGCAGTAGTGGTCTTCGCTCTGAAGACATGGCGACACTATCTGATGGGCGAGCGCTTTACAGTCTTTTCTGGCCATCAGAGTCTCAGGTACATCTTTTCTCAGAAGGACCTAAACCTGAGACAGCGGCGATGGCTCGAGTTCCTCCAGGACTATGACTTTGAGATAGTCTATACTCCTGGGAAGGGGAATGTAGTAGCCGATTCTCTCAGCAGGAGGATGGACATTCAACTACTCGAGGAGGCGACCAAGCAACTAGCCGATTTGCGGATATCCTTTGTGGATAGAGATGGAGCAGCCTTCCTTCAGTCTCTCATAGTAACCCCTCCAATACTACAGAGGGTCAGAGAGGCACAATGTGGGGATGCTGACTGTGATACGCGACATGCACAGATATCCTCAGGACAGGAACCTACTGGTTTCTCCTTTGGATTAGAGCACGACATCCTCTTCAGAGGACGTACCTTGGTACCAGTTGCTTTACTGGAGGATGTACTGAGAGAGTTCCACACTTCTCCTTTTGCGGTACATCCTAGAGTGGCGAAGATGTACCAGGATCTCAGACGACAACACTGGTGGCCGGGCATGAAGAAGGCTCTGGCGGAGTTCGTTTCTCGATGCCTCACCTGCCAGCAGGTGAAGGCAGAGCATCAGGTATCAGTAGGCTTTGTACAACCCTTAGAGGTCCTGGAGTGGAAGAGGGACGAGATATCTATGGACTTCGTGACTGGACTTCCACGCACTTCCAGAGGTCACGACTCCATCTGGGTGATTGTATACCGACTCACCAAGTCGGCTCAATTCTTACCTATCAGAGATCAGGGCTCAGTGGAGAGATTGGGGTGTCTCTACGTTCAGGAGATTGTTCGGCTACACAGTGTGCCATCATCTATAATCTCCGATCGAGATGCTCGCTTTACTTCCCGGCATTGGAAGTGGTTGCAGGAGGCGTTCGGGACGCAGCTACATCTGTGAACCGCCTTTCACCCTCAGACGGATGGTCAGATGGAGAGGACCATTCAGACTCTCGAGGAAATGCTCCGTGCATGTGTCCTCGGCATTGGTCGCAGCTGGGAGGACCACCTACCCTTGGTGGAGTTTGCGTACAACAACAGCTACCACTCCACCATTGGGATGACACCATACGAGGCGTTGTACGACAGACCTTGCAGATCTCTTTTGTGCTAGACAGACCCTGGGGAGTCAGTACTTGTGGGACCAGAGATGGTCCGAGCCACGACAGAGAAGGTCCAGGTCATCAAGGAGCGGATGAGGATGGCACAGAGCCGGCAGAAATCTTATGCTGACAGGAGGAGGAGGCCACTAGAGTTCGAGGATGGTGACCACGTCTTCTTGCGTGTCTCACCTCGACGTGGATTACGGAGATTTGGCCGAGGCGACAAGTTGTCTCCACGCTTCATCGGACCATTCCAGGTCCTCAGCGGGATTGGTGAGGTGGCTTATCGCCTAGCTCTACCACCTCAGTTGCACCGGGTGCACGACGTCTTCATCGTATCCCAGTTGAGGAGATACGTGCACGACCCGACGCATATCATTGACTATGGGGAGCTAGACGTTGATGATGGGGCGACCTTTGCGGAGGTTCTGGTGGAGATCGAGGATCGACAGGAGCGGTTTCTATGTGGACGGTCGATTCCTCTAGTGCGCATCAGATGGTGGCACGGGAACCTCTATGAGATTACTTTGGAGCGGGAGGCTCATATGCGTGCTCAGTACCCACATTTGTTTCCCTAGTTTATGATGTATCTTTACGGGGATGTAAAGCCCTGAGGTGGGAGTGATGTAACGACCCGTAAATTTCAAGGAATTTTTTTTCTTATTTTTATTTGGAATTTTAGAAGAACGCAGTTTCTGACGGCACCTGATCCCGAGGCCCGGTGTACTCGGAATCATTTTCGGAAGTTTGACTCGGTACGTTCAGTGAACGAACGAGTGGGGTTTTCTAACTTTTTAACTGGTGCTCGGAATTGAATTTCGAGGGCACCGATGGAATCAAAGCGCCGATATTTTCTTAGAAACACCTCTTTTGGAGTTGCGTTGGCTCAGGAGTGGTTTTTAATTTTTGGGCTTTAAGTTAAGAAATAAAATAATTTGGTACGACAAACTTTATTTTATTCCACTTAGAGCCGCTTAAAGGCACTTAAGGCTTCTTAAGCTGAGTTGAAGCGGATAGGGTGGAACCCAAAATATCCTACACTCTTGGTAGGATATTTTTGAGGTGGGGCCCACACGATCCCCACCGTTTCTTTTCCTCTAAGTAACGCACCCACGCAAACCCGTCTTTAATGAAGTCAACTGACGCGTTTTATAAATTCTCAACGCCCTTATTAATTGGGCGGTTAATTCGTTGAAATTAATTCTATGAATTAATTTCTTCGTTTCTTAACCTGTTTTCGTTTGTTGGCATGTAATGAAATAAGACCAACACATGTCTTCTTGAGGGTTGTTTTTTGAGAGGATTTGGCAGAAACTTTATGTTCTTCATCCTCCTTCGCGAAAAACGTGAAGAACGCGAAGAACGCTGGTCTCCGACGAAGGGCGACGAAGAACGCCAGGCCCCCGGAGATCGACGAAGTGACGCTGAAGATTCTCCCTCTGCGACACTTCTTCCACGATGATCCATCCTCGCAACAATCTTCGATCGGCATCTTGAGTTTTTCTACGCGACGCCAAGTACCGCTCGACAGCGACACCCTTCCGCGACACGACGATCCTTTTCTTCCGCGACGAACTCACGTCAGACGACGACGTTGAGGTAGGGGTTGTTTTGAAAATGATAATACCCATGTTTGTTTTCCTTCAAGGCAGGAACGCGGACCAACCAATTAACAAGTTGGTCCATAGATTATTATTGCGGGCCGTGGTTTATCAATTGATGGGAATTATGGTGTTGTTTCAAACCACTAACACGGTGGGTACGGACCAACGAACAAGTCCGAACCCACCGCCCTTTGTTCTTGGTGTGCAGAACGACAGACGATGACAAAACGGGCCGCAGAGACGATTTTTTGTTTCTGTAGTGAAGAACCAGACCCAGGATGAGCTACGATGCTTACGGAAATGAAATCGGACCACCGGAGTAACTCCGGTGTCCCGCGGACTCCACCGGCGATGCCGGCGGGCGGAGGCGGCGGCGCCTCGGCGCACCGCCAGACGGACCCGCCGCGACTGAAGCCACGAAAGCAGCGGCATGGTCCCACAACCGCGCAGGACCAGAGGAGCTGGACATGGCGGCCCGACCGCGTCCGCTGGCGAGGGCAGCCCCACGCGGGGCCGCAACTTCCCTTCACGCGGGGGCCGCGCGCCCCCGGCGTGGTTTCCCTCGCTCGGCCGCTCGGCCGAGCCGAGACGAGCCGACCCGCTGGTTCGGGCCGGGTCGCGCCCAGGCTGGGCCGAGCCACTCTGGTCGGGCCGGGCCGGGTCATACCCGGACCCGGGTCGGTCCGAGCCCAGACCCCCCGTTTCCGGACCTTTTCGGTTTTTTTCTCATAACTTGAGATACTGGCCTCCGAACGACACACCTTCAGTGGCGATGCGATCCTTGGATCAAGACGGGTATTTTGGTATATCACACTCAATGGTTCGAAATACTTTGGGTTCATCCGGGTTGGTTCGTTCACGAAACCAACCAGGCCCTCGGAGCGAAAACGCTCATATCGTGTGCTTCGGACGTCCGGTTGATGTGCCGTCGACTTTGTTAATTTCCTCTATGTGAGACGGACTTTTGGCTTACCCCGCCCGAGGTTTGGATGCAGGTGGAGTACGGTCGGGTTGGTTTTGCCTTAAAAACCAACCGGGCCCCTGGAACGAAAAAGCCAATAACTCTCAGACCGGGCGTCCGATTGACGCGCCGTCTGCGACGTCGAGTTCCTGTTGTCGATACGGAACTTTTGGATACATAAACTCTGGACTATGTGTCAGTTGATGTATCAGCCTCTCGGCTCGTGGAGCGGACCCTCCCGAACGATCTTGCTGTGTGGGGGAACCCTAGAGCTGGCTGCGACTGCTACTGTGACCATGACGACTATGCAGAGATCCCTAGTGGATTCGACGGCGACGACTACAGCACTCAGCGATCCTTTGTGGGTCAGTGCTACTGATCTTGTGTGGGTCTGATCATATGTGGTTCAGTGCTCAGCGGTCCTGTGTGGGCCAGCGCCTACAAATACTGTGTGGGTCATTGCGGGGGTTAGTTACCTATCGATCCTGTGTGGGTCCGATCTTGTGTGGGTCATTGCGGGGGTTAGTTACCTATCGATCTTTTCTGGGTCAGATCCTTTGTGGGTCATTGCGGGGGTTAGTTACCTATCGATCCTTTGTGGGTCAGATTATTTGTGGTTCATTGCGGGGGTTAGTACCTATTGATCCTTTGTGGGTCCGACGGCTTAGATGAATCAGTGGAAATATCTGGTCATCTTTATCGTCATACAAAGAAGTACCTGTGTGAGCTAAATCTTTTTTTACTTTCCTATATGGATTGTGTTGTGCTATCCTGTGTGGATTTATGTTTTTCTTTCCTGTGTGGACTGGGTTGTACTTGGGTTCGGATGTTGGAGCTAAACGAGAAATGATGACTTAGGTATACGTATGGGCATATACCTAAGAAGTGTCGGATGTTACTTCGTGATTGTATCTTTCTTTTTTGGTTATCCTTTGTGGATTCTGGGAGACCTTCGAGGGTCTCCGGGTCCCTACTGAGTAGCTTATACTCACCCTTGCACGGGCTATGCCCGCACAATGTTGTATTGGTTGCAGACGATGGACAACGCTGATCGTGGTTGAGGATTGCGGAGCAGGACGGTACCTGGAGGTGGACCACTGGGCGGGATGTACTCGGAGTGGTTGGCTGGAATCGAGGAGCAGTGGAGGCTTTCTGTACCCACCCTTCAGGTGGGACTTCCGGTGGACGGATCGACGTTGCGGCTTTACTTTTCAGTTGCTGTTTTCCCTTTCGAGTTTTACTTTACTTTCATATTGGGTTTGTATACTGGCCCACTTATCTTTCTGCACTTACGGTTGTACCAGTTTTTACTTAGTGGTTACTTCTCCTGCTTGCTCTATGGTGTTTGTGGTTTACTTTAAAAAGGCAATTCCTTCCCTTTTACCGGGATTTACTCCTTGGTTCTAGTCTCCAGCCCCTGGCCTCTGGAAGGTGAGCTTGTGGTAGTCACGACACGGGCCCCGAGGACGGGTCGTGACACAAGGACTCCATGATCTTGCTGATGGTTTATAAGATTTAAAATATCCAAGTATCATGATTGACACATGGTTTCTCAAACCATCTCACCTAACCATGAGGGTATCCTCTTAAGGTGGTGAGGTTACCTTGTGTGGCACATGGTTTGGCCACACATATGGCCAAACTGTGCGACCATGTTATTTTAGGGTGAATTTACAATTTCACCCTTAAATTATTTAAAGCTTAACCCTCTTTTTTTCATTTCCAGCAGACTGGAGGCCCACTTCTCATCTGATGGATATCCCAAGTCACTTTTCATGGGATTTGATCACATTTTTTCATTTGAAGTATTATCTATCTTCTGTTCGTCTCTTTGGATTCTTCTATGTAATCTCTTCATTCTGTAATCTCGGTTCCTCATGTGTCTTCCTATCAACGATGCAATTTTGACGCAGGTTCACTTACCCAATTGTTAAAATGTTTATATAATGTATAGTTTTCTTCTCATCTAGGACAAACTAAGAGCCAGTACTATATGAATACTGTAACACCTAGATATTTTTATGAAATATATATTTCTAAATAATTTTATTTCTTTGATGTCGTGCATTGCACACTACACCATTTGAAGATTTCGTTACACACAACCACAATTTAGCTTGCGTTACACAAAACACTAAGTTTTTATGAAATAGAATTTTATTAATATAATTATTTAATCAAAAAAATTATAACCTAGAAATTATAATGGATGATCTAAAAAGTATTAATGGAATTATGAAATTATGTTTTATACATGGAATTTTTTTTGAAAATAATAGTATATCTTTTTTGAAAAACACTCTAAATACACACTTGTGTGTTTTATACTAATAAAATAAATGAATAAATATTCTTGGATTATATTAATTAAAAATATATATATATAATAATGAATCTAATATTTAATATTCATCTCATGTGTTGTCTATACATGATATAAAAGTAAATCCAATTTTATACATAAAAACCGTGTTTTTTAAAGGTAAATTTGATAAATTTTCGTGTTGCAGTAGTTTTAAATATAAAATTTAACAAATTTATATATTTTATTTGAAAAAATATTCCAATTTTTCTTTAATAATATCTTCAAAATTTAATTGCCTTTAATATTTGGTATTTTTCTCACATGTTTCATTTTTTGTTGAGTTGTGAAAAATATACAATTGAAATGGAAAGCTAAGTTTTAGTATAAGTAATTTATAATGATAAATTATCTTTTAAAGTCATTTTAATGTAAAATTTGTTCAATTATTCATATATTAATAAAATTATTGTTATTTTAATCATTTTTATATTTAATTTTTATAAAAAATATTCAAACTTTTAAACATTTTCACTTTAAAAACCCACATTATCGCCTCATCTATGAGATTAATTTTTTATTAAGTTTAGCCACATTTGTGTTTTTAATTTTAAAAAATGTATTCCATATTTGGAATAATATGTTCCAAATATACTAAACAATTCCCATTTATTTTTGGACAATATGAACAATAAACATTCTAATTTTTTATACCATGACTAAGGTTAAATCTTGTAAAAAAGGAAAAAATAATTATGTTAAGGATTATAAAATTATCCTAAAACTTGAAGAAATTTATTTTATGATTATTATTTTACCAAAATAATCCTTAGGATAATTTTTTTACTTCTTGCAACTAATTATATTACATTAATACTCTTATATTATTTTATTTTATGAAAAGTCAAATTTAACACACTATTGTTTTTAATAATTATAATATTTCAAATATAAATATATTGAAAATATAAATATTACTATAAAAATTAATTTTAAAGATTATATATTTATATTAATTTTTTATTTTTATTTTTTATTGAATAAATAATTACTTTAAATTCATTAACAATAGTGTTGCGATAATTATTGAATTAATGAAATAATAAAATAAATCATACTAATTTTTTTAAAATAAATTTAATTTGAGTTAATTAAGGTTATCTAAGAATATTATATAATAATTAGAAATTTTAGTGATGTGTTATAGGTTTTTTGGCTTTATATAGTTATGTTGATATTTTTAAAATGTCAATGTACTAAATAGTGTTAAAATGGACATTAATGTTATTTTAAAATGAATAATATTTAAATCAATGATATAAAATTATTAAATAATTTATAATTTGTTCAAATTATTGGGATAAATTTTAAAATTTAATTCATTATCCATATAGGGTTCTTTTTTCATTTTATAGTAATTATATTAACCCTTAAAGAGTAAAAAGACATGTAGTCACAGTAAGAGTTAAAGAGGTTAAATAAGGGTTAAAATTAAAAGAAAAGTGTATAAATTTATTATGAAATTATATAATTTTAATTTTAGGAATATATTTAGAGACATTATCATATTAGTTTTTTAATTTTTATGTTTTTAACCATTTTTAATTGTAAATTAATTTATATAAATTTAATATTTTGTGAAATTCAAAGAGTGAACCTCTAATCTCTTATAAAAAACAAATCTTCTTCTATTTTATTTATAATTAAAAACATATTTTATTCAGAAAAAATATATGAATATTATAAAAAATTCTTAAGTTTATCCTATAATCGTTACTTTGGTAATAAATCCAATATAAGAAGTTCTTTTGTGAAAACCAAATAGAGATATCATAAGAAGAGGCAACATTCATCGACAAACATTTTTGTTTTATTTATTTTATAAAACCATTAAATTATATTTATTTAATATTTATATAATATAATAAATATAGTAAATATAATAGGTATTTTATGTTAAGGTTATAACCTTAAACATCACTCACTTCCATCAAATGGGATAGACAATCATCGTGTGTGTGTATGACTTGATACCTCCTTGCGAACCGAGTTCATTCGTTCTTCCATTCCCACCATTAATGGTTGGGAATAATGATATTTTTATATTATATATTTATATATTATTTTTATGATTTTGTTATGATTCTATAAAATTTATATAACACAGAACATCATGCTTTCATTTTTGTTGGAATAAGATAACGTCGTTCATATGTTCGGCGAACTACTGCCTCACGAAGTGATGTGATTAATTCACTCTTTAAATGAGATATATTGAGTATGATTTTAATAAACATTTATGATATATATTAAATATAAATAATTATATAATGATAATTTATCATATAGTTTTATTTCATTTAATTTGATAAGAGGATGAAAACATTGTTTATGCGTACATACAATCTACCGTCTTCATGAAAAGTGGATTTTATTCTCCCCAAATAAATTTTATGAATAAAAATAAATACATATATACTGAATATATATGTTATTTATATCATCTTTATCATTCTGTAGATTATGAAATCATGTTATAAGTAAGAGGACAAAAAATAACATGTCAAAACATAAAAGAAAAACAAAGCGGTTATTACCTGAAACATAAGCGAGTAATAAAAAGTAATAAGTAAATAATATATGTTATTATATATATGAGTATGGTTATTTAGTATATATATATATATTTATCATATAGTAGGTTTGAATGAGTATAAATTAATCAAAGACTTAAGTTAATGGAATTTTTAGTATCACTTTTATTTTTGCGAGACTTATTCCATATTCATAACTTGTTTCGTTTAGGAGGTGTGTATTATGAGAAATAATGTAATATATGATCATAATAATTAAATTTTTGGGTATTTAAATTTCCATTTTATGATCTCTCATTCATGGGGGTTATGGTTTAGAAGTTTCCAAATCAATAAAGTAATTTTTTCTCAATTTTTATTCTTTGAGACACTTGTTATGTTATGCACCTATATTCTCTTACATGGTGTATACAATACCATTTGACATGTGGTATCCTGAATATACATATATCGTGATATAATATGTTTCATGTAATTTTATTATCTATTTATTTGGAATTTTTTTATTCAATATTATGTTTTTTAAAAATGTTTGGAAATGATCATTTAAGATTTTTCAAGGAAAAAGGATTTAAAATATGTTTAAAAATGGTTGAAATGATTAATTTTTAACTTTTAAATGTCATTTTAAATGAAAAAGGTCTATAAATTTTTATTATTTAATGATAATTTTTTAAAGAAGAAACGATTTTTATCCTCAAGATAATGTTTTAAAAAATATTTCTAAAATATTTCCTTCTAAGAGGAAATATGTTGGTGTTAATCATGACTTGATGGGGATAATATATATGAGTACTGTTAATATTATTTATAGGATTGATTTATTTTTTATTTCAGGATATTTATGTATCTCATTACGTTTCAATGAGATATTCTATGATGGAATGTTTACGAACACAATTTAATTTCATAAATCCTAATGTAATGAATGATTTATATTATTTTTGAACACATATGATTGAAATTATTTTTGGGAAGGTATGGAAATATATCTCCCTATAATTAATTGGTTAATGGTTAACGTTTTATTAGCTCAATGAGTATATGAGTGGTCAACCCAATCTTGCAAAAACAGGGTACACAGGAGGTCATCCTAATCCTACAAAAATAGGGTACACAAGAGGTCATCCTAAAAACAAAAAAAGAGGGTACATGGGAAGACATAATAATACCAATATAATAGGGTATATAAGAGTTCATCCTAAGCCCGCAAAAAGAGACTACATGGGAGGTCATCCTTTTCCCGAAACTAGAGGGTACACTAAAAGTCATCCCAATCCCAAAGCAGGTACAACTGTGATTATCCCTAGCCTAAATTGTTATTAATTTATTAGTTGGTATCATGGATATAATATTTATGGACATATGGGTATACCACAAATTCTAGGTCTGATGACATTTTTATACTCTCATAGCTCATGTTCTTTGATTATCTTATGATTCATATATTATGAACTCCCAATCGTTAATTATGTGATCCAAAATTATGATATTTGATATGTAGGGTATGATTTTAAAATGTAATTCTCTTGTTCTAATACCCTTATGCCAATTTTATGCTTACATATCTCCCATGTTTATCCTTATTGTAATTCTGAGCTCACACTTTCTTATGTTTCCTTAACCATGTTATGAAAAAAGGTTTTAAGAAAGATTAGTAAAGGGGATGATCCTTAAAAGAGATGTTGATGATATTTGACTAAATTAGAAGAATATATTCCGTGTATCCAAAGGCACTAATCTCAGTTCATGGGATTTTTTTGAAATATAATGAATATTAATCTAAAAATATGCAATATCCATGTATGAAATCCCTGAGGTTTGAGAGTTGATATTATAGGAAAGGATTAATCAACTTTGGGAACAAGGATGAGAAAAACATGGTAAGATACCTAAAAATAAGTCTAATAATAGGTTTTAATAATAATGTTTTGGTAATGATCATTAATAACCTATGATTAAACCTAAGTTGTCATAGATTGAAATTTTATAATAAATTTCCCTTGATTATGTGGTTTTACCGTGATTATTAGGGTTTCTCACAATATGATTTCTAGTTTTTATAAATGTCATGAACCTAAAGGAACTACTTTAATGCTGAATGTGACAGATAATGAAATTATTTTCATCTAAAGGTACTGAGTGTTATAGGTGTAACAATTAAAAATCATATTGTTATTCTTACAAAACTTTCTCAAGAATTTAATTATATTGAACTTCCAAATTAGAAAAAGAAGAAAAAACGTTTTGTTGAGTCCTTTTAGAGGAAATAACAACTTTCTTTTAGTAATTCAAATGTTTTAATAGATTCAGAGAAATGGATTAGTACCATTGAAATTATTTTTTCTTTTCTTCTGTGGTTAGAGCATGAATAATTTATTTTGGTTTTTCATCATTTGGATGGTGAAGTGGATCAGTAGTGGAGTCTTATCAAGAATATGAGGGAATAGGAACAAATTAAATATTTGTAAGGGGAAGAGTTTAATGGGATATTCTTTTCATAATTACTTCCCTCATACTATATGAAAAGATATATATGAAGAATTAATTAAGATTAAAGGCAGGAACCCTAGCCCTTTAGGGTTGTTCTCCTCCCTTCAGTGAGGACGACGCCAACATCTTCTCCTCCCCCCTTGGCGGGGGAGGGGGAATCGTCGTTAGACAAGTGATGAGGGTTATTCCAGCCTTTCACAAACCCCAAATTTCTTCCTCAATTCCTGGAAGTTGTTCTATGCTAGAATGTTACATACATTCTTGATGGAATTCCTAATCTTTATCTCTCATCCTCCGAGTTTATGGAAACCTCAGCCCTCTTGAATCATACGCTGGTTGATCACTTTAGTCATAGAGGATCTTCAATTGACTCCTTCAACCGGTTCATCTTTAGTTGTTGGGATCTCTAAGAAAGGGCGGTTTTTGGATTGCTCTACAACCGACATATCCTTATTCATTTTTAATTGGAAGAGGGCCTCATCAAGGCATGGTCTAAAGCACCTCATAGCTTCAACGGTTTCCATTTCCTCCTCCTACGGTGGTACTTTTATTTACATATGAATTGAGATTCTCCTGCTATGGTGGTATGGGTAAGTTTCCCAAATCTTCCCTTACCTTTTCAGAACGATTCAGTGATTCGGATGATAGGCAACCTTGTAGGATGTTTTCTGCGTTCTGATAGCCTCACTAAGGCCTTGTGTCATCCGGTGAACCCTCATGTCTGTATCAAAGTGGATGCTTCTTGTTTTCCCTTAGACTATGTTTGGATCACTATCGGAGAAGATTATAGGTGGAAGAAGTAGGTGGTATAAGATAATTGGACTGATTTCTGTCCACATTTCAAGCATTTGGGCCACTCTTTGGAGGTTTTCCACAAGAGAGGAACTGATACTTCATTGGAGAGTAGATTCATGAGGAAGAAGTTTGTGGTAAGAAAAGAGAATGCTGCATCGGTCAAAATCCAGGAGGTGGTTGGGATGTCTGGTTTGGTCATGGAGGCTTTGGGACCCAAAGATGTGGGAACTCCGAGTTCTTTGGTTAAGGATATCTAGAAGGATGCTCAAAAGGTGAAAACAATGGAAGTTCATACTACGGAAAATCCACGTGTTTTGTATTCGCAGGTTAACCCGACAGTTTTAGAGGATTTCAACAGGCTACGACAGGATTTGGAGGGCTCCTCTATTTTCTTGGCTAGGTAGGAGGCAGGCTTGGGTGGCCAAGAAGATCGTTTGGTGCAGCACATGGATATGGAAATCTCAGGAAAGGAACCGAGGGTGGGGATAAAGGGTATTACCACGGGTGTGTCCAGTCCGAATGGTACTGAGGGTTATAGAGGATTAGACCCCTCATCTCGACCCTTCCTTATGCTAACCAACAGGTTTGAAGGGATTTTAGAATACATTTTTGAAGTTGTCTTGGATTCTGGTCATGTGAATAGTGGAGATGCTGAGGGGGCCTGTGTGGAAGGGAACATTTCAGTCAAGTTGGATCATGAAGATGTCCCTAAGGCTAGAGAAGAGGATGCTGCAATGGTTGAGTGTCTTTCCTCGACTAATATTAACACACTGGTGACAAGGAGGAGGAATTATTCGGGTTGGAAGGATAATACACCGAAGACCAAAAGGGAAAATTATTCTTGGGGAAACAAGGAAAATGTGAGTGGTCTAGGTTTCCTTTCATTCAGTGACATTGTTCAGAATGAGACTGGTAGGATGACTAAGTGCGCATAACCTATATTTTCTACACCTAGAAGACGAACAAGGAAAGACTACTCTTACCTCTTGTGACCGATGTGTACTAGATATTCCCTTAAATGGGATAAAGGTGTGATTATGGCCTTCAAAAAAGATAGCTTGATCAAACAACCTTGCCCAGTGCAGCCTTTACTAGACCATATAGGGACTTTTGAGCAATGTAACTACTTCATGAGGTGACATAAATCAGCCTCTGAGTGGGAATTGACTACGACTACGACAGAGGGGTACTCTTGTGTGGGATGCAAAAATGATTACAGGTATTATGATATGTAGTGTCGTGGTTTTCTGGTTGGATTTTGGATGTCCTGCATATGTCCTTTTATATATGTTTCAAGTCGTGTTCTGGTTCGTGTTAAGGGATGTTCGGTTCTCACTTTTCCTAAAAGTGTCGGGAAATAAAAATTAATTTTCAGTCAGTTACGATTAAAAAAAGGATGATGAATCTATTAGTACCTATGAATATAATTTTACATGAATTTTAAGGTAAATTTCATGGATAAGAGTCTACCCTAAAAGGATAATCGTTAGATTCTTTGGTGGACTGAAACAAAGACTTTATACTTTCTTGTCTATAAGATACTAGTAGCTATGAAGAGGTCATTAAGTGTTCACTGAAGGTAGAATTAGAAATTGAATATTCACATCATTCCATTGATTTTGATATGAAAAGGAAGATCAAGTCTCATGAAAACACAAATTTTTGAAATAAATTTCTTGTATTTGTAATCCATAAATGTGGGAAGAAGTACTAAGGTGAATTAAAGAAAGGGTTAAGTGGGTGTTCCAAGTATAGATGGGATGTTCATCTAGTAGTTGTGAAAGATCACTGATTTTTCATAAGGTATTTTTTGCTTATGTTTTAGTTTAAGTACCTTATTTTCATTAAATTAGTATTCCCCAAGATCATGAGGAGGCTCTGGGGTGTTCCGAGGGTTCGGGGAATGAAAGAGGTGGAAAAAGAGCTTTCTGGGAATGTTTCATAGTTGGTGAAAACCATATAGAATTCCCGAGAAACAGTGCGATGGTTTTTTTCAGATATTATCATGCACACATTTTTTGCATTGTTGGGAAAACTATGCGGGGAAACCATGCATCCTAGTAAATTTGAAAAAATTACTAAAATTCAACTCTAGGATTTTTAAGGCTAACTTGGAATTTTCCTCTTCTATTCCTCCTGCAACCCTAGAGGCGAGCTTGGATGAACCAACCTTCCCATGGGTGATTATCCTTTGGTCCTAGACCATTTGGAGCACTATTGGTTGAGGATCAATTCCCTGGGTGAGTCTAATATTCTCTTTATTTCAATTTCTCAATTAGGGTTTGTATTCCTCCCCTATCTACATTTAAAGCTAAAAACCTCTCTTTTTCTAGTGAGATCTAGGTTTAGGATTTAAAGGGGGTTTAAATAAGGATATAAGGATTCGTTTATGATTTCTTCTGTCAATGGATTCGAGGTAGGTGGTCTATAATTTATATCCCATAGATTCATTGTATATTTGTGCATGTCCAACTTTGATCTTTGTAACTTCCTAACGTTTTTCTAAAACATTTGGTAGGGTTTGGAGTAATGGGTGTCTAAATGATGAATGTAAACCATATTGGTCCCAATGGTATGAAAATAGGATGATTTTAACCATTTGAGGTCATCCACAGGGTGTGCTAATATTTACCATGGCTACAAATTATCCATGTATGTTCTAGGACATTGTGTGAAAAATTAGAGCCCTTGTTGAGTATGTTGATATGGTAATGGCACGAGAAATGGTTAAATATGATTAATGCGAGGATACAATAGAATTACTAAATATGCTTCATGGTCTAGACATGGGATTGAAAATTTGGAAAAATGGGATAAGAAATGTAAATGGAAAATCTATTGAAGTGTGATGGCATGATTTTTAATTCACATGTTGATTGTTGGATTAAGATTATTGTATGCAAAGATTATATTGGTTTTGGTATAGTTTGTGTGAAATGAATGAAAAAATAGGAATGTGCATGTGGCTTGGCGGTGGGATAAAGGACCAAGGCTCCTCTTCTAGGCCAGGTTAGACTGATGATCAATCCCTACCCTAAAATACACGGGTTGGGGAGTCATACGGATGCTCTATTACCCCAGTGGTAGTATGTTATGGACTTACCTAGACCAAGGATCCAGAGAAAGTGAGATTTTTTTATTGTGAAACAGGTAATCCCTCATGAGGTAGGGAACATGGATTTTTCCCCTATGATTGAGCTAGTTGATTATGCATAGTCTAAATTTTCCTTTATTTACTCTTTATTTATTTCATAATAAATTTATTATCTTTTAGACTGGATTTTTTGTAGACACCAGTAGTGGTGTCCTTTAGGGTTGGGCTCACACCCAACCCAGGATGCCATTGGGTACCCAAGAAGATTTCATACTTGTAATTTAGGGAAAGGGTAAGGGCCCTATGCTTGGGAGTTGAGTTATATATGGTACATGCATAGATGAGGTTATACACTTGAACATTGGACAATTTTGGGCTTCCATTGTTGTATTTATTTTGGGTTTTGTTAAGTCGTAATTGTTGCATGAAATGATATAACTACTTTTGGAAATGGTTTTTACCCAGATTAGGAAATGGTTATATATGATTGTTTATAGATTTTCCTACCTTTTTATGTGATTTATTATTGTTATCTAAAACAGATCACCCTTGTAAGAGGGTATTGTATCCCAACATGTCTAATTTAGACCCTCTCTTCTTGTCAGCAACCTTCAACATACGGGGAGACGTGCTTATGGTCATGTGATGACCCGGCTCGGGCACCAGTTAGTGGATCTCGGGTTGGGTATGATACAAATGAAAGCCAAAATGGTGGAATGAAGTTAGATAATGATGTGAATATTGTGAAAGATCCATAAAATACACCTCCCACAATTCACTGCTTCAATTTATAAGAGTTTGGGAATTATGATCACAAGTTCCCCAATATAAGGACTAATGTAGATAATAAGGCACAAAAACCTTCAAGGAAATAGGAAATAAGGGAATCTTATGATATCATAATGGATGAAGTGAACCCTGATAATTAGATAATACTTATCCTCCTTTTTAGTTGGGAATTTCGAGTTTGATTTTGTATTAATGAGCCCTGAAAAAATATTTTTGTTCACCCATTAGTGAAATTTCAAGTGATTATCTACTTAGATTCTAGAATAAAGATATCACATATTCTATTGGTATAAGGATGCACCCAATATTTTTATGATTCTTTTGTATAAAAAATATCTTCTATAAGGAATGGGTAATCATGTTCATATTAAATATAGTTTTATGGTAATTCAGGATTTTACCATGTTTTTAGAGAATAAAAGATAAAGGTATTCACATGTTTGGTATGAGGAAACAAATAAAAAGATTATGATATTTTTGTGATTAATGTTAAGATGATTTTGACAATTTGTTTAACATTTGTTTATAAATTTTGAATATTGAAAATGTTATAATGTTAAATATTTGTAAAATGGTTTATGTTGACCTTTGAATATGGTTTTAGAGATTAATGTTTCATAATATAATGATATATGAATATAATATAATATGTGCCAAATTTTTTTTGTGGTGAATTGATACATAAGGAATTTCCTATCATCCCATTATGGATCTTATAATCCACTAGTTCTTCAAGAATTATAATTTCAACATCATTTCTTGGAGTAAGAGATGAAGTAGAAATTTATCATGGCATAACAAATGCGTGGGATTGTAATTTTGTGATGAAATCAAGTAATTATATATTCTCAAAGTATTTTTAAATAAAATTATATCATATTGTCATCATTTTTGATGATATCAATGAAATTTTACAGACCTATTTGGTCAATTGTTTTGTGATCACTAACAATATCTTGAATATGTTCTCTATCACTCTCAAATAGAAAATGATAATTATTTTTATCACATATGTCTATATTTTCACATTCATATTATGTAACCTATGTTTAAACCTAGTTAAGAGTTACTTTTGGTAATCATTAAGTTTCAAACATTCCCTTTTTAATGGATTTTTTATTATTCATTATTACGATGTGGGTTTCTATGAATGCAACTTTGCTGTATTAAAACATTGATGACCAAGTCTAATTTAATAGGTGAAATTCATATTTAGGGGGTAGAATATAACACCCAGTTTTTTAGGAATTATATTGTTTTAATGATTTCATTTCATTGATGTCTTGTGCTTCACGCTACACCCTGTTAACTTTGCGTTACAAGAAACATCAACCAAGCTTGTGTCATACTAAACATTGAGTTTTTATGAAATAAAATTTTATTGTTATAATTATTTAAATAAGAAAATTATGAGATATCTATTATAATGGTAGGTATGAATACGATTAACTGAATTATGAAAGTATGGTTTACACATTTAAAAACCCTTTTGAAAATAAATGTAAGTCTTTTTATAAAAAACTTTTTAAATGGTCACAAGTTTTTTGTACCAATAAAATAAATAAATCACGCTTTTTGGGTTATATTAATGAGAAATATATCTAATATAACAAATCTAATATTTAAAAATCATCATTTGTTGTTTATAGACATCATAAAAAAATAAATCCAATTTTACTCCATAAATGCTATATTTTTGTAAAGCGAGTTTTTCTGTCTTTTGATGGAAAAATTGTTTGAAATGTAAACATTGAAAATTTGATAAATATTATTTGAAAAAGTAAAATTAATTTTTGAAATATTAATTAAAGGGACTGTCACTTTCGTACATTAACATTACATCATTTTTGTAGAATACTTAAAAAATTATATAAAAAAATTCCAAATACTGTATTAGCTTTGTGTCGTTGGAATTATATTAACATAAAAAATGGTATATAAGTAAGTTACATTATCACCCACTAGGTTTTGGATGCCTCTAACCCATTTTAGAGACATAATTATTAACACATATCTTCATAACCTGGGGATGGAAACAAAAAAAGGGGGGATCTCAAATTTTCAGTATGGGTAAACATGGGTGATATGTAAGAATAAACATGAGAATGAGGTTTTTAAAACATAACCATTGAATTATAAGGTCAAAATACTAATATAAAAGAACATAAATTTAAATCATGACATAAATATTGATGGTTCATAATATATGAATAATATGTGATTCAAAATCATAAGCCATGAAAACCCAACATAGGAATGAGACATGGAATTATGGAATTCACATAAACATATAATATCATTTCATATAAGTCTAGATGAATTGATATAACTTATGAAGTTATTTATTAGGGACTACACTTTCTAGGCATGACACACCACTGTCCCTTGTCCTATTCCTTTTCTTTGTAAGGGATCAGTTTTCCCCATATTTCAATTGTGGATTGGGTTTACCCGTATTCCTATAGTGAATCGGGTTTCCCCATATTCTCATAGTGGACCGAGTTTACCCATATTCAAATAGTGGATTTGGTTTCCCCATCATGCCATTGTGGATCAGTTTTCCCAAAATTCCTAGAGTGGATTAAACCCTTCGACTTGAATACAATTATTTTCTCAGGAGATATAAATCTTCACCTAATTTATTTGAGGGACATATAAGTCCCAACCATCTCATAATGAAATCATAGATACATTTTCCACAAGATCATACACAGTGATATGATAACTCATGGAATGAAATGGGTTTCATAAATATGTAATCATATGTTAACCTATGGAAAAGAGATAGGTTTCTTCGTTGTTTCATCAAAAGAATAACCCATGAAAAGAAGTGTGTTTCATAAACATATAACCGATGAAAGATATATGTGTTTTGTAAGTATCATTGAATAAATACATAACCAATTAGATAAATAATTGGAATGGAACCCTTGGATAATTTTCCCAGAAATGAATGAGTATCACTAAATGATTTCATCGCAGATGGAAAATAATTTTGAAAGATCCTTTAAAAGCAGTTCTTGAAGAAAATATATTTTATTCTTTGATTTTTTTAAAAATTAATACTTTTTTTTATTTTAAATCATATTATGTAATATTTAAAAAATATTTAAAACCATTTAATATAAAATGATTTTAAAAACTTATAAATAAATCTTGAAAACATTTTTAAAAAACTTTCTTTAAAAACACTTTGAAAAATTATATAGGATTATTTAAAAAGCATATTTAAAAAAAATATATATTTTACATAAAAATTATATTAAAATATATCCTTTAAAAAAAATTTAAATATTTTTCAAAACATGGTTTTATAAATTCCTGGCATGTGTTTGAAAGAAGAAAAATTAAGACAAAACTGCTTTAATGATTTGACAACATTTGAAACATAAACCCTATAAAAAATATCATAAAATGGATATTCAAATTCCCATAAATTTAATTATAAGAGTCATATAATAAATTAATGTTCAATATACAAATGAAAAAACTGAAATGAGTGGTGAATATGAAATGTATCTCATAGAAATAAAAAGTGATATCATATTCCCTTACCTTATTTCTTCACTGTCATCGTACTCATTAAAAAATTCTATATAATAAATATAAGTTTCTTATAAATATACCACATAACCCAATTATTTTTTTAATACCATATATAGATTTATATTACATTCTTAATAGCACTTCCACATCGACGTTACAATTCATGTAATATTCTCTTTATTTTTCACATGTGTCTTAATTTGTTATATTTTTTGGTTCTAATACTTATATATTTATTTAAAGAATGTAAAAAATCATATAAATATCATTTATAATAAGTGTATATGTGATTCTAATAATCTATAAACGATATATGTATGAAATTAAATACAACATTCAGGGAGACAGTAGGTCGTACGTATGCATGAACACAATTTCTGTTTAAATATTCTATTGAAAGAAAAAAATTAAATGAAATATATATATATTTATATATTAATAAAAAATAAATTATTATTTAATATATATAATAAAATTTTACTAAACCCATCCTTAATACATTTTACATAGAGTGTGAACAAATCACATCGCATTGAGAAGGCAGTTGTCCACACATCCCCACACAAACTTTTCATATTTATACAAAATAGAACGTGTGGAGGTATGTGTTATACAATAATACCGTAATAATAAATAAATAATATAAATAATATATATAATATATATAATTTAAAAATATAGTATCCTACAAAATTCCCAACCATGAGAGGTGGTAAAGGAAAATTGAACGACATCGTTTCATGAGGCGGTAGTTCATTGTACAGAAAAATGGTAAGTTCATTACCCTTTATGTGGAAGTGTGTGTATATATAGGTATAAAACATAGAATAAAAAAATACTAGTATATTAAGGATACTATTGTTATTTTATAAGAAAAGAATAATAATAATTGGGGTTGTGGAGAAATAAAATAAAATAAAGGATCTTGAGGATGGATGTTACGTTGTCTTTGGTTAAATCCTTTTTCTTTGCAAAAAAGGAATTCATTAGATGAAATTATGGAAAATAGGAGTCTTAAAAGAGAAATGTAGGGATTCTAGGAGATTACTTGATCATATATTTTGTGATCCAAATGGATTTACAAAAGTGAATAATTCGGTGGGGTGAGCACCCTTTTCTAATGGAGGAGGAGTGGTATTCTTGTAAAAATTTTTAAAGGGAAATCAACCTATGTTTTTCATATTAAAAGTGGATCCAATAATGGAAAAAATTAGATTCAAGGTATTATAGGGTAGAAATATTTCCATCTAATTTCTTCTTGAGAAGTTTATAGTTCATTTTTTCTCTTAAGTGTAAGGTTTAGTCCCTTGTTAAACTACCTCTTAATTGTTGTAATTAATTATAATTATTTTCACTAATATTTATGTAGAAAACAACATTGACCTTATATAAAATTTTATATTACGATAATTATAAATATGGAATTAATTTCTATTTATTATAATGAAATAATTGGCATAAAGTAATTTAAAATTAATCCCATAGTTGGGACGTGGCAGAGTATTTTGTAAGGCCAAAATGTTGAATATTTTGGAATGTTTTGACATCAAATATCAAAATAAAATTTGTTCCAAGGACCAAAATTTTATTAATTTATTAATAATTAATATCTGTACACATTAAAAAAATTAAAATATATTTTAAATATATAAATAAATTAGAATAAAAAGTTGTTCTGTAATAAATTCAGCATTTTTCAGTATTCATAAAATAATGTTTTTTAGAAAAATCCCCAAAATTAATCTTATGATAATTTTTAAATTAGGAAATAAAAAAATAATTCTTAATTTATAAAATAATATTTCTAAAATCATATAAAATTAAATTTCTTATTTTTCATAGAAAGACATAAAAAGCAGTTCTTTAAAGAAAACTGTATTTTTAAATACATTTAGACTTTATTAAAAATATGTCTTATTATCAATATGTTTTATTTATATAAAACCATTATTAATAATATTATAAAATTATTTATTACTATTTTTATTACTATGTTTAATGACTATGTTATAAATATCTCTTAAATAATTATAATAATAAAATATTTTTTCATAGAAACTCAGTGTTGCATGTAACGGAATCCAAGTCAGTGTTGTGTGTTATAGATAGTTATTTTGTTGTATCATATGAAGAAAGTTTGAATTAGAATATCATGCATTAAAATTAATGAAAGAAAATTAATTAATTCCAAAAAAATTCACATAAACTCAGGGTGTTACATGAATATAAATTTTTACTTTTGTTTAGTTTTTGGTATTTTTACAATAAGTTTCTTTTTCTGATGAATAATGAAAAATAATTCATTTTAATTGAAAAATGAATTATCATGTAAATAATTTTTAATGATAAATTATATTTTAAAATGGTATTAGATTAAAATTATATCATTTATCTATACATTAATCAAATTAATTTCATTGTAATCTTTTTCATATTCAATTTTGATATAAAATCATTTCAAACTTGGGAACATTTTCACTTTTAAAACTTGATTTATCACCTCATATATGAGATTAATTTTAAATTAAATTTATCAACATATGTATTTTAATTTTTAAAAAAGCATCAAATATTTGAAATGATAAGGTCCAAATTTATTAAATATGTCCCATTTATTTATGGACAATATTAATAGTAAACATAGTAATTTTTTACCATGGAAAATGGTAAAGAGAGTAATTAAGGTTAAGAATAATTATGATAGGGTTTAGAATATTTCCCTAACCAATGTTCTAATTTTATTTTTTGAGTAATTTCAAACCCGAACAAACTTTTGGGTGTATTTATTACCTTTTTAAGGCACTTGGATGACCTTAAGAACCTTATAATATTTTATTTTAACAAATGAGAAACTTATCACACTGGTGTTTTTCAAAAGAATAATATTTGTAATACATGGTTATTCAAAAGATAAGTAATATATAAATATTAATTTAAATATAAAATATTTAACTTCATTATATAAATTTTTTGTGAAATTTTTATGGTGAAATAATTACATGAAATTTATGCACAATACTAATGAAGTAATTGTTCAATTAATGAAACAATCAAATAAATTTATTAAAAATATTTAAATTAATATAATTTGAATTAATTAAGGTGTTACAAAATTATATAGATTAATTTAAAATATCAATGATGTTTTATTGGTTTTGTATATATATTATATAGTTTTGTTGACATTATTAAAAAGTCAATGTAATGAGTTGTTTCAAAATTAACGTTAATGATATTTAAAAAAAATTATTTATTAAATCATTTTAAATTATTATAAATCTAAAATTAGGAAAACAATTTAGGATAAAGTTTAAAATTTAATTCATGATCAATTTTTGGTGTATTATTTATTTTATAGTTACTATATTATCCCTTAAAGAGTAAAAAAACATGTTGTCATAGTAAGTGTTAATGAGGTTAAATAAGTGTTAAAACCAAAATATACGGGTATAAATTTAGTCAAAACTTATATAATTTTTTTAGATGAATTTATTTAGACCCATTATAATCTTATATTCTAAATTGATAATTTCATATCCATTTTTAATTTTAAATTAATTTATATTAGTATATTATTTTTTGAAATTGAAGGAGTGCCCCTCCCATCTCATATAAAAGGTAACCCCTTCTTCTATTTTATTCACAATTAAAAACCTATTTATTTAAGGAAAAACCAATCAAAATATCACAAAACATCTATAAATTAATATTATAATCCTTATTTTTGAATAAAATTTAACCAAGTATGTCATTTGGTTGAAACCAATAGAAAATATCCAAAGACTAGATAACCTTCATTAATGAATGTTTTTGTTTAATTTCTTCCTTAAACCCATTAAATTTTGTTGATTTACTATTTATATAATAACCTTAGAATAATCAATATAAGGAGATGTTTTTATGTTAAGGTTATGAGAAAAAAATTCAAACACTTACATAAAATGGGATAGGCAATCATCGTTTGTGTGTACATCAGACAACCTCCCACGAACTGATGTCATTCATTATTCAATTACCACATTTAAAGGTTGGGATACTGATTTATTTATAGTTTATATATGATATATATATATATATATATATTATTTTTATTATTTTATTATGAGTCTGTAAATTTCATTTCATACACACCTTCAAGCTTTTCTTTTTATGGGAATACGATAACATCGTTCATGTGTGTGTATGAATATCACCTCACAAAGTTATGTGATTCATTCACGATTTTCATGGGATGTATTTATGGTTAATTTTATAATTATATATAATATATATGACTTAAAAAGTATTCTTATTAGATAATATATCATATAATTTTTTTTTCATTTAATCTAATAAGTAGTTGAAAAAACGTTCACCTGTATGTATGACCAACCGTATCTATAAAGGGTTCATTTTATTTTCTATATATAACATTTTTAAATAACCATCAATACATATATAATGAATATATATTAAATTTATAAAATTATTATCATTTTTATATGATAAATTCATGATCAAATAGGAGTACTATGAATAACATGTTTAGACATGTATGAAAAATAAAGAGGTTATTACCCGAAACATAACATATAATTTTTTATAATAGATTAATATAAAGTCATAATTGAATCATATAGTTTATTATATATATGAATGTTGTTCTTTATAATAAGCTTATATTTATTATACAGGAGGTTGTAACGTGTATGAAAAAAGTCATGAATTAAGATAATGGTATTACTAGTCTCACTTTTATTTCTATGAGACTTATGACATATCCACCACGTGTTTATTTTGTGGGGTGTATATGCTACCATTTATGTAATATATGATACTTATACATAAATATATGGGTTTTTATATCCATTTTTTATCTATCTTTCATGGTGTTTTCATTTTAAAAGTTTACAAAATGGTAAAGTAATTTTGTCTCCATTTTTCTTCTTTGAGACACATGTTAGGTTATGAAACTATATTATTTAATGTCTTATATATACTTAAATTTGACATGGTGTATCATGAATATCAATATTTTCTTGATATTATAAGTTTTATTTAATGTTCTCTTCATTCAAAAATTTGTTTTATTCAAAAACCATGTTTTCAAAAAATGTTTCCCAAAAATGATTTTAAATGATCTTTTTAAAATTATCATGGAAAATTGATTTAATTTATTTATAATTGTTTTAGAAGATTAAATTATAATTACTAAAGAATATTTTCAATGAAAGTGGTCTGTCAAAATTTTTATGATTTAAAAAGTGTTTTTCAAAGGTAAAAAGTATATTTCCTAAAAGAAATATTTTAAAAGATACTTAAATTTTATTTTTCATCTAAGATGACATCCATTGGAGTTCCTAATTACTTACTGGGGATACGATATGAGGGTACAATTCTTATTATTTCTATTCAGGGTTCATGTATTTATTTAATGATGGTTATGAATCCCATTACTTTTCAATGTGACATTCTTTGATGAAATGTTTACGAAAATCATTTCTTTTCATGATTTCTGATGTGATGAATGGTTTATGTTCTTGTGGAGCTTGTATGTATGATTTTATTTATACAAAGTGCGGGGAATATATCTCCCTCCCATTAATTGGGCAGTGATAAATGTTTTATGATCTCAAAGGGTACATGGGTGGTTATCCCAAGCCCGCAACAAGAGGGTGCATAAGAGGCCATCCTAAGCCCCTAACAAGAGGGTACATCTAAGGCCATCATAAGCCTATAATAGGAGGGTACATAAATGGTCATTCTAATATCATAACAATATGGTACATGGGAATTCATCCTAATCCTACAACAAAAGGGTACACAAGAGGTCATCCTAAGCCTAAAACTAGAAGGTACATTAGAGTTCATCCTAAGTCCGAAGATGGTACATCTATGATTAACCAATGCCCAATATATTATGAATGTATTAGTGGGTATCATTGACATTATATTTCGTAAACTTATGTGAAATCCAAATATTCAATATTGCATTCAATTTTTATACTCTAATGGATCATGTTTTTTGATTATCTTTTTAAATACCAATATTTAATTCCACGATTCATGATTTTGTTATTTGATAAGTATGATATTCTTTTAAAATGTTAGTATCATGTTCTAATACCCTTATTATAATGAAGGATTATGTATCTCCCATTATTACCCTTACTAGACATCTGATATCACCATTTGTTATGTTTCCATTCCCCGACTTATGAATATTGGTTTTAAGTAGGAGTACTAAATTATAATATCTTTATGAGAGATGTTCAATATAATTTCCAAAACTATAAGAATTTATTCAATGTTTACAAAGGAACTAAACTATTATGGTCTTTGGGAACATCTTTGTGAAATATAAGAAATATTCATAAAAAATAATGTAAGATCCATGTTTGAAAAGTATGGATAGTTATAAGGAGTCTACTATAGGTCTTAGGTAGTTGGTCTATGACTCATAAAACAAATTATATTCATTTTATACACTATCATTATTTCACGAACATCGGTATCACAGAGGGTTGATCATTAAATACATATTCCAGGAATAATAATTTTGATCATATTATAAATCGCATTTTATATTTGTTCATTACATATTTAGAGGTTATAACCTCAACACAAACCACCCCAAGTAGGGTATTTCTTTAGTCGGGCCTTTGTGATCCATGTTGGGTTTATTTGTGGAACTATTCAGGTTTTCTTGTATTAACCTTGATAAGGTGAGTGTTTTAAATCAATTAATGAATAATAATTGGAAAGTATGTTACAGATATCACTTGACCCTTCTTAGGTAAGTGTTTTAATTTAATAAATTAAATATTAAATTGTTTAATGGAATGTATGTTTATATATATAAATTATAATAGTTAAATATAATTTTCAAATAATTGGGTTCATGCCCTTATCCCACCTTATCGTGATTATGAAAGGTAACGGAATGAAGCTAATAAGTTAATATGAAATTTAATAGATAAATAGTTTTATATCTATGATTTATCTTTTAAATTTTGATGGAAGGTAATTGAATGAACCTGAAGAATTAATAGATGGAATGTGAATTACAAGTTCGTAAATGAATAGTGATATATGTATAAGGTTCCAATTTTTATATGGTAGTTTTATCTTTATAGGAGTGGTAATACTTGATCCAACCTTGGATTCCCAAGGGAATGCCTTGGGCACTGTATGACACCATTTCATTTAAAGGATCCATTTTCCATTGGATATACCCACCTTGGTGCCCGTTCCTCATCTACTAGAGGATTCTTGAAATGATTCAATACGACCCCTTCTCCATCTATTCAAATATTAGGATGCCTTTGATACACTCATTGGATCCATTTTGAGTTTTTTAGACATATAGGTCCATGGATTCACCCAATAGGGCCTAGTCATGCTTAGCGTATGGTTATGATTGAAAAATATTCTTGGTCTCCGTTATAAAATTTTACAGTCGAATACCTTGTACACATTATATAGATTAAACTCAGACCTCCCCTTTACAGAATTAATGTTACTACTTTGAATTGGCTTGATAATGGAGGTCAAATGATGCCTTGGATTCACCATGGATCCTCTTCATTATTATAATCACTATATGGATTCTTTTTTACACCTAAGATATTATTAACTTATCTCGATCATATATAGTATGATTGAAACTTATAATAAATTTGAACATAATGAATTAAATGATACATGTTTAGATAATAGATAAGGATGAAAATAGAATGCATTTTTTATATTTATGTACGATCTTACGTTTTTTATATACCTTCACTCTATTTCAGTTTATATATGAAAACTCAATTGTATAGGCATAGTTAGTGGTGGCCTACTGAGATTTATCTCACACTATATCTGGGATGAGGTTGGAACTTGAGTACATTAAATGTATGTAGGTGTTGATAAGGTGTGGCAACATTGGAAACATATCTTGCTTGCTTGCTTTAGGAAGAAGCATGGAAGCAGATGACCGAGCCAGTGCTCGTGATGTTAGGATAATTTTTTTCATTTGTTCATTTTTTATATCACTTACCATAATCACTTAATTCTTCTTTGTATCTATATTTTCCTATTTTGTAGATACCTTACATTAAGTGATCATATTTTATATATGTTACTATTCATCTTTTGAGTTGATTATTATTTAATATATGTTTATTCTTATCTTCCTCTGCCAGTTCTGTTTGTTTATTCATTATTATGATTTCCCTATCTTATCTATAATTATTATTTATATAATTCTCAAATCTGAAATGAGGGAATAGTCTCCCTACAGACACACCCTAGGCCCTCACTACTTGTCGGTAGCCTTTGGGGTATGAGGAAGCATGATTGAGTCCATGTGGCACACTGTCTTGGGGATCCTCTGAGTTGAACCTAGGTCGGGATATACAAAGTGGTATTAGAGACCATTCTTTTACATTATATTATTGACTAGGAATAAATATCACAGATTAGGAACAATTTATAACACGATTATAAGCTCTTTTTGGGAGTATTTGACCCATGTTCTGGGTAAATACCATGTTTCCTTGGAATGGAAAATTATTGTTATATATTTTGTTCATTATAGTTGATATATTTTCACCATAGAGTAATGAACATGGCTTTTGGTTCCTAATATACATTATTTATATTTTACCTTGGCTTGGTACGGTAAGGATGATTGTTACATGCATCATTATAGGCTTCTTGAATTCATATACCTCACATATTCCATGCCATAGAGGTGAATTTCAGTGCTTTTATTTCCAATGATTAATATGATTGTTGAGTGATACATGGTTTCCATATATGCTTATGCTTCTAACATATTTTTCCAGGTAAGGGAATTGGTTATTTAAAGTGTCATCATAAATCTAAATAGTGATTTCCTAAATAGGTTGATGGTGGCATCAAGAATAACAAGTTTTTACCCATGTCATTGATATACCTTTGGATACATTAGCTACTATTTTCTCATAATTTAGTGAATAACATTGTCAATTTATGAGGTGTATAGGTCCTCATGAAGCAGAATTAGTAATTTACCAATTATATCCATCATATATTACCTGCTATATTCTAATACTGAATATAGAGGGGGTTGAATGAAATTAAATGTGTTTCACTTTCAGTTATAAAGTGTATGTGAATTTATTATCTAGGAATGATAATAAATTTAATAAAACCTTATTATATTTATATAAGAAAACTTACACTATAAATGAAAAGTCTCAACTCATAAAATGAAATGGTGGTTGGTAAATGAATTGGAAAATTAAGATTGACCATTCAAGTTCTGGAAGCCCTGTAAATAAATTTCCAACACTTATCGATACCCCAGACTTCTAATAGGGTAGTTGGAGGTAGTATTCTAGCTTAGTGATCCCTTATTCTTATAATCTTCTTATTACCGTGATTCTATCTATTATAAAATCTAGATCATAGGTGTGCAATTGGAATTTTTAGAGCTATAAAACCATGATTTATTTGAGTCATATTCCAAGAGGGTGATGAAGATCATTCTCTAGAGATGGTGGGACCTAAGTTACTAGTCTTACTTTTATAAGGTCCACTCGAGGCACCACCAGTTATACCTGAACTAGCCCCATATTCTCAACATAGAGAGAGTTTTCTTCATCCGATTAAGTCTATTGAGGATCTTCTACAACCTACAATTGATATTTCTGATTTTAATATTATTTTTCCGCAAAAAAAACCCCACCCTATATTTTTTGGGGATGGCTGTCCTCAGGATACTGCGTATTGACTAAAGCCCATTCATTCTATCTTAAAGCCTCCAAAGATGCCTCCAGAGAGTAGGGTCAACCATTCCACCTACATGCATCATGATTATTCCATGATTTTGAGGTATGTGAGTACTCAGGTGGGTCCTCATTAGGGCATGGTTTAGGTAGAATTTTATGCCACCTTCAATAATTACATTTCCACAAAGACAGTACTGTGAGATGACCAAGGTAGATAGTTCATACACCTGGATTAGAGTTCTATGTCCATCATGGACTATTCAATGTGTTTTAAAAAGTTATAAATCTTTTGACCACATATATCTAGTGATGAGATATTGTGATTGAGATTTTTCAAGGATGGGATAATAATTCTATCCACTCATAGGTTAATTTATTTATCCTCCCTACCTTTTCTAAGATCATTAATTAGGATCTTATCACTGAGCACAACCTGAGAAAAGATAATTGTTCCAGGAATAGATGTTTAGTACCAAGTAATGGTAGTGTTTATTTTGATAGTAGAAATCATATACTTGAGTTTTCTCTTTAGAGTAGTTTTTTAGACACATTATTCACACTAGCAGATTCATTATATTCCATCAGTGCAGACGACAGGGGAATGAGAAGCCTTAGTGTGATAGAGACCCTATCCAGTTTCATTCTTTTCTCTATATTGGACATCTTAAAAGAGTCTATCATACCTTTTCATATAATTCTAGTGGAATATTATCTTTAACAACTTCACATTTTGGGGACAGATCTATTGCACCGCGCTTGGAGGGGAATCATAGTAGCATCATTAGAAGGGGATGAGGAGGAGGATGTGGCCATGGTAGACATACTTTTGATTATCAACAAAAACAGAGCGGATCTTTTCAGGTAGGTTTTGATATAGAATAGGTCTATAGACTAGGATAGTTTCATGCCATATAACCGATACTGAAGGACCAAAGTACTGGACCTTCTATAGTACGACGTACTATTCTAGCAAACTCAACTATTTTATATAGTTTATTCAATATAAATGATTCAAACTCATTTATCTATTAATGAACCAAGGAATGTCTTGGTCTAAACATTCAGTACATCTATGGTGTGAAGAATATAAAATGACCATTGGGAGTGCGGTCAAAGGGAATACACTAAAAAAGGACTACACCATTGAGGGAGGGAGTTATCCCTTCATTTAGGACCTCTTCATACACGAGATGCAAGGATTTGATGTCATTTTGGGAAAGTATTATCTAGTACCAGATCATACCTATGTGGACTTCTACTACCGTATTGTGTCATTTACATTAATAGAAGGTAAAATTTATGTCATCAAGGGTGAGTAAAATCTCCAGGATAGTAAAAATGGACCAGAGCATTGTGGACAAGGTGGAGTGACAGCCTAGATTTTGAGTCATTTCAGGAAGGAGTAGGGAATAAATATAATGGATTTCCTCGCTTTAGTAGATCTTTTTAGTGGATTTTTTACCAATTATTTCCCTATATTTTCCCCCCAGGAGAGAGGTAGATATTGTATTTGAGCATGTTTTAGGACAATATACAATATCTATTCCTTTATACATAATGGAACCTACTAAGCTATAGTAGCTCAATATATAGTTGAAAGATTTAGAATCTAAGGGTTTTATCCAACCCATCAATTCATATTGGGGTTCACCTATACTTTTTCACTAAGATAGTGGATGGGTATGTTAGGATATGAGTGAATTACCAATTGTTGAACCAGCTTATAGTTATGAACTAGTATCATTTTCCTCAAATAGATGATCTCTTTGACTAGATCTTGGGAGTTAGGGTATTCTTGATGATTGAACTGAGAGTGGGCCACCATTTGGTGAAAGTATGACCTTAAAATATACTATATAATAATTGATGAATTCATAATGGTTTATATTAGTATCTTGTTATGCCATTCAACATTATTAATGAACCAATAATTTTATTGGATTTGAGGAATTTGGGTTTCAACCCCTATTGGAATTCATTTGTTGTTGTATTTGTAGACAAAATCTTGGTGTATTCACATACTTGGAGTGACTATTCTAGAAATCCTGAGAAAATTTTTAATACAATGAGATAGAATCAATAATATTATAATATTTCTCAGTTCCACTTCTAGATTGAAAAAGTTCACTTCTTGGGTTTCATAATATTAGAGTCAGGATTATTTGTTTTCACAGAGAAGGTGAGTGCTGTGGTTTCCAGTGAGAGACCCAAGAACATGTTTTATATATGTATTTTTTGGGGATGGAAGGATATTATAGGTGTTTCATAAAGGAATTATCATTCCTTGATACAAATATTAATGGTATTGAAAAAAATGTTATGATGTTCTTACAGTCATAAGTCTGCGAGAAGTCATTTTAGGAGCTGAATGGAAGGCTTAACTCAAAACAGATTCTGATTTTTCCATAGCCTATAGAGGCTACACAGTGTTATGTGATAAATGATTCATCAACGAGGGTTTAGTATTGATAAAAAATTATAGAGTAACATGTGTATGTATTACTAGTTGAGACCTTTTGTGTATAACTACTTGATGAATGACCTTTATCTTGTAGCTGTTGTATATGCCTTACCCTATGGGTCACACAACTTAATGGGTGAGCACTTTGTGGGGTATACAGACCACAATAGGTTAAAATATATCTTTAAATAGCATTAATTGAATATCAGACAATTAATATGGGTATAATACTTTCATTATTTTTATTTTGAGCATGCCTATACACTTGGAAAGGCTGTGCCGTTACTATTGTTCTGAGCCAAAATACATAGGTACAGGCCATACAAGAATCCAACATCGAATAAAAATTGATGGACCTTTTTTCTGAGATTTATTTAGAGTTTCATAAGAGCCACAATCAGTATTCTCTTATAATCTTAGTATTTATCTCTTCCCATCCAGATAGGGTAAAGAGAAAGAAGTTCATAGATCATAAAGGATTGCTTCTATGGGAGAGTATTTATAGAGAGGACCTACCACTGGATTGGTCTTTTGATGGGGATGCCATGCTATTTATACATGGTCATGTATGTGTTCCTACAGATATGAGAGAGTAACTAATGTAAGAGTCCCATGAATCTTAGTGGGTAGTTTATCGGGGAATCCCTAAGAGTTTTTGAGATATGGATCACTATTTTTGGTGGCCTATGATGAAATGTAAGATTTCACATTTCTTCACTAGGTGTTCCACCTATAAGAAGATCTAGGTATAGTACGAGTGACCTTATGGAATGTTACAACCATTTCAAGAACCAAATTATAAATGGGGAGATGTTGTGATGGATAATGTAGTCGTATTACTGAGTCAGTCCCAAGGTAGGGACATAGTTTGAGTAGTTTTGGATTTACTAAAAAGAGTATCCCACTTCATTTCTATCTATGATACTTTCATAGTTGATGATATGAGATGAATTTATGTTTGTGAGATCATAAGGATACACAGGGTCTATTGTACAATTAGTTCTGGAAGTGATTCTTAATTCACATCTACGTTCTGGTAGGGATTATAGAAAGATATTGGTTCACAGGCATGTCTAAGAATATCCTTTCATGATCAGAATGATTGCTAGTTAGAAAAAACTATATGGGTTTTAGAGGAAATTCTCTGAGCATGCGTCCTTTATTTTGGTGGTTATTGGGAGAAGAATATCTCACTCATCAATTTATACAACAATGATGGATTTCAGGTGAGTATTTAGATGAATCTATATGAGGTTTCATATTGTGGGTCACACGGTTCCCTCATGTGTTTGTTGGAGGTAGGAGAGGTAGTGCAAATAAATTCTCATCTAATATAAGAGACTTTAGGTATGGTTTAACTATTGAGGAATCATATGTTTACTGCTCATCATATAAAAAAATCTTATTCCTATCGATATCTATGACCACTGGAGTTCAAGGCCAAGGATTTGTTTTCCTATGGGAATCTCACAGGCATGGTCACAGATGTATAAGAATGAAAGGTGAGTTTTCACCTCATTATATTATGCATTTTCATATATTTGAAAGAGCATAGATGGTATCCTATTAGTTTTTATAATCTCATTGGTTCCATTTCATGAATTATGTCTTCCAAATTTCACATTTTAACTATTATCATTTTGAACTATCTCATACATTGGATCATGAGGTGGTAGAGTTAGATGGTGATGCTTTTTTTGACTAGTATCAAATATGAATCCTTGACCAGAGAATGAAGGCTCAATGAGGTTGGTGTATCCCTTTATTATGGTTGCTATGGAAGCACATCCATATAAAGGATGATACTTTACAGTGAAAGGATGATTCACGTGCTCAATGGTAAAAGTTGTTATCTGATAGTGTTTCTCTACCCTTTGAAGGTGAACTCAAGGATACGTTCATTTACAGGGGGAAGACAGTAAGATCCTGAATTTTCTATGACTTAAATATCCTTTATATTTTCTTATAATTCCTTATCATGGACCTATTATGGATTCCAAAAGAGATTTTGGATGTTTTGCTGTGTGTTCGAGCTTGTAAAAAGCTTGAAAACACGTTTGGTGTAAGAAATAACCAAGCCACATTATTAGAAGAAACCACACAACCCATACCACACAGTTTCTACTAAAAATTGTGTGAATTTTAAAAGGAAAAGCTGAGCACATGGTCTTCTCTACCTGTTCACATAGTGGTCCATGCCTGTGTAGGCGGTCATCAATATTTTGGATAGCTAAATAGAATGGTTAGGGCATGGTTTCTAAAACTCTATGGCCTAACGGTGTAGGTCCCCCATTGAGGTAGTGAGGTGCACGTGGTTAGTGCACATTTTGTCCAACTATGGAATTTTTTGACCTTGTAATTTGTGAGTGAATTTACCCTTTATCCCTTGAATTTTTTAACACATAATCATTCTAATTGATTTTTATTTACAGTGTACTAAAGGACCTCTTCTCACCTAGTGGAGCTCTCAAGACCCATTTCATAAAATTTGATCCTATTTCATTGTCAAAATTCTGGTCTAACTTCCACTAATCTTATTGGATTTTACCTAGTATTCTCTCTATCCCTTAGGTATTTTTAATTTATTTTTTACCTCTCAAATATGTTATCCTGATGTAAGATCATATGCCACATTTTCAGATCATTGATATATTCGTCCATATCCTTACAATCATGGCCAAACTAGGGGACAATACTAGACAAGACGTGTGCTACAAGCCTAAGGTATATGGTCTATGACTCATCCCTCAATGTCCTTACATTTTATAAAAAGTCATTATTGTGCGTATGCAGGAAACACTGGGAGTTGCTTATTAAATTCTTATGTAATACTTAAAATCATTTTGATTTTATTTGTGAGCTCCTTCAATACATGATGATTACATCATTGGATATTATGAACTCAAATCCAACCATACAAATTAGGGTGTTTCCTTAGTTATTCCTTGGTGACCAATTTTGGTTTTATTTTTAAAATCGTCTGAGTTATCTTGGTCTTAACAATGATAAGGTGAGTGTTTTAAATCAATTAATGAATTATAACTGGAACATATGTTATATATATCACATGATCTTTATAAGGTATGTGTTTCAATTAAATTAATTATATCTTTAATTTTTTTAATTGAATATATATTTATATATATTACTCTTCCCAGTTAAGTATAATTTTAAAGTAATTGGTTTCAAGTACTTATCCCAAAGTTTCATTATTATGAAGGGTAATGGAATGAACCTAATAAGTGAATATGAAATTTATAAGATAAATCTTTTCATGTCCATGATTTATGTTATCACGTTGATAAAAGGTAATGGAATAAACCTAATGAATTAATATATGGAATTAGTATTACATGGCCATAAATGAATAATGATATTTTTATATAGTGCATATTTCAGAAGGACATTTTAACTTTATAGGAGTTTTATGACTTTATCCAGCCTTGAATTCCCTAGGTATTTCCTTAACCAGTTAGAGGTTTCCATTCCAATTCAATGATCCCATTTCTAAGGGAGGTACCAACATTGGAACATGGTATTTGTCTACTAGATAATTCCAATCAAGATTCCGCAAGATCCCTTCACTATCTATCTAGAAGATAAGATGCCTTGGATACACTAATTATATCTAACATGATGTATTCAGACTGGTGGCATGATGGATTCACCCCATTAAGCCCAATCCTGATTATCCCCTACTTATATAGAATGAGATACATGGAATTAGTTAGAATAATTTATAGTGTAATTTCTTAGGCACACACGTTGGATTACACCAAGACCCATTTTTCAAGATTACATGTTATTACTATGAGTTGGCTTAACCCTTGGGGTCAAAGGATTTCATGGATTCACATTTTATTCTCTTAATTATTATAAACACTATAAAATTTCTTGGTTTTACCTTGGATCATATTAACTTATCTCTATCACATAAACCATATTTTCCACTTTTTATTAACTGGAAAAAAATTAATTAAACGATACATGTTCTGACACCAGCAGAAGATAAAGCAAGTTTGTTCCATTAAGATTTCTGTACTATATTACCTTTATATATATATCTAAAATTGGTTTTAGTTTTTATATATAGATTAGATTTTATAGACCCCATTGGTGGAAACCTATTGAGATTTATCTCACACACTATCTGAGCCACCATTGGTACCCCAGAAAATTATAAATATGCTGGTGTTGATAAGGGGAAGCATCCCACTTTGAACAGATGAAATTCTTACTTTCTTTAGGAAAGGGTGTTGTAGAATATGATCAGGCCAATGCTCATGATTCTTGGATGTTTTGTTTTTGTGTTTTTTCATTTTTTATATCATGTATTATACTAACTTCCAAATAATTTTTATACCAATTTTTCAATTTATAGTGACATGTCCTTACATCATCATCATAATTTATATAAGATACTGTTCAACTTATGATTTGATTATTATTTGATGGATGCTTATGATTGTCTTATGTTTTGAGTTTTGTTTATTTATTTATTATTATTCCTCTACTATCTTATCTATTATTGCTATTTATTATATGATCCACTCTAACATGAAGGAAAAATCTCCCCACAGACACACCCTAGTTACCCATGCTATTAGTCTGCAACCTCCATCATATGAGGAGGTTCATTTTAGGCCATATAGAACAATTTATTAGGGAAACTATGAGTGGAGTCTGGGTTAGGATGTCAAAATAATGATTCCTTAAATCTGAGTTATTATTCACTTTTGTTCTATTACATTCATCAAAAAAATTAAAACAACGTTCAAGAATACGTACAACCTTCCATCTTCATGAACCACGTAATTCATTTTTCTATATCTATTTTCTATTAATGACACTAAAAATGTATATAATGAACACATATTACATTAATATCATTAATATCATTATGGATATTACACAACCATGATTAAAATATAAGGACCAAAACTACCAAACAAGAACATACAGGAAAAAAAAGCACATAACAAACATAATAAGGATTTTAGTAAAGTAGTGTTAAAAAATGTGTGATAAATTATTATAAGTAAATCAGAAATGGTATGGTTTATATGATTATGGTTATATAATAGATGTATAAGAGTCCAATATTTATTATATAGGTGTTTCCAACACATATGAATTAATTTTGACAGAAGTTATGGGATTTCTAATCTCTCTTTTATTTCTGGGATACATATGCCATATTCTCCAATTATTTCTTTAATGTAGTGTATATAATACCAATTTTAAATTTTTTATTATTAACATACTTCCTCTAATGATATTTAATGTTTTATTTGATATTATTATTTAGTAGGGCTCATGATTTAAAAGTTTTCAAAGTGGTAAGAGATTTTTATCACGCTTTTATATACACGAGACACATTCCTTATACACCACTTTTTTATTTACCTGGTATATATACTGCCCATGAATATATTTTATAATTACTCATATGAATTATTTAATGATTTAAATTTCCATATATGTTTCTTTCTTTCATGGGAATTATTATTCAAATGTTACCAAAGTAGCGAGACTTTTATGTTACAATGTCTTTATTTATGGATATTATTTAAGAATAAGTTTTGATGATGATATATTATAATCCATCTCTAATGAAACTCCAGAAATTTTTCCTATGTTGTGTTTTTAGGAAAATATATCTTTTACATTTATTTTCCTCACCTTAAGTACTCAAGATACTAAAAATATTTTTTAAGGAAAATGAAATTTATTTATCTCTTTTGTTAAAATCCTTTTTTATTCCATACATGTGGTTTCTATAAATGTTTTAAGGATGTTTTTTATCATTCCAATATAAATTTTTATAGTAATTTTTACCCAAGGTAATTTTTTTGAATTAATATTATTTTTATTTTCCAAATGAGATATTTTCTATATTTTTTTACAGAAGTGTAAAAGGAATGTTTTTTAACTTATACAGAAAAATATAATTTCCCACCATCATGATCGATCAATGATTCAAGTATTACATTACAAGTTTTAATATTTATTTTAAAGGAATATATTTGTATAATAATTCATAAATTTTTATATTTTAAATAAGTGATATCAAAATGGAAGGGTTATTTTCATCAAGAATGTTTTAATGATATTTCAATAAAATTTATATATATCAAAGACAAAAACCCTTGATTTAACTTATGATTTATTGGGTAAATGATCTAATCTTATTATTTCTCTTTATTGTTTATATTTATAATGATTTCTTAAAAACTCATTCCTTTTCCCAGGGTTATTCTATGATTAAATGATGAAATGTTTATAAAACCTCTTCATTTTTAAGGGTTCTATGATGAGAGGTTTATAAATCCAATTTCATTTCCTAGGATCTTATATAATGAATTTTTTATGATCTTATGGGACAAAAACACATGGTTTTGAATATGTAAATGTGGTTATATTATCACCTAGTACAGTTCTTATTATATAACCAAGAATGGGGGTTATGTTATATCCTAGTACGATTGTCACATTATAACCGTGGATGGGTGGGACCTATATATCTCTCAATGTATTGGGTAAATATTGATATATCATGAGGTAAATAAGACTAGAATGGGGAGTGAACCCATTTTTGAAAGTGACATTTTCCATTTTGAAATAATCACAAGTGAAACATGACTATAATGATAGTTTTGGGAGTGAACCAATTCTACTATGATAGTCTTGGAAATGATCTATGACTATTAAGGAAATTATTTTCTATGATTATGTGTAGGCCACAAACTTATGTATTAATCAAATGTAATAGTATCATATAGCATGTTCATTGATTACTTTATGATTCATGTCTTCAGAACTAATATGTTTTATTACAAGACTAATGATTATGATCTATGATATATTGGGTAAGACTTTAAAATGTTATTCTCATGTTATCATATCCGTATGAAAATGCTTATGGTGAATTGATCATTGATATATCCATTTTTTACCCTTACTGAGCATCTAGGATGACCCTTTCTGATATTTACTTTCTCTATGTTATGAACAATGTTACTAAATATGATATGCCTAAGAGGGGTGATAGTTACGAAGAAATTATTGGGATATTATTTGGATCATTTATAAACTAGTTCATTATTTTTTCAGGTTTCTGAGGCACTAAAACTATATGATTTTGGAATGAATTTTTATGATAAGTAATGAATATCCATAAATTAATATGTGATGTATATGAATGAAATCAGCCATTAAATACCTACAAACTTAGGAACGATTGACGATGGTAGTGAATCCCTAGGTCTCCTTCTTCTGTTCCACGATGGCGGCAGCCTCTGGGCTGGTCCCTACCTCGCTGAGGGAGGGACCTCCACTGTCCTTCGAGGGAGCGACAACCTCCTTCTCCCCCTTTTCCAAACCATATCTCTTTCCTCCTTTCCCTCAATGTTTATTGTGCCCCAAGGTTGTGGAGCTTCATGAAGGATTCCCGAATCTTCCGTCGTCGATTTCCGAATTCAAATAAGCTTCATCTCTCCATAACCCGACTTTAATTGCTCAATTCTCTCAACAAAGGCCTTTGATGGATTCATTTGACTGGTTTGTCATCGGCTCATGGGATTTACAGGATAGGGCACCCGTGGGACTGATTGACAAAAAGAATATCATGGTCGGTTTTTCTTCGGAAGAGGACTTGATTAAATCCTGGTCTAGCACCCCCCAGCGCTGCAACAACTCTCGCTTTTTTACTCCATAGATGGACCTACGACTTCCACATGAAGCGTGATTCACCTTCGGTCACGGTCTGGGTTTGTCTCCCCAACGTGCCTTTACCATTTCCAAATCCCTCGATAGTTAGGATGCTTGGAAACCTAGTTGGTAGGTATTTATGATCTGATAGCCAAACCAATGCGATTTGTCATCCTGTTAACCCACGAATTTGTGTGGAAGTTGATGCCTCAAGGGTGCCTCCCGAATTTGTTTGGATCACAGTGGATGAGGAGTACCATTGTAAATAGTAAGTTGTATATGAGTCTTGGTTTGATTTATGTTTGGTTTGAAAATGCATGGGCCACTCCTTTGCGGCCTGTAGGCGAGACTCCAAATTTTCAGATAGGCAAGGTGATGGGGGTGCATCAAACAGTGTCAAGCCTCTGGTGACCAGTACGGTTGTGGGTGTGGAGGCTGCGATCAGGGTAGCCCATTCCTGGGAAGACAGTCAGTTGGGAGTTAAACAAGCAGTTGTGGAGGTCTCGGTGAACCAACCAGAAGTGGCAATGGGGGATATAGTTGGGGGTACCCTGGATTGATGTAGAGTTCAGCCTTCAAGGATGGAGGAGTGAGGTCCCAAGGACCTCCTGAGTGCCCCATATGCTAATGTGGTGTGATCAAGGAGTGGTATATGTTTTGCAGCGACACTGATGGAACAAGGGGAGGGAAAGTCTTCGGATTTCAGACCCAGTCCTAGAAAGTTGGTGGCTGTTGTTGAGTTGGGAAACCAGTTTGATGGCCTACTAAATGCGGACCTAGTTTTGGATGAGAAGAAGCAGCCTAGGGATTGGCAGAAGGTCCTCAAGTCCAGCGATAACAAATATACTCATCCTGTAGATGAAGTTGATGGTGAGGTTCATGTCCAGGGTGAAGACACTCAAGTCCGAGGAGGGGTAATACCTGGAAAGGAAAATGGAAACCGAGAAGGGACTACTCATACTTGACACTTCCTATGAAAACATGGTCAGTGAAGAATTCTAAAGACAAGATGGGGGACCAGGGGGAGGAAATCATTTAAACAAGTAAGAATTACTCTACTGGGGAAATCATCTCAAGGAATAATAGGAGTAGCAGAAGGTGTAGGGGAAGGAAGGTCTTCTCTTCCTTGCCACCCTCTATGATGACCCGGACAATAGAAAATAAAATCAAGGAGAAGTTGGATGTGGAGGCCATACGTCAACTTAAACCATATGGTCAGTTCGATTCTTCTTGGGATCTGATCCTATGTTTCGATGATGATGTGACAGAGAAGGTTCTGTTTCTTAATGCCTCCAAAGAGGACGTGGTGAAGATGATTGGTCGAGCCATTGAAATGAATCTGAACGAGGAACAATATTCTTGGGTCGACAAACGGGACTCAATTATAGTATGGGGTTTTAACAAGGGGTTGATCAACATAGAGGAGTATATACAGGTTTGGGATACACAATCTTTTTCATTTGAAGACATGTTAAACATAGAGTAGCAAATACAAGTAACTGCTATATCATGGACATTGTTTAGAGATATGGGTTCCAGCAGAATTAATTTTTTCTTCAATGATTCTTCCATAGAAATTTCTGACAAATTCTTGGTTTCTCTTTTCTTTAAGAATTTAAAAAAGGGTATTTCATAACCAGTCTATGTGTTTGGAGATATTTTTGGGTTTTGGTTTCCAGCTTGTTTTCTAGTTCCACCTCAGATGGGGTTCAGAGCATGAGGCTACCACTTCAGCATGTCACTTGGAGTGGAATACTAAGAGGGTTTGGCTTGGCCATCGGTTCTGTGCCCGTTCATCTTTACACGGGACTGTATTCCGAGTGATCATGATTTGGTGGAGGACGTTCACTTGTTATAGCTGCTGGGGAGAGGTGGAACTGGTAACTTGTTTTCGTTTTTCTTTGAGTTTTATTTAGCTGTTTTACGGAACATGGTGGTTTCTAACTTGCTCCTTAAAAGAGATTTGATAGTCAAATAAAAAATAATTTTCAGTCAGATATATATGAATGAAAAGTATATATCATTATAAATGGAAATTGCATTAAAAGTTTTAAATATGTTTTAAACCGCATTGAAGAAGTTATATAATTCTATATAATAGTCATGGTTTTCACAAAGGTATATGTTTGATATTGATGTTTCAAAACTGGAATGGTAAAATTGAAGAATCTAGGATATATAATATCTTCCATGCAATATCTAAGGTTTATTTACTTAGTTATACTATTTCCTAGAGCACTGATATGTGAAGAAGTTAAATACTTCAAAGGGATACATAATATATATTGTATTATTTGAAAGACATTCCACATGATATTTACCATATTATAGAGTAGATATAAGTTAATTTAGTGAAACCCAAATATATATCTGTAGTATTATGTTGGAATGCTGAAAATTCATGTTCTCACTATAATACATAATATATTTCTGAGCACAAAAAAGGTATTCTTAAGGATATATAAGATAATTGTTCTTTATAAAGTGAAATATATTAAAATATATATCTTATGTAAGGATTATCAGTTTAGAAATTGATAGATGTCCGAATATTTAATTGAGAAAATACTAAGGCTGTCTTCATATCATAAATATTACGATGTTATTGTAGAGTCAATACTGATTGAAGATGAGAATTAAAAATATTTTGATGAATGTTTTGATCTTTTCTTACAATTTCAAGATATTCAATATTTAAAATTTGAAAAATATATATATTAATAAAAATATAGAGTATTTATTAGGGATATTCTTGGCTACTTTAAATAAGAATATACTGGGTAATTATGGAAAATTAGTTTTAGATCATTGGATGAAAACCCATGAGATTAGTTGAGTGATTTTTATTGAATAAAAATAAAGGTGAGAAAAATAATGTGCTTCTATAAAGGAATAAAAAATTATAAAATCAATATTTTCATAAATTAATAGGGTTTTTCAAAATTTATTTATGGGATATTATTATGATTCTTGGATAAGAATATAAAATCTAGATGATGAAGATGAAGGGGTGTGGGAGAATTCTAAAACAATTCTAAAGGAAAAACATGAGAGGATAATAACCCATTAGGATTTTCTAACCAGTTAAGGAGGAGGAATATTAAGATCATACAACCAATTATTGCCTCATACTTACACTGTTGATATTTCTTTATTGAAGGTTTCTCTTTTTTCATTGATTAACATGTCAGTAATGTTTTTGAACTTTTTAGTGCAAGATATTATTTTGGGTTCAAGGATATGGGCTTTTTTATATTTATCTTGATAATAAAAGGGAAAATTTATATATTGGTGATAAAATCCATTATACATTAGGAATTTTGTAATCCTCATTGGAGGTGAACATTGTTAAGATATATTCTGTGAAATCTATTATTATTTTTCAATACTATGAGTTAGATAGATGATACAAACCAAATATTTCTGAATTTATGATTTTGAAAAAGGGTATCAACATAAATTAAACCATATTGGTGTTAATGAATCCCTGAGTGATAAAAAAAATTTGTATTAAATAATATGTTTTTTCTAGATGTCAATTTTTAAATTACTAACGATCAGTACATCTAAGTCAATCAAAAAGAAATTTTAGAATTTAATGTAATGGAAATAAATTCATTGTTGTTCTATTTATCTAAGATGGAACGTTCAAAATTTATAGGTAAAAAATGTAGCATATAAATATAATAAAATATTCATAATATCATTGATAGAGATAAAAATGTAATGTATGAAAATTTGAAACTTTATAAAAAGAAATCTAAAGATGTAATAATCCTAAAAGATAAATCTGGTGATGAGTTATTTACCAATTTTAATATGATTATTATCACTATCACAGGATATAGAGAAACTATTAAAGACTCAAAAATGGGGAATAAATTCATGGGAATCATTATTGAAAAATTTGATAAAAAAATATAATCTCTTGAAGATAATGATATTGATTACATTACAATGGTCAATTAAAAATAGTTTAACCAATAATTAGATAAGAATATGACCTTATCACCAAATAAAGACCATGAATGAAAAATAAATAGTTATTAAATCATTAAATAATTTGAATATAGATGTTTAACATATTTCCTCAAATGATTAATATAATTTAGTGGTCTTTGATGAGATTTTCTACCTAATTTCTAGATACTTGAAATTGTGAAAAGAATGGTATAAAGGTAAAAAACCATTAAAACGTGTTAATTGTGGGAAAATTGGTCACTACATTATAAAATTACCCTTTAGAGTTACAAATGAATGTGAAAGGGAATACATAATATAGACACACTTCAATAATGGTGAAAACTTAAAAAAATTATTCTCAATCCAATTGTAATGAGAATTTATCACCCAAATTATTTTAAAGAATTTTATAATTTAGAGTGTATTTCAACTATGTGGTATTGAAAATGAGTTTATTTTCAGAAATAATGGTCTTTTGGAAGTAAAATATGAAGATATTTTAACAAGAGGGTTATGAACCTTAGGTAACATGTTTTTTAGAGAATCTATAATATATTTCTATATGAGTATGAAAACTAAGAACAATTTCTAGAACCGAAAAACCTATCTTAGGGAGAAATATTTGATGTGTTTGGCCATATTAGAAGTTATAATAAACATTTTAATCTTTAAATAATTTTCCACAACTAATTTCATTACATGTCATAAGGGGAATACGATGAGTAAAATTAATTAAAAAGTTTTGATCAAGACTAGATGACAATTGGAGTAAGTTCAATCTAATATTTGTGAAACAATTTTCAAAAGAAAAAAAGTGGAGATAATTATTTTATTACATTTATTTATGAATTTATTATGATGGTAATTATTACATTTATGTCTCAAAAATTTTATGTTTTGTTTATGTTTTTTAGTTTCATGAGACTAGCTAAAATAAAATATATTTCTTTATAAAATTTACCAAGATCAAAGAATACAAGTGAGTATGATATTTTTTTATGATTATGATGAAAAACATAGAATAATTCACGAGTTTAGTGCACCTTATACTCCATAAAAAAGGCTTGGGTGGAAGGAAGAACAAAATTCTTCATGATATGGATAGAAGCATGCTGGGTGAGTATGGAACATCAATATATTTATGGATGAAAGCTATCAATACTACTAGAATCATTTAAAACTAGTGTTCATTTGGGAAATTATAGATATGTTTCCTTATATAATGTAGTTCGAGAAGAAATTATATCTACAATACTTCAGAGTGTTTCAGAGATCATGCTAAATTAATAATAATGGTAAAAAGAGTATAATGATTGATGAGAATGCTGAAGATGAATTATTCCATGGTTATACACCAAATGGAAGATCAAATAGATGAAAAAAATAACATAGTATTATTTTTTTCAATGATTTTTCAGTATTTGAAAATGGGGATGAAATCAATAAACTTATAATGTATGATGATGAGGATGATGTTTTAACCTAGGAACATACTACAAGACTTAAAGATAATATAAAATTTTCATATTATGATTCTAATTCATATTACTCAAGTGATGGATCATTTAATATACAAACAATGACAAAAACAATTAGGGTTTAGGAAGTATGTTAATGTTGAAACATCATTGGAGATTGAAAATAAGGGGTAAAAAAAGAAGGTATGTAGAAAAAACTAGTCACAATAGTTTTTATTATTATTTCAGAAGTATATCCCTAAACTATTGATGAGGCTCTTGAAAAAAAATTGGTTTATGATATGAATTAAGATCTCATAAACATTTAAAAGAATGAAACATTAGTGTCTATCTCTATTCCATATAATAAAAAAATAATTAGAATAAAATTGGGGTTTTTTAAAAAGATAAATAATAAATGTGATGTTTAAAAAAATGAAAACTTATATAAAAATGGTACATAAAATTGAAGGCTATTATTTTGATGAAATTTGTTTCCCTATTTCCAATCCTAATACTATTAGACTTTTCTTGAAATTATAACTCAAAGATACTTTAATAATTTTGAAATGGATGTAAGGGATTAATTGTTGATTGGTGAGATAAATAAAAAGGTATATATAGATAAAATTAAGGATTTTCTACTTTATAAAGATTAAATAAGGATATAGAAATTTAAAATGGCTCTATATGCGTTGAATCAAACCCCATGATCTTGGAATTTTAAATTGTATGAGTACTTAAGAAGTATAGAGTTCCAAAAAGGATAATTTATTGTATATAAATAAGACCAAAATCACATCACTCAATGTGATTTCATACATTTATGACATTATCTTTTCTTATTATTAGTATCAATTTTTTGAATAATTTTCAACAAAAATGAAGAAGAAATTTGAGATTTATTATATTGGGGAGATGACATCTTTGTTGGGTTTTCAATTTAAACAAGATAATAACCACATTTTCAGTTCATATGAAAAATATTATTTGGGTTAATTAAAAAGGTTTGGAATACAGGAATATAGATGAGTGTATAACATAATTATAATGGGAAAAAGGTTGAGTATGTTTAATGAGTGTAACATTTTGAATGATATATAATTCTATATTTATATTTGTAATCTTTTCTAGTTGTCTACTATTAGAATAAACATTGCGTTTTCTATCTATCTCTGTGTCAGGTATGAATAAAATACAAGAGATTCCAATTTTTGTAAGCTAATAGGATATATATATATATATATATATATATGAGAAAAACACTTAAAATTATAAGCTTATGTTGAAGATAAGGCTGGGATAGACCTACTGGGCTTTAGATATATTAACTGGTCTGAACATGTGTATTCTTGAATGTCTACATCAGTTGGATAATTATAGATTGGTAAAAGATGTGTGGGATGTAATTATTTAGTGAAAACATTAATTAAATTGAGTTCCATAAAATTTGAGTATATCTCAATGTGATAAGAAACTAAACAAATGATATATATGATAACTAAACTCGAGGATATGCATGTTATTATAGAGTATCCACCGATGACTGGTTGTATAAACAAAAATACTATAAATATATATAATAATGTCATGAAATATTCATGATAAAAACACATTTATATTAAATATAATTTTTTAAAGGTGTAGGTGGGAGATAGTATATTGAAGCATGAATTTTTTCCATCAAAGGAAAAAAATTACCGATATTCTCACAAAACCACTTCCAACAATGTCATATGAAAAGATAATATTATAAAAGGGTATCTAACACATTACTAAATAGTTTCAAGGAATTATTTAAATATAATTCATTATTTCAGTTATAATTTATTTACTATAAAGGGGATATATAATATTTTGAAGAGAGAATCATTCTTGTGCTTCAATTTTTTTAACTTTTTTATTTTGATGAGTGTAGAAAAATTAATGAATATTTATTTAAAAAATATAGTATTCAGTATCATTTGATGGATTGATTTGTATTTAGAATTTAGGACTGTATTAATGATAGAAACCTATCATAGTTCCTAAAAAAGAAAATTTTAATTTTCCTAATACAACCTAGAGGCTAACTAGGGTTTTCTAACTTGAGGTGTATCAGAGTTGATTCAGTCACTAATTCTAATTCAACGAATCTAATTGTGTTTTTTTATTTTATTAAAAAAATGGTTTTAAGGATTTTTTTAAATCATGAAATTAAAATAACAAAATAAAGAGTTGAAATTATCTAATATGAAGATACAAATAGAATAAAAATTAGTATGAAACATGTTTCTCCTAGTGTTGGATATATGTGTTCATTCATTATTGAATTCAATTTGAAAATCCATTATTTTACATAATTGGATTTATATGCCCTACCTTGAGAAGGTTTTTTTATTATTCATAGGGAGACTCTTTGAAAATCAAATCACCCTACCCTTGATAGAATAATGAAATTAATTTGAGATCCAAGAGATAGTGGGCTATATCCGCAGTATTCAAACTCTCTTGAATCCAAGACAATTTAAGTTAAAAGGTTATAAGATGAAGTAAAATAATTATAAACAAAATGTATCATCCCCAATGGCCAATCCTCAGGTTAGTTAGTTTCCATTTAAAATATCAAAGATATCCTGATAAAAGATGGAATATATAAAGAAAATAGGATTATATGAGAGATTGCGAATGAAAGAAGAAAGACATTGATAATTGAAGACAATTTAATTAAAAAAATTAATAACCCTTAAATGAAAAACTAATTGAAAATAAAAAATATAATGATTAATAAATCCTAAAGAAACATCATCCCAACAATACATCGTATTTGTGGATCCCCTGGATCTGATCATCAAATATCTAGCCTATCTTTTTTATATATAGGCATAAATTCACCCCGTGATATTGTAAATAGACCATAATGGTCATCCCAAGTAGAACCATTCATAAAAATTGGTGTAGAACAAATTAGTTCCCATAAAATCATTGACTTATGGTTCTATATGAGAAATTACATACTGTGTAATTGGTTCACAAGATGTGTAATGTGAGGGGCCGTGATTTTTTTTCATGTTGTGTAATTCTTCGCATCCTGCAAATACCTCTAAAGACACAACATGTTAATGACTTACAAGACATTTATTTTTATTTCAGTACCTTTTTCCCACTCATTATAGTCTCTAAATTCTGAAATTTGGTTTGGTCCTTGACTATATTCATGCTAAATATATTCTTCAAAAATCCTGTGTCACACTACACCACTTGATGACATGATCTGAATTTTTTATGACACACTTTATTTTCCTATTTTTGTTAATTTTTTTAAAAATTTTGTATCCTACCAAAAAACATAAAACAATTCAAATACCATTAAGATTATTCATTTAATGTGAATAAAATATTGGGTTTTATATCCAAAAATGCATGCAAAATATGACTCTATCAATTAATATATCTTATTCTCTATACAATCAATCTCAAGTAGACTTTGATGTGATTGGTTCAAGACTCACTAATTTTAATTTGAGATACCACCCATTTTTGGAGAATATTTATCTTTATAGTAAATAAGGGTTGGTTTTAGAATATTTCAACCTACTTGATTGAGGGGAAAAATATGTTTTTATACACTCTAGATTGTTGATGTCCGAATGTATGGAAGAGAATATAAATATAGAGATGTAAATTTTTAAACACATCTAATGATGTTGATGTATTTTATTTCAAAATATGTCAATGAGGTTATATTATTTTCAATATAACTAAATTTTGTCGAGATACCATTATAATGGAAATTGTTGTTTTAAATTGTTTTGATGAGGTTCTAAAATGCTATAGAGGAGTTGGTGTTTTCATAGTGGCATATGTATGATATTAAAATTTTAAATTCTGAGAAAAGTCCTTGAGATGTCACTGTGACATGTGATATACTCTATTGAATACATAAGGTTTATTTGATGATAAGTAATATCTACTAGCGTACTAAGATTTATAAAAGGTTATAATTTTATTGGGATATGTATTATATAATGGATAATGGGTAAGATACTCTATGTTTGGCATAATATTTTCTAGAGAATATATAATATAATTTAGAACATTTAAAGATAAGTATTTATTATCATCCTAAAATATGACAATCATGACTACACCATGATACATAATATATATCATAACATATTGATGACATTATTATGGATATGTAATATATTTTTGATTGATTCAATGATTCATAAGATTTAATATTCCAACTGTAAGGTTTATTATTTAAAAAAAATAAGAATTTAGAAAATTTAAATGATATAATGATGAGATATTATTCAAATCATAAATATCATGATGAAGAAATAGATTAAATAATGAATCAATATAACAATTATAGATATTTAAAAGTGAATGAATGTGAGGATCACTGCTAATTGTTTTTATATCCAAGTTTGAATATATTTTTAACACCCCAAGATTTCATAATACGTTATTTCTTCAAAGTAATTTAATAACTTGCACTACATCTAACACCGAGTTCATGCACACCACAACTTACAAAGCTAGTCGTCCAAAAGAGGTTATGAATATTATTAACAGAATTTTGAACTTTATATAATCCTTATAATTTTAGAATCAATATTATGAGTTTCTTAGACATAATATGAGAAAAAATTCATTTTTTCAGATAAAAGAAGTATTTTTTTAAAATGCAATTTAACCACCTTTTAATGGAGAACCCTTTTTAAATCCAATATTTGAAACTTTTATATCTAAAATTTGAAAAAATATAATTCTTCTTTAGAATCTAAAAATAAAAATTTAATTTTGATGAATTTTTGGTGTTTTTCTGATAACTTTCATATATGGGTGAATAGTGAAAAATTCTAAATTTTTACTTAAAACAACTTTTTTAATAAAAATAATTTATAGTGTTAAACTATACATATGAATGGTTTGGAAGCATAATTAGATTATATTTTTACCATTTAATCCAATGTTGGTCATTGGAAGTAATTTCACTTTGAAATTGGACTTAAACAAGTGTCCATCTTTTGGTAGTTATTATTTCTTAAAAATATTCCTTTGGGTTTTGACAACAGGAATTAATTTTAAATTAATAAATTCAATTTATATGTTTTGAATATGGTAAAATAGACTTCATTTTTGAATACAGAATATCAAAATTATCTTAGGGTGAATTTTTGGTATGTTTCTGAAAACATTCAATTTCTGATGAATAGTGAAAACACTGCGTTATTGATTAAAACCACCTTTTCATTTAAATAATTATTTAATTTATTTAAATTTATTTTAAGTAAAAATATATACATAATACCTATATATATTCAATTTAATACATTTGAGTCATTTTATAATAATATTAGATATATAAAATTTTATTTAACTTTTTACCGTCTTTTACCCACCTCCTAGGAGAATTTACAAAAATTCACATAAAACATAATTTTCCCACTTCTATGAGTGGAATTTAATAATTTTGAGAGAAACGGTTGATATTAGTAAAAAAAATGTGGTTCAATAAGATGAAAATAATTTTTTTTGACTAGTAACTTTTTACTTTATTTACCACGGTTAAAGGTAAATAGGGTAATTTAAAGTAAAAAAAATATTATAATAATAAACAATTACCTTAATACTTGTCCTAACCATATTTGAAGAGTCATGGCCGACCATGGCAATTCTTGGATCTATTTGGGGACCCCATGGATCCACTTATGAAGGATAATGACACTTTATTTTAATTAACTTAGAGTAAAGGCAAAAATGACATAAACAAATATCTTTTAGTAAAGTTTTTTTACATGGGGTTATATAAGTCATTTTTAGAATATAAAAATTAATTGGAAAGATAAAATGATTTCATACATAATGGTATTTTATTTATATTTTTTATACATTTAATAATTTAATTTATTTATGACACAATGATGATGCAGTAATTACCATATTAATGAAATATTAAAATAATTGTTGTTATAAATATCCAAATAAATGAAATTTTAGACTTTATATGAATTAAACTAATTTTATAAGTTACTAAAACATTTTAGGGTTGATTAAATGATTTTTTTCAAGGTAATAATGCTGTTATGAATTTAACAAAAACAAAATAGCAAATAGTGTCAAAATTGACAAAAAAGCGTTTTTTAAATCAAATATTATATTATTAATTGGTATTCTATTCATAAAAATATATGGTGAGGCCAAAGGGGTTAAATAATATTATATATGTCCTTAATGAACCACTTGAGGTTCTTTTTTATGTTTATAGTATGTTTATAAACCATATAATATAAAAATACAAAGAGACATGGTAAATGTAAAACTAATGAACTAAGAGTTAAATCTAAATGATAAGGTTAATATAGTGATCCGAACCTATCTAAAACCTATTGTTTGAGTCATTTTAGACCGATACCCACATTAGCCTTTAAATAATACATTTTTAAGCCATTAGAAATCGAAAATTATTTTATTATAAAATAATATTTTATGTTTTTCATAAGGTGCCCCTCACCCCTATTGTAAAATGGCACATCCCTTCTCTCAAATTCACACCTACAAAGCCATTTGGATTAGAAATAACCTACCCCAATATCCTCCCAACTATAATAACTTCATCTTAGTGGACATACATTGGTTATAAAGACAACAAAATGATCCATTTCAGTCAAATCAAAAGGAAGAACCCGAAGAAGAGGTAATGATTTCACCACCCTCTTTCAAGTCCTTTTCTTTTTCCACTTACTCTTTATTTGTTATTACCATGCCAAAATAATAAATCCAGTAACTTATATATAATTTGACGTTATTATAAATTTTTCACATACATATTCATTATTCTATCCATCATATGAATGATAATGTCGCCATGTGTGCGTATGTACGACTTACCGTCTCCACACCATGGTCTAATTTGTTATTCAAAACTATGTTATTTGGATGGATAGAATGATAAGTAATATTTATATAAATAATTAAAATAACATGCTAATTTATCTGTAAAATTAATATACCATCCAATTCCACACCTTTAAAAGAGTGATATTGTCGCTCATGCGTACGTATGGATTACCCTTTCCACGACGCGATGAGATTCATTTCCATGTTCACCATTCATCAACGATTATAAAAATATATATTACTAATACGTATGTAATATATGACATAAAAATTATACTGGATATATATATATGTATTTATGTACTTACATATATCTTATTCAATTACTTCCATTCAATATGATATGAAAATAGAAACTGCATTTTTGCGTTCGTACGACCTACCGTCTTTATAAACAGTGTTTTCCATTTCATATGTCCAACTTTTATAAATATTTATATTCTAAATATGTATGATATATAAATCAAGGTTTATATTATTAAGGTATTTAAATCTTGATTTAAATGAGAAGATCAAGAATAATAAGTTAAAATATGTACGATAAAGATAGTGATTATTACCCGAAATGTTAATTTAACATGAAAATCGTTATTAAATGGGAAGTTTAAAGTCATAAATGAATCATGTATGATATAATAAATATAAATATGGTTATTTAATAATCTAATAACATAAAATGGTCATTATAAAGGAGGTTAAATGTACCCTCAACCAAAGGAAAGGGGAAGGTAAGGGGTTTTCATCTCACTCCTTATTCCCGTGAGATTCATGCTATATTACCACTTTTTCCTTTTGTGTGGTGTATGTACTGCCCATAATTGTATTATTTGTGTAATACAATTTAATTTATGTGTATTTACATATTCATTTTATGATACTTCTTTCATGGGGTGTATGTTTCGTAAGTTACCAAATTGGTAAGTGTTAATTTCACAATCTCTTTATTATCCGAGGTTGTCTTTACATAGGTATCTACTGGGACATCATTATCATCTCCATCCTTGTTTCTTAAAAATGTTTTTCAGAACATTTTTTATATTTATTAACTATGGCTTAAATTCATTTATACCCTTATTTGACTATTTGTTAATTGATTTGAAAGGAATCTTTCCATCATTTTCCAAACAGGGTACTTTATGACCTTTTATACAAAATGAAGGTAAGAATGTTTTTTTACTTATAAGGCTGGTGCGACTATTTTTTTCCATTATAAAAACGTCAAAGATTCCCTTCCAAACTTATAAGAATTTTTTCAAAATAAATGTTTTCTTTTATAATTATATGACTTTAAAATGATTTCAAAATAGTAAGATATATTTCTCTAAAAAATGGTTTTGATTTCATCTATGTTAACATCCATTAATGGATTTTATGCTTATTTGAAGTTGATTTATTATGATACAAAACTTCCATATTATATTGAAGGTTCTATGACATTTTTTACTATGGATGTGTTATTTTTATACCATTCATGGTTTATGGATAATGTATTTACATTTCACATGCTAGTTTTCATACGAATGTTAATGATATGTTTAAACCTTTTCATATGAGGAATTCATTGGACTTTGTAAGTGATGGGTGGATCCCTCTATAGCTCCTCAATGCATCAGTTGGTATGATGATAAAAACAAGTGTCTCGGCACAAGGCCTTGACAAAATCTTATTTGTAGTCTTGGCACAAGGCATTGACTATGTTTTTATGAAGTCTGACATTATGCATTCCATCATTATAAAAGTGGGTATTGATATTGCATGTAATTATTCAACTAGTAGAAAATACATGTGAATAAGTAGATGGAATTATTTTATTGTATATTTTCTATATTATACTGAAGTTTAAGTTTAAAAGTCTTTTGTTTTAGTCTTATAAATTTCCTTAAATGTTTATGCTTATTTATGAAAGATTCCACTATATTCTTATCCTTACTGAGCATCTAGGATCACCCATTTCTATGTTTTAATATTCCCAGGATTCCAAGAAGTGTATTATTATTGATAAGAAGGGTTAAGCTAGGGGATTAATGGCATTCTCAAAGAATCATTTATGTTGTGTTTTATTTTCTAATGTGTAATGTAATGTTCATGTATGTAATCTATTTTCCATGACTGCTAAACTGGTCGGTCTTTTGGGACTTGATTCCATTACTAGAAATAAGATCTATACCAATGGTTTTGGGAAAAGTGTTGGTATAGTTCACTTATATAGACCTATACCAACAGTTTGGCCAAAACCGTTGGTATACGTCACTAATTTGGACATATACCAATGGTTTTGGACAAACCTTCGGTATAGGGGGGACCTATACCAACGGTTTGGGGAAAACCATTGGTATAGATCACTTATATCTACCTATGACAATAGTTTTGGCCAAACTAATGGTATAGGTCCATTATAGAGACCCTATACCTATGGTTTTACTCAAACCATTGGTATAGGTCCCCCCTATTCCAAAAGTTTGTCCAAAACCGTTGGTATAGGTCCAAAAATCAAAGAATCTATACCAACAGTTCCCAAAAACATTGGTATAGGTCTGTACCAATGGTTTTGAGAACTGTTGGTATAGTTTTCATGTATGTTTTGTGAATTATTCTAACATACAACATTAAATAAATCAAAATTTAAAATATTTTTGACAATACGAATATATATTTATGATATTATGTTCACAAAAGTCATGTTAGGTTAGTGTTTAGGTCATTCAATCCTAAACTGCAGGTACTATGATCAAAACCCACTGAATTCTTCTTTTTTGAAATATATATACCATTGGTTTTATGGAACCATTGTTATAGATTTTTCATATTACTTATACCATTGGTTTTTGAAAACTGTCAGTATAGGTCTAAACCCACGGTTTTGGGAAAACCATTGGTATAGATCTATCACCACGCCTTACTTGTCCATGGTTCTCTAAACCATTGGTATATGATATACAAAAATTTTAGAGGCCTATACCAACGGTTTCAAACCGTTGGTATATGGTATTTTTATACTAGTAATCCTTGTAATCTTGCATATGTATTAAAATAATGCACCGAATTTGGGCTTCTAGGGTCAGGGCATTACAGTTGGTATCATAGGAAGTTTAGCAATAACCGTGGAAATAGATTTAGATAAACTATTATTAGAGAACACTACCCTAAGGTATACTTTATGGATTAGTATAGAATAACTTCCTAGAATTTTGTTAAGGTAGAGATTTTGTGAGTTTCCCATGAAATATATCCCTATCTGGATACGAGCAGGTAGAGGTGGCTCTGGCACAGATGTACCTAGGGGTAAAACCCGAAAACACCACTTTGATATATACTCGAACGAGAATTGGTGAATAAAAATGGGCCTTTCTGCACTCTTGGTTACGACACTTTCAAGGGACATGCATAGAATAATTCAAATTTTCATTACAAGCCATTATGGAGGATTCAGGAGTGAATACTTGCTCAATGAAAACATTTTTCTAATTATGGATTATATCCATAAACTGTTCAATTTACGTTCATTATTTTACAAGATTGTAATTATGAATTAAGATTAATAAACTTGCCTAATGTATTCCACTGTTATGAAATGGTGCCTAGTAGAAGGAATGAGAACTTCAACAAAACATATGATCCAAAAAGTAAAAATGATCATATCATTCTTGGTATTAAGACAACATTTAGCAGGGAAATAGTCTCCCATGTATTATCAACATATGAAGAAATAGTATCATGTGTTAATATGATAAGTAAAGAATTATCTGAGTCCTATGACTTTTAAGGAAAGTAAGATAATAAAATGATGGTAGAGAGAAAGACGGATAAAGGGAAAAGGGTAAAGAAGGATTTTTTCATTTGTGATAATTGTGGAAATAATCACCTTCATAAATTCTTGAAGGGAATAAAAGTTTATTATAATTTTGGAGAAAAAGGAAACCAAGTACATCATTGTAAGGGCAAGAAAAAAGTTTCAAATATAAAATGTTTCATCTATAAGGCGTTGAGACACTACGAGAATCAATTTCCCAGTCATCAGATTATACCGCAAATGATGCTATTGGAAAATAATCAAGTTATGATACTACCCGAGATGAAGAGGAATGACCCGTGTTCTTATGTTGTTATTATAGAATTATTTCATTTGAGTGTTGTATCAACAATATACTAGTTATATGAATTATGGAGATAAATAAGGATTGTATAGCGGTACTATTTAATTAAGGATTTGAGATTATATGGTTATAAGAAAACTAACTTAATAGTATGCTACACTTTTTTGAAAATAAACGGTTGAAGTAAAGTCAATACTTAATATGGTTCTAATAATGTGGTAGTGATTTTGGGATAAGAGATTTTTGATTTGGATAAAATATATTTGATATTCCTGACTTCTTGGAACGGATTAATAGTTTGTTTTTTATCATTGTTGGAATATTCAATTTTTTATAAATAAGGAATATATCCAATATTATATAAATGATAAGGGAGCACGAATTCAATCAATAAAGTTTTATGGTAATTTAGGGTGTTACCATGTTTTAAAATAATATATGATGAAGGTGTTCACATACTATTACATGGAAAAAGGGATCTTTACTGTGTTTAACTTCCTTATAAATTTTAGACTGTGAGTTAGTATAGAAGTATTTTGGATAATTATAAAGATTATAATGGATTATATTTGAAATTGGATACTATTGTTAAGGTTATTTTTGGATTGTTATAAAAAGGACAACACACAGACCGTGTGAAAATCCATCGCGTTGGACAAAGCTGCTGGAATCAAACCCACAACCATAGTGCGATAGGGATTTATCCCCTACCACAGGACTACGTGAAGTCATGGATTGTATAATGTAGTTTTTTTAAATGGAATGATAGGTGAATTATAAATTCATTATTTTTGGAACCCTATACGATTAGGATAAATGGAAATTTTTTTTTGAAATCTTTTGGAGTGAAAGATGAGTTTGTGGAAGGAATTATTTAAAGGATATGACTCTACTTTTCAAATATATATATATATATATATATTAAATCTTATTCTATGAATAAATTAATTATTAATCTTTAGCTATGGGACTTAGTCTCAATCTCCTTTCATTGAGGCATCCTTTGATTTCTAAACAACATTCTTTTATACGGTGTATAAAACCCTTTGTCTTTTTTCATTTCAACGAGAATCTTTTTCTATGAATAATTTTACTAAATGAAAAATAAACAAATGTTTTTTTACATAAGCGGTGAAAATTACATTTCTGCCACCGCAAGTTTTATTTGATCTTTAGCTTCCTTAACAAGTCAAAATGTTTAAAAAAACACCATATACAATATTTTAAACTTTTATATATTAAATTAGACAAAATAAACTTCTTCTTTAGAATCGGGACATAAAAATTTTTTTTTGATAAAAATTTTGTTGTTTTTCTAATAACTTTCATATTTGGGTGATTAGTGAAAAATACTAAATTTTAACAGAAAAAAACTTTTTAATCCAAATAATTTATAGTATTCAACAATACATATGAATGGTTTGGAAGCATAATTAGATTATATTTCTTCCATTTAATCCAATGTTGTTTATTGGAAGTAATTTTACCTTGAAATTTGACATTAGCGGGTGTCAATCTTTTGGTAGTTATTATTTCTTAAAAATACACTTTTTGGTTTTCATAATGGGAATTAATTTTAAATTAATAAATTCACTTTCTATGTTTTGAATATGATAAAATATACCTCATTTTTGAATACAGAATATCAAAATTATCTTAGGGGTGAATTTTTGGTATGTTTATGAAAGCTTTCAATTTTTGATGAATAGTGAAAACACTACGTTGTCGGTAAAAACTGACTTGTCATTTAAATAATTATTTATTTTATTTAAATTTATTTCAGGTCAAAATAGATACATAATAAAAATATATTGTCAATTTAATCCATTTGAGTCTTTTTGTAATAATATTAGATATATAATATTTTACTGAACTTTTCACTGTCTTTTACCCACCTCCTAGGAGAATTTGCAAATTCACATAAAATTTAATTTTACTGCTTCTGTGAGTTAAATTTCAAAAATCTGAGACACAAAGTTGATATTTGAAATAAAAATGTGGTTCAATTAGATGAAAATAATTTTTCATGAATAGTAACTTTTTCCTTTTATTTACCACGAGTAAAGGTAAATAGGGTAATTCAAGGTAAAAAGAATATTATAATAATACAAAATTACCTTAAAACTCGTCCTAACCTTATTGAATGAGTAATGGCCAACTATGGGCATCCTTGGGTCAATTTTGGGACACCATGGAGCCACTTATAAATGATAATGTCACTTTATTTTAATTAACTTAAAGGGAAAAATGACAGAAACAAATATCTTTTATAAATGAAATTTTAAATGGGGTTATATAATTCATTTTTTCAAGTATAGATATTTATTATAAAGATAAAAATATTTCCTACATAATGTTATTATATATATATTTTTTAGAAATTTAATAATTTAATTTATTTATGACACAATGATGATGTAGTAATTACCTTATTAATGATATATTAAAATAATTGATGTTACAAATATCCAAATAAATGTAATTTGAGACTTTTTATGAATTAAACTAATTTTCAAGGTTAATATGACTTTTTAGGGTTGATTAAATGAATTATTTTGGAATTAATAATACTGTTATGAATTAAAAAAAAACAAAATAGGAAATAGTGTCAAAATTGACCTAACAGAGTTTTTTAAATCTAATATTATATTATTAATCGGTATTCTATTCCTGAAAATCTATGGTTCAGAAAAAGGGATTAAATAATATTATATATTTAATTATTTAACCACTTGATGGTCTCTTGAAATTTTATAGTAATTTTATTAACCATATAATATTAGAATGCAAAGAGACATGGTAAATGTCAAACTAATTAACTAAGAGTAAAATCTAAAAGATAAGGTTAATATAGTAACCCAAACCTATATAAAACCTATTGTTTGAGTGGTTTTAGATTCATCACCAAATTATTCTTTATGGAATTCATTTTGGAGACATTAGAAACCGAAAATGATATTATTATAAAATAATATTTTAAATTTTCCCTAAAGTTCCCCTACCCCCTCTTATAAAAGGGCACTTCTCCTTCTCTCAAATTCACACCCCAAGGCCATTTGGATCGGCCAAAACCTACCCAAATATCCTACCAACTATCCTACCTTCATCCTAGAGGCATTAATTTGGTCATGAAGAAAACATAATGATCCCTTTTGATCAAATCAAAAAAAAAAAGAACCCGAAGAAGGGGTAATGATTTCACCACCCTCTTTCAAGTCCCTTTTTATTCCACTTATTCTCTCTTTGTTATTAACATTAAAAAATAATAAATTCAGTAAATTATATACACTGTGATGTTATTATATATATTTAACAACCATATTCATTATTCTATCCATCATATTAATGATAATGTCACCATGTGTGCATACGTATGACTTACCGTCTCCACGCCGTGGTGTAATTTGCTATTAAACACTATGTTATTTGGATGAATATAATGATGAGTAATATTTATATAAATAATGAAAATAACATTTTAATGTATCTAAAATATTAATATACCATACAATTCCATACCTTTAAGGAAGTGATATTGTCGCTCGTGCATGCGTGCAGATTACCGTTTCCACGACCCGATGAGATACATTTCCACGTTCACCATTCACCGACAATTATAAAAATATATATTATGAATAATTATGTAATATATGATATAATAATTATACTGGATATATATATATATATATATATATATATTTATGTACTTACATATATCTTATTCACTTACTTCCGTTCAATACGATATGAAATTAGAAATTGCGTTTATGCGTACGTACGACCTTCCGTCTCCATAAACGGTGTTTTCCATTTCATATATATATCTTTTATAAATATTTATATTCTAAATATGTATGATATATAAATAATTTTTTATATTATTGAAGTATTTAAATCATGATTTAAATGATACGATCCAAAATTACAAGTTAAAATATGTATGATAAAGAAAGCGATTATTACCTGAAATGATAATTTAACATGAAAATCATTATTAAATGGGTATTATAAAGTCATAAATTAATCATGTATCATATAATAAATATGAATATTGTTCTGGTATAATCTAATAACACACAATTTTCATTATACAAGAGGTTAAACGCACCCATGAACAAAAGAAAGTGCAAGGTAAGGGGTTTTGATCTCACTCCTTATTCCCGTGAGATTCATGCTATATTACCACTATTTCATTTTGTGTGGTGTATGAACTGCCCATAATTGTATTCTTTGTGTATTAACCATTACTTTAAGTATATTTACATCCTCATTGTATGATACTTTTTTCATGGGGTGTATGTTTCGTAAGTCGCCAAATTGGTAAGGGTTAATTTCACAATCTCTTTATTATTCGAGTTTGTTTTTACGTAAGTATCTATTGGGACATCTTTATCTTCCACATCCATGTTTCTTAAAAATGTATTTCAAAACATTTTTACTACTTACTAGACTATGGGTTAAATTCATTTATACCCTTATTTTAATTTTTATAAAATGGGTTTAAAGGAATCTTTCCATCATTTTCCAAACAAGGTACTTTATGACCTTTTCGACAAAATTAATGTAAGAATGTTTTTTTCTTATACGGAAGGTGAAACTATTTTCCACCGTTATAACAATATTTAAGCTTACATTAAAATATTATAATAATTTTTTCAAAATAAATGTTTTATTTTATAATTATATGACTTTTAAATAATTTCAAAATAGTAAAATATATTTCCCTAAAAAAGGTTTTTATTTCTTCTATGTCAACATCCATTGATGGAATTTAAGCTTATTTGAAGTTGATTTATTATGATAAAAAACTTCCATATTATATTGAAGGTTTTGTGATATGTTTGAATGTGGATGTGTTTTTTTTATACTATTCATGGTTTATGTATAATGTGTTTAAATTTTGTATGCTAGTTTTAGTACGAATGTTTATAATATGTTCAAACCTTTTCATATAAGGAATTAATTGGACTTAGTAAGTGACGTGTGGAGACCGCTATAGCTCCTCGATGCATTGGTATGTCTCATGAGACAAAATAGAGTCTTAGAACCAGGCCTTGACAAAATCTTATTTGTAGTCTTGGCACAAGGCCTTGAATATGTGGTTATGAATTATGGCATTATGCATTCCATCATTATGAATGTGGATATTGATATTGCATGTGATTATTTTAATAGTATAATATTCATGTGAATAAATAAATGTAATTATTTTATTGTATCTTTTCTATATTATGCTGAATTTTTAGTTTAAAAGTCTTTGGTTTTAGTCTTACACCATGCATTAAATGTTTATGCTTATTTATGAAAGTTTCCTCTATATTGTTATCCTTACTGAGCATTTGAGCTCACCCATTTCTATGTTTTAATTTTACCAGGATTCCAAGAAGTGTATTATGATTGATAAGAAGTGTTAAAATATCAGATAAAAGGAGTTCTCAAACTATTATTTATGTTGTGTTTTATTTTCTAATGTGTAATGTAATGTTCATGTATATAATATTTTTTCAAAGACTGCAATACTGATCAGTCTTTTGGGACATTATTCCTTGTAATCATGTCAATTTATTAAAGTAATGCACCACACTAGGATTTTGGGGTCATGAAATTACAATATTAAGACCATTTATAATGATGAAAAGAGTGAGAGATTTTCAAGGATATTATTGACCAGTTTATATGAGAATATCATTGGTAATTGTAGAAAACTAGTGAGAATCATGGGACAAAGGCCCTTGATATTAGTTGAGAGTTTGTTTTTGAAATAGAATTAGAAGGAGAAAACTCATATCATTCGGTTAAGGAATAATAAAATATGGAATCATTATTTTTATACATTAATTAGGATATATATATTTTAACTATAGTAATTTATTGCGATTATTGGCTAATAATATAAAAATAATAAAAAGTAAAAGCGATGTCATTGAATACTGAATCAATTCTAAAGAGAAACTTTGATTAAAAATAGTTCACCTGGAATAAGAGAAAAGGTGAGAATTAAAAAATATCAAGATCTGATATTCTATTTTTTAGTTATTCTTATATAGGTGATTGTTGTTAAAAGAATGTTTTTGTTGTTTTATGTGGGTTATTGTGTTTTAATTGGTTGTTTATAGTTACTTTTATAAGCTCAAGAATATATCCTTACTTGTAAATTCATCTTGAGAATAAAAGGGAACCTGTGTATGTATGGTGGGTGGGGGATAAAACCTCCATACACTATAGATGTAGTTACCTACATTGGAGGCAACCCATGTAAAAAAAATCTAGATTATCTTTTATATTTCTAAATATTTATGAGTTATAAGGATAATTGTTGAAATCTTAAGGTAAAATTAGTGATTAAAAAAAGATTATCATTACTGATTGACCCCCTCTTGTTATTGATCACATCACCAAGTGATCATAATATTAGTATATAACCAACATATTACCAATAAAAATGAAACTGAAAGATATGTAATGTAATTATATATAATGGAATCAAAATAATTGGAGGATTGAATTCTCTAATATGGAAACATCCCAAGATAATCAAAAATCCCCAAAAATACCACAAGAGAAACTCCTCATGACCAATAGTCACCACCAAAGCATAACTATCAAGAACACACGACATGAGAGAATGAGTAATATCTTTGAGAGAAAAATTATTAACCCAAATGTGAGGGATCCTCAATCCCAACCTACACATAGAAAGGGACATGCAGGGTTTGAGAAATATTCTAGTAGAATTCCACAAATACTCTTTTTTATGAAATTATATTTATAAGACAACATATAATTTTTTTAAATAAAATTTATAAAAATAATACATTTTAGATGTTATGAAATAAAAAAACATCATATGTTACACCCTGAAATTTTTATAAAATATATATTTTTAATTAATTTATTAATTTAAATATCTTTAATTTCATGCAACACTGAATATAAAATTTTTTACACAAAAAACTGAGTTTGGATTCAGTCACACACAACACCATGTTAATCTTGCAATACACGTAACAAAAATTTAATATTTATCTACACAAAGAACCAAGTTGATATTGTACTATATGTAACACTAGATTAGCCTATGTTACACATAATACTATGTTTAACTTGAGTTATAGACAACACTCAGTTTAAATGAAACATGACATATTATTAAAATAATATTATCTAATATTATAATTGTTACTTAGAAAATGGAATACTGTTTATGCACAATATTAAATAAAATATAAAAAATGGTTTAAACATGTATATAATATGAGTTATTTTATGACTAATTAACTAGAAATTAAAATAAAACCCTTTTGAAAATATAGTGAATCATTTTCAAGAAATTTTTTTTATGCAATGAAACACGTTTTACCTCAATAGATTAATTAATTTTTTTTCAATGATATTAATGAAATTATTGAAATTAATATATTATATATAAAATTATATATTTATCATTCATACAATGAGTTTCATAGACACGAGATAAGAATAAATCAATATTTATGCTTAAAAACATTATTTTTCAAAAAAGTAGTTTTGTTGCATTTTTACGGTAGAGTCATTTTAGAAATAATTTTTGAATATTTTAGAAAAATTATTTGATAAAATTAACTTTATTTTCTAAATAATAACTTTCAAATTATATTTGGGTAAATTTTTTGGTATGTTTAAAAAAGTTTCATTTTTTGAGGAATAGTGAAAATACTGTATTTTAATTAAAAACTGCCTTTTTTTTTAAATAATTTATAATGATATATTGTTGTATGAATCGGTTTTAAAGTAAAATATGTTAAATTATATATCATTTTATCAAATTTAGTGTATTTCAATCAATTTCAAATTAATTTTTTATATGAAATCATTTTAAACATTTGAACTTATTCCCTTTAACAACCAACTTTCTCATCATGCATGCGAGATTAAATTTAAATTAAAATCTGAAAGTTTTATGATTTTAATTTGATAAAATTTATAAACTTTTTGGTACCAAATAATTTATGATTTCTAATAATTTAAACCTTCTTTTATACATTTATTATTAGTGAAAGTAGTTATAATTTATTATATTGATTATGGAATAGTTGAGTTTACTTAGTGGCTAAACTTTGTATATAATGTGTAATAATGACATAAAACATGTCTAAAACTCATTTTATGGATATCTTTAGACCCTTATGTTCTTATTATAGTGTTTTTTATGATTTGGGACACTTTTATATGAATGTGACCCATATAATATGTTTAAAAAAGAAGAAGAAAAAAATAAACCTTTCTTCCTTTTTAATTTATAAAATGATTTAAAATAGAGATAAAACAACATAGTTTTAGTTATAAATATTATTTTGGAATAGAAATGAGTTATTTTTAACAAAAAAATTTATTTTAATTTTTAGAGACAATTTTATTACCTTTAATGGTTATAAAATCCAATACATGAATTATTTAGTTAATAATTGAACAAATAAAATGATACCAATATCATTAAAATTGAAGTAAATTGAATGAATTATTATGTTATTTTTTATATATAAAAATTTCACGTTAAATATTTGTCAAATTAATATATTTTATTTGTATTTTTTTTAATATAAATGAAATGAATAATGTCAAAATTGACATTAATATGATTTTATAATAAATTCTAATTTATTAATTAATTTATAATTACTAAAAAATAATATATTATATAAATTTATTTTTAAACAATAAAATATTTCAAATATGGTCCTTTTATGTTCAATTATTCTATTATAATAACTCCTTTTATCTTTAAATGGTAAAAGTCTCAAATAGTGTAGTTAAGGTTAAAGTGGTGTTTTACCCGTTACATTCCTTGTATTAAAATTAATTTTCAACACCCATAGATTATTTATTTTATAAATTCTATTTAATATTTAGAATTATTGAGTCCAAATTAACTAATAAGTATCAATATAATCTAATCTTATAGGATAAATTACCACGGTTTGAAATATAATTACCATAGTGAAAATCCAAAAAATGGAAAAAAATGGGAAATATAGAATTAAGGAAAGTGATGTTTAAACCATGTTTATAAAGGTGTTTTTGAGATTTGGATAAATGATATAATCCATGAAAACATTTTATTATTAGTTTTTTTATCCAATTTAGTTATTTTTGGCCTTCTAATAGTGAATAATTTTGAGTATTTTCAAGAATGCAATTGCTCATCAACTATAAAAAGGAAGTAACTCTCCTCAGTTATTAAAACTAATAAATCTATTTAGATCACACTATATCTTCCAAAATAACTTCAAACATTTCTACCCTCATAAAATATGATTTATTATGGGAATGAATAAATACCTCGATGGTTTTAGTAAAAAATTAAGGAGGATACACAAAAGAGAGGCAATGTTCACCTTAAAGCATTTTTTTCCTTCTCCACATTCTTTAATTCCTATCATTCGATTATTATAAAGTAAATTAATTATCTAAAATACACTAATATTTTTTATATTATTGGTACAACCTATAAACACACATACTTCCATCAAATGGGATATGAAATCATTATTCATGTTTACGGCGGACTGCCGCCTCGTGAACTGACATTGTTCATTTTTCTTTTACAATATATCAAGGTTAGGAATAATGTTGAACATACTATTTATATATGATATTTATGATATTTATTATTTTATTACGATTTTTTAATTTTTAAATCAGACATACCTCCATGCCTTCCATTTTGTGGGAATGCGATAATGTCGATGGTATGTGTGACGAATAGTCGCATCGCGAAGCGATGTGATTAATTTACTGTTTACATGGAATGTACTAAAGATGGAGTTAATAAATATGTTTGATAAATGTGACATAATAGTCATATTTTTATTATATAAAATATATATATGTCATTTAAATTTTATTTATTTCAATATGATAAGAAAATGGAAACATTGTTATTGCGTACGTATGGTCTACCATCTCCATGAATAGTGAATTTCATTTCTTATCACTAAATATGATGGATTAATAAAAAATATATAATGAATACATGTTATTTTTACATCATTGATTAAATTATATATATTATGAAACCAAGATTCAAGTAAGGGGTCCAAAAATAACAAGTCAAAACATTTGTGAAAAACAAAGCGGTTATTACACGAAAACAAACATTAAAATATAACATTTAATAATAGAGTAATATAAAGTAATAAAAAATTCATATATAGTAGGATATTTAAGAATATGTTTCTATAATATATTTATAGTAAAATTATTTTTATTATATTGGTTGTTTTATTGTGTACAATGGAAGTCAAGACATAAAGTAGGGGATTTCTGTCTCATGTTTTACTTACGTGAGACACATTCAATATTCACCAAGTATTTGTTTTATGTGGTGTATATAATGACCATGAATGTATATTATGGTTATTATCATGAAAAATATTGTGGTTTACATATCCATTTTAGTATCTCTCTTTCACAGGGTTTAAAGTTCAAAAGTTAACAATCAGTTAGGGGATTTCAAGTCTCACTGTTATTTCTAAGAGACTTATGCCATATTCACCACTCATTTAGCTTATGTGGTTTAAATATTGGATTTTTAAATTTTATATAAATAATATTACTCATTTAATTATATTTAAATTTCCATTTATTTTATTCTTTCAAAGGGCTTATTATTCAAAACTTACTAAAAAAATATGGGATTTTTGTTTCAATTTTTCTTCTTTGAGGTGTATGTTATGTTATAAACATATATTATTTCATGAGGTGTATATATTACTTTCACATGTAATATTAAGAATCCATTTTCCCTCATAATATTTTAGGAATTATTTTTTTTGTTACTACTTCACTGGGAAAATTTTTCAAGGTTACCAATGTGGTAATGATTTTATATTTCAATATCATCATTTATTTGGATTGTTTATGATTATGCTTCCCAGGATATAATATTACCATCTATATCTAAATAAATCATATAAAATTTATTCTTATCTGATTATTCATCGTATCATCAATTAATGGTACCATTTTCCAACTCTTTGGTACTTAAAAGTTTTAAGAAAATCTCTTTAGGAAAATAAAACTTTATCTCTCTTCGGTCGGAAATCCATTTTCTTTCAAAATTATTATTTTAAAAAGTATTTTTTTATAAATGTATTATTTTTTTTAAAATGAAAATTTTAACCATGATATAAAATTAAAAGATCATTTTTAATGGAATTTTTAGGTAGTTATCCAAAACAGTGTCTCTTAGTCTTTTATAAAAAATTTGAAAGGAATGGTTTGTATTTGACATGCACAACCAGAAAAAAAGTTACTGTTATCATGACTACTCAATAAAATCAAAATTCCCTTAAAATATTTCAAATTCCATTTAAAAGAAATTTTTTACCTTATATTTACTAAATTTTATGATTTTAAATTAATGTTTTCAAAAGGAAATATTATTCAAAATGTTTATGTTATAAAAACTGTTTTCAAAGTAGAAAGGTTATTTTTTCCCCAAAAATATTTTAAATGATTTTTAGAAGACTAAATTATAAGTTTTCATATGGTTTTTCAAAGGAGATTATTTTTAAAGTGTTTTATGTTTTTAAAAAATGATTTTTAAAGAATGTTTATTTTCTTTAAAAAATTTCATTGTGATCTTTAAAAATCCTTCTTCGTCTAAGCTGAAATAATTTGATAATGTTTTTTTTGTTAATGGGTTATAATAAAATAATTCCAATCATATTCTTTATCTGGATGGATTATGTTTTTAAGGAATTATTTTTATGAAATCCACTTCTTTTCACAGGATATACTTTGATGAAATTCTTATGAAAGATGTATATTTTCCAGCAGTTATGATATAATGAAATGTTCATTATACCAATTTAATTTCTGGGGTTATGATATGATAAATTTTTATTATACCCATTTAGATTCATGGGTTATAATACGATGAATTTTTATGATCTTGTGGAAATAAGTAATATGATTTTTACTATGTGACTAGTGAGATCTATATCTCACTCTTATACATTGGCTAATGATTTATTTTTCATGAGATAGAAATGACTGGAATAAAGTGTGACCTATGTATTATAAAATTAATTTTTTAAATTTCTATAGTTTGGGAGTGAACCCATTCCACTATTAGAAAATATCCTTGATTGGGGATAGTGGTGTGTCCCACCAAGTAGGTATAGCCCACATGAAGTTCCTTGGTATGTTTCAGAAATGAGCCTTGACATCTAGGGAATGATTTTATTTGCTTATGTGTTTTACTAACATATATGCATGATTCCTATGAAATGTTGTCATGTATCATGTTCTTCATTATCTTATCATCCTTTTATTATTAAATTCATGTGTTTATTCTATCACATAGGATTATATTTTTTATATGAAGGGTATTATTTTCAATGTTTACTCTCATGCTCTCAAAACAATATACTCATGTTATGCTTATGTATATCCTTGTTTATCCTTAATGATCACATGAGATCTCCGTTTCTTATGTATCCTTTCCCCAGGTTATGAAGAAAGGTCTTTTGTAAGAGTATTAATGGGGAATATATTTATGGGATACAATAAAGATATTTAACCAAGATAAAATATTATGTTTCGTTGTTTCTAAAGAAACTAATCCTCCATGGCCCTCAGGTGTGTGTTTTTATAATGTAATGAATATTTATATAAAGAAAATGTAATTTTCAGGTATGTTAATCCTAGGTCACTATATTTTGTATAAAAGGAAAGGTTTAGTTAATGTTTGGAAAATAGGATGAGATAAATTTGTGATTTTCTTAGGGATATTAATAAGGATATGTCTTGGGATTTCTCTAAGGATAACTCTAAGGATGGGTCAACATTTTAGAAAATGTACTCCAATTTTTGTAAATTATAGAGTTAGTTGTTTCCAATAAATTACATCCCCATCTGGATACTAAAAGTGGATATGGATCTAGGATAAATTTACATAGTGGTAAAACCCGCAAAACACCACATTGATAAAGAATCGATTGAGAAATGGTGCATGATAATGGGCCTTGTTACATACCTGATTTGACACACCCAGAGGATATGATTTATAAATTCAAAATATCCTTACATACCATCATGAAGTATTAATATATGATTACTATGAATAAAGTAGTATAAAACTAAGGATTTATATATTAAATTAGGTATCAAAATTTAGACATAGTATATATAATTTTTCTTGATTTCAGGGGTTTTCACTATGATTAGGGTTGCTCATACTATTATTTTTTTTAGTCAATTGAGAAACCAGAAGGAACTGAGTTAACATTTAATGTGATGCACAATTTTTTGATGAGTAGCCAAAGGTATGAGGAATGGAGTAAAAAGTGTTGTGATTATGGAAAATAAATTTTTACAGAAAAAGACTAGTATTGTGTGCCTTAAACAAATGTTGGCCTAACAAAAGAATATATTGAAGGATTTTACAGAGAGATTGGGAGGTGGAGATCATATAAGAAAGAAGATTCAATTTTTTATGTGTTACTGATTTGGGAAGAAGCACTATCAAAGGTGTAAAAATATGTTCTGATTGTGGAAGAGGACATAAATCCAGCAGCAGCAATGGGAAAATAAAAAGTTTAGTTAACACAGTGGATGAGAGTAATGTATTTCCTAAGATACCACTGATTGTTGAATGTTTCAAATGTGGAAAGCATGGGCATTTTGAAAATTAATGCCCAAAAGGGAAATATAATGAAGGAAATTAACAAGGTGGTATGAGTAACGGTCACATTGTAAATCATAATGAGACTATGAATAACATAAGAAATAAAATAGGTGTTGTGGAAGAAGATGATGAATCTTAGTAAATGATTGGAGAAATAAGCAGTATACTCATATTGTTAATCTATTGGAATTATCTTTTTCTATTATATATATCACTATTATTCAGTATATGGTTTTTTAAAGATTCTAAAGAATATTTTGAGGGGTAATGATGTCCTAGAAAATTGATTTAATTGAAGAGATATAATTTATGATTAATGTAAGACAACCATAAACATGTTATTTAGGATGAGAAAATGGGGTTTAATTTTGATAAATAGACGATTCACATGGATAAATAAATTGGATAGTATTGAGGACCTCAAAAATAATAATGGATTTGTTTACAAAGTGGACTATACAATCGTTAATGGAGTTTTCAAAAATTTTGTACATAGAGAAAAGATCCAATAATATTGTATTCATGCAAGGAACAAAGGAATCATCTATTTTTTCAATATGGTTTTATAGTAATTCAGGTTATTACCATGTTTTAAGAGAATACATGATAAAGGTATTCATATTTTTCGAATGTGATAATCAATATACACTTTTTGGTTTTTGGTTGTTTAACGACTAGTTTATTTTTGGAGATTTTATGACCATAATTAAAAATATTTGATTTTAATATTTTGGAAGGTTAATAAGGTTAACAATCTATTGAATGGTTTAATTGAATTTTGTATAAGGTTTTAACGATTAACACATAAATTAACAATGTGAGAATTTATCCATATTGGATTGCGAGTGTTAAATTTTTTTAACAAGTAAATAATTATTTATCATTATATTATGGATCTTTTGAATTATTAGTTCTTCAGGAATAAAAAATTCACTTTCAATTCGTGGAGTAAGATTTGAAGTGGCAATTGATCAAGGAACAACCAAAGGGTGAGATTATGCTGAAATCAAGTAAGAATATATTCTCATGAAAATTATCCAACACTAATAAACGGATATTGGAATAATACTTTGTTATTTTATAATCATTTTTGATGATATCAATGACCCTTTTTATGCATATTTGGTTTATGGTTTTGTTGTTTTTATCTTTCTCTACATTACCCACTTTATTGTGGAATGTGATTTCCATCACTATGCATCATTGTTTTTGTGTTATTTTTCTCTTATATGTCCATGTTTTCACTTTCCAACAATGTTATCCTAGTTGGTAACATTGTATTTTTTATGCTAGTTGATGTATGGAAATCCTTTTTATTTTTCTAGAGAATGTTCCATTAAGCCTCCTTACGACTTGGGTTCATATGAAGGAATTTTAAAATGTTAAACCTTTGATGGCTGAGATAAATTTCAAGTTAAAAATATATTTTAAGGGTGGTATAATTTAATACCCCAAAATTTTGTGAAATATTTATTTTCAATCTAATTTAATCTTTTCCATATATTTTCACTTCATGAAACACTTAATACAGTTTGCATTACAATAAATCACTGAGTTTGTGTTTCATTACACACAAAAGGTTAATATTGCGCTACCTAGAACAATAAGAAAATCATGATCTACACTCAATATGATCTTAGCCTATGTTATATGAAACACTGTGTTTAGCATGATTTATATGCAACACCGATTATAAATTAAACAAGGCATATTATTAAAATATTATTTTCAAATAACATTATTTCCATATAATTGTTGGAATGGAGGTTATGAAAATGTTTAACTAAAATATAAAAATATTGTTTTCACATGTATATAAGAAGAATTATTTGGTAAATTATAACCTATAAATGAATATAAAACCCTTTTGAAATATATAAAATCATTTTATAGAAAACTATTTTTATAAAATAAAAATTACTTTACCTATATAAATTAATAAAAAAAAATTAGTGAATTATTTTATTGAAATGAATATATTATTTACTCAATCATCTATTTAATATTCATCCTATGCGTTTTTTGATATAATAGATTTGACTAAGTCCAAATTTACAATTGAAAATTTTATTTTGTGAAAAAGTGTTTTTGGTCACCTTTATATGGAAGATTAATTTTTAAATTAAGTTATGAATGTTTTAGAAAATTAATTTAATAATAAAACATAATTTTTTAATTCATAATTTATAACATATATTTGGCTGACTATTTGGGTTTTTTCTAAAAATTTTCAGTTTTTGATGAATAATAAAAAGTACTGAATTTTAATTGAATTTTTTTAAGTTAAATAATTTATAATATTAGATTTTATATTAAATTACTTTTAAAGTAAAATTAGTAAAATATTATATCAATTAATCCAGTTTTTTTCATTTTAATCAATTTCATATTAAATTTTTATATAAAAACAATTCAATCTTTTGAACGTTTTCTATTTAAAAACCAGTTTTCTTATCTCGAATTTGAGATTAAATATATATTTTAATCTGAACATTTTGTGGTTTTAATTGGGAAAAATGAATTCAATATATGAAAAGAGTATAATTTAAAATTTCAAATAAGGTGAACATAATTATTTACCAGAATTATTATTCAAAACAGTTAATAATTACAGTGACTTATGAAAAAAATAGTTTACTTAGTGGTTCAACATAGAATATAAGGTGTAATAATGACAAAAAACTCATCAAAAACTAATTATATGGGGCCAGGTAGACCCTTATGAATTATTATCAAATTATATTAGTTTTTGGACTTGTTTTTATGAAATTGACCCATATAATAGGTTAATTAATGAAAGAGATAAAAAAATTCAACTTTCTACCTTTTAATTTCTGTAATGATTTTTGATCGGAAAAAATAGTTTTGGTTTTAAAAATTATTTTGGAAGATAAATGAATACATCTTATCATGGTATTTAATTTTAATTTTTAATATATGATATAATTATATTAAATTATTATGAAACACCAATGATTGAATTATTTAGTTAGTAATTAAATAAATCAAATGATACTAAAAACATTAAAAGTGAAGTAAATGGATTGAATTACTATGTTAAATTAAATTTTTAGATGAATATATCATTATACATATGTTTTAACACATCTTATTTCATTTCCATTATTTTCATGATTTTTTAATATTTAAATTAAATGAATAATGTCAAAATTGGAATTAATGTCATTTTTATAATAAATACTAATTTACTAAATGATTTAAAATTAAAAAAAATACTATATTGTTTCAAGTTATTTTTTAATAATAACAAATATAATCTATTATCCATTCATGGACTGATATTTTAGTCATAATGACTAAATTGGTCATTATATGGTAAAAATCATATTTAGAAAAGTTGCGCTCAAAGTGGTTTTTTGCACGTTACATGCGCTAGTGTTAAATTTATTTACAATAGACATATGATTTTTATTTTTAAATTGAATTTCGAAGTCATAATTATTCGACCCAAATGTTTTTTTATGTTTCACTCTAATTTAACATTAAATTATAAATTAATAAGGTTAGAAATCTAGTTACTATAGTCAATAACCAAAATTGGGAAAAATGGGAGATTTAGATGTTTAAGAATGAAATATTAACAACATGAAAATAAATGAGTTTTAAAGGATTTTTATCAACCATATAATCCATAAAAACCATTAATTATCAGTTTTATATCCACTATAAGCAATTTTGACAATCCAATAGTGAATACTTTTGTGTATTTACAATAGTTCCACTCCTCCTGAATTATAAAATGTCACTCACTCGCTTCAATTAGTCACACATTTGAAGCCAGTTTTCTCAAAACATATCTTCCTATATAACTTTCCAAATTCTATACCCTCATCCAAGAATCCTTAGTTTTAGAATAAAAAAAAACTTTTAATGTCTTAGTGAAATAATAAGGTCAATATTATGAAGAGAGGTAATATTCTTCTAAAAATGTTTTATTTTATATCTTCTCCAAATAATTTAATTCATATTAATAAATGAATATATAATTAAATATTTTTATTTCATATACAAAGATTTTATTTATGTTTAGAGAACTATATAAAAAAAACTTCCATCAAATGGGTTCTAAAATTATTATTCATGTGTATGATAAACTACCGCCTCACGAACCAATGTCGTTTGTTTTTCCATTAACACATTTCAAGGTCGGTTATAATGATGAACATACTATTTATATGTGATATTTATTATATTTAAGATGTTATTATGATTTTTTATTTTCTATATCAAACATAACATCTTGCTTTCATTTTTTTGGGTATATAATAACGTCGCTCGTGTGTACGAGAGATTACTACTTCACAAAGCAATGTGGTTCTTTCATGATTTCCATGAAATGTATCAAAATGGATTTAATGATCATGTGTGATATATATGAAATAATAATTCCATAGTAATAGTAATATGTATATTTATATATTTCATTTTATTTTCATTCTTTCAATATGACTAGAAAATTGAAACATCATTCATGCGTGTGTATGACCTGCCATATCCATGAACGGTGTATTTAATTTCCTATCACTAAATATTTTGGATTAATATAAATAAATAAATAATAAATATATATTACATTTACATTATGTAATACACTATGGATATGATGAAACCACTATCAATGTAATAGCATCAAGAAATGAAAATTCAAAACATATATGTAAAACAAAGCAGTTATTACATGAAACAAAACTTTAACCTTGAATCATTAAGAAACATGTAATATAATGTCATAATAAAATGATATATGATAGTAAATATATTAATAGGTTTATGTGATATATTTATAAAAATTATATTTATTATAGAGGAGTTCTGAATGAGTACAACTGATGTCAAGACTTATTGTAAGAGATTTATGCCGCAATTTTTAATTTTATGAGACACTTGACACATTCACCTCCTATTTATATTATGTGGTGTAAATACTTCTAATTAATGTATATTATGATTATTACCCAACGAAATATTGTGTTATACATATCCATTTTAGGATATCTCTATCATGGGTATATTGTAAAAATGTTAACAAATAGTAAGGTTATTTCTAGTCTCACTTTTAGTTATGAGAGACTTATTCTATATTCACCACACATTTATTTTTGGGTTGCGTATATAATACCCTTTTGTTTTTTATATGTTAATATACCACATTAAACGAGTTCCATCGATGTTATTATATCATTGGGACTACAATTCAAAAGTTACTTCAGAAATATAGTATTTTTTCTCTATTTTCTTTCATTAATACTTATGGTATGTTAAAAAAATTTATTATTTAATGACATATATATAATACTATTTTACATATAATATCATGAATTTATTTTTCCTACTGATGTTTTATGTTATGTTTTATTTTATTCCATCAAGGGTTTTATGGTTCAAGGTTGCCAAGGTGGTAATAATTTTATATTACAATGTCATAATTTATCAGGATTTCTTATGATTATACTTACAATGGTAAAATATTATGGTCCATATCTCAATAAATTTTATGAATTTTATTATCCTATGGTTATTAATTATATCTTCAAGTAATTATTCCATGTTTCCACCCATTGTTGCTAAAAATTATTTAGAATATGTATTTACAAATATCTAATATTATATATTTCCTTTTCCAGAAATCTATATTATTTTATATAAATGTTTTATAAAAATGATTAACTTTTATAGTTTTTTTGTAAAGATCTCTTCGGGTCTTTTTTCAAAACAATGCATGTTTGGATTTTACCAAAAATGTGAAAGGAATATTTTGTTTTAACATAAAGGAAATTACTAGTGTTTACTACTTTCATGTATGATAAATGATTTCATTATCTCTTAAAATTTTTTCAAATTCATTTTAAAATAAACTATATTCCCTAATATTTGGGAAATTTTAGGATTTTATGTAAATATTTTGGAAAGGAAAGGTTTTTCAAAATGTTTTTGTTTCAAAAATAGTTTTTAAAAAGAAAAGGTTGTTAAAATCAATAAATATATTAAATTATTTTAAAATTAGTGCATTACATGATTTTATGTTTTAATTCAATGAAAAGGATATTGAAAAAATTTAATGTTTAGAATAAATTATTTTTGAAATAAGGTTATTTTTCGTAAGAGATATTCCAAGTGATCTTTAAAAATAATTGTAAAAATAAGATAATACCATTTCTTATATTTTATACTTTTATGTTATAAAATCAATGGATACCATTAATATTACTTCTATGAATATTTTTTATTTTTAAATAATGACACTTCTGAAACCTTCTTATTTTCACAGGTTGTGTTATGAATAAAAGATAATTAAACCTGTCTCTTTTTAACATGTTATGAGATGATAAAATGTTTATATTACCCATTCTATTTCATAGGTAATGATATGAAATTTTTTTATAATAACCATTTAATTTCATTGGTTATTATGTTATTAATTTTTATTATCTTATTCAACACAGAAATATGGTTTTCATTATATGATGACTGAGACCTATATCTCTCTGCAATGCATTAGGAAAAGATTTATATCTCTTGAGATAAACATGGATGTAATGTGGAAAAAACTCTGAAAATTAAAGGAATTTTTACATTATGATAGTTTTGGAGTGAACAATTTCTACTATAAGTAAGGGAAAATGAATGGGAATTGGGGTATGTCCCGCCCAGTAGGTGTATCCCCCATGAAGTGCCCTAATTTTTTTTGGAAATATGGCTTGAATTCTACTGAATAAATTTATTTTCTTATACGATTGAAACAAATATATGTGTTATACCTATTATATTATCTCATGGACCATGTTCGTTATTATCTTATTATCAATGTCTTATGAAGTTCTTATATTTATTCAATGACTCGGTATTATAATCATTGATATGCAGGGTATTTTTTTCTGATGTTACTGTCATGTTCTCATAACCACATTCAGATGTTATGCTTATGTACCACCCATGTTTTCCTTACTAATAATCTTAGCTCACCTTTACTTATGTTTCATTTACATAGGTTGTGAGGAACGTTTTTTGGTAAGATTAGTGGGGATAGTATTTGTTAGAGACCTTGAAGATCATTACCAATGATAGAAGAATATGTTTCCATTTTTTCAAAGGTAAAAAACTGTTATAAAAATCAGTAATGTGTTTATATAATGTAATTAATATTCATCTGAAAATATATAATATCAATTTATGTTAATCCTGAGTTTCTATATTAACATACATCTTGAACCATTTAAAAAAAAACAAAACATTTAAATCTTGGTCTATGAGTTTGTTGGAAATCCCTTGAAATATGTTACAAGAGGGGAAAGTATATGACATTGTCTATGAAGATAATAATAATAATGTCTAATTTAATATCTCTAACTTTTATCTCTAATGTAATTAACAAATATTTCCAAAAATAGAAGAGGAAATAACCAAATACCCATAATACAAAATGAGTACGAACATTGGAAGCCTATAACAGAAAAGTATAAAGTATATATTTTATGAGGTACAAATTATAATTGGTTTTAATATAAATCACTAAATTATTTTATATGTTTAAATTAGGAAATTTATATATATACAACAATGAAATAAAAATTAATAACATGAAGTGATCACATAATGATGAAAAAAATAGACAATGCTAAAACAGTGAAAAAAATTTATGCTAAACCAAATGTTAATCAAATTAAAATAATTCACCTCATGGGATAATCCTTACTTTATAGTGAGAGAATCGTTTAAAAATTATAAAAGAATAATCTACAATTGTATTTAGGTATTTATATGAAATTAACCTTGAACTTACTCTAACATGCCTAACATGGTGGAAATCTCTATAAACAAAGTCGCATAATGTATTAAGGGAACATAGTCAATGGTTAATCTTCACTATCAACGAAAAGGTCTCATGATTTACCACCTAGTTACCTAGGATTATTACGAAATAATTTAAGTTGAGGTGATAAAATAATTTATTATAATATCAATCACATAACATAACCATAAAATTAACATAACTTAAAATGAAATCCCAAATCACACCTCCAACACCCATTGTGTAAGAATCACATATCACATGAGATACTAATCAAATGATAATAAATTGAAAAAAAATCACAATGTTTTTATAAATCATAAAACTATGAGGATCAATACCTCGGGTGTTTCACATGTCATGAAAACATTTCTTATAATGTGTTAAATATGACTTTAAATGTTTATTGAATATGAAACCATGGAATCACTATTTAAATTACCAAGTAAAAGTCAAAATTTATAAACAAATTCCATTTAAAGATGATTGAATCTTAATAATAAAATAAACATATATAAAATATATTATATAAGAAAAAATCGTCGTTAGAAATAACATTTATACTAATACAAAATCTAATTCATAAGGTAATACAACATGAATTCCACAAAAGGATGTAAATTTTTAGTAATAATGTAAATACCATCAATAACATCTTTATATTTTGATTTTGTTTTAATATAATATGATATAACAATTAATATACATTTATAAATCATTTATAATACAAAAAACCACTATCGTTATCAATTTAGATGGGTAAATCCTCTTAAGAATTTTTAGAAACATCTAGTTATCTTGAAAAATGGTTCTAGTTTAAAAATCTTAAGAACTATTTTTTTATCATAAAAAAAATAAACAAAAAAAATAATATTAAATGTTCAAATTACCCATGATTAACATATAAACATATAATCATTGAAGAAAAATGGAGTAAAAATAGATAGTACCAAAAAAATATGAAATAAAAAATTATGTAAGAAAACAAAAATTATATTTCTGAAATAAAAAACCCTTCAATGTCTTATAGAGTATTATGTCAAGAAAGAAGCTTCATCATACTTAATCATTAATAATATAATCTCTAGATAGTCCAGAGATAATGGTTTAAACAACAACCACAATTATTATTAGATAAATAGTAATAAAATTTGGAATAATTGGAGAGGAGGAGACTTGGATGTATAAATATTTATTTGGAAACTTTTTTATCTAAAAATATTTGTTTTTGTGGTGATAATTATGACATTTGATTTAATTATGCGGTATAATTGTGTGGAGATGATGAAATATGTGATGGTATGGGTATAAATATCCTTGGTAGGATGAAATAACATGGTTGGGATATTTAGGTATATATGTAACATCCCAAGTAAGTAAAGAATTTTTGATTTTTATATCTAGGACTATTTATGAATTAGATAGTGTTTTAAAGGCTTAAAATGAGAATAAATCCAATCATAAGCATAGAATTCTCTAATATTTTTAAAAGATTGTTTTACCACCTTTTGATGGTGGGACTTTTTTAAATTTATATTTTTACAATTCAATAAGAACTATTTTTCAAAATAAACTTATTCTTTAGAATCTAGTTATTGAAATTTACTTTGGATAAATTTTGGTATTTTTCTGACAATGTACATTTTTTTATGAATAGTGAAAAATATTGCATTTTACTTCAAAACTCCTTTTTCATCTAATTTAATTATCTAGATATATTTTCCTTTTAATTCGTTTTAAAGTTTAATTAGAATATATTTTTACCATTTAATACAATATTGTTCATTATAATTAATTTCAATTTGGAAATGGGTATAAACAAGTGTCAAACTTTTGATAGATATTGTTTCTAAAAAACCCGATACTTGTTTTGACAACAAGAATTATTTTCAAATTAATTACTAAAATTTCTGTGTTTGAAATTTGGTAAAATGGATTCCATATTTTTAATCTTAAGGTCCAAATTATGTAATTAAGACTCTTTTGTTTTTGTACATTATGAATAGTAATGACGGTAATTATCTTTAATTATCGTGATTAATTAGTAATCGGGAAGTTAAAGGTAATAAAATAATATCATAATAATATAAAAATGACTTCAAAATGTGTCCTAATTCTACTGGTTGTGTCATGGCCGACCATGTGATGCCTTGTGCCATCTTTGGGACTGCATGGATTCACTTTTGTGTGATAGTGACATTTTATCTTTTTATTTTTAAAGAAAGTTAAATATGACAAAAGTATGTAAAACCTAAGTAAAAAAATTTTAATTATGAATAAATAAATTATCCCTTAGAATATAACTAGTAATTGGAAAGATAAAAATATTTCCTACATCATCGATTTTTTTTATAATTTTTAGATATTAAAGAAATTAATTTATTTATGACACCATGATGATGCAACGATTACCTCATTAATGATAGATTTAAATAAAACGAAAAGATAATGTAAAATATAATACTTAAACTTATCAAAAACCTATCGAATGGGTGGATTTCGAACCCTTATCACCTTATCCTCGAAATATATCATTTTGGGGCCTTTAAAATCCGAAACTCATTTTATAATAAAGTAACATTTCATGACTTTCCAAGAGTGCCCTTCCTCTCTCTTATAAAAGGCCCCACCTCCAACCACTTACCCACACCTCTCAAGCCATTGGCTCGACCAAACTCTGCACATTTTATCTCTCCACATTTCTCTCTTCCTCATAGAATCCATAACATAGGCAGAAAGCTCTTTAAAAAACCATTTTGGTTCAAACCAAGGGGAGTTACCCGTTTTAAAGGTAATGTCTTCTCTTATGTTGTTTAGTTTTATTTCGCTTCTCCAGACCCCTAAAATCTTTTTATTCCTCTATTTTGTAACAAAACCAGTATATTAAATATACTAGAATGTTTTTATGAGAAGGATTTGATTTACACTTACACACACCTCTGTCTAATGGTTAAAGAACATACTGTTTCTGTGAGCGGAGAATTACTGCCTCACGAAACGATGATTGTTCAATCTTTTTTTAACACCTTTCATGGTGGCCATTAAGATATAAATCTATTTATATATGATATATATTATGAATATTTTTTTACTTATGCTCTTTTATTTTTTATTTATGGAATACCTTTATGGTTTCCATTATGGGTAAACGCGATATCTTCATTTTAGAAAGTGCGGACTACCGCCCCCTCAAAGTGATTTGATCTGTTAATGCCATATATGGGACGTATAAAGGATAGAGTTAATGATATTATATATTATATTATACTGGAATTATAATATAACTTTATATCATTATGATTTCATTCCACTAAATACGAAATAGAAAGGAAAGTAGCGTTCATGCGTACGTAAGGCTTACCGTCTCCATGAACAGTGCATTTCATTTCATACCTCTAAATGTTATTTAATATTATAAATGTATGTATATAATAGATATATATTATATATATGATATCTGCATCAAGAATATAATTCTGGATATAATGGATATTTTACCACATGAACAACTTGTAATTATAAGAAGTTTATTTGTGACTCAAGTACCAAAGATGGAAAAAACAACCGTTATTAACTTAAATAATTACATAATGTTCATAACAAGGTAATAAGTGATATAAAAGGAATAATTAACTTGAAAAAGGTTCTTAAGCAAGTATAAATTAACACTGGTTTATTATTTATGAGATTAAAGAACGATCAAGTCAAGTCGGACACGAGGTAAGGGACTTCGTCTCAATCTCCTTTCATTGAGGCATATTTTGATTTATACACAACTTTATTTTATAGGGTGTATAAACCCCTTTGACTTTTACTTTTATTCAAAAGGAATATTTTTATAAGAATAATTTTAATAAATGACAAAAGGGAATGTTTTTGTCTTACGTATGTGGTGACAAGGACTTCTCCACTGCCGTGACCAGTATTTGAGTTTCAACTTCCTCTACAAGACATAACTTTTTTTTGATGAAAAATAAATACCATGTTTTAATTTTCTTTTATTTTAGTATTTAAATTAATTTTTATACTGTTTTTATTATACCAAGGTGTTGTATTGATATCTTATGATTGAAATGTGGAAATATTATGTTTCCTTTTTGCATGTTTTATGTGATACGATTATGTTATGGTTCTTGGGCATTGTTTATGAAGATGGGTGGTTATGTGATAAACTAAGGGAGGGTGAGCCCGTGATAGCTCTCCAATGCATTGGGAAACCCAAAGGAGTTAAATGCTATGGTTTCTCCGAAGAGATTTAGGGAATATACTGTAATGGGTATTCTAGATGTAACCATGAGGGTTACTCCCTACGTAAGAATGTTATTATTTCCTCAAGTTACCCTTATGTCTTATGTTTTCTATGAGTTATTCATAAATATTATGATTTCATGAGATATGTAAAAGTGATTATGTTTTATGAGTGAAGTATGATTTCATTGATTCTTATGTATACATGGAATAAGGATTTATTTTCGTATTTTTATATCCCTTACTGTGATTTTTATGCTCATCCCAGGTTTTTGAAATTTTTTTCATAGGTCAATGGAAATGTACATGCTATGATGATAGGGTCGAGGAAGTGTTAAGAAAGAACCCATGTTTTATTTTAAATATGTTTCCTTTGATGAAAAATTATTGTCTTTTATGTAACCACCTTGTTTAAATGTGGAATGTAATCCATGATTTATGATCTAATTATATAAAACTCTAAAACTGAAAAGATCCTCAATGTGTATTCTTGAAATTACTCATGATTAAGTATTGTTTAAGGCTGGGGACTTATAGTTGGTATTAGAGGTCTGTATAGATACGTTTAGGAGTTAGAATTCTGTTGAATGATTATCCAAAGATATTATTTTATGGTCAAATTGAAATGATATAGAATTTTAAGATCCCCATGTTGCTTCATCTATGACATGTTTTTTCAGAATGGTTTTTGATAGAGAAACATTGAAGCAGTTCTTGGAAGGCATACAGAAGGAAATGACCTTCCAAATCAGCATCCTGAGATGGTTGGAATTGGAACTGAACAGTTTTTTGCAGTAATGGAGTAGTTGACTGAAGAAATAAATGGTGGTGGTATCAATGCACGAGATCATCCAGATCAACTGCAGAGGAATATGTCAGTGGTGGAACATTTCATGAGGCAACGTCTCCATCATTCAGAGGATCATCTGACCTGTGCTAGTTGAAGGGTGGATTAAAGCACTAGAGAACATTTTCAATGTCATGGGGTGTTCAGATAATCAAAAGGTTAGTCTTCCTGTTTACCGTTTGGAGGGTGAAGCAGATCGGTGGTGGTCGATGGTTAAAAATATCAGGGATGCTGATGAGATTTATGCTCTTGACTGGGATGAATTCAAAGGTATGTATCTTGAGAAATATTTTCCTAAGTTTTTTTGACTTAGGATAGAAAAACAATTCTTGGAATTGAGTCTTGAGGAAGACTCAGTGGCTTCTTTTGAAGAAAAGTTCACTCAATTGGCAAGGTATGCTCCATATTTTATCCGAGACCATGATATTAAAATCAATCGTTTTTACTCATGATTAAATCCAAAATATCGATGGTCTTTAGATTCTTGAAAGTTAATTTTTTTTGAAAAGCTTGTTCTATCTGCTGAGAAGTTGTAAATAGAGTTTTCCAATGATCAAGTGTTCTATAACAATCAAAAGAAGAATATACCGAGGTGGTAGGAGAAAGGGAAGAATCTTTCATAAGGGTCTGGTGGTAAGAAAACTAAGTTCCCAGTTTGTGATAAATGTGGTAAAAATCATGATGGGGAATGCATTTTGAATTCTGGAAAGTGATACTGATGTGGTATTTTGGGACATAAGGCTCATGATTGCACTAAAAACGATCAGGGTGATGGTAAGACCAAATTTTATTTACAGTTAGTGAAATGTTTCACGTGCAACGAGATGGGTCATTATGAAAATGAGTCTTCAACAAAGAGATAAAATGATGGGAATCAGTCAGACTACATGTAGAAAGGTGTGGTGAAATCCTTTGCAACTACTACAGTAGATTTTGGGCCATCAATTGAAGCGGCCTCATGTAATTTGTTTGTTTCTTCAGATTATGCCAATGTGTTTTTTGATTCGGGGTCTACACATTCTTTCATCTCTAAAAATTTTTCTAGAAAATTGGGAATTATATCTCAAGAAATGTCTCCTGAACTTGTGGTAAAAAACACCCGGGGGAAATGTTGAGGCAAAAATAATTTATAATATTCTTCCAATCCTTATATGTGGAAAGAACCTACTTGAAAACCTTATTGTTTTACCTCTAGTAAAGTTTGATGTTATCTGGGGTATGGATTGTCTCTCTGTTTACCGTGCAATGATTGATTGTTGAGCTAAAGATGTTTCTTTTAAGTAAGACATTTAGTTTGTGTACATGAATGAACCCTTAATGTCGATAACATATCAAGAGGATCAGAAACTTGTAAAAGATGGAAATTAATGTTACCTTGCACATATTGCCGAAAACAATGGAACCATTCAGATTAATGATGTTCCAGTGGTAAATGAGTATCCTGATGTTTTTCTTGATGAGTTTCTTGGAATAATACTAGATCATGATGTTGAATTTACTTTTGACTTAGTTCTTGATTCTAAGACAATTGCAAAACCCCCTTATCGAATGACTGAAATTAAACTTTCAGAGTTCAAGGAGAAATTGCAAGATTTATTAGAGAAAGGTTTCATTCGACCTAGCACATCACTTTTCAGTGATCCTATCTTATTTGTTAAAAAGAAATATGGTTTAATGAGACTTTGAAATGATTTTAGTGCCTTGAATAACATCACTGTTAAGAACCAATATTCTTTTCCTCATATCGATGATTTGTTTGATCAGCTCTAGGGAGCTCAGTATTTTTGAAAGATTGACTTGAGATCGGGGTACCATCAGTTGAAGGTAAAGGAAGTATATATTACGAAGACTACGTTTTTTTACAAGATATGGCCATTATGAATTTGTAGTAATTCGTTTTGGGTTAACCAATGCACCTGCTATATTCATCGACCTTATGAATAGAATTTTCAAAGAGTTCTTGGATATGTTTGTGGTTTTTATCATTGATGATATTTTTTTGTTTTATAAAATTAATGAGGATCATGAAAGTCATTTAAGGGTTATTTTTTAAACCTTAAAAGAAAATAAATTGTATGGGAAATTCAGCAAGTTTGAGTTTTGGTTGCAAAAAATTTCTTTCCTTGGTCACATTGTTTCTAAAGATGGAATAACTGTTGATCCTACAAAAACAAAGGTTGTTAAATAATGGAATAGAACCACAAATGTAACCAAGATTCGTAGTTTTCTTGGTTTGTAAGGCTATTACTGAAGTTTTGTTAAAAAATTTTCACGGTTATCTAGCCCAATGTCTAAGCCAAATCGGAAGGGTGTTAAGTTTATCTGGACAAAATTATGTGATGATTGTTTTCAGGAATTTAAAAGATGACTGGTGAATGCTCCAGTTTTGGAACTATCTTCAAGGAATGGTGAATTTGTTATGTACATTGATGCTTCATTGAAAGGAATTGGTTGTGTCATAATGCAGAATGATCAGGTAAATGCTTATGCTTCACGTCAGTTGAAATCTCATGAGGTAAATTACCCTGCACATGATTTGGAATTAGCTGTTGTGGTTTTCGCTTTTATAATTAGGTGGCATCATTTGTATAGTGTAAAGTGTGAAATATATACTGCTCACAAAAGTTTAAAGTATATATTCACTCAGAAATAATTGAACATGAGATATAGAATATGGATAGAATTAATCAAGGATTATGATTGTACAATTCATTACCATCCGGGAAAAGCAAATAAAGTGAATGATGCTTTGAGTCAAAGAAGTAATGTTTTATTAACCATGTTACGTTTGGAACGTGATCCTTTGGTTAAATATTTGATGAAATTCAGCATATAAGTTTTTGGTGCGGGAAGTTCTTCTATTTTGTTTCAGGTGTCAGTGTGATCATCCCAATCAGACAGAATTAAGCAAGCACAGAAGCAAGACACTGAGTTACAGAAAAATGTAGAGCTGGTTCAGAAGGGTATGTTGCCTAAATTCAACATTGATAATGATATTGTTTTGAGATTTGGGAATAGATTGTGTGTGCCTTGTGATTCACAGTTGAAGAGAGAGTTGTTATGTAGAGCTCATAGTTCTCCGTTTTTAGTTAATCCTGGCAGTACTAAGATGAAAAGAGATATTCGGGAGTATTACTGGTGGGATGTAATGAGAAGAGATATTGCTGGTTTTACTCTGAAGTGTTTGACTTGTCAACGGGTTAAATCAGAGCGGCAATTACCGAAAGGGATGCTTCATCCTTTACCAGTTCCAGAGTAGAAATGGGAGAATATATCCATGGACTTTGTTGTGGGATTGCCGAAGATACCTTGAGGTAATAATGTAATCTGGGTTATTATTGATCGCTGGAATAAATCTGCTCATTTCCTTGCTATACGAGATAATTTCTCCCTAGATCATCTTTTTCATTTGTATCTTAAATAGATATTCAGGTTACATGGAGTTCCCCTCTCCATTGTATCTGATATTGATCCTAGGTTTACTTCTAACTTTTGGAAAGGCCTTCAGAAGTCATTGGGTACTAAATTAAATTTTAGTATAGATTTTCATCCTCAATAAGATGGGCAGTTAGAACGAAAAATTATGACATTGGAGGATATGCTACATTCTTGTTCAATGGATTATCAGGGAATTTGGGACCAACATCTTACTTTGGTTGAGTTTTCTTATAATAACAGTTTTCATTCCAGTATACAGATGGCACCATTTGAGGTATTATATGGGAAGTGGTGTCAAACTCCTGCCTTTTGTGAAGAAATAGGTGAAAGGAAGTTTATGGGACCAAAATTGGTAGAATATTTGGTAAAAAAAGTTCAGCTGATACATAAACACATGAGAACAGCTCAGAGCAGGCAGAAAAGTTATGCGGACAACAGGAGGAAGGATCTCTCTTTTGAGGTAGGTGATCATGTCTTCCTCAAAGTTTCACCATGGAAAAGTGTGATGCGATTCGGTAAGAAAGGAAATCTGAGTCCAAGGTTCATTGGACCATATGAAATTCTAGAGAGAGTGGGATCAGTTTCATACCGAGTGGCTTTACCTCCGAGTTTATCTCAGGTAAACAATGTTTTTCAGGTTTCAATGTTAAGGAAGTACATGCCAAATCCATATCATGTTTTGAGTCAAGAGGTAGTTTAGCTGGGAGAGAATCTATCCTATGAGGAACAACCGGTCCAGATTCTTGACCAGAGGGAGAAATTATTGCGGAATAAGGTGATTCATCATGTAAATGTTTTGTGGAAAACCCATATGATTTAATAGGAAACATGGGAATCTGAAAATGCAATGCGGGATAAATACCCCCACTTATTTAAATAAATTGCGGGGACACAATTTTATAAAGGGGGGAAGGTTGTAACATCACAAGTAAGTAAATAATTATGTATTATCATATCTATGTCTATTTATGAATTAGATAGTGTTTTAAAGGCTTAAAATGAGAATACATCCAATCTTAAGCATAGAATTCTCTAATATTTATAAAAGACTATTTTACTGCCTTTTGATGGTGAAACTTTTTTAAATATATCTTTTGAAAATTTTATAAGATATATTTTTCAAAATAAACTTATTCTTTAGAATCATGGAATTGAAATTTACTTTGGATAAAGTTTTGGTATTTTTATGACAATGTTCATTTTTTTATAAATAGCGAAAAACACTACATTTTACTTCAAAACTGTTTTTTCATATAATTTAATAATATGGATAGATTGTCCTTTTAATTGGTTTTAAAGTTTAATTAGAATATATTTTTACCATTTAAAACAATTTTGGTCATTGTAATTAATTTTAAATTGTAATTGGGCATAAACAAGTGTCAAACTTTTGATAGATATTGTTTCTAAAAACCCTGCTATTTGTTTTGAAAACAGGATTATTTTTAAATTAATTACTACAATTTTTGTGTTTATAATTTAGTAAAATGAATTACATATTTTGAATCATAAGGTCCAAATTATGTAATTAGGACTCTTTTGTTTATGGACATTATGAATAGCAACGATAGTAATTATCTTTAATTGTTGTGATTAATTAGTAATCGGGTAGTTAAGGGTAATAAAATAATATTATAATAATATAAAATGACCCAACATGTGTCCTAATGCTACTCTTTGTGTCATGGATGACCATGGGATTCCTTTTGCCAACTTTGGGACCCCATGGAATCACTTTTCTGTGATAGTGACATTTTATCATTTTATTTTTAAAGAAAGTTAAATATAACAAAAGTATGTAACACCTAAGTAAACCAATTTTAATTTTGTCTACATAAATGATATATTTGACTACAAATAGTCATCGTGAATCTAAAAATATTTCATACATCATTTTATTTTTTTTATAAGTTTTATACATTAAATAAACTAATTTATTTATGACACCATGATGATGTAGCGATTACCTCATTAGTGAACAATTAAAATAAAATGAAAAGATAATGTAAAATCTAAGACTTAAACTTGTCAAAAACCTATTGGATGGGTGGATCTAGAACCCTTATCACCATATCCTTTAAATATATCATTGTGGGGCCTTTAAAATTCGAAACTCATTTTATAATAAAGTAACATTTCATGACTTTCCAAGAGTTCCCCTCCTCCCTCATATAAAAGGCCCCAACCTCTACCACCTTACCCACACCTCTCAAGAAATTGGCTCACAACAAATCTGCTCATTTTATATCTCCACATCCCTCTCTTCATCATAGAAGTATTAACTTATACATAATGCTCTTAAAGAAACCATTTTGGTTCAAACCAAGGGGAGTTACCCGATTTAAAGGTAATGTCTTCTCTTATGTTGTTTTTATTTATTTTACTTCTGCAAACCCCTAAAATCTTTTTATTCCCATATTTTGTAACAAAACAATTATCTTCAATATACTAGGAAGTTGTTATGAGAAGGATTTTATTTACACTTACACACACCTCCGTCTAATGGTTAAAGAACATACTGTTTCTGTGAGTGGTGAATTACTACCTCACGGAACGATGATTGTTCAATATTCTTTTAACACCTTTCATGGTTTCCATTAATATGTCACTCTATTTATATATGATATATATTATATTTATGTTCTCCTTATGCTTATTTATTTTTCATTTATGTCATACCTTTATGGTTTCCATTATGGGTAAAAGCGATATCTTCATTTTAGGAAGTGCGGACTTCCGCCCCCTCAAAGTGATTTGATTCGTTAATTCCATATGTGGGACGTAAAAACGATGGAGTTAATGATATTATATATTATATTATACTGGAATTATAATATACCTTTATATAATTATGATTTTATTCCACTAAATACGAAATAGAAATGAAAGTAGCGTTCATGCGTTCGTACGACTTACCATCTCCATGAACGGTGCATTTCATTTATTACCTCTAAATGGTATGTAATATTATAAATTCATGTATATACTGGATATATATGATATATATGATATCTATATAGTGAATTCAATTTTGGATATAATGGATATTTTACCACATGAACAACTTGTAATTATAAGAATTTATTTTTGACTCAAGTACAAAAGATCGACAAAACGACCATTATTAACTTTTATAATTAAATAATGTTCATAACATTGTAATAAGTGATATAAAAGTAATAATAACTTGAAAAATGTTCTTAATCAAGTATAAATTAACTCTATTTTATTATTCTGGAGATTAAAGAATGATCGAGTCAAGTCGGACACGAGGTAAGGGACTTCGTCTCAATCTCCTTTCATTGAGGCATTTTTGGTTTTATACACAGATTTATTTTATACGTCGTATAAACCCCTTTGACTTTTACTTTTATTCAAAATGAATCTTTTTATACAAAGAATTTTACTAAATGACAAAAGGGAATGTTTTTGTCTAACGTATGAGGCGACAACGACTTCTTCGATATCTTGACCATTTTTTGAGCTTCAGCTTCCTCTACAAGACATAACTTTTTTTTAAATGAAAAATTAATACCATGTTTTAATTTTCTTTTATTTTGTTATTGAAAAGGGTTTCGATAATATTTTGATTATATCAAGGTGTTGTATTGATATCTTGTGATTGAAATGTGGAAATTTTAATTTTCCTTTATGAATGTTTTATGTGATACGATTATGTTATGGTTCTTGGGCATTGTTTATCGGGATGGGTGGTTCCATGATAAAATAAGGGCTGGTGAGCCCGTGATAGATCTCCGATGCATTGGGTAACATGAAGGAGTTAAAGGCTAAGGTTTCTCTGAAAAGATTTAGGGGATATACTGTAACGGGTATTCCAAACATAACCATGAGGGTTACTCCCTACGTAAGAATGTTATGAATGCCTCAAGTTACCTTTATGTCTTATGATTTCTATGAGTTATTCATAAATCTTATGATTTCATAAGGTATGTTAAAGTGATTATGTTTTACGAGTGAAGTATGATTTCATTTATTCTTATGTATACATGGACTATGGTTTTCTTTCCGTATTTTTATATCCCTTACTGAGCTTTTTATGTTCATCATATGTTTTTGAAATGTTTTTCATAGGTCAAGGGAAAGGTACATGATGTGATGATAGTTTCAAGGAAGTGTCAAGAAAGAATCCATGTTTTATTTTAAGTATGTTTCCTTTGATGAAAAAATATTGCCTTTTATGTAACCAACTTGTTTAAATGTGGAATGTAATGCATGATTTATGATCTAATTCCCTAAAACTATAAACCTGAAAAGATCTTCAATGTGTATTCTTGAAATAACTCAATATTAAGTAATGTTTAAGGCTGGGACCTTATAATATATATATATATATATAATTTTAATTTTTTTTATTTCAATAATTTTTGATTTATTATTCACCATTTCAACACACCACCACTAGAGTAAGATTACTTGACCAAGGAATTTTGAATATGGGTGCAAGGTTGATCCCTAAAATCCCAGATTTTATATAAATGAATAATGAAATACTCTGACACTTTATCCCTCCCATTAGTGTTCTGTTGTGGTTGTGGTTTTTGTGTGATGTATACTTGGATTTGGTTAAGGTATTATGGTAATTTAGTTTCTGTATGAGATTATACATATAAATGAGAATTGTTTGGGGCACTAAGACATATAATGTTAGGATGTTATGGTGACTAAATTAGGGGTGAATTTGAAGAAGTATATCCATTATTCTATACATTTATTGTTTTATTTTAATTATATTACAGTTAGATTGGGATAGAGTATGATGATGGTGACACATGCCCATATTTTTTACTCTATAAGGGTTAATTTTTCAATTTTACTACTTTTCACTGATGATAAAGTATAATTCTTCCACATTTACATGAGAGTTCATGGGGGAGATCCTACTGAGGGGTTTTCATACTCATCCCTTGAATTGAAACAACTTGGGTCAACTTACCTTATCACCCAAGACTACTCACCACAAGGCCGCAAGAGGGTTCTTGATTTCCATGGTTTGGTGGTAGCATCCAAAAGTGTCATATTTATATTTATTGATGATTTAAACCAATGAAATAGAAAAATAAACATAAAATATTTATCAATAATTGGTATGTTGTATCAATATGATAGAAATCCATGCAATGTAAAAATAGTTTTTGATTACAAAAAAATCCTAAAACTAGTAGATAGATACCATAAAACTAAAAAAATCATAACAAACAAAATAAAAATAAATTTTACACAATATATAAAAATATAAAACAAAAAAAATAAAGGAAGAATAAAGTGGTTAAAATTAGGTTTTACATAAAGATCGATAAGTCTAAAAAACAGCAATCGAACCATCTCTATGTTAAAAATGGTTACCACCTTATACTGATTTCCACAGGCTATAAGAATAATGGATCAGGAAGGTCATATATGTAAGACATAACTATTATACAAACGTAAAGAAATGAATAATACATATACAAAAAAAGTACATAGAGGTTTTTATCCAATTCATAGGAGGATAATAGTCATCTTATCAGATAAATCTAAATTTCTAGTTTGAGAATAAAAAATTGATAATTTTTTTTATTTTTTAATAAAAGGAATAAAAATAAAATTTCACAAATTTGAATTTATTATTAAGAAACTAACTTCTATGAAAGACAAAAAAAATATTATTTTAATTTTATAAAACCATCATTAAAAAAAATTAATTACAATAGAAAGATGTTCTAAAGAGTGTTCATAAAATAATTCTTTGAATGTTATATTTCTGAAATGGAAATAAAGTCATTTATAAAACCCCACCATTTTTAAATAACCTTAATTTTTTACTCAAATTAAATTTAAATGAAAAGGGGTAATATTATTATATAAGTGACACATGATGAAAAACTATTATTAGATTAGTTAAAAATTAATTCATATCATAATAAATAACATTACAAATAAACTAAAAAAACATTAAAAATACTTAAATACATCAAATAAAAAATAATGACCCAATATAATGTGTCTAAGTATAATAATTTTCACAAAATAGAAATCCAACTATTGACATTTTTTTCATTCTTAATAAAACAACCTCTCAAATTACTCCCCACTATATGATTCCCCATAGACGCGATCATAAAAAGTAGATATCTTTAAATAATATGTTACATTACAATACATTTCAATGATTGTTTATTATTATAGTTTTAAATATTTAAGAAAAAATGATAACTAAAAAATATCAATTATTTTAAAACTAATTGATAATTTACCAATATATAGGAAATTTCCTAATCTATAACAAGTCATCAATATCTCTCACTAGTTAGAAACCTTATATTTTATTCTATAAATTTCTTATTTTTATTATATTCATAACCTATGGAAATTAAAACATAAGGAAGTGGCATGATCATATGCTCAGTAAGAGTAACAATGGGTGATAAAAATCAATGATTATAAGTATACATTAGATTAATATATTTTTATAATCAATATACATAACAAAATCATACAATTTAATGGCTAAATCATAAGATAAAAGTCACGGTAAATGACATGGAGTTGAAAAATAAATTAACCAAAATAGTGTGGATATGTTAGTCAATAAACAAGATCCATGGAAGCATAACATATTTATAGGAATAAGCATAAAATTATGGAAAAAACATAAATATAGGATTATATTGTAAAATAAAACCATTATGTATGTTATTATGTGAACAAAACAATTATTTCCAAGACTAAAAATGTGAAAAAACTCATTATGCCAATTTCTATGTAATGAAACTCAATATGTACATGATTTACTATCTCTTGAGATATCTACATGAACCAATTCATTAGATGGTGATATAGGATGCCACCTATCATCACCCTTATATATATATGCCAAATAAAATCTATAATCATCATATTATAAATGAAAATTGAAATAAAATTGGTTTTTAGACTTTTCATATGGAATCAAAAAAGGGGAAATTGATAATTTCATCAATAATTATAACATGATATACCCTTGAAAAAAAATGGCTATCCAAAGAAATTTGGTATATTTATTAGTAAATACACTTGAATCAAGATAATATGGAACACATTACTAACAAAATATAGATAAATTTTATAATATTATTTTAATACATTCCTTAATTAATCTATGTATAGGTTTTTAGGTGAACTCATTTCAGTCAAATGAATAAAAAATTGGGTATCCACATAGGAAAAACATTTTATGACATACAATTTTCATTCCTTAAATAAGATTTTATGGAATAATATTAGTAATTTATCTTTTATATTATATATATTTAACATTTATAGTTTATAAAATCCTAGATACTTTCTGATTGGGTAGGGGAATAATATCTTTAGAAGAATAGTAGAATTTTACTTTGAAAATCATGATGAAAATTTCATTTATCAATGAAAACTATTTTAAATAAAACCAATAGAGTAATGGGAAAATAATTACCATTATTAGACTATAAAAAATGGGAAATAATTTTTAAAATGATGGGAAATTTTTTTCTTGTGAAAATATTTTCAAACGATGTTACTTTTCTAAGTCTTATAATTAATGTCCAAGTGATAAAGTTTCTAGTTCGTTTTTAAAAATCATTCTCACAAAAATTAGAAAGGATTTTTTTGTGACATATTAAAAAATATTTTTTTAAAAAAATCGAATCAATTATTGAAATAGGCACAAATTTTGTATTGAGAAAACATGCAGTGGAACATAAGAAATATTTATAAGATATTTAAAACGTTTTAATATTTTGAAAATACCTTTATTGAAAATTCACATAATAAATATTTAAATAATATTTACATTTTAAAAGTGGTGATGAGAAGGAATATGATCCGATGAACTGATCTATTTTTAAGTTCTTGTAATGTGGGGAAAACATTCATGGGATTCAAAATATAGACATGGAGGAGAAATATCAGTTAGAAATAATGAGATTTATTCATACCGATATTAATTTTTTTTTTTGAAAATGAATATCGTGAAGGACTATGATATTGATGGAATGAATTAAATTCACTATAGAAAAAGAGAAATTAATATTATTAAATGTAAATTCTTAGAAAAAAGGGGGACTTAGAGAATTATAACCAAATATCGAACTTATGAATCATGGAGAAATAATTCAGGTAAGGAAATCTATTTTAGATCAAGATATATTTAAATTGAAACCCCTTGAATGATAGATATATTGAAATTTAATTAGAAAAACCATTAAAAAAATATAATTTAAGATATAACATATCAAACAGGTAGTATATGCACTATAAAAAGATAAATTGTTGTATAATAGGATGTTTGTCTCAAGTAATAATAATTGAGACCAAGAAACCCTTTCTAGTAACATAATCGTTGATGTATAAATGATTTTATAATTATGTTTCAAGGAATAATATTAATACCATAGAAAATAAATAGTATTCATAATATGATGTATAAATTAGGTATAATAAATCAAACTTGTTAAAATAAAATTTTAAAAGAAAGCTTATAACTCAATGAATGGAAATCAAGTTAGAAAAAACCCTTAACATGAAACTGATTTTTTCTCTATATGTGTCTAAAATCTTAAAAAATAAAGGTATATTTATAAAATTAATTCTTAGGAACCTTATTTATATATATTTATTTTAACTATGACCATTTAATAATATATAATATTTATTTATTATATAGTTTTTTCTTTTGTTGATTATTTAAGTAAATTCATTTTATTTCTACAGAACTATTTTGGTATGATAAATATAGTAATAGTTGTTTTATAGTAACCTAATCATTTCAAACAATATATGAAAATTTTAATTTATTAATCTACTATCATAAAATTAATACATTTTTATAGTTTTTTATAAAATTAATTAGTTAGGAAGGTGATATTAGTTGTTCATTTTCGGCAGTTTTGTTTATTAAGACCATTTATTTATAAAATCACTTATGGAATGTATATTATATTAATATAATATTAATAATGTTAAAAAATAGTTTTGAACTTAATTTTATTAATTTAATCCATGTTAGGCAGTGATGTAAAAGAAATCACTCCACTTCAATGAGGCAGTAGTCAACAAAAATGCATAATCTACATTACTTTGTTTTTAAAAGTGGTTAAGAAGGAATAAATTTTTACATTGTAATTAATATAATTAAAATTAACTATAATAATGACACTGAACCCATTATATTACAATTATTATTGTTTTTTGTAAGTTAAATATTAATAAAAAATGGTAAGGATTATGTAATACTATCTTTGAGACTTTGAACTTTCTTTTGATCGTATCTCTAGAAATAAAGAGATTAGGCTGAACTATGGTGATCGGGGGAGTTAATTTTCTCATTAGAATTATAGGATTGAATAAATTTGTATGGGGTCAAATAAATTTATAAGAGTACATGTAACTTTTTTGGGTGGTATTGATTCACTTTTATAATTTAAGAAAATTGAACTTTTGTTAATATCTATTATTTTTCAACAGTGAAATGGCGCTGTTCTGGGAGAAATTGTTCTTAATGTGATACGTAAGGGAATTTTTTATATATTACCATTTCAATTTTTACCTTGTTCTGATATTTTCACCCAATTAATTCATATTTTCAAAAAATAAAAGGTTTCAACTTTTAATGTTTTTTTTGTGTTATGAAAATTAATTTAATCCCTATATAATTTAATTCAATTTAAAATAACATAAAATTTACTTTTAAATTAAAAATTTACGATAAAAAAATGTCTTGTGGAAAAAACTTATTTTCAGCATTATGTTTTCTCAATGTTATTTGGTATTGATTAAAAATTGAATAAATTATAATATATATAGGCCTATAAATTAAATTAATTTTATTTTTTTATAATTAATTATTTTATTTTTTGATAAAAATTATAAAATATTAATAAACAAATTTGGTGTAAATAATAGTTTTTCCATTATTGAGGCCACTAACCATAGTCCTGGAAATAATTACTTTATAAAAAATGAAATTAATATTTTTGTTTAATTTTATAATATTTAAATAAATATTTTTTCCATTATATGGATTTAATTTCTCCATTTTATGAAAACTAATTTGTAATATAAGTGAATAAAAACAGTTTTTAGGGTAATATATTACATACATTTCCATAACATTATATATGGGTTCAATAAATTCAACATAAAATTTTTAAATGATTTATTTCAATTTATAGATAATTTTATAGATTTTTAAACTTAAATCTTTTTTTTATCATTATAATTTCATTAAAGATACATTATTCACAAAATCAATATTTTTTCACTATTCACCCAAAAATTAATTGTTTTATAAAAATAAAAAAAATTCATCCTAATATAATATGGAAATTATTAACCCAAAAAATAATTTTTTTCTGTAAAATTATAATTATAAAATAAATGAATTTATAATTAAAATGAAAATATAATATATAAAGAAAATATACATTTATTAAAAAACAATACCTTTTTAAACACCCAATATCTTTAAAATTATTTCTTATAAATATATAAATAATTGAATGTTTAGACAATATTTTATAGATATTAATATTACATATGATAAGAAAATTTTAACTATGATCCATTTAATCTGTTAAGGTAAAATGCACAACACCTTATTAAAATGGTTCTTCAAAATAAATCCCTTTTTAAAATATGTTAATATTTGAAAAATAATAACCTGTAATGATTTTAATTATTATTAGCCATCACAAATTATTATTTTGTTAATATACTTTTAATATTCCATGGTCTATTTTAGTCTAGTTTTTTTATATGACACAATCAATTGAAGATAATTTTAATTTGATGGATAGAAAATATCCAGTCATTTTATTTTACCACTTAAATAAATTGAGTCCCCATGGTATTTTTTACTCATAAATGAAATTTAGTGACTATATTCTTAATATATTTATGTTTCTAAATATAACTTTTAATATGAATTCTTCCATACTTCCTTAGTCCATATGGTTTCATCAAACTATTGGTCAGAGTTGAAAATATGGCAGGAGTGAATTGCCTTTTAAAAATTAAAGTTGAAGGTAAATGAAAAATTTGAAAATAATTTTTTTAATATGGTAAAATTAAATTCATAAATTAATTGACTGATGGTTGATAAATACAACAAAATTTAAAAAGTTTTTATCAATGTAAAGCTCAGAAATGAACGAATCCAATACATGTAATTTTACGAACTGATGATAATTGATATAGGGTAATAATGTAAATAATTTCGGAAAAAAAATTTGATATTGAGTTTGATAATATCTCCATAAGACCCCCTACACCCCCACCCCTAAATTAGAGAGATATATCTTATGAAGAAAATCCATTGGTTTTAACAGAAACCCAAGAACCACTTCCCTTAGTTTTAACATAATCATAAGAACCATGTCCTTCAGTTATAATAAATACTAAAGAAACAAAAATTTCCTTGGATTTAATATAAATAAACAAACCAAAACTTTTTTAGTTTTAATACATGCCTATTAACAAAAGGTACAGGGAGGTTTGTGAAAATATAGAGTTTCTGGATGAAAATCCTTTAGATTATCATTATTCTTTATCTCTTTCAGGATGTATACAAACAGGGAGTGAGAGATAGAGATAAGGATGAGAGCCTATATGATATGGAAAACAAGAAAATTTCTTGAGAGGACGTCTTGGATAATGATATAAAAAATTTTATAGACTTATTGATGAATTTCACTTCCACTAGTGTTGTTCATTTTGTTCCAAGGAACATGAGGCCTCGTTTATAGGCTTTAAGAAGACTGTGAATATTTAATAAGTTTTTAGGTCGAACTAAAAGATTAAATGGTTCAGTGGGATATTTATTGACCATAATCCATTCTCTCTCAAAGAACCTTTTATGATGACACTGGATGGCTGATAGCCTCTACTAGGTAGGTGGTGGCTTACCTAGAAGAAAATATATTCTGTATTCTCCCACCTTCAAGATAGTGGGACTCCACCAGCTCATTCATTATCTATACTAAATATAGAGGTATTGTCTCATGCCACCAGATATTCAGTAAATTATATAGTATCATGCTTCATGAATTGGATCCTATACTTCCTTCCGTGAGTTTGGTTGGAAGATTTTACCTCTGTCTAAGTCTTTAACACATGAAAAGTGACTTCCTAAAAATATTAAAGAAATCATAAAAGTATTAATTTGGATCAAGTAATATACTAAATATTACATCATGTGGTTCTTTAAAAACATGAAATTTAGTCCACAAGGATTTATTTAAGAAACCCTTAATTAATCAATTAGATACATAATTTAGTGTTTGTGATCATTAAAACATAATTAGATTATGAGGTATAATAATATTTTCACTTTTTATGATCACACTCCCTTTAATATTAAAAAACACATTATATATAAATAAATGGTGATAAGGATATATAAAATAAATCATAATACCTTTATAAAACATATGTAATATTCAATATTCTGAAGAGTTAAGTGAGATTAAAAAGAATGCTAATGAAATATTTCCCCTATGAAAAGAAAATGTATTATTCATTTTGAACTTATATTTATTTTTAAAATTTCTAATACTATGAAAATTAAAACACCTAAAACTTCTCAAAACAAAATCAATAAAAATTACTCCCCATTTTGATTATCTAAAAGAAAAAATGAAGGGAAAATTGAAGATTATTTGAGGATTTATTCATTTAGAAAAATATTTTATTAAACTATGTTCAACATAAAACAATCATAAAAAGATAAAATATAAATATTATGCATATAAGAGATCAAATGAGAATAGATACTTAAAAAACTCCACCATATATATATAAATATTGAATATAAAAATAATTTAAAAGTATATCATTAGAGAGATGAATTAGAGATAAAACATTAAAGACTAAATTATACCATTTAAAAATAAAAAGAGTGAATCTTAATATTTTAATAATTATATATTCTGTAAAATATATTGAAAATACATAAGAAATGCAATTTTGTAAATGGAAATATAAATAAGTTGAAAAAGAAATTTCTCCCCATTTTTTAAAATAAAGAAGAGAGATAGGAGAGATTTAAAAATTTAATTCAGTAGATAAGTAAAATAAAAAATAATGAATAGAATTTTATAGGAAAGGAAAAAGATAGGATCTTACTTAATTAGAGAATTAGTAAATTAATCAAGATAGATATATTTGATCAATCATTTCAATATTTTGGGACATAATATTTTATAAAGAATCCAATATTTTATAGATCAATGTATTTCGGTGTAAAAGGCCTATAAAATCTAACAATCCATTTCATTTTGTTTCCATTTAGAGTTTGATAAAGTTACACAATAGATATTGATAAGGTGATATAATTTTCAGTCCACATAGATTTACTAATAAAGATTTGGGAACCAAAAATTTGTTTAGAAGGAGATTTTATTTTATAAAAATTATAATAGAGATGAATGGATTTGGGTTTAACAAATCTCATATTTTTTTCAATACCATTCATATATTATATTCCAAAAAGCTTTATAATAATTTCAACAAATATATTTGAGAAATACGTTTTACAAATGAAGTGTTTTACAAATATCATTAATTTTTATTTGAAAAAAAAACCACGATTATTATATTTTACACATTAAAAATCAAGTTTCAAATTAATATTTTGTTCACCTAGAGTGATTTTTTATGGGAGCTTGTATAATCCTTGATTTAAGATTTAGAAATGTTAGGATCTATGAGATTTTTTAATTGAAAAGAAAAAGACATTTTTTTTTCAAAAAAATATATTTTTTAAGTAAAGTTTGTATATATGTATTTTCAGGATCTTCATATATAGAATAATGTTGATGAAAAACATTCATGAGTTGATATTTATCATAATAATTTTTTTCATTTCATAGGGTTATTGAATAAAATAATGAATAATAGGTGATATAATATTCAAAATATAAAATCATACTAACCTCGTCATTAGTAAAGAGACATTTAAAACTCGTGTCACTTGATGAGAATGAATCACTCTAATTAAAAACATTATGTTTTCTTATCTTTATATTTTTTCATTAACCTCTTTTGTTAGATTTGGAATTATGGTCTAATTTGACCATATTTTTCTTTCCAATCATTTCACATATGTCACTTTAATTTATCATTATTTTTTACCAATTCAAGAATATTTCTTCTTCCTTATAAGTGTGTTCATAATTTTAGTTTTTTATCGATCATATTCACTACTGGTAACACTTTTGTGGGAAACATAAACATGGGTTTTTTAAATTCTATTTCATTATGGGATTCTTTGATACCCCTTTATAATTTTATAGTATGTAATTTCATGGTGATATAATATGTTATTAGAGATCCGATGAGTTTTTCCACTTTTATTTTATTTACCTATTTCTATTCATGGATCATTTTTAATTTGGCAGCTCATGAACTAGGTCAAACACAAAGGATTTTTTCATGAGAGTTTATATGGAGAAATCATCATCGATATATTTTTTACCATTTTAAATTTCATTAAATATCATAAAAATTCTAATAATATATTCATTTATATGCATAGTGAAACTTTATAAATATTGTCGATATATTTTCAATATAGGGTCCATAACATTATTCATTCTTTAATGCGTGATTTTGAATTTTTTTTTATTTCAAAATATGTTTAACAAGATAGAACTTGATTAAAATAATTAGAATGAAGTTCAAAATTTAATACATTTTTAGGTTTTCTATTATGTTTTATGTTATTATCATATTCCAGAGTCCACATTTCATCTGATTTTATAATTAAAACATACACATGCAATATCATTTTCTCTATAGTATAACTAATACTTCTTAGAAAAGTTGAAATTTAATTCTTATAATCAAAATAACAAGTAAAAAAACTATTAGAGCAAGATAATAATAATCATCTTTTATAATAAGTATCTCATTATTTAATATTGGTAAAATCTTTGAAAAATAAAACTTTTGAAAAAAAGTTTCAATTCAAGGGAAAATTTGACCAAAAAAAAGAAATTTTTTAGAAATTATTGGTTGGAGGAAGTAATATATAAAGAGAGGGGGGAGGGAGGGGATTAATTTATCTATAAAAGTGATATTATAAGTTAATTTTTTTTAAAGGAATATGATTTTAGATATGATGACATTTGAGAGATAACTTGATTGAGGCTAGTTGATAAATTCGATCTATGTTAAATAGGTAATATCAATTTTAAGTATAGATATGATCAAATAAAATTTATGAATGTCTGTGAATCTATTATAAATGATGAAATTATAATAAAGAAAACGAGAGAGTCAAATTGGATTTGATAAAGAGTTAAACAATAACTCAAGAGTGTCCCCTATGTCTAAAATCTCAATAAGGGAGATATGTCTTATAAATTCCTTCACATGGTTTTAATATAAATCCAAGAACAAATATCATTTTCTATAATGAAAAAAAATATTTAATCCCATTGGTTTTAATATAGACCAAACAATGTAAAATACACTTCGTTTTATTGGAAACCTATGAACCAAAATTTACATGGTTTTACCAGAAACCCAATAACATAGGGAAGAATTTTTTTTAAAATATATATTTTCTATAAAAAAACCATTGAAACATAATTCAAGTATCCTTCTAATTTGTATACAACGAGTTTGTATCTTATAGAGACAATAGTGAAGGCCTTTAAGACATAAAAATGGAGAACGTAACTTGAGAGGTTGGCCTAGAGAATTAGAGAAAAAGTCATAGATATTATTAATTGAATAATTTAAATTCCACTACATTTTCTCATTAAAATCCAATGATTACAAGGACTCCTCTTATTTTCTTCATGAATGATAAGATGTATCTATAAGTATTTGGGAAGAACAATAGAATTAAAGAGTTAATAGGGTTTATGTTTTATCATAAAAAATTCATTTATAGAGAACATTTCCTAACACCACCAGACACCCAGTTGCTTTCATTGAGTGATTGTCGATCTACATAGAATCATCTGAATTATTTCATCTCCAACCATATGACCTATGAGACACCCCTAGATGATCAATGAATCTCTTATATATCACTAGGTATTTTATTATGCCCCCATATTTCCTATATAGCCTCATTCAAATTTGGGTCTTTGTGATCATTAAAATACTTTAAGAGGTATGGGTAAAATAGAAATATAATTATTCATTCATACAATCATGTATCCTAGTATGTTTATTCCCTAATCTGATGTTCAACACATCAAATCTTTCCCAAAATAGTTTTAATATACAATAAATTAAACAAAAATGAAATTATACATTCTTCCAAAATAGAACACTATATTTAACCCAAAAATCTATTATATAGTAGTTCAAAAATTTCGCACAATATTTAATATATATAATTTTAAAAAAATTTAAATAACATTCACCAAGAATATAATTTATCAGTTTTCATTAAAAAAAATCATTTTAAAGGATATCGGTACAATCTAATTCACTTTTATCAGAACTAGTCAACTATTTATTAACTTCAAATCAATCATATATTAAACCAAAGTGTTATTCATACCCAAATCATGTGTTCTATAATATTTACCCAATAAAAATATGAACTTATTAAAAAATTACTTATCATGGTTGTTGATATCATTTAATATATGTTTTAAAACCTTTAATGTTGAACTAATGAAGAATAGTTTTGAGATTCTTCACATAATCTTCATATATTTTAGAATGTACAAGTATATCATTAATAAACAACACTAAATATAGAAAATATCTATGTGTATAAATATTATTTTTATATTGAAATATAAACCTCTCTACCATAGGTAAAATTATGAAACTCATCTATTTTCATCATAACAAGAATATAATAATATTATAAACTATTTATTATTCTCTCTTATGCAGTCATAATACATATATTTTTTTTCTATATTCAAACATTTCTCAACATCATTTTCATGATCCTATTTCAATAAAAGCAAAATGCATTAATAGATTTAAAAATATCCAAAATATGAATATTAAAACACCAATATAGAGATATCTTCCCCTATAAAACCTTCATATATAACATAAGATACTTTTGGTTCATTATATGAAACTAGTTTTTCAATAATTCATTATCTAAAATCATTTTTTTAAATATTCTAACCTAATTAGTTGTCATTTTATTCAAATAATTCAAATAGTTTATTAGAGAGATTTTGGAATTACCATAACATATCTCCCATGAGTGTCAAAAATGGGGCACACTAAGCCTATTTTTCATATGAATGGTGTTGATCTAGTTGATATAAAATTTGTACTTTTTAGGGTTATAACATCCATACACATCAGTTCCAAAACAAGCATCCACCTTTCATATCCAGATAGGGATGTTATTTCTAGTAGAACCGCACAATATCTTCTTTACCAAAATACTAGGATGTTAATTGATTTCTATACTTTTACCTTAGTCTTATCCTAGGGGTTTCATTAAATTTATATTCTCATAATATATATAATAATCAATATTACCAAATATTAATTTAAGGGTTATCTTTACCTTTAAAATTATAAAAAACCTTATATTATCAACCATTAATTTATTTTTAACATACATCCTTACCTTTAATGTTATCTAAAAACATGTTTTAATATAAGCTAAGATGTCCTATAGATGTGACTATATCAATTAAATGGATTTAAAGAAAAAATTTCATACAATACATTCCTATGATCATTTAGGTTTAGAGTTTTAGAGAATTAGGAAAAAAAAACGAACTAAAATCATTTATTTTATAACAAATGACCATCATCCCACAATATAAGAAAATTAATAAAATATTAAATGACTTTCACATATAACACTAAATCTACATATAACACTTTCTTCTTGAAATTTCATAATTTTATTTTCATCATAACATGGGGAAATGGAAGCATTAGAATTTGGTGAGATCAGATAACAAGTAAGGTTAATCATAAGAAATAAAAATGATAGATTATAATTTAGAATAATGTTATCATATGGGTTTAAGAAAGATATATAAGAAAATCATAACCATTAATAATGAAATTAAAAAACACGATTCATGATATATAACATGGAATAAAATAAGAAATTAATCAAAAGTGTTTAGAAACATGAGTCAATAAATGTTACATCATACCCCTCCTCATTGTTTTGAGAAGGTTAAAGGAAATTACTTGGCCTTAAGTGATATCTCCAAGATGACGAAGGCTGGAAATAAATGACAAGGGATTCATTAATTTATGGGGTATGGTTTTTTCTTTTGGAATTAAAAATCCCCAACTAAACATACCATAACCTTGTAACCACTACATGATGCATGATAATCATTTAAAACAACTTAATGAAATACCATAGATATCAAAACCAACTATAAAAGAGTACCATAGTGGAAGACTACAATATCAAAGTAAACAGTGGAATTCAAAACCAATAAAACCCGATGACTAAAAAACAAAACTCCATGCACTAACCCTTCTCTACGATCCACTCCACAATATATCGTAATTATTATATGAACCACTAAAGAAGTGTGATACTTTACCATTACCCATGTCTCAATAAATGTTATTTGTAAAATCACCAAAGTTACAAACAAAGGGTGAGTAATGAAACATAGTAGGATTTCCCCAAATTACTTCCTTAATCAAACCACTAGGATAGAAAAAGTTATCACATTTATATAAAATAGTTTATAAAAAACATTAGAAGTAGTTTATAGAAAATAAAATCAGTTCAATACCAAATAAGATTTATAGACTAAAACTATCTCCTTGTAAAGATACAAAAAAATCTCTAAAACCATTTCACAATTTAAATTTTGCAATAATCCATCCCATTATACGTATCCACACATTCGATCATATATGAAACCATGAAGATACATATAATTGTGAGTGGGGAGTCATACTTTTATTTTGTTGTCACATAATCAACCATTTTGATTGGGGAATGTCCTAACCCCTTCCCATATCACTAATTAGTGGGGTGACTTCATACCCTTATCCAACCCAACCTTACATAAACACACACAACAATTATTCCAAAAAACCAATTCCAAAACAACCATTTCAGTTATTTTTATATAATCATTCTTTTATTGAAAGTCTTTCAAACAATAATTTCAGTAAAACCAAACATTTTTGGAAAATACTTTTCCATACATCAAAACCAAAAATTAATTTTAAAATAATCATTTTAAAATCAAGATAACCATTTCACTTTCTCAAAACACCCAATTCCCAAAATTCTATAAACCATCAATAAAGAGGGTTTCCATCAAGATGTTTTCAACAATTTCACAACCAATTTCAAAACAATTAATCAAAATTAAACTATTAATTCATATTATAAGTAGATTTGTTGAGTGTGAATCCACATACCTAGGATTTTATGTTTAAAATTAAGAACTAAAAAAACACCCACAAAACCTGGTTGAATCACCAGAAGCAACCTTATATCTCTTCCTTTAACATCAAAAAATAAAAATTTAATCAAATTTGGCATCAAAAACCTTATATATATCCATATTGGAAATAGATATAAGTAACCTAGATAAGAAGAGAAGTTGATCTAATAAAAACCATGAAAAAATACCATAAATAAAGACTCACCACGAGAGCTAGGCTTCAATGCACTATGACACGCCTTATTATTTGTTTTGATAGATGGGGAAATCATCCTTAGCATTTAGGTGGGAAAAATAATGAGTTATGGTCAAAATGGAGAAAATAGTCAGGGTTATAGGGTAATCCAAACCTAGATCCACTTTTTTGTGTATCATGTTTTTAAACTGTGCATGGTTAGTCACATTGTTGGGAAATACATGTTCCAACCGTGAGATAAATTCTATCTAAAGAATGATCTCACATGGTCGGAATGCCTGGTCGTATAAGCTTTGTGCCAAACATGTGTCTTACCCATCCCTTGTCTCATTATGAATGGTTTCTTGTAAGAGTTTTACTATTTCTACTAACTGTTCACCTATAGTATACCTTTAGAATATCCACCAAAACATTCAAAAAATATTAAAAACCCTCAAAAATATTATCCAACCAATTTATATACTTAAAACTCATAAATTAATGGTTACTTGCTTGAAATTTTGAGTTATATAAAAACATAATCCATGAGAGCATAATAAAGTCATAAGAATGTGTAGAGAACTTTGGAACAAACATTATCACAGAAAAATATTGTGAAAAAAAAACATTATTCTAATTCCTTTTAAAAAAATAAATTTTCTTTGATTGAAAATATGAGTAGACTCATTAGGATCATTCTTGTGTGAAGAAAATTATTATGTCCACAACTGAATATCCCATGGGATATTAACTCAATCCAAAGAATTATATATTGTTATAGGACCCCAAAAATTATATTGCTCACATATGTTTGATATTTAAAATCAATAACCACAATATCATAATAAAATCACGTAAATAAAATGGGTTTCATATGCATTTTCCATGAAATCAGAAAATTAATGAATTGGTAATTCTATCAACAGTCATAATATGATATGTTCATGGAAAATAAATGGGCATCTAATGATATTCAATAAATTTCTTGGTATATACCATTCAATCCTGATTATAGAGAATAATGTATTGAAACTATGTAGATAAATGGTACATTTTTATGTCAATAGTTTAACCAATAAAAAAGTAGCAATATATCATTTCAATTATAGAGATTTAATGTGTCTCAATTGTGAAACAATATGTAAAGAATAAATGTGTAGATAAAGAATAAAGTTAAAATAATTGTAGAATTTTAGTTTGAAAAGAACGATGAAATAGTTTTCTATGAAAACCCATTTCAGTAAACCACATATTATAATGGAAAAATAATTTTATTTGTAAAAAATATGAAGCAAAAGAAATAAGTTAAAAAAATATTGGAAATCTATTATCAAGAAAATATTTTAAAAAATGCCTCTTTTATTATTTTTATAAATAAAATCTAAGGAATAATGTTATAAGTTTTTTTGAAAAATCATTTTCAAGAAAAGTAGGAAATAATTTTTTTTGAGATATTTTGAATTAGTAATTTTTAATAAATATAAATTAAATTATTCTTAAGAAATAGACAAAATTTTTATAAATAATACACAGAGTGAAAGATAATAAATATATCTATGACACATAAACATTTTGATAATTTGAAGACACCTTTATTAAAAATCCATATCATATATAGTGAAATAAAATTTTCATTTTAATAGCGGTGATAATTAGTAAAGGGATTACATGAATTAATATATATTTTTGTTCCCAAAAATGGAAGAAATTTTTTATTGGAATGAAAATGTGGAATTGAAGGTGAAATATTATTTAGAAAGAATAATATTTATCTTTACCAACACATAACTTTTATTTGAGAAGTTATTTCATAAAAAAATATGATTCAATGAAATAAATTAAATTAACTAAGGAAAAATAGAAATTTATATTCTGAAAATAAAATTGGAAGGTAAAAAAGGGTCCTTATAAGATCAATACCATATTGATAACATTTGAATTGGAGAGAAATAATTCCAGTCAAGAAATATTTTGAAGCTTGTGTAATATTTATATAAGAACCCATTAAATCTGAAAGATCATGAAACCGAACTTCAAATACCATAAAAAATATTATTCGTGATATAATATGACTAAAAATTAGTATGTTCACCATAAAAAACAAATTTTTTCATAACAAAGAGTAAATATAAATAAATAGTAATTGAGACCCAAAAACCCTTTCATATAACATTATCTTTGAGGTTAGAAACATTTGATAATTTTGTTACAAGGAATAATTGTATAATAATATACAAAACATGTCAATACAATAATTTTTTATTAGGTATAATAAATCAATATTGTGACAATATGATTCAATAAGAAAACTTATAACTCAATGTAAGGAAACTATGTTAGTAAAAACCTTTACCGTGGTTCTCATTCACTCTCTGTATGAGCCAGATTTTTTGAATAATAAATTTATGTATATTTTATAACATTTTATAAACCTTATTAATCTATATTTTTTATTCCAATAACCATTTATAAATATATCACATTTGTTTATATTTTTTATTATATTGGTTATTTGAGGTGGTCTTGTCAATTTCTATGCAACTATTTTGGCATCATAAACAAGGTTAATAGTTTTGTGTAATAACTTCATAATTTCTTGTATTCTAAGGGTGTATTTACTTTATTTTTATGTTTGTTTTATTTTTTTTACATTTATATAGGTTTCTATAAAATGAACTCATAATAGGAAATTTTCTCAAGTATGATAATTTTAGGTGGTTGAGTTTACTACGTTTTTTCATTAATATCACTTAGTGAATGTCCAATATTATATTTATATAAATTTATTAGTTTTATAAAAAAATTTATCCTAGATTATTTTTTAAAATTTATCTATGTTAGGCGGTAATGGAAGACATAACACACAATACCGTGAAGGTGGTTGTGTGGACAAACACACAATTGATGTTCTTTTATTTTTCAATGTTAAATTAAAGGAATAAATAAGGTTTGTTAAATTAATATGATTAAAAAATAAGTATAATATTAATTATTATTTCATTATATTTATATATTAACTGTTTACTTCTAGGACAAATATTGATAATAAGATGATAAAGATTAATTAATACCCACTTTGGGACTTTTAACTATCTCTTGAATGACTAATTGGAAGTGAATGGATAATGATAACTTATGATAGATAGGAGATTTAGGACATAAAATTACCTTCAAGGAGAGTAAACATGGTTTGGGGTTCAAGAAATTTTCTAAGGGGTTGTTTTAATTTTATTGGAGGGAATTGACCTACTTTTATAAGTGATGAAAAAGACAATTTTGTGTACACCCATTGTTTTTCAATAATTGAATGACACAATTCAAGGGTAAATAGTTCCTAAAGATAGAAATAATGGATTTTGGGGTGGTATAAGGGGGATAAATCCTTGAAAAAAAATTTCAAACCAGTTTTAAGTGTGTTTCAATCCTTTTATTACTTGATTAGTTTATATTTTACCATTGTAAAAAGTTTTTAACCAAGTAATTTGTAATTTATTAAAAATATATGTTAAAATATCATTCCAAATTTTGGTATCTAAATTTTCTGAATCCCCATATATCCTAATATAATTTATAAATAATATAAAACTAACGTTTATATCAAAAACATTTAATATATAAAAAAATATTTTGTCGAAAAATTATATTGTGAATATTATCTGTTCTTAATGGTATTTAATATTGATTAAAAGTTTAATGAGTGATTATATATTAAAATATTATTTCAAAAATTATCTTAAATATAATTTTTGAGAGATTAATTTATTTCTCTTCATACAAATAACAAAATATTAATTAAAATATTCCAAAAAATAACGGGTTTACAATTATCATGGACATTCCCATTAATATTAGTAATCATAATTTTATAACAAAAAATATAATTGATATTCTAATTTAATGTGGTAATTTTTATATAAAATATTTAATATCTATTTATAGATTTAATTTTGTTAATTTATGAAAATTAATGAGTAATATAAGGGAATAAAGAATGTTTTTAGAGTAACATATTACTTATGTTTCCAAAAAATAGACAAGGTTTTAATAAATTTTATATAGTATTTGAAATGATTTATTATACATTATTATTAAATATATATATATATATATAATGGTTTAAAAACATATTAGTCTTTTTTTTATATTATGTTTGTGTCAAAAAAAGTGACAATATTATCAAAATCTATATTTGTTAACTATTCAACAAAAAATTATTTATTTTAAAAAATATTAAAAAATAATTCAAATATAATATTTAAATTTATAAATAAAAAAATAAAATTAATTATGTTAATGTAAAATTGTAAAATTGTAAAAATTGTCTTTTAAATGAAAATAAATTATATAAAGAAACAATGTTTTATAAAATGTCCTTTTTAAGCATCAAGTGTGTTTAATATTATTTAATTTATATTTATAAACAATATAATATTAAAAAAATTGTTTGTAAATATAAAAATCACTTACTATAACAAAAAATGAAATATGATCAATTTTATTTATCAATATAAAATATTTTTTTAAGTGGTCCATCGAAAGAAATCATTTTTTAAAAAATATTAATCTTAGAAATATAATACTATGTAATTATTTTAGTTTATTAATATATTAATATTTTTTAATGATTATATTGTTCATGTAATTTTAATATGTTATGGCCCAATTTAATCGGGTGTCGTGTATGTTTGGCATTGGGTGCGAAAAATGCTTTTGAGGATAATATTAATTTAATGGATCCAAAAAATCGGGTTGTTATACACTAGACTTGTTGGTTAGAACTCCATGAGACAGAGAAAAATCCAAACTAGAGGATACGAGACATATTGAAATCATAACTAGAATTTCACCCAACTCTTGATTCCCCTCTTATCTATCGAAGGCTACACATGAAGTTTTCTAATGGGAGGTGAGGAATAACCCTTATCAGAATTATAATTTAGTACAACATAATAATCAAACCCATATATCAATTCAAATATAATTCTCCTTCATGTATTGATATCTAAAAATACGTCAATCACATAATATATGTTACATAACTAATAAGTCACAAAAAAGAGGAATATACTTTGAGCGTGTACTTAATGTAATAAAATATTTTATAAATTTTCCAAAAAATCCATGTATTTTAAAAAAGATGACAGAAAATAAAAAATATCTCTTAAAAAAATTATGATTCAAAATATCTTTTAAATCCCACATGAAAATAACATGAAATCAAATAAAAAAATAAATATCACAAAACCATAAGAAAAATGATCTTATAATCACTTATATCCTTTTATACACCAATACACCATTATTTTCGTGGATAAACACCATATACAAGACAATATTAATTTAAAAACCCATTAATAGACTAAAAAACTTTCTCTATTTTACTTTATTTTAAAGAAACCCTCTTTTAATTTTGTCAAAAATGTGGGGGGGGGGGTATTGATTTATAACTGATGTAACACATATTTAATTAATAAATTTACCCATTTATATCTAATTCAAAACTAATCAAATGAATAGAGAAATTCTAATTTACAAACATTGATAACATATATTAATTTTATCTAGGTTTAAAAACAATTTTATTACACCATGAACAGAAGAAATTCTCAAATAATTGGAAGGATATAGAAATATATAACTCAATCAATTATAACTAATATGAACCCATTAAACAATGGAAGAGGAGGTTAAGATATGGGATTAAGACTACATAGAAACCACAAAACATTAGTTTTAGACAGTTCATAATCATTTGGGTATCTCACCATATACATTATATTAAGAAGTAAAAAATTTATATATTAGAGAAAAAGATAGGAATAATAACAGAGAGAAAGAAAGAGGGGTTTACTATAAATAATCAACAAAAATATTGATAAAGAAGGTGAAATATAATGGAAGGAGGTGGGGGTGTCAAACATAAAGGGTTTATTGATTCCTTAGTTGAGTGAGGACGATAATATGAGTATATTATAATAGATATGATAATTTCAAAATCAAAAATTGAATTTCTAAGTAATATTCAATGGTTTCCCAACCCTGCTCCCATTATGTGGGAACTACTAAACTCAATATTTAACATGTACAAATTTTGGTGTCATTGTCCTCCTAAACATAGGATAACCATTATTTACCCGCTAAAAAAGAAATTTAAACACTTTATGGTTAGTTTTAATGGATCCATAATAATGAATCTACCATGAAACGTTACAAATCTCCAAAAATTTAAAATATTTTAAAATTGACTCTTCGAAAATCAAGTAAATATAAAATTAGAATAAGAAAACATATTTATGTGACATTGGGGTTTCATAATTCCCACTAAAATACCAATTTTTACTCCATGAAGTCATCTGTGACTCATAAAATAATGGAAGAGAATATCCATTACACCTTCCCAATACTTAGTCATGAAATTTAGAATATAAATAGTCTATTTTAAGAGAGAATCATCATATCCAATGTACAAATTTACAAGTGAAATCCATCAAAAATATTGTTTTTATATATCAATTCTCTTTTATAAAAGTTTCTTTTTAATTTAATTATCACATTTTTTATTGGTGTATCTTTTAGTTATAGTCATATAGTAGTCCAAATTTAGTACACGTATGGAATGATAGTGTGTCACCATGATTTACCTTTTAAAGTTTTTCTTATTCTAAGTACAAACCTACTAGTCAATATGATACGAGTAACTGTAAAAGGGAAATCAAGGTGACACACTACCATTCCATACCATAAGTAAATTAGGACTTATAGAATACTATAACTCAATGATAAATCAATAGAAAATTTGAAAATTTAATTTGAATAAAACTGTTGTAATATAAAATTAATATTTGAAACCATTATTTTTGATGGATTCTCAATAATTGATGAAATAAAACTCAAGAAATTTATACCACTATGTATTAATTAATATATATTTAATATAATTCCCCAATAATAATAAAGAGGGTTAGACCCAAATGATAGATTCAATATAATCTACTTCCCTTAAACCAAACAAGATTACTTGTTATATAGATGTCACTCAAAACCATCATAAGTAACCAATAGAGATACTTGTGGGTGTATAAATGGGGATAAGTTTCTCTCATGAACTATAGTACATAGAAAAAACATAAACTATAAGGATATTGAGTACTTAGTTTAACAATACCTTTAAAAATTGAGAGGAAAAAAGGTACTTGTATAGGTGAAATCAATGATAATTAGATATTTAATGAAAATGTTCCAAAAATAACATTATATTAATTCTAAATAAATTGAGAATATGAATTTTTGTAAACTATTTACAATACTCATGTTATGTTTGTGATTTCTTTCTTTAGTGATAGATCAACTCAAAAAATATCTACAGATGACCTAATTAGATACAATAATGTAATTCCTTTGTATATTTCAAATAGAAGGTCTTATAGTGCTACTATTTTCCACACAAAAACCATACTAGGGATTTCTAATTCACTAGATTAGTTGATGTAAGATGACATGGTTACAATAAATTATTATTAATTTCCATTTTAGGATATTATTTTGTTTTCTTCCCATTATAAATATTTCACTTACTATCCCTCGGTGGAATTAAAGCAACACCCATCATTTGATATCATAATAAAATCACCTCTATAATAAAAAATATTATTATTAACTACACATTTTATTTTATGTTGAGAGGAACCATAATAATATGAGGTATGAAAGAAAACCTCATTTAAATAATCAATATTTAATTATAGATTAGCTCAATAGAGAAAGGATCCAACTAAGTAAAACAATCAGAATAATCCACCTTATGATCACATTTTTGAGACTCATTAATTCTAATACGTTATAAACTTTAACATTATTTGGAGAAATTCAATGAATGAACATGGTCTTGAAAAATTCCTAAGAAATTAAATTATAGTTTTGATCTTGAATAATGGATTTCCACCATTTGATACTCACTCCAATAAATGTTGTTATAAAAAATCTTAATTTTAATGTTTCTAAATTTCTCAATGAATAAAATAAATCTTATAGCTTAATCAACAAATCCCTTTCATCTTGAGAGACTTATTCACCCTATAAAATTAGTATGCTCTTATTTTTAAACCTTTTTACATTGTCGACATAAAGAATGAGACTTTTCATTTCAAATTTATTTAGAGTCTTGGTTGTTTTGAATATTTGAAAGACCATGTCTAAGTCCTTATAAGAACTACTATAAGATGGATTCAATAAAATACTTTTCCCATGATTCACAAATATATTTCATATATTATTTCTTAAATATTTTAAAAAGTAAAAATAATAATTGAAATATTCCACAAAATTTTGAAATAAAAGAAACTATTTATATTTCAATGAAATAACATAAAGTCATTATAAAAATTAAATTTATAAAATCCAAAATGTCTAACAAATTAAATACAATATCCCATTTAAAAAAGAAACCATTTATGTAAATTTAAGACATAAAATTATAATATCACAATTTTATATTAAAAAACATGGCACAAAACATATATTTTGGGCTTGAAACAATTTTTTTACTAAAAAAATGAAATTATTATGATGGCTCAGAATCTAAACTCCGAGATCCAGAACTAAAAACATAATATTTATGTTTCTGGATGTGATACCAATAAATGTTACCTAATTTTTTATATCCAAACATTAAAATATTAAAAGAAAATATTGGATCACTTATATGCCCAAATAACTTTTAGGTGTATAGTATTATGGAATAATGAAAAACACTCAACAACCTAGATTTAAAAATAACTGGTTCAAAAAGATCATTATTATCCCCCATAAAATTCAATATATATTTAACCTTTCTAGAAACAAATAATATTTCATACTTCTAATGACATTTGGAAAAGGAACCATAAGATGGTTTAGATCAAGTTATTAGTAAGGGTAGATAAGAGAATTAAAAATTAAATTTCATCGGTGTTAGTAATATGAACACAATAGTATTATGACATAAACATAGTGCACGAGTAAAACATATGTTAACTCATACCCATAAATACCTATATCATTAATCTTGAAACATGGAATAAAAAATTATCAATTTAAAGAGTTATTGGAATTAATAATGATGATCCATGTAATGTCAACATTGATCTAGTAATCATTAAAAACCTATTTATTTTCACCAATAAGAAGTATAAAAAGATTTTCTTTCAACTAAAACTAATTATCCTGCCTTACAAAATAATAATATTTTATTAAAAACCCATAAAAATCATAGATAAAACATATAGGTATCTTGAGTCATCATTTACCTATAACTATTACAATCACTCTTCTAAATAGAACAACCAAATGGTCAACTTCCATACCCAATGCATTTGAGGGATATCATTTCCCCAACCATCCTTGGTTTATCAAATACCCACTAATCCATTTTCAATAACATAACCTTGCATTCTAGATGTATAAAAGAACTACTTATACTTGGTTTATATAGATGCACCCATCATCATAAACTATTCCCATGAATCATGAGAAAACTAAGGTATATATAGATTTCATTTCATTATAAAAATAAAATAAATATCAATTAATCATTTTATATCCTGATTAACACATGGAAATGAAAAATGTTCTATAAAGATATATTTGAAATACTTTTAATCAATCAAGCGAAAGAATGAGGTTCATATCAATTCAAAATATCCCTAGTATAGCATACCTAACTCCATGGGTTTTTGACATTAATAAATGAAAAGATTATAAAAAGATAAGAAAACACTTTTAAGAAAGATACAATTTTCCCTTTCAAAAAAACATTTAAAAAAAACATTAAAAAACATTATTAAAATAATATTATTTTAAAATTAACCAAGATTATTTAATGAATATTCAATGTAAATATTGGTCATCATGGTTGGAAAATATATTCACGTTGAAAATGTTAAAACTAAATCTTTATTTTAAACATTTTATATAATGGAGTCTAAAGTGAACCATTTGGAAAAAGTTAGAAAATTTTATTTTTAAAACCTTTTAAAAAATGGTAAATGATAATGTTTAATGTATTTAGGAATAAATTAATTTGTAGATTTTTTTTATTTTTTTATAAAACATTTATATAGAAGATAAATATTTGTGATCTAAAATAAGATATAAGATTAGTGTCAGTTACAAATGACTCTCTTGATGTTTATATAATAAATAATGGAGAAAATAGAAATTAAACATGTAAAAATCATTCATAAAAAATGACAATAAAATATATGTTTTTATGTAAATTATGGCATATAATTTACCTTGATGTAACGATGAACATAAATAATTCTCAAAATAATGGATATTGTTATGTAAATATTTTTCTAATTTGGTAACTTTTCAATTATAGACCCCATGAAATAATAACATCAAATGAAAATTTAAATATGATTAAATTACGAAAATTAATGATATAACATATCATAGTGGCAATATATATACCTAAATAATTAATATAGGTGTATATATAAAATAACAATTCCCAAAGAAAGGGAATTTGAGACTAATAACCCTTACAAAGATTGTATAATTGAATTGAAATTTAATAAATAGAAATATTATGTATAAATAATAAAAAATAACATTGAAAAATTGGATGTATAGAATAAATAAATTTATGGATATATTCCCAGATAACCAGGTAATGAAAAATTCAATGAAGAATATTTATAACCTAGTGAAAGGAAATCAAGTTAATACATAATTTTCCATTTAGTAAGTTTAAATTAAAAACACATTGGATTTAATAAATATAATTTAAACATAAATAGCCTGGAATTTTAATGGATTCATTGTATAACACGTATGAGGTTAGTATCTATGTTATTTAAAATTATTTAGTGGCATAACAATAAAATACGACTCGATGAAATGAAATTGAGAAGAAATACCCTACCTTGAGACCAAAATTCCTATGTATACCCCTTATGTCCTTTTTAATAAAATCATACCAATTATATTATTGTTTAAAAAATTTAATGTTTTATTAATTTAGGATTAAAAAATTTGGTTCATTTATTATAATGATTTATTTAATTAATTTATCAGTTAAGTCAATGTTAGTCGTCTTGATGATATTTCGTTTATAGGTCCAAAATAAATCTAGTGGGTTGACAATGATAAAAATTTCCATTATTCAATAATTTATAGAATAATAATAATTAAATAATTTTCATCTTTATATATCAATTAAAATTTTAATTCCAATCCTGAAATATGGTTACCAAAAATGATGTATATCACTATCATGGAAATAGTAGGCCATACATATGCATGTGTAACGTTTCAATTTTCTAATGATAATTATGGAAATAAAAAATGTATTATTTTAAATTTATATAATTATAATTATATAATAAATAAAATTATATTTATATATAAATAATTATATATATAATCCGTGTAATGTGGCGATGAAAAAAGACTCACATAGATTCATGGAGGTGGTAGTCCACATGTACACACGAACGAAGTTATCATTTTCCAGTGAATGGAAAGGTAGCAGTGTAAATGATATATATTTTTTAATATTAATAAATATGTCAGGGTTATAATAATAAATCATTAGATACATTATTATAACCATTATTTTCAAGTGGTGATGGACAAGGAATTACATTGGTCTGCGACGCGGTAGTCCGCCATACACACGAATGATGAATTCCTTTCTCAATTAATGGATATTGGAGATGGATATAGGTTATAACATAAAAATTATAAAACTTTTGTATATGTTATATAATTTAGTCATTATATCATTATCTTATAACACTATTTTATGGTGGTGAAAGAATAAATAAAATAGAAATGTTCTGTTAATAACGATACCGCTTCTTCAGGCAACCTTCTTTTCTTAACACCTTATGAACAACAAGGTTAGAATTATACCCAATCAATTATACATATAAAAAAGGGAGAAATTTATTAAGTTAAATAGTTATATATTATGTAAAATGATTTTTTGGTTGTTTTATGTAAATTGTGGAGGAGTTTTCCTTTTATGGGAGGTTCACTTTTTGGATTTTATAAAACATTAAATTAATATAAAATATTTCGATTCCCAAATTGATTAAAATTGATAATATTTGAATAAAATACGATTATTAGTATAAATTATATCATATAATTTTTTTTGACATTTTTGGAACACATATTTACCATCTTCTTTTGGTTTTGACCCCCTTTATCACTTTTCACTATTACCATGACAGTAAGGTTTTCTACACTTTGAGGTTTATGATAGTTACTATAAATGAAAAAATATTCAATAAATATATCCTGATTGTTATTTTAAACCATATAATGACCAATTTCTCAAATATAATATTTTATGAAAGTACGTATCGTTTAATAAAATAATAATTTTATAAAATATTAATAATGTCAATTTTAGAACTACTAATTTACAATGACTTTTATAATATCATGATAGAAAATTAAATTTGAAGAAAATATTTTAATACATATCTATTAAGAAATTTTATCTAAAAAATTAATGTTATACATTAATTATTGAAAATTATAATATATTAAATATTTTTAATATCATTTATTATATTTTTCCATCACTTGAATAATATTTGCATTAGCATTATGTAATATTTTAGGGTAATTATTTATTCTATAATAATTAAAAATAAATTACCATGATGAAGATACATAATTTATATTTTAAATTACTATTTAGAAATTAACATATCCCTTATTTATCTATTTTTATATAATATTGTAGTTAAAAAACAAGAGTGTGAAAATTCTGGCTTTTATTTACATTAAATATTATAAAGGTTATAATTACATCCAAATGGTAATAAAAATTTTATATAATTGAATATTGGATTTTTAGGGATTAAATGTAATCATACAAAAAATTAATTCAAATTTTGTTTCCATTTTATAAGCTTTATCATATTATTTTTAAACCCTAGTTTCTGATTTACCATTACCATAATTGAAAAATTACTAAAGTTATTATTCATAATATACAAATATGACATGGAACTATTTTAAATATATTGAACCGGTGATTCTAAATATGAAATCCGTTTTTTAAAATTCAAGACACAATATTTTTTTAAATTTTATTTAAAATTAAATTTAATAAATTCGAAGGAAATAAATTTTAAAAATATATTTAAAGTATTAAATGATTTAATACTAAATAAAAATATAAAATTAATTTCAAAATGATTAATTGGACTATTTTAAATTTAAAACAAAAAATTATATTTTAAAAGTAAAAAAATAAAAAATAAAATTTTAAATACTTTAAAATGAAATAATTTATTCCATAAAAAACACTATTTTCACTATAAATGGAAAATCAAACTTTTGAGAAAAATTTCCAAATTTCCTTATAGGTAAATTCTAATATGATGATTTCAAAAATTATATGATTATTTTTAAAATATAGTTTATAAATGTTGTAGAAATTATTTATATTATTCACTCTAAAAAATCAATAGAAACCAATTTAGAGAAAAACAAATCTTTGAATAATGAAATGGATTTACTAAAAAAATGATTTATTATTCACTATACATTGAAAATTTTATTCAATAGGTCATTTATATATATATATATATTTCAATAATCTAGTCAATCCAATTAATACCCACTAATTAAATAGTTATGTTATAATGAACCTATTTAAATAATATTATTTCATGGTTTATTTGAGCATGTTGTTGTATGTATTGTACTATATCAAACATAGTTTTTTCTTTTAAGATATCAAGATATTAAATTTCCCCTAATTGAATAAATTTTATCCTCACAATTTGAACACAACCTTGATAATGTAGGGTTTTACATTTGAAAATTACACATCGTAAAAACGGTTAATAAAATATCCTCTTGAAAAGAGACAGAGTGAAATATGATGTCCATATCGAATAACATATATGTATGTTTCTAAATAAGAAACAATTAACGGTAAGTAAAAATATAAAACTTAAATAAAATCATAACGTCCAAGTAATGATGGCTATAAATAGAGATAATTGATAATAAGAATGCGAATGATCATAAGAAAGTCTACGATCAGATAACCGTAAACCAAATAGGATTGAAAAAGACAACAAATTCATTGGAGGATAAATTAATACGATAACATTTTTGCATTAAGATCATTTTACACTCTTTGAGTAATTACATAACTATATGAACTCAAATAATAAGTAAATATACTTATATTAAAATTATAAATTCACCATTTAGTCAATTTCAACCATAATCTATTCTTTTGATCCAAACAAATAGTCTTCATGACGATTTTTTCATGCCTAAAAAACTAGAATCAAATTCTAAAGATCAAATAATCTATAAAAGGATAATAGGATATTCCTCTTGTCTATATACATTATAAAAAAAAGGTCATAACCAGGTAAGATAATTATCAAAATATATAAATCTTCATATTATCACATACTACCTCAATATCAAAAATTAAATAATTATAATAAAAGTTTAAAAAATATCTGAAAAATTATATTGATTTGATCATTTATTCTTCTAAGATAAATTTAAAATTATTATCCAAATAATAATAATATTTATTAATTTCTCCTACCTATAATGTATGTTCCATCACCAAATAAATTCTATTATATGATAATAATTTCTATAAGTAAATAACCGTATTTTCAAATTACAAAAATATTCAAATATTCAGCCACAATGATTATCTCATCTATTTAAGGTTATATTAAAATAATTTTAACTAAATTTTTAGAAAATAATAATTTATATTAAATTTAAATTTCACAAAGACCTTAACCTATTAAAAAAATCCAATAATATGATTATTTACAATAAAATGCCATCCCTTAAAACCTTAAAAGGGGTGTCCAATATTTGAACTTAGAATCAATCCTAAATATGAAAACCAGTGATATGATTTATAACTCTTTAAATAACATCAAATGAAGAAATCATAATAACTATAGTTATCTAAACTCTACTATGATACCAACTGAAAACACCTCAAAATATCACTCCATTATATATTGCTAAGAATATAAGAATTAAATTTATGGATTTGATACCATTAAACGTGGTACAATTTTTTCCATCCAAACCATAATGAATCATAAGGAATTTTTAGATCACTTACATACCCAATGAAATTTTAGGTTTATATTTTAGAGAATTAGGATAAAATCTCAACCACTTGGATTCATAAATAGCTGTTTTATAAAGATATACACCATCTACCATTAAATTATCCACATATTAAGCCTTTATAGACACATATAATTTTTCCTCATACTTAATAACTTGGGGAAAATGAAACATAAGAAGGGTGAGACAAAACTCTTAGAAAGTGTTAACATATGTATTAAGAAATAACTTTAATTAGTGAGAGTAAGATGAGCTTAAATATATAATGAAATAATCATAGGGAAAGATAGTAATTTATGTAAAATCATACCCAAAAATACCTAGATCCTTAATTATGAAACATGAAATAAATATTTAAGAAATTAAAATCATTTGAATAAATAATAATTAGCATTGTGATAGAAATCCTGATCAAGGAATCATTAAAAACACATATTTTAAAGAATTTGTTATTATACTATTACTTCAATTTCATGTAGGTTGAAGTCGTTTTCCTGGGAATTTAAACTTTATAATCACCATCATCTTGAAACTTCTTAGAGAAACATTATAAAATATTTCCATGTTTTCCATATAGAAAGAATGAAAGTGAATATTTCAATTTTAACATTCATTTTATCTTTAAATATTTTTAAAAAGGAACAAAATCACCCCATTTGTTTCATCATTTTCCTATCCATATTAAATGGATATCTTCTTCATTGTCTTAAATTACACCTCTTTGGACATCCCCTTTCCCACAACATCCTTATCATCATTTCTTATTTCATATGCTACAATTGTGATGTGAATGTTATTGAATGTTAGATCCTTTAGATATTTATCTTCAAATATAGAAACATTCTATTTGAATTGAGGTGGATGTTTTCTCCAGATATTCATTACAATCCTTAAATATTTGATAATTTCTACAAGTCCACAAAAGTATTCCACAAAAACATTTAACATGTCAAAGAATTTATCAACAGTATCATTGGGGCACTTTCTAGGATAATTGTACTTATTCTATAGAACAAGGAGATTTTCGTCCCTTACTCTTGAGTCACCCTCATAAATATTCAATAAAGTTTCCCACACAACATGTTATGTTTTACATTACATCACCTTTGTATAAATCTCATTTGATAGGGTTTACTCTAAATGATTTATCCCTTTTTTATCATAATCCAATTTTCTTCATTCAATTTTTGATAATGCACCATTGTCAATACCTACTGAAATACCATGAATTTCTGCTATAAGGACATCTGTTTTCTCTGATCAAAAGTAGTGAAACATCCAATTATTTCAAATATGAATTTTTCTTACATCAAAGATAGTAATACCTTTGTGATTGACCACCTATATTTATTTTGTGATGCTCCATACCTTTATGAATCTCCTCTTTCATAAATCTAAAATAGTCTTCACAAAGAACATTATTTCATGAATCTTAATTAGCCTTCATGAAGATCAAAAGAATCAGTCATGTTTTTATAGCCTTCGTGAATTCCTTTTTTTTGTAATGATCAGAATATTCATTTGGATTTTATAGCATTCAATATATTCTTCTCAAAAAGTACCTTCACAAACCACCTTCACAACCCACCTTCATGATCCCTAAGAATAAGAATTATTTTTAAGTCTCTCTACATCCTCTAAGTGGGTATAGGACAATTTATAGGTGTTTCCCACTAACTCCAGAACCTTCCTTCCCCAACAACACCATTTCGAGGATCTCGTTAGTTTCCTTCATGGAGATCCTTGTTTTGTGAACCTCTATGGAAATTTCCCATCTGTGATGCTCTTCATAATCATGGATCATTCTGAAAAAACCTTCACAATGGATTAATGATCCACTTGAGATACTTCCCACTTTCAACATTCAGGATTATAATTGTAGTTGTAGAGATCATCATCAGAATTATTTAATCCTTAGTGAACATATCTTTATGAATCCCATCTTTGCGAAATTCATTCCTTTATAATATTTCCATATTTTCCCCTAGAAAAACCAACTTTCACTATCGAAGAAAAACTCAAAAAGTTGGACCCAACAATTTGGCAAACACTAGAAAAAAGAGTCACCTTGTGTGTGATATTTTTATTAACTATTCTTGGGAATCCATTCATCTTTATTGGATATTTGTAAATATACTGTATAAACAATCTATTTGGACTCCACAACTTACCATGGAAACCTGCTTTGTCAAAAAATAGAACCAACACAAAAATGATGTAATGATACCTTGAGGTATTTTTACCAAACAACAATAATAAATATGTATATTTTAGATATTTATGTTATTATTTCATCATTTTAAGAATATTTTACATAGGTGGAAGGATAAATAATATAGAAACACTCATTTTAGAGCGAAACTGCTTTTTCAGACAACCACCTTTTCTTAACACCTTAAGACAATTGAGGTTTCAATTATACCTAAAATAAGGACTAAATACTAAGAGGAGGTTTGTTATGAAGGTATGTTTTTATATATGATCTGAGATAAATGGTTTTTGATGTGTTATGTAAATTGGATAGGAGGTTCCCTTTTATAAGAGAGTTGAGGGGCACTTTTGGGATTTTATAAAATATGAAATTAATATAAATTAGTATTTTTAAAATGAATAAATATTTAAAATATTATAAAATTATTTTATTATAAGTATAAATACTCTTATAAAATAAAATTTTTTCGTGTCTGGATCATATTTCTATAGTTATCTTTTCATTTCTACCCCCATTAACCCTTTTCAGAGTTTCCGTGACAACAACTATTTTTACTATTTAATGGTCAAGATAGTTATAAAAGTAAAAATACCATAAATGGAACATTTATGATTTTTTTAAATCAAATCCAAATATTTTTTCTAAAGATAGATTTCTTATAAATTTTATATCATTTATAAAATTATTAGTTTCACAAAATATTAATAATGCCAATTTTAGACCATTCATTTACTTTGACATTCATAACATTATGAAAAGAAAATTAAATTCAAATAAAATATATTATTATATCTCTAACATGTTTTTATCTATAAAATTAATGTTTCCCATTAATTGTTTCATATTATACTAATTTTAATATTTTAAATTTCATTTTTTTATTAATTTAGTAGTTTATTCCTGAGCCTTGTGTAAGCATTTAATGTTACTTGTAATTATATAAAAATTAAAAAAAAATCACAATGATGAAGATAAATCATATATTTTCTGAAAAAATATTTATAATTGAACATATAAGAACCCGAATCTCCTTTTCAGGTATGTTTTTTCTTTTTTTTTCTGGTGTTTTTAAAAAAAGTGAACTTTCTGGAAATTTTCAAAGTACACGCCGTTTACTTTATGAGTACACGCCGTGTACTCTTCCCCAGCTCGTAGCCATGTGCTGGACATGCCCAGGCCACACACATAGTGTGTAGGGGTAACGTGGAGGCCGAATTTGGCGGAGTATAGAAAAGACCCAGTACACGATGTGTACTTTTTTCACTAAATGGACCGGGGTCGCGCCTGACGCACAGAAACACCTACTTCTAGGTCCCATTCGTCTGAGAGCGACCCGTATAGCCGAATCTTAGACTAGCTCCCACCCTTTCATCCATTCTCTGATTCGAGCACAGTTGATTGCATTGGAATTGCAACAGTAAGATCTTCCTTATGCTTAAGATTCGTTTTCTGATTCCTCTTAGTTTCCAAGTTATCGTGGGTTGAGAGTTTTGTGCGTTTTCTCAGATCTACGATGTTCTAAGGCGAATCAATCGTCATGATTCACATATATCGATCTCCTAGGATCGAGGTAGGTGATTTTTTCCTTTCTGTTGAAAGTCGATGAGTATTTTGTTAAAATTCTACAAATTCCCTTGGGTAGGGAATTGTGGGGTTCCTATTTTTCCTCTGCTCTTTGCCTGATTTGATTGATTGTTGTAGTATAGGTTTATGCTTGTATGTAGAGTAATTTATTTTGTGCTCTAGATGATTTTCTATGTTTGTTCTGCCTGTTAGGAATTTTTCCAGTTGCCATGCCTAGTCGTAGGATAATGGAACTGCTAATTTTTACTGTTGAGCCTCAGAGTGGTAGCCAAGTTGTTCTTGAGGTTTATTTGGATGATACATGTGCGCTGAGCATGTTTATTTTCACTCAGAACTATGAGAACCTAGAGTAGTAGACCAAAGGGAGAATTGATGTAAGGGATTCTCCAGAGTGTCTTTAAATACGATGCGAGACCACATGGGGAATTGACGATGAGTGCTTCCTCAGAGAGTCTGTAGATCCTTGACGCGGGCCACAGGGGGAATGAGACGTTTAGTGCTTCCCCAGAGAGCCTTTAGTACGATACGAGACTATAGGGGAAATTGATGGTGAGTGCTTCCTGAGAGAGTATTTATATTTGTAGCTGAACCAGTGGGGTGAGACTGTGTGTGCCTTTTAGAGGCTTTCTAGTACTTATAGGTTGAACCATAGGGGTTATGCTGTGAGAGATACCCAGAGGGTTAACTTTTTTCCTTATTGTTACTGGCTGTTTCTTGTGTACTTCTTTTGTTAGAACTGTAGATTGTAGCTTCTTGTGTTCCTGTTTACTGCTTCTCATTTTATTGCTGCCACGTATTCATTTACCGTTAGGCACAAATCATTGGATGATTGACTACTGGGATTTTATCTCACACCCTATTTGGGATATTATTTTGGGCCCAAGAAGACTATATTGTTGCACGTATAGATAAGGGAAAGCGCCATTCTACTTCAGGTTCTTGATTCATTGGAGCTGGAGAGCATGGGACCGAGTTGAGGCTTGTGATGCTGAGGAGTTTACTTGTTTTCTTTTGAAATTTGTTTTCAGTTGTACTTCAGCACATTGGTTTTTTTACTGCTTTCCATAGACATATGTACCATGTTGCATCATTATTATATATCAATTTCTTCCGCTGATCACTTAATTTGTTGTATGCTGTTGATTTTTTCTGCTATTGTGTCTGGTTGTTTTTCCACTGTATACTTTACCGAATGTGGGAACAGTTTCCCCACCGACTCACCAAGGCCCTTGCTGCTATTCGGCAGCCTCTGGCATTTGGGGAAACACGCTTGAGGTCATGTGGCGAACCAGGTACGGGGTACCAGTGGAGGGGATCCGGATCCGGGTCGTTGCAATGTGGTATCAGAGGAGTTCTTTTCTCTAGATTTACTGTTTGGAGACTTTATCTAGGGTTAGTAAGAACTCGGTACATGGTATTAAGCTTTGTTCAGGAGTAACTAACCCGTGTACATGGAAAATCCATACTACCCCGTTAATGGCAATTTTCTAGTTTTGAGTTTTTATGGTTGATATGTTGTCACCTACAGTGATTCTCATGACTTGTGCTGTTATTGTTTTGATATTTTAGTTATATTTCTATCACAACCCGATTATATGAGGGTATTCCATCAGATTCATCATATAGGCACTTGTAGGAATCACATGCCATGCATTCTTTCCATGCCATCTAGGGTGCATTAGCGATTGCATGCTGCTATGATAGACTTCGTGTAGATTATGGATACTGTTGTGATAGATTATTGATAGAATATGTGATGTTTTGTTAGAGTGTTGTTGTTTTCCCTTGTATCTGACTATAAGAGATGACAATATTTGATTCACGGGGAGTATGGGCCCTCATGCGTTGGAATTTGGCACCACTTTGCCTTGTTTTTAGTGTTTCTGGGGTTCTGTGCAGTTTCTGAGCAACTGCCCAGAAAAACCCAGAATACACGGTGTGTACTTTTTGAATACACACCATGTAGTTTTCAGGCCACGTCACGGACTGTGTGAGAAGAACACGGTGTCGTGAAAGTAACTTTAGGGACACGCCGTGTATGGTAGGTACACGCTGTGTGGTAATGATCCATGTATCTGGGAGTGTCACTTACAACACGGGTTGGGGAAGCTCGGGTAGAACATGCCGTGTCCATAGGGAACACGCCATATAGTCCTATCTAGGTACCAGGACATGCCACGAACAACATAGTCCGACCTTACCTTCTTTTCCACACGTCATGTTTGTTCGGAACACGCCGTGTAGTCTTGTTCAGGGACTCAACTATGTCACGAACAACACGGGGCGGTGGCACCTTTGCCTATACGCGCTGTGTTTGCTCGGAGCACGTCATGTAATGTTCAGCCGTGTAGATGGCTGTGTGTTTAACAACATGGGCCGCCGAAGTCTTGTCTACTACACATCGTGTCTACAGGAAACATGTTGTGTAGTCTCTGTTTAAGAAAACAGTGTGGGTTATCCGTGTAAAGAGACTCGGGAAGGGGAATAGTTTTCAAGTACACGCCGTGTAGTTTGAGGTGTTACACAACCTGTAGGGCAGGGGTACGCACCCATGTCAGTGGATTAAGAAAACACTCCATGTAGATTTTATACACGTCGTGTAGTCGAGTTTTGCAGACTTGTGTGTTTTCCATACCCTGTTCCCATTTTGCACTCTTGTGTTTCTGTCCTTGCTTCTCTAATCTAAGGTGCTCTTTTGATCTTTCAAAGCTATGCCTTCGATACATCCTACGGTCGTACGTCTGTCGTCAGGCAGTGATCAGATGCCATATAGGGCTGATCAGGGACTTCCTACCGATCCTCCAGTTGATCTAGCCTTGGCACCAGCTATTATAAAAGTTACAGGCACAAATGCGCAGTTCAGGGAAGGTTTTATGAGGATGATGTTGACCTTCCATGGAGCATCGCCTCCTACCATGTCTATGGCAGACTTGACGTGGGTTTTTCAGCAGCATCCTCCTCCCACGTTCTCGGGGGAAGGAGGACCTCAGGCTGCAGAGTCATGGATACAAGCCATGCTGACTATCTTTGAGCATCTAGAGACGCCTCCAGAGAGGAGGGTCAAGCTCTCTACCTACATGCTCCGAGACTCCGCCAAGAGGTGGTGGGACGTGATCTCATAGGCGGGTCAACAGTAGGCTTTGTCTTGGTAGGAGTTCCAGCGCCTGTTCTATGACTACTTCGACCCAGAGACCCTGAGGGCCGACCGAGCCCAAGAGTTCATGAGCTTAGAGCAAGGTACTCTTTCTGTCATGGAGTATTCCTCTCATTTCACCGAGCTGTAGTGTTTCACGCCCCTCTAGGATGGGAGTGGGGTGTTCTTGGAAAGGATGCTTGAGGATGGTCTCAGGCGGGAGATACGATCACAGGTGAATATCTTCTAGTTGACTTCCATCACTTCCATTTTCAATCAGGGACTATTTGCCTAGCGCAATCTAAGAGACTCTGGAGCTACAAGATAGGGCGCTTCTGCTTCTAGATCTTGTTTTCCTCCAGATGACTGTAAGAAGCGCCGTAGGGAGTCTATGTGTGGTGATCTGAGGAAGCGAGATGCATCGTCAGGAAGCCAGGTGGTATACTACCAGTGTGGCCGGTCAGGGAACACGATGTCGCAGTGCCAAATAAACCCCGTGGAGTGCCGATCTTGCGGCAATATGGCTCACCTTCAGTGTAACGACCCAAAGTTTCATTAATGTAAATTCGTCTTGATCAAATTAAATATCTCTTTATGTTTATATAAAATGTCATCTTCTTTGGTTTTTTGTTAAGAATTTTGACCGTTGCAAATATAGCCGTTGAAAAGTGACCACATGATTAGTATAAATATAGGGCTTTAACAAATCCAAATTTACTCAGACAATAGAAGTGATGGCCTCATCTAGTAGAACTGATCCATACGAAGCCCATTTGTCAGAGCTCAGAAAAGAGGTGGCATCCTTGGGCTTCGCTCTTGACCAAGCCCAAGCTGAGCTTCATCATGTCAAGCTCGAATGGGACTGTCTATGGGAAAAGTTGAAGTTGATAGAGATTACCACTCGAGCGATGTTATCCATGCCACCCTAAGAGTCTGTCACCATCGCACACCATACCCTTAGGTCTTATGCGGATGTTTTAAGGGGTTATGTAACAGATCACTAGTATTATGTTCATGTATATTATTTTTGTATATAATAATGAATATACCTCCTTGTCATTTATGATACATTGTGAATAGTTTTTTAAAGTACAAATATTGTTTTTAGTTATTATTTAATTAAGAAAGCTATTTTATTAAATTAAGGTATTTTTGAATTAAATAATATTTTAATAAAATAATATTTTTATTATTAAATTAATTTTTATTAAATATAAATGATCTTATAATTTTATGAATGCGATTATAATTTTTTTTAAGGTTTGAAATACATTTCTGTCAAAACCTGTGAATTCTTGATAAATGTCGGTTTTTATTTTCAAAGTGAAAATTTACATATTTAGAAAATTATTTAGATAAAATAAATGTTATTTCTAGAATCAGGACATCAAAATTATCCAATGGTGAATTTTTCATAATTTTATGAGAGTCAAATTTTTGGGTAAAAATTTAATATCGTTTAAATATATAATGTGCTTTATGTCATAATAATGACGCAATAGTGATGTAATAAAATACTATAAGCTTTATGTTCAGCCAATATATGTTTTACCATAAAAATAATGTGATTTTGGGTTTGTTTGAATTACTTTTCAAAGCATTAATGGACCCCTCGAGACTTATGAAACACCTTTTCTTTTTAAATTAATTTCCATGGGTGTGTGACTCCCCTCCACATAAGAAACCTCATTATTCTAAGAATTTGAGACCTTTTCCTTATATAATATTGTTTTCCTCTTCCCTTTCCCAAAAACCATGGGCAAAAACCATGGGATGGTTTGTGGTTTGGATTAATTTAATATAAGGGGTCCCAAACCTAAATAATAAAGAATTCCCTCACCTTTCCTATATAAACCCAACCAAGCTCCCACTTCCTCCTCACTAAAATCCTTTGAAGTTCGTCCAACCTCTTCCCTACTCTCTCTAGAATCATCCCAATGTGCCCCAAGCACCCAAGAAGCCTCTCTCTAGCCTTTGGAAGCACACTTCCATGTATGGGTTTTTTATTCCTTTCTCATTTTTGTCCAATTTTCTTTAAGTTATTTTGAATTTTTTATTTCAATTATAAAAGTTGGGGTATGGTTTCACACCTTCCCCATACTAACCTCTTATTGTTTGAATGATGTGATAACCCTTTCTCTCTCATTAAATTCTTCCCATGTACACCCGTTACTATGCCGAAATTCCAAAAGGAACTTCTCTCTCCTCATTTATATTCAAGAAATACTTTTGTATCATGTATCTAAATTCCATTACAATTGTTGGGACATGTATCTATATGAACTCCTTACTGTCCATTACATGTGAATATGATTATTAACCCCTTTCTCTCTCATCAACCATTTTTATGAATTCTTATGTCATACCGTTCCGCTACTGAAATCACACCGATTTTCTAAGCCAATGCCATTGTGTAGTGAATACCATGCCCATTTCTCCATCAAGGGTATTCACCTTTATGAACATTTACTTATTGATTATAATGTTTATGTATGAATTCCATATTCCTTTATTTTGGAATAAATGATTATGTTTTATGAATCAATGTTTTATGATCCATGTGGCACACTAATGCATGAAATGAAATTTTTAAGAAGGGTGCACCCTTATAGCGCTCTAATGCATTGGGTAAAGTATAGTATCCTGATACGTCATGTGCAATGAGTGTTGACTCATGCTAACTCAAGTGCAACAAGGGTTTACTCGTGCTTCATGTGCAATGAGGATTTACTAATCCTCTATGTGCAATGACCCTTGGCTCATGCTAATTCAATGTTAAGTGTTGTTGCCACATTTCCATGTTATGATTATCATGCTTTATCTTGAATTTATGTTCATGTTTCTCTTGTTCTCTATTTATATGCCTAATGTCTAACATGTATTTTAATCCTCATGTTATTCCATGTGTATTCCCTTATTGGGATTTATAGGTCACCCTTTTCTTATGCATGTCCTAAAGTTATCCCATGCAATGCTAAGTACGAGGAAATATAGTGGTCATGTATAGGATGTTTTCAATAAAGATGTTTTATTTCATGTTTTAAGTTTTTATGTAATGATCCTAATCCCCAAAGACACTAAACCTCTCGATCTTATTTTTGTATCAAGTAATGTTTTATGTAATAAATCATTTTTAAGTTTGTAATAAAAGCAGGGTTGTCATAGTTGGTATCAAGGGACAGGTTTAGTTATTTTTGGGATTAGGATTAGAATACCCTAGTAAAGCCTTAGAGACAAGACTAAGTATAATAAAAACATCCCTATGTTTTTGTGAGTATTGATTTAGTGGGTTGTCAAGAAAATACATCCCTGTATGGATACGAGCAGGTATAGGTGGCTCTGGCACAGATGTATCCTAGGGGTAACACCCAAAAACACCGCTATGAGCTAGACTCGAACGAGAACTGGTGCACGACAACGGGCCTTGCTGCACTCTTGGTTACGACACTCCCGGGGGATATGTTTTGATAAATTCAGAAGCCTAGTATGAACCCTTATTTAGGAATTAAAAAAAATACCCTTAAGATTATATGTTAGAAAGTAGATCATGAGAAGCCTAGATTGAAGCCTATAGTCTAATGAGTTAAGGAAATAGAAGTTTATTTATAAGTCATTAACTTTTTTCTTTGGATTACCCTTTATGTGTTACCCCTAACTTTCCTTTTATTCCATCCAATGGCTGGTAATAGGAGGACTCGGGCTAACAACCATTATGAAGATCAGTGTGATGACTGTACTAATGAGATGCCCAATCCAATGTGAGTGGGAATCACGATCTTTTTTATGCTTCTCTCTCAGATAACTCAAGTTTTGAATAGAAACACGGGTAAAGAGGAATGTTCAACCCCCCCTAAGAATGAAAAAGTTGCTATTGAGAGCTTCATGAGACAAAGGCCTCCTACTTTTAGTGGATCATCTGATCCCACGATCGCTGAACAATGGATCAACTCCATTGATACGATCTTCACCATCCTTCAATTTTCTACGGGAAGGTTCTCCTGGAGGATTATCTTATGGAGGGTAAAGATGATCAACGATGGATGGTGATCAAAAATAAGAATCCTAAGGAGGAGATCGAGGCGTTGAAATGGAAGGATTTCCAGATGATGTTTTTCGATAAATATTTTCCGCGGACCCTCCAGCTTAAGATGGAAAGGGACTTCCTTTCACTCAAGAAAAAAGATGAAGAATCTGTTGGAGCGTATGGGGAAAACTATACAAGGCTTGCACGATATGCTTTCGTCTTTTTCGTTACCCCCGAATGCAAAGATGAGCACTTCTTTGGCGGGCTGAAGCCTAGCCTGCAGAAAGCATTGGCGATCTGTGAATTCGAAAGCTATGAGAAAATTTTCCGATGTGCCCTCAAGGTCAAAATGGAGATCGTGGAATCACAAGGGTATGATGGGGACACGAAGCGTAAGGTGGAATTAAATTTTGGTGGTATGATGGATAAATCCAATGGTGCTAAGAAGATCCAGCACCCCAATTGCCAAAAGTGCGGAAAGAAGCACCCTGGAAATTGCCTTAAGGGGAAGAGGAAATGCTTCAGGTGTGGAAGAGAAGGGCACCTAGCTGATAACTATCGGCAAGAAAGACCCGCGACTGCAACAGAGGAGATGAATGCTCCGTTCGAACCTCAACGCGTTGTTCAATGCTACAAATGAAAAGTACTGGGGCATTTTAAAAATCAGTACCCCTATCCAAGGGTTTTAGGAGGCAACCAGCAACCTCCAAGGCAGCAAGGAAGGGCTTTTTCCATCACTTCTTCTGATGTGAACCCCGACAATGAAGTGGCGACAGGTACGCTAGTTATTCATTCAATAATAGTGATCGTACATTTTGATTCAGGTTCTATGCATTATTTTATATCTCTAAAGGTTAGTATAACAATCCCAGCACCACCACAAATCATGGAAGTGAATTTGTTGGTAAATACGGAAAATGGGAAAATCATTGCATCCCATGAATATAATTTTTCCCCTGTTATAATCTGTGGATTGAATTTCTTAGAGAACCTCGTCATACTCCCTCTGGTGGAATTTTATGCAATTCTTGGCATGGATTGGATTTCTTTATATAGAGCCAACATAAATTGTTGGGAGAGGGAAATCACTCTCCATATGGAGAATCGACCCCCTATTATTTACAAGTGTTAGGAGGAAGATGAATCTCCTTTAGCTCCATCATCTCAAGCATGGATATTACTACCCTATGAGCACGTGTATCTGGCCCAGATTATTGAGTCCCTGGAAGAAACCATCCTTGAAGAAATGCCTATTGTGAGGGAATTCACTGAAGTGATTCCCGAGGAACTGCCTGGTCTTCCTCCTAGAAGAGATGTTGAATTCTCAATTGAACATTTACCCAGGGCATTACCAATATCCAAGACTCCATAGAGGATGGCTATTGTAGAGCTTGAAGAGCTGAAGAAACAACTATAGGAGAATTTGGATAAGGGGTTTATACACCCAAGTGCTTCACCATGGGGTGCACTAGTCCTCTTCGTCAAGAAGAAGGATGGGTCAATGCGCCTTTGGATCAATTATCGTGAGCTCAAAAAAATCACGATAAAGAACAAGTATCCTCTCCCACGAATTGATAACTTTTTCTATCAGCTACGTGGAGCACAATACTTCTCCAAGGTGGACTTGCGGTCAGGATATTATCAAGTAAGGGTGATGAAGGAAGATATCCCCAAGACTACTTTTCGCACAAGATACGGGCACTATGAATTCATAGTAATGCCTTTAGGACTCACTAATGCTCCAGAAATTTTCATGGACTTGATGAATAGAGTCTTTAGAGAATTCCTAGACAAATTTTTGGTAGTCTTTATAGATGATATTCTAATATACTCCAAAACTAAGGAGGACCATGAGGACCATTTAGGAACTCTACTAGAGACTTTGCGCAAGGAGAAGCTCTATGAAAAGTACAACAAGTGTGAGTTATGGTTGAAGGAAGTCTCATTATTGGGCCATATCATCACAAGCAATGGGATATCTGTGGATCCCTCCAAAACAGATGCAATTGAGGGATGACCGATTCCAACATCGATAACGGATATCCGTAGCTTCTTGGGGTTAGCTGGATATTATCGATGATTTGTGAGGAATTTCTCATGATTGTCCAACCCTCTTACCAAGATAACTTGGAAGGGAGTAAAGTTTTATTGGAGTGATGAATGCGAAGAATGATTCAAGGAGTTAAAAATGAGGTTTATCACTGCGCCCGTGCTCACTTTACACATAAGTGTGGAACTTTTTGTGGTATTCAGTGATGCTTCAAAGAAGGGCTTAGGATGTGTGATGATGCAAAATGATAAAGTGATATCCTATGCCTCAAGGCAGTTGAAGATCCATGAGTGAAACTATCCAACACATGATCTGGAGTTAGCGGTGGTGATCTTTGCCTTGAAAATCTAGCGGCATTATCTCTATGGGGAGAAATGTGAGATATATACTGACCACTGGAGTCCTATATATATATGCACACAGAAAGAGCTTAATATGTGCTAGAGAATATGGATAGATATCATCAAGGATTATGACTGTTCAATACATTACCACCCTGGGAAAGCGAACAAGGTGGCAGATGCCCTAAGTAGAAAGGACCCAGCGATTCTATTAATGATGAGAATTGAAAAGCATCCAATCTTCATAGACATGATAAAGATGGACATGGGAATCATAAAGAAGGGAACATCATCAATACTTTCACAAATGATTGCTCAGTCGTCTCTTTTGGAAAGGTTAAAGGATGCTCAAAAGGATGATGTGGGAATTCAGAAAAAAGTGGAAGATATCAAAAAAGGGAAATCCTCGGAGTTTAATGTTAATGAAGAAAGAATTGTGCGATTTGGGAAAAGTATATGTGTTCTATCGAGTCCTGAGCTGAAGAAGGAACTTTTAGATGATTCACATAGTTCAAATTTCTCTATTCACACAGGGAGCACAAAGATGTATCGAGATCTCTGAGAAAACTTTTGGTTGGATAATATGAAGTAGGAGATCACTGAATATACATCAAAGTTTCTGGTGTGTCAGAATGTAAAGGTAGAGAGACAGAAGTCTAAGGGGATGATGCAACCATTTCCCATACCAGAATGGAAATGGGAGAACATCACCATGGAATTTGTCACCGGACCTCCGAGGACCTCCAAAGGCAACAATGCAATCTGGGTTGCTATGTATCGTCTTTCAAAGACTGCAGACTTCATTGTTATTCGGGAGGATTTCTCATTAGATAAAATAGTAATGATATATATTAGGGAAGAGGTAAGGTTGCATGGAGTACCACTATCTATTGTGTCTGACTGAGATCCAAGATTAACCTACATGTTTTGGAAGAGTCTTCAACATGCTCTGAATACTAAACTAAACTTCAGTACGACTTATCATCCTCAAACTGATGGACAATCTGAGAGGACTATCCAAACACTTGAGGAAATGTTGAGAGCATGCTCAATGGACTTCAAAGGAGGATGGGATCAACATCTTTCTCTGGTTGAGTTCTCTTATAATAATAGTTTCCACTCGATCATCCAAATGGCGCCATATGAAGCCCTATATGGGAAAAGGTACAGAACACCGACAAGTTAGGATGAGGCTAGTGAACGTAAGCTGCTTGGACTAGAAATTGTCGTGGAAATGGTGGTGAAGGTGAAAACCATTCAGCATCATATCAATGCAGCTCAGAGTCGACAGAAGAGTTATGCAGATAATTGTTGACGAGACCTTGAGTTTAAAGTTAGAGACATGGTGTTTCTATGCATATCTCTGTGGAATAAGGTCATGAGGTTTGGAAAGAAAGGGAAGTTAAGTCCAAGGTACATTGACCCCTTTGAGATTCTTGATCGTGTCGGGGCTGTAGCGTATCGACTAGCACTTCCACCGACCATGGCCAAAGTACATGATGTATTTCATGTACCCCTTTTAAGGAAGTGCATACCAGAACCTTCACATGTACTCTGTTCTGAGGTGGTATAATTAGAAGATGATATTTCTTATGAGGAGCAACCAGTGAAGATCTTAGATCATAGAGAAAAAGATATACGAATTAAGACAATACCCCTCATCGAGGTGTTGTGGCGAAACCACAAGTTTGTAGAAGCGGCTTGGGAATTGGAGGAAATGATGAAGCTAAGTTACCCACATCTATTTTAGTGTGGGAAAGGGAAAATTTCGATGGAAAAATTTCTTAAGGGGGGAATATTGTAACGACCCAAAGTTTCATTAATAGAAATCCCTCTTGATCAAATTAAATATCTCTTTATGTTTATATAAAATGTAAAATTCTTTGGTTTTATGTTAATAATTTTGACCGTCGTTAATATTGTCGTTGAATAGTGATCACATGATTAGTATAAATATAGAGCTTTAACAAATCCAAATTTACTCAGACAAAATAAGCGATGGCCTCATCCTGTAGAAGTGCTCCACACGAAGCCCATATGTCAGAGCTCAGAAAAGAGGTGGAATCCTTGGGCTTCGCTCTTGACCAATCCCAAGATTAGCTTCATCATGTCATGCTCGAACGAGACCGTCTAAGGGAAAAGTGGAAGTTGATAGAGATTACCACTCGAACGATGTTATTCGAGCCACCCCAAGAGTCTGTCACCATCTCACACCTTACCCTTTGGTCTTATGCGGATGTTTTAAGGGGTTATGTAACAACTCTCTAGTATTATGTTCATGTATATTATTTTTGTATATAATAAGGAATATACCTACTTTTCATTTTTGATACATTGTAAATAGTTTTTTAAAGTACAAATAGTGTTTTTAGTTATTATTTAATTAAGAAATCTATTTTACTAAATTCAGGAATTTTTTAATTAAATAATATTTTAATAAAATAATAATATTATTATAAAATTAATTTTTATTAAATATAAATGATCTTATACTTTTAAGAATGCAATTATAATTTTTATTAAGGTTTGAATGCCATTTCTGTCAAAACTCATGAATTTTCGATAAATGTAGGTTTTTATATTAAAAGTGAAAATTAACATATTTAAAAAATTATTTACATAAAATAAATGTTATTTCTGGAATCAGTTCATCAAAATTATCTAACGGTGAATTTTTCATAATTTTCTTGAGACAGTCAATTTTTTGGGTAAAAATTAAATATGGTTTAAATATATAATGTGTTTTATGACATCATAATCACCCAATAGTGTTTTAATAAAATACAATAAGCTTTATGTTCGGCCAATATATGTTTTACCATTAAAATAATGTGATTTTTGGTTTTTTTGACTTACTTTTTAAAGCATTAATGGACCCCTCAAGACTTATTAAACACCTTGTCTTTTTAAATTAATTTCCATGGGAGTGTGACTCACCTCCACATATGAAACCTCATTATGTTAAGAAGTTCGGACCTTGGCCTTATAAAATATTTTTTTCCTCTTCCCTTTTCCAAAAACCATGGGCAACAACCATGAGATGGTTTGTGGTTTGGATTAATTTAATATAAGGGGTCCCAAACCTAAATAATAAAGAATTACCTCACCTTTCCTATATAAACCCACCCAAGCTCCCACTTACTCCTCACTCAAAGACTTTGAAGTTCATAAAATCTCTTCCCTACTCTCTCTATAATCCTCTCAAGGTGCCCCAAGCTCCCAAGAATCCTCTCTCTAGAATTTGAAAGCACCCTTCCAAGTAAGGGTTTTTTCTTCCTTTCTCGTTTTTGTCCAATTTTCTATAAGTTGTTTTATGATTTTAATTTCAATTATAAATGTTGGGGTATGGTTTTTCACCTTCTCCATACTGCCCTCTTACTGTTTTAATGATGGGAGACCCCTTTCTCTCTCATTAAATGCCTACCATGTACACACGTTACTATGCCGAAATTCCGAAAGGAACTTCTCTCTCCTCATTTACATTCAATCAATTCTTTTGTATCATGAATATAAATTCCATTACAATTGTTGGGACATGTATCTAAATGACCTCCTTACTTTCCATTACATGTGAATATGATGAGGAAACCCTTTCTCTCTCATCAACCATTTTTATGAATTCTTATGTCACGCCATTATGAAGCCGAAATCACACCAATTTTCTAAGACAATGCCTTTGTGTAGTGAATACCATGCCCATTTATCCATCACGGGTATTCACCTTTTTGAACATTTACTTATTTATTATAACGTTTCATGTATAAAATCCACATTCCTTTATCGTGGAATAAATGATTATGTTTTATGAATCCATGTTTTATGACCCATGTGGCACACTTATGCATGAAATGAAATGTTTAAGAAGGGTGCGCCCTTATAGGGCTCCAATGCATTAGATAAAGTATAGTATCATGATACATCATGTTCAATGAGTGTAGACTCATGATAATTCAAGTGCAATGAGGGTTTACTCGTGCTTCATGTGAAAGGAGGATTTACTCATTCTCTATGTGCAACGAGCCTTGGCTCATGCTAATTCCATGTTAAGTGTCGTTGCCACATTTCCATGTTATGATTATCATGCCTTATCATGCATTTATGTTCATGTTTCTCTTGTGATCTATTGATATGCCTAATGTATAACATGTGTTGTACTCCTCATGTTATTCCATGTGTATTCCCTTACTGGGCTTTATAGATCACCCTTTTATTATGCATGTCCTCAGGTTATCCCATGTAATGCTAAGTAGGAGGGAATGTAGTGGTCATGTAAAGGAAGTTTTCAATAAAGATGTTCTATTTCATGTTTTAAGTTTTTATGTAATGATCATAAGACCCAAAGACACTAAAACTCTCGATCTTCTTGTTGTATCAAGTGAAGTTTTATGTAATAAATCATGTTTAAGTAGGTAATAAAAGAAGGGTTGTCATATTCAGCATTTCTGCCAGGATTCCTCACCAGCAGCAGGTGACCAGGGTTCTTCAATGACTCCTCGTTCAGGAACAGCACCACCAGTTTCTCACCAGTCAAGGAACTGGTGTTATTCCGACCGTTCAGGCTGAGGTGAAGGTCGAGGTCGTGGCAGTCAGCCACCAGTCCCTTAGCACCACCGGGGGGGATCAGCTCAGAGTGGTCTGCCAGGGGAGCAGGGCTGCGGTGTAGGGCAGTCTTTCGCCATGGATCAGACCTATCAGGAGCAGGATCCCGACCTTTCTACAGTTTGAGGTACAGTTTTAGTAGCCTCAGTTTTATCTTCATCTCTTTTCGATTTTGGTGCTACTCATAATTTTATCTCTATTACTGTTGTAGAGAGATTTGGGATCTATGTCTTTTCTTCGGCTGAATCGTTGAAACTAGACACACCTTTAGGGACGAGGACATCCAGTGTACGCCAGTGTAGAGAGTTCCCTCTCTAGGTTGCATGGTACTTTTTCTCATGGGATCTCTATGTCCTAGATATGATAGGCTATGATTTCGTTCTAGGTATGGACTGGTTGGATCCTTTCCAGGCAGTCGTCTACTATTATCGTCACAGAGTGAGTTTCGTTTCACTAGAGGGTGAATCTTTTCTTCATAGAGGCGAATGGGATGTTCAGGCGAGTCGAGCAGGACTCGAGCATCATGGGCTAGGAAGGGTGACATCCCAGATTTCTAGTCTTTATCTGAATGATCAGGGGACATCACAGCTATAATTTCCTCCAGTGGTGGATCATTTCCGATATGTCTTTCCCGAGGACTTTTCTGGTTTGCCTCTGAAGCGTGAGGTAGAGTTTTCTATTGAGCTCATTCGAGGAAAGGCACCAGTGTCCATTCCTTTTTATAGGATGGCTACACCTGAGTTGCTGGAGCTCAAGAAGCCGTTGGAGGAGTTGCAGGAAAAGGGTTGCATCCAACCCAGTACTTCTCATTGGGGTTGTCCTATCCTTTTGATGAAGAAGGCAGATGGTACCCTTCATCTTTGTGTGGATTATCGGAAGCTAAACTAGTTGACGGTTAAGAACCGATATCCCTTACCAAGGATCGATGAACACTTTTATCAGCTTCGAGGAGCCCAGGTGTTCTCGAATATTGACTTGAGTTCTGGTTATCATCAGTTGCGCATTAGACCATCACATATACCTCTGACAGCCTTCAAGAGTAGGTATGGTCTATAAGAGTATACAGTCATGCCGTTCGAACTCATGAATGCGCCTATAGATTTCATGGAACTGATGAACCAAGTGTTCTATCCTTACTTGAACTTCTTTGTCGTGGTTTTTGTGGACGATATCTTGGTGTTCTCTCAAACTCGACACCACCATGCCACATATCTTGAGAAAGTTATGAGTACACTGAGAGAGCATCATCTTTATTCTAAAGTCTCGAAGTTCCACTTTTGGATGGATCAGATTCACTTTTTTGGTCACACCATCTCAGAGGCAAGAGTATCTGTGGACCTAGAGAAAGTGAGAGCTGTAGTCTCCTGGGAGCAGCCAAAGAACGTTTTTGAGGTGCGAAGTTTCCTAGGTCTGGCTGGATACTACCGATGATTCATTCAAGACTTCTCACTCCTTGAAGCACCTTTCAGAGGACTGACCAAGAAGGGGGCGAAGTTCTTATGGTCAGATTCTTGTGAGTCAGCCTTTCAAGAGCTGAAGGGAAGACTAACGTGAACACCGATACTACTCTTTCCAGATCCAAGAATGAGCTACACTGTTTATTATAATGCTTCGGGTATCGGACTAGGCACTGTGCTTATGTAGGGAGATGGAGTCGTTGCGTACGGGTCTCGGCAGTTGAGGCCACATCAGAGGAACAACCCTACGCAAGATCTGGAGTTAGCAGCTATTGTTCTTGCCTTACACTGTTGGAGAAACTATCTTCTGGGAGAGAAATTTGTGGTGTTCACTGACCACAAGAGTCTAAAGTATATCTTCACTCAGCGTGATTTGAATCCGAGGCAGCGCAGGTGGGTCGAGTATCTTCAGTCTTTTGATTTAGAGCATGCCTATACTCCAGGAAAGGGGAATGCAGAGGCAGATGCGTTGAGAAGAAGAACTCAGATTCTGGCAGTTTAGGAGGCCATCAGTGAGTGGCAGGTTATGGATCTGTTCTCTGGGATGCATCTGGAGGTGCATGACAGATAGGGACATACTTTCCTATCTACTATAGCTGTTACCTCTACACTACTTTATCGGCTGCGGATGAGGTAGCTATTAGACTCAGAAGGCTTAGTCCTGCGGGAGAGTGTGTCAGGAGAGGACCCTCTTCTTGGATGGACAATGGGAAAGGATGAGATCTTTCATGTCCAGGGACGCGTTTGTGTGCCAGAAGACATACGTGAGGAGCTGATGCGGTATTTTCATTCCTTAGTTTGGGAAGTTCATCCTGGAATCACCAAGATGTATTGAGATCTTCATTGCTAGTACTGGTGGCCAGGTATGAAGAAATATGTTGCTGGTTCTGTCATGAGATGCTCAACTTTCTAGCAGGTGAAAGCAGAGAATCATCGACAAGAATTCCTTTTACAGTATTTACCCATTCCAGAGTGGAAGTGGAATGATGTTGTGATGGACTTCGTGATCGGGTTGCCGAGGTCACCTCAGGGAAACGATGCTCTTTGGGTTGCCATTGACAAGCTCACGAAGGTTTCTCACTTCTTTCCAATCAAGGTGACCTTTAGTGTCGATGATCAAGGATGAATTTACATCTGAGAGATCGTTCGTCTGCATGGAGTTACACACTCCATTGTTTCAGACAGGGATGCGCGCTTTACATCCTGATTCTGGTAGGGAATTTAGAAGGCTTTGGGTGCCTAGGTACTTCTGAGCATGGCATACCATCCCCGGACTGATGGCCAGTCCGAGCGCACAATCCAGGTGCTTGAGGATATTCTCCGAGCTTGCATCTTAGACTTTGGCGGTTCTTGGGAGAAGCAAATCCCTTTGGTGGAGTTTTCCTGAAACAACAGTTTCCAGGTTACCATTCAGATGGCACCTTACGAGGATTTGTATGGTAGGCCATGCCGATCACCCTTATGCTGGCTAGAGGTAGGAGAGGTAGCTTTGCTGGGACCACGTCTTGTTCAAGAGACTTCAGAGCACATAGAGCTAATTCGGAAGAGGATGGCTACAACATAATCTCGTCAAAAGTCTTATGATGATCAACGGAGACGACCTCTGGAGTTCGAGGTTGTGGATCAGGTTTTCCTATATGTCGCACTGAGGTTGGGACACCAGAGGATTCAGAGACAGGGTAAGCTTTCACCGTAGTACATCGGGCCGTTTGAGGTCTTGGAGAGAGTAGGGGCTGTCGCCTATCGGTTGCAGCTACCTCAGAGGTACCAGGCCATGCATGACGTCTTCCACGTCTCTCAGCTCTGACATTACTTTTCGGACCTGTCTCATGTCTTTCAGCATGAGGAGGTTGAACTTGAAGCAGATACATCATTTTAGGAGCATCCTATCCGGATTTTCGATCACAGTACAAAGGTTCTCCACCGGCGGTCTGTTCCTCTGGTATGGGTGCTATGGCAGCACAGATGAGTACAGGACGAGACCTGGGAAAGGCAGACCAATGTACGCTCGTAGTGGTCGGAGCTGTTCGGGGATCCTTCTTCTATGCCACGTTAGGGAAATTTGGGGATGAATTTATTTAAGGGGGGAAGTTTTTAAGAACCCGGATCTCCTTTTCAGGTATGTTTTTCACTTTTCTGTAGTTTTTAAGAAAAAATAACTTTCTGGAAATTTTCAAAGTACATGATGTGTACTTTCTGAGTACATACCGTGTACTCTTCCTCGGCTCGAAGCCGTGTGCTGGACATGCTCAGGCCACACACACGGTGTGTAGGGGTGATGTGGAGACCGATTTTGGTAGAGTATGGAAAAGACCCAGTACACGCCTTTTACTCTAAAAGTACACGCCAAGTACTTTTTTTCACTAAACGGACTGGGGTCATACCTGATGCACAAAAACACCTCCTTCTAGGTCCCGTTTATCTGAGAGCGACCCGTACGATCGAATCTTCGACGATCTCCCGCCCCTTCATCCATTATCCGATTTGAGCATGGTCGATTGCGTTGGAATCGCAGTGGCAAGACCTTTCTTCTTCTTGAGCTTCATTTTATGATTCCTCTTCATTTCCGAGTTATCGTGGGTTGAGGGTTTGTGCTTTTTCTCAGATCTACAATGTTCTAAGGGTAACAAATCTTATCGATTCACATATATCGATCTCCTAGGATTGAAGTAGGTGGTTTGTGCCTTTCTGTTGAAAGTAGATGAGTATTTTGTGCAAATTCCACAAATTCCCTTGGGCGTGGAATTGTGGGTTTCTTATTTTTCCCCTGCTGTTTTCCTCCTTTGCTTGATTTCTGTAGTAGAGGTTTATGCTTGTAAGTAGAGTAATTTATTTTGTGCTCAGGATGCTTTTCCATGTTTGTTCTGCCTATTAGGAAATTTTCCAGTTTCCATGCCTAGTCGTAGGATAGTGGAACTGCTAATTCTTACTTTTGAGCCTTATAATAGTAGCCAAGTAGTTCTTGAGGTTTACTTGGATGACACACGCACGCTGTGCATGTTTATTTTCACTCTAGACTGTGATAACAAAGAGTAGTATACCAATGGGAGAATTGATGTAAGGGCTTATCCAGAGTGTCTTTAAATACGATGTGAGACCACAGGGGGAATTGACGATGAGTGCTTCCTCAGAAATTCTGTAGATCCTCGACGCGGGCCACATGGAAAATGAGACGTTGAGTGCTTCCCCAGAGAGCCTTTAGTACGATATGAGACTATAGGGGGAATTGTCGGTGAGTGCTTCCTCATAGAGTCTATTAAATTTTGCAGCTGAACTAGAGGGGTGAGACTGTGTGTGCCTCCTAGAGGGTTCCTAGTACTTATAGGTTGAACTATAGGGGTTAGGTTGTGAGAGCTACCCAGAGGGTTAACATTTTCCATATGTTTTTTGGCTGTTTTCTTGTGTACTTCATTTTTTAGAACTGTAGATTGTAGCTAAATGTGTTCCTATTTACTGCTTCTCGTTTTATTACTGCCATGTATTCATTGACTGTTAGGCACAGATCTTCGGGTGATTTCCTACTGGGATTGTATCTCACACCCTGTTTGGGCCATGCTTTTGGGCCCAAGCAGACTATGTTGCTGCAGGAATAGATAAGGGAAAGAACCCTTCTACTTCGGGTTCTTGATTCACTAGAGCTAGAGAGCATGGGACCAGGCCAAGGCTTGTGATGCAGATGAGTTCACTTGTTTTCTTTTGTAGTTTTTTTCAGTTGTAATTCAACATGTTGGATTGTTTACTACTTTCCATGGACATATGTACCATGTTGCATCATTATTTTATATCCATTGCTTCCGCTGATCACTTCATTTGTTGCATGCTGTTGATTATTTCTGCTATTGTGTATGGTTTTTTTGTTCCGTTGTATACTTTACCGAATGAGGGCATTGTTTCCCCACCGACTCACCAAGGACCTCGCTGCTAATCGGCAGCCTCTGTCATTTGGGGAAACACACTTGAGGTCATGTGGAAAACCGGGTACGGGGAACCAGTGGAGGGGGTGCAGATTCAGGTCGTTACAGAACAAATAATCCATTTCTCTCTATCTTAAAAATATTTTATTTTTTATAAACAATTGTGTGAAATTTTTGACATTATAATACATAAAATATTGTAATGGTTATAACGAAATAAATATATAATCAAAGGTCACATAAATAAATATTTTATATTTATGGATCACAATTAACTATCCAATAATGTTAAGGAAATTGTTAGGGTCATTTTATAGTCATTATATTATTTTTAACCTTTAATTACTGATTTTCCCAAACCATGGTAACAAAAATTTCTAATGATACTATTTATAATACCCAAAAAAATATAATGTCCCTAATTACTAAATTTTTAACCAATGATTCCAAATATTGAATCAATTTTTTTTAAAAAAACATAAGAGTGAATAATTTAATTTTAAATTAATTCTAAAAATGAGGTGAATAATAGTTTTCCATAAAATTACCCTTTTTAAGTATAAAATGTTTTGATACTAAATAAAATTATTAAATTAATTGAAAAAACAAAAAATAGATTATTATAAATCAAAAGGAACTAATTAAATTTTAAAATAATTTCAATGTAATATTTTACACTATAAATAAATTAAAAGGAATTTTTTTTTGAATAGAAATTTGTATTTTCACTATTCTTTAAAAAATAAAATTTTTAGAAATATTTCTATACTACACCATGGGATAATTTATATATGATGATTTATAAAATAATATTTATTCTATAATATTAAATTTATAAATTATCTAGAAATAAATTATATATTTTTTATCATAGAAATAATTAAACAACTATTTTTAAGAAAACATATCATTGAAGAGTAAAAAAAATTTACTAAAAATTGAGTGATTATTAACTAAGAATTAATAGACATTATTTTTTTAACAAGGAACATTATATGTACATTTATAATTTTTGTTAATCCTATTCATTCCCAACAATTCAATGGTTAGTAAATAACAATTATCAAAAAGGAATATTATTTCATGGTTCGTTTAAGCTGGATGTTACATATCTTATATACTATCGATGAAAGAATTTCTTTTAAAATATCTATTTATAAAAATTATACTTTATAAAATTTTATTCTCTACTATGATAATGAATTATTATATTTAATGAAATTTAGTATATAGAAATTTATCAAAAATTGAACCCTCATGTTCAACTCAATTTTTTATTACAACCATTTTTTGATATAAAATATACATCATAAAACCCTCATAATGAAATTAAAAATATTTTATAAAAATATTTTATTAGATAAATATTTTTTATAAGGAAAAAAGGAAATACCACATAAAAAAATAAAACTTGGCCTTTCCAGATAAGATAAATAAATCATAAGACTGTCTGAAATATTTTACATAATTAATAGAATCTCTTAAAACTCATAAGTATTTAAAAAATCTCATTATAGAGAGGTTTAATACTGTTTCATGGTTTGGAAAATTAGTACCCCAAGCCAAGAACTAATTATGTAAACCCTACATGAGTCATCATGAAACATGTGTATAGTCTGTGCATGGTTGGGAGAATGATTAATAATGATTATGAAATCCTTGTAATTTACTTATTTTCACTCTAATATCATGGAGTTTTTGTAAAAACCTATTTTAATTCTATATAATTCATTATTATAGTAAATAGGATCTAAATATATTAATTTTGTTATAAAAAAAATATTAAATCCAAATGGGAAATCTCAACCACCCATGGTAACACAATGCTCAACATAATTAATAGTTGAGAAAAGACACTATATTACCCACCATTTAAGGTATCATTATCCTATATCATGTAGATATTTACTACCCACATAAAGATATGGCTCCAATAATATTTTTAATGTCCAAACCCTGCTAGTCTGGAACATATCCTAATCTAACTGACTACAAGGAACAATGTTTGTTCCCAATCCCTAAGGTCTAGTGAAACGTGTTGAGGGTATCAAAATTCCCAATTTTTTTTGGGATTCATGTCATAATTTTTGGGATTCTTTGAATTCACATGATTCTATCTCATAATAATAAAGTTAACAATTAAATAAATGTTTTTCTATGATAAGGTTTTTTAAACCACAAATATAAGTGTCAAAAAAGGTTATTTATATATGTGAACATTACTGATGTCATAGATTAAATTATTTTATATTTTATCAATGTTTTGATGAAGAAAATAATTGAATATCTTGGAAATTTTGAATAATATATATTTGGTTGGTATTGAATAAGTACTAATGAAAGATAATTATGAAAGTGTTTACACTATCTCAAATCAAGGGAGTTTTAGATATTCAAAATATAAAAAACATTTTAATGTGATTCTATGAATATGATAAAAAAGAAATAATTCAGAGATTGATTGGAAAATAGAAAAAGTCGATACTACATATGGTTTACAATCCTAAATATCGGTGATGAAGAAAGAGATAATTAGACAAAAAAGAATTTTTGTCTACTATTAATATTCTATAATGAGGAATGAAGAATATGATACTGACCATGTCATGGGTTTCTATTATATAAAATAAAAACGAGGTATGTTTTCAAGATCTCACTCATACATTGATCATTCTAGAATCTTAAGAATAAGTTTAATGTGTATAAATTACTGTTCATTATATTTAGGTATTTCAAGACCTATTATCGAGAAAGAATATATTAAATTATGATATAAATAATTACAAGCGAATACTAATGATATTATCCACAAAAGATAAAAATTAGGTTTGTAGAAGAATGTAGGGGTTTAATATAATCTATACCAAACCCATGTCATTGAGAGATAATTATTTTTTCTTGAGATATTGATCTCAACCTTTCCCTTTTGTTTTATCTTGAGTAAATAATCATTAGTGTAGTTGTTGAGTTTAGGATGATAAATGATAACCCATTTTTAATAACTGTTATACTATAGTGATAAATCAATGACATAGACTTGACCAGAGCATATCAAAGAGTATTAAATCACCTTTGGGTAGAACATTGTTAAAAATATTTTATGACTTTTATTTCTTTAATTTAAAATTCACCTATTAAAGGGTAAAATATTATAGTGATTGGATTATAACTTTAACTAGTCATAGAGGTTAGTTTAAAGATAAGAAACTATAAAAATCCTTTTATTGATCCATTCCCTCTAATTTTTGTGATACATCACTATAGGATTGGGTCCTTTAATTAATATAAGATCAAAAAAATTACCTTTCAGTGATCCAATATTTACTAATGTTTATGTTGAAGAATCTAAATTTTTTCAAAATGAAACGTTTTATTATATTGGATGGATATTTTTTTGATTATTGAAAGAATAATTAAATACTCTATATTTCTTGATAAGGGCTTGATGTTTGGGATCATATTATAGTGTGGTTTACAACACTTTATATATATTATAAAATGGGGATTACTGATAAAATAAATTAAAAGTTGATGGGAAAGAGAGGAATGAAATATTTATATCCTAATATGAAATCTTTGACTGAAGTTTTATAAGGAAAAAAAATTGCTAAGGAAATGTTGGATAAACCTGAGAAATAATTTGAAGGGAATTTAAAATTGATGGAATCCAAATATTATATATAGAGATAAAAATTTAAAGATATTAGAATTCCTAATAATGAGACTATTGATGACTACTTATTAAGGGTTAACGAGATTGTCAATAATATTATAGGCTTTAGAGAATCTTTGGAAGACTCAATAATTTTCTAGAAAAAAATGAGATTTTTTCCTAAAATATTTGATGCATAGGATTATAATTTTTTTAAAAGGAGGAATTATTTCTTGATGAGTTACTTATCACACGTATCAACTATGGGATGAGGAAATCCCCATTGTTTAAGAATAAAGTCGAGGTGGGGAAGACATTCAAATATATAAACATGCTTAAAATTAAGGACGACTAAGTTTTGTCACCTAATGAATAAATATACGATGAGAAAAATGATTAAGTTTATAAGAGGATGATTGATCTTATCACAAAGTTCATTAAAAAAAGAAAATGATAAGTACCCATAAGTATTCACTCTGAAGTGATTCAAGTGTGGTGGAATTAAATAATTTCTTTCCTTTTATCCTAATAATAAGGGTTTTTAGAATCTAGGGAAATTTTATAATCAATTTTCCACCATAACTATAATATATTTCCCCTCTTAATTGGATTGATTTGAGACACAATTTCTACCAGGCCTTATGAAACATCCCCAAGACACTAACAGATTGTGATAAATTCCATGGGTTTTAATAAAATTAGGGTACAATTTTTACTATGAAAATAAAACAACCACAACCAATAATACCATATGAAAAACCACTATATGACGCATTATAAAAATGTGATATAACTCAAATTAAAACCCAATGACAAAGATAAAAAACTATACCATAACCAATATTTGAGCACTAATTCAGAAGACTAAACCACATGGATAAAATTCCTCATATACACCAACCTAGATAAATCCCAACAAGCTCTAAGATCAAACTCAAAAATCCCTTCCAAATTACTAAAAAGCACCACTAATGAAAAAATAGATTCGTTTTATATATTTCCTAATAAAAAACATCCCCAAACACACAAAAGTTCCCAAGATGAGGCTGAGTAATTAAAATTAGTACATCTTCCCCAAATGAAGTCCCTACTTATGTATCTAGGATAAACCTTGTTAGAAAATATATTTAAAAAAAATTATAATAGTTTATGTAAAAATATAAAATAATTTTCATACCAAAATAGTTTTCCCAAAATGAAATCCATTTCCAGGGAATGTAACCAAAAAAATTGTTTAACTATTTCTCAAATATCATTTTGGCACACCCCATTAAGTTTCTTATAACCACACACAAACACACACACTCAACAAAAAAAGCATGGTGTTTTCCATTGATAGTGGAACTTCACATCCATTCACCATCCCATTGATGGTGGTACTCTACTACCAATATTCATCCCATTCAACGCATTATTGATGATTTAATCCAACGACCATGACAACACATTCCATTCCAGATAATTTAAATAATACTATAGTTTTATTGAAAAAACATTTTTACACATCAAAACATGAAAATCATTTTAAATTAATATCACCACTTTCATTATCTATAGAATCACCAAATTAAAAAAATTCTATAAATCATTATTAAAAGGGTTTTTATCAAGCATCATAAAAAAATTACAATCAATTTGAGGAAAAAATCAATTTGAAATAAATAATTCATTTCATAATTATAGGAGTCGAGAAGGAAGTAACCTACCTTGGAAACTATGGTAAAGAAAAATAGTTATGCCGATTTTTCAACAAACTAGTCTTAATCTCAAAAAACATTCCTTAGACCTTATTCACTAATATCCACATAGCCAAATATCATCATGATTGGAATCAAATACCATAGATCAATACCATATGGACTAGATATGTTAATCCAAGATAAGTAAAAAGAGTGTATTCATGAAAAAACACAAATGGCGAAGACATACCAAGTAATACAGTATTCAACACAACAAGATTATCCAGTGGATCACTTCCATATGAAAGGGTAGAGTCTCCACAATCATTGTAAAGAGGAAAAAAACTGATTTTGGGTTGAAATGTATGAAAAATTTGTTTTTTGTGTTTAAAACTGATTGATATAAATATTAATAGGATCTAAATTTTAATTGTTCATAGCTGGGTTACACGGTTAGGAAAACCACACACCAATCACATGCAAGTCATTAAATACAGACACCCTTCTCATGGGTTGATTTTATAGTTAGAAATATTGTATACCATCAATATTTTCTTTCGGTTAAACATTTATTAGTTATTAATAGTTTCCCACATGGTTTGGCCATACCGTGAACCTACCTAGTAGCCTCTGTTTTACATTTCCCTCTTTCATGTTGAATTTTTATGGTTTTTACTAACCACACTTAAACTGTGAACCTATAGAAGAGCCCTAAAAGCACTTTGAAATTCCTCCATACCTTCCAAGGATTCATGAAACACATTACATACTTAAATATCATAAATAAACAGTTAATTGAAATAGGGGGATTTAAATTCTCCCCACCCTTGGCCTTTACGTCCACAAAATATTGAAAACCCGTATTTCCCTGAAATATTTAAATCACTTTATAATACATTTCCTTATCTTATTCCCCTGTTTCTCCAAAATTTGACCATGTTTCCACAAATCAGGCACTATATCGACACTTTTTACATGAAATAATCCCTATTTCCTATAAATGATTCATACTAAATCATGTACTAAAGAATCTTCTAGTTCTAGGTCAACATGATCCCATCAATTCTCATGGTAATGATAATGATGATACTTTTTCAACTGAGATACATGAAACACATAGTACACTCCACTAAAATGTTGGGGAATATACAAATGATATCCCACCTAAGAAACCCATTCATGTATAAAAAAAGGGCCTATTTATTGAAGATATAACTTTCCCTACATCCAAAAAATGATGTTTTCCAAACCATGGAGATATTTTCAAGAACACCTTATCACTAACCTCAAATGAAAACGATGATCAATGATGATCCACACACGATTTATGCTGACCTAGATCTATAGACATCCTCTTTTTGATCAAATGAATCTTCTCCGTTGTCTCCTAGAAAGGGGTCGGCCTAACTAGTGAAGTCTCATCTATTTCCACTCATCAACGTGGAGAATGAGAAGGATTCCCAAACAATGCTTCAGAAATATCCATACATATCAAGGCCTGATAACTACAATTATAGGCAAAATCCACTTATAATACATGCTCTTCCCATGAGACTCTAAAATCTCTTATATAATACCACACCATGTATTCCAATATTTTTATCATCCTTTCAGTTTTTTATAGGTCTAAGGATGATACATGGTACTCATAGTCAAATAGTTCATAAGGGATTGCTATAAGGATTTCCAAAAATGTGATATCAACCACGGGTATCTGTTAGAAACTATCAAACCTGGTATACCATCACTCTTTTCCACTTCTAAGATTGATATGATATAAAATTACACCCCCATGATATTCATGAATGCGAATAGAATGAGATGAATTTGTGAGATGATCAAAAATCACCATACCCACTGGCTGATGGTGCTCTGTCTTAACCTTCTAACATGTGAGGCATCTCAAAACAATGTTAGTCACCTTTATATCCATATCGACCAACCAAAACTATTATTTAAACCCCTTATAAATCTTCTGTATTTCATGATGAACACCCCATATACAACAGTGGTAAGCATGAACAAGTTGTTCCTAACCTTCCATAGGTACAACCATCCAAATTTTAAACCATAAAACTGAACTCCCATCCGTATTACATCCCCCAAAGATCTTCCCACCATTGAGTTCTGATCCCATACAAACACATTTTGAATCCAAATTTTATACCAATTTATCTTTCCCCACCAAATTAGGAACAAAAGAAACTGTAAAAAAAAGTTAAACTACCTTAGTATTCACATTCAAAGTGTATGTGAGTTATCAATAACATCAACTACCACTGATTTAATGTTTCTTTTTCCAATAGACCAAATTAATTTAATCTCAATTTATCTACCACTGAATTTAATTTACCAGGTGTACACATTAATTCAAATTAGGAAATTTGGATATACTCCCTCAATCTTACTTTTATTCAGTTCAAATCCCATTGAGAGAAAATGTGGTTTAAGCTATTTTGATATGTAAACAACATGATTTTTTCAACAATGTGGTAATGGTAAAAACTAATAAAATCATGTACTATGGTAGCTAACACCAAATTATTATTTGGGTGGTTTATTTCATGAATCCGTATCCTTCATGTGCTATGAGTAACAAAATGATCTCCTTTTTTGAGAACACATAGCAATCCTGGTCCTAAATCATCAGAAAACACCACATACCATTGTCCTGATTCTAAAAATATCAAGATAAATGATAATGTAAGGGGAAACTTTGTATCTTTAAAATAATTTTTACATTCATCATTTCTTTTTAATTGATCATTTTTACTTATGAAATATATCACTGGTGAATATAGTTGTGAAAAATCAATAACAAAACATTAGTAATAAAGAGCTAGGCCAAAGAAACTAGGTTTGTCAAAGACAGTCTTTGGAGGTTTCCAAGATTTATAAGCCTCTATATTTTATGGATCCATACGAACACCTGTAAAAGAAATTACCTGGCCAATGAATAATACCACTTTACCCAAATATCACACTTTTATATTTTATCATATTGATGATGATCCGGCAAAATTCCCAAATCTATCTCCATGTTTTCCTCATGCTCAACCATTGTACTTAAATACACCAATATGTCATCCAGAATCACCACTAGAATAGAATCCAGATATATTTGAAATAGTTGATTCATCGTTTCCATAACGACTACTAGTTCATTAAAAAGGCCAAAATTCATCACAATATATTCTTAATGGCTATATCTACTCCTAAAAGATTTCTTTGGAATATTCTCATTCTGAACCTGCAATTATTGATAACCCAATCACATGGAAATATTTGAGAACAACTAAGCTCCCATAAACTAATCTAATAGATCATCAATATTTGGAAGTGGATAATTGTTATTTATTAAAACATGGTTAATATTTCGATAATCCACAAACAACCTTAGAGTTCCATCCACATTTTAAAAAACTAGACCGATTCTGCCACATAGATGTGCTCGGTTGAAAGAAACCTTTGTTTTAATGTTCTTAGAGCTATAATTTAAATTTCCTAAATCGGTTGGATCCATACAATAATATATAAGTGAAATGAGACTTGTCTCTAAGAGGAGATCAATCTTTAATTTCACTTCCCTAGTTGGTGGAAACCTTGATAATTTTTTTTAGAAATACCTCTTGAAACCAACAAACATAAACTGAAAAAATGATATTATGGATATTATACATTGATTACATGGTCAATGCTTCCAACAAGTATAAGATCATTTAGAATGTTGGTTCGAACAATCCCATTGTACCTTTATTAATATTCTAGTCTTTTTTAAATAGTCACTCGAAACCATCATCAGTCATAAAACAAACCTTTTGGGTGTAACAATCGATGTGATCTTGGAACATTGTAAATAAATACATAACAAAGAATATATCATAGAATTCCATATCAAGAATTTATAAATCCCATATCTACTCATCTCTATCAAAAACTATAGAACATGCTCTACCCATAAAGGCTCAACATTATCTTTGACTAAGAAGAGTTTGAATTAAAAAAATATAGAGAATCATCTAAACATTTAAACATAGAATATCAATAACATGAGAATAAATAAATGAATGGGATGATACTATGTAAAATAATCTTGCATAATTTTATAATTGAAAAGAATTTTACCTCTCACCATAGAAGGTAAAAATTGAAAATCCATAATAACTTGATCTGTTCCATATAATTTCCTAAACACCGCACTTTGTTCTTTATTTTCCTATTGAGATTTTACTCATGAAGGAATAATTTTATTCCTATAATCCCCACGGATAGTTTAGTTATGTTCATGAGAAGTATTATATTTTCCTTATCCCATCATATCATAAAACATATGTGATACATGATATGTGTCCCGAATTGTTGACCTTGGATATATGAGACAATTTGTCTAAATATTATTTATATGGTCGAATCTGTTTTGTATTACAAGTGGTACGTACAATTTCTCATTATGTGGTCCAAGGAACCACATTGGAAATATCCTAGATTTCTCTAGGTTTTGGTGGAAGATTATGTAATCCGTCCGTCTGATTCTGGGTCATTCCACTAACATGGAAATAGGTGTCCCTATTACTCTTTTTCCCATGATTATAGTTCCAACCATTTCCTATAGGAATTATCATGCTTCCATCAAACGTATTTTTAAAGATGGCCCTTTCTACCATAATCTATCTATTGACCATATCTGTATAATACATTATACAAAGCATTACAATCTTCTAGAATATCTCTTATCTTAGAACTATTTAAAAAATGTGTGCCTTCAAGGACACGCTAGGCGAATATTCTGGGGAAAAACAGAATAAATCCATAAATTTAGCTTCATACGCTATCACCTTGAGATTCTCCTAATTCAAGATAAAAATTTCCATCATTCTAGGAAATTTTAACATTTGCGGATATAACTTTTTGTTAAAAAATTATTCAAAATCCTTTCATGAATTTCTATTTTCTAGTTAGCTTGATCTACCAAATCCCACAAATGTCAAGAAAGATCCTCAAGAATATATTTTTCCTACATGACTTTCAACTCTACAAGTGTGCCAAGGAAATCAAAGATTCAATTCATACAATTCAACCACACCAATTTCTTATATATTTCCGATTCATAATGAAATATGGGTAGAAAATACTTCTGGAAATGAATAGAATGATCCACATTCCTTATTTCATCCATTATTTTCCCTCTATTCAGATCCTGAAAAGCCTAGACAATACTTTTAAGGAGATATTGGTTCACTCTTAGTTCAGGTGAAACCAAATTCTCAGCAAACTCTTCCTACAGATTTCTATGATACCTATCGTGTGATTTTTTTAGAAAAAAAATACACCATATGTGTCACGCTCTAGAAACTAAATGGTTTACAATTTCAAATTATACCACATCATATATCATAACACTGCTTTCCAAAATTCAATAATTTTAATGTTTAAGAATTTTTTATAATTCCACCATGATTTTGAAAATCGAATAAAATTTAAAAATACCATTATATTCCCTTTTCAAAATCTCATAGTTGAAAACAATTTCAAAATTTTTCAAAAATCAATACAATTTCACCAATCAGAAATCATTACTCAAAAGGAATATGAAATAATAGTGTAACTTCATTTTTTAAATGTATGTCATCCTCATATCATTGGATAAACCCATGAAATGGAGGTAACCCTCCTATAAGTATCTCTAAAATAAATTTGTACCCAACTCCATGGTAACATTAAGGTAAGTATAAATAGGTTTGATACATCTTTTTATTCCCTAAATTTAATTTCCTAATGATCCTATTCCTTGTTTCCATTGATTTTAAACTTCACGATTAACAAAAATGATAAACAAGGATAAAAAAACTGACATAACTTATCCAAAATGATTTGGACTGACTGGAAATGATACCATTTCTAACATATCTAACCTCCTCATTGACTTTAGTGGATGAAGAATTTCTACTAGGCCTTATGTGACATCCTCTAGATTCTAATGGATGGTAAAAAATTCAATGGTATTAAATATAATTGGGTGTTGATTTTTGCATTGAAAATAAAAAACCCACAACCATGCCTACCTTAACCAAAACAACTATATGATGCATGAAAAAAATGTTATATAACTAAAAGTAATACCAAAATATAAAAATACCGAACTCCACCATAACCCATATCATAGTACCAAAGTCAAATACTAAACCAAAAGGCTCAAATACCCTAAAGAAACCAACTCAGTAACTCCCAAAAAGATCCCAGATCCAAATCCACAATCCATGATAAAGAATCTCATAGAATCAAAAAATAAATGTGATAATTACCTTTAACAATTTCCTGATAAAATATATCTTCAAATTCTACAAAGTTCCCAAGAAGGGGTTGAGTAATAAAAATCAGTTGGTTTCCCCCAAATGAATTCCACACTCGCATAACTAGGACATAACATGTTAAAAATTTTTATAAAAAATTTATATAAATCTAATTAAAATAGTTTATATCAGAATATAAAAAAATTTACATACTAAAATATTTTTCCCCACCCAAAATAAATTTCCAGTGAAATCAACCAAATAAGTCATTTAATAATTTCTCAAATCCCATTTTGGTATAACCCACTTCATTTTGCATAACCACACACACTCAAACACACAATCAACCGACCATGATTTGTGTTGATAATTGATAGTGTGACTTCATTTCTATAATACATTCCATTCATTGTGGTAGCTAATGACTAATATCCATCCCTTTCAACTCATGCTTAACCACGTAATGAAACAATTATAACATAATATTTTGAAAACTAGTTCAATGAAGATTTCCTTTTCTAAAAGTATTTTTCCAAACATCAAAACTAGACAATCATTTTAAAATCACAATTTCAAAATCATGTTAACACTTTAAATTTCCTCAAAACCGTAAAATTTTTACAATTCCAAAAATCTTCACCAAAGAGGGTTTCCATCAAGCACCACAAAACCATTTCACATTCAATTTCAAGTAAAAAAATAAATTTTAAATCAACATGTAAAATTTTAATAAGAGGATTTTATAGTGAAGCTAACTATCTTATAAACTATGGTGAAAATGAATATTGACACCTATTATTCAATGAAACTAGGTTGAATCTCAAAACCCCCTTTAGATATCATAATCTAACATTGAAAAAAAATATAATAATTATTCACATAAATAATCATAGTTCTATCCCCAAAAGAAAAGACTTGTGCTTCAAATATAGGATAGAAGAGCAGATCAAAGAAAAACCTCTAATAATAGAGAACTAACAAGAAATCCGACCTAAAATTTAGAATAATTTTATAATAGATCACTTCCCGATCAAAGGGGATATCCTCCTCATCCTTTGGGAGAAGGAAAATCGAGTTTGGGTTGAAATGGAGAAAGAATGAGTGTTTTAAAGGAAAAATTGAGAAATATCAACTATTTTAGGATCTAAATTTTAATAGTTCATTGTTTGGTCACATGGTTAGAAAAACCATGCACCAACCAGGAACCAACCACTACGTACCAAACCTGTTCACACGGTAGGCTTGCACAGTCAGAAAAATGATGTGCTAGCTGTGTTTTTTCCTTTCTTCAACTTATCATGTTTATTTTTTGGTTTCCTCATAGTTTGTAAAAACTATAAGCCTAAAATTCACCTACCCCATATAATCGGTTTTTCCTTTCATAGTTTCTTATAGGAGTTTCATTTTTTCATCTAATCCTGATAAAATATTCCACCTTAAGATGAGCCCCAAAACATTCCAAAAGACCACCAAACCCCCCAAAACATTACACAAACAATGGAAATACATAAAAATCATAAATAAAGAATTAATTAATTTGAACCAGGGGTGATACATTTCCAGTATTCATGAATAATATTTTATTTATTTATATTCGTAATTAGAACATTAAGCAATTTATCAATAAAAAATAAAACCATTTAATTATTATTAAACATGTTTCCATGTATTATATGGTTTAATTTGAAAGATTAATTATAAAATTTTTGGATTTTAAATTTAAATAATATTCATTATTTTTGAAATTATCATATGGAATTTATCTCAGGGTAATTTTTTTTAATTTTGATAAAAGAATGTTATTTTTTAGTATAATGAAGAATACTGATTTTCATGGAATAATGTATTTTCGTTTCAAGTGTTTATAAGGAAAAATTATATTTTGAATTATTTTTAAATTTTCATTAGTAATTTTACATTAACAATAATTCAAAAAATCCTATTAGAAAAAACACTATACTTTACGTTGGTGTAAATAATCATTATAATTAATTTTTTCCTGAAAAACCGTTTTTGTCATGTTATGTGGGTTTAATTTTCTATTAAATTATTCATATTATTGGAATTGAATATGATAAAAAGGATTTAATATTTATAATAATAATAATTAATATAATTTAATAATTTGAAATTAATTTTTGGTTTTAATTAATAGTAAAAAAGTTTAAAATATGTTAACACAATTTGTGTTAAAACTGGTTTACCAGGGAGTTAAAATAAATATATAAGGGTTAAAATTTACAAAAAACCTAACTTTATCAAATTTGATAAGTATTTTTTTTAAAATATATCTTTATGGAGTAAAATAAGTTATTTTCAAGCATTAATGTTAATTTTAGAACCTAAGTAAGACTATTTAGAAAAAATGTTATCTTTTATTAAATTTAAAATGTTTATTGGTTTATTGCATTTAATGTATTAGTTGGAAGATTAAATTCATATTTGGATTTATATAAATTTAACAAATAATTATTTTATTTATTATTTAACCCTAACAATCCATGTAAATAAATTTATTACTTAATTTCAATGTAATTTTTTTACAGAAATATTGGGTATTTTCTTAAAAATATTTATTCATGAATTTTATATGTTTATGTATAAATTAATATATTCCAAATATATACTTTCAAAATGATAAGTTAATTAAAATTTTATTATGATAATGCTCAATTTTTTCATCTCTACCCTGTTTTTTGGTCATATAATCATGTAGTCACCGTAAAAAGTTAAATTTTCCTAATTAAGATTTGAATGAGTTTATAGTGGGTTAAATTCATCAGAAAGTTTAAAATGAATCTAAAATATGTATATATGTAATTGTTTTGTTTATTTAGACTATAAAATACCTTATATTTAAATTTTGGGGGACTTGGAGCCACATTGTTTTTATGATATAAATATTATTTAATCTTATAAGTAATTCCAAGATTGATGCTCCCCTCAATTATAAAAGGGAACCGCCTATCTCTCTCCATAATAGATTTTGACAATTTTATCTTGAAAAATACCTACCCAAATAAATTACATACATCCATTCCTAGAAAATAGAGTCATTGGTTTTATCAAAAAATGATCCTAAGATGGATTAAAATACACACCTAAAAGTTTTTTGAAGATTAGATATTGTTCTTAATCGATACTTGTATTTTTATTTTTCCTTATAACTCCATAAAATCACATTTAAACTAGGTGAAGTAATAAAATAAGTATCTTACATATACTGATATGTTATTATATTAATTTTATATTTTCTATGCAACTCATATTTTATAAAATGGCTAATAAACCTATTGCTTATGTGTACAGTAGATTACTACAACGTGAACTGATGTAATCTATTTACCATCACTTCAAATCATGGGTATTTATTCTTATGGATTTATTTTAGATAGATTATATTCATGAAAAAATTAACATTCTTTTAATATTTTATATAATCTATTTTCTAATAATTCTATTTGTTGAATAATGATAACATCGTTTGTCCGTACATGTGGAATACCACCTCCATGAAGCGAAGTGAATAGATCTTTATCACAAAATAAAATTTATGACATATATAAATTTTTAGGGATATAGTATGATATTTATCACATAATCATCGCTCTGTAAAGATAAAATTATAATTCACTCCTTTCGATCATGATTGTTTAAAAATGGAAACATTACTCAGATCTACGTATAACCAACCGTTACACTGATTGTAATGTAGTTTAATCTTCATACCCTTATTTCTTGGTGATTTTTGAATCACAATTAAAGTAATAAATATTATTATTATTTAATTATTATTATTTTATACAAGATTTAGTAAAAACCCCATCGACCATAGTCAACTTACCAAATACATTTTGGATATATGAGCCAAATATCTTCAAACTGTATGACATGAAGGTAAATGGTTATTAAATTTTATATAACATAGTAACAAATAAAATAAATTGAAAAATAAATTCTAAAAAGGTTCCAATGAAAATAAATAAATAATATAAGATTATTTTTCAGACATATAAGGCCCGTAATTGATGATTCAGAGTCGAGTTTATTGAACTTTACGTTAAATGACATATTTTAAATATTTTTATTATTTATTTTATAAATATTTTTCTTTCATTTTTATATTATTAAAACCACATTATGGATGTATTCATATGGACATAAATGAATTATAAATAATTTTTTATGTCTCTTTGGACGTTAAATTTTATTTTTATAATTATTTTTTACTATATGTTTTTTAAAAGGACAAAGGAATATTATATTTTAACATTTTTGGTGTAAAAATATTTTCCCCATTTCCATAACCATTATTTTATTTTTTTAATTAATTTAAAATTTTCCATGTGTTCTTTTAATAGAAACCCTTCTTCCCTTTGGTTTGGTATTTTAGTTTTTAAAATGGTGTTCCAAATCGAAAGTTTATTTCAATATTAGAAAGTGGTTTTCATGTGTGTTAAAAAGAGTTTTTCAAGGGTCTTATCATGATAAGGTACAAGATTAAAATATCATATTCTTGATATAATACTTGAAAATTATCTATGATGAATATTTGAACCTAATATATATTATTCAAATGGGTGATCCTGATATATCTCTCTAATGCATTGGGTAATGTTCCTTATCTTCAATTGAATGTAGGAGGGAGTTAACCAATGTGGTTTCTCCAATAGATTAAAATGATATTCATTTGTTTATTTCATAAATCAACATTGGTTATGAATATAATTATATAATTTTACAATAATAGTTTATAGTTTTATGTTCTGTGTCTAAAATTTTTCTTTGAAAAAAATAGTTTTCCATATGGATATGATAAATTTTATATTCTCAAAGAATAACATGAAAACAATAATCTATTTATGATTTTTCATGATTTTCATCAAATTGATATTTCTCACATTTTTATCTCTTGTACTGATATTTTTATGCTAATCATAAATTTTTAAATTATTTTTATAGGGTTTTAGGTTGTGTAAGAACAATGAAGACGTCACACTTAAAGACATGAATATTATTCGTTAAAAAATAGGTTTCATTTTTCATATTTGTATTTGTGAGAAAGTGGAAATTGAGTAGACGTGTCCTCTTTCTAAAATATGATTTCTTCATATATGATTTATTGCCTAATTCTCTAAAACATTAAACTGTAAAGATCCTTGAAATGTTAAAATGTGAATTATAGTATAAAGACACAAGATTATGTAATTATTTATGGAATATTTCATACATTTGTTATCATAGGATAATTTTAGTTAACTTTTTGGGTTTGTATAATGTAAATAGGATACCATAGAGAGATTATACTTTATGTTTATGTTGAAATTATATATTATTTGAATATTACTATGTTGCTTCATCTAATCTATTTCTATTAAGAATGATTTTTGGTAGAGGAATCTTGGATGTTGAAGTGGGAAGGTATCAAAAGGAATTTAGCCTTCTAGACCAGCCTTCTAAAATTATTTGACTTGGAACTAAATATTTTTTTATAGTGACAGATCAATTGATATAAACTTTACATGGTGATAATATCCTTGTTAATGAGAATACAAATTTTCTATATTGGAACTTATAGATATTTGAACATTTAATAAAATAATATCCTCCACCATTTGGTGGAACATCAGATCCCAAGGTAGCCAATGGATAGATCAAGTCTCATGAAAAGGTATTTTAGTTATTGAGATATTCAGAATTGAAAAAGACAACTCTTTAAATTTCTAACTTATAAGTTTATGTTGATTGGTGGTGGTCTTTTCTCAAGAATAAAAAGAAAGGGATGAGTTTGATGATATAGAATGGGATAAATTCAAGATACATTTTATAGGGAAATATTTACCTTAGGTTATTCAACATAGAGTAGAGAATCAATTATTTGAATAAAGAAATTATTTTGAATGATATTAAGAGTAGGAAGATTGCTTCATGTGCTCTAGAGAACATACTTTACACGCTACCCATTTCTCAAAATTTTCAGTCAGTGGCTTCTCCACTATCCGCTCTTTGGGTGGCAGAGCATCCCCTGGTGACTTTGGAATATTTCCCTCCTAATGATGCTCTTCTGTGGATTTGGCCTAGTTTATGTGTCATTTTTCAGGTTATTAGTGGTCATTCAAGGATTCATTTAAAAGATTTTCATTGCACTCGCAACCGTCTTTCCCTGTGGCCTCCTTCCAAATTCTAGATGAATCTTCGAATAGAAATTATTTAGAGCTCGCCATTATATAGACATCTTTATAAGAATGCAGTAGGTATCCTTTACTAAGCTTTGGTGGCACGGTTCAGACTCAAAAATCCTCTATTGCAGGCCTTTTGAGGTTTTGTTGACTCTTCAGGGATGTTGTCTCCAACTCATGTTTCTTCCCTTAACTATAATTCTTTTTGTTTATTAATGGATTCCAAAAGTGGATTTTTCAGAGCCTGGTGATATTATATGTAAATATTTGGCATGAGGTGCTTCAGTCTATATCTGTGGGTGATGGAGATGCAGCATGGGAGGGAATATTTATTTTCTGTAGAGCGGATCTGCCTCTCAGGACTTCCCAACCCTTTTCACAATGTTTCTTTTCTTCATGCCATTGGAAATTCAGTTGGGTTTTTTAGTGTGAAGATGATCACACTCTTCAGATTGATGAATCAATAGTTGCATGGATATAAGTTTATATGAACATATCTCATCTTCTTCAAGATCGGATCAATCTCAATATGAATTATTCTTTCTCCTTAAAGTAATCTTAAAATTTTCTATCGCTGGCAGGTTCTGTTCATTCTATCACCTGTAATGTCACCCTCTTCTAGTTTTTAGGAATCATAAACAAAAGTATAGTGTTTGTCCAAATTTTTCTCCTAAAAAATGTTCCATGCCTCCCTCCTCCGGCTCACCTAGGAAGAGGTCTCTCCCTCTGAGAGATTCTAGTGGTTAGATGGCTATCTACAGTTCAGGTGTTCTTTATGACCCCTCCATTTTCAGACTAAGGAAGCCTCTTCCCCAGCTCTTACATCTATGGATTCCGTTATCTTGGACTAAGTGCATTTCTCACAACTATCCCTACTCCAATCAGAGTCTCATATGAATTTAGAGGTAGTCTCTTTCAATTTGATTCATGGTAAAGACCCAATCATATACTCTTAACCTTTTCAATATGATCAAAGCCCTTCCTATTAATGGATATCATTTTCTTACTCTATTCTCAAAAATTAATTCGTGTACTAGAATAACAACAACCTAGAGGATAGGATTTATTCTAAAAGTTTCCACATGACCCTATTTACATTGTGGTTCCTCTCATTTTTTCCTCTAAGGGGGTGTCTGATTCTTCTCATCCATGGAAACACAAAGGGGAATCCCCCACCAAGTCTCCTCTCAAGAATTAGAAGGAAACTTATTTAAAAACATCCTATACATATTCCCCCTCTTGTAGTACTGTTATTTTAAAACAAAAACAGAGTTCACACAATGTCTAAATTATGATCTCTTAAGACTGATCTCCTCCCCCCACCAAGTCTAAGAGGGACACTTTATCTGGGCCCCGTTATAGGCAAAAAACATTCTAATGATTACTTTTCTCTCTTGAAATTCTCCGGACCTGAGTTCAGAAGTTAAAAATGAATTCATTTCTACATAAGTCCAAAAGTACAGAATCTCTCAAACAGTGGTGTTAGAACCTAAACAAAGGTTCTCTAAAATCTCTATGTTCACTAAGAGAGTTAGGATATGGTTTCCTCTACATGATCACTCTCTCAACTCTTATATATGGATTTTTTGAAACATCTCTATCCCGATGGACTTGTTTTTTTGTCCATGGATCAACACATCACTTCAATGGTGTCTCTTAACTCATGCAGTTTCATAGTCTCTTTTGTTTATGGAAGTTGTGCAGTGGAAATTAAAATCTCTATATGGTAGGACCTGGAAGATTTTGATCGAGGGAATTCCTAATGGTTTATGGACAGAGACTTTCATATAATTTCCATACTGTAGGAGAACAAGGGTAGAGCCCCCTTCCCCCACTCTCTAAGAGAAGATTTTTTCAGCTTCACGGCTCGCAGAGGGATCATTAATCTGGGTTTTACTAGAGACCAATTCACTTAGTGTAACAACAAGAAAGGTAACCAACATACCTGGTGTCATCTGGACCGATTTATGGAAAATGGACATGCTATTTTTACATTCTACAAATCAAAGGCAATGAATCTTACATGTGGTATATGGGACCTTTCACCCCTTCTGGTTTCTATCTCGCACAACCAAGCAAGATAGGGCCGATTCTCATTCTCTCATCATTGGCCAGATCTTCCAGCTTACTAGAATACATTGGAGGAGTCCTGGGAAAATTTGGTTTAAGGTTCTCTATGAGTCAATATTAAAAATAAAATCCACCATCTAAAGGAGGACCTCAAGGTTTGGGTGTTTGTTCAATTTCCATGTTTTCAAGATATGGATAGGATACAAGTAGAAATTGATAATCTGGTAGCCTCACTAGAAGGGACATGACAATAAAAATTTTATGGAACTTTGGACTTGAGAAGTAAAATCTTGATGAAATTATTCTTAAACATGAACGTATGATCTATGAACAAGCCATATCAAGATGGCTTCATGAGGGATACCTCAATATAGTGTATTTGCAGGACTTCTTAAAACATCAATGAGGGGTCTCAAGACCCAATATTTTCTGCGATTACAGTTCCTATATATAAAATATAGAAGAAGTGGGTTCTTTTTCTTTCTCACATTTCAAGTATCTTCTTACAGGACACAACCCCCATATGTCTAGTGGTATCTAGAAGGTGTTGAGGTTATCTTAGAGGTGCTTTGATATATTGTCTCCAGTGTGGATAATTGTTTTTTGAAGCTATTACAAGTGATAAAAAAGTGGTGGGGGAGATGAGAAGACTCAATCCTAAATGTGCCTCAGGGCCTGATGGGTTTCTTGGTTCATTATTCAAATTGTCTTGGAACATGGTCTATCCTGATCTGACTAAGGCAGTGCAAGACTTTTTTTGAGGTGGCATTCTTCCGGGCATGGCTTGTGCATCATTGTTGGTTCTCATTCCTAAAGTCAAAGATCCCATGTCAATTCATCACTATAGACTGGTTAGTTTTTGAAACATAACATATATTGTTTTGTCTAGTGTCATTAACTCCCGTTTATCTTCCCATATAACATGCTTCAATTCTTTAAAGTGACATGGTATTGTGAGGGGTAGGTCGATCCATGTAGCAATCACGCTAGCCCAAGACCTGATTAGTGATATCAACCATAAATCTTGAGGTTATAACATGGCCATCAAGCTATAAATGGATAAATCATACAATAGAGTTGAGTGGATCTTTATCTTCAATGTCCTTATGAAAATGGGACTCTCTTCCTGATCTATAGACTTCATTTTTATGTGCTTCAATTACTATTGGCTTTTAGATTATTTTTTGTGGATAAGTCAGGGATTTTTTCAATTTATGTGTGTCCTGAGGCAAGTAGACAACCTATCTCTCTCCATTTTCATCATTGAACAAGATTTTATTAGCCGCATGATCAACATGGGCCTTTCCCGTAATGGTTTTCTTCCTTATAGATGTCGGTTTCACCATAAATAAATATCTCATATTATGTTTGCAGATGAATTGATAGTTTTTTAATGACTACTAATGTTCAACAAAGGGAATCAGAAAGATTATTTAGGATTATAGCAAGTTGAGTGGTCAACTTGTTAACAATTATAAGAGTAGTTTTTTCATCTCAAATATGTGTTCAAATGCTGGTTCTTGTTTTATTATCAGCACGATGAATATATATTGGTGGGTTTTTCCAAAGGAATATTTGGGCACCCCTATATCTCCAAAAAGGCCCAATATTATTCATTTTTATCAGATATTGAACTTAATTTCTAGTAGTATTATGAACTATAAAAATAGTTATTTACAATTCAGTGGAAGGATAACCCTTGTCAATAGTGTTCCAACTTCAATTATAGTACACGATTTGTTTGAAATTCAGATTCCCAAAGGGGTTATCTTTGACACTAATAGGATAATTTACTATTTTCTATGTAATTATCAAGTAGAAGGGAATCCCCATTGGATATCATAGGAGAGGATGGACAAACATGTTAGAGGGGGAGGAATAGAAGTTAAAATTTTGATGGTTTCATTGGAATGCATGCATGATATGCTTGTGTGGGAGGAGATTAAGGAATTGTTGTTGTGGGGGACATATATTAAAGAAAATCACGATGGATATCTGATCAAGGAAAGGGGTAATACTTCAAGAAACTATCCCATAGTCTCCTCTTTTGTTTAGTATTTTCATTGGTCAGTCACGCTGGATCATGGGCAGGGGGGACCTGTGCTTTTGGTTTTGCAAATGGAATGACACTATCACCGAGTTCTCGTTCTATCATATTCCAGACCTTTCCTTTATGGATGCCAATATGCATCAATGAATCATCAACACCATAATCACTCTATATCGATGTGGAGTATTTGATTCCATTGATTCCAACTTGGATCATGATAGATGCATTTTCACAGGTTTGGGTTCAGGTTCTTAAACTATAAAAGATTATCATACAATGATGGTTCTAGGAGGGAATGGTGACATTTGGGGGGAAGTGGTTTAGAGGAAGTAAGTTATAGTGAAAGTAATATTTCTATCATGGAGAATTAGGAACCATGATTTGGATATAGATGATAATGTTCAATGCATAGGAATCTAGTTGGCTTCAGGCTCCGCATGTTGTAGGTAGAGAAAAGATGAATCAGTGGATCATTTATTCTTCGATAGTGACTGGGACTAAGACATATAAAAGTAATTTTGGTATTTCACTGGTTTCTTGATTCTGTATCTCTTAGTTCACAACTGTAACACCCAAAGATTTAATAGTAAGTTATTTTCTTTAAATCACTTCAATAGCTTGTGCTACACGTAGCACTGAGTTCGAGCGCACCACAACTTACCAAAATAGCCGTTCAAAAGTTGTTATGAATATTATTAACTGAATTTTGAATTTATTATAATCCATATAATTTTAGAACACATATTATGTGTTTCTTAGAAATAATATAAGAACAAATTCAATTTTTTAGATAAAAAAAGCATTTTTCAAAAAATACAATTTTACAGTCTTTTAATGGAAAACCCTTTTTAAAACCAACATTTGACACTTTTATATATTAAATTTAATGAAATTAAATTCTTCATTAAAATAAGGTCATAAATATTTATTTTGGATAAATTTTTTGTCCTTTTCTGATAACATTCATATTTTGATGAATACAGAAAAATACTAAATTTTAGTTGAAAAAAAGTTTTTTAATTAAAAAAATTAATTGTGTTAAATTTTTTATTTGAATGGTTCAGAAGTATAATTAGATTATATTTTTATAATGTAATATATTCTAGGTCTTTAGGAGTAATTTAAAATTTAAATTTGATATAAACATGTGTCAATATTTTGATTGTTTTTACTTTTGAAAAACCTCCTTTTCAGTTTTGACAAAGAAAATTAATTTTAAATTAATTAATGAAACTTCTATGTTTTTAATTTGGTAAAATAGAATTCATTTTTTAATTCGGAATATCAAAAGTAGTTTAGGGTAAATTTTTGTTATTTTTCTGAAAACATTCATTTTTTTTGATGAATAGTGAAAACACTACGTTACAGTTTAAAACTAAATTTTTATTTAAATAATTATTTATTTTATTTAAATTTATTTTAGTCAAAATAGATATATAATACTTATATAAGTTCAATGTAATTCATTGGATTCATTTTGTAATAAAATTTCATGTGTAAAATTTTATTGAACTTTTTACCGCCATTTACCCACCTCCTAGAAGCATTTTAAAATTTGCATTAAACTTAATTTTACCCCTTATATGAGTTGAATTTCAAAAATCTGAGAGAAAAAGTTAATATCAGTAAGTAAAATTTGGTTCAATAAGATCAAAATAATTTTTGGTTAATAGTAACGTTTTTCCCGAATGGCCCGAAGGCCTTCATTTTTTTTGATTTTTATAACCCCCCTTACAAGGGATGAGGGGGAACCCTTACAAGGCCCGTAGGCTCCGATATTACAAGGCCCATAGGGTTAAGAGATTAAATGACCCGAAGGTCTTAGGGAATTCAACCAGAATATCTACAAGGAACTGCCCCTCCCCAACATTAGCGTTATGATAGTAGCTCTCCACCTTTGCGTCATGTGAATAGTAACTTTTGAATTTTATTTACCACAGTTAAAATAAAATAGTGCAATTAAGGGTAAAAATGATATCATAATTATCCTAACACATGTCATAATTCTATTGGATAATTATAATTTGACCAAAAAAACCATAGGAATAAAATATCATCCTCTTGGTACACATGGATTAGATTAGGACATTTATTATTATTTTATTTAAAGAAGAGTTAAAAGAGTAAAAATAAATGTTTAATAACTAATCCATTTTTAATATAACCTTATACAGAAGATAAACTCGGCTAATAATATTCATTAGAAATATAATACTATTTTCTACATAATGGTATTTTATTTATAATTTTTAGACATTAAATAATTAAATTTATTTATGACACAATAATGATGCAGTAATTACCTTATTAATGAAAGGTAAAAATAATTGATATTATATATATCCAAATAAATATAATTTGAGACTTGTAATTAATTTAAATAATTTTATAGGTCAATATGACATGTTAGGGTTGATTAAATGAATTTATTTCAATGTAATAATGATGTTATGAATTTAACAAAAAACAAAATACCAAATAATGTCAAAACTGACCTAAATTAGTTTTTAAAACAAATATTATATTACTAATTGATGTTATATCCCAAAAAAACTATGGTCTGGCCATAAGATTTATATAATGATAGGTATATCATTAAATAACCACTTGAGGTTCTCTTGGAAGTTTATAGTATGTTTATTAACAATATAATATAAAAATAAAAAGAGACATGGTAAATGTCAATCTATTTAACTAAGAGTTAAATCTAAAAGATAAGGTTAATATGGTGACCTAAACATATCTAAAACCTATTTTTTGAAAGGTTTTCCGACCCATCCTTACCTTATCCTCTAAATTAATCATTTTGGAGCTATTAGAAACCGAAAATTATTTTATTATAAAATAATATTTTAAGCTTTTCCTAAAGCGACCCTCACCTTTCTTAAAAAAGGGAAATTCCCCTTATGTCAAATTCACACCCTCAAAGCCATTTTTCTCAGAAAAACCCTACGAAAATATCCTATAAAATCTCTTACCTTCATCCTACAGGCCTTACTTTATTCATAAATCCATCATAATGATCCCTTTTTATTAAATCAAAAGGAATAACCCGAAGAAGAGGTAAATATTTCATCACCTCTTTCAAGTTCTTTTCTTCTTCCACTCCCTCTTATTTTTTTGTTTCCATTATAAAATAATAAATCTAATATATTATATATACTATGATGTTATTATAAATATGGTAAAACCGTATTCATTATTTTATCCATCATATAAATGACAAAGTCACCATACGTGCGTACGTATAGATTATTGTCTCCACATCGGGGTGTAGTTTGTTATTCAAAAACTTCATCATTTTGATGGGTATAATAATTAGTATAAATTATTTACATAATAAATATAAAATTATAATTTTCATGTATATAATATATAAAATCCAATTATATATTATTTTAATATCAGAAGAACGATATTTTCGCTCGTGCGTACGTACATATTACCATCTCCACGAACACGATTAGATTCATTCCCCATCGTATCCTTTCAAGACTAATTTTCATTCGATGATTAAAAATAATTTTTAACGACTTACTATCATTCTGAATAAGAATAAGATTCATATTATCCTTAACAAACATTACTAATGTAACAAAGCATATAAAGGAAAACGAATCAGTTAACACCCGAAAAGATGATACAACTAAAATATCGTTAACAAAGCAATATTAGAAGATCATATATGATATAATATTTACGTATATATTTCTGGTATAATTGAATGACAATAATTTAAATATTATACTAGAGGTTAATGTTCCCTTGACGAAGAAAAAATACAAGGTAACGAGTTTCTTATCTCACTTTTAAATCTGTTATATTTCCATTGTTCACCACTTATTTATTACATGTGGTGTATTCTGTACTTCCAATTGATATATATTATCATGATTCTCTTTATATTAAAAGTATATTGTGATTAATTTTTTGGTTATTATCTTTTGGTCATTTGACTCGATTGATTACAAAATGGTAAGGGGTTTTCATCTCACTTCCTATTCCCATGATATTCATGATATATTTTCCCCTACTACCTTTTATGTGGTGTATGTACTACCCATGATTGTATTGTTTGTGTAATATAGTTTAATTTATGGGTATTTAAATCGTCATTGGATGATACTTCATTCATGGGGCGTATGTTTCGTAAGTTACCAAGGGAATTTCAAATTTTAATTTTCACTCATTCGGTTTTACGCAAACTTCATTGATTAATTTACCCAAATATTATGTGTGAAATCACTATTTATTTATTTATGTAGTAATTTCCAACTCTCCTTTGTGTGGATATACTTTTTATACACATAATCAATAAATTTATAAATTCTCAAGTCATCGATATAAACATTATAAGAGTAATTTTAAATCAATTTTCATTTATTGAGTTAAAGATCCAAGTCACTGGTGTTGTTTTTACATGAATACATGTGAATATCTTCTGATTGATTTACACTTAATATCCAATAATATTGAGTGTATTTATATTCTTCACACTTGAAAATGTCCTTGATTTATCCTTAACCTAAGGATACAGTCTTTATAAAGGAATTCATCTCATCTTATATTCCATTGTGGCTTCCTTATTGTTACATTCCATTTAACTTTTATTAGGTGTATATACTGTACTTTGATATAGTATATCTTGAATCCCCTTATTATCATGATATTATAATGTTTTTATTACCTCAATTACTTTTATTCAAGTGTCTCTCCTTCGGTTAATAACTCTATCTAAAATATCATTTTAAATGTTTTTAAAATTTATTCTTCTAAATCATTCTTATTAATGTCTATGTTTAAAAAATGGTATTAAGATTTTATTTATATGGACATTAATGTTTGAAAATTAATATTCCTTTTAAAAGATTCAAAGTGGCATGGGACACTTTGATTCAAAAATTTATTTTAAATGTCTTCTTGAAAAATAGTGTGACTTAAAATGTTTTAAAGAAAAAGGGGGATATTTCTATCAAATAGTTTTGATGATTATTTTCATCAATGTCAATATCCATCATTATTCTCGATTGATGTTGATTTATTAAAATTAAATCTTCAATATTATTTTTAATGATTTATTTTTGATTTTGGATGTGTTATTTTTATACCATTCATGGTTTATAGATAAAGTATTGACATTTTGTATGGTAGTTTTAATACGAATGGTTATGTTGTGTTTAAACCTTTTATTATGAGGAATGCATTAGACTTAGTAAGTGATGGGTGGATCCTGCTATAGCTCCTCAATGCATCAGTAGGTCTAATGAGAAAAACTAGTGTCTTGGCATAAGGCCTTGAAAAAAATATTATTTGTAGTCTTGGCATAAGACCTTGACTGTGTGGTTATGAAGTCTACCATTATGCATTCCATTATTATGAAAGTTTCTATTGATATTTCATGTGATTATTTTACTAGTAGAATATCCACATGAATATGTAAATGACATTATTTGATTTTATCTTTTCCATATTATGCTGAATTTCATGTTTAAATGGATTTTGTTTTAGTGTTATACATTTCCATAAATGTTTATGCTTATTTATGAACGTTTCGGCTATATTGTTATCCTTACTGAGCATCTGAGGACACCCATTTCTATGTTTTATTTTTCCTAGGATGCAATGAAGTTTATTATAACTGACCTATAAGGATATTATAAGGGATATTATTGTGGCCTATGGAGACTATGTTGTTGTTTTTTATTTTATAATGTAATGAAAAACTTTTGAGTGTATCTAGTACTTACATGGATACTAAACTGATCGGTCTATCAGGACATGATTCCGTGTATCATGCCAATGTTATATAATAATGCATAGACTCTGGGTAACTGGGGTTGGGGTGTTACAAAAACATCCTTGATCATTGGTTTCATAGTGCAGATGTTGCAGGTCCTAAAAAGAGAATGAGGTCCATCATCCCACTAGCAGGTTATTGGTGTATTTGGAAGGCTCAAAATTCCGGATTTTATGAGTAGATTAGTAGTTAGACCGTGGAAGTGGTCACCCACCCAAATTTATTTCTAGTTCTATAACATTTTTTGATGGATTATAGGGATTCACCTACCCTCAGGACACTTTGTTCTACTACCTTGACCTCTATGGTAAATAGTCCCTAGGGTAACTAGGTGTGCTGGAAACCTCATTTTATGGGTCTCAAACTATTCTCAGATGGTTTTTGTATCTCAACCATGATTACTAGGTGGAAGTTCATGACAACCAAGACTCACTCATTATTTTATTTAGTTATTTCATAGGATGAGGAAAATCTCTTCATGTTTATGATATGGCTCTTCTCAATGGTTTGTAGATTTTTTACCAAAAGAAGATTCCATGAGCTATAGTGGACCCAGAATCCATCATCCACATTGAGTATCTGAATGGTGATGGAAAGATTCCCCAGTCCATTGCTTATACTATCAGAAAGTGAAGAGGTCTTTTAAATATCCAGAATAATATTCTTTATACTCGGAGAGAAGGTAATAAGGTAGTGAATTTTCTAGCCTCTACAATATCAAATTATAATGGAACCACAATATTCTGTCATTTAAACTATTTCCCCCCTTATAGGCTTAATCATGTTTGGGAGGATTTTCTTATACTTCATTATTTTAGGCCACCATTGCCTTGTTCTTGCATATTTTTCTTTTCATATTTATATAGATAAAATTTCACAACGATGAAGTCCAAAGGAAAAAGATGATGATTCAGTAGCTACATGAAAAGTTTTTTACTATATTGGCGTACAAAATTTTATTTGGTCTCTTGATAGTAAAGTTAATATATTTTTCCAAGTATTGAAACAAAATTTATGAAGAGATTTATTTTCCTAAGAAATTAAAAATTAAGTTAAATTTATTCATTGTGCTATGAAAATTGAGGTGGTGTTTTCTAAGACTTATATTTCATAAGATTAAAATAGTTAGGATTGGTCAAGGACACTATAAATTCGGAACCATTCAAAAAATAAATCTAGAGGTAATACACACATATGTTTATAGTGAGGTAAATGTTTTTTGAGGAATGTTTTATAGGATCTGGAAACTATTAACGATGTGATCAGTTTTGTCATATGTTAAAATATTGTATAGAAAAGAGTCTTGGATAGTCCCATATTGAGAAACTAAATTCCTACCAAATATGGTCTCTTTTAATTGATACAAGTTGTTGAATAATTCAGATGTGTGTTCAGAGTTAGGTAAAATAGGTAGAAATCATCATGATTAAAAGAATAATGGTATATAAAAATAATTTTTTACTTCTATGATTGATTTTGGGGCACATAATGATGTGTTGAAATGTATGTTAAATTTTTATTGAAATATTCTGATACTATGGTTTAATTTGGATACTCAAATACATTTATTTCAAATAATTTTTCAAGTAAAATAGTAATATCACATCATTAAAAGAAGGTAGAAATTTTAGTGGAAAATATGGGTGGAAATAATAAAGAAACTATGATTTATAGGAATATTCATATTTTTATTAATGGGATGGTCTTTCCTATAAATCTTTTGAGCATCCCATAATAGAGTTTGATTTTATTCTTAATATGGATTGGGTTTTAGTTTATCATGCTAAATTATATTTATCAGTTAATAATTTCATATTAAATGAATAATATATTATATGGAATAACAATAAACATAGAAATTAATTATACATGGAAGTGAATGTCAGAACCCTCATGTTGTTGAGGAGAAAGAAATTGTTTATATTAATGATTTTTTAGTAGATATTGAATATATGGAAGTATTTAAGAATACTTTTCTTGGTTTAATTCCCGATCAAGTGGTTGAGTTTAGAATTGACATTGTGATTTAATAAAAAAAATTTAAATCCCCCTTGTCGAATAGAAAAAGTAGAAATTTCAGAATTAAATTAGTTTCCTATGTTTCTAAATTTGGTCTAATTCATCCAAGAACATAAACATTGGGTGGCCCAATTTTATTTATTAAAAATTAATATGATTTAGTGATACTTTTTATTTATTATAAAGCCCCGAATAAAATCACTGTAAAAAACAAGTATCCATTGCCTCATATTGATGATTTTTTTGATTAGCACTAGGGAGAATCATATTTGTTTGATGATTGATATCAGGTATATGTATCATCCATTGGAGGTGAAGGAGTAAAATATTCTAATAAAAAATCATAATAGATTCATACATTATGATTTTTTGGTAATTCTCTTTGCTTTATCTCATTCACAAGTTTTCTTTTTTAGATCTTGTAAATAGAGTTTTCCATGACTATTTATATATGTTTATGGTTGTGTTTATTTATTATTTATTGGAATATTGTAAAATTATCAAGGATCCTCAAAAACAAATAAATACTATTTTTTGAACCTTAAAAAAAATCCTATAGGGGATGTTTAGTAATTGTGAATTTTTATTGTAATAAATTTCATTCTCTGAGAATATGTTTTTGTCAATATGGCATAAATATTTACTATTCAAATATTAAAGATGTAGAAGAATGGTCAATACCTAAAAACATAAAAAATATTCATATTATATTTTTATTACTTGTTTACTACCATTGATTTAATTAAATCATTTCCCAGTTATCTAGCACACTATATATGTGAGCTGAAAAACGAGTTAAATTAATCTAGATAAAATAGTGTATTGATTTCTTCAATGAATATAAATGAATATTAGTGAATTATATAGTTTTTTCATACCCTTTAAACATGTTGAATTTTTAATCTACAATGATGCCTCATTTAAGAGTCCTGGTTGTTTTCTATTACAGAATGATCAGGTAATAACTTTTTCTAAATTAAAAATAAAACCACATTAGTTAAATTATCCACACATGATCTAAAATTATCTACTATGGTTTTTATTTTAAAAAAAAGTGGAAGAAATTATATAAATAGTGTGTGATGTATATACTCAACATAAAATTTTGTCATATATATTCAATAAAAAATAATTTAACATGAGGTAGATAAGATCACTAAATCAAATTATGGATTATGATTTCATAATTTTTTAATTTTCAATAAATGAAAAAAAATTAGCACATTATTTGTGTAATAATGAAATGTTATCACTGAAAATTATATTTTTGGAACATGATACTTTAGTAAATTATTTAATTAATATTATATTAAATAATTTTTTTTGTAAATTTCTATATTTTTATCAGGTTTTAAGTGTAATAGATGTTGTTAGAGAAAATTAATCATGTTCAGAAGGAGGAATGTTTTTAAAGGAAAGGTGCAATGAGTAAATAAATGTATGTGAACTTAATTTCAAATTTAAAAGGAAGGTTTTTTTAGAAATAGAGAGCGATAATGTGTGACTTGTAACTCCCAACTGAAAGGGAAATTGTGGATTAAATCACATCGTTCTATTTTACAATGAAAAGTTTGAATTTTCAATAGGTTAATGTTAAATGATATTTAATTTTTGAGATGATTTAGAATTTTATATTTACATTGTGTAAATGAAAAAATTTATCCATGGGTTTCACGGCAGGATTACCTAATATATATTGATGTAATCAATAAATTTATGTTATTTTTTTAGAAATCTAAATATTCTTTTCTACTTCTGATTCAAGACTATATTTTAGGTCATCTTTCTGAATGACGTCTCAAGGAGATAATCGTGTTATATAGTGCTCCTATGACAATTATATATGATAATGATCTCATGATAATGTCTAATTTTTCTAAATCCTTCCAGAAGTCATTTGCCATTGAATTGAATTTTAGAACATATTTTTATCTTCAATAGGATGAATAGTTAGAGAGAGTGATTCTAACCCATTAAGACAAGATTTGTTCTTGTATAGTAGATAACCAATGTATTTGATATCAAAAAATTACAATAATTGAATATTATTATAGAAATAGTTTTCATTATAGTATATAGATGGTACGGTTTTGGCCCTTACATGGATGATGGAGTCATACTACATCTTTTTTAGATTATTTTGATGAAAAAAAATTTATGGGAATTTTTTTTTTAAATAAATGTTCCAAAAGGAGAAGATGATTCAATATAAAATGAGGAAATACCATAGTGGGTAGAAAAGTTATATGGATAACCAGAGGAAAGATATTTTTTTGGTCAGTGTACATGTTTTTCTTAAAGTATATCCATGGAAAAGAGTTATGTGTTTTGGTAAAATTGGAAGGTTAAGTATGTGGTTAATTAGAACATATAAGATGATAGAAAATATGATATTAGTTACCAACTAAACTTCCTTTACTATGAGTTTATCTGTGGTACATTCCATATTTCATGTTTCACTATTTAGAAAATATGTGTTGGATATATCTCATGTGTTAAAACCTAACATAGTTTAGTTGGAAGAAAAAACATATTATTAAGAATAATAAATACAGAATATTAACTATAATCAGAAATTATATCAGATTAATATATTTCATTAATTTATTTTTTTTATGGAAAACTATATTCCGGGGGAAGAAACATGGGAATCAGAAGATTCTATGGATGAAAAATATCCCCACATGATTAAGTAATGAATGAAATTGCGAGGGTGTAATTTACATAAGGGGGACATGGTAAAATCACTTTTAATTTTAATATTTAATTTCACACCTTTATATTATTCCTAGATAACATATTATATAGTTATATTCACTATATTAATATTAAGTAATTTTTTCAATCAAAAGGGAAATAGTTTTATTATTTCTAATTTCTTTTCATGTAATTTTTCATTTTATATTAAATATTTATTTATAAATTATAGAACTTTATTATTACAAAATGTGATTTTTTTCAAAATAAAAATATCAAATTTATCTTATGGCAGTTTTTGGCATTTTTTTAATAAGATTGATTTTCATAGAATTGTGGAAAAAATGTTTTTTTGTTGAGAACTATCCTTTTATTTTAAGTATTCACAGGGTCTCTTTATATTTTATATTTTCATTAAGATTTAATTATTTAATATTTATTAAATTTAAAATGGAATGTTTTATTTGAATCAACATTATTTTTTAATTTTTTTAAAATATTTTTTTACATAAAAGAATTTCTTTTTGAAAAACCATTTTTCATCACGATTTTTGGGGATAATTTTAAATTAAATTCCATATATTATGGGAATTAAATTTGATAAAATAGATTCACTATTTTTAAACATCATAATTTATATAATTTTATATGATAAATTTGTTTTTTTATAATGAAATGTAAAAATATTAAAAATATGTTACAATAGATACGGTTAAAATAGATTTACTAGTGGATTAAAGTAAAAGGATAGGGGTTAAAATTAAAAAAAAGTTACTTTATCCTATTGGAGGTGTTTTTTTCAAAAATATATATTTTTTTGAGGTAAATAATTTATTTTAAATCATAACTTTTAATTTTCAAACCCATGTTTGACTATTGAGAGGATAAGTTATTTTCTTTCAATTTAAAATGTTTATATGGTGTTTTAATTTAATGACATAGTTGGAAGACGAAATTCAGTTTTTTTTAAAAAATGTTTGAATACCCTAGTATTTTTATTTAACCAAAAATATTCATGGAGGCCAATTTTTTACATTAATTTATGTTTCAATGATTTTTCACATAATTAAGGTTTTTTCTTATGAAAAGTTTTTCAAGAATTTTTTGTTCTTATATTAAATGTTATTTATTCCACATATATATTTCAAACTGATGGAATTTATTAAAAATTTATAATCATTATATTCTTTATTGATCATAATTATCTATTTATTTTTTGTAATATAATTATGTTTTTAGGGTAAAAATTTAAATTATCTATGTTATGGTTAAAAGGATATTAATGTTTTTTAAATTGATGAGAAGGATTAAAATATATCTAGAAACATTCTAAATAAGATTATTTGAGTTTATTAAGACCATACATACCATATATGTGATTTTTTGGTGCCTTTTCTCCTTCTTATTTTGATCATGATATAAATTTTATTTAATCTTTTATGTAATTACAATATTTCTGCTCCCTTCCCTTATAAGTTTCCTTGTTTTTCACTCTTAATCACACATTGTAGCACTAAATATCTACCAATAAATTCAAAAATAAATTACATAAACTCTATATTGTGTCCCAAAGACCCTATATTGATAAAAATTATTGACTAGAAAGATTTATATATAAATATAAAGGGAGTTTTTTTGGAATAACTAGTATAGTTCTTAAATGAGCATTTTCATTTTACTTATTATTGTGCCTTCTTTAAATATACAATAAAAATTATTAAGAAATAAAATAAGTATATTAAATAAAATTATATGTTATTATTTCAATTTAATAACCTATATCTATTTATTCTTTCATCTAAAGTTAAATGAAACTGTCGTTTTTTTGTACGTTAGACTTTCACATCATAAACCAATGCTATTTGTTTTCCCTTCCCACCTATCATGGATGTTTATTATAAAAATTTTTATTAATATGTATGATATTAATGAAACAATTATAATTTTTTAAATATAGTATATAATTTATTTTTTTACTATCCCATCCATTGAAAAATGACATCTTCATTCAATCATATGTGTGAAATAACACCTCAAAAAAGTGATTTCATTCATTTTTCTTCACCATATCACATGGATGACATATGTATGTTTTTTTAAAGAGTTAATATGATGTTTATGATTCTATATTTTTTAAATATAAAATAATACTAAAATTATTTCCATCAAAATTATTGAAAAATGGAAACATTAATCATACGTACGTATGACCTACCGTCTCCATGATTATAGTGCAGTTAAATTTTTACCAATATATTTCAGGGTTGTTTTTTAATGTATAATTAATGTACAAAAAATTATAATAATTTCATTATAATTATTAATTTTATTTTTTAATAAATACCACATTAACCATAGTCAACTTACTATAGTCATTTTCAACATATGATTCGAATATCATCCAAACATCTGATGTGAACTTAAGTGATTAATTACTTATACATATCTTGGTAATCAAGGAAATAAATGAAAGAATAGACATTAAAATGGTTATTAAGAAAATAATTAATTAACATAAGTTTATAATTCTATAATTTAAGGATTTTACATGATGTTTATGACTTGATGTAAGGGGCACATTACTATAAAACCCCCATTTTAAATATTTTCATGTTTTATTTTGTAAATATTTTACTTCCATTACTATAATTTTAAAATTATTTTATAGACGTATTTATACAAAAGAAAAATATTTATAAATGAAATTTTTGTTTAGTTTTTACTTTCTTTCAATGTTTTTCTAAAGGAATATTTTTATAGACCATTTTAATAAAAAATAAAAAAGAATGCTCTATTTTATTGTATATGGTTTAAACAGGTTTTCTCTCCACCAAAACCATTATTTAATTTTTATTAATTTTTAATATTCCATGTTCAATTTAAATAAAAATCATTATTACTTGTATTCTAGGTATTTTAGTTTTGAAAATTGTTTTTTAAAAGGAAAGGGTGTTTCGATATTTGAAAATGATTTTCACATGGGTTCAAATGTGTTTTTAAAGGGTTTCGTGATAAAATTGTTCATGATTTGAAAATTTTATTCATGATATGCTACCTGATAATTATACATTATTAATGGGTTAGACCAATATTTATATTATGAATTTATGAGCCTAATACATCTTATTATAATGAGTGATCCCAATACAACTTATACTGATCAGTGAGAATAACAGAAATTATATAAATATGAGAGCCTGATATATATCTCGAATATTTTGGATAATGTTCCTTACCTTTGAAAGAAATAAGGATAGAGTGAGAAAATGTATTTTCTATAATGGATTTAACTAGGATGTAGTTATTTCTTGAATTAGTGAAGACAAGTTATGAATATGATGCTCTGAGTTGCCTATAGGGGGTTTTAGTTGCTTTCTACATGGTGTAAAGGTTTTATTTTTTATTTTTACAATGTTGATATGATTTTAATTTTATTCTTAAATAATAATGTGTAAACAGTAATAATTTATTGGTTGTCATGATTTTCACTAGACTAATATATTTATTTATTTATGTCTTTATTTATTTTCTTGTTCTCATCCCATGCTTTTTAATTTTTTTCGCTCGTTTTAAAGATATATAATAATAAATAATAAGTCATGTTTAAATTCATGAATAATTTTCTTGACAAGAAGACATGTTTCATTTTAATATATTTATATTTTGGTAAAAATGTATACCGATTAAAAGTATCAGATTTGTAATATATCATTTCTAATATAAGTGTTATGACCAAATTCTCATAAAATCTAAACCATAAGGATCCTAAAATCTATTAAAATGAATTCAAATAAAAAGAAAATATATTATGTAATGTTTTATGTTAAATTACTTATATGGTTTTTTGATATGATAAATTTAGAAATGAATATTGTTATCAGAAGAAGAGGTGATGTAAAAATTAAATGCAAGATAAGGAACAAGTCGATAGTAATTAATGATTCACTAGAAGGATAAGAAATAGAATGATCATTACAGATAAAGAATAATTCTTCCCTAAAAATTAGAAATTTAATGAAGAAGTAATTATAATGTTTTGGAACGTTATTGATCTTCTTGAAAATCATAAAATACATCATTTAGTTTTGAATAAGGTAAGGAAACATAGGCTATAATATGTTAAATCATTAATTGGTTTCATTCTTGCCTCAAACACTCTATACATGTGGGAAATGAAAAACCTAAATAAATATAGTTATACAACGAATGAAATTGAAGATTAATTTCGTAAAAAATAATGACTATTTATAGGGAATGAAACTTTTCAATTTGAATGTTACAAAATATAAGAAAATTTTGTTTGAGATTGAAGAGAAACTTATTAAATGGAAGAGGAATTTAACAAGACATAATATAGGTTTGTTTAAGATGAATATACTCTTTAAAAATAAGGCATGATGAAAAAATCTATTTAAACAAATAATGATTCCCAATAAAATTTTTATAATTATAGTACAATGATCCATGAAAAATATAAATTTGTGAATCTTGGGAATATTAAATCCATCCGGTCTAACAATATAGTGTATAATGGAAAATATGGAAAATATTGGGTTTTAGCATATATGATAATACTACTAGTATATCAAATGGAGTTGTAGAAATATCAGGATGAGAAATTTACGTATGTAAAAAGGGAAACTAAGAAACTACCTAGATAATAAGAATATTCTCATAGAATGATTGATCACTTTCATCGAAGATCAAGTTTCAAAGGCTATTTTATGCACCATCAAACCTTTTGGAACAAATTTTATTTGTTATTGTATAAAAAGTCACTACCTTTGAGTAGTAATGAGTTAATAGGAAGAAAAAATGGAATGAAAATAAGTAGTTCCATGAAAATGAGAAACATAATTTGGAAAAATAATTTTTTGATTAATGTAAGAAAAATTCTACATTATAGATACCTAAGACCCGTAGTTCTAGTTTTGATTTAAAAAAACATAACTTACAACACTAAATTTGTTATATATGGAATATTTCATTTAATTTCTCACATTTACAATACAAGGAAATTTTTTAGATTTTTAAATATTTAAGGAAAATCATAAACTACTATATCTCAAGTATTTATAAAAAATGGAAAATTTGTTCCATTATATAAGAAGATAATAAATACATAATTACTCTTTCACATAACTAATAATATATTCACATAAGATAATCTCTTATTACTATCATACTAAATTCTATCTTTCAAATCATATGGAAATAGAAACACAAGAAAAAATGAGCTAAAATTCTCAGAAGGGTAAACATAATAATAATTCATAACATGAGAGACACATGACATTACATAAATCATAATAAGTATGATAATAAGAGTATAATAATTAAATAAAGAGATGATATAATGTGTAGATTGATTAATAATGATCATAAATAATATAATTACATCATATGGATATGGCAATAATATATAAATTAAATCATAATAATAAGACAAGTATCTAGACCTTTTCAGCATAACATAGTTTTCTGGGATAACTGCTAAAAATATATTTTTAGAAATGATCATTACTTATACATCATGATATCTCATGAAATGAAAACATTACCCAGTGCAATAGGGGGTTATATATTCCAGGGTCCACCCCTCACAAAAATAAAAAACACACATATTCATGCCACATGAGTTCAATAAACATATCGTAACAACCTAAGGAAATAAAATGGGTTTCATATCCTATCCAAGTGGTTCCCTATGGAAGAATTCCTGAGTTTTTCAATAAACATAAAAATATTGACCCATAAAAATTAAATGGGTATCCAATGAATTTTAGCATCATTATAGGTAAATACCACTCAATAAATATGATTAAACATATGTTATTTAATACTTACAGAAAATAGATATAATTTTTCGATAAAAATTTCTCCAATCAGTCAATGTATCTCTCATTTGGTGAGAACCATTAAATCAAGTAATAAAATATAGGTAATTCATATAAGAAAAGAACTGGAAGAGAATCATGCCTATACAAGTGTATTATTTGAAAAGATATAAGTAGTTTTGTTTCATACCATTGACGTAAAAGATAATTTCATAAGCCATTATTTGATTAAAGTGGATGTTATAATGTGGATAATAACCTAGATAAAGAATATAAAAAATAAGACGAAAAATCAATGATAAATATAATTTAAAAAAGAATAATTTCAATTGAAATTCAAAAAAAATTAAATGGAATATTTTATTAATCTAGGGAATAACTTTAATTTTTTTGAATAAAAGAAATAGTAGAGAGGAACAATCTTAGAAAACAATAAAGGTGGTGAAAATATCCATTCACATGGAAAAAATGTAAAAGTGACTCCTTTGGTCAAAAAGGAACCATATGGAATAATTTATGAGATTTATTATTTTTTGAAAATCTAGGTATTTGATCAATATTATTTTTATAAAATTTAAAAATAAAAATTTTTGGTACATTTTTAAGAATTACTTTATTAAAAGACATTTTTAAAATATAATCATGATGAAAATGTCTAATGTTTACATAATCTATTTAGTGAAACCCACATCATAAAAAGGGATGTTAAAATATTTTGTTGATATGTTTCTAATATAAGTATTAATTTCACTTGTAATATTATATAAAATACTTTCAGTATATAAAACATGGATATGGAAGAAAAAGAGTTGTGTTTATAGGTTAGGGATCAGTACTTTAGATTATGAATTTTATAAGGGAACATGATACCACATATAGATTTATTTTTATTAATGGGATTAGTTTTCTCAATGACAAAAAAATAAATCATATTTAAAAGGAAACACTAGGAGAAAGGAGACTTGTATGATCAATGTTAAAAATTAATTTCATGACTCATGGAAAAATATAATTAGTTGAGACTACAATAAGCTTTTTAACAAAAAAAATGATGTATAAAAAGATTAAAAATGATCTTATAATAGTATGAATAAAATATATTTCATGATAGAAAAATAAACCATATAAACTATACAAATTTAAATTGGTACATAAAATAAAACGTGTATCGATGAAGGGATTTTGAGGAAAAAATAATTTTCCTTATTTCCCAATTGTTTTTATCACACAATAACATATTATAAATATCTTTAAAAATATTTCTAATATATATCATAACCTAATTGATGTCTATAAACATTTTATGAAATTACTTTATAATCATTTAGTATGAATATTGGGATTCATTTTAGATTTATTTTTATCATAGTGATTCAACACTTATAATTGCCTTGCACGTGTTTTGTAAGATTAACATTGATAATTGATCTTTGAAAAAAAATTAATCAGTTAAAGACTAAGTATTGTTATATAAAATATATCCCATGATGACTTATAATATTCAACTTTCTTCAAAAGATAATTTTATGTATAACTCTTATAAATGATGTCGAAGACAAACTTGTTTTGGTTGTTATTAATGAAAAACGATGATAAATATTTTACATTTGTAGATATTAATATTATAACTCTATAATATTTGAAAAATATTTATTATATTATTATTATATTTAATTAACAATATGTAACATTCCATAATCATTCACTATATATACATTACAATATCCTTTAAGTAGGTGGTAACTCCAAATAAAAACAAAAAAACCGCATCATAATGACCAAATGAAGAAGAGAGTACTATCAAAATGTATTAATGTAAAAATTCAAAATCCTATAAATTTAATAAATATCATATATGTATATAAAATTAATTCATAAAACAATTATTTATGGGTGGTGTAGATAAATTAAAATCATCATTTTTGGAGGCCGTAGTCTTTACGTTTTCACGATTAATGAACCCATTTCAGAATGATTGTAAAGTGTGATGGTAAGTAAAAATTTATCATTGAGGAATTAAAATAATTTTATACACATCATATTAGTTAAATAATTATACTTTTAGGTCCATACTTGACTTTCTGTTAGTATAAATAATATACTTCATTCATGGAGGTCGTGGTCTACCCAAACTCATGATTGAGGATATCATTCTTTAGTGAATGGAAAAAATGAAGGTAAATTTAAAAATTTATCATTTCAAAACTATGTAAATGAAATTAAAAACATAATCAATCATCCAAACCATCCCTAAATCAATGAATATTATGTGGTGATGAAAAACAAACAACATCGTCTCATGGATGCGGTAGTCCATACATACGTATGACCTGTACTTTTGTTTTTTTAGCGGCTTTCACAGAATGAATGAATAAATGACGTTACATTAATATAAATGAAATTAGTTTATATACGATAATGAATTATTATTTTATAAACCAATTTAGTGATGAATATGGATATGAACATTAAAATTAAATACTAAGAGGATATTTATACTCATGATAGAAGCTTTGATTTTCATTGAAAATAACCTTGGAAATCACAGTATTTGGAGAAATAAAGGTAGAAACATGCTATAGTTCATGAAATAGGGTTCTCATATGAAAATTTGGGAATATTTTCACCAAGTAATTCAAATTTATGGTTGTGTAATGACTAGTTGAATGTGTGTCCTTTTATAAGGGAAGAGAATATTGTTGGGGAATTACGTTAACTTGTTACATTTTTTCTTTACAATATTCATGGTCAATGACCACCATAGTTTGAAATTATGTGTTATAGCTCATTTATGTTTGAAAATCATCATAAATGTTTTTAATGACACTTTTCATTGAATTATATGTTTTTAAATTGACTTTTAACTTTATCCATGTACACTTATACTATTGTAACTTTTAATTTTAGACATTATAATTAATTAAAATATTATTTATAAATATTTATATTGAAACATAACTTAGGAATCATAATTTTAGATTTGTTATTAAATTTATCAATTTAAATTTCTATTATTTTGATAAGTAAAATTTAAAATAAAATATCTTAATGCTTTAAAATAGTTTTTCAGATAATTGGGTTTAAGATTAAAATTAATATATGATTGAAAGTTATTAATGAAAATCAAATTTATAACATGAATTGATTGATTATAATTGAAATTTGGTTTTATGTGATAATAAAATCATTCCATAACCTAATTTTACCAAAATAAGAATTAATTCATCGAAAATACATGAATCCATTTTCCCTATTAAAATCACATTTTTTAGTTTAGTTCTAAAAATGTTTCCATTAGGTTATGTATGTTTAAATATTAATTTAAAATTTATAATTTTATTCATTAATTTATTATTTTATCAATTAAATGGTTTTGTGATATTTTTCATCATTCATGTATATTGATAAATTAATTATAATTATAATTTTCATAAAAACCTCATTTTCAACTTGTAAGAACCCTGTTCATATTTCAGGTGCATATCCATTAAATTTTATTAATGTTTTGATTAAATGTTTAAATATGGCCTAATAAAAATTTTCTTTGAGGTCATGGAGGTTTCAGGATTGTCTGGGGCTAGTTCAAAGCTCGAAACCTATATTTTTAGGTGAAAGTGGATTGGTACATATTTAGTGGAAACCATTCAGGGGTGGCCGCCTAGTTACTTATTATCATTATAATATAGAAAATGGGATTCTACAAGCCATACTGTTTAAAAATGATGTGATTTGGGGTGCACTTCCATGTGTCCATGTCTACAATTTTGACAGCGGACTGGGACATGGGTTTTTACATGGTTAGTTAAAGCACGTGGAAAACGACCTGGGATTCCCCTTTCCAATAGAAAAAGGGACACATATGATGCATGACTTGTCCAACCATGTGAAAAAACCATGTTCTCTAGTGTTTTTGGACAATTATAAAAACTAAACCAAATTATATCTATTTAAACACTTATTCTATCATTCTTTCTAGGTGGGAAATCCCCTACTCTAGAGAGCTCTTCTTAACAACGATTCATTGAATCAAGAGGTCATCTCAATTTGACACCAGAATCAAGCCCTGCCAGTCCCATTAGATCCATATAAATGTGTTATCAATTCCTTTTTAGCCATTATTTTTTTTCTTGGCATCTTTTGTGATATTTAGACATGATCTAATGTGAAATATTTATAGGTTCTTCAACTGTTCTTTGATTTCCTCTTGATCTGAGTCATATTCGGAGTCGATAATGGAGGATATATCATCTAAAAACCTATGGTAGGTGGTCTCATGCCGTTAATTTAAATGTTTAGTGTTTATATATGTTTTCGTTCCATGCACCCAATTCTAAGAGCACCACCTTTAAATAAATTTATATCCTTGAATTGAATTGATAGGAATGGAAAATGTAATTAACGAGGACATCAATGTTTGTTTATAGGTTATGGACCATGATAAAGACTCCCTATTTTGTGGGTTGATAATGAATTGAACTACCATGGGTATCTCTTGAGTTGGACACCAGAGGGTGTGCATTTTACCCATTTTCCTTGAGATCTGAATTGTAAATGGAATCTATGTATTGAAATGTGAAATTATATGGGAGTATAATTGTGGTATGAATTATAATTGAATTAAATAATTGGAAGGCATAAAATTTACATGACACTTTTCCCTTACCATACAATTAATTTTTAAGCATGTTATGATTGTTGTAATGAAATTCACTTGCGAGTAATTCAGAGAAAACCCATCAAAGATTATCCCATAAATTGAGTCACCTTATGAGGTTAGTTTGAAATGGAATGTCTTAGTAATAACTTAACAAGGATTAAGTGAAATTGATTAAATGGTATTGAACTGATTAAATTCTTAAATACCTTAAGTGACACATTGATTATTATATGAATTCCATGGACAGACTCAATGATATTTTTCCATGCCTATGCCAAGTGATACTTGGACTCCCTAGATGACTTATAAGGATAGACCTAGGGAATTGAATATGATAAAATGATACGTGGACTATTTATAAACTACAAAAGATGGATTCTTGGGGGGTGATGATCATATATGTCATTTGTGTAACTTAGGATCCGATAGTGTACTGCCATGGATAGACTAAAGTGGCTATGATATTATACCACACCTAGGGTGATACCTGGGTTCTTGTGAGGATCTCCATTGAGGGGCTTGTAGGGTGTTGTTTTATATTATACTATGAGTGATACTAATATTTCAAATTAGGAATTCCTAAGATGGTCTTAGGTTTTGAAATTAATAAGGAATGAAATAGTTTATTTGACGCGTCTTCCAAGAAAAATAAATTTTTTGGATTAAATCTTTTTCTTATAATTCATAGATGTCCTAATTCAGAATCCTTTGGTAATATCACTATAGGGGATACTGGGATATGATTTTGGTACCCTTATTTTTTAATTAAAATTTACTAATTAATTAAACGAGTTTGATTATAAAGGAAAAGTCTTGAATGTGAATTTAGAAACTTACATACCAAATGAAAATGATGATTTTAATTGGTTATCAAATTTAAACCCGCACTTTACAGAATCAATAATTTCAGACCTTCCATGAATATTCAATTAATTTATAAACAATTGTGGTTATATATATTCACTAACTAGACAGGTTTAGACATTTAGTGGTTCCCTACTAGGATTTAGTCTCACACCTTATTTGGGAATCCTTTTCTGCCCGAACAAACTATATGATTGGAGTTATGTATAAGGGAAAGCACCCAACTGTGGGTTCTTGATTGCTTCTTATGATTAGGGGAGTGTGGGAACAAGAAATGACTCACTATAGTAGATGAGATACATTTCAATTTTTTTATTCTTTTACTTTTGAAACATGTATTTTATAGTACTACTATATATATATTTTTTAGGATTTGTTAGACACATGACTTGTATCATCATTATCATTAATGTATATTAACACAATTTGCTATTATTATATATTCCTGTTGTTTATCTATTGTTTTTTTATTTTATTACTTAAAATTATTATCAGTTATTGATATTATAATTTCCTATACTCTGGTGATGAGGGAATAGTTTCTCCCTAAACATACCCAGTACCTCTATGCAAGTCGGTGGCCTCTAGGGTTTGGGTTGATGCCCATGAGGCCATGTGGCCAACCGGGCATGGGGATGAATTGAGTTTCATATGGGCATGGGATGTTACAGAGTGGTATTAGATGTTTGATTGTAATTTTATTTAATATTTTGTTACAATTTAAAAATATATAAAGGAAATATTGTTTTTAATGAGGAGTTCCTGAGTGTTGCTAACCCGCATAAGAGAAAAATCAAAATTGCCTGAAATGAAAATTTTGTTTTATGGATTTTGACTATTATAGTTGAATGGATTCCACCATTGGTTGATGCACATCAGTTTGAATGTTATAATTGATATTAGTATGCATTTTAATTTTTTTAACATGATGAGATGAGGGAATTCAATATCATGAATCAATTTTGGCACTCTAAAGGAATCCCATGTCATGAATTATGCCATGCCATTTAGGATGCATTACTTATTTCATACTATTGTGATAACTTATGTGATAGATATATATACTATTCTGATAGGTATTATGGTATTTTTGGATTAGGTAGACACCATTATTGATTCACAATTTGTGTGGGACCTTATTAATTTCAATTTTGAGAAACATTAGTTCAGCCATTAAAAATAAATGGTGATATAATGTGAATTTAAATGAAATCAGAAATAAAAAATGTGAATAAAATTTAAAATGATATTTTATAGAATAGATCATGACCGAGACCGGAAATTTTTTGTGGGTAGTAGGTAATATCTTTTGGTCATATTTGATTTGTACATCACCTAGACTTGAATATACGAGAAGGTAGAGGGGTGTGTTCTTATATAGGAAGCCTTGTACCTATCATATTTCAATACCTATTCTTCTGACATATGAACTTTTATAATGCCCTTAATATGTGGTGTACAATTTTCATTTGTAAAGGTATGACACTGAGATATCCTCCAGTCATATATCGGGAGGGTGGAGACAACCATAATCCAATGTTGGTGGGCCTTGGGATACCCCTAGATCCTCTAGTAGTGCCAAGTGAGGCACTATTAGTTATACCAGTAATAGGTATAGAGGCATAGTTCCATGATAGATTTTTTCAATTCATGGAGCACTGGAACCTGAAAAGACTATGTTAGAGTTGACGGATGAGTTCCACTAGCAACATCTCTAACACCCCATGTTTTTATGAAAATTTTATTTAATAAATTGATGTATTTAAATTCATGATTCAACAAGTCAAAAATTTGGTTATATGCTACACTAATATTACCTTTTTCTACTTCCAACATAAAATTGTCATGCATTACATGCACCATAGAGTTTTTACAAAAGAAATTTTTTTACTATAATTATTAAAATTTGATAATTATAACATATAAATTAAATATATAAATATTTATAGTGATAAGTGAATTATAAATATTTTTTTAATGGTTATATATAGTTAAAAACATATTTATAATAAGATATTTAATTTTAGTAAAGTGTTTATATGTTTGAAAATACTATTTTATATAAAGAACTTATTTTTTTATCTAAATCTATGAATAATAATAAATTTAATTTTAAAACGTTTTTAAAATTTAATTTTATAAAATAAATACAAATTTTTAATTCAGAAAATGGAAATTATCTTTGGGTGAATTTTATATATTTTTCTAAAAAACATCTTTTTCGGATGAACAATGAAAAATACTGAATTTTAATTCAAAACTAATTTTTAGTCTGGATTATTTATATAGTAAAATTATATTTAAATTTGGTCTTAAAGTATAATGAGATTAATTTTACAAAAATCAATACAGTTTAGGTCATTGGAATCAATTTCATATTGATATTGGATATCTAAACATTCCAGACTTTTAACCATTTTTTCTTAAAAACCCCACTATCATGACCCGACTATGGGATTAATTTTAAATTAATTGAAACCAATTATCTGATTATAATTAGGATAAATTTATTTAATATTTTAAACTATAATAATATATAATTTCTAATAATTTCAACATAGTTTTTGATAAAAATAATTGTGAAATTAATTAAAATTAATTACAATGATTGAGAGAAAAATTAGCTTAATAAGGGACTAAACTTTACACATAGGACCAAAATGACCAATAAATTTTCTTAAAATAAATATCATGAAAATATATAGACCAAATCCTGCATTATACATAATTTATTGATATAATGGATCCACTTTTCATATGATAAGTGTGTGTAGAATTTGTTTTAAAACATTTACCTGAATTCCACTCCTCATGCACTATAAAAACTCACTCAGCGATCACACTTAATTAAAACATCCAATCCCTTAGTATCCACAAATATATACTAATATAAAATCCCAAAATACCTCCCACCTCCTTTAATCCTTCTTTTGGGAGAAAATACTACCATGTATTCCCTTTCATGCAATGAAATATGAGTTACACAAAGAAGAGGTAACATACTTCCTCAAGCTCCAATATTTTTATATTCTTCTTCACCACCTAAACCATTCTTTTTACATTATTATATAATAAATATATTATCCTAAATATACTTATATGTTTTAATTATAAGGTTTAAACATGAAATTACACACAATTATACATAATGGGAAACAAATATACCATTCTTGTGTACAACGAACTACAACCTTACAAAAGGATGTTGTTCTTTTCCCTTTACCACCTATATTGTTTGTGAATTTTTATGGAAAATATATTATTATATTATATATATTATATATATGATTTATTTATGTATCTAGAATTATTACATGACACATAAATTCATTTATTCTATTTTTTGTAAATACAACAATTTCGTTTGGGGTAGTCTGGACTACCGTCTCATAAAATCTATGGGATTCGTTCACACTCTACAAAGAATGTATTAAGGATGGATTTTGTAAACATATATGATATATATGCAATAATAATTCTGTTTTAATTATTATATATATTTACTCACAGATATATTTTATTTATATTTTTTATTTTAATATATTAATTAAATGGAAACATCGTTCATGTGTACATACTAACTACCGTCTCTAAAAACTATTTATTCCATTTTATATTTTTATCCTTCACAGATTATTATAAATAAATATATAATTGATATACATGATATTTATATCATGTTATAAATTTTTTATTTCAAGATATAAGTATGAAGACAAAAAAAAACAAATAAAGTAACACACATGTGAAAAAAACTGATATTATCTAAACATAAACATAACATGGAAGTGTTTATAAGTGGTAATATAATGAACTATATATGGTATTAGATATAATAACTATTTTCTACAGTAGATTTATAATAATATTATATTTATTATATAGTAGGTTTGAACATGTACGATGAGAGTCAATACATATGGTAAGATAATTTCACCTCAGTTTTTTATTATAGTGAGTTACACGCCTATTCATCACTAATTTATTTTTTTTGGTGTGAATATTTTCTATAAATAGATTATATGAAAATTATGTTTAAATTTATGTTTATTTAATTATCCATTTTATGATATTTAGCTCAAGACATTTATTATTCAAAAGTTACTAAACTAGTAAAGTAGTTTTGTCTATACTTTCCTCCTTTAAGACACGTGGCATCAATTTCAAAAACCATGTCTTCAAAAAAATGTAATAAAATGTTTTTTAAAGAGATATTTTAATATCATTTTTATAGAGATAGGTTTAAAGTAAAAATTTTATGGTTTTGAAATAATCCATTATAATCTTTCTGAGTGTTTTCATAGAAATTTTTTTAAATATGTTTTCAATATTTCATCATATGTTTTGAATATATTTTAAATTAAATTATTTCCAATAAGTTTTTATGGTTCCTTAATATGATTCTATATAAATTTCTTTTAAAAAGGATTTATTTTTTAAAACTCCTATTCCAAATAAGAAAATATTTTTTCTTCAAGAAATTTTTTTAATAGTTCTTTCCAATATATTTTTCATATTAGATGAAATATGTTGGTGTTACTCATAACTTAATGGGAATATCATCCAAGGGTTTAGTTCATATTATTTATATATATGTTTTAGATTTTTATCGAGTGTTGTTTGTGAAAAAAATTTATCCTTAAGAGGTTATATTTTTATGAAGACCTCTTATTTTCATGGGTTATAGTATTGATGAATTGATTATGAAATATACTTATTTTAAAATGTTTGAGATATGATTAGTATTTTATGAAACCTATATAATTTAATGGGTTATGATATATATTTTTATGATCTTGTTGAAGATTTATGTATGATTTCATTATGATTTTAGTGGGACCTATATATCCCTCTAATTCATGAGGTAAATATTTAAATTTGGTGAGATAATAATGGGATTCAAGTTGATGGGATTGATCCACTATGGAATATGGGGAAAACCAATCCAATATAGGAATATGGGGAATCCGGATCCACTATAGTAATATGGGGAAACCAAATCCACTATGGGAAGATAGGGAAACCCAATCCATTTTGGGAATATGGGAAAACATGATCCATTACAATGAAAAGACTATAGCTGGGGATGGTGGTGTGTCCCACCCAAATGGTATAGTCCCCATAAAGTGACCTGATATGTTCAAGAAAATTGTATGACTTATAGGGAATTAAATTTCATGTTTATTTATCTTCCAAAATTGTATATTGTATTCCTATGTCGCAATTTCATGGAATATACCCTTGATTCCCTTATGATTCATGTTTTATTAAGTACTAATATTTATTCCATGATTCATTTTTTGAACATTTATATAAATGTTATGTTTTTATAATGTCATGATCACATTATCATAACATTGTTATCATGTTTGTGATTACATATCTCATTGGATTACCCTTAATGATCATTTAAGATCATCACTTTTTATGTTTCTATACCCATGTTTGTGATGATTCGTATTATGCTAGATGTGTATAAGAAGGGTGATAGTTATGAAGATCCTAGTAGGAAATAAGGTAGCTCACTTATATGCTAGTTTTTATGTTTTTATGTATCCAAGGGAAATGGAATAATACAGTCCTTGTGGGTCAGTTTGTGTAATGTATTATGGATTTCATAAAAAGTATATAATGTCAATGTATGAAATAAGAGGGTCACTATAGTTGGTTTCATAGAAAAAATTTATTTATCCTTTGAAAAAATGTATGAGAAAACCATAGTGAGAACTCTAAGGAAACTTCTAAGGATAATTCCAACAAGAAGTAAAATATAGGAAAATGTCCTGGAATTTTGGTATTGGATAGAGAGGATGGTTTCATAGAAATACATCCTTATAAGGATACACTAATTGTATATGGTTCTCGCACATATGTACATAGTAGTAAAAAATCTAACAAGGTGTATTGGGATTGACTCTCTTAACTTGGTAGACTATAATGGGATTTACAACGCACATGGTTTCTCAATCCCTAGAGATATGCTTAGAGAATTCACAAAATCTTCATGAAACATCCTGAAGGATCTAAAAATAATTTTGATATGAATAACCAAGGATAAACTTAGGGTGTCATAAATTGAGTATGGTTTCCTAATTTAGAAATCCTATAAGTGTTTTTTCTTGATTATTTCATTCATGACTATGAAAAATGTTTTTTTTACCTTATGCCTTTTGGTTTTAATAAATGGTTAGAATCCAAAGGAACCATATTAATGGTGACTGCGATAGAAATTGAAATGATTTTTACCTTATTAATTCAAATTTCATGGGATCTAGAATGAAAAACCTTGTTTCTATAATCACACATGTTTATCAAGATAGTAATGATGATGAGCTTCTAAAAAATAAAATGAGGGAACAACATTCTATTAAGTCCTTCATGAGGGAATGACCACTATATTATAGCGGGTATTCTAATATACTTGATACTGAATGCTAGATTAGTAGCACATAAAATATATTATCCATTATTTAGAGTTCGTATCATGGGAAATTCATTTTGGATGTTCATTAGTTAGAATGTGAATTAGACTAGTAGTGGACTCCAATCAAGAATTCATGAAAGACAAATGAAATTGAATCCATGTATTGGGATGAGTTCAAGAACTTATTCATTAATAATTTATTTCCTCATGTTTTTTATATGAATATGGAGAAGGATATATTTGAGTTAAATCAAAAGGATGATGAATCCACCAATACCTATGAGGATAATTTTACATTATTTTTGAGGTACACTTTTAAAAATTTCTTCCAAATCGAATGTAAAGGTGATAGGTTGTTTAGCGTCTTAAACCCAATTCTGTTAAATGTATTGGACATAAGATAATTTATTAGCTATAAACAGATTGTGCTTTCCATAATTAAAGTTGAAATGGAGGATGGATTTATATATCAATATCAAGGTTTTAATAATAATGAAATATTGAGTTCAAAGGAAAATCTAAAAACCATGGTGAAAAGTTTATGAGATATCTTTTATTCTCCATGTGTGGAAAGAAGCATGGAGGCAATTTTCTTATTTGGCCTAACAAGTGTTTTAAGTGATTAGGGGATGGAAATTAGGCAATTTATTTCCACACTGATGAGAAGTATATGTCCAACAATTCCCATAGAGTAAACTATATATAGAATGATAGTCCCACACTTTAGTGCTTCATGTTCTAGGTGGAAGATAATTATGCCAACTAGTTACAAAACCCAAGGGTTTGTGGTGACGATTGGAATCAACAACCTATTAAACCAAGGGATAAGGGGAAATATCATGTGACCACTATTTATAATAAGGGTTGCGATAACAATGTGGTGAAAGGTACACATACCATCCTCTCTAGAACTTATAATGTCTTATTGGATTCAGGATCTAAGCACTATTTCATATCTAAAGAATTTTATAAGTGTATTATTATTCCAACAATATGATTAGATTTTGAATTAGTAGTGAAAACCCCTAACAATTCGATGATATCATTTCATGTTTATGATTTCACTTTGATAGATTTTTATTGGAATGTACTTCCTACAAGCCCATTCATTATTCCCCAGGTTGAATTTGATGTCATCGTAGCCTTGAATTGACATTGCCTATAAAAATTCCACATCAATTTTCATGTAAATGATGTGATGTTTGAAATTTTAATCCATCCTATGATTTTCCATCAATGTAAAGATATGTATGAACGTAATATGGATATTACTTCCAATGAATGTGGCCTAATTCCTATTAATAGGGGTTGTTTATGTCAAACAGTTAGTGACAAAATAAACATCATTGATATGCCTATTATTTGGGAGTTTGTGGATATCTTTCTAGATGATTTTCCTAGCCTTCCACACAGTTGAGTTCTAAATAGAGCTCATACCTAGTTTCACACCAATTTCAAAGGGTCCCTATAGAATTACCCCAATTGAGTTGTAGGAATAGAAGAATAAACTCAAAGAATACATTGATATGGGATTCATATGACCATGTGTGCAACATTGGGGTGCACCTGTTCATTTCATTAAAAAGAAATATGGATCATTACAATTATATATTGATTATCAAGAGTTTTTCTAGTTCACAATGAAGGACGTGTATCATTTTAAACATATCAATGACTTGTTTGATCAATTGATCTAATCTATATACTTTCCCAAGATTTACCTTTAGTCTAGTTATCATCAATAGAGGGTCTAGAATATGAGATTCTCCCAAAAAAGGTCGTACAATGTGTGGACACAATGAATATATGTTGATTTCATTAGGTCTTAATAATACCCTACTATATTTATGGATATTATTTAAAGTGTATTTAGATATTACCTATATTATTTTGTGGTAGAATTTATAGATGATATTATTATCTATTTAAAGAGAATTGAAGAGCATCAAGACCACTCGATAATTGTACTAAAGACCCCAAGGAAGTATAATCTGTATGAGAAATTAATAGATGGTGAATTTTGGTGGAAAAATATTTCAATTTTGGGTCATATAATCTGGAAAGACGATATAAAAACAGATACATCAAATATAGAGGATGTTTAATGTTGTACTAGACCAAACATGGTGAATCAGATCCGTTTCCCTCTTGGATTAGCTAGATATTATTGAGGGAATATAGAGAACTTATCATTAATATGAAATCCTTTAACATTGTTTACCCGGAAGGGTGTGAAGTTCTTTTAGACAGATGAATGTGGGGAAAATTCCAAGGAATTAAAGATATGGCCATTCAGTTCACCTCTTCTTCATTACCCTATAATAGAGAAGGGTTTATAAAATATAGTGATACATACAAAAAGGGATTGGGATGTGTTATTATGTATAATGAAAAGGTTATCTTTTATGCCTCACAATAGTTGATGATCCATTGGAAAAATTTCCCAACTTATTATTTGTAGTTACCTGTGGTATTTTTTTTCAATAAAGATATAGAGACTTTATATTTATGGAGAAAATTGTGAAATATATAATCATTATAATTGTCTAAAATATATATTCATATATAATTAGTTGAACATTCACTAGCGAAGATGTTTATAGATGATAAAGGATTAATAATTCTCAATACATTACCACCGTGGGAAAGTGAAAAGGGTGGACAATGCGTTGATTTGGAAGAATAATTCAAGATTATACATGAAAAGGAGAACAAAATATCCAATATTTTTCTATTTTCAATGGTGGGATCTAGAAATGTTGATGGAAGGGGAGAAATATTATCTTTCACAATTTATGTTTAACCCTCTATCCAAGTTATTTTTAACGAGGGGAATATCAAAAATTTGGAGTTGAAAAAGAAGGCTAGAATTGTTTTTGAGTTTAACCTTGAAAAGGATGAAATGATAGGGTAAAAGAACCATGTATGTGTTCCTTACATAAAATCTTAGAAGAAGGCGATTTGAGATAAAAATAATAGTTATTCATTATCTAATAATCATGGATATATGCAGATGTATAATGATTTGAACGAATAGATATAGTGGGATGGCATGAAGAGGGATATCACAGAGTTTGTATCTCAGTTCTTAGTATGCTAGTAATTTAAGGTTGAACGAAAAAATGTATAAGTGGATGTTTCATCCATTGTCCATACCAGAATGTAAATGGGATAACATAACTATGGATATTTTCATTAGACACTCCAAAAGAATTAATGGGTTTAATGAAATATGGGTGGTAGTTTATCGCCTTACTAATTCAGTGCACTTCATTGCAATCAAAGAAGAATTATCTCTAAATAAGATTGAGATGATATACATTATAGAAGTGAAAAGGTGTCAGGAATTAAGAATTTATATTGCATATAATTAGTATATGAGGTTAACCTAAAATATTTGGTGATTTTTTCATCAAGAAGATGATATAAAGTTGAGTTTCATCACTACTAATCACCCATAGATTGATGGTCAGTGTGAAAGAAAAATTAAAATTCTAGTGGTTATGTTGAGATCATGTCTATTGGATTTCAAAGGAGGTTGTGATCAACACCTTCCTATAGTTGAATTTTCTTACAAAAATAGATAACAATCAATAATTCAGATGGATACATATGAAGACCTTTATCGGAATAAATGTAGAGCTCTGACTTGTTGGGATGAGTTACAAAAAGAATTCTATTGGGACCCAAGATAGCTGATGAAATGACCGAGAAGTTAAAGGCCATTCCACTATATATCAAGGCAGCATAAATTCAACAAAATATTTTTGTTGATAATCATCGACATGATCTATAATTTGATGTTGGTGAGATGGTGTTTCTATAAATATTTGTCCCAGAAGAAGGTTATGAGGTTCGAGAATAAAATAAAACTATTCTATAGGTATATTAGTCCCTTTGAGATTCTTTATTATATCAGAATAGTAGACTATCTCTTGGAAATTCCTCTAAATATCTCTCATGTTGATGATGTATTCCATGTATATCTCCCGAGGAAGTACATATATAACCCTTCACAGGTATTGAACTTAGAGGTCATACTATGGGAGAAGGATCATTCTTATGAGGAATAAATAGTAGAACTTATGGATCTTATACAGAACTTTCTATGAAAAAATTCCACTCACCTAGACCGTTTTTTTGGGATAAATAACAAGTTTGAGAAAGATATTTTGAATCTTTATGATACGATGAGGCATAAATATCATCATTTGTTTGTATCAAAATGACAAATGTCGATGAGGAAATTCATTTTAAGGGAGGTAGAATGAAACACTCCAATTTTTTGGTGATTTTGTATGAATAAATTAATTTTATTTGATTTATTTAAAGTCATAGTTTTTTTAATCAAACCTTTAGGATACAATACACAAAGATTATCTTGTTCTATATAAAACACTAACTTGGCTAGCATTACATGCGGGACTGAGTTTCAATGAAACAATGTTTTATAATAATTATTATTTAAACAAGATAGCTATAACATATCCTTTTAAAACTATAATATGAATAGTACCAACTAATTTTTAAATAGGATTTATAATTATTTTACATAAATAAAACATATTGGTATTATGAAATACATTTCTAGTAAAGTATTTATATGTTTGAAAATACTATTTTCTTAAAAGAAAATCTATTTATGTCTTTATGGAAACATTAATAAATTTACATTTAAATAAATATATATATATATAATTTGATAAAATAAAATAAAAAATTCCACTAATTATTTCGTATTTATATCAAGGAAAATTTTTGGGGTATTTGCTGGAAAACATCATTTTGGCATGAAAAGTGAATGACATAGAATTTTAATTCAAAACAAATTTTTTCATATAATTTATTCATATTGTTAAATTATATTTTAAATTGGTTTAAAGTGTAATGATATTAAATTTACATCAATTGATCTAATATATGTCATTGGAACCAATTTCACATTGAAATTGGATATCATGACATTCCAAACATTTAAAAAAAATTTCTTAAAAAATACATAACCACGAATTAACTATGGGATTAATTTTTAATTTACATGTGCCACTTTTGTGATTACAATTAAGAAAAATGGATTAATAATTTTGAATCATAGTAATATGTAATTTAAATTATGTTTAAATTATTTTTGGAAAAAATATTTGATAAATTAATTATAATTGGTTACAATGATTAGGAATAAAATTTTCTTAATAGGGGACTAAACCTTATAATTAAGGGAAAAATGACCTAGAAACTTGTCCAAAATACATTTTCTTGAAATATATCGACACTATTATCCCATGAATCTATTTTTCCCATTATTAGAGCTAATTTTCAATGGAGAAATGTGGGTGGAATTCTCTTTTCAAAAATTTAAAAGAAGGGTACTCCTCCTCCACTATAAAGAGGCACTCAACATTCCACTTATTCAAAACTATAAAGATCATTGGATCCACCAAAATATGATTAAATAATCACCAAAAATCCATCTATTACTCCTTTAATCCTTCATTTGGGAATAAATCCAACATAGTAATCCCCTTTCTGTAACAAAAAAGGTGTTACCGAAATAATATGTAACACCCTTCCACATGTACCTTTCTTTCATTATATTTCTCCAACACCTCAATTATTATTATTTCATTATTATATAATAAAAAAATAATCCTAAATATTCTTATATGATTAATTCTACGGTTTCAACCTTCACTTACAAACACATCCATTGAATGGGTAATGAACTTAATATTCTGGTGTAGGACGAACTACCGCCTCACGAAACAATGTTTTTTTTGTTTTTACCTAAACACTTATGATTATTGGGAATTATGATTTATAACATATTTTTATAATATAAATATCATTGATATGTTTCATTTACTCTTCTTTAATTTTTATAGAACACGTACCTCCATACATTCCATTGTGTAAAAATATGATAATTTTTTTGGGAATGCATGGACTACCACCTCCTCAAAGTGATGTGATTCATTCACACTCTACATTGAATGAAATAAGGACTAGTATAGTAAATATTTATGAAATATATGAAAAACTAATTATACTATAAATAGTATATATATACACACATATATTTTATTTACATACTTTCTCTATTAATATGATAATTTATTGGAAATAATGTTCATGCATAAATAGGGCCTATCGTCCCCATGAGTGGTGAATTCCATTTCATATTTATACCATTCATTGATTATTATTAATTCATATAAAATGAATATAAATGATATTTATATCATGATTTACATTATGTAATTCATGATATATGTCTGAGATACAAAAATATAAGAAATTATGACACATGCGAAAATCAAACCAAATGTTACCTGAAACATAATCATAAGATGGAAGTGTTAATAAGTGGGTAATATAAATACATATATCGAATTATATATATGAAGATGGTTATGTGATAGATATATAATAATCATATATTTACTACCCAAGAATTTTGAATGAGTATGACAAGAATCAAGGTATAAGGTAAAGGAATTTCATCTGACATTTTTATTTCCCTGAGAGACTTGCCTTATTCAACCCTAATTTATTTTTTGTGTGTGTATATTTACCATGAGTTTATTATATGATTCTTATAATTAAAATTATGGGTCTTTAAATATAAATTTTACGATATTTCTTTTATAAGGTTTTTATTTCAAAAGATACCTAATAGGTAAAGTAGTTTTTCACTACTTTCTTTTTTCAAGACACATGACATGAATATTTAAAACCACATTTTAAAAAAGTTTAATAAATGTCTATAATTTCATATTTGAAGATCTTTTTCAAGGGATAATTATTTTTTTACGGTTTTCATAATATTTCATTATATGTTTTCAAAGTGTTTTTAAAGAAAGGGCTTTAAAAACATTTTTTACATTTTTTAAATGTTTTCAAAGTATTTTATAAAAAATGATTTTCAAAATGTTTTCAAAGTATTTAAAAAAAAATTATTTTCAAAGTGTTTTCAAAAATAGTTTTTCATAGTATAATGGATATTTTTCTCAAGAAATACTTTTAAAGTTTCTTTGCAAATTATTTTCCATATAAAACGACATCCATTGGTGTTACACATGCCTTTTGTGAAAATTATCCAAGGGTTCCATTCATATTCTTTCCCTGAACGATTTATGTTTTTATAGAATGATTTTTGTGAAAATACTTTATTATATATTCATAATATGTTTATGAAACACGATTATTTTCATTGGTTATTATTTTGAGGAAATTATTATGAAACCTATCTATTTTTCATCGGTTTAGATACAATTACATGTTTATGATGCGTATTTCATTTTAGGGATTATGATATGACTGTTTATAATATTTTGGAATATGTATGTATTATTTCATTATAAGATGTGTGGTACCTATATATCCCTCTAAATGAATTTGTAAAATTTGATATATTATGATGTAATGATGGGATTGAAGTCGATGGGCTTGATCTACTATGGAAGATAGGGAAACCCAATACACTATTGGATGATAGGGAAACCAAATCCACTCTAGATATATGGGTAAAACTGATCCACTATATGAAGATGGAGAAACCTGATCCCTTATAAGAAGATGCGTATGACTTGGGATGGTGTTCTATCCCACCCAGTAAGTATAGTACGCATTAAGTTCCCTGATAAGATCTAGCAATGCATCTTTACTTATGTAGAATGATAGTACATGTTCATTTGTATGCCATGATTCCATGACCTAGTCCTAGGTTGTTCTTTCACGTCTTATTATATTGATTCCATTATGATTCAGGTATTGTAGACTAAGATTTTTTGTTCCATGATTCATGTTTATGATCTTTTCTATGCAGGGTATGATCTACTAATGTCCTAATCACATTCTCATAAACATATGTTTACAATTAATCTTACATATATCCCATATTTACCCTTGAAGAGCATATGATCTCACACCTTTTTATGTTTTTATCCCATAGGTCATGATGATATGTATTATGTATGATTTTATATGTAGGTTTGTAGTCATGAAGAACGTATTAGATGATAATGTAGCTCACTTATTTACTAGTGTTTATGTTTCCATGTTTCTAATGGCACTAGACTAATACAGGCATTGGGAATATATTTTTGTAATTATTTTTTATTCAATAAAAATAATGTAATGTTGATGTATGAAAGATGAGGGTATCAATAGAATCTATCCACATTTTAAGGGGTTTTAGACCACCAGCAACAGAGCCCTAACTATAGGCCAAGATATATGTATATATATTTATCCCTCAAGAGACACATCCTAATCGGAGGGTAAAACTCACTCTGTTTATGATTCATTATTCTTCCAAGTGATGTTGGGATCTCATTACTCATGCAGATCATCACCAATAGATGGCAGGGATGGATTTTCATATGGCCTTATATGAATAGTTCTATACCGAGATGTTGGGGGCGATAGAGCCTAGGAGCTCAAGAACATGGGGCAAGGAACAATATTAGTTATGTAATATTCAGATCATTTTATTGATCTCCAGTTATTCACACCTATTTTGATAGGTGATTAGTTATCAAAATCCCTGAGATTATAGGATGGTCTCATGTATTATATCCAATCATAGGTGAATTTCATTTGAATGAATACCATTTGGGAATAGTGAATCAACTATTTTTTATAGAGCTTTACATGAGAGATGTTGGAGGTGTGATCCAGGGTGGTTATACATAATGATCTAGTTCGAAAATGACCAGTAGTAGGAAGCATCATTTAGAGTTTCCACCTAGTGATATTAGGAGCCAGAACATATAATCAGGTAGACAGGTGTGGTTTACCAATGTTGTAGACATGGAAATATGTGGCCAAAATGTTTGAGGGACCTAGTCAAATGCTGATCTTGTGACAAGATGGGATATCTATAGTGTTTCTATAGAACATTTCATCAGATATCTATAAAGATAGGTTCTACATCAACTCCACATGAGGAGTAGATTCAATATATTCTCTTCATGTGGAGAGATAGAGTAAATTTAGATGACCAGTAAGAGGCGGTGGCTAGGGACATGATAGTTACACAATCCAACTAAAACTTGAAGGGTAGGATACAAGACTATCTACAATGAGAGGTACTATTCTGGAAGCCTCTACTTTAGAAAATAAAAAAAAATATACAGGGGATTATCGTTACATTATATCTATGAATTTTTTGGAGATCCACGGTCTCAATGTTTAGTTTTATGATGGTTTTATGATGGTTTACACCCGATTGGGTATTATAACGGGGAATGTATGTGAGTTAAGGGAGTTCACCCTTTAATTGGTGGGTGCCACTTTGTATGGGACAACTTTTTCCTAAATATTATCGGTTTTGACATCACTCATGGGATGGATTGGTTTTTTTCACTTTCATGCATTTTTTTATTTCTATAACTGAAGGGTAGCCATTACATTACTATAAGGTGGGGAGTTTATTCAAAAGGGTGAATGAGATGTTTATACGAGCTGATTTGGACATGAGCATCGTGGGTTGGGTAGGATGATAACCCCAATTGTGAGTATATATCTAGATGATCAGGGAATAGGTCCAGTATATTTCCATCTACCAGTTGATTGTTTTTGGGATTTTTTTTCATAAAATGTTTCAGGATTACTTCTAATGAGAGAGTTATAGTGTTGTATTGAGCTTGTTCCAAGATATGCACTAGTATCCCTTCCTCCTTATATGACAGATACTATTGAGATACATGCACTCTAGTGGTAGCTAGAGGGTTTAGAGGAAAAAAAGATTATCTAACCCAACATTTCTCCATGGTGTTTTTTGTTCCTTTTAAACAAAATGTGGATGGAACTGTTAGGATATGTGTTGGTTATCAAAAGTAGAACCAATTGATGGTTAAAAATAGGTATCCTCTTCTTTGGATAGATGACATCTTTGGCCAACTATAAAGAGCTTGGGTATTAAAAAATATTTTTTAGATATATTTTTATCAACATGTGCCTGTTATATTATCATACATACCTCACAAAAACATTTATAGTAGGTATGTTATTTATGATAATTTTATTGTGTCTTTCGTTCTCACAAATGTACCAGTGGTCTTCATATAACCTATGAAATAAGTTTTCCATCCTTTTATAGATTACTCTACAATGGATTTCATATAAGATATCTTGGTGTATTCTTATAGTTAACACAACAACGCCAAAAATATTGGGATCATATATGATACACAGAGAGAACATCATTTATATTCTAAGATCAAAATGTTCCACTTTGGGATGGATCAGATTCACCTCCTAGATCCCACTGTCTTAGATATAAGAGTGTAATTTAAACTCGAGAAGGTGAGAAATGTAGTTTCCAAAGGAGCATCCCATGAATTTCTTTGAGTTAAGAAGTTTCTTAGGGCTATATAGTTACTAACATAGTTTCATATAGGAATTATCACTCCTAGAAGCATCACTTATGGGATTTACTAAGAAAGGGTTTGATGTTTGTATGGTCTATTTACTATGATACAACTTTTTAGAATCAGAGAGGGACACTGAATTCAGTTCCGATATGGATTTTTTCAGATCTATATAAGAGTTACGTGTTTTTCAATGATTCATTAGGTATTGAGAGGGGAGTAGTTCTTATGTAGAGGGATAGAGTTGTGTCATCTGGGTTTCAAAATTTGACGCCACATGAGAGGAATTACCTGATGAATGAGAATGAGTTAGCTCCATTTGTTCATGCATTGTGTTATTGGATACATGAAAGATCCTCTTGGTAAGGTAAATGCAGGGGCTAATGTACCATATAGGATGAATCAGATAACAAAAATACATTAGGCCAATAGTGAGTGAATCATCTTGGATTTATTCTAGGAGATGCACCTAGAGGTTTAGGATAGTCTGGGATAGACTTATCTTTCATCCATACCCGTGACCTCTACCCTACTAGATAGAGTGAGGATAAGGGAGCTATCAGAATCTATAAGCCTAGCCCTATAGTAGAGTACGGATGTTGAGGATATTACTCCTATTTAAACTATAAGAAGAGACGAAATTCTCTATATTCATGGTCATGTATGGATTTTAGAAGACACCCACGGGGAACTAATGCAAGAAATTCATGCTTCCACTTCACCGGTGACCCCTAATGTCACTAATATGTACCAGTGTTGACATCTTCTATACTGGTGGACTAGTATGAAATGTTATTTTCCCAATTTTTAATGATATTCTCATAATTTTAGTGAGAGATGTCGGAACACTAGCAAGTAACCATAATTTTATAGAGGTTCCCCATTCCTGAGTGGCAATGAAATGACATTACGATGGATTTTGTGATAGGTTTACCATGGCCACCTCGAGGTAATGATGTGTTATGGGTTATTTCTGATTGGATTTAATAGGTCACACATTTTCTACATTTCAAAGAGACCTTTTCAATTGATGAGCTTGAGATGTTGTATATCTGTGATATAGTATGACTTCACAGGGTCCCATGCACTATCATTTTAGATGGGGACGCCTAGTATATGTCCTGATTCTAGAAGATTTTATAGTGGGAATGAGGTACATCAGATATTCAGAGCATTTCTTACCACACCGAGACTAATGGTCAGTCTAAGTGCACAATTCTGGTGCTTGAGGAAATTTTGTGAGCATGTGTCCTTGATTTTGGGGGCTCGCGAGAGAGTCATATACCCATGGCTGAATTCAAGAATAAAAATAGATTTCATGATACTATTTAGATGGTTCCAGATGACGATTGGTATGGTAGTATATGCATATCATCTCTATGTTAGTTAGATGTGAGATAAGCTACTACACTAAAGCATTGTATTTTTCAGGAGACCATATAGTAGGTGAAATAGATTCAGAAGTGGATGAATGCTTCACAATATTGAAAAAAGTCATACACTGATCCTTATAGATGACCACTAGTGTTTGAGGTCAGGGATTCCATTTTTTTTCATGTTCTAATGAGTTAGTGGCTTATGAGAATCATGATACATGTTAAACATTCATTATGTTATGTATGGAATTTCTAGATCATGGAGAGAGTCGGGATGGTAACCTATCAGTTGAAATTACTTCATTGGTACTTATCCATGAATGGATTCTTCCATGTATATCAACTGTGGTGTTACTATTTAAACCCATATCAACCTTTTCATTTTGAGGATATTGAGTTATAAGTATATGAATACTTTGAGGAGAATCTTATTCTTATTATGGATCGTATCTAAAAGGATCTCAAAGTTTGGTCTGTTCCATTAGTATGTGTGAAATGGAAGCACAACTGAGTACAAGTTGAGAACTGGTAGAGAGTGGCTAGAGTTATTCTCCTACACTCTTAACCACCATTGAAAGGTTACTTCTAGGAAAAATTACACGGGGGAGGGAGTTTGTAAGAAACCTATTTTTAATTGAGGTGATAATCATTTTAAATCAATCAAATTTAAATATAAATGTTTAAATATGGACTAATATTAATGTCTATTGATGTCATTGAGTTATTGAGGGTGTTTTGGACTGGTTAGGAGCCCAAACCCCATTATTGAGAGGGAAATTTGGGGACAAATTACTGGGGTATGGGTAGTATGTAAGAACCCAATTATTCACTGAGTATATAATCCTTTTACTTCCATAAAAGTTTTAAATATAATCTTATATGAATGAACTTTGATTTCATTGAGGTATCAGTTTTAGTTACCTCATGGGTACCATGTCTTTCACGACTTCTTCCATGTATATCAGTTGCGGTGTTACAATTCAAACATATACAATACTTTTCATCCTGAGGATTTTGTGTAATATTTATATGTGTCCTTTAAAGAACATCCTATTCCTATTTTGGACCATAACACAAAGGTTCTTAAAGTATGGTCTATTATTTTAGTATGTGTGAAATGTAAGACCAACCGAGTACATGATGAGAAATTGAAGTGGGAATCCAATGTATTATTGTAGTGGGAAGAGTTATTCTCATACATTCTCTACAACAAATGAGAGAGATATTTAGGAACAAATTACTTGGAGGGGGGTAGTTTGTAAAAAACCAATTATTTATTTTTTGTATGAATCCTTTTAGTTCCATCAATTTTATGTTCAAATTTTTAAATATGGACTATTATGAATTTATTTTGATTTCATTGAACTATCGAGGGTGTTTGGGACTAGTTATGATCCTAGAACCCATCTTTTGGTAGAATATGGTTTGGTGCATGATAAGTTGAAACAGGGTGGGGAAGGCTACATGATTACTTCAAATCATGCTAAGATGGACAGTTGGAGGATATATGAAATACAATATTAAAAACTCTGTGATTTGGGATGCATGGATATGCAACCATATCTACAATTTTGACAATGTATTGAGTCATAGTTTCTTCATGATTAGTTAAAACGTGTTGAAAAAAATGTGGGGTTCTCCTTTTGCTACAATAAAGGGTGCATGGTTAGAGAAAAATTTGGCCAATCATGTGGCCAAACTATTCGACCCAGTGTTTTTAGGTAATTTAGAAAACTACCCCTATTTAAATCTACTTCCACCCTGATTCACTCATTCTAAATTTATTGAACAACCCTCCTTCTTTGGAGATTGTCTTAAAAAATATTATTGGGATTGGTATATCCTCTATTTCTGATACCAGAATCAAGTATTTTTAGTCTCATGGGATAAAAATCATCAAGCTATCAATTAAATTTTATACGTTCGTCATTATTCATGGTGTTATCTGCACTATTTAGTTGTGAGTTAATATGCCAAATTTATAGGTTCTTCATATATTCATAGTTTTTGTCCCATTAAGAGTCAAATAATAAGTTGATATTGGATGAGATATCCACAAAAAACATATGGTAGATGGTATCATAGATTTCTTTTGAATGTAGAGTCTTTATATATTTTGTTGTGTTGCATATCCAATTCAGGGAAAATTACCTTGAAATAAGTTTTAATCCTGGAATTAAATTTCTAGTCATGGTATGTGTAATTAAATATTCCATCAATGAGTATTTATAGGCAATGGACCTTGATTTATAAACACCCCACAGGTGGGTTGATAATAAATTGGACTACCATGGGATTTTTCTTGAATTGGATACCCTAGGGCATACTGTTTTACACTTTTCCATGGGATGTGTATTGTAAATTGAATTTTTAATTGACCTTAGAGAGGAAATATGATAACAATTTTATTATAATTGATTAATGGGAAGGTATGAAATGACCATGAACCCTGGAACATTCCTTATAATTGATTTTTTAAGAATGTGATGCTTATTGTAATGGAATTACTAAGTGAGTAATTGGGAGGAATGCCTTCTAATATTAAAACACGAATTTCATCACATTATGAGGTGATTATGAAATGTAATTCCTTGTTATTAAACATCTCAGGGATTAAATGAAATTGATTAAATTTTTATTGAATTTTTTAAAATTCTTATATTCCATGGGTCACACATGGATTCTTTCATGGATTAAATTGATTTTCTTAACTAGTTTGTAGAATTACTTTTCCCCAATGATACTTTGACTACATAGAGGAATAAGAAGTATGGACTCATAGTCTTGTGGTTATATTCCCAAGAAGCTCTTGTACTCTTTAGGGGCTACCAATTATGGATTCAAGGGGTTGATGATCATATACGCCATGGGAGATACATGGGCTCTCTTATTGGACCACCATGGATGAAATCAGGTAGATATGTTTTCATACCACACCTAGAGTGATACTTAGTTTATTTTGAGGATATCTAGGGATAAGAATTTTGGTTTTTGGCTTATATTATATTTTGAGTGATACATGCATTACAAATTAGGAATTCCATGGATGGGATTAGGTTCATAAACTAATAATAAATGAAATGTATTATATGGAACATAATTATGGAAAATCCCAATCTTGGATTAGATATCTTCCTTAGACTTTATAGATGAAAATTTTTGGCATCCTTTTATCATATCACTATGAGGGATGTTAGTCTACACACTAGGTCATGACTTGTAATATTTAAATGATATTGATTATTAAAAAAGGTTGATTATAATTGACACATGATTAACTTTTAATTTATAAACTTAATTTCTAAATGAAAATAATGATATTAATTATTTATCAAATGAAACATGGAATTTTTAGAATGTTTACTTTTAATACATTCATATTCTATTACTTCCAGCATTGTTTTTGTAATATATATTTGCTGCTTGAATGGAACTAGACCATGCATGGTTGCCTACTGGGATTTACCCTCATACCCCTTTTGGACCTCATTGGGCTCCCAAGTAGGATATATGATTGCATGTATGGATAAGAGAATGTTCCATACTATTGGTTCTTGATTATTTCTAAGGATAAGGGGAACATGGGACCAATATGATTCTTATGATGCTAGCTACGATACATTTGTCCATTCTTACTTTTTATTCATGTGTTGTATTATACTACTGTGTATATGTTTTTTCTATTTTGTTAGACATGGGAAATATATCATCATCATCTGTGTATATGACATTACTTTAGTATTGTTATATATTCTTAATATTTATCTATTGTATTTTTGCTTTACTACTTCCACAAACCATTTATTGATATTAAAAAATGCTAAACTCTAGTTATTAGAGAATAATCTCCAATTGGAGAAAAACTAGGCCCTCATTACTAGTCAAGGACATCTTTCATTTGTGGAGATGCACTTAAGGACATGTGGCTAGCCAGGCATGGGTCACTGTTGAGTGGCATCTTGATCCTACTCATTACACAACTGAAAATAAATATTTTATAAACAGATCAAAAATTTAAAGTAAGTAAATTATGAAATTGTAAATTAATAAATAATATTAATTTTATATAATTCTATTTCAAAAATTTATATGTATTACATTAAAAAAATAAAAAATATATAGATAGACTGATCTTATTTAAAAATAGTATTCTTAAACATTAATTGTTTCTAATATTATATAATTTGAAATTTACAGTTTAATAAGTTTTTATATTTTATTTCATATATAGATATATTATATGGTTTCCTATTGATATTTTAAGAGTTTTTATATTAATTAAATGATGAATCATAATGTTCTTTTTCATTCATGTGATGAAATATATCAAAATAAATATTATTTAAAAGAAATTATATATTATGAAATCATAGGATGCTAATTCTATTATCATAAAATAAATTTAACCCTATAATATTTTTATAAATAAATTAATTATGTAGTTTAAAAATATAGAAACAATTAAAGATAAATTTTAAAATTAAATTTTTTCATAAATATCTAGAAGAAAACTATCCTTTCTTTATCAAGTTAACAAAATGATTCATTTTCCCTCAAAAACTATATTTTTTTATAATTTTATTCACATAAAATATTTTATAATTTCTTTGGTACATTATCTTGTTTCATTCTTACCAAATTTTTTACTTGTAGTAAATTTTATATTCTTTTATTTATTATATTATTCACCTTAATTTTCAAGAGACTCTACTATTCCACTCTTTGGTGTGTTGTAGAATTTAACTATATTGACAGAGGTAATAATAATTGATAATAGTTGATATTGACTAATAATAATGTTTCTAATACTAATTAATATCATAATATATTTTAGATTGGGAAAATCAATACATTTTTTGTTCTGTTCATTGTAAGATCTGTTCCTTCTTTCTTCAACAGATACATAAAAATAATGTTTTGGGGTTATAATATTTTAATCAGTAAATGTGTAAAGGGAAATCTATGAGATTATAAGAATCAATTCATAAATGATAAGAATACATTAAATTATGAGTCTTTATCATTAATCTATTTTAGATATATCCATTTTTCTATTAGGTTTTCTTATGTAGTTAAATTATATAAAATCATCTGTTCAAATCCATCATAATGGTTCTTAAAGAGAATGTGTATAAAATAAAACATATCCTTTGAGATTATTTGTTTAGGTGCTAATTTAGAACCCTTTCACAATGCACTAGAATGATGGATGAGATATAACTTACCAAATATTTTTGGGGTTGTTACCCCTAGATACATCTCTACCAAAATTGGTTATTCTTTACAACATCTAGATAGGGATCCAATTTCTAGGAAAATCATCGAATATATAATTTTCCAAACATTTTATAAGTTTTCAAATACTTTGACTTATACTTAGGGATCACCTAATGTTCTCTTATCTTAATCCCCAAACAAAATAAATTATCCAATACAAAAACCCTAATTTTTGATCTATATCCTTTGAAAAAATATCCCCCTTAACATGTCATCCCTTGATGTTATCTATAAATATTATATTATACTCAAATGATAACATCCTAATCAATAAAGTTATCTGAACACTTCTTGGATACCAAATGTAGTTCCCCAAACCAATTTTGTAAGTTACATTACAAAAAACACAAAACATACAACACTAGATTTTATACACATCTATGATTACAATATTTTTTTACTTTTAAAACACTAAGACACTTTCGTTTAAATTTTTAAATAATTAGACTAAATCATAAACTAATAATTCTCAATATGTTAGAATAAATGGACAAATTTTTTACAACATAAAAGAAGATAATATAACAATAATGACACTTCCACATCATCCATAGATTTTCCATAACAAGATACTCTTTTAGTCTTATCATAATTAATACTTTATTCCACAACATGGTGAAATTGAAACATAATAATGGAGGAGATAAAAATCTCATTATGGCTACATACAATAATAAATCTTAATAAGTGAAGTGTAAGGACTAAAAAGATATCATAATGTGGAGGATCATAAGTATGAAATCATGGAAGAAAGAGCTGATATTATATGAAGATAGAATAATACTTATCTAAAAATTCGAGAAGGGCTTCATAGAAATATGGTGACAACATAGGCATGCCATCATAAGTATAATTCAATGATACTTACCCTGAAAACATAACATTATTGGAAATGATAACTACCCATCCACCATGGTTGGATAGGATCACAACCCATGCACCATGATTTCTCGGAAGATGAAAAGATTAACAAATATATTTGAAGGATATAAAATTATGTTATTACTCAATATATAATGAAAATCATACATGTGTAGACCATATAGAAAATGGATATATAATATAGAAAATAATTTACTCAATAAATCAATGTATTAGATATTTGTTGAATAACATTAAATCATGTAATTAATCACAAGGAAATCACATAGGAAAAGAATTGGAAGAAAACCATGTCTATACAAGGGGATGATTATGAAAGTCAAAATCAGTGATATATTTTTACAATATATATATATATAATAATTAACAATCCATTAAAATAAATAAGGTTCATTATATCATTTAATGAATATCCTTATTCAATAATGTGAAATAAATAAAGAACACTATTATAAGAATTGGGAAAAATATTTTAAAATTGGAAGTTACCATGATATTTGAAGACATTTAACATTGATGATCTTAAAATATGAGAATAATAATTTCATTTTTTGACAACATGAAAGTGTAGAGAGTAAGTCTCTGTAAAATTAAAAAGGTAATGGGATGTTACCTTCAAACAACAACATGAAAATGAGATTCATTTTTTTAGAAATTAACACATATATAATCATTTAAAATGTTACCTTTAAATTTTTTAATAAATTAAAGGTATCTAAAAATTATGCCTTTAAAACAATTTGGATGGAAATCATTTTGTGAAATTTAAAAAAATTACGTTAAAATGATTTTTTAAAAACCAATCATGTGGAAAATGTTTAATGTCCATCAAAAACATATAGTGAAACTCACATCATAAAAATTATATTAAATTCATTTCCAATAATAGTTGAATAGAAATACTATGTTTACATGAAATATTATATAAAATAATTTTGTTTTTGAAAAAATGGATAGGGAAGAAAAGGTGTTGTGTACATAGGTTGGGGATCATTCCTTTTAGTGATACATTTTAAAGGAGAACATGATCTAGAAAATAGAAACATTATAATAAATGGGATTAGTTTCCTCAAAAATAAATTAAATAAATAATTTTTAAAAGGTAATGGGTGTTGAGAAGAGATTTTCAAGGTCAGTGTCAAGTGTAAAATTTGAAAATCATAGAAAAATAACTAGAGTTGAGACAGGAGTAACCTTTTTAACTAAAACCATTAAAGGATAAATATATTGTAAATGGACCAAAAATTCCTTGAATAAAATATATTTCTTGATAAATTTACAATTGGGATACATATATACTATTTAAATTTAAATTGGAGTAAAAATTAATATGTTTCTTAATGAAGGGAGTTTGAGAAAAAATCTATTTCCTTATTTCCCTAATTAGATGATCACGCTAAAAAACCTATAAATAAACCATAGATGTATTAATAATAATTTAGAAAACATTATTCATCTAAATAATCCTATTATATTATTCAATTGTAATCATCTATTATGAATACAATGGTTTACTATTGCTTTATTTTTTATCATCCGTTGTTGAGACTTTTAATTTCCTTGCACAGGAACTGTAATGTTAATATTGATATTCAATATTTGTTATCAACTTCATCATTCATTGATTAGTAATGGATAATATATATATGTATATATATATATATATTTATTACACGATCATTTATAGTATTTTAATTTCATCCTATGAGAGTTTTAATCACTAATCATGAAGATGAGATAAGATGAGGATGGTGATCTAGGGAGGGATCCCTGATGATATAGGTGACTCTGGGTTGAACCCTACCCATGATCCATTTAAGAAATATATTGGTAAAAATCATGGTTGTAAGGTGTTGTTTTCATAGTGTGGTAAGCTGTGGGAAATGGGTAATGATATGACCGAAAGTTCATATGATGTGAATGAGGAATTAATTTTTTTCCTTTGCCTCAATCACTAATGATGCCAACAAGAACATTATTAAAAAGGGAATCACAACGTACCTCTATGCTTGTATGGACTCCATGGAAGAGAGGTGAGATTTCTATAAGAGTTCATTATTAACCTATATTTATTTACCAAAGCGGGATAAATCCCAAAAATTGGATAACCAAATCGAATGATTCTTATGATTTTGAGGATTTTATAATGGGAGGATTATTTTGATGGGTTGTGGATTCTATCATTCAATATTTAATTCTTATTACTCTAAACATAAGGCTTATGGATTTGGTTCTATATTGTTAAAACATAGTTTTCTTCAAATTAATTTATGGGATACCAAATTTTTACATTTTTTTACTATAAGAACTCACATTCATAGGTATGGGTAAATGTACTTGGTTAGAATTGGTTTAATTTTAATTTTTAGATTTTGAACGATATTTTTTTATAATTGGTCTTCCAATCTTTTTGGATGAAGATACAAAGTTAGGAAGATATGGAAACTATGGAATGATATTGGTGAAAATTTATCTATCTAGACTTTTTATTGAAAATACAATTATCTCAATTAAATATGACAATATCATCCTTAAGGTTTTTCATAAAATTAACCCATGGTATTTCTCTGGTTTCAATTTTATTGGTAATGACCTCTAGAATTTCAAAAGTTCCATTTTTTATTTATGTTGGGGCATTGGACTTGATCATTTCAATTAATAAAAGAAGATATAACTTGAGACAAACATGAAGGGTAATATTCCATCTATGGTTCTACCCACACAGGATGAGGCACAAAATATAAAGGTTATATATTCGAGATGGAAGGTGAATGAAAAGGGGCCCTAACATAGTGTACAAGATCCAAAGAAATAAGATATGGGAAATATTGAATCTATCATTTATTTCTATAATCATGTGGTCCATGTTAATGTTGTTGAGGGTACTGAAGGTGCTTTAGCCTACATTCCTTAGGTTCAATAGCAGCCTGGGACAATTAATTTAGTTATGAAAATGTAATTGGAACTACCAATTGGGGAAATTAATGGCTTGGAAAATAAAAATAAATGAAAAGTTACATGTATATCCTTAAATAATTCACTTATAAATGGTATATAGTTTTATCCACATGATGATTACTCTAATGATGATTTAACAAACAATGATCTAGCTGTTCAAGATGATATTGAAAATGAAATATGGAAAAAGATACTATTGAAATATATTAAAAGTAATGGGAAAAAAGATTGTGGATTACACTTCTATAAAGAATCATAAAGGGTCACATGTTGAAGGCAATATACATTCTCCGGATCTCTCTTACATTCAACATTTTATGTTTTCATTCAGGAGAAAGGATATGGATGTGAAAGGAAATAATTTTGTTCCAACTAAAAATGATAAAATACTTTTATCTGGAGGGATCTATATCAATATTGATGTGTCAGAAGCTCATATACCTTGTGAGACTAACAGAATAAATCCAATGGAATATGTCTACATAAAGTGTGGTCACATTTCATTAGAATTATTTTGTAATATAGTGAAGTATGAAGGTATTCATTAATCTGTAAGTATGATTCCCATGGAGGATCAATATTTTGGTTACTCAAATACCGCTAAGCAGGGTTTCACCCGTTCTATTAGGAGAGTAATTTATTCTTACATATCTCAGACATCTTATAAGTGGTTTTATGATCATGACCATTATATTGAATAAATTTTGAGATGTCCGGTTACCCCCTACAACTCATTTGAATTTTTTGATTGAGATACTATTGATTTAAGTAAGTTCATAGAGCCCCATAATTTTTCCACTTCTATTCTTGTAGTGGTGGAAGAAAAAACTGAGGAAATACCTATTAAGACTAATTTAAGGGATCAAGGTTATATATAGAAACAAGTTAAAATGTGAAAGAGAGGCTGACTCTCCTATGGTGGCGGAGGTCGTGGGACCTACCATAACATGAATATTCATTCCCGAACTCAATCGTATGGATTTTTATTCTTTAATATTGTCTCATATACTTGACGATATAGGTGTGATGGTTATGTTTGTCATATTAAATATACTGATATCATCTCTAATTCTTTGTTTTCTTTGGATTATAAAGATCCATGTGTCCTTGTTATGTGGAACTTTATGATATAGGTTTAATGGTTTCTTCATCATGTATTCTCTATTGGTTTTTTAGATAAATGATGGAATTTTCATAGAATGTGTATCAAAATTTGTGGCATGGACAAGGTACCTATATCTAGTATTGTTTATACAATTTTAGATTATTGATGGAATGATGGATGAGTTAATTTAGAGTGAGTTTTGTGATGTTCATGGAGATCTGTCACACATTTGTTACATTTTGGGATCATTCAAAAATGGTTTCTTATATGTATCTTAAAAGCCAATATCTTGGTAAATACTGATGTTTATGTAGTTCTATTTTGATGATACTACTAGGTCAAATAAGAATGATTCAATCATGGAAATGATTTTTTATGTGCTTAGTACTAACACTTGATTTTTTAGCAATGCAAATTGTACTCTTTCTTAATATATTATACATAATTTGTTCTCAGATTTGAAGAATATTTTTTTTCACTTTTTAAGGGATTGATAGTGTGATGTATATGTGAATTTTTCTGGATGTATGTAAGTTAATATTACTGAATTCATGCATATTATGTTTTAATTTCACATGATAATCAATGAGGACATGCTCTACTAGTGCTCGACATATGAGAGGTTCTTGATGTTTTCTTGGGTTCTGTTGTTCTTGGCAGCTCTTTCAATGTCCCAGAAAAACATATATTCTATGTTATTTCCTCATTATATTAATAATGGGATCATGCGTTTCACACCCATGGTTAAATATATTGAAAAAAACTATTCTTGAACATGAAGCTAGATAAAAACAAGGTGGGATATATAAATAAATGAAGATGATATATTTCTAACATGTTTAGTTATTAAAATGAAAAATCAAAAAAACGTATAAATTATTTAGTAACTGATTATTATATTTTGTTAACAATATATGAAATTCCATAACCATTCACTATATAAACATCAGAACATCTCCCATGTAGGTGATTAACTGACCAAAAATAATTGAGCTGTAATGATCTAAAGATTAATAAAGTGTTATTAAATAGTGCAAATTAATATTTAAAAAATCATGAAAATGTAATATATATCATATATCACCATAAAATCTATTCTTTTAACCATTAATAATGGGGTATGTTTAAAAAATGTAATTTTTTATTTGTGTACCTTTTTTGTTTTCACATATGTATGATTAATTAACTCATTTCTCGATAAATGTATAGAGTTAATGAATCTAAAAATTTACATTTTTATAATTATAGTAATTTTTTATATATAATATTAATTAATTCAATATCTTTTTGTTCTTTCCATTTTATGTTGTTTATAGAAAAATGACACATCATTCATAGAGGTGGTAGTACACACATATGCACACTTAATGATCATATTCCATAAAAAAATAGACAGAATAAAGGTAAATGTAAAATTTTAGGATTTTATAATTTTTTAAGTAATATGAAATAAAAAAATATTCCACAATTTTTTTTTCATTTTATCATAGTTGGCAGTGATGACCAATAAACCACATTTTTTCATCAAGGTGGTAGTGAGTTCCTATGCATGATCAATGTGTTTTTTCTCTAGAGGATTCAATTTAAATAATGAATAACTGATTTCACATTTATATAATGAGATTTCAGTATATATATGATAATTAATTCATTATATTAACAATTATAGGTGGGGTTTGGAAGATGAAAATTGAAAATTAATATTAAGATGAGTATAATTCTATCGTAAAAAACTCTGGTCATTTATAGAATTATCATTAGAAATGATGGCCAACGGATAATTAATAGTGGTCAATGGTTAATATTAATATGTGAGGGGTCATATATGAATAAATAGTACGTGTTTAACTAAGTAATTTATAAATATGGGTGTGTAAGAAGGGGCTATAAGTGCGTCCTTTTTATAAGTGAATAGATTGAATTTTTGGAACTACATTAAGTTATTAAATAATTTCATCACACCATTAATGGTTAAAGAACCCAATATATTGAAATTTTAGAGTATTGGAAATTATATTACCATAAATACATCCATATACTCTTGTTGGAGACACCTTTGAGTGATTTTTTAGCTTGTCATTCAATTTTCACTTTACAAATGTGTACTTTTCCCAAGGTAACATTTAATTTCACCCACATTAATTGATTAAAATAATATTTATTAATATTGAATATACAAATTAATTTTAATATTATAATCCTTGATATAATATTATTATTATAAATTGAAATTAATGTGATTCAAAAAATTTAATTAACAAATTAATGTTTTTAATTCTTATAAATAACTTTTGAGATGATTAAAATTTTATGCTTAAAATTTATGAGTCAGTTAAAATTATTAGTGTAAATATTTTTGATAACCCAAATGAATTTATTATAAATAAAATTACTTTTATTTTAAATTTAAAACAATGAATAACATAATCTTACTTGAATAATATTTAATTGAATAAAAATGTGTAAAATAGTTTTCTTTATTATAGTATCCATTTTCTGTAGTTCTAAAAATGTCAGACATGGGTTATATAAGCTATAATAAAATTTTAAAATCTAGAATTTTATTCAATAATTTCATATTTTATCTCTTAAAAGGTTCATTACCTTTTGGTTATTCTGATATATTGATAAAGTCATGAAATTTACAATTTTATTAAAAACCGTATTCTCAATTAAAATTTAATTTTTTCATAAAAGTCTTAAAAATTCATCATAATTTAATTTGGATATTTAAAATTGATTTTTATTTTATTTTATCCAATTATATAGAAAAATTGTATGTATAACTTTCATATAAAATAAAAAACATATAAAAACATCTTATGTTTAAAAATTTCATTCTTAAAAATTATTATTTTCTAATATTATTTTCATAATAATATTATAATTTAATGAATCTTAATATTTTATATCCAATATATATTATATGTTTTCATAATGATATTTGAATTATGATTATTTTAATTTAATAATGTATCCTGAAACTCATTTTAGAGTGTGTGAAGAAAGATATCAAACTATGTATTATTGAAAAATATATATATTCTAAAATCTGAATATATTACCTTATCCCCTCCTTCAATAAATTAAAATAAAATTTATATTTGAATTTTTTTTTATAGAGGTTTCAAAAAGATAGACATGAATTAAAATAAAATTGAAAATTAAATTTAAACAATAATATCTCATGTAAAACTAGAAGGTTAATATTCATTCACCACTGAGTTAACTGAATAATTCATTTTCTCCAATTATCATCATGATTTATTCCCCCATTTTTAATACTTAATACATTTTATAGTTATTTTTTGACATTCCAAAATGTGTTTCATCACACATTTTTTTAAATGAATTATATTGTATCATTTTTCCTTCACCATCTTCATCACCCAAAATTTCTTGAGACTTCATCATTCTTATCTTTGGTGTGGTATTGAATTTAACTACGATCACATTATTAAATTTAATTTGTGATTATTGATTTAGAATAGTAATAATTTTTATAATCCTTATTCTTATCCCAAAATATTATAGGATAGAAAAATCAGCACGTTGTCTATTACATCCATTTTTATCTAGGTTACTTCTTACTCTATCCATTCCATTATTCTAAATATTATGGATTAGAATACTTAAATTAGTAAAATTAAAAATAGAAAAATATGGGATTACAATAATAATTCATATACAATGTTAATACACTAAATTATGAGTCTTTTACCTCAATATAGGTTATCTTTGATTTTTTACTATTAAGTTATATGATCTAGTCAACTTACATAAAATAATATTCCTAAATCCTCTATAATGGTTTTAAATAGAATTTTAATTTATCCAACCATATCCCTTAAGAGTGTCTTACTAGGTGCATTATTAGGGCCCATTCACTATTCACCAGAGTGGTGATAAAGATATAACAAACCAACTCTTTCTAGTATTGTTCCCCCTTGAAGCATCTTTTCCAAAAACCCTATCAACATTCCAATATCCAGATAGGATTGTAATTTATAAGGAAACCATAGAATATGTACTTCTCCAATAGATTTGGTTGTCTTCGTAAACATAGTATTATACCTAAGGATTCAAATAATATTTATTTTTCATAATCCTTGACCAACATAATATATTCAATACTAAAATCCTTAAGGATTATCTATATATTTGAAAAAATGTTCATCCTTAACATAAAATCGATTGATAATATTTTTCAATAATTATTTATTTTACCTAATAACATCCTGAACTCCATAGTTATCTAAACATTACACTAATAGGAACTTTTCTTCCCCTAGACCAAAGGTCCTTGATCTAGTATCAACTCATCCTTATAACTGATAAATTCCACACACAGGATACTATTATAGGATTAACAGACTTAAAACATTATTTTGTTACCTGGGAAAATTGAAATACAATAATTGATTATCTCAACTTCTCAATAAGTTAAAAAAAATAAGGCTAAGCATGAGAGATAGAAGACATAACATGATATCCCAATGAGGATGACTATAAGAATAGAGTCATGGAATATGGAGATATTATCATATGTGGATTGTTTAATAATGACCACACCATATCAACATGGAATTATAGAAATGTGGAGAAAAAATAGACATAACATCATAATCATATATCAAGGATCCTTAATTAGTTAACATTACATAGTTGGTTAAGATAAATTGTTCTAAACTGTGGTTGTCGAGGCTCGCTATCCACACACCCAGACATTTAATGAGAAAGAAACTTTACCCAATGAATTAGAGAGATATATAATTACAGTCCAACCTATCTCATAATGAAAATAATACATTGGTGGACCAAATGATTTCAATTAACATATCATATAAGCCAAAGGATATAAAATTAGTTTTACATACATTACAATTATATCCCTATGGATTCACTGTTGATTTCATCAAAAAGCATGAATTGATAAACCCATAAAAATGGGTATCATATGACATTAATAAAAATTCTAGGATGACAGCACTAAAAAAATATGATTATTAATATGATATTTGAATCACAAAAGAATTGGATATATAATAGAGACAAAAAATGTTCCTATCAATTGGAATAATCAGAGTCTAGTGAAAACCATTTCATCATGTAATGTACAACATGGAAATCACATAGGAAAATAAATAGTAGAAAATTAGGCCCATAAATGTGGCTAATTATGTATGAAGAAGTTAGTGATGGATCATACCATAGATGTAAACGATAATTTCATTATCCATCATGATGAAGATGGTGGACGATATCATTTGAAGAAGTCCAATGATTATATAATGATATATGATGAATAGTCTCAAAAAAATTAGAGAAATTTATTTCAAAATAATTATTTCTCCTGAAATTTGAAATAACTTAAAGATGATTATTCTTTTAAACCATGAGAAAAATAATTTTTATAAAAAAAATATGCATATACGAGTAGTGTACTAGAAAATGATGATGGTGATGGATTGATACATTCACATGAAAATGAGTAAAAGACATTCCTTTTGGATGAAAAAAACATGAATAAAAACATTTTAAAGATTTAAATTTTATTTTATTAAGAAATTAGATGTTTTTAAAAGGTCCCTCTTAAAAATTGTAAGAAATAAGGAATTTTGGATCATTTTAAAAAATTATTTTAGAATATTTTTTTCAAAACATATTATGAAGAAATCATTAATGGCCAATAAAACCATATATTAAAAAAATAATTAAAAATAATTATAAAAAATTTAATTTATAAAAGGTAAAGAGAAGTATGACGGTTAATTGAAATATTTTAAAAATACTATAGATAGGTAAAACATGGATATTGAAAAAAAAGAGCTATGATCTTAGGTTTTCTTCAATCATTTTAGGGATGAATTTTAGAGGAGTTCATGATCCCCCAAGAAAAGAATGTTAATAAAATGGATTAATTTTATTAAATATAAAATATATAAATCAAATTTATATGTAAATGGCCGGATGGTTGATACTTTTAAGATCAATGTTAAGAAAAATTCATGAGTCATGAAAAAGACCTCGATTTCATACAAAAGAATCATTTTTAATTAAAAACACTAAAAAAGAAAGTTCATGAAAATGGACATAAAATAACATGAAAAATATATATTTATTGATAACATCAAAATTGATTATAATAAACACCATATAAATGTTTATTTACACAGAAAGAAAACTTTACCTCAATGATGGGCCATTGAGACAAAACAACATTTCCTTATTTCCCCCCTAAAATGATCACACTGTAATATATTATACATCAACCACCACTATATCAATAATTAGTATAAGAACCTTATTCATCTATATAACCCATTAATATACTCATTCACAATTATTTACTTTAAATATAGTGGATAATTATATATTTATTTTTAACATTCGATGTTAATAATTATAATTGTCTTGTACATGCTTTATTATATTAATGTTGATACCTGATATTTGATACAAATTTAATAATTACAATATTATTATAGTTATATATTATGCATCCCATGATTATTTATATTTTTCTAGTTTCAACCCAAGAATTTTTTAATTCCGACCCTCAAAGATGATGCGATAGACAAATTTTATTTATCTATATTTTATTGAATAAAGATGGAATATTATTAACCTGATTAAATATTAATATTATAAATACCAAAAAATTAAAACATATATAATAAATTATTATTAAATTTCATGAATATTATATAATATTCTTTATTTGTTCATTATATAAACAATAAAACAATTCTCAAGTAGGTGGTAAACCGATCAATACAAATGCACGTCGTAATAATGGAATGAGAATGAAAGAGTAACAACACAGTGTTAATATGATATTTTGTGAATATTATAAATGTGATATATAAAAGTTATCTATTAAAAATTTCATAAAACCATCAATGAGGGTTTTTTTCAAATGAAGTTCGTATTTCATAGAAGAATAGTTCACACAACCACGTGATTAACGATCTGATTTCTCAATAAATGAGTAAAGTGATGGTATATGAGAATTTATTGTTTTAGAATGATAATAATGTTATAAAAACAATTTAGTTCAATAATAAATTATTTATTTCTATTCATATTTAGGGGTTAATTTAAATCATACACATGGCTCACGGGGGCTATAGTTCATACAAACACACGATAAATGATCTTATTCCTTAACGAATGGATGAAATGAAGGTTCATTTATAAAGTGATCATTCCATAAATGGATAACTAACACAAAAAATAACTATTCACCCAAAAAATTAATTATTATATCCATAAGATTTAGTGATTATTGATTAACTTCATTGTGTTGGGGAGGTGGAAGTCCACACATATGCATGATCGATTCCTTTTCTTTTTCATTTAAGATTCTATTGAATGAATGAATAATTTATGTAGCCTTAATATAATGAAATTTTAGTGTATATAAGAGACTTATTCATTATATTAAAAAAGTTAGGTAATATTATAAAGGGGTAAATTAGAAATAAAGACTAAGAGGATAGTTGTTGTAACACACTAGAATGGTAAAAGGATAAATTATTAAACGAATTAACTTATGTAAAAAAGGATCACATTTTTTCAGGAGGCTACCACATAAAAAAATGTAGAGTTATGTGTTATTGGACTAGAGAATTGATCACGATGGGTGACCTTATGGGACATTTTCTAGAGTGTGCTAGAGTGAGGAAAAAGTGAATTGGAAAGATTATATGTTGGCCTATGGGGACCACCATTAGTCTGATAACCCATTTGGGAATGTGGGTTGGGTCCAGGTTGGGGATCACAATTATATGGGGAATTTTTGGTTCCTAGATGGTCATGAACCGATGAATATTTTATGGTGGGTTGTTTTTTTTGTTATTGGGGTCCACTTGGTACATTGGTTTCAAATGAGGACCTCAATCAGAAGTGTGGTGGAATTAATTGGGTCCAGATAAAAGGTCCCAAATGTGGTTTTTTTACTCTAAATGAGAGGTTAATGTAACACCAAAAAATGATATATTGTTTAATAATATAATGATATGACTCATTTCAAGAAGATGAAAATTTATTTTCAAGAGCCTACCTAATTGATAACTCCTCAGTTAAGAAATATTGGACTTGAATAATGATCAGGATGGGTGACCTTCAGGGATGTTTATCAGTGTGTGTTCGAGTGAGGAAAATTTTAATGGAATGAAAATGTGATGGGACATGGGGAAATTAAATAGTTTGATGACTCATTAGGGAACATGGGTGGGCCCTAGGTTGGGAACCATGCGTCTGCAGGGAAATTGGTTATTTATAGGGGCCAAGACCCGATGGCCATTTTATAAAAGGTTGTTAGTGATTTTAGTGGGGACCAGTTTTTAGAAAAATTATCAATTTATTAACTATGATAATTCTTGGAATTATCTTTGTAAATTACGGGATTAAGATAAATTAGGGAAAAAAGGCTATATTTCATGGTATTGGAATATGAAATGAAAAAAGTGGAATATTTTTACGACATAATTTGAATGGATGTGTATGAAAATAAGGGGTGCAAGTGTGTCATTTTATAAGTAAAGGAAATGGTAGATTTGGAATTAAATTAATTGTTAAATTATTTAGTTATAATATTCATGGACAAATATTCCCATAAAAAATTATTAAGAATGGGAGATAATATTTCCCAAAATCTACTCATACACTCATTTTGAATATATATTTTCATGATTTGGGGGTTTGTATATTCACATTTCACTTTCCTACCCATGTGTACCTTTTCCCATGATAAATTTTACTTTAATGGATGTTAATTAACAAAAAAGTTACTTATTTATATTAATATCAACCACTAATTAGTGTATTATAATATTATATATAATTGTAATTTAAAATATAAATTGACATGGTTAGGAGGTGTTATTTTGAAAATTTTCATTCTTAATGCCTTAAATCAGATTTTGAGATAATTTGGTATATAAGCATAAAATATATGTGTTAGTTAAAATTATTTATGTCATTTATTTATTTCTTAAATTTTTTCATTATAAATAAACTAAATTTCACCTAACATTAAAATAATTCCATGATATAATTTTACCAACATACTAATAATTTAAAATTAAAGATATAAAATTGTTTTTTATTAAATTATTATTTTACTTTAGTTCTAAAAATATTTCCCATGGGTAGTGGAAGTTCAAATAATTTTTTAAAAAGAATAAATTTATTCAATAATTTTATATTTGATAAATTAAATTTTTTTGAACATACTATTTCAATATTATTTGTTGACAATGTCTTAAAAATTAAAATTTTCCTAAAAACCACATTTTGACTCAAAATTGATATTTTCAAAAAGTACTCAAAAACTGAAAATAAGTAATTTTTTATTCAAAATTTATAATATTAATTAATTTATTGAATTATATTTATATATATGAAATATATCTCATTTTTCAAAAAATATAAAATATAATGATAATTTTTTTTTGAAAAATGATATTTACAAACCTTATGTGTTTATAATATTATTTCATACCAATTTTATAATTTAAATAATTTTAATGTTTTATATTATATATAAATATTTTATATGTTTTTATAATTATATTTTAAAGAAAAAAAACATTTTTTAGTTTGTGTGAAGATTGATATTAAACTATGTATTATTTAAAGGAAATCATATATACTGAAAAATCATGATATTACATTATTTATATCCTTAGATAAATTGAGCCCTATCAATTATTTAAAAATAAATTAAATTATTTTTAAAAAAATCTATACATGAATTAAGATAAAATTTTAAATTAAATTCCTATAAAAATATCATATGTAAAATAAGAAGGAATTTTTTTTTTGGTCGAAAAGTTGCGAGTACAGAAAAGAAACATTCAGCATATATTATTTTTTAGACAAAAATAATATACAACATCATACACAAAATTTTATATTAGGAAATATTCTGTGAACTAATATAGTGTTTTTATGAATCCTTGTTTGATAAAGATTAAGAATTCAAATTTTTGAATTTTGATTCAAAAAGTCAAAGAATGGGTTTTTCAAGGATACTCATATAATGTATGGGGATATAGATTATGAAACACGAGGATGAAAAAGATAAATTGTTTTGATATGGGTATAGATAAAAGTAAACCAAAATTTTGTGATATAAAGGGTGTACAATTTAAAAATATAGATGTGAAAAACATGCAATTTTTTAGAAAAGTTAGTATATAAGAAACTAGAAATGATCTAGATTATGATAATGTTGATTTAGTGACTAATAATGGTGATGGTTCTTTTTTAGGAGAAATTGGAATATATGTTGATATAAGAGAATTTGAAAAAAAATATAATTGGAATTCATAATACATCAGTTAACTCTAAACGAATATTGAGACTTGAAATACCAGAATATATTATATTTAAAATTGAGCTAGAATCAGTTACTGAAGCACCAGATCATAAAGAATGTGTGAATTTAATTTATGATAAACTATACTATATTTAAAGGAATTCTTCAATGTAACTTCTTTATATAATAGAAGGTAATAATGTTAATATAAATAAGTACGTATTCCAAATCAAGATTAATTAAAATGGTGACATTTCATGAATCAAATATAGACTAGTGTGAAATGGATATTTTCTAGTTGAAGGAGTTGATTTTGAATATTCCTTTTCTCATTTTATATTTTTTAGTACCAAAATAATGTTCCTATATTTCAAAACTCAAAATAATTACATAATCTATCAAATAGATTTAAACTATAATTTCTTGAACGGTGAAATTGAAGAAGAAGTCTATTTCAAACTACTTCAAGATTTTGTTCATTGAAGATATGGAGCTATGGTGTGTAGAATAAATAATTATTTTTATAAGATAATGAAGGAACATATATACTGTAATTTAATTTAATTTTTTTTCTAAGAGTGATGATTTTCACTGAATATAATATTGAAAGAATCAAGGCCCGAAGAAAATAGGTACAAGTACTTTTATTCTCATGTTTTATATTGATGATACCATTTTAAAGGATGTGAAAATTATTATTATAAATAATTTTGAATGAAAATTAAGTATCATTTTAAAATTTATATGTTAGCATAGATGAGTAAATTTCTAGTATTACACGTTGTTTTGAAATATGAGTTTATTTTTTTTTATCAAAAGGTAAATTTTCTAGGGAATTATTAATGAATTCTGGAATGTAATAATTTAAATATATTTCCACACCCATAGAATTTGGGTTGAATTGGAGAACGTATGTGAGTAGGAAAAATGAAAAAAAAATCAGAATGCTGATTTGCAGTTTAGTATATATCAGTACATTTATACTTGACATTATATATGTATTGAAATTGTATATAAGTTATAAAAGAGATGAAAAATAATCAGGCTTGATGGATTGAAAGATATTTCTCAAATAAATAAAATTATGATTAATATTTGGGCACATTTATATAAGAGGTGAGTATTTACACCTGTCCATGTACACTGATGCTAATTAGATTGGAAACTGTGCTGACATGAAATCGACATTTTGTTATATAATATTTCTCGAAGAAATAATTGTGATATAGAAATTAAATAATGAAACCCCAATTAAATTAATCACTAAAAAGGGTGAGTGTGTGGATAGAACACATGATTATACAAAAAATATTTTAATGATACTGAATTTGGTATACTTGATGTTTAACACTGAAAATCCATTCAGAATTTCAAGTGAAAATAGAATTTAAATTCTTTATTCCAAGAATCCATTACAAAAATCTAATTATAAAAATATTTACATCATATATGTTTTTATTTAAAGGTATATTTAAAATGGATATGTGAGGCTATAATTCACTAAAAAAGTGATCAAAATGATAAAATATTTAGCAAGGATATCACCGAGGATATATTTGAAGGTTTTAATATAAAAACACTATATTTTAGGAGATATATTCTTTTAATTTTGTTGATGTCTTGTGTTTTATGCTAAAACAATATTATATTGAGAAATGTTCAATGATGTATTATCTTATAATATAATCAACACTATCCTTGGCATGTGGTACATGAAAAGGAGACCTTCCTCGATAGTTGCGTTGTACGTAATAATAAGTTTCACCGAATAATGATATTTTATTAAAATATTATTATTTATTGTGATATAAAACAACCATTATAAATAGGATAAACCTAATTTTTAATTTATTTAAAATTTACACTCATCTTATGTATTTTCTAGGCATGATCTAAGTACAAATTCAATTTTTCAGAAAAAAAGATTTATTTTTCAAAAAAATACAGTATTGCAGCCTTTTGATGGCCCATCCTTTTTAAATATAGTTTTAACACTTTTATTTATTATATTTGAAAAAATAAACTTCTTATATGGAATGAGGACATAAAAATTTAATTTTGATGAATTTTTTGGTAATCTTCTGATAAAATTCATATTTTTATGAATAGTGACAAATACTGCATTTTAATTCAAAACTGCATTTTCATCTAATTTATTTATATAGTTAGATTATCTTTTTAATTGTTATTAAATTTTAATTGATTTATTTTTTTTATCATTTAATCCAATTTTGGCCATTGGAAGTAATTTTACATTTAAATTGGACACAAAAACATGGAAATCATTTCATATGATTTTACTTACTAAAAACCCGCTTTTTAGTTTTTAACAGCGAGAATTAATTTTAAAATAATTTCTGAAAATTATGTATTCTGAATTATTAAAAATGTATTCCATATTTGGAATTAGTGGTTACAAATTATGTTAATAGTTTAATTTTATTTTTTGGATATTATGAATAATAATTATGGTTATTTTTATTTACCACAGTTAATGGTAAATCAGGTAAATTAGGGAAACTAAAAATACGATACAGATAAAAAATTTCCCTAAAATTTTCCAAAATCCTATTTTATGAATAAATGTCAAAGAATATAACCTATGTGTCAGAATGGATTCATTTAATGTATTTTTTCTATAAAAGTGTTGTAATTATAATTAAAATAAAAGTATGTGAGAACATGTCACTCTCATATATCTTATAAGTAAAGAATTTTTAATATAGTGGAAAACATGATGAAACATAATTGATAAATATTAATTATAAATATAATACAATTATATACATCATGGAAATTTGTTTTATATTTTTAGAGATTATATAATTATAATTAATGATGACACAACAATGGTGTAGAATTTATTATATTGATAAAAATATTTAATAAATCGTTTTTAAAATATTAAAATAAATATCATATGAACATATTAATGTGTTAAAATAATATTATAGGGGACTATAAAATTTTATAATTGTATTAATTATTTTGTTTTGAATTTATCTTCTCTATGGAGTTTATTTGAAGTCAAATAAATGAACTGTCTCAAAACTGTCACTATTGATATTTTATAAAAATAACATATTATTAAATTATTTAATAATCATATAAATATTTAAAAATTATAAAGTGAAACTTATATGTTCTAAAATTTCATAAAGTCACTAATTATGGACAATTTACAACACATAAGTAAATATTTGTAGCTATTGAATATTTAAAATATTATTAAAACAAATAAAATTCAATAGATTAAATAAGGATAAATCAAAATGATAAGTTTTAAAATAAACTCAAAACATATCTCAATTTTATTGTTTAAGAGTATTTAGACCGATAATCGTATCATATTATAAATAAATGAGTTCAGGATCATTATAAAATGAAAATGAAATTATAATAAATTAACATTTCTATACTTTCATAAGGTGCCCTCATTTCTTATAAAATGTTACCTCTCCTTATGTGTTAATCAAAATTTCAAATCCCTGTGGTTCGGACAACCCCTTCCTAAATCCTCGACCGAATTCGTTCACTTCATCCTAGAGGCCAGACTTTGGGAATAAAAACATCTTATGGATTCCTTTTGTGCATAACAAAATGAGATAACTCAAAAAGAGGAGATTGTTTTATAACCTCTTTCAAATTTTTTTTCTTCTTGTACTTCCCATTCTTATGTTGTTTCCAAAATAAAGTAATATATTCAGTATCTTATATATTATTAGATTTTATTATAATTACGAGACAACCTTATCCTTCCATTTATCCATCCTATGAATAACAATATCACCATGCGTCTGTACGTAAGACTTATTGTCTCCATGCCATGGTGTAATTATTATTAAAAAATACATAATTTTGATGGGTATAATGTTGCATATGATGGATGAAAAAAGGAATATAATATGATAATTACTCAATGTAATTAATATACCATCCAATTATAAACCATTTAACCATTAAGTGAATGATATCATTGCTCGTGTGTACGTACAACTTACCGTCTCCACGATGCAATGAGATTCATTCCCCACATTAACCAATCAAGAATGATTATAAAGAATATATAAAAAATAATCATGATATATATGAAATAATAATTATACATAATTTATGTATCTATATATATACTTTATCTACTTTATTTCATTCAATTCAATAATGAAATAGAATTAGTGTTCATGCATATGTATGGCCTACCATATCCATGAACAGTGTATTTCATTTAATTTATCTATCTATTATATATATTTATATATTGAATATATATGATATATGAATAATGTTTTACATTATTGAATTAATTGAATTAAGATATATGTATAACATCAATAATAAATGCAAAAACACATATGATAATTAAAATAATTATTACCCAAAATGTTTATTTTAGATGGAATTAATAAATAAATGGGTAAAATGAAATCATTAATGAATCATATATAATATCATAGATATTATTATGGTTCTATTACAAGTTTATAATATGTTTAATCCCACTATAAAAGTGTTTCAAACACAAATAGAAGAAATTATACCTAAGGTAAGGGATAATATTGCAATCTCATTATTTTCTGAGATAGTTCATACGTAAGTATTTAATGGGGTATATTTATAATTCACATCAATGATTCTGAAATATATAATATTTTTTTTATTCTTCTACTATTTTTTAAAGTAAATTTTACCCATTAGTGAATTTTTATTTAATTACATGGAATGAATCATTCATTCATTTCCCATACGAGGTACTTTTTGACTATTCCGACTAGAGAGCCAGAAGATTGTTTTTTAATCTTATAATACATGAATAGATTTTTATGTCTTCATAATTACTTATTTCCATGAAGGTTCATCTACTCAATTTCAAGTTTAATTTAAACTAAATTCTTTTCTTATAAAATTTCTTGAAATTTTGAAAAAATAAAATGTTTTTAAAGAAAAAAAATATATTTTCCTCAGTAATTATGTTCAAGTGTTTTATCAAAATTATTTTCCATAAAAGATGTTGATCTTTAAATAGGGTTATATTTCTATCCCTATTATTAATAATATTTTAGTGTGTCAATTATAGAATGATATTTTATATGGATTATGATATAATGGAATAATGTTTTTGAAACCCATTGTATTTCGCATATTGTAATATGATAAATGATTTATGTTTTTGTCGAACATGTAAAAATGATTTCATTATGAGATGGGTGAGACCTATATCTCCCGCCAATTAATTGGGTAAAGATTTATATCTCATGATATATACATTATTGGAAGAAAATGTATATAAGGTTTAGTACTAATGGGCTGTAATGACAAGTAAATCTGGTTCAATATTACATGGCTTGAATGACATGTAAACCTAGTTTATTAATGGACTTTTTCCACTATGATTGTACTTACAACAATTCCATGGCTACTATTGAAATTATATTATGGGATTATTTTTTTCCACAATTCAATGTCTTATTATAATGAAATTTTATCATGGTTAATGTTCCATTATGATCTATTCATTACAAACATCCATGATTTATTTAATGACTCCATATTTTGATATTTAAACATTTTGTTCATGTGTTTACATTATTATGTTTATGGTTTTTTATGTTATTAATGTTTACCCTTAATGAGAATTTGAGCTCACTATTTTTTAGGTTTTCTTCCCTCGTATGTAAAGAAATGTTTTAGGTAGGAAAAAAGGGAAGATATTTATTGGTGATGTGGAAGATCTTTTACAATGTTTGAACATTGTGTTCGATGATTCCAAAGGCACTAAACTGATATAAACTTTGGGCGTCTACTTGTTTCTTATATTATGTATTCCAAAAAAGTAGTGTAATGTCCATATATGTCAATAAAGTTTTTTTAGTGTTGGTATCTGAGTGAAGGATTAGTTAAACTTTGGAAACTTGGATGTGAAAACTTTAGTGAGATCCCAAGATATATTTATAAAAAATGTCTAAGGATGTCCCTATAGTTAAGTCGAACTATATCTTACCATCCTAAAATTGTGGTAATGATAATTACTAATCTTGGATTAAACCTAATATGTTAGAGATTAAAAGTACTCCCCCATGAGTACGTTGTTTTATTGGTATTATTTTCAACTCTCACACTATTTTTCTTAGTTTTAGAAAATGTATGGAAATAGGAGGATTCATGTTAATGAAGAATGTGATAGACAATGGAATAATATTCTTTATGAGAAACCAAATGAAATTGGAGTTGGAAGGCGAAACATCATTATTATGCCTAATCATAAATTTCATAATATGATAAATAATATCATCATTGGTGAGTTTACTAACCAATAAAATAAGAAAAAGATGGAGTTTCATGGTGATCATAGGGGAAATTAATTTCAATTTTCCACATGATAATATTGTGGGAAGATGCATCAAGGATAATGTTTCAAAGGAACTAAAAGATTCTTTAGGTGTGGAAAAGAAGCACACAAAGCCAAAAATTGCGAAGGAAAAGGTCCAGTTAGCAGAGTGGGCCATGATAATGGTATTTCTAAGACATCAACGATGGTTGAATGGTTTAAATTTGGAATGTATGTGAATTATTCAAATTGATTCTCTAACGGAAAACCTCATGAATATAATTAGTATAGTTGTATGGGTAGTATTTATGTTGATGATGATGAAATGACTACAAATGGTTTATGAGATCAAATAAGTGTTAAGGAATAAAATAATTAAGCTTGGTCAATGGTTTAAGAATATAGTAGAACGATTTAATGTTTATCAAGATTAATGTTTTACAAGTGATTTTATGGTACTATGGAATAAAGAATCATATAAGGATTGTTACACTATTGTTTTTCCTTAAGTATTTGAATGTATTTATGGATGGGTACCAGTAACCATGAAACTTTATTTAGAAATTTTTAGAAAACATGATATATATAAATAATGAAGGGATAAGAAGATAATGAGTTATTTTATAGTATTAATGACTTCAATAGTGATATAAGGACCAAGTGATATACTGGTTTGAGTATATATATTTTCTTTGATGTTTTGGTCTACGAAAAGGGTTAATCTTGACAAAATGCTTGTTTTCACTAAGGATTATTGGTAATTTATGTTATTATCATTTTTTAACAGAATACGTGATTAGGGTATTCACATATGTGGAAAGTGAAATCCAAGAACAACCTTATGAGGTATGGGAGATAAATTTTATGTTTATTTAGTTCACCTATTTCTAATGTTTTATATTTCTTGGATTTTAATGTTACCCATTTATGAATATTAGAAGTTATATTTTGGTTAAAGTTTGTAATATTAATGTATTATCTCACAATAGGTGGACTTATAAACATTTTATTACCCATGCAATCCTTTTTGTTGAGATATATGGAATGACCTATCATTATATTGCATGATCTGATGACACTTCAAAATGAAAAATTCAACGTCATTTCATTAAATAAGAAATGAAGTGGAAATTGTTCAAGGCGTGAACAATGGTGATATTTTACTAAACTAAAGTATGTATTCATTCCCATGAAAAATTATTCAACTTTTGGAAAAAGATCTTGAAAACCAAAAATGATATCATAGTACTTTCTTATCTGATGAATCAACTGGTCCCTTAAATCATCACAGAATTATGAATTTTGGGTATTTAACTTTCTTCAGACCTTATTCTCTATAACTATTCATCTTAACATGACGGTTTGATTTTTCTTCTATATCCATGTTTTCAATTTCCACATATGTTATCCTATGTGGAAACCAAGTGATCAGTTACATTAGGTAACCATTATGTTTCTAAAATTAATTTTTAAAGTGAACATTTAATATTGATTTTTACGATGTGGGTTTTTATTAATGAAACCTTCATGTAGTATACCTTTTATTTCAAAAACGATTTTTGAGGGAGAAATTCATTTTAAGGAGGGTATAATGTTACACCCTGAGATTTTTTGAGATAGATTCTTTTAATTTATTTGATTTCTTGTGTTGTACATTACAATGATATTATCTTGTACTATATGAAATGTTGTATTAGATTCCAGTATACGCAACACTATTCTTGTATTGTGCTGAACGATAGAGCGACCTTCCTCGATAGCTTGCATTGTACGCAATACCGAGTATCACTAAACAACGATATATTATAAAAATATTATTATTTAATTTGATATAATATAACTATTATGAATAATATTAACCAAATTTTGAATTTTATAAAACAATAAAATTAATCTTATATTTTTTCTAGACACGACATAAGAACAAATTCAATTTTTTGGATAAAAGAAGTTTTTAAAAAAAATACAGTTTTGCCCCCTTATAATGGCACACCTATTCTAAATCTAGTTTCTAGAACTTTTATATATTAATTTTTAAAAAATAAACATCTTCATTGGAAGTGGGACATAAATTTTTTTGCTTTGTATTTTTATGATAAAATTCATATTTTAATGAATAATAAAAAATAATACATTTTTTTCCAAACTATCTTTTTATCTAATTTATTTATATAGTTAGATTATCTTTTTAATTGGTTTTAATTTTTAATTGGATTATTTTTTTATCATTTAATAAAATTTTGGTAAATTTATGTAATTTCACATTTAAATTACACATAAACACATGAAAATCTTTTGATAAGTTTTTACTACATAAAAACCTGCTTTTTGGTTTTTGATAACGGAAATTAATTTCAAATAAATTTGTACCATTTTTATGTTTTGAATTATGAAAAATTGAATCCATATTTTAAATTAGTGGGTCTAAATTATGTTAGTAGGTTATTTTTATATTTGGGATATTATAAATAGCAACTAAAACAATTATTATTTACCACTATTATAGGTTAATCGACTAAATTTGGGCAACTAATAATATGATAAAGATAATAAAATTACCCTAACACAAGACAAAATGTAATTAGATCAATTAAAGATGACAAATATCACCTATGAGTCAGAATTTATTTATTTAATTGACCTTTTTTCTCTGAAAGTGATGCAATTATAATTAAAACAAAAGGTGAAAACATATCACTCTCATATATCTTATAAGTATAATAAATCTAATATAGGGATAAACATAAAAAAATTTGAAAATAAATACTATTCTAGAATATAATGAAATTATATACATAATTTGAATTTATTTATAATTTTTTGAGATTAAATAATTACAATTAATGATAACACAATTGTGATGTTGAATTTATTTTACTGAAATAAATATCAAATAGATGAGTTTTAAAATATTAATATAAATATTATATTAACTAATTAATGTTATCCTAGAATTTTCTAGGTTCTTAAGACATATTTTATGTTTATTTTATATTTTGGTTCGAATTTATCTTATTTGTGGATTTTATTTGAAGTCAAATAAATGAATAGTGTCAAAATTGACACTATTGATATTTTATAAAAATTACATATATAAAATTATTTAAAAATAATTTAAAAGTTTAAAAATTATAAATTTTAAATTATATGGTCTAAAATATCATAAAATATCCATCAATGAAAAATTGTAAACACATCAGAAAATATTTATATCCATTTAATATTTAGAACATTATTACCACAAATAAAATTAAATAGATTAAAAAGGATATATCAAAATGATAAGGGTTAAAATGAACTACAAATATGTCAAAAATTTATTTTTTGAGATTACCTATACCCATAATCATCTTATATTATAAATAAATGAGTTTGGGATCATTATAAACCAAATGGAATCAATAATAAATTAATATTTCAAGACTTTCCAAAGGTGTCGCTCCCCTCTACTATAATAGGGATCATCTCCATCTCTTTTAATCACATCTATGTTGCACTTTGTCTCAACCAAACCCTACCAAAATCTCCTCCCAACATCCCTCAATTCATTCAATATTCCACCCTTTGGGGAGAAATCCATCTTTAGGAGTCCATTTGTGTATACCAAAATGAGATACCCGAAAAATAGGTAATTGTTTTATCACCTTTTCAAAATTATTTTCTTATTCTACCTCTTATTTTTATGTTATTTCTATAATAAAGTAATAAATACCATATATTATAAATGATTATATGTTATTATAATTATTTTACAACCTTATAAATCATTTTATATATCCTACAAATAACAATATCACCATGCTTGCATATGTACGACTTACCATCTCCACGTGGTGGTGTAATTTTTATTCAATAATAATATATTTTTTGGATGTGTATAATGGTTAGATAAATGTATGAAAATAATGAATATAACATGATAATTAGTCTTTATAATTAATATACCATTTAATTTCTTACCATTTAACCAATATATGAATGATATCATCGCTCATGCATACGTACGACCAACCATCTCCACGAAGCGATGAGATTCATTCTCTACGTTAACCATTCTAGAATGATTATAAAATGTATATAATAAATAATAATGAAATATATGACATACTAATTATACTGTATTAATGTGTGTGTGTGTGTATATATATATATATCTTTCATCAATTTTCTTCCTTTCAAATCAATAAGGAAACAGAATCATTGTTCATGTGCAAGTACAACATACCATCTTCATGAAAGGGGTATTTTATTTTATTTCTATATTTATTATATATATATTTCTGAATATATATAATATATAAATAATGTTTTACATTTTAGAAGTAATTAAATCATGATCTAAGTAACAATATCAAGAATAACAATTCTAAACCTGAATGATAAATAGAATGATTATTAGCCAAAATGTTGCTTTAACCTAGAATTGATAAATATATGGGTAATATAAAGTCATAAGTGAATCATATATGTATTAATGTATATTATTATGGTTCTGTTAAAAGTTAATAATTTATTTATAATAATTATATATGATTTTTATGCACAAATGTAATCAATCATACCTAACGTAAGGGGTAGTTTTGCAATCTCATTATTTTCCAAGATTCTTTGTACGTAAGTATTTACTGGTGTATATTTGTCATTAATATCCATGTTTACTAAACATAAAATATTTTTATTTTTATTCTTTTACTATTTGTTAATGTCAATTTTACCGATTAGTGAATTTTTATTAAACGACATGGAATGAATCCTTCTTTCATTTTCTATACAAGGTACTTTTTGACTTTTCTAACACGAGTACGAGAAAAATGTTTTTTAACTTATATAGAATGAAAATATTTTTACATCTTCATAATTCCTTATTTCCATGAATATTAATATTCAAAATTTCAAGTGTATTTTAAACTAAATTATTTTCTTTTAAAATTATGTTACATTTTGAAAAAAGAAAACATTTTCTAAGAATAAATGATAATTTACTCAAGAATGAAGTTCAATTTTTTTATCAAAATTATTTTCCATATAGGATGATGGACATTAAAGAGGGGTACATTTCGATCTTTATCCTTACTATGATTTGAGTGTGTAAATAATGGAATTATATTTCATATGGAATATGTTATGATGGAATTATGTTCATGAAATCGAGTTTAGTTCATAGGTTATTCTAGGATGAAAGATTAAGGTTTTTTTGAACATGTAAGAATGATTTCATAATGATATGGGTGGGAACTATATATACCTAAAATTCATTGTGTAATGATTTATATCTCATGAGACATACATGAATACAATGACATGTAAATATGGATATATAATATAGGGTTGGAATTACAAGCAAATTTGGTTCAACAATACATGATTGGAATGAAAAGTAAACTCGGTTATGTAATGGACCTTTTCCATTGTGATGGTCTCTGCCTAAATTCCTTAGCTACTATGGAAATCATATTTTGTGCTTATTTGTTTTCCCCAATTCCATATATTTTTCCAATTCTATTTTATTTTGGTTAATGTCCCTTTATGATATATGTCGCACATATTACCATGATTTATTTCATGACTCGAGATTTTGATATTTAAAACTTATATTCATGTTTTTACATTATAGTGTTTATGGTTTGTTTTATGATCTCAATGTGTACCCTTACTAAGTATTTGTGATCACATTTTTTTAAGTTTTATTTTTTCTCAGGATATAAATAACGGTTTTAGGTAGGAAAAATGGGATGATCTATATGGGATATGTTGCTGATCTTTCACCAAGTTAGATGATTATGTTCTAAGTTTCCTAAGGAACTAAACTAATATTTTCTTTGGGAGTTTGTTTGTGTCATTTATTAATTATTCTACAAAATTAATGTAATTTCAATGTATATTAATATTGGGTTGTAAGATTGAGGATGATTATTCATACATTTGATATCACTTAAAGAAATTTGGGGTTCCCCACATTCCATTGGAAACCATTTTCAAATGGATAAAATGGTACATAACTCTTGTATATTTATTTTTTTAACCAAATTTCATTTTCTTGTTAAAACTGTGATAATTTTTTTTATGTTTTTAGAAATAGAGAATCAAAATAAATGGCTACAATTCATTTATCAATGAGTATTGAAATTTCATAAAAAATAATTTTGTATATCATTTTGGGATCATGAAATTTTTATTTAATAAATTTAGTAATTTAATGATGTTTGGTGTGAGTTTATATGGTTAAAAGAAAAATTAAAAAATTGATATTAGTAAACCATTTTAATTTTTGAGGATGCGTTTTATTTTTAAGAAACCATATTTTAGAATCATAATAATTTCTTATAATATATCTAAGGTGTTATGAATTATTTGGTTTATTTTTGATAACTAAATTTATTTTAAGATCAATTGAGAACCCATGAATGAAAATCTTGAAGTTTCAGTTCTTAGTGAATGAAGAAAAGAAAAAAATTTACATAAATTTTCATCAACCGAATATGTAATATTTTTCATATGAAATAAATAGAGATATATCATATGAATAATTACAAATATATATATGATTACAAAACATGATATATAATACATTCCAAATGGTACACAACATCCTTATGAATGAAATATAACGAAGTGAATACAAAACTAATCTTAAATTAGAAATGGAAAGGTTTTTATGTTGAAATGTTTAATATTTTAGTAATTAAATGAAGAATTTCAGTTAACATGTATGATATTAACGAGTGAGACAAAAATAAATTTTTTGAGTATCAATATGAAATTTATGATATTTATTATATAAGGATTTCAATGTGAGTGAAAATGTGGTAATGTATTAATGGAAAATTGAATCATCCTATATTTTTTCTATTTCAGTACATATTTCATTTCTTATTTATTGATGGTCAAATTGTAAAGATAAAATATTACTATATATTTAAGTCAAAAGTTAATTTTTAGTCATTTAAGTCACAAAAATAATAATCCTTTTTCTAACCATGGTTTTAAACAAGAATAATGAAGGTGTGAATAGAGGAAAAATGTTGTGCTATGATGAAGTTTTCTATACCATAAAGAGAATAAGAAAACTATAAGCCTATTATTTTATATGAATATACATTCTAATAAGGATTAAATTATTGTATATTGTGTCTTGTTTTTAAGAAGATAACAATCAGGCCTCTTGAAATATTAAAGGGATATTTCTTTGATTGTGATCGAATAATATGGATAGATAGTGAATTATATATAATTTCATTGTCCCATAATTAAAATTTGTTTTTCATATTCAAAATATGGAAAACATATTCAAATGATTCAGTGAATATATAAAAGAATAAGAAGATGTTAAAGATGGGTGGGAAGAGAGGAGATGATGATACTATATTATTATGTTATTCCTATGTATACAATAGAGGGACAGAGATAATGAGACTTACAAGAATTAATTATCACATTATATCAACTTCATAAATAGAAGAAAAAAATGAAACAGATCATCTAATTTTATTTATAGTGGTCAAATAAGATGATTTGTGATTTTATTACAATACACATAAATTAATCATGCTAAAATATTAAGAAGAAGGTTGATACGCATGATGTTTTATTGATTATATTATGGTATTTGAGGAACTATTATTAATATGTAAGATATTATGTTGTTATCAAATGAATTATATGATCACATTGAAGCTATTTTTCCCCTTTGAGAAAATAGAGGGATATTAATGATTATATGGATCTATTATAATATTAGTCAAACCCATACTATTAGGATATTGATATTTCATCTAGGGGATTTGGATGTCTAATCTTTACTAAGGATTTATGTGGTGTAAAAATTTCTTATTTTAGTGTTGAGTTAAATGTGATGCCTTCTCACCCATTTATAATAACTTTTATACACTAGTGATAAATTTCTGTCTTGGATTTGACCAAAACACAAAAATGAATATTTACCCATATTAGGGGTGATCCTTATAGAAATGAATTTGTGACTTATGTTTCTTTTATTTAAACTAAATATGGGATTGAGTGAGAACCAAATAGAGTGGGTCAATAATTTAACTTTTCAAAAAGGTAAGTTTCAAAAAATAAACTTTAATAATAATATCATTGATTCATACCCCCTTACACAATGATACACCATAGATGACCTAGTAATTTACCCCTCACCCATAAAATAATTGATATAATTAAATAAAATGAAAATATATATATTTTTAATATAAAGAGAACAAAATATTAATGAAGGATTATGTGGTTGATACAAGGTTCTAAGGAAGTTCTATAATTCCCCGAAACATATATTATAAAATCCATATTTGACCTAACATCAACGCCCTATCTCAATGTACACCATCTATTATAATAATGAAGCGCTAAAATCAAATCATAAATCCTTATCTAGTATACCTACAAAAATATATGAATAGTTTATATACACTGAGGTGTCTATGAATGGTTAGATAAAATGCCTATTAAGATACCAACAAAAATCCTTACCACTCTTTTATTAGAGAATCATAAAATTATATTTTTATGATAATATATAGAGAATAATTATATGATGCTTGACTATTAGGAAGACTAATAAAATTTATGAAATCTATATACCATTCTAAATGTCATAATTTTTATGATTCTTTTACATACTCCACTTTTATAAAACAATTTTTGAAAAAATATGAATTACAAAGGAAATAAACAAATTCATGATCAATATTGAATTTAAAAAACCACCCAACATACTCCCCACCATCCTCTATGGGTGTAACTCCCCAAAAAAAGTGAAATCCAAACATTGGAATACTATCTAAATAGAAATAATAACTTTTAGCGAACCGATTCTCAATTCCCCACTTACTCGCCCAATGCTTCACCTAATGATTTTTGAATGAGGTGAGGGAAATACCATGATATCAAAATATAACATCAATATAACAGAATAGGTAAACCCACATCTCACCTATTATCACCTTTAAAATAAACAAACCATTCTATCATTGACATCCAATAATAATTCCCCACATAATTTAATTCCAATAACAAAAAATCCACACCAAAGTGAAAAGTATTAAAATGGTTCCATTAAGATAATAAAATATTATAAATATATTTTTTAAAGGTCCTTTATTTTAAAAAGGTTGATTGAAACTACAAAATTAATCTTAAAAGAAAAATAATTGATCAAAATATCTTTTAAACATTACTTGAAAGAAATTGTAAATCTAATAATATTTCCAATAATATAAAATGGGAAAAAAGATTCAAAATTTACTTACATAATTTTTTACACTAGAAATTACATTATATAAAAGGATAAAATCCAAAACCATAAATAAATAAATTTTGCAAAACAATTTCAAACTAAATTTTTTTTATAGTTAACTAGTTTTGAAATAATAACTCTTTGATATCTTTTAAAATAAATGTTTTTCATAGAAATACACAAGAAAAAAAATTCATTTGATTTATTAATTGACCAGATTTTTTCAAATGAAAATCCCAGGAATGATTAAGTGATATTATAATGATAAGAATAGATAAAATATTTTAATTTTATTTATTTTAGAAAACATATTTATAACAACAATATCATAAGAGATTCTTAAGTAAATGGAATGTTATGGAAAAACAAACCTTAATCACGTTGAAACATTTTGAATATGAAAAATAAATAAATAGGAGGGAAAGTGTTTAAAGACACACCACCTAGACACAAAAAACCTTGGTTATGAATATAATATTACTATTATGGTTTTCCACCATATCCATTAAACAATTAATAATGACTTAATATAAATTTTAAGTAGAGAGGAAAATGAAAAGATTGAGAATGTGGGGTTTACCTTGGTGAATCAACAAGAAGACCAATGAAAAATGATATAGATAATGGAAGGAGAAAGAAATATTCGACTTAGAGACTTTTGGTGAATCCTTCGATTTGTGATTTTTTGGGGGGGGAAGAAGAGTACCCGAAACAAGAGGATAAAGTAAAAATAAAAATCAATATTCTAGTAAGTATGCATAGTTTGGAATCTCAGTTTTCTAAACCATAATGAAAACTAGCAATATATTCTAGAATCTAACTACACTTTATTTATGGTTTGGATACATAGTTCTTCCTGACATGCTCTAAACATGATTTAACATCAAAAATGAAAATTTATACACTACAGGATTAGGTTTCATGGTTCTCTTACATGACATTAAGTGTGAAAATTTATAAATCTTTAAAAACATTAAAAATTTAAATTTGAACTCATCCTAACCCTAGGGGAAAAAATAAATATATAAAATTGATTTTGGGGGTGTAATTATTCTCCCTATGTTTCCTCATTTTTACCTATAAATTCATCATTTAGTTATAATTAAATGTTCTAAGGAACAATGAAAGAATGTTAGATGATTCCTGATAATGATTTCCATTGGTCTCAATTGATACAATTCAAATAAATTGATGAAGCTACCCTACAATATTACTATAGATAATATTTTTTGATTTAATTTATAATTAATTTGATTAAAAAATAATATTGGAAAGATAATTTTTTTTAATGTTGATTAGTTCCATATCTTCTTTGGTATTTTCATCATTGAGATATAGAATTGTCTCTTATTATCCCTTATTTTTAAAAGGGAAGAGTTTTATCCCATAAATGAGAGAAATATTTTTGTAGAATTTATTGTACATGGATCTTATAACCTTTAAAAAAATATAATTCATATTATACTCAAATGGTTAATAATTCATAATTTAATAAATCCAATTTATATTGTTGTTTATTCTAAGTCAACATAATGTTAAATAATAATAATTATAGTATTATTATTATTATTATTTTATTATAATGAATTGGGATAAACTCATTGATTAATATATAATATATATAAGTAAATTTAACTTGTCCTGTCAACTGTCGTAATTTTTTTTGGATCCATGAATAAAAATATTTATTTAAATATATAAATATCATTAAATTATTCTTTTAATAATAGATATTGTATCCAATAAAATCGTGAAGAAATATTTCTATAATATTCTTATACAAAAAAATATTCATATTTATCCATTCAATAAACTAATGAATAAATAAATATCCATTTTCCTCCTTTATGATACTGAACAAGAGATAAATAAATATCATGATCCCTCACCCATGAATAAATAATTTTTTTAATATTAAAATAACATATATTCTAAACTCACAATTCTAATGAATGGATTTTTACCATCAATATGATGTGAATAATTATTTACAAATAAATTTTAAAGAATATTTATTTTTAAACCTAAATTCAAATAGAGTTTAACTCATATTTTCCATACAGCTTATGTTTGACCCTTTTGGAATCTTTATATGTGGAATTGTGTAAACTTACCTAAATAAATTATCAAAATATATTTTCAGATAATGGAAACCATTGATAATGGAGTAATATTGAAACAAAAATAACCTTATATGAATGGTTACTATGTAATATAATCATTTTTTCTCGATACCTCATCAATTATGTTGCATACATTAAACCATCAACCTATAATCTTGATTTATATTTCCTTAAAAATTTGAAAAGAAAATTTTTATGATCTACCTTATGCATGTATTTAATCAAATAGTTCCTTTTCAGTAAATGTTACATATATATTATACTCCATTATCTCCAAAGGGACAAATATTTTCTTGAATTATGTAATAACTTTTATATAAATTATTACAGAACTAATGTATATAACTTACCGATTAGAATATATTTTCAAAATATTCTCTAATACAATAAAAAATATGATTTATGATATAAAATAATTTTAATATATTTTTAATAGATAATACACACATAATAATATAATAATAATAAGTGAAACAAATAACTTGTTGATTTTTAGATAGAATATCCCAACAATCTCTATTGTCTGAGGTTACCAAGTAATAGATTCATGAGAAATAGTCTCAATTAATTTTGAACAACCAGTACCTAACAGTCTATAATAATCTATGTCTCATTACATAGTTTTCATCTAATATATATTATGTATGTTTATAAATATTTGTAAATAATTTCATGGGTTTTATTATAGTTGGGAACTACTATAATCTTTCAATGTGATCAATAATCAAAGCACACTATAACATTAATATTTCAAAGGAATACCCCCATCATGATATAATTTAATTATTATTATTAATATAATTGAAAGTGCAAGGTCATTTTATTCATAGGAACCACATCCAATCTAGAAAATTGAGGAAGATAAAACTTAATATACCAGTCGAATAATTAGTCTCTAGAATTGATGTTATGAATGGAATTTATCCTTAGATGAAAATACAATACAAATTCCAAATTTCAAAACCAATAACCCAAAAATAATAGGATTAATATAAACGTCCATAATGAATTCCAAATTTCAATTACATGATATTTTTTTTATTGATTCCAAAATCATGATGATTTGAAGCAAAACAAATTGATACCATTCAGCATTAATTTACATAATCTTCATCTCATTATACATTGAAAATGGTGGGTGTTGTACCCATATTAATTATTTATTACAATTTTCATACATAGAAAAAACACAATAAGAAGTCATATAATAGCTAATTAGAATCATTATATGTTACTAATAATAGTTATTTCCATTTTTAATAAACATAATTATATTTTATTATTGAAATGAGGACTATACCTGAATGTATATAATTAAAATAAAAAGACCCTTGATAGGTCTCCATGCCATATAAAATTAAACTCATGTGAGTGAACTATTCAAAAGTATATCACCATTACCAAATCATTCCTTCAATGTAAATCATTATTTATAATGGAAACAATTAGTTAAATAACATATACTATAATTTAATACTCATAACTACGTATGAGATAAATTTAACTGAAGTATCATATGATTTATATAACACCCAAAAGATAATAGCGTCAAATAGATATGTTAAATATCCATTCCAAATCCAATAAGTCGAAAGGTACTTTTAGAAGGTATAACTACTCTCATTAAAGATAGAATTAAAGGATATCTTACTACTTTTGGAATGATTCTTGGTTGATTAATTAAAATCACTATGAAAAAATATCCCTTAATCTTGGGTTTCATCATAGTCAACACACATTTATAATGGTTCAACTTAATTTTTTTAATAATATGACCTATTTAACCACATTAATTAGAATCATTTAGATAATTAAAATACAGTGTCATGCAATGTCCATGTTTCCCACATAATAAGTATATTAGTGATCAATTCACCACCCTTGTAGTGAATAATAAATAAAAGGTTTCCCCAAAATATCATCATTTTATTTTTAAGGATATCCTCACTATCACTTCTCAATTGATAGAGCAGACTAACTAGAAATTAATGTCATTGAAGAACCATAATTTATAGGATGACATTAAAAGATCTCTATAATGAATATAAAATTTATGACTACTTATAAACAAATAATTTGTGATTAGCTTGGGAGTGAAAGGGTCCGACATAGTTAAATGATCATTATACTATTTCCAAATTGGAACCACTTATTAGAGGATAATTAATTCCATTTCTCTATCTACCTTAATGTTCCCATGATAATGTAAATGAATGAACTTTGTCTTAAATTATTCAAAATACATACCCTCATGGGGCCGAACTGTAATGAAATATTTTTATAATTCATGAATCAATACATTAAATGTAACAATGATGACCCTAAATTTTTATGTTTTAGAAGTTCCCTTAGAATATATTATATCTTAAAAATTCTTTATTCACTGAATTTAATATTGTGGTCTTCAATCACTATGTAATATATGTGAATTTTGATTTAGGGACCTTTGTAAAATGGCATAGATTGGGGAACATCTGGCTCTTTCATTCTATCTAGATTAAATAAAACTATTTAGAATGGGATGACCAAATAGGGGTCCTCAAAAGGAAGATTATTTACGGGACTATCATTAATATTTCCCCTTTATACAGCAAAAATTTCAGGGGTGGAAAACTATAAAATAAAAAAATGTACACAACTAAATCAAAATATACCTTCAAATTTCAAAAACCATTGAATCCAATTATATTTAAATTAAATAACCTAAATTTATATTATTTATCCCAATTAAAAAACATAAAATATCTAATAACTTATACCAAATATACAATTTATAAAAAACAAAAATTTACGTATATTTAACACACAATATAACACAAAACCTTTTTTATTTTAAAAAATTTCTACAAAATAGAAAATATATTTTTAAAGAAAAGATAATCATAAAAATTTCTTTGATATTATCCTCTATAAAATAGTCATGTATATATTGAAAATATATTAAAATATTAAGAAAACTATGAAATATAATTTTTATAAATGAATCATAAATGAAAAGAACTTGTTCAAATCAAAGTTATTTAATAAAACGTAATATTATTTTCAAAAACATTCCATAAAACCCTTATAATGAAATTTTAAAAAATACATAGTTTTTCCTTAAAATAATGTTTTCATAAATAATAAATACAATACAATAACATAAAATATCAAAACATAACCATCTACATGATAATAATATCATTCTTGACACTATTTAAATTACTTTAAATAAATAATAAACAACAATAATATCATATAAAAATTGAAATGATTCAGAACCTCAAAGGTTAGATATATTTTAAACTGTTTCATGGTTTAACCAAAAGGTTTTTAATGAAATTAACCAAATGTAAAAACATTTCTAGAGACATTATCAAACTTTTTCATGGATTGTGTATTTTTTACATCCATGAATAATGATATGAACCTTGTGAAATATCTCTACATTCACCTAGAGATCTTATATTTTCTCAAAAAACTATGGGGCTTACATATAATCAATATTAATTATAATAAAAATATCAATTACTTAAACTAATTAAAGAAAAAACTAAAATTAAAATTAAAATTCTTGGCCACCCATGATAACTCATGGTTTAAAACAAGATAGGGATGTAGAGACACAATATAATACCTATATATTTATTTTTAAGGATCCAATATTTTGTATAATACTACTCCCTATATAACAAGAGGTATATAACATTAATCTATAATGAAAAAAACTTGGTCAAACTTCTTTGTCACCAAAAATGTATTTCTATAAATCATAATGAATGTTATTGATTCCCATGGGTTAGTGATAAGAACCAAAAATATAATAATGATTTTTTAGAAAATTAAAAAAATTTAACAATAGATAAATAAGAATTAAACCATGATAAATAATTTTTTATGTGTTATCCATAAGTTTTACATCCATTATCTGTAAATAAATAGTTTAAAATTATAAAAAATCAAAACAAGGAATAACCATTGTTTATATAAAATTATCACCACTCTAAAAAAATTTCTAACATTTTAAAATGAAATGATGCAATTAATTTTAAAAAATAAAGAGACCAAAATATAAAGGACGACCGATATGGTCAATATATTTTACTTCCCAAAGATTTATATGTATAAAAACTCTAATTGAACTATATCTATATGACCTGAGAACACCATGATGTCTCAATGTTATGAATATAATGGATTAATAAATTATATCAAATATATAAGGAATAGATATCCATTATACCATAATGACAACATGAATACTACGTAAATAAAAGTGTGTTCCTGTAGGGTTTAAGCTAATTCCCAATATAAGACCACTAAGATTCAATACCACTCCTTTTATGAGATAAACCAAAAATACTTGTATGAAAATAGAATATATATTGTAAATTTATTTATGTTATATATTTTTTGAATAAAAATAACATTTCTATAATCCCATTTCCTTTTTAAATAACCAATATTTTATTAGGAACCAATAATTTCCCTATTTGACCTCTAAAAACAAAATTTTGAACAAAAATTGAATAACAAAATAAGTACACTATAGGTGTTTAGAAATGTAATTTTTGATAAGTATTTTTAGGAAATGGAAATTAATTTTTTTTTATTACCTTAACATTATAAAATAACCATTAATTTCTTTTAAAAATATTCTTAAATAAGAAAGTGTGGACGATTATTATTGATGTGACACATGTTATGGAAATATATATGGAATAGTTACAAGTAATTCATATCATAATAAATAACAAAAATCATAACCAAAAGAATATACTATAAAATAAACATAATAAAATCAATGAATCAATATTTAAAATATCTAGTATAACATGATATTGAAAATTTCACATAATACACATCATGAGACAATACCTTAGGATTCAATTAGATAATACTAGATTTTCTCGAGTCAAACCAATTCCTAGATTATGTTTTTATCCTAAAAAACCTCCCTAATTACACCCATGATACTTATTGCACATAACACCCCTAGAAACTGTTAAATTCAAAATAGTGGATACTATATAGAAGAAAATTTTACTATAATAACTCTAACATCTCAATTCACCACATTCCCAAGGAATCTTATGCAATTTTCCAAAGGGATGGGAGGTATCAAACATGATTATAGGGACCAAATCTAAAAAAATAATTCTTTTGTATCATTTTCATATGATAATTATTAAATATCACAAGCTAAAATAATAACACAATGAATGGGTATTTTGGAATTGTTGAGTAACAATTACATGGGAAGCATTTCTATACATATTTTGAATCATTTACCCATAATTTAACCACACTATACCCCTTATATACTTTTTATAAGTTACACTCTTTATCATGACATAGGAGAGGGAAACATCAAAAATGATATGAGATCATATGATCAGTAATCGAAAAAATAATTGATAATATTCGAATATTATCTATGAGAATTATATTTTCATATCGGTAAAATGGCGAAATAAAATAAAATCATACCAAAAAAATCATCGATCCAAAATCACGAGTCATTCTATAATTCTTGGTATAAATCCTATAATATAAACTTTGTCTTGGGATATATCCTCTAGTGTACCGTTTATATTGAGAAAAATCCCCTCATTTAAATTTTAGATTGGGATAAATCTTCCCATTCACCATTTTTCTTGGGATAAATTCTCTTATAGACCCTTTGTCTTTCAATAAGTATTCCAATGTACCATTTTTATTGGGATAAATCTTCAATTTTATCATTTTTATTGAAATAGATATTCTTTTGTACCCTCTAGACTATGATAAATCATCCATTAAACCCATTTAGATTCATTGGATATAAAAATTACCAATGTATTGGAGGAAGATCAATGACACCTCCAATAATTTATCCAAACATACGGTGCCAAATAAAATCAAATCATTCGTCTTATCAAAAATAACACAAGAGAAAAAAAGTGTTTCAAAAACTTCCATATTCCATAAAACATGATAATTTGATAAGAAAACATATTTTGGAAAATGGATAATTTAATAATAACATATATTGGTTGATTTTTGACCCATTGGTAAATTGGAGAAGAATAAATTTAAAATTAAAGATAAATAAAAAAAAAATTCTCTTAAAAAGTGGTTTTAAGATAATCATTAAACTCATGTTTATCATGTCACTTTCCGAAACTATTATCTTTAATATAAAGTGAAAAATTATAAAAAAATTAAATTAAATTAATTTTAATTAATATACATTGAAAATAGATTATTAATATGTCAAAATATGAAGTAAAATATACGAATATATAATCATTGAAAGAAAATGATTTTGAACATTTATAAAACAAATTTATTGGAAACAAATATTTTTAAAAGGATTATATTTTATTGAAAACTAAATGGTAATATAATGATAATTTGAGATAAAAAATGTTGTGTTTTAATTAGTGGAAGGATAACATTTGTGGGAAGTATAATCATGGATATATTATAAACATCCATTATAATACATGGAAACTATTCTTAAAAAAATACAATTTTAAAAAACTATAGAATTATTAAGGAAGTATAAGTTGTTGTGAAACATTATTTCGCAAAAAACATAACGTGGGATTAGGAAACATCATAATCACACGTTAGATAAAACGAAAATTAATAGTTTCAGTTCAATGGAGAAATAGTTTGAAATAGTATATAATTTATCATTAACAAATTCTATTTAATGATAAAAATATCAATTATTCAGTATATATACCACCAAAATTCATGTAAGACCATTATACAAAAGGTGTATCAAAGAGAGGAATATGAGATAAAAAACACTATCCTTATAACTGTAACTAATCTAACATTATCAACTATCCTTTATAGTGAAAATAAATATATTAAAAATATATATAAGTTCCTTAATATAAACAAATTAAATTTTTTAATGACTTTATAATCATTTATTACTAATATATTTTCCAATTTTAGTTTATTTTCATTATCCTATGTTAGAAATTTCGGTTGTTTATTCAATACAAAACTATATGAAAATAATAATGATTATAACCAAGTGGTTCACAGTTCATAAATACACGATAAGTAAATATATAATAATCATTTGATTTTAATTTTACTTTAGTCCGATTTCATAATTGGAAAAGACATGAATACAACTTGTGAAAATGGAAATCATGATAAACTGGTTTTTGATGTGTTTAATGACTGAAATGTTTTATTTTAATAAATATTTTAAATATTAAAAAAAATTATATAATCATTTTATAATTTAGAATATATCATTACTTATTGGTATTGCACTTACATTTCACCCAATAATCATTTATGAAAAAAAATTTATAACATAGTTTACATAGGTTGTTAAATCAACCCAAAGGTCAACATGTGAAATGATTTAGTGAGTATGGCGAAAAATTAATATAATGATAATGTGAAATATAATTAAGAAAACATTTCATAAAAATCATATATCATCATTAAATACAATCTAGGAACAATCAATGACGGGTGTTGGTAAAAATAAATTCATTCTTTATGGAGGTAGTAGTACACATGTACACATGATTGACGACTCCATTTCTCAACGAATTGAAGAAAATCTTATATATGATAAACTATTATTAAATTGTCATAAATATGACATAATAAAATTATAATTCATAAAATATAATGTTTTTTACCATCCATAAGAGTTTTTTATGAGAAAATGATCAACATTACTATGGAAGGCTATAATTTGCATGTACGCACGATCGATGATATTTTTTTCATGGATGGTGGAATTTTTTATTTAATTGTGTTAAATATTATATAAAGAAATTTTATTATACTAAATATAATTATTTAATTATATTAATATGTTTATATATGGATTAGGAAGAAACAAATCAAAATAAAATACCAAGATTAAGTAATACTCATGTTGGAAGCTTGTGTTTTCTAATGAAAAAATCATGGAAAGGAAAGATATAATAAACATAAAGGTGAAAAGAATCTTATATAAATGGACTAAAATTATAGGAATAAAAATTTCTCATATTTTATAAATTAAATTTTAATGATTGGTTAGTATTTATGTGGTGGAGGTGTTACTATTTTATAAGTGAAGGGAAGGGTAGTTTTGGAAGAAACTATTATATTTCCAAAAATGTATTGTCACTATTCAAAAGTAAATTGATAAGAAATGAACAAAAGTGTATGAAAATTATGTTCTGGTCAAGATACACCACATAAAATCATGTTTTAGTAATCCTAGAGTGTTTTTATAATTTTTTAATTTTTAACATTTATTCCAATTTACTTTTACTATGGTAATAAATTTTTTCCCTTAAAAATTTAATATTAACGATAAAAATTAACATAAAAAATTTATATAATTTTAACCAAATGACTTAAATTTTTCAAAACTTTTAAAAAATCAAAATATTAGGGGTTTGAAATGTTATTTTTAAAAAAATTTCAAAAAAATTGTATAAAGGTTTTTAGGAAAAGAGTGTTATTATGATTAAAAACTTATGAATAGGATAATACTATCAAATATTCTGAACTATAAAACACAAATTAGTTTAGTTATATAAAAATAAAATGTAACTAGTTTTAAAATAAATAAAAAACCAAATTTCACCATATAAATTATTAATTTTAAGAAATGGTCATAATATATTTTATTAAGGACACATATAAATTTAAACCTAAAAATGAATAAACTATAATTTATAATAATTAAGAATATTTTAAAATTATTTATTCTATTATATAAATTAATATTATACTACTCCAAATATTTTTTAATCTTTTAGGATATTCATACATAATGATAAAATTAAAAAATTTATAATTTTCATAAAAACCAAATTTTTCTTACTAAATCTGTTAGGAGAATGAACTCGAATATTCATATTAAGTAAAATTTTAATATAATTATTACAAAATTAATTTTATCTTATTAAATATTAATTTTATAATTTTTAAATATTTTTATTATACTAAAAAAATAATATATGCGAGACAAATTTAATTAAAGATATCCTTTTTCAAAAGTAACTCATATTAATTATTTATATTCTAATGTTAATAAATTGCACTGGTTCTCCATATTATTATTTACTATATATTTGTTATTTATTTTTTCGAATATATTGTGGTTCGTTTACATTTGGTGAAACATGTGACAAAATTTATCAAACATAACAAAATCTTTACAAGGTTTAAAATTTCAGGTCATTACATTCTACCCCTTAAGATAATTTCACCCAAGACATTTTAGTTATCACTTATCAATAGAGAAATATTTAATTAGGCCCTTATTATTTTTGTAACTAAGTGAATGAAAAAATATTGGAGACCCTAGTAACTTGGGTATGTATAGAAAACTCATCATTTCCTTCATACTACATAAATGACAATATAAATTTCTTCATAACCATTTGATATAATCATACCTCATGATTAGGTAACTTTACTATTATAGTAGAATTAGTTTTCTCTATGAGTTCACAAACATCTTTTAATTTCTCAGATTCCAAAGGTTTATATGAAATGTGATTAATTTATTTCAATATATAAATATATATTTATATTTATATTTCTCTAAGTATAGAGACCAAATCCATATAAAAAATGACCTTAAAGTTTTCTAAAAAAAGTATAGTAAGGCAGATGACTATAAAATTCAACATGGAATACAATAATCACAACACTAAAATATTTATTCAATAATAAAATCATGTGGCTGTTATTCATTGATTTTATAAAACATCTAAGATAGACTAGATTTCCTAGAGTCAAATTCTAACAGGACATATTTAACTATGGATTGAAGTGTATGGGTACCTTAATTATCAGGATCTACTTTGGGTGCTATTCATGCACATATATTCCATTTTTATTTCAGCCTTGGAAGTTAGTGTCTCTCATCATTTTGGACAGTCCTTTGTGTAGGTAATTGAATTGTGTAATTCTTAAGTTCCACAAAATAAGAAATTGATTATTAATTGTACCTCTAGATGAACACTATATATTTTAATCATGTTAAATTAACAAATTATTTTATTATATAAGTTTTATGCTTAGCGAACCATTAATCCCCTCGTAAAGAATGTTACAATAATATTAATGGAATTTCCATAGTAAATCATTCAATATTATTTACATATAAAAAATAATACAGTTCTCCATAAAAATATTCATCACTTGATCTTTCATAAGACTCTATAATTTTATTAATTAGTGTGTTTGTAAATTATAATATGTTTAAATATTTAATCATATTTTGTGATTACTAGATTAGAAATATCAAATGGTTTCTCACTCCATCTACTATATGAATGGGTTTTTTGTTGAAGTAATCCCAACAATTCCCCTTACATCCAAGGTTACTTCTAGTTCCCTTTATTATTAAAAAAATTGTTTAAATGAGAGTTAACAATTTACATATGAATGTATTACAAAAAACTATTCCTGGTAGTATTTTACCCTTTAATGATATCACATTATGGTTTAGTTCAACTTAAATACCCATTTGGTCATTCTTGGTTTGTTTATTTTGAGTTATATATTATTCCTTAAAATAATTCCTTAATATAGCAAACCATTTATAATATATTATTAATAGAATTTAATTAATCCATGGTATAACCCCAAGATTTTCAAATCATGTGTCTAATTGGGCCTATTTTTTCATACAATTGGTAATGATTTACATTTTTCCTAATAATATTTTTTCGGGGTTCATAGCATTAAGTTCATCTAGGACATAAAATAAATTATTTGTACTATCTTTACATGGATGTTATTTCTAGGAAAACCAAAAAATAAATATTTAAAAATATTTAGGGATGTAATTCTATACTTATACATATTATTTAAACAATAATGGTTTTAAAAAATGATATGTAATCATAAATCATAAAAGTAATTAATCCAATCCTAAAAAGAAACTAATATAATTCTAAAAAATAAACTAAAACCTACTCTGATAGAAACTATAGTCAACCCATAATAATTTACTTATTTTATATAATTTCAATAATATAAACATTTAATCTCACTAGATAATATTAGAATCAAAATAATGAAATGATTAGTGTGCATCATGATCATTTACATTAGAATGTTATGTTACACAACTTGTAAATAATTTATACAAAATCAAGACACCCGAGATACATTTTTGATTTCTCTTAATTTATACACATCTTCATAAACTGGGGGCTGAAAACATAAGAAAGGGGTTATATAAGACACTCAGTAATGGATGATATAAAAAATAATAATCATATATTACATGTGTGGATAAAATAAGAATATGTGTAAAATTCAGATACCGAGGAAAATTATACCCAATAAAAGATAAATGAAAAGTCAAGATTCATGGAATAAGGATTAAAATAACATAAGAAATTGTTCAAAATAAAACAAAAACATTATTTAATAAACATGAGACCTAAGAAAAGGACATAGTCATCATTATAAGCATATATTTGGGAAAACATTCAAATATGGAATAAAAATAATCATATAAATCCTATGTCAGGGCTATCCAGGAAGACATTAACCTCATAGTCAGCTTTGGATAATAACCCATATACCATCATGGCCTTGGGATAATCCTCCAGAATAACCTTGGGCATGGGATAAATTCAGATGTATACTCCTTTGGCTTGTGATAAATACCCCCATGAATACATTTCCATACAATAAATCCTATTGTGTACTATCTAGATTGTGATAAATACTTTTTTCTACCATTACTATTTAGATAAATTTTCCTACGTATCATTTAGCTTGGGATAAATCCTCCCATGAACCAGTTATCATTGAATAAATACTCTCATATATCCTTTATATTGGAAAAAATCATAATGTGAACCATTTTTATATGTATAAATCCTCTTGTATACTCTTTGACATTGAATAAATCATCATGTGTACCCATTAGCTTGGGATAAATGCTCTGGTGGACCCTTTACCTTGGGATAAATCTTCCCATGTTCCCTTTAGCTTGGGATAAATCCTTCGATATGCCCTTTATCTTGGGGTTTGTCCTCATATATACACTTTTTATCTCATCAGGTATAAACATTAAAATTTTAACATAGTGTGATATAAGGCCCCACCCATTAATCGTCCTGAAATATAGTTCCATATAAAATCAAATCATTCTTCTTATTTTAAATTAACCATGAGAAGAAATGAGTTCCAGAATAAAATAAATGTTATAAAAAATGATTATTCTATACCAATAATATAATCTAAATAAATGAGTATTTATTTAGAGAAAATATATTTTTATTTATAAAAAAACACTATTGGAGAATAATCCTTAAAAAATGGAAGATAAATCACACAAAATAATTTTTATTAAAATTCAATTCTTATTATTGTCTTAAAAACATGATTTTCAAGAAACATAATAGAAACCCTTTCTAAATGTGAAGATAAAACTTATTAGAATATTAAATAAAAACAAACTCCATTTATGAGATCTTAAATTGAAGTAATTCATTTTTCAATGTGTGATGTTGAAGAGAAAAATACATCACCTTTGAAAATGGAATCCTTTGAAAATTTATAAAATGGGTAGATTAAAAATAAAAATCATTAAAAGGAAATAAACCATTTTTATAATAAACGGGAATATAATGTTCATCTAAGATTAAAATTTACTTAGTTTCTAAAAGGTAAATGTGATCATTGGTGAGAAGTAAAAATCAAATCATGGAAGAAAAATATATTAAAATAAATGGGGATTATTCTTTATGGAATTGATTTTCATAAAACCCTAAAATCGTGAAGGAGTAAAATATTTTTGTGATACATGATTTATAAATAAAACAATGTGGAATTAACAAATAACATTATCCTAGTTCATATAAGATCAAATGTGTTATGTTTTGGATAAATAGAAGTGAATACATCCTAAGTAAAGGATTTGAGTCATGAAAACCAATACTATCTGAGGATCATTTAACTAAAAAACAATTGAATGAGATATATTTAAATAGAACATAAATTATCATTAATATAGGTTATTTTATGAAATTCATCTCAATTATGTGTTATAAACACCACATTAATGATTTTTTGTATGATATGAAACATGTCTCAAAGACAGGAATTTGGGATGAAAAACACAAACCTCAGATTCATGATTATTCGACCATTCAATAACATATTGTATAAAGAACATAACCATCTTAATTACTTATCTAAAAACATTATTTAAAACTATGTACCCTTTTATAAATATTTTATAATCATATATTTCAAATATATTAACTAAATATAATTTATTTCCATTATTTGGTGTAATAAATTTCAGTTTTTTTGTTAAATACAAACTTCTTGAAGATATTTTTGATTCTCAACAAGTGTTTTATAGGTAATAATCACAATAATATTAAATATATTATAATATATGTATTTATATGCTATCTTATGATCATTAGGTGAATGCGATTAATATGGCCTGATAAAATGGTAACTTACATGAACATGTTTTCAATGTGTCCAACGATTGAAAGGTCATATGACAATAAATTAGTTAAATATAGAAAATAAAATTCAAAAATAACTAAAAGATATTAAATATATCACTATTTCATGTTATCCATATTATATGAATTTACATAATCATTTATGATATAATAATTTCAACATTCTATACATATGAAGTAAAATTGACCAAAAAGGTAATGCGTTCTAATGATTTATTGATTTTGGGGATGTATATATATAATAAAAACAAGAAATATGAAGAATACTAAAAAATTAATAATCTCCATACATCCTTATGAAATATATTTTAGAAACCATCAATTATGGTAGGAAATGAAAAAATGAAATTCATTTTTGGGGGAGGAGGTATTCTGCATCATCATCATCATCAACATCAATGTTTATTTATTAAAAGTGATGGGGAGAGTGCAAGTATATAGGTACAAATTAGGAGGGTGTAGGGGGGAATTGTATTGAAATCCGAGGGAATCCCCTCTCATGAGGTTGACCCCTTTGGGTTTAACTTGAGTAACACTGTAAAAACAGGAGGTACCAAGGCCTTGGGCCGCAACAGATGCCATATGATATTCTACCTTATTCCCTTTGCGCAACATATGTTTCACCCGAGTTTTGGAGAGAAACAAAATTATTTTCTTGATGAATTATGTGATAAACCAAGGGGTAGGGCAGGTGCCTTGCAGAGAGTTGAGGAGAACGAGGGAGTCTGTTTCAGCTTCAGCGCTAACAAGGCCCCCTTTCAGCAAAGGGAAATGCCTGAAAGAGGGGAGAGGGCTTCCACCTGAATATAGGTACCCATTCCAAGGGAAACCAAGAAAGTGAACACGGATGAGCCCCTAGATTCGTGGACCACCCCAATAGCCTTTTTGAATCCCTTAGAGCAGAAGGTAGTCCATGCATACACATTATTACGAATCCCATTTCCCAATGGTTGGGTGAAAATATGTTATATAATAAATTATAATTTTTTAGTAAAAAATATTACATATAAAAAATTATAATTAATTAAATACATAATTTTCATCATCTATGAGATGTAGTGATGAAAACAAAACAAATCCAATGGTGGAGGTGATAGAATGCGCACACACACAATTAAGGATATTTAATTTTTTTAGTGGATTGAAATGATTGAGTAATTATTAAAAAATAAATATAAATAAATATAAGTATAAAATTGATTCTTATTACATTATATTATCAAGGTTATATTTTATTTGTGAAGGATTTGGTTAATATTAAAGAATAAGAGATAGTAAAACTATCTTCAGAATGTTTAAATTTTTCTTGGAAACGTCTTTGGAAATGAAGCGCGTAAGAAAAATTAAGAAGATATAAAGATTATTTTTGTGTGAGATAATAATATGAGGTGTAATGTAGAATATTTTAATGAATAAATTTGTTGGATATGTGAGACATTAAGTGGTATAACTTCTACACTATTATAAGTGAAGGGAAGGGAAGTCTTGTATGTAAACATTACATTTTCAATAATGTAATGATTCTTTTGAAGGGTAAATGGAGTAAAAAAGGAAAAATGTAAAGGGGATGTATGTTTTGGACAATATCTTCTTTATCTATAAATTTTGGAGCCAAACTAGAGTTTTATTAAACTATTTATTTTATATTTTTAATGTTTTCTATAATGTAATTTTACCATTGATGTAATTTTTTATACTTATTAATTAATTTTAAAGAAAAAAATTAGTAGTGAAAAAGTTTAAAAAAATTGATCAATTCTATTTAAAAATTTGAAATCATTTTACTGACTAAAATTTTTAAGGATTTGAAATGTTAATTTTAAAATAATCGCACATAATAAGTAAAATCAGTTTCTAAGAGAAGTGCACTATTAAGTTTATAAATTTATGTAAAAGAGAATGTTATCATAGATAATAAATTTTATTGCTCAAATTGATTTATTTTTATAAATTATTTTTTATATATTTTTAAAATTCGTCAAAAACACAATTTCACCATTAGAACACCAAATTAGATGAAAAGATCAATTTTTTTAGTAAAGAAACATTTTTATTTATTCCTAAAAAAGTTTGACATGGTATTTATAAGTAAAAAATTATGTTAAAATGGAAAATATTATTCCATTAATGAATATTTCATTACATAATATTTTAATATTATTTGATATGATTATATAATGATAAATCAATTGAAATTATAATATTTCTTGAAATGATATTTTTTCACAAAAAATAAACCTTTCCAAATAAAACCAAAAAATTTATAATATGTAAATTTTAAAATGATTAATTTAAAAGATAAATTTTATTTTTTAAAATTTATATATATTGATTTTTTAAATTTTCTAAAGGAAAATAATAATATAAAGAAAATTAATTTTATTACAAATAACACTTTTTAATATTATGTCATACTATATATTTATCATCAAAAGGTTATAAATTTAAATAGATTTCAATTATTGTGTTTATTTTAGATATATTAAAAATGTTATAGTAATATTTTAAGGCTTGGTATTTTTGGTGAAGCGTGTAATAGAAGTTATCAAACCAAATATATGTTTTATGTGGTCAATAATTTCATTTCATTACAATGATATCAAATTATAACATCAATATTAATAATTAAGTAAACCTACAACTCACTTCTAGTAACCTTTAAAATATAAAAACCATTTACAACATCTATATATAATAATAAGATACTCATATAAAATTGGTCCAATAACAAAAAAGTCACAACTGTTGTCACCTCCTTATTTTAATTATCACATGTTATGATTATTATGTTTCTAATGAGATTACTATTTCATGATTTTATATCAAATTTTAATGAATATTTGGATGAGTAAAAATCCAATGTTAGTAAATATGATCCACCCTTAGTCCAAAACTGTGTTAATTCCAGTCATTTTCTAGTTCAGACACGTGCTACTATCAGACCCATGTTACCAATAGATATCAACGACCAGGTGTGATACCACCAGACTTGTTCTAACACCTGATGTTTTCTACCACTAGAATTTTTCTACTACAAGATATATGTTACCACCAAATTGCTGATACCACCAAATATACAATCCCTAGACATGTTAGCGCTAGATTTCCTATAGCCAGATATGTTACAACTAGTTGTTCTACCTTGAGATATGCAATATACCAATTTTATACTATTTGATTTGCTCTAACATTAATACATATGATCTACTGATGAAAACTCACCTGCTAGACTATGATACCATTCATCTATGATGGTTTTAGAGTTTATCCACCCATTGTATGCTACCATTAATATCCTACCATTAATTTGAAATTAATGCTTCCAACATCTAGTTTATGGAAGTAAATATAGACATTCTTATGTATTTTTTTAAAAATTATTCCAAAACTACTCAATAGATTCATTGAACACAAAGGTTAGATATTCCTAATTTGGTGCCCAATATGATGATCTTGAAATTCATTAATATTATTCATCAAAGGACAATTGGACCTAGAGAGCTATATATTCCCATGATATCTAATGTGCACTATGCGTGGTGAATGAATGAACTTAGATTCAGAGATACATGCAGGCATGAATGTGTGGAATTTACAAAAGGCCAATAAACTTTTCATGAATTAAATGAAGAAATCCATGTAAATGTATTTCAGAGGATCTATAGATAGAAAAAAACTCCACAATACAGTATTTTCCTGCACAAAAAGAGACACTCGTTCAACTCATCCTCAATCCAAATATTAGGACCCTTGAGGACCTGAATGAATTTAGATTGATAAGCACCACTTATTTCCATATCCAATTATTTTCACTATCTGTTTTATGATTTACATTCTAGTAATGTGATATTATACTATATTTAACTATATACACTAACTCTTTTTCATAAACTGGGGAATACATGATATTCTGTCAAATTTATTTATTATTATACCATTAAAAACAGTGGAAGAGGTCATGTTTGGTATGTATTTTTCTACTTCCCATGTATATTTGTGGAATATTCTTTAATCCTAGACAACATGTATGATTTAGTTTGTAAGAACATGATCTAGGTTATGTGTAACACCCCCAACACTGTAACCTAGATTCAGTGCATTGTTGCATAACGTTGTCTTAATCACAAGAGATTATGTCCTGAAAGACCGATCAGTTTAGTATCATTAGAAGTACTAGATACATTCTAAAGTTAACATTACATAATGAAATAAAAACCAACATTGTGTCTCCTTTGAACACAATCATATCCAGTATTATATCCCTAAAGGTCAGTTATAATATACTTCTTCACATCCCAAGAAAAAATAAAACATAAGAAATGGGAGAGATCAATTTCTCAGTAAAGATAACAATATCGTAGAAACAATCATAATTAAGCATAAAAATTTAAGGCCATATATAAGACTAAAACAAAACCCTTTTAAACATATACTTCATTTTAATATGGTAAAGATAAATTAAATAATTCCATTTACTTATTTATATGGATATTATACTAGTCAAATAATCACATGTAATATCAATAGCTAATTTCATAATGATATAATGCATAATGTCTAACATCATAACCACATAGTCAAGGCCTCATTCCAAGACTAAAAATAAAAATATTGTCAAGGGCTTATATCAAGAAACTAGTCTCTCTCACGACACATACCGATTCGTCGAGAAGCTATAGTAGGACCCTCTATTCACTTACTATGTCCAATTCATTCCTTATATGAAAAGGTTGAAACATAACATTAAAATTCGTATTAAAATTGGTATACAAAATGTTTGTACTTTAACTATAAATCATGAATGGTATAAAAATAGAATATCAAAAGTCAGAAATATCCCAAAAAATTTAATATAATATTTAATATGGAATCAGAATAAATCAACTTCAAATTAGCGTAAAATCCAGCAAAGGATGTTTACATAGATGAAATCAATCCATAAAAACTATTTGAGTGAAATATATCTTTCTACATTCAAATAATATAAATGTAAATAAAATAGATATTTTAAAAATAAAATTATAAGCTTGTAAGAGATGCTTTTAAAGGGATATAATGGAAGGAAATAGTTTCACCTGCTGTATAAGTTAAAAGAACATTCTTTCTTTATTTTTTCGAAAAGGTCATAAAGTACCTTGTTTGTAAAAGAATGGAAGGATTTATTTAATTTTTTTTAGAAAAAGTCAAAAAAGGATATAAATGAATTTAACACATAGTCTAGGAAATATTAAAAATTATTTGAAATACAATTTTAAGGAATATAGATGTGGACAATAATGAAGTCTCAGTAAAAACATACGTATAAACAACCTCAAATAATAAAGAGATTGTAAAATTAACACTTACCTTGTAATTTTACTTGGTAGAGGTTAAATTAACCTCCTTTTTAATAGTTAAAACATTGTTATTAAATCGAACAAGAACCACACCCACAAATATCATATCATATATGATCCTCTAATATTGTTCTGTTAATAATATTTTAGTAGTTTCATTATTTCGTGTGTAAGCTGATTCATTTTCCTTTATATGTTTTGTTACGTAGATAATGTTTCTATGGATAAGAAGTATTATATTCATATCTAGAATGATATGACGTTCATGAATATTATTTTTTAATCATAAAATTGAAATTATTTTTGAATGGTTACAATGGGGAGTGAAATATCATCACGTCGTGGAGATGGTAAGCCTTACGTATGTACGAGAAACAATATCATTATTTTTGTCACGATCTTCCTACACCAAAAGGAGTGAAGGGTCAGTAGATTAGCAGGACCTTACTTACATAAGTTTAAGGAGAGATAATGACCCACAAACCCCGCCTTAACTAGGTCCCGGAGTGGCGACCTGCACCATGGGTATAAAATCACACACTAAATTGAAGGTATTACCCTTTTTATTTAAATAGGATCGGGAGATAAGATAGTAAATCCCACAACACCAAAACTGAAAGGAAAAGTAAATCCAAGAACCACTCCCAATGAATGTTACAAAAGTAAAATCCACAATGTGTAAGGAGACTATAATGTAAAATACCGAAAAGAAAGAACAACAGCATCTACGATGATCTTTCACAAGGCCTGAGCTAGTATGGTCCAGCATGATCCTCGATGTCCTCCTGGAAACCTGAAATCATTTTTATATACTTAGGGTGAGCATATAAGTATACCCAGTAGGGAGAAACTAAAGATTCTCATGAACAAGTGGGGAGGCATACTAATAACCTGTGAGAAAAGAGATAACCAGACACCTAAAAAGGAAACGAAACACCCAAGCCTCACCAAGGCACACTCCCCAAATAACACAAGTCAAGTAATGTATAGTAATAGAACATCGATGTTTGGGCACCCCGCGCCACTTTCCCACTGGTTATTGAAGACATCCAACGCATCGAACAAATCCTTCCATTCTCATCACAGTCCCACTGCCATACCCCGCCCACACACACCTAGGCCATAACCACACATCCCGCCCATGAACACCTGGGCCACAAACACTAACCCGCCTGCAGACACCTGGGCCAAAACTGCCACACGTAACCATGTAACCACACCTGCAAACACCTAGTCCAGAACAACAACTGCCACGCCCGAAGAGCCCTGGACCTCATCTCGAAGATACTTGGTAAACCTCCTGCCTGCACACACCTGGGCGAACCACTACACTACCCTGCCCAAAGATTCTCGGGGTAATAATGGACTTCAGCCCATCAGAGCATGACCATAGAGTCTTGGGCTATTCGGGAAAGGGAGAAGAAAATGAGATAATAAAAACCACTCATAGAAGTGTTGGGAAAGACACCCTCCCCATAAAATGGGGGTGTTCGGCAATAAGTTCTCAACTTTTGTGGGGAACAAAAAAAAACAAAAAAACTACAAGTATATGTATAGGTAACAAGCACTCACCCAATCTAGGTTTTTCTTCAGCCAGCCTAAAGAACACAATCAACACCCATGTCCAAGTCACAACTCATACCAAACCCACACCCATTGTCTCATCCTGGTTTTCATGTTAGTAATAATGTTTAAATAAGTTTTTGCACCTACTTGGGCAACTAGAAAGCATGAGCAAAAGCCAAGGAAAGAGTACAACCAAACATCAACTTAAACGTTCACACCCTGTTCTCTTGTAAAGTCACTACCAAAAAATGGGATAAGTGAGATCCCTCAATGTACTAGAACTAAGGAAAACCCCAAGATACTACCCCTTGTTCCCAAAACCCCAGTTCCAATGGTTTGTCAACAAAAAAGGATTCCACCCCAATTCATGATATAAGCAAAGTTACCACACAACCTCAAATTCACAAAGAGTGAAACCATATAAACAGAGAATCCCATCCCCACCCACATCACCCAGCAATCGGCCCGTGAATGAAAATCAACCAAACCAAAACCACCAACACAAAGCAGGCCCATGCCGGTATTTTCAGATTTAAAGGATTTAAAACACTCCATGATTCCAATTCTGTTGTACCTTAACAAAGGTTATCACAAAAAGGGTTGATCCTGGTGCTTTTAAATTATTTATCCAAATATACGTAGTTAACCAGTTTCCTTTAACCAATCAACCAATTTCCATTACACGACCATCACAAGAGATAAGGGTTTATTAGTGCACAGATAAATACCACCAATGACCATGATTTTCAGTAGGCTTAAGCCTGTACAAATCATGAAAGAGGAGAAAAACATAGCAGCATCATCGGTCACACCCCTCCCCTTCATTCTTTAGAATCCGTTTATTATCTTCATCAAAGTTTGTTTCATCCAATTCTACAGAATCAGTAGCGTACCCACCCCACAAGATACATAGAAAGGAGAGACGAAGGTGAAACACCTACCTGATTGATCAACGATCGAATCTTTTCTTTATGCGGGAGGAAAAATGGAGGCGTAAATTATAGGGGTGGGACCTCGAGAAATCTAAGGACGAGTAGACGAATCAATGCAGGGTGGCTGAGAAAAGGAAACCCATGGAGAACCCTTTGGTTTATAAGGGTCGGGGACGGTTTAGATACTGAGATAAGAACGCTAAAACACGTTAGGAGTAGGGTCGTGGGTTGACCACGCGGACCCACACGTCATTAAAGGGTCCCGGGGTGGTTTAATCTGACGCACACCAGGGTACCTCATCAAACACTTAATTAAACGCCATTAATGGGTGTTAATGGGTTTTAAAACATGATTAAAGGGGGTGAAAACAGGGTTTAAAACCCAATTAGTGCCAAAGGAGGCGCTACTGGAAACCCCGTGGGGGTAGGCAAGAGCCATTGGTAGCTGAGAGCTACCGGTGGCCGACAGCGACCGGTAGCTGAGAGCTACCATTGGCCGAGAGCCACCGATAGCCCAAGGCTACCGCTAGGAGTCACCAAGAAGCTGGGATGACCACCCAGAACACCTCAAACATCATATTTTTACTAAGTAATAGACCTCAAAGAACCCGGGCCATTACATCAGATACCTCTCAAAATATTATCGCCATCGAGAATCAAAACAACCCATAAGGAAAGAGAGAGTCTGAACAACCCCCTCGAAAGATACCTCTCAAAAGTGAACCTCATTGTTAAATAAAAACACCTTCCTCTCAAGAACCAAGAAACATACCATGTCAAACTGCCCAGTCATGTGGGTTGGGGAGTCTCTTCCCCCATGTCAAGATACTATCTGCTTTGGGCAGCACTGACTCACCTACATGGGTTTAATAGCATCCACCTTAATGCGTCTTGATTAGGGGTCGGGTCCTCCCCTCCCCATAGCTAGGAATTTTCATACACATTCAGAGTAAAGAAAAACCAGATATTTCATAGCCAACATATATTTCATAGCCGACAAGGTAAAAGGCTCAACCACAACAAGTACAAATAGAACAGTAAAAAACCCAAAAAAAACTCTTGGTACTGGGCACACATCTGTGCTTCCCTCTCCCACGTACTCTTCTCAAGCACACCATGTCTCCATAACACACGAACCAATGGAATGGTTCGCCCATGAAGCACCTTCTCCTCATGATCCTCGATCATCACTGGTCTTTCCACAAAGGTCACGTCGTCCTCGATGTCTAGATCTCCCCAGCTGAGGACGTGTGAATCGTCGTGCAGATACCGATGGAGTTGGGACACATGGAAGACGTCATGTATCCTCAGTAGTGGAAGTGGTAATTCTAGATGATAAGCCACTTCGCCAACCCTCCAAAACACTTTGAAGGGTCCGATGAACCTAAGAGAAATCTTACTCCCCTTGCCGAACTTCCGTTTCCCACACAGAGGGGTGACCTCAAACAACACGTGTTATCCAACCTCAAATTCCATGGGCCTTCTCCTTCTATCGGCATACATCTTCTGTCGGTCCTGGTCCGCCTTCATCATTTCCCGTATAAGCTTAACCTTCTCCGTCGTTCTCTACACCACCACCAGGCCAAAGATGTTCGCCTCTCTGACTTCGGTCCAACACACTGGTGAGCGGAATGGCCACCCATACAAGGCTTTGAAGAGAGCCATACCAATGGTAGAGTGATAGATATTATTGTAGGCGAACTCTACTAGAGTAAAATGTCTCACCCATGATCCCCTGGAGTCCAGAACACATGCCCGCAACATATCCTCCAAGGTCTGGATGGTGCGCTCTGTCTGTCCATTTTTCTGGGGATGGAAAGCAGTGCTAAGACATAGATGGGTGACAAAAGCAAGCTGCAATCCTCTCCAGACTTATGAGGTAAACCGTGCATCCCTATCCGAGACTATTGACCTCGAAACTCCATGCAACCACACCACCTCATCCATGTACCTTCATGCCAAAGCATCCACTGCACTCGACTCCTTAATCGCCAGAAAGTGAGCCGATGTCGTCAATCGGTACACTAATACACAGATGTCATTTTATCCCCCTTGAACCTTGGGTATTCCCATGAAGAAATCCATTGAGATGTCCTCCCACTTCCACTCAGGGACATCTAGAGACTACAGCAGGCCTCTTGGAACTCGGTGTTCAGCCGTCACCTACTGACACACTAGGAACTTGGCCACAAACTCTGCTACTGCTCACTTTACTCTAGGACACAAGAACTGTCTCTTCAGACCTTGGTATATCTCAGAAACTCTTGGGTGCACCGCTAGGGGTGAGTTGTGGAACTCACTAAGAACCTTTCCGCACACCGCCTCTAGAACAAACAGCTTTCCCTGGAAAAGCATCCAGTTATGACCATCCTCTGTCCATCCTTTTGGATCATTTCTCTGGTCAACTCGGTCACACATCACTTCGTACTCTGGGTCTCCCCACTGAGACTCCTCCACTTGCTGCAATAGAGAATACTGCACTGTAATATGGTACAGGAAACCTCTGCCACTATCCATCCCCGCATCCAGGTGCAAGGCAGCCAAATCCTCCATCGCCTTCCAAGCGTCTGCCGACTCTCGGACCGCATCCTTCTACGACCTCCTGCTCAAAGCATTGTCCACTACATTCCCATTTCCTAAAGTGTAGGATATCTCGAAGTCGTAATCATGGAGGACCACCGTCCACCTTCGCTTCCGTAAGTTTAGGTTCCGCTGGGAGATGATATACCTCAAGATTTTGTGATGCATGAAGACCAAAAAGTGTTCTCCAATGAGGTAATGCCGCCACATTTTTTTTGCAAAAATGACAGCTGCAAGCTCCAGATCGTGGGTGTCATAATTACGCTCATGAGGGCATAGCTTCCTAGAACCATACGAGATCACCCCTTATTGCTGAATCAACAGGCATCCGAGGCCTTGCTATGAAGCATGACAAAACACCTCATATGCTGCCCCTTCTTCTGGTAGTCTCAGCACTGGGGAACTAACCAACTTCCCTTTCAGAGAGCTGAAGGCTGTCTCACACTAATCACTCCACACAAAAACCTGGTTCTTCTTGGTCAAGTCTATCAAAGGGGCTGCAACTCGGGAGATGTTACGTACGAACATCCAATAGTGACCCTCCAGCCTAAGGAAACTGCGAACCACTACCACATTTTTGGGTGCTGCCCAAGAAACAACATCCTCAACCTTTGATGGGTCCATCGCTATCAACTTCTCAGACACTACGTTCCCAAGGAAGTGCACTTATCACATCCAGAACTTGAATTTCGATAACTTCCCATAGAGCTGGTGCTATCGGAGGACCTCTAAAACCATACTCAGGTGCTCCACATGGTCCTCCTCTGATCTTGAATAGACCAGGATGTCGTCAATGAACACGACTACAAACTGATCCAGATATGCCCGGAATATGGAGTTCATAAGCCCCATGAACACAGCCGGAGCATTTGTAACGCTGAAAGGCATGGCTACAAACTCAAAGTGCCCATATCTACACCTGAAGGCCGTCTTCGAGATGTATCCCTCCTTCACCCTTAATTGGTGATACCCAGATTTCAGATCGATCTTTGAGAACCATCCTGCACCTTTCAGCTGGTCAAAGAGATCATTTATCCTTGGAAGAGGGTAGCGATTCTCGACAATTACCTAATTCAGCATCCTGTAGTCTATGCACAGCCTTAGACCGCCATCTGCCTTCTTCACAAACAACACTGGAGAACCCCACGGTGACGCACTCTGTCGAACAAAACCCTTCTTCATCAGATTGTCGATCTGAATCCGCAACTCCTGTAGCACCGAAGGCGCCATCTGGTAGGGATCCATCGAAATTGGACGAGCACTAGGCTGCAAGTCTATCCCAAAATCGACATCACGTCGAGGGGGTAGAGTCATTACCTCCTCAAGAAAGTCATCCATAAACTCACTGACGATCCCTGGAACCTCTACCATCTCAGCATCTACCGACTCTACTGACATCTTGGCTAACAAGGAGAGGAGGGGTTCCTCTCGCCTGCTGCCCTTCTGGCCACTCCGCTCGTCGGTGAAACTAACACGTCGGCCACCCATGTCTGAGAACACAACCCTTCCTCGGAATCAGTCGATGAAGGAACACACATAGAACATCTATTCGATGCCTCAGATGACATCGTGTGGCTATATATGTAGCATTAGTAGACCCCTGACTGACTGATGTGGCCCTATCATCAGTCTGCATCCTCTACAAACATATAACAAGTCGGTCTGACCTCCGACTGGTGTTCTCAGAACCAGGGGCACTGTATGTCTCTCAGCATCTAGAACCAGAGCACGGGCTAGACCAGGTGCAACAAAGGAGTGCGAAGCTCCGATATCAAACAAGGCGTAAGCAAGGGTACTAAACAGACTAATTGTACCTCGAACAACCTCCGGTCCTACTAGAACTGCTTCCTCTATGGAATGAAACTGTCCACGCCTAGCTCCTCTGCCCCTAGGTTGTTGGCCACCTCCCCGGCCACAGACTTTTCGAGGTCCCTGATGAGCGCCCTGAGGTCGGCCTCCCCCTGCAACGTCTGCCCTCGGAGGAGCGGGAGCTCGCTGCCCCTGCTGCTGCTGCTGGAAGGGCCTAGCTGGAAGCTACTAGTGAGGTGGGTGCTGGGGCTATCGGCCACTATCGTACTGAACTCGGTTCGTGGACTGATTCCAGAGATGTCCATGTCTCCCACAGACGAAGCACCTTGGTCCTAGGCCCGAAGGGATAGGGCGAGGACCTAGGGACCAGAACTAGAACTGCTGTGGCCTACTCCCTATTAGTCGGATCCGAGAGGGTCCTGATGCTGGTGGTCTGGTGCTGACAGCCTTCCCCTTTGATGATCCCAGCTAGATCCCCTCTCGTGACACCCCTCCTAGAACATGCATCATCTCCACCACTTCGGCCTTCTTCTGGACCTCCAATTATGTCGGCAGGGTAAAGGGGGTAACAACATACTGGAGGGAGGGTCAGAGTACCTCCTCTAAACCTCTTTCCCGAGACTCCTCATCTGGAAAGTGGTCTGGAGTGAAATTTCGGAGGTACTTGAACTTGAATCCCTTCTCCATTCCTAATATAATCCTCTGATGGATGGAGAGTAGCTCCTACCTCTTCTCTGCCTTCATCGTAGAAGAGAGGAATTACGCCCGAAACTCCTTAAAATCAGCCCATTTCACCTCAGTCTCTCTCCTCTCCCCCAGGTAATGAGTGCACCACTGACACGCCGCTCCCCGCATCTGGCTGACAGCCAGAGGAACCCAGTACTTAGGCGGAGCCTGAATCAGGCCGAAAGCTATCACCATCTCTTCTATCCAGCTCTCCGTCTTTATGTCCGAGGTGCTTCCCTCAAACTTCTCGAGGGTCTGTCGCTGGATGACTCGAAGCATCTTCTTCCACTGGTCATCCTCCTCCTCTCAATCATCCATCTGCTGATCGGCCAAGTCAACCTCTTGGGCCTCGATCACCCGTACCGCCCGTGGTCTCCTCCCAGGTGCCATAGCTGCAAGGTAAATAAGGAATGCCTAAGCCCAAGTAGTACGGAATATTGTTTTTAAAATTTCTTAAACTTCTTGTTGATTTCAATTCCTAAAACACCCATGATACATGAGAACAAAAGTAATTATGATGCATGTACTTTTCCTATGGTATCTACCCTGAAATCAGCGTGGCCTCACTTGGTCGTTCGTTAGGTCCAGAGGCCTTGCATCAGATCACGGGGGGGGGGGGGGGGGGGGGGGCTAAAATCCCGTGTCCTAGCCCGTCTTCCCTGGCCTATGTCACACACCAAGATCAGCCAACACTGTTTCACTATCATCACATGCAATCCTCACTATTACCAACTCTAGACTCTATAATATCTCTCAACCATCACCTATGTTACCATTCTGTCATGACCCACCCTCACCAAAAGGAAGTAAGGGTCAGCAGATTGCCAGGCCCTTCCTTATTTAAGTTGAAGGAGAGACAATGACCTCCAAAACCCGCCTTCAAAAGGCCCCGAAGTGGTGACCAGCACCAAGGGTATAAAATCAAACACTAAATAGAAGGCATTACCCTTTTTCTTTTAATAGGTATGGGAGATAATATAGTAAATCCCACAACACCAAAACTGAAAGTAAAAGTAAATCCAAGAACCATTCCCAATTCATGTTACAAAAGTAAAATCCACAATGTATAAGGAGACTACAAAGGAAAATAACCAAAAGAAAGAACAAAAACAACTACGATGATCTGTCACAAGGCCTGAGCTAGTACGGTCCAACACGATCCCCGAAGTCCTCCTGGGAACCTGAATGGAATTTTATATACGTAGGGTGAGCATAAAAGTATACCCAGTTGGGAAAAACCAAAGACTCTTGTGCACAAGTGGGGAGGCGTACTAATGCCCTGTGAGAAAAGAGATAACCAGGCACCTAAAAAGGAAACTATCCACCCAATCCTCAACAAGTCACACTCCCCAAATAACGCAAGTCAATTAATGTATTGTAATAGAACATCGATGTTCGGGTACCCCATGCCACTTTCCACTGGTTATTTAAGACATCCTACGCATCGAACAAATACTACCATTCTCATCGCAGTCCCACTTCCATACCCCGCCCGCACACACCTGGGCCACAACAACACATCCCGCTCGCGAACACCTGGGCCACAACCACTAACCCACCCACAGACACCTGGGCCACAACTATCACACGTAACCACGTAACCACGCCTGTAAACACCTAGGCCAGAACAACCACTGCCACGCCTGAAGACACTTGGGCCTCATGCCGAAGATACTTGTGAAACCACCTGCCCGCACACACCTGGGCCAACCACCACACTACCCTTCCCAATGATTCTTTGGCTAACAATGGACTTCAAGCCATCAAATCATGCCCATAGAGTCTTGGGATATTCGGGAAAGGGAGCAGAAAAGGATCTAATAACTAGACCCTCATATGAGTGTTGGGAAAAACACCCTCTCCCATGAAATGGGGGCGTTCAGCAATATGTTCTCAACTTGGGGGGGTCACGAATAAGAAACAAAAAAACTAGAAGTATATTTATAGGTAACAAGCACTCACCCAATCTAGGTTTTTTCTTCAGCCAGCCTAAAGAACACAATCAGCACCCATGTCCAAGTCACAACTCATACCAAACCAAAACCCATTGTCCCATCCTTGTTTTCATGTTAGTAATAATGTTTAAATAAGTTTCTGCACCTACTTGGGAAACTAGAAAGCATATGCACTATCCAAGGAAAGAGTACAGCCAAACATAAACTTAAACGTTCACACCCGGTTCTCTTGTAAAGTCACAACCACAAAATGGGATAAGTGAGATCCCTCAAAGTACTGGAACCAAGGAAAAACCCAAGATACTACCCCATGTTCCCAAAACCCAGGAGCTAATGGTTTTTCAACAACAGAGGATTCCACCACAATTCGTGATATAAGAAAAGTATCCACACGACCTCAAATTCACAACGACTGAAACCATAACAACAGGGGATCCCATCCCCACCCAAACCACCCAAAAATTGGCCCATGAATGAAAATTAACCAAACCACTACCACCAATGAAAAGCAGGCCCATGCTGGTATTTTCATATTTAAAGGATTTAACACACTCCATGATTCCAATTCTGATGTACCTTAAGCCGGGTTATCACAAAAAGGGTTGATCTCGGTGATTTCAATTTATTTAGCCGAATAAACGTACTTAACCAATTTACTTTAACAAATTAACCAATTTCTTTTACACGACCAGAACAAGATATAGAGGTTTATTAGTTCACAAAGAAAGACCACCAGCTGCCAATATTTTCAGTAGGCATAAGCCCATACAAATCATGAAATAGGAGAAAAACATAGCAGCATCATCAGTCACACCCCTCCCCTTCATTCTTTAGAATCCGTTTATTATCTTCATCAAGGTTTGGTTAATCCAATTCTACAGAAGCAGTAGCGTACCCATCCCACAAGATACACAGAAAGAAGAGACGAATCTGAAACCCCTACCTGATTAATCAACGATCGAAGCTTCTCTTCACGTGGGAGGAATATCAGATGCAGAAATTGCAGGGGAGGGACCCCAGGAACTCCAAGGACGAGCAGACGAATCGATGAAGGGTGGCTAAGAAAAAGAAACCCAGGGAGAGCCCTTTAGTTTATAAGGGCCAGAGACGTTTGAGATACTGAGATAAGAATGCTAAACCGCATAAAGAGAGGGGTCGTGGGTTGACCACGCAGCCCCACACGTCATTAAAGGGTCCCAGGGTGGTTTAAACTGACACACACCAGGGTACCTCATCAAACACTTAATTAAACGCCATTAATGGGAATTAATTGGATTTAAAACAGGCTTAAAGGGGGTCAAAACAGGGTTTAAAACCCAATTTTCACCAAAAGAGGTGCTACTGGAAAACCAATGGGGGTAGGCAAGAGCCACCAGTAGCCAGGAGCTACCGATGGCCGAGAGCTACCGGTAGACCAAGGCTACCGCAAGGAGTCACCAGGAAGCTGGGATGACCACCCAGAACACCTCAAACATCAGATTTTTATTAAGTAATGGACCTCCAAGAACCTGGGCCATTACAATATTGATGGTGAAATAATATGTAATTGGATAGTATATTATATATATAGAAACATTAACATGTTATATTTGTTATTTAAATCAATTATAATTCATTATTATACCCATATAAATAATTATGTGTTGAATAACAAACTACACAACGACTTGGAGACGGTCAGCCGTATGTACGCATTTATAGTGACATTGTCATTCATAGGATGAATAGAATAGTGAATATGGTTGTACCATATGTATAATAACATCACATCAATTACAATGTACTGGATTTATTATTTTCGTATGGAAACATCAATGAAAGATGAAGTGGATGAAGAAAAGAACTTTGAAAGAGGTGATGAAATAATTACCTCTTCTTCAGGTGCTTCCTTTTGATTTGAACAAAATGGTTCCTTAAGTTAGATTTATGATCAATGTAAGGCCTCTAAGATTACGTTAGGGTAGTTGGGATGATATTTGAGTAGGGGTTGGATGAGTAAAATACTTTTATAGGTGTGAATTTAAGTAAAGGAAAAGTACCATTTTATAGGAGAGGTGAGGGACACAATCAAAAAAGCTTGAAATGTTAATTATTTATAAAATTATTTTTAGTTTCTAATGTCACCAAATGAATTTATTTAGTTTATAAGATAGTGATAAGTCGAAATACTCTAAAAAAATAAATTTTAGACATGTTTAGGTCATCATATCAACCTTATAATTTAGATTTAACTCTTAGTTAAATAGTTTAACTTTTTCCATGTCTTCTTGTATTTTTATACTTCATGGTTAATATATTTACTATAAAATGACCTGAAAACCTTAAATTGTTAATTAATGAAATATCTAACATTATTTAATTAATTTGGACAAATCTTAGATTTTTAGGACTATTATATATTTTTATAAAATAGTATTTGTTTTAAAAACTCATTTATGTCAAGTTTAACACAATTTAGTATTTGGTTTTTTGGAAGTCAAAACAATCGGTTTCCTTCGAAAAAATACATTGAATCAACCATAAAATGTCATTTTAAGCTATAAAATTCGTGTATGGAAGAAAAAGGTTAAATTATCATTTATTTTAATATTTATAATATCAATTATTTTAATCTTTCATTAATTAGGTAATTACTGCATCATCATTGTATTATAAATATATTTAATTATTTAATATCAAAAAATTATAAATAAAATAATATTATTTAGAAAATCATTTTAGATTTTTATTAAATATTTATATTCGAATTTATCTTATGTATAACCAAATACTAAAAATGGTTTAGTTTTTGAAATTTGAATTTAACACTTTTAACTCATGTTTAAATAAAATATAATAAATATAAAAATGTAATTCAAGTGGATCAAAAAGGATTATATATTAATACTAAGTTTGATTCTGGTTGAAAAAATCTTATCCAAGATAATTTTAACACATGTTGGGGTAATTTAATGTTATTATACTATTTTTTACCTTTAATTACCCTGTTTACTTTTAACCGTCATAAATAAAATTCAAAAGTTACTATAAAAAATATTATTTTAATTTTATTGAACCAAATTTTACTTACTAATTATTTCGGTGTCTATCGGATTTTTTGAAATTCAATTTACAAAAGCGGTAAAATTACGTTTTATGTAAATTTGCAAATGTTCGAATAAGGTGGGTCAAAGACATTAAAAGGTTCAATAAAATTTTAAATATCTAATATTATTATGAAATGACTCAAATTAATTACATTGAATTGATATTGGTATTATGTAACTATTTTAACATTAAAATAAATTTAAATTTAAAAGTAAATATTTATATAAATAGTCTATTTTAAACAATAACACAATGTTTTTCACTATTTACCAAAAAATGAATGTTTTCAGAAAAATACCAAAAATTCCACCTAAGATAATTTTGATATTTAGAATCGAAAAATGATGTCCAATTTGAAAAATAAAATTTATGATATTTTAAAAATGGGTATTAATATTAATAACTGATTTTTAAACAGCTAGTTTGGTTGGTTGTGGAGTGCTAGAACTCAAAGATATGTACAATGCAAGCTATTGTATAATTCGAAGAGAAGCATATCGTGGAAGTGTGGTGTGTTACATGATTCCCTCCTTAAAATAATTTCTTCCTCGAAATTTCTAGAATATTACTTCATAAAAAGACTTAGGTGGTTTTCATCATAAGTTACTTAGTTTCCCACGTTGCCTCTTCCATTTTATGGTTTATCCAATGATCTTTTACCAGATGAGTCATCCGGTTTCTCAACACTTGTTCTCATTTATTAAGAATACAAATAGGCTCTTCATAATAAAACAGATCGGGTTCCAACCCTATTTATTCACAAGTGAGTATATGCGTTGGGTTAGGCATGTATTTTTTCTACAGTGATACTTGGAACATATCATCAACTTTGGAGAGACTTGGCGGAATTTCCAAATGGTAAGCTATAACTCTAATTAGTTATATAGTTTTAAAAGGTTTGATGTACCTAGACATTAATTTTCCCTCTTACTAAATCATATAACACCCTTCCATGGAGACAATTCTTTCGGGAATCAACAGTGATACTTAATCACCTACTTGAAATTCCAAATAATTCTTTCGGGAATTAACATTTCCCTTTTTCCTAATTTGTTCTGATATGATGTGGGTTTGGATTCTCTTCACCTTTTCCATTGTTTCATCAAAAAGTTCTAGTCCTATGAGTTTTCTTTCACCAAAATTATCCCAACTAGTTGGTTTGTTACATCTCTTTCTATATAATGCTTCATATGGTTCCATATGAATAATTGAGTGGGAGCTATTATTATATGAAAATTGTAACATAGGTAAATAATGATCCAAAATACCTTTAAAATCATGTTATCAAGATCTAAATATGTCTTCTACAATATGAGTAGTCCATTCTTATTGTCCTTCAGTTTGAGGGTGGTGGGAAGTGCTCAAACAAAGTTAAGTATCTAGGGATTTCTGAATACTTTTCTAGAATCTTAATTCTTAATGGGGATCACGATCAAAAACAATTGATTGGGGTACACCATGAAGTCTTTAAACTTTATTAATATATATTCTTTCTAAACTTTTAGGTTTTAAATGTTATCTTATGTCAAGAAAATGTGCTGACTTTATAAGATGATCAACAATGATCCATATTGTATCATTACTTCTAAGATTATTTGGTATCCCTATGAAAGGGCCTATCGTAATGTGATCCCATTTCTTGTTAGGTATGGGAAGAGGTTGCATGAATCCTCTAGGATTTTTACTTCTAGCCTTAACCTACTGATACACCATACATCTTGACACATAATCAGTAATCTTCCCCTTCATGTTGTCACACAAAAAACGTACCTTCTAATATCTATACATCATAGTGATACCAAGGTGTACAAAGGAATTGGATCTGTGAGAACTATACAAAAATTCCATTTTTTGATCATGTATATTGGGAACACAAATACAATTCCCAAATTTGTAAATTCCATCTTCATAGAATAATTTCTATCAATCTCTAAACATTCTATGCATTAATATTCTTTTGAAACTCTACATCATCAGCCTGATAACTTTTTATAATTATAGTAAAGTTGGTGTGGAAACCATTTACAAAAATATTAACATTTCACTGTCCATGGTTATTCCCATATCCATATTTACTAGATCCATGAACATAGGATCCTTTTCAACTCTCATGTTGTCTAGAATACCCTGATTCTTTCTGCTCAAAGTATCTGCCACCTTATTTTCCTTACCTGGGAGTTAGTGTATTGTGAAATCATAATCATTTAGTTGTTCAAGCTGTCGCCTTTGACTCTTTTTGAGTAATTTCTGTGAGAGAATATAATTCAAACTCTTGTGATTTGTATATATGTAATATTTTTCACTATAAAGATAGTGTATCCATATCTTCAGAGAAAATATTACATCTACTAACTCAAGATCACAAGTAGGATAGATTTTTCATAAATATTTTAGATACTATGATGCATAGGCAAAAACTCTATCATTCTGCATAAGGACACAACCAAGTCCTTTCTTTGAATCAGCACTATAAAGAACAAACCCATCATTCCTTGATAGTAGAGTCATGAAAGGAGCATTTACTAATATTTTATTCAATTCATAAAAACATTATTCACACTCTTTTGTCCGAATAAATTTAACCCCTTTGCATGTGAGCTTGGTTAATGGGTTATCCAATCTGGAAAATGTTGGAAAAATTGCCGATAGTAACCTACTATACCAATAAAATCGAGTACCTTAGTTATACTCATCGTTGTTGTCCATTCTTGGATTTCAATTGTTTTTGAAGGATCGACATACATTCCAACCTTAGAGACAATATGATCAAGAAAAGAAATCTCGTGAAGCCATAATTCCAACTTGAAAAACATCCCATATAATATATTTCTTATAAGAGTTTTTAGAATAGTGCGCACAGGATTTTCATGTTCTTCCGAGATTTTGGTGTATACCAAGATATCATCAATAAAAATCACTACAAAGTAATCAAGATACACATTGATAACTCTATTCATTAGATCCACGAAAATAGGGGGTGCAATAGTTAGTCTAGAATGCATTAATGTAAAATAATAATTCCTATACCCAGTTCAATATGTTGTCTTTGGAATGTCATCATTCTTCATGCACAACTAATGGTATCCAGATTGAAGGTCAATCTTTGAAAATTATTGAGCTCCATGAAGTTGATCAAATAAATTATCAATGCGAGGTAGGGGATTACTATTTCTTTATTGTTATAGAATTGATCTTCTTGTAGTCAATACACAACTTCATAGATCTATATTTCTTCTTAACAAAATGAACATGGGTTCCCCATGGAGAAACACTAGGTCGAATAAATCATTTATTACACAATTCCTATAGATTTTTCTTTAGTTCCACTAATTCCTATGTGGTCATATTATAGGGGGTGTTTGATATGGGCCATGAATAAGATAATAAGATAATTTAAAACTCAATTTCTCATTTTGGCGGATGTCAAGGTAAATGCACTTGAAACACATCAACATATTCCTGTGCAATAGGTACATCCTCTATTTGAACATTCCATTCCTCCCCCATATTTATTTCACTCTCTTCCTCCCAAATAATTTAATTTAGTAGAGATTCTGTGGGTGGATCTTGATGAGAATAAAATAGTGATGTTTTTTCTCTAAAGATAAGGGATTCATTACCATAAAAAAATTATAAGCTCCTTCTTACAATAAATTTTCACATAAGGGTAATAAATCCAATCCATACTGAGGATTATATCCAATTCATTCATGGGTATGACAATAATATTAGAAGAGAAATCTTGTTTATATTCCATAATGGTAACTGATTGAAAAATATTTTTTTCTATGATACTTCAATTTGGATTTTTGATAAAGAAATCTCTTGTAAAGTCAAATTGGAAATAACTAATTTTCTGGGAAAATTGGGAAGATATGAAAGAACACGATGATCCAGAATCAAATAAAGCATTGGATAACATTAAAAAAATAAATAAAGTACCTACAAACATTTCATTAAGAACATCAACCTCTGTAGTAGTGATCACATAAGTTTTTCCTTAATCATTTTGAATTTTTTGAGTTATGATTCCTTGAAGCTTAGTAAATTCATTTAAATAAATCCCCATCTCTTTAAAGTTTTATCACTGAACGTTGACAAACTCTTTCTTTCCCTTGAAATCATGAACATGGTGGCCTTTTTCTCCACACTTGTAACAAACTCCCACCCCCTTTAGCCATGTACCAATGTGTCTGTTCCCAAAATTACTCCAGGATAGAAAATCTTCTTTTCCCTTCTAAACCTTATTTCACTTTTCACAGTGTTCAGTAGATCTCTTCTTATCTTTCTTCACTTTATATTCAAAATCCTTATATAATTAATTTTCTATATTGATAGTACATGATACTATATCTTCATACTCAGAAATTGCATTTCCATATCCGGTCGATGTTCCCGAGGAAAATATTTTTCTAAGAAAATATATTTAAACTCATTTTATTCCACATTTGATACTTTTTCCTCCGGTTTTGGGTTTTTAATTAATTACCACCATTTATCTGCATCTCATGAGATGTGATGAACTACCATGACAACCTTTTATCTTTCGATACTCCCCAAAGCATGAAATATTTTCTCGAAGGAACTTATCCTTTGCTCTTCTACAAAGGGATTTGTATTCCTATTGAATTTTAGTGGTTGTTTCCACATTAAGAGGTCTAACATTGATCCCTTATGTTCTGCATCAGGGTGCTCTATATATGTATGGTTATTATTCATAACCCGTGTGAGGTTTCCCAGTACGGTTAGAAGCTGATCAACACCAGTTGAATCACCAGCTCCACTATAATTATCTTAAATATGAGGGGAATACCTACATGGATTACATGAATTGATACATCTTCCTTTCCATCCACTAGGTTCCATTACTAAATAATGTCATACACTAGATTAGTTTATGAATCCCAATGCATAATTCCCAACATGTAAAATACTTAACATTAATTTAATAGTTTAGGTATATAATCCATGATCATAAAAAAATTATAGGGAAGTATTTACTGATAAATCCTTCATAATTATTTGTAATTAATATATGAATTATCCTATGAATATCCCTTAGGATTTTTAAAGAAGGTGCGCAATAAGGCATGTTTTCGTGTACCAGGATAAGTCGGGTTAAGCCCAAAACTCTTTGTCGGGTTTTCCACTCTTAGGTACATTTTTTCCAGAACCAAGTCCACTTTTACTATCTAGATAAATATGTATTTATTGGGAAACCCACAAAATATCTTAATTACCAATTTGTTTTGATGTTCTTCTATAAAAATCCTCAATTTTTATCGTAGGGTAATCTTCTCTAATCAGAGTTTTTGTAAATCTAGTTTCCAAGGATTGTAATAATCTTTCTCTAATAAAAACTAAAATTCCCTGGACCTAGTTACCATTAGTCGGTGCAATATTACATAACTTTGGCTCGATCTTAAGATATTAACTCCCAAAGTACCGATTAGTATAGTAGTCTTTGATGTACTATATACATTCATAAGTTTTACATTACATTATGATATTAAAAGCAACATTGTTTATCCATTGAACACACTCATATCCCTTATCCCATCCACGATGTTCTGACATAATATACTTGTTCACATCAATGGAACACTAAAATATAAGAAAGGTGTGATATCAAATGCTCAGTAAGGATAACAATATAATGGAAACTGTCATAAATAGGCATAAAAATTTATGTCAATGTATAATATTAAATCTCAAGAATTTTAAACATAAACATCAGCATAATATAGAAACGATAAATCAAATAATTCTATTTACATATTCACATTTATATTCTACTAGTCGAATAATAACATCTAATATCAATAGATAATTTCATAATCATGGAATGCATAATGATGGACATCATAACCATGTAGTCATGGCCTCATCCCAAAAGTACAGATAAAAATAATTTGTCAAGGCATTATGACAAGACACTATTGTGTCACATGATAACTACTGATGAATCAAGGTTCCATAGTGGGCCCCTCTCATCCCTTACTACATCCAATGAATTCCTCATATTAAAAGGATGGAACATAACATAAAAATTCATATTAAAAATAGCATACAAAATGTTAATACATTAACCATTAACCATAAATCGTATAAATATATATTATCCAATGTAAAACATATCACAAAACCTTCATTACAATATAAAAGATTGTATCAAAATAAATCAACGTCAAAAAATTGTAAAATCCAACAATGGATGTTGACATAGATGAAAATAATCCAAAAAATATTTGAGTAATATATCTCTTTCTACATTGAAATAATATAGAAGTAAAGAAAATATTTATTTTAAAAATATTCTTGTAATCTTGTAAGGGAAGCTTCAAAGGTGTTATAATGGTAGAAGATATTCGAACCAACCCTATAAGTTAAAAAACATTCTTTCCATAATTTGTGAAAAAGTCCATAAAGTGCCTAAAAAAAACAGAAATATTTGTTTCAAAAATTTTTAAAAAAATTCAAACAAGGTCATACATATCGTTAACTCAAAGTCTAGTTAATATTAGAAATGTTTTTAATTACATTTTTTAGGAATAAGTATGTGTATGATAAGGAACTCGCAGTAGATACATACGTATAAACAACCTCTGATCATAAAGAGATTGTAAAATTAACCGTTTCATTGTAATTTTCCTTAGTTGAGTGTAAATTAACCTCCTGTATAATAGTTAAATCCTTTTTACTTTATTGGAAAATAACCACATACATAAATATGATATCATATATGATCCTCTAATATAGCTTTGTTAATAATATTTAACTAGTGTCCTTGTTTCAGTTGTTAACTGATTTGTTTTCAATATTATGTTTTGTTACATTAGCCATTTTTGTTATGGATTAGATGTATTTGATTCATTTCCAGAAATTTACTAATATCTTAATCATTATTTTTTAATCATCAAATTAAAAAAAATTAATGGTTACAATGAAGAATGCAATTTAATCGCGTCGTGGAGACGGTAAGTGATACGTAAGCATGAGAGACAATAGCATTTTATTGATGGAGATGTAATATGTAATTGGATTTTATATTATATATAAATAATGATTAAAAATTTATATTTATTATTTACATCAATTATAAATAATTATTATACCCATCCAAATAATGAAGTGTTGAATAACAAACTACACCATGAAGTATAGACGGTAAGTCGTACGTACACACGTATGATGACTTTGTCATTCATAGGATGGATATTATAATTAATATGGTCATACTATACTTTTAATAAAATGAAAGTATGTATATGGTACTAGGTTTTTTATTTCGGTATGGAAACAACAATGAAAGAGGAAGTTGAAGAAGAAAATAAATTTGAAAGAGGTGATGAAATAATTATCTCTTCTTCAGGTGCTTCCTTTTGATTTGAACAAAAGGGTTCTTCAGTTTGTCTTTCTAATCAATTTAAGGGCTTTAGGATGAATTGAGGTTAGTTGGGAGGATATTTTAGGAGGGGTTGGCTGATCCACATGGATTCGAAGGTGTGAATATAAGGGAAGGAGATTTACCCTTTTATAAAAGATGTGACTGGTACTTTTGGAAAATATTGAATTATTAATTTATTATTAAATTACATTTGGTTTTTAATAGATCCCAATGGATTTATTTCGAGTATATGGTGGGTATGGGTCTAAATAATCTCAACCAATAGGGTTTAGACATGTTTTGGTCACCATATTAACCTTATCTTTTAGATTTAACTCTTAGTTACATAGTTTAACTTTTACCATGTCTTCTTGTATTTTTATACAACATGGTTAAAATAGTTACTATAACAAGAAATATATTTATTGAACCCTAAAAAGATATATTCACCTATAAAATTAGTTTATATCATCAAAAGTTTCAATTTAAATTTTTTGTAATGTTTTAAATATCAATTATTTTAATCTTTTATTTATAATGTAATTACTGCATCATCATTGTGTCATAAATAAATTTAAAATTTTAATATATTAATATTATAAATAAAATACTGTGATGTAGTAAATTTCATTATCTTTATAATGAATACTTATAGTTTCATTTATCTTACGTATAACCCTATATTAAAAATGATTTTTTTATGTAAATATGAATTTAACACTTTTGACTCTTCTTTAAATAAAATATAAAAAATGTCATTATCTAATCCAAGTGGATAAAACAGGATCATAATTTTATCATATGGTTGATTTTGGACTAAAATAAAATATTCAATAGAATTTTGACATGTGTTGGTGTAATTTTTCTATTATTATAATATTATTTATACCTTTGATTCCCCTATTTACTTTTAATCATGGTAAATAAAATTTAAAAGTTACTATTCACCAAAAACTATTTTCATCCTATTGAACCACATTTTACTTAGTGATAAAAATAGTATGTTTCAGTTTTTTGAAATTCAATTCACATTATTGGTAAAATTATGTTCTTGGTAAATTTGAAAATGTTCCTAGAAGGTTGTTAAAAGACGTTAAGATGTTCAATAATATTTTATATATCTAATCTTGTTATAAAATGACTCCAATGAATTATGTTTAATTAATATAGGTATTATGTATCAACTTTTAATATGAAATAAATTTAAACTTATGAATAATTAATGAAATTAAATGATGGTTTTAAATAATTACACAGTGTTTGTCATTATTCAAAAAAAAATTGAATGCTTTCCAAAAATTATCAAAAATTTACCCTAATCTAATTTTGATATTTCAAATAAAAAAATTAATTCAAATTTGAAAAATATAATTTATAAAATCTCAAAAATTGGGTATTACTATTCATAACATCTTTTTAAACTGTTAGTTTAATTTGTCGTGGTATTTTAGAACTCAAAGTTGCATACAATGAAAACTATTTTATTATTTAAGGAGAATCGTACTGTGGATTCTTGGGTTATTACATTGTGGATCCAATTATTGATATGATATTCTACTGGGTAGCTAGTTATTTTCAAGTGGAGGGGATTAAGTATCATCTTGAGACTAAATCCAAAGTATATTCCACTCTATGTTTTAGCTTTGTTTTTATATTTTAAAGTTAAAACTGCATTTATTTTTCAAATATTCAAACAAAACTAATAATTCTATAGTTAGTCTTATCATATAGTTATATAAATTAATTGATTAAATAAATTGGTCTCAAAAGATAATGTGATTTCAAATACTGTATCAACTGATCCCTAATACCACTTTGATAAATATTTCAAAATATAATACATATATTATTATTTTAGGAATAAATGGGTGTTTTTAATTAACTTTTAGAATTCTATTTGAAATGTGTTTTTAATGTAATTTTTTATTTGATACTCGTTTCACACCCTATTTTGTTACCTACATTGACAAACATTTTTTATGAAAGGATTTCAAATATCTTTTCAATTATGATTTAGTTGTTTCTTAAATATATTAAATTTCCATTATTTTAAAATTAATTCCTTATGGATAATAGAAAAGTGGGATCTTCTTCAAACAAACTGCCTAATTTTAACAGAACTTACTATGTACAATGGAATATAATAATGAAAGTGGATATTGAAAGCATGGGATGTTAAATACAGGCTGTCATCAGAGATAAATATGAATTTCATGAAATTTCAACTGCAATATGGAGTGGTCCTACTAAATCATCCTATAATAATAATAAGTGTATTTAAATAAAATATATATTATTCATTTTGGGATGAAAAATTTAACATAATTTATTCTTGTACTATTTATATTTAAAAATGTGATATTTTTCATTTTCCTCAAGAAGGAACATCTAATGTTAAATTAATCCACTTAAATAAATATGCTATTGAATATGATAATTTTAAGGTGAATCTTGATGAACTTATTTATTATTTGTATCTTAGGTTTAATTAGGTCATAAACTTGGGTAATTAATTAGGTAATCCTATTTTTGATAAAGATCTAATGATGTGATTTTTGAAAAGATTACTAGACAGATGGATAGGAACATAAGTCTCAATATGAGAGTCTTGTGATGTTAGAATGTTACATGTTTAGTATCTAATAAGAATATATTTTATGAATGAGGATTAATTAAAATTAAAGATATAATAAGTGTATTAACCAAAAAGAAATATTTATCTTTCAAAAATACTGAAAAAATAGAAGATCGCTATCGACAGTTCATGGGATGAAAAGTCACCTACTTAGAGTGATGCAGGGATTGGCCACTTTTCCAGAGGGTTCCAAAAGTTGGACAATAGGATGAAGATATTCATGTAACCCAACTATAATTGGATTTATGAAAATATTGGTAATTGTAAAAAGGTTTGCATGAAGTATGATTCTAGAAAATAAATAATCATTTATAAATGTAAAATAAAAGACCATGTTAAAGATTATTATTATACTATAAAAATCAAGACAAGATATTATGACAAGGATATGATGTATAAGAAATAAATGAAATCCACTTGGAGTGATCAAAAGGATCGATCAAGTGAACCTGATTCAATTAAAGAAGAAAACCAAGATAGAACAAAGATGTTCTTTATGGATAACACATATGAGGTATCAAATTTTTTTCCTCCCACTCGTGTTCATATTTTGAAATCATTATGGAGATGAAATGTGATAAAAACATGTCTAATAATGAAATGTTTGAGTACTCAATTTTTTCGGATGATACTTTCAATGGACTTAAATGCAAATATATGATTCTAAAGAAGTATTAATACCAATGTTATATTTTTGAAACTTATCTTACTATGGAGAAATATAAAAATCTTCAAAGAGTTAAAAGAGAACATTGAGTCAAAATTTTCTAATTGGACACTAAAGAAATATGTAGTCTGATTAAAAAATGGGAGAATATCTTTTATAATAAATCATGGAAAAAATTTCCCCCAAATATACTACTTTTATCGGATATCAACCTGGACATAGAAGAATCATTAAAATTATATTTATTCCTATTTATGGTCTATTTAGTTCTACTTATTAATTTTACACTTCTATATCTTACTTATAAAATTCTAGAATATTATTATAGGAACCATCTTAATCATATACTAGTTCCTAATGGTTTGATTACTAACATTTCTTGACCAATTAATATTTAGGTCCCGTATTCCTTTTTGGTGTGAGTTATTTGTTAGAAAAGTGCTTTAAAAGATCCAGTAAGAACTAGTTGTCTCTGAACATTTTTTGTTTGAGAAATATGTATAAGGACCCGTCCTTAAACCTTATATAATATTGAAATAGAAGAATAATTCACGTTGATGATCTTTTCATGTTTAGTGCTTTAGAGAATTAGGCCATAACTATTACATATCAAAAGATTACAAAGTAGACAGTACTACTCAGTATCCATATTTTTCATAAAATAAAAATTCTTAAAAAAGAAACATGTCTAGTTCCATATTTTAGAAAACATGACTTTTCCTTGATCCCATCCTTGACCCTATTCCACATTTTTTCCTGTGAAAAACATTTTAAAAAAACTTGGGATGAGAATAAAAATCTCAGTAAGGGATACACAAAGAAGGAAAACTGTTAGTTTTTCAAAACAACAGGTAAACCCTGAATACATTATCATAAGTAAAACATTTCACCTTTATGAAGTAGTTAATACTCTTCACTGAATAAAAGATCATTAATTACCCTTTTGTAACCAAAATATTACCATAAATCCCATACAAAGAATACATAACATATAAAGGTAACTTTGGACATAAAAATACTTAAATGGAATAACCATACAGTCGACTTCGACCAATATCACTAAATGGAATAGCCATACGTTCGACTTCCATACCCAATGCATTGGTGGTTATCACATAACCACCCTTCCGTGTAATCACGACAGCACCCGTCATATGGTTTATCACATAACCACCCATCAAATGTCCAAGTACCATCATAACACATAAAATATATCAAATATAAACATTTCACTAAAAACATTTCATTTTTAATCACAAGAAGTAATTACAAGATATTGAAATAATCAATCCATTTTAAAAAACCATTTTAAAAATATTTTTGAATCAAAGTGTCCCATACCAAATTGAATATTTTAAAGGAATTGTAATTTAAACACATTAATGTCTATATAAATAACTACTCAAAACCATTTTTAAAACATGGACATTAAAGATAAATATTTAGAATAATAAATCTTTAAAACATTTAAAAATGATATTTTTGTTAAAGAGTTTTTAACAAAATGAGAGACTCTTGAATACAAATAATTGTGAAATAAAATTTAATCAGAACTTTATAATATCATGAAAATAAAGGGATTCGTGGTAAAATATGTCAAAGGACAGTATATACACCATATATGAGTGAATTGGTGCATAACAACAATGAAGTCTCAATGGAAATGTAAATTGAGATGAAATATATTATAAAGATGGTATCCTTAAATTAAGGATAAATAGATCTCATAATTATGTGTGAAAAATATAAATAGACAAAATATAAGTGGATATTAAGTGTAAAACAATAAGAGGTCATTCAAACATATTCATAGGATGACATATTTTAATAACTACAAGTTGAACCTATAGAAACCGAAATTGGGTTAAGAAGTTCCCTTGTAAAAACTCGACAGTCTAACGACGTCACATTAAAATTCAGAAAATGAGTTGATTAGAAAAAAAGGTTATCTCATCAATTGGAAATAAATTGTACATCAATAAGGATATAGAAGAACATAACCAAACATAATAAGATGTAAATTAAAAGATATAACAAAAAGAAGTCTTTTAAAAAGAGGAGGGTGAAAGGTTCCCTTACTGATTTGGTAACTTAAAAAACATACACCACATGAAAGAAGGATCATACAATGAATATGTAAATACTCATAAATAAAATTATATTTCACTAATAGTACAATCATGGGCATTAAATTCACCACACAAAAGGAAATAGTGGAAAATATAGCATGAATCTCACAGGAATAAAAAGTGAGATGAAACTCTTTACCACGTTGTATTCAACTGAGTCGTATGAACAAAAGTTAATTACAACCAAATTCATCACAGAATAACATGAATATAATGATAATAATGATAATATATATCAAAATGATTTACACAATACACCACATGAAATGAATAAGTGGCGAACAATGGAAATTTCATGGAATTAAGAGTGATATAAGAAATCCCTTACAAAAATTCAGAAGCCTAACGACACCACTTAAAAAATCTAAAAATGAATTTAAGAGAGTAAGAGGGGGTCTATCATCATATTAAAATAAAGATTACAGTTCGGTGAATATAAAATAACATCATCCAACATAAGAACATGGAGAATAAAAGAAATGACATAAAAGTGAGTACTTGAAAAGAAAGAGAGAGGTCAGATCCCTTACCTCGCGTCTGACTTGACTCGATCGGTCATTAATCTCCTTAATAATAATATAAAGTTAATATCTACTTGATTAATAGAATTTTTCAAGTTTATTATTATTTTTATATAACTTATTACCATGTTATAAACATTATGTAATCATTTAAGTTAATAACTTTAATTTTGTCGATATTTGGTACTTGAGTCAAAAATGAACACCTTATATTTACATGTTGTCCATGTGGTCGATAGTACATTATATCCAGAATGATATTCATGATTTAAATATCATATATATCATGTATATTCAGTATATAAATGTATTTATAATAGTACATAACATTTGAAGGTAAGAACTGAAATGCACCATTCATGGAGACGGTAAGCCGTACGTACGCATGAACACTAATTTGATTTATATTTATTATTTTAATGGAAATAAAACATTATGATACATAGTTATATTATAATTCCAGTATAATATCATATATAATATCATTAACTCCATCTTTTATACATCCCTCATAAGTCATTAACGAATCAAATCACTTTAAGGGGGCGGTAGTGCGCACTTCCTCAAATGAGATTATCGTATTTACCCACTATGGAAACCATAAAGGCATTCAATAATTGGAACTTACAGAAGATTAAATAAAAAATAAACATAATATATATCATATATAAATACAGTTCCATCATAATGTCCACCATGAGAGGCGGTTGGAGATATGTGAACAATCATCGTTTTGTGAGGCGTTAGTTTTACATACACAGAAACATTATGTTCTTCATCCATTAGATGGAGGTGTGTGTAAGTGTAGTTATAATAATTCTTATAAAAACATCCTAGTATATTTAGTATAATGGTTTTGTTACAAAATAATGTAAATAAAAAGAGTTTAGGGGTTGGAGAAGTAAAATAAAAGAAATCAATTTAAGAGAAACAATTACCTTTAATTTGGGTAACTCTCTTTGGTTTGAACCAAAGGAATTATTGAAGTTCCTTTTACCTAAGATAAGGCTTTTAGGTGGCAGAGAGGGATGTGGGGAGCCCAATTGGTATGATTTTGGACGATCAAAATGGATTGAGAGGTGTGAGTAATTTCATAGAAATGGTCTCTTTTTATAAGGGAGAGGAGGGGCTCATTAGGAAAGTGTGAAACTATTATTTTATTATAAACATATCTATGGTTTCAAGAAGTCCAAAACACATAAATGTCAAATATAAGATGACTCATATTAGAAATTAAATCATCCAATAGTAATTTGACAGGTTTTGGATAATATTTTAATCATTATAATCTTATTTATTTAAATCATTTATTAATGAGGTAAATACTATATCATTATTGTGTCATAAGTAATTTAATTTATTTTATGTCTAAAAATTATATAAACAACTAACATGATGTATGATATATTTTTATCTTTCAAATGAGTATTTATATTAGAAAATATAATTTATATAACCCCTTCTAAAAATTAATTTACTAAAAGATATTTTCTTTTGTCATTTTTGTCTTTACTTTAAGTTAATTAATCTATATTTTCATTATCACTCCCAAGTGGCTCAATGGGGTCTCAAAATAGACCCAAATATGACCATTTTCGTGAATGACTCAACCAATATGGTTTGGAGAAGTTTTAAGGTAATTTTGAATTATTATAATATTCTTTTAACCTTGAATTACCCTATTTACCTTTAACCGCGATAAATAAAAGTCAAAAGTTATTATTCCCCAAAAATTATTTTCATCTTAATGAACCATATTTTACTTCTTGATAACATACATGTATGTAAAAAAATTTTAAATTCAATTCACAGAAGCGGTAAAATTTCATTTAAATGAAAGAGTCAGTTTTTTGTAACTACCACTAAGTGGTTTCACTATTCATAAAAAATTGATGTTTTTCAGAAAATTACAAAAAATTCATCCTAGGATATATTTGATATTTTGAATTAAAAAATGTTTTATATTTTTCCAGATTCAAAACATATAATTGGAATTAATTAATTTTAAAATTAATTCCCATTATCAAAGAAAATGACATGTTTTTAAAAAACAATAACAATCAAAAGATTGATACTTGTTTATGTCCAATTTCAAATTGAAATTAATTCCAATAACCAACATTGGATTAAATGATAAAAATATATTTTAATTTCACCTTAAATCCAATTAAGAATATAATCTTACCATATAAATAAATTAGATTAAATGGAACTTTTGAATTAAAATGCAATATTTTTCACTATTCATAAAAAAATGAACTTTAACAGAAAAATTCCAAAAATTTACACAAAGTAAATTTTTATGTCCCTATTATAAAGAAGGATTTTATTTGGTCATATATAATCTATTAAAGTGTCCAAAAATATATTTAAAAAGGGGTCTCCATTAAAAGGTGATAAATCGTCCTTTTAATGTAAATTATGCTTAAAATTAGATTCATTCACATTTTAAGCCTCTAACTTATTATTGGATAATGTAAATACATTTAAAAATAATGTATAATCATATTTAAGATAGTTTTGTTCATTACCACAAATTCAACATCTAGGAGTTAACAAAACATTTAAAATATTAATATTATATTATTAGTGAGCTACGTAGGATTTCAAAGAAACTCATTGTTGCGTATCAGGTACGCTATCAGACATAGAAACCCCTTTAATGTAAAATTAATATTTAATTTACAAAATTAATAAATATGAAAAGTGTCTTATTCCATATTTATCTGGGATGTTACATCCTTCTCCCCTTTTGGGAATTGCATCCTCGCAATTTTAAAAACAAACGGGCTCAGAAACTTCATTGACTGTCCCACATCGAAAATCACTTTAAAATAAGGTAAGTGAAGTAGAAAGGTTACCCGAGACAACAGATACTAGGATTCCATGAAAAAATGTATATGGAGGAGAAAACAAACCATCATGTTCTGATGGAGAGTGATAGAAACCATATTTAGGAGGAAGATAACCACCATAAAATCACAAACTTGTGATGGGTTAAACAATATTTGATTCCCCAGTAGGAAAATTTAATGGAAAAGGTTTTTGTTTAAAGTTACTTTTCATTGAGGAATTTATTTATGAGCTTATCAAAAAACATAAGGAAATATTTTTACTTGACATGTTGACATTCATCTTTTACTCGATTTCTAACACAAACTCATATTTTCTCCAAATGATGAGTATTATGGATGACTTTTTTTCACAATAAGAGTGCTATAATCAACATCGAGAGAATAACATAATCCACAAAAGATGAACTATATATTTCCCATGTCCTTAGTTATTAACTAAAACCAAAAGTTTATTACAAGATCAGATAATCCCCAAAAGGATAAAGTTTTACATAATGAGAAACTACTCTTAATCTCCAAAATTTGTCTTAACAAAACCCAATGTTCAACAAAGACCATTCAATAAACAATTGTCCCTAAAATTATTCAAAAGTGATGAAAACTTTTATTTTAAACCAAATCTCATAAGGATTTAATTACATAGACTTCCAAGATACATCTTAACCTTTATCTGCAAGTAACACCAGTTTCTCATAAAGTCTCATATTGAAAAGTAATTAACCAAATCACATATCCTCCCTGATAGGTTAATCATTTCCATAGATAACCCAAGATCATCTTTTATTAATTTATAAAATCATCCAAATAAAATTAATTAGTCAAAATAACCAGGGACTTTACATAGTCCAGTGGTAGGCGATAAATAACAATCACACTTGGTTGTGGGTTCGATTCCCCAAGCTTCGTCCGACGTGACGAGTTGTCACACGGTCTGCGTGTTGTTCCTTTTCAAAAACAATATAATTTTATTAAATTCCCAGAAAGAGATAAATTTATCAAAAATAACCATAGAATATTTTATCCATGAAGGTTCTCTAATAAGTATCATTTTTCATCCCAAAAAATGTATTAACCTATAATTTCCTCAAATTGAAGGATCATATAAACCCAAATGGTTATTTATATCTATATCCACAAAAGAGAAGATAATTATTCCTTGAATAAAATTTTCATATATCAAACATTAGGGTTACACATACTATAAAAAGTCTTCTAATGTAATTCCCATCATCAAAAGAGCCTTAATACTTTTAATAATTTCACCATCTTAGAATCTACCATAACTCTTGAATCCCTTATATGTTGACTTATTACTCATTCAACATTCTTAATAATCCATTAACCATTCCTTTTCAACTTATTCTAAAATACTTCTTTCCTAAAAACAGAATCATGAATCATATCTTAAGATTCAGTAATATCGAAACATATGTTATGAATTAATCCACATCTTTCATTGGTCATTGTCAGTTTCTTTATCCTCAATCGGAATGGAATTGGGTGTTTGTAAACATATATTTGTACGATCCAAGTGATCCCATTCCCGAAACGTCTTTGTAGGCCATTTGTTTTCATAATGACCATGCACACCACATTTAAAACATTCAATTGATCCATCAGAAAGGAATTCTTTCCCTTTCCTATAGTCAACTAGATGATTCCTTTTTTCCATGGAAGGTTCTTGCTTTATGACCATCATTTCAACATCTATAGCATATTTTTGTTTCTTTGAAACATTTTCCTAGGTGTTTCTTTATACATCATTGACACATAGGTTTTTGAACACGCATACCTTTATGATTATTACCTGAACTTCCGTAGTGATTTGTTTCTCGCATATATGATTCCTTATAAATATCACTAACGTTCAGGTGGTCAATCGTGACTCCAGTTAGTTTGTTGAGAATAACCACAAGTGTTCTCATTGTAGCTCCCATATCCATCAGTTTCTCATTCAGAAAACCGTCACAGTTTTCTTCCCATCCACTGTTACTTTGGTGCCTGCTAGATCCAGCCATTTACTAAAACCCAAAAGGTCAGTGTGAGTATATCAGTAAAATTATCATATAATATCTTATGATGAGGGTAAACACTAAGATATACTTATTCAGGTTATCTTAAACTAATTCACTTTATAAGAAAACTATGACTCTTTCTGAAATTCTAACCATTACGGTAATTTCACTTATTCTTAATTAATTCCCTAACCTCTAAAGATATCTAAACCAACCTCTGATACCAACTATAAAGACCCGTCCTTAAAAATTACAAAATATTGAATTAAATGAATAATCCACATTGAGGATATTTTCAGGTTTAGAGTTTAAGAAAATTAGGCCATAACTATTACATATAAAAAGATTACAAAGTAGACACCACTACTCAGTATCCATATATTTCATAAAATAAAAATTCTTAAAATGAAACATGTCTAGTTCCATATTTTAGACAGCATGACTTTTCCTTGATCCCATCGTTGACCCTATTCCACATTATGTCCTGTGAAAAACATTTCAAAAAAAACATGCGATTAGCATAAAACCCCAGGAAGGGATACACAAAGAATGAAAACTATTAGTTTTTCAAAACAATAGGTAAACCATGAATACATTATCATAATTAAAACATTTCACCTTTATGAAGTATTAAATACTCTTCACCGAATAAAAGATCATTACTTAACGTTTTGTAACCAAAATATTACAATAAAACCCACATAAAGAACACATAACATATAAAGGTAATGTTGGACATAAACATACTTAAATGGAATAACCATATGATCGACATCCACCGATATCACTAAATGGAATATCCACACATCCGACTTCCATACCCAATGCATTGGAGGTTATAACGTAACCACTCGTCCTGGTATTCATGACACCACCCGTCATATTCTTTATCACGTAACCACACATCAAATGTCCAAGTACCATAATCACACATAAAACATTGCAAATATAAACATTTCACTAATAACATTTCATTTGAAATCACAAGAGGTAATTTCATGATATTGAAATAATCAATCCATTTTCAAAAACCATTTAAAAAATATTTTTGAATCAAAGTTTCCCATACCAATTTGAATCTTTTAATGGAATTATAATATTAAAACATTAATTTCCATATAAATAAATACTCAAAGCCATTTTTAAAACATGGAAATTAAAGATAAATATATATAATAATAAATATTTAAAACATTTAAAAATGGTATTTTTGTTAAATAGTTTTTAACAAAATGAGGGACTCTTGAATAAAAATAATTGTGGAATAACATTTAATTAGAACTTAATAATATCATGAGAATAAATGGATTCATGATATAATATGTCAAAGGACATTATATACACCATATAAGAGTGAATTGGTGCATAAAAATAATAAAGTCTCAATGGAAATGTAAATTGAGATGAAATCCATTATAAATATGGTATCCTTAAATTAAGGATAAATAAATATCAAAATATTGTGTGAAAAATATAAATACACACAATATAAGTGGATATTAAGTGTAAAAAAATAATATGTAATTGACACATATTCATAGGATGACATATTTCAATAACTACAAGTTGAACCCAAAGAAACCGAAATTTGGTTAAGAAGTTCCCTTGTAAAAATTCGACAGCCTGACGACGTCACTTTAAAATTCAGAAAATGAGTTGATGAGACAAAAAGGGTATATAATCACTTGGAAATAAATTTTACATCAATGAGGCTATATAAGAACATATCCCAACATAATAATATGTAAATTAAAAGACATAACAAAAATAAGTCTTTTAAAAAGAGGAGGGTGAAAGGTTCCCTTACCGATTTGGTAACATAAAAAAAATACGCCACATTAAAGAAGGATCATACAATGATGATTTAAATAATCATAAGTGAAATTATATTACACAAATAGTACAATCATGGGCAGTAAATTCACCACACAAAAGGAAATAGTGGAAAATATATCACGAATCTCACATGAATAAAAAGTGAGATGAAACGCTTTACCAAGTTGTATTCAACTGAGTTTTATGGACAAAAGTTAATTACAACCAAACACATCACAAAATACCATGAATATAATTATAATAATGATAATAAATATTAAATGACAGTCAAAATACACCACATTAAATGAATAAGTGTCGAACAATGGAAATTTCACGGAATTAAGAGTTATATAAGAAATCCCTTACAAAAATTCGGCAGCCTAACGACACCACTTAAAAATTATTAAAATGAATTGATGAGAGTAAGAGGGGGTCTATCATAATATGAAAAATACAAATTAGTGTATTTTTAATAAAAAAGTACATCCTCTAACATAAGAACATGGAGCATAAAAGAAATGACAGAAAAGAGAGTACTTGAAAAGAAAGAGAGAGGTTAGATCCCTTACCTCGCGTCTGACTTCACTCGATCGTTCTTTAATATCCTGAATAACTAGATAAAGTTAATTTATACTTTCTTAAGAACCTTTTTAAAGTTTATTATTCCTTTTATATAAATTTTTACCATGTTATAAACATTATATAATCATTTAAGTTAATAACGTTAATTTTGTCGGTATTTGGTACTTGCGTCAAAAATGATCACCTTATATTTACAAGTTGTCCATGTGGTCAATATTACATTATATCTAGATTGATATTCATGATTTAAATATCATATATATAATATATATTCAGTATATAAATTTATTTATAATAGTACATAACATTTGGAGGTAATAAACGTAATGCACCATTCATGGAGATGATAAGCTGTACGTACGCATGAACGCTACTTTCATTTCTATTTATAATTTTAATGGAAGTAGAAAATAATGATACACAGGTATATTATAATTCCTGTATAATATCATATATAATATCATTATCTCCATCCTTTATACATCCCACATAAGGCATTAACGAATCAAATCACCTTAAGGGGGTGGTAGTGCGCACTTCCTCAAATAAGATTATCGTATTTACCCCTCTATAGAAACCATAAAGGCGTGATATAAATGGAAAATACAGAAGCATAAATAAATCCATAAACATAATATATATCATATATAAATAATGTTCCATGTTAATGTCCACCAGGAGAGGCGGTTGGAGATATTTGAACAATCATCGTTTCGTGAGGTGTTAGTTTTCCATTCATAGAAACATTATGTTCTTCATCCATTAGATGGAGGTGTGTGTAAGTGTAGTTAGAATAATTATTATAACAACATACTAGTATATTTATGATACTTTTTTTGTTACAAAATAAAGGAAATAAAAAGAGTTTAGGGGTTGGAGAAGTAAAATAAAAGAAAACAATTTAAGAGAAACAGTTACCTTTAATTTGGTTAACTCCCTTTGGTTTTAACCAAATGACTTCTTGAAGTGCCTTCTGCCTAAGGTAAGGATTTTAAGAGAAGGAAAGGGATTTAGGGACCCTAATTGGGCAGATATTGGATGATCCAAATGGCTTGAGAGGTGTAAGGAATTTCATAGAAGTGGTCTCCTTTTGTAAGGGAGGGGAGGGGCTCTTTAGGAAAGTGTGAAACTATTAATTTATTATAAACTTATCTTCAGTTTTGAGATGTCCAAAACACATTAATGTAGAAGATAAGATTACTAATATTCAAAATTAAATCATACAATAGGAATTGGACAGGGTTTGGATAATATTTTAATCATTATAATCTTATTTATTTAAATCATTTATTAATGAGGTAAATACTGCATCATTATTGTGTCATAAATAATTAAATTTATTTTATGTCTAAAAATTATATAAAAAAATACAATGATCTTGTATGTCTTTTTATCTTTCCAATAAATATTTATAGTAGAAAATATAATTTTTATAACCCCTTCTAAAAATCAATTTACTAAAATATATTTTCTTTTGTCATTTTTGCCTTTACTTTACGTTATTTAATCTAAATTGTCATTATCACTCCCTAGTGGCTCAATGGGGTCCCAAAATCGACCCCAAGATTCCCATGGTCGTTAATGACTCAAAAAATAAGGTTTGGACTTGTGTTAAGGTAATTTTGAATTATTATAATATTCTTTTAACCTTGAATTACCCTATTTACCTTTAACCGTGGTAAATAAAAGTCAAAAGTTACTATTCACCAAAAAATATTTTCATCTTAATGAACCACATTATACTTCTTTATAACAACCATGTATGTCGGATTTTTGAAATACAATTTACAGAAGTGGTAAAATTTCATTTAAATGAAAAATTCAGTTTTTTTAACCACCATTAAGTGGTTTCACTATTCATCAAAAATTGATGTTTTTCAGAAAAATGCCAAAAATTAAGCCTATGCTATATTTGATATTATGAATTCAGAAATGATGTCTATTTTTCCAAATCCAAAACATATAAGTGGAATAATTAATTTTAAAATTAATTCCCATTATCAAAACAAATAGCGTGTTTTTTAAAAAACAATAACCATCAAAAGATTGATACTTGTTTATGTCTAATTTCAATGTAAAATTAATTCCAATGACCAAAATTGGACTAAATGGTAAAAATATATTTTAATTTAACTTTAAAGCCAATTAGAAAGATAATCTAACCATATAAATAATTTATATTAAAAGGCACTTTTGAATTAAAATGCAATATTTTTCATTATTCATTAAAAAATGAACATTATTAGAAAAATTCCAAAAAATTACAAAAAGTAAATTTTGATGTCCCTATTCTAAATAAGGGTTTTATTTAGTCATATAGAATTTATTAAAGTGACCAAAACTAGATTTAAAAAGGGTTCTCCATTAAAAGGCGATAAATCAGCCTTTTAATGTAAATTATGCTTAAAATTAGATTCATTCCCATTTTAAGCCTCTATCTTTTTATTAGATAATGTAAATACATTTAACAATCATGTATAATCATATTGTAGTTAGTTTTGTGCATTCACTCCAATACAACATCTAGGAGGTAACTAACCACTTAAAATAATAATATTATATTATTGGTGTGCGACGTGAGATTTCAAAGAAACTCATTGTTGCGTATCGTGTATGCTATCAAACATAAAAACCATTTTAAATTAAAACTAATATTTAATTAAAATTTATTAATAAATATGAAAAGTGTCTAATTCTTTATTTATCTGGGATGTTACAATATGATTAGAGATTATTTATTTTTCATGAATCTGATTAAATTTTATAGTGGACATGTCACTTTTGGTGACAACACCGAATGGAACATTACTGGACTTGGCCAAATTTGTTGTTTGACAATATTTTAGGTTGTATTGTATTAATTAAAGGTGGTTTAATCTAGAATTTGCATAGAATATCATAGCTATGTTATGATGTTTTTCATGTTAAATTTGAGAATAATTCCTATAATTTTTTTCATTCTAAAAATTATTTATTCATTATTTCTTTATGAAATGAATATGTATATGCTATTTATTAGGATCATAATTTTCACAGAATATTTCTTCTAGTAGTGACTTTCATAATGAATATTGGACTTGGAATAGAAGACTAGACCATTGAAAGTTTCATTCACATTAAAAGATATCTAGTTCATGGTTTGTCAACTATCTACCTAAACCTGAATTCCCAAATCAAAAATTCTATAACCCATGTCAAAAATGGAAACATAAAAAAAGTATCTTTCAAATAAAAAAATATTCATCCTCTCAACCCCTATAATTAGTTCACGTTTACCGGTTTAGACATTCTAGATTTTCTATCCTAAATGGGAAGAAATATGGCCATGATCTTGTTGATATATTTTCTAGATATACTTGGGTATTCTTTAAAGCTCACAAAAGTACTGTTTTCTCTTATTTTACCAATCATTCTAAATCTATATAAAAAATTAGTGGACTTATAATGAAGAGATAAATAATTTATCATGTAAATTAGTATGATAATCAAGATTCAGAATCAATTTTTAAAAAACTAGATATAATTATAAATTTTATGCTCCTATAACCCCAAAACAGGATGGTGTGCGAGAATGAAGAAATATAAACCTTTACTAAATTTCTCGAACCATTATCAATGAGACTGACTTACCTATTTATTTTTTGGCAGAAACAATGACCAAAACTTATTTTGTAATTAATGATGTTTTAATAACACCTCTCTTAAATAAAATATATTATGAATTAAGGAATGGATGGAAAAAAATATTAATTACTTTAGTGTTTTTGGTTGTAAAGTATTTATTTTTAATTAAACAGATAACATTGAATTTTTTTTAAAGAGATATAAAGGATATTTTGTTAGTTATTCAAGATCTAGTAAATAATATAGGGTGATTAATAAAATAATAATTATTGTGGAAGAATTTATTCATGTAAAATTTGATGAAACATATACATATGAGCCTAATAACCCTTTATAAAACCATTAGTATGATCTCTAAAATATGAATGTAAATGCCAAACCTTCTAAAACATTTGTGAAACAAGCAGAAAAATTATCTAGTTCAGAAGAACAACAAGAAATAGAACCTAAACCAATAGAATATATTGATATTTCAAGCCCAAATTTTTAAAGAATTATTAGGATTGATAGATACCAAAATATTGGTTTTGTAGTTTTATAATTAGATAGAGGTACAAAAACTAATGAATCTCATAGAAATTAGGTTGAACATTAAATTTTTTTATCACATATTGTGTCTAAGAACATCAATGATGAATATAATGATGAATTATTACTTATATAAATTCAAGAAGTACTTAAACCATTTTAATGAAATAATGTATCATAACTAGTAGTTAGACCTAAAGACAGTCAAACTACTGAAACTAAATGGGTATTAGAAATCATCTTCATGATTCCAAAATTATAGTTACAAATAAGTTAATATTTATTTAAAAATGATGTACTCACAAATATATTATTTATTAATTGGAAACCTTTTCACTATTGGTTGTAATTGAAGCTTTTATAATACCTATTTTCTATGAATCACATTCAAAATTAAAACTATAATAGAAGAATTTATGGAGGGAATTCCAAAATGATTATATTAGTTGCTGTATTGTTTTTGAAAATCCCCATGGATTTTAGAAACCTAATTTTCCAAATATTTTATTTAAATTAACTAAATATTTATATTGTCAAAAACATGATAGGAAAGTTGGAATGATTATCTCAAATACTTTCGTTTTTATATAAGTTCATCAAAAGGCATAGTCAATCCTACTTTACATAAAAAATTAATATCAAATGTTATTTTATTGGATTAAATTTATGTTGATGATAATTTGTTTAAATCTCTAAAAATTATTTATGTGACTATTTTACAAAAATGATATAAAGTGAATTTAAAATGAGTTAAATGGATGAACAATAATTGATTATTATTGATAAAAAAATTAAAAATAATATGGAATTATTTTAAATCAATGTATGTAGACAAAAAACATTTTAAAACATTTTGTGTGGATAACACTATATGCAGTGATACTCTAATGAGTACAAATTGTTATATGGATCTTGATTTGACTATAATGTTAGTAGATCAAACCAATTACATAGCTATGATTAGATTTTTTTTATACACAACTGATCTGAAATCATGTTGAGTGTGTGTGTGAGTGATCATTTTTAATCAAATCCATTTGGATATCCATTTGCTTGATGTTAAAAGAATTATCTAATACCTCATGTCTATAACCAATATATGAATCTTCTACCATAGAGGATAAAAATTTGATTTAGTGAGTTATTCAAGTAGGTATTTTGGTAAAAGTAAGTTAGATAGAAAAATAACCTATGGAACATGTCTCATTTTTAAAAAGTAAGTAATATCTTTGTGTAATAAAAAGAAAAATTCTATTTCACTACCCACTAATGAGGCAGTGAACATAGTTATATGAAGATTCTATGACCAAATATGTTTCGGATGAAACACACTTTTCAAGATAATGTATATCACATTATACATGTCCCTATTAACTATGAAAAAACATGTGTGATCAATACTTCTCAGAATCCCCTATCTCAATCTAGGATAAGAGATATTGAATTAAGACATCACATTTTGAGGGATCATTTCCAAAAGGTGATGTAACTTGAGAATTCAATTTCTTCATAATCAACTCACTAATATTTTTACAATGCCCTTGAATTATGAGATATTATGTTTTATCCAGCATGAACTGGGAATGAAAAAAATAATAATTAATCATTAAATTTCCACCATAGGAAGATCCACTATTAAAGGATCCATCATTGGTGATCCACCATTAGAAGTTCCACCATTTTTGATCCACCATTGGTGATCCACCAATTATGATCCACAATAGGTGATCCACCCATTGTGACCACCATTGGTGATCCACATTTGGTGATCCACTATTTAATAATCCACCATTGGGGATCCCCCATTAGTGATCCACCATTGGGTGATCCACCTATATGTGATCCACCATTAGATGACCCCCCTTGAGAGATCCACCGTTGGAGAGATCGACCATTTGGAATCTAGTAGTAGAGTCTTTATTCTTATATACTATTATTTCTATTTTTTGTGTAAAATTTTTATTTCATTTTTTTAATATTGTATCATATTTAAAAATATCAAATACATAAATGATAAAATTTAACATAAAACCCAATTCAGGTCACTCTCACTCACACCAACCCTTTGAACCATTTTAAGATTCCTTTATCTACACTTATTCATCCTTCCTCATGTTTTTACTTCACCATTACATTTAGTACATCCGTGATAGGTATAATCCTTAGTGTGATCTCTAGAAGGACCCCTTCCCGTGAAGAAATCATATGGGGTATCAATCCCTTATGTAGTGAAATAAAAAACCATCATCTTGTGAACCATGTGGTTGTTACAGATAAATTAATATATTTGGAATGGTTATTGTAAAGAGAGAAATTATTGACCAATGTGCTTTGCGACTAGATATGGTTAAAATGGGTTTTAAGTAATGATCAAACATTTTATCTATGGTTGGTTCACAAGTTTTACCAATATGAAGAGTAAATATTTATATAAGCGATTGATTTATTTAAAATATATTTTGAGGGAAAATATATTATATTTTATTCAATAGAATGTGATCTCTAGGTTGACATACCTCACCAGGGTTATTTTGATGACGATTATGGTTTAATACCATTTATACTGATTTTTTCATTTATGAGGATGCACTGGTGGAGCTAACTATGAATTGAACATAAATAATACATGATTCCACAACAACTAATGGTGTGTGTAGACATATGTTCAATTTTATCCAACAAATTCTATGTCACAAGAAATGTTATTTTAGAACAATGGTGCACCAAGTAGTGTTTATTTTATTCCTTATGGAAATATGGGATTAAATTAATCCATGTAGATTTATTATAGTGCATATGACAGATTTTATCAAGTCATATTCTAGATCAAACTCTTGTAATTATCATGAGATAATCTAAGCTATATTAGAAGGCAAGTACATAGTTAATGAGGAATAGAAGGAAGAAGTAAACTATGGTGTTTTTTGTTCATGTAAAATTACAAGAATAATAATGATGATAATCTAGAATCCACAAAAGAACAAATTGGTTGAAGGTAATAAAGATATTTAAGATTATTTAATTACTAGGAAATATCACACCAGAACTAAGATTTTTGTTGATCACGTACTAGAGAAAGATGAAATATTTATTTATTATGATGAATTATAAGAATATGTAGTTGATATAAAAGATGAAATATATTTTTTCATTGAAGTAGATAGTGATCAATATATTTCTAAAATATCAATCTTGTCTTATGGATAAAAAATTCCACATATCCCTCTCCATTATAGAGAGAGTACATTGAGTGAAGGAGAAGAAGAGAAGACTAATGTATCCAGAGAATAAAAAGTTAAAATCTGTTTTGGGATATCTAAAGAAGTATTATAAGTATTAGATGGGTCTAAAGATGATGATGTAGAAGGAAATGATGATACACCAAATAACCCAAAAGTATATGTTGATCCTAATGATGTTGTTGAGTGGGATCAATCACACAATCCGTCTCTTTTTATTTTTTTTCTATATAGGTCTATTTATATGGAGTGACACGGTTTTGTTCATCCATATGATGATTCTACCTATATTAGAGGTGATCCTAGAGTATCTGTTGGGAGGGGGTATTACCTATGTTCTTCTAGCTAGATATATGTTTTTAGTAATGAACCATATTCCACATTTGAGGATGAATAAATTTATATGTGGGTCCCATATCCTAGTTTCAAATATCATTGAATATCTTATCCTAAGTCATATGAGGATGGTGATAAAGATGATAACTATAATAGTCGACCAGAGCCTAATGGAACTACTATTTCAGTTGTTGGGCTAGATCCTAAGGGATATGAGATTGAAATAATTAATGACTAAGTCAAATTTCAAGCCTTAAATGATGATGCACATTTAGATGATCCAAGACATGAAGAAGCTCCTCAATCTGCTCCAAATAAGATTAATTATTCTCTTCCAAATTCTAATTTTTTTCCTTCATATTAATTGTATGTAGCTTATTTAGATTCTCAGAGAGATTTGAATTATTGGAATTTCAGTAGATTTATTAGATCTCAGGGTCTTCCAATTAATCTTATATGTGAATTTTATATGAGTAATATCTTTAAGATATTCATCTTTCATATTTTTCACAAGTTGATTTTTAGGATTATAGATGCTGTGATTGAGAATATACAGTTTTCTAATGAGATAGAAGTTACAAAGACTATTAAAAAGGATCTAAGGACCATTTTGTCTTCTAGTCACAAATACCTTTTTCAGATTTTGGGAAAACATACCATCTGATGTTGCTTTAATATCCATTGATCCACCTCTTTTAAACTATATTAATGGTGATATTATTAAATCTTTAGTCAGATAAGAGTTTCATTTAATTTTGGGTGATATTAATACATCCATTCAAGAGGACCTTTATAAAATTTAGTATCACAATATACATATATATAAATTGTTAAGGGAGTGTTTTCATAAAGCCCAACACTATGGATAGAAAATCAATATTTCTATCAAATGCTACATTTCCTATGTATATACAATGAGTGGTTTGAATATAGATTTAAAATTTTTAGTCGAGAAGTAATTTATTCAACCTATGATTGGGGCGTTCAAGGAAAAAGTAAACTCGATTAATATATTATACCATCATCTAAAACTATTTATGAAGTAGAAGAATTATCTTTTCTCTACAATGGAAAGAGGTGGAAACATCGTCATACACTTTGTGAATATGATGAATCAATTTCTTTATGTATCAGGAGAAGTAATTGTGGAATCAGAGGCCATAAATATATATTACATTACTTATTCCCCATATTATTCTCCTCTTATGTCTCAGTTTAATCCGTTCAGTATATATCCATCATATTAAGGTCACCAACTTGGACTAGTGGTGATCCATAAGCAACAGTATACTACTTCTACACCATCAATTCATATATTTATTCATCCAACATATGGAAATGTAAAAGGCCTTTTTGATCAAACACACCAAAGTGATGAGAGTGATTCTGATTGGAATTAGCTATTGATATGGATTATATTTTTTCCTTGTTTTCATTTTGAGATGAAATCAAATGTACTAAGTATTTTAATGGTGTTTCTTTATTTTTGTACTTGAGTCTCTTATTTATAAATTATATTTATTAACATATTTTTCTTAATAATCCAAAAGGGGGAGAAATAAATTGTGTTAATGGAATTTATCTTTATTTCTACTTATCAATAATTTTTTTAATTAAATGTAAGTATGTAATTTTCATACCAAATTTAACCTTAGCATATCAATTTTGTAATTTGAAATGTTTAGATGACTAGTAATTTTTAAAATTCATCAATTTATTCATATAGTTATCTTTATATACATTATTTTAAATTTACATGATTTGTGTTCATCAACAGGGGAAATTTTTGGGACCAGCAAATTTTAAGGAACAAAAATTAGGTTTATTATGATTCTAATGCAATTAATGGTTTATGATAGAATGTCACTTTGTAATGAAAATTTGGCTAACTAAAAATAGGATGTTAGTTTAAATGATTCAGAGTTAGTCTAGAAATGTTCAATAACTATACATGTGGTACCTTCAGACATGTGGTACCATATGAAAAGTGATAACTCTAATTGTTCTACAACTATACATATGCTAACACCAGGCTTGTGAAATTTATAGACATATGATACTAACCGACATATTTTAACTCCCAAAATGTTCTAACTCCAATTTTCTTACTACTAGAACTATTACAACTAGATGCTATACCACTAGATGTGCTACCTCTATATTTTATAATATCATATGCACGACTTATGGTTTTTTCTACTATTAGAACATATGTTATACCGGTTACAACTCTAACAGTGTACTATGATTATGTTGGTGTACACTTACATTAGATTTGATCTATCAAAAGTATGATTCCATTATGATTATATCCTTTATTTGTATTAATTGCTTCCTATATATAGTTTACCAGAGTTAATGAAAGAAACTCACTTTGTTTATTAATAATTATTCCCAAACAATTTTACAAATACATTTAAGATAAAGGTCAGAGTTTCCTGATTTACTTATGAGTATGTGGATCTAGAATATCATTAATATTATTCTTCAACGAATAATTAGTCCTATATAGATATTTATTCCAGATATCTCCATCATGATTTTATGAGAATTTATTTCATGAATATTGATACATACATAAATTCTAGTCAAAAAATATGGAATTTACATAAATAACCTTTTCCTACTCTAAATCTAGACGTCAATGTAGACGTTTTTCAGAGAATCTAAAGATATAAAAAGAACACTTTGACACTCTATATTCATTAAATTTCATAGAAAATTGTTCTAGATATCATAAATCCCAATATGAGGACTGTCGAGCACCTAAAGCTATTCAAATAGAGAAACACTATATATTTCTATCACTTTTTTATTTTCTCTGTTGGTTATGTGATTTTCCTTCAAGCGTTGTGATATTATAATATATTTATCTGTACACACTAAGTCTTATTCCTAAACTAGGGAATACATTACATTATATAAAATTATATTATATAGAAACCCACCACAACTATGTAAGAGGTCCTACATATCCTTGTTTTATTCCCATGCATAATTTTGGAAGAGGTTTTATGTCTGGATATCCTATGTGCTATTGTTTATAAAAACTAGATACAAGTTGTAGATCCAATTATTTTTTTTAACAAAATCATAAAATATAACTTGTTTCCATGTAGAGGGGACCGAGTCACATCATGATATTGAAAACATTATCAATCCCCTTTTTGTTTCAGTTTTCTTTTTATATTTAACTTTTAAAGATGTATTTTTTTTAATATATAAAAAAGGCCAATACATTGATTATTATTCCAAACCAATTTTTATATAAATGGGTTTATTATGTAAATTGGTTTCAAAATATAATGTTTTTTAAGATATTGTTTTAATTGAGACCTAATCCCTCTTTGAGTAATATTTTACAAGATAAAACATGTACTATTCTATTGTTTTGATTATCTTGGAATTTTTAATTGATTAGGATGATCTGCTTTAATTTTTTTAAAAGATATTTTATTTGGTACTCAATTTACCCCCTCTTGTGTTACTCACTCCAACTAACATTGGGTATCAAATTATATCAAATATCATTTCAACTATGATTTTTTTATCTTCTAATAATCGTAAATATCTATTATTTTTAAATTGAGTTCATTATGAATAATATACAAAAGGGATTTGTAATAAACAGTCCTCCTCATTTTAATTTCAATTACTATACACTATGTAAGATTAAAATAGAAATGGATATTTAATTAATGGGACTTGATATATAGACATTAATTTTTGGAAATGTGAAATACCCAAAATAGGTATAGCTACTCATAGAGATCCTACTGCTGAATTGTAAAATAATTGAAAATCCATTAATTCATTATATTTTTATTTTTTTGATAAATTATTTTATATAATTTTCCCCTTACTATTAATTTTGGAATTAGGGATAATTTTTCTATTTTTTATTAAGGAATTGTTAACATCAATGAAATATGCCTAAATTCGTATACTATAAAGTATAATACTTTAAAGAAGAAACACGATATAACTATTTTTCATATTCAACTTTGGTTTAATGATAAATTAAAAATAATGAATTCATCGGGGAATCTTGTTTGTCCTAAAGATCACATATTGTGCTTGTTGGGGGGGATAATCAGACTAATGGAAAGGATCATCATTTCTCAATCCAAGAGACATGTGATTTTATCACATTTCCTATGAAAGAGATGATATGAAAGCATATGATGTATGAGGAGGATCTCAACGAATATATAGAACAAGGGTATGAACCAATGATAAAATTTGTAGCATTCAAATGTACTTCATCCAAAAAAATTGAAGATTAATGCTGACAGTTCTTGTGACAAAGATTATCTTTATGAAATTGATGAGGGAGATGGGACACTTCTCTAGAAGATTAAAAAAGTTTTAGTAGAGGAAGAAGTTAATTATGAAACCCATATATAATAGGAATTATAAAAATATAGTTAATTGTAGAATGTATTGGAAGAAGGATGACATTGAAAATGAAAAAAAATGTTATAAATATGAAATAAAAGGTCATGTCAAAAATGACTTTCCTATGAAAAAATTCAAGAGGATATAAGATTATATGGATTATTGTTATGAGAAATCCATGAAAGAAACATGGAGTGTATCAAAGGATATATAAAGATAATTTTACTCAATTAGAATAGAAAACTTCATAGATCCAACATGTGTTTTATGAAAAAATATTCTTAGTTATCTATGGTATATCCTAATTCTAATGTTCATATTTATAATACTTATAGAGGAGAAAATTGTGAGGAAAAAATTAAAAATGAAGAAATGTTTTAGTTCTATAATATGTTGGAAAATTATTTCAATTAACTGAAGGATAAATATAATATACTACTGAAGCAACATTCCCAAACTATAAGTTTTAAAACAAATCTGGCTATTAATAATGATATAAATTATCAACTATTAAAAGATAATAATGGTTTAAAATTATCTAATAAGACAATAAAGTAAGATTACAGAAGATTTACAAATCAAAGAAACATAATTACAAACATTTTAAATTTTTTTTACCAAAATATACTACTGCGAATGCGTAACAACCTAGACAAAGAGGAATCATTAAAAATAGTTATAGAACTAGCTCAAGTTCCTTTAGTTCTATTGATATTGTTTACTCTTATGGACCTAAGAATGTGTTTGTTTCTAAAATTATATGATCTACATAGAGGATTATGATATGAAAATATTTGTTCTCAAATCATTAATAATTAATATTTAATAACCCAAGAAGACTTGGGTACTAAGGTCGTTTTTAGTTAATTTTTTTATAGGAATATTTCCTAAAAATATATAATTAGAAATAATGGCATTTGGATAGTGGATTATCGAGACACATAAATAGTGACTATTTATCTTTCAATAACATGATCAAAGTGGATGGTGGACATGTAACTTTTGGTGATAATTCCAAATAGAAAATACTGATGTCGGCCAAATTAGAAATGTTAACACTCTTTTAAGTTTCAATGATTTATTTTTATATAGACTAATGTATAATATTATTATCATATAAAATCTATGGGATGATAGTTTTCTAGTTAAATTTGAAAATTACTCCTTAATCATTTTTTTTTATCAAAATTCATTACTCTTTAGTGGTTTAGGAAGTTAGAATGTATATTCTTTTTTACTTAGACTCAATATTTTCATAGAATATTTCTTTTCTATGTGCATTTCCAAATGAATAATTTATTTTAAATATAAGAGAAGGAAATTGAAAAATTCATTCCAAAATAAGGATAACTATAAAAGGTTCAATAAAATATCTACCGAAAATATAATTCCCAAATAATAGATTCTAAAACTCATATAAGAAAAGGGAAATGTCATAGAATCTATTTCATGTGAATGAAATAAGTTTCAACTTTTTAACCCCTATAATTGGTTCACATAGACTTGTTTGGACTTAAAAATTTAATACAAAAAATGTTAAGCACTATGATTTTGTTCAATTAACCGAATTTTCTAGATATAAAAGGGTATTATTTCTTTCTCAAAAAAGTGACGACATCTCTTATTTTATGAATTATAATTATTGTGTTTAAAATAATAGTTGAATCAGAATTATGACCTTGAGTGGTTATCATTGATGTGATTTTGAAAATCATGTTTTTTAATCATTTTATAAAAAATGGACACAATCATAACAGTTATGCCCCTAGGACCCATAATATAATGGTTTAGTGGAAATAAGAAATATAACCCCCCAAGAAATTTCCTGGAACATGCTTATTGATTATGACTTACCCATTCATTTTTGGGATGATTCTATGAATACAACATGTTATATAATTAATAGAGTTTTAATAATTCTTTTATTAATAATTTTTTTATTAATTAAGGAAATATTGAAAAAGAGAGGTTTATTAATTTTCAGATTCCAGGTTTCATTGTCATTATAATCAATGAGAAGGATAAACTTGAAATTTTTTATTCCAATCGTGATGAAGTAATTTTCCTTCTTTACTCATATTCTATTAAATCTTATTGAGTGTTTTATAAAATAATAAAGAAAATGGAAGAATCTTTTCAAGAAAAATTTAATAAAAGAGATCTACATGAGGCTATGAACAATTTAAAAAACCTTGAAGATAAACTGTAAAAACTGAATAAAAATATGAATCCTTCTGAATATTATATGGGACAAGTAGAAAATTCATCTAGTTCTGAAGAACAACCTTTAAATAAAGCTATAGAAGACATTGAGGTTTCTATCCCTTATTCTAATAGAACTATTAGTACTCTTAGATAACATCATCTATATTTTATATTTAGAGGTCCAGTTACAATTACAAAGACTTAAGAATCTCTTAGAAATCAGGTTGACTATCAATCTTTATGGTCACTCCATGGAATTACAACATAAATGATATAATTATTGATGAATTATGGGTGATAGAAATATAAAAATAACTTAACCAATTAGAAATAAATAATGATATGGAACATGTAGTTAGTCCTAAATATTTTATGAATATTGGAACTAATATGGTATTTATATGTAAAATGATGATTCAATAATTATGGTCATACATAATACTAGATTAAACAATGTTATTGTTAAAAAGGCAATGAATATGAGAAAACCTTTGAACCAGTGGCTAGACATGAATAAATTTGAATACTTATACCATATTAAGAACATTTGGATTTAAAATTATAACAAATATATTTAAAAAGTTCATTTATAAATGGTTATATATTTGAGGTTTTCTTGAACAACACCATCAAATATCAAAATCACTATTTTCAAAATAATTTTATTAAATTAAAAAAATAATTTCATGATTTAAAATTTGATTCTAAAGAAAATTATGACAATATTAGTTCATTTATATTTTCAATAGGGTTTTCAAAAGGCAAAAAATACAATACATTATTTATAAAAAAAATTCAACAGATATTTTAGTGGTTCAGATTTATGTTGGTGATATTATTCCTGGATCTTCTATAAATTCATTGTGTACTAATTTTTCAAAAATTATTCACTATAAATTCGAAATGAGTTTAATGGGTGAACATAAATTCCTTCTTCTTTTTATTATTTTTCAAAACAGGGATTGAATTATTTTATGTTATAGTAAGTACAGTAAATAAATTCTAAAACATTTCACTTCAGATAACACTAAAAGTAGTGATACTCCCCAGAGAATATCTTATAATTTGGATCTTGATGAAATTGGAAATCAATAGATCAAAATAGTTACATAAATATGAATAAAAATTTTCCATGCTTAATTACGATCATTACATAAAATATGTTTTGTGTGTGTATGTGTTCTCAATTACAAGGAAATCCCAAAGAATCCCATTTTCATTATGTAAAAATAGTTTATAAATACCTCATGTTTACATACAATTAAAAATTTTCTATCCTTTATTATAATAATTTTATTTACTTATTTATTCAGAAAAGGATTTTGGTGACTCAAAGTTTAATAGAAAAATTACGTTTGGAACATGTCACATTTTTGGAAAATCTCTAGTATCGTGGTGTAGTTAGAAAGAAATATTTTTTAACTATCTACTGCTGAAGATGAGTTCATACGTTTAGTAAATTTCTATACACAATTTTGGTAGATAAAATACATATTTCTTGTGAATTTATCATTATCTTTTATGATTTACATCTGAGTAAAATTGTAATGTAATCAGTTTATTTGTACCCACTTACTCATTTTCTTAAACTATATAATACAAGATATTCACTCAAATTTTCTTATTAGTACACCCATAAAAACTATGTAAGAGGTAAGTAATGGATTTTTCAATTTTTTACCCACATATAATTATAGAATAGGATTTTATCCAAGATAGATTGTGTGCTACTGTTTTAAAAATCCTGATCTAGGGTGTGGATTATATTTGTATTTTAATATTCTTCGTAATAGTAGGATATTTCAATGTGGAGTGGATTATTTCTCAATTTGAGACAAAACCCATTATTTATTCCTCTATGTTGTTTTGTTTTGTTTTTATATTTTATTGTTAAAACTAAATATGTTTTCAAATATGTAAAGAAAACTTATATACTAATAGATAATATTAACATGTATTTATAGAATGTATTTGTTTATGTAAATTGGTTTCAAACGTTAAGGTTATCTTTAATTTTGTTTTAATTAATCCATAATACCACTTTGATAAATATTTTTAATGATAAAACTTATATTCTTCTACTATTTTTACTTACTAGGATTTTTTAATTAACATGTGGTATTTTTTTATGAAAGTGTTTTCAACTAAAATATTTATTGGGTACATAGTTCACCGAACTCTATAGTTACTCACTTATACCAACAACGACCTAGTGGTTCGATAACTAGGTACCCATTAGAACCATACTTGGTACCCAATGGATGCTTATATCCACCATTAGAGTATCATAATATTTACCAAAATCTTCCCAAGCACAAGACTTCCAAATCAATTTTAAAAAGATAAAATATAAAAACAATAATACATTATTAGGTTTGTTTCAAAAATAATATATTTATAAAAAGTTTTATTAATATTTTATTTGTTATTGACTATAAATAAACCATATCATTAGTATCTATGAATAAATATTGTAGTATTTTATTTTCCTATTATTTTTAATGAATATTATGTCTACCAAAGGAATATAAAATCCTATTTTTTAATTGAATTATGTTTTAAAGTTATGTTTATGGTACAAAATTACCTGAGGTGATTAAATATTTTGGAAATACTGAATAGATATTTGAGGATAATGAGACTTAGATAATATATTATATCTACAAATATTTATATATGTATTTATCTAATAATAAATATTTAATCTAATATTGTGGTATTTAGGTCAATATCATTTTAAGAGTGGAACATGGAATAATTTCTCGGTTTGAGACTTCTTGAGTTATAAAATTTCTTTTGATTTTTAATTATTATATACATGATAATAAAACCTCTTTAGTTTTAATGATGTTTCAAATGTTTTAGAGGAATTATTAAATTTATGGAGTGAAAAAATGACTTCATGTTTTGGCATTAAGCATATCATAGTTTTATTGAGAAATTTGAGTACATAGATTCTTCTTTTTCAAAAGTTTAATAATAGAAATTTACCATGATATTTAGAGAGTTTATGTCTATGAGACAATATTCCATCACATGGTTAATAATACTATCATATTAGATAAGGAAACTGATTTTAGATTGTTTTCCTCAAGGGGGTTAAAGAAGGCTTTATGTCTACATGAAATTTTGAGTAAATCCTAGCTGTCGTAGACTGATGTTTCATCTGGGCATACAATATAGGAGTTATAAGTTTTGATTGAGGAATGACTCCATGAATTTGTTGTCTATTGGGAGAAAAATCTATCACTTAGTGATTTCAATTATAATAATAGCTTCAGATATGCTATATAGATGGATCCATATGATGCCCTTTATGGTAGGTTGGTCCGTTCACCATTTTGTTGGCTAGAGGTAGGAGATGTAGTGCTACTAGGGAAATATCTGATCCTGAAAACATTATATCACATAAAACTAGCTAGGAAGCCTTTGGACATGTATTAGTCTAGGAATAAGTCTTATGCTACCCATGACAACTAAATTTTGAAGTTCTTGGTGGAAAATTATGTCTTAATGTGTGTTTCACCTCGATTGGGGGTTTAATAAATCCAGAGGCAGGGTAAGTTATTACATAGTTTTTTAGACATATCAAGATTATATAGAGACTAACTAATATCTACTAAATTTTAGTTTTAACTTATAGATAATGATCAAGTCATGACATATTCCATGTTTCATTGCTTTATCTCTATCTTGTAAACCTGTCTCATGTTTGTTAGCCTGGCGAGGATGAGTTAGATTGTGGTACATTCATTGAGGAGTATGTATTATTTAACATTGATTAGTGTATGAATTAACATCATGGTACGGTATTTTTTCTTTTATGGGATCAATTTCCATGCGGCTATGTGTTGGAAAAATCTTCGAAGAGAGAGGCCAATGTTTATGATCATGGGGTAGAGTTACTCTCCGATGATGCTCAACCAACCTCGAGTGGTCCACTCAAAGATGAGTTGTTTTAATGAGAGTAGGTTGTAAGATAAACATATTTATCATGAGGTTTTAACCATTTAATTTTGTTTCAATATATTTAATATCTGTTTTATAATGGTCCCTAAGAGGTAATCATAGGGTTTAGATTCACCTAGTGATTTTGCAGCGCCCGAAGCATTTATTTACAAGAAAATGGGAATTAGGAATGGTTAAAACGAAATTATTTCATACTATAAGGCTCAACCATGAATTCCATATATGGTGATTCATGGTTAGTTTAACCATGGAAGGCACTCCATAGTGTAATGTGAGAACCTATAGAAAAATTATAGAGGTGAAATTCATGGTTGGAACATTGTTTAGCTAATCATATTGCTAAATGTGAAAGGGGGTGTTCCTGTTTGGTAATGGTGGTACATGGTTGGAAAATAGTTTGGGGAACTATAGAGCCAAACCATTCCCCCATTAGAAATTTGGAATTTAATTTTTTATACGCCCATCATTTAACTACTCATCTCTCATTTCTCCTCTTTCATTTGTGGAAGTGGATACACATGTAGACTTCCACCCTTCCCTATAGCATATTATTTTTTATCTCCTACATATAATATTTAATTCACATTCTATTCACCAGATTGTAATCCTCTTGGTAAGGTTATTATTCCTTATCCTTCATTGTATAAATTATCATGACCTATTGGATTCCATTTTAATGTAAAATTCATTACATTATTTTCTGTTAATTTTTCTTTTCATTAATTTCCACTCTTTTAACATGATTATGTAGGTGATATTAGTATAGTATTCATAAAATAATATAAGGTAGGTGGTATATTAATTTTTTAACAATATTTTTGTGTCTATGTGCTGTATTTTTGTGGTGAGAACACAAATATTTTCTAAAAATCATAAAAAAGTGGACTACAATCTGACACTCATAACTAGAATTTTAATTTATCATAGTCCACATACTCTGATTCAATAAATCTAAAACTATGTTACCCTCTCAGGGTAATTCCAAATCAAAGTGAAAATACTATAAATACTCGACTGAAATTTTCTTCCAAAAGTTCCATTATCAAAGGGAGAAGAGATAATTCTATATTTTATCATCATTGTATACCAGAATCCAAATTCCTAATAAGTTATTTCAGGAAACTTGAAGGAATATAACTCTTTATTTAACTCTAATTCATATGTTAAATTGTTTTTCTCATTTGACCTCTTTATTTTAGATCCTTTGGAGACTACATGACCATATTTCTTTAGGTTTACTCCCAAAAAGACTCATTATGCCTCGAATTATAGAGTATACTCCCTACTAGGTTCATGTAATTTGAGGATCACTGATGTAGTCAACCACCGTTTTAATAGTTTAATGGTGTTATCAAATAAATCGTATAAAAAACCCACTATATTTTTTGTTAGTAATATCATAAATACTTATAAATGGAAGAAGTATTATATATATCTACAGTGATAATATCAAATATGAAAGAATATCTAGATTTTGGAAATATTATTTCATTTTACCCAAGAAAAAAGTTCCCTAACCTTCTTGGGGTGTATAGATACTACGAACACAAAAATAATGTTCCCTAAGAAGTGACCTTTTTTGATCAAAAAATAAAACATTGAGTGCTCGAAATATATCCCATGATATGAAAGTATACCCAAAGTGATCCCCAAATGTTGTATATTCTCATTATTTGATATAGACTACATGACAATATCATTAATAAAAATGACTACGAAGGTTTATACATGTGGGTGGAAGACTCATTTCATTTGGGGCACAAATACAATATGAAAATTTGAAATAATGAATGATATCACCAAATAATCATACAAATCATACCATATAGTATTGAAACATCAAGGTATATCATAATGTCTCACCATTATCTAGTGAAAAATTAATCTCAAATAAATCATGCATAACCGTCAAACACCTCTCCAGTGATAAAAAAATAAATTTATTCTAAAACATAAATACAGGTTTTTAATAATAAGATGATTTATTTTTTTGACATTACATGAATAATATCAAAGAGTTATCTTCCTTGGAGAAGAGAATTGGAGCACCCTAAAGAGATGTACTTGAATGAATGTATCCCTTGGCCTCCAATAATTCCATTGAAGCCTTTAATTACTGATTTTTTTTATGAGATATCATTTAAAGTAGATTAGAAATATGCTTTTCCCTCGGATTGAGGGAAATTATAAATTGAACCTCTCTCTTTAGTGGGATCCCTTAGAAATATGTAATAAAAATGTTTTTAAACATATCACATAAAAATTGAATAACTCCATGTATTTTCTCTACAACATTAAATACTAGACTAGAGAACTATTCTACAGCTATTATAGCTGCTAGAGGCTAGGTCACATTGGACCTGTCTATACGAATATATAAACACCAACCATGAGGTCACATTATTTAAACTAGTTAACGCCCTATGAGAAAACCACTAAAGGATTGTTGATCAATATCACTCTCTATAAGTAATAAATGGATTATCAGAATTCATTCCCAAACTAAGATGATATGAAAGAGTGGTATGCTCTTTTTTCAAATAAGGTGCATGATATTGTTCAAGACACTAGGATCATATCAAAAAGTGTATATTTTCTAACCACCTTGTTAGTAGGAGTAGGCTGGATGATATGCAACTTGACTATGCTCAGACCTTCAGTTTTAATCTAAGTCACTAATTAAAAACCACTCTAATGGGATTTTTTTACCATAACCATAAAATATACTACATCGGCATGAGTTCCTGTTAGAGAACCAACATCCCACATTCCATGACATAGAAAATCCCACACCCAGACCCTGCAACTTTTTGGATCCATGTTCACTAGGTAACCACTGAGTACTCCAACATAATATACTTCGGTTTTCTATCCTACCACATGATATGAACATTATTATTTTTCACTCATAATGATTTTGAACGGGTATAATTATTCCACACCAATGAAGAAAAATTTAATGACCTTCCAAATGTTTAATAGATAAAAAACCACTTAGACTGCCTTATCTACTACTGACCTCACATGAATAGTCAAAAAGAGTCTTTCTACTAGAAAAGAACCCTCTATGGATTACCGTAATATAATAATAATACCTTGATCACTAATATTCCATCTGATTAACCTTAAAAATAACCTAATTTTTAACCTTTCTAAATGATTAAGGGTTAAACAAATTTTATTGAATTCATACCTCTCACCTTAAGAGATCAGTAAATGTCTCTCCAATGACATCTCATCCCCTAAAAAAGTTATACAAGTTACTAAAAATCCATCAAGAAATAAATTTAATATATCAATGATTTATTTACCTATATGAGCATAAAAAATTTCCTAACCATATATGCACTTAAAGTCTTCTGAGAGAAATTACCAATGAATAAAGTATTGAAGAAACTACTAGATAACCCAAAAAATAGATCCTCATAGACTAGAAAACCCAAATAAATCATTAATATAAAGTGAATAATATATATGAATAAAATCAAACTTCTTTTTGGGGGTGTGTTTATATGGTAAAAGATCATCATGATGAAATCCATCCATTACATAGCTATGAGCGATCCTCCCTCTATAGTAAGAAGTAGTGGAATATATATAACAAAATATCTTTCTAGATCATAAAATGATTTAATATCATATTGAACCACAAAATACATAAACTGTATAGTAATAAACAAGCGCCATTAGAGCTGAACATCCACTTCTAACCCCATCTCTACCAAAAGAAATAGCACAAATGCTAGTGGGGAATGCACATTAATATCATCCTTGTGGTCTATTACAGTTAATCAGGGTTGTATTTTTCTACATTGATAAACTAAAACCTCATAAAACTTCACTATAAAAATTCTACATATCATACTTTAGGGACACAAAAAACATGAATATCATCTGGCTATTCTTTTCATCACATATTATAAAATTTATATAATTAGAGACCACATTATTTCCATATTTAACTATATTCATGGTGAAGTTCATTTATATAGAAGTAAAAAATCAGTAAATTTTATTATTATTAAACTATTAATATAATTTTCACATCGTAAGATCATCTAAATGAAATTTATTTGATCTTATGCTTCATTGGTTATCAAAAATTAAATATGTATTGATGTGTGAACGAGTGATTATTAGAGAAATATTATGGATTAATTTAATGGAATTATATTTTATTCTAGATAAATTTACCATGTTATAAAAATAATGATTGTTGAAGTGATCTTATGTTCCAAATACTCGTGTCTTTAACGGAACATTTTTTACTACTAGTTGAAGATGAATATTCCCCTAAAATGTAATTTCATATAGAGTTTTTGATGGTGGCAATGAAAATTATATTGAATTTATGTATGAAGAATACAAAGAGTTGGATTGAAAAAATATTTGATAAGTGACTATTTTTATCAATTATATACTAATAATTCTTCATGTATTATTAGTTAACCATAGATAAAAAAAAGTGGCCATCCATATGCCCCCATGGGAAAGCACTCAATCACATTTTGGGGGATCCATGGGTGAACCCCCATTATAAATCCCACTAAAGGAGGATACATAGAATATGTAGAGTAGGAGGGACCCTATATATGCCACATATGAGCATGCACATGGTAGAAAGGATGGTCCCTTCTGCAAGGACTATAGAGGTAGTTCAGCTATACTGGTTCGATGAATCCCATAGTGGAGTGTGACTGATGTGACAGGTGATGATCCCATAAATTCTTCTCAAATGGTGTAAGGAAATCAAATTTCTAATAATGAATATCTTTTGTGTAGTGCATTTACAATGTGGTATATAAACACACAATATAATATTCTAATGTAATTAAAATGAGAGACATAACCCAATCCACACGATTTGAGTGGTCTACACTATCCAATGAAACTATTGAAATGTATATTTTAATATGTTAACCATCATAAACCTTAACCACCAGAGCATTTTATGAATAAAGTCAAGGTAATTATAAATATACAATAATATTGTCTAAGTATCAAGAAAAAGATGATCAAACCTAAAAAAGGCATGCAACATCATCTTGCATGCATAATGAATTTTTTATATTTAGGGACATTACAAGAAATTATCACAAAAACTAAGGATGTCTCATTAGTATGTAACATGAATGATTGAATATAAATTTTCCATCGTGGGATGATCTAGTTATCATGATTTATTGGGAAATAATCAAATCAGAACAAGATGAGTCATATGATGTCATGAAAACTATAACTGAGTCAATCATGTGATTGATTATGTAACAATAGGGATACAACCATGAATCTATCACATGAAGATGAACATATCTTTGAAAACAATAAGATTCTATCATTTATATGAGTTATTTCAATTATTTTTTTAATATTATCTCTAGGATGTGAATTGATGTATTACATGATCAATGATGTGATCATGCTAAGTAATCACACGAATCAATGAACATTTTGGTGATGTAAAAAGAATAAGAAATAATTGACATTAAATATTACACCTTGATATCCATGGGAATTTTAATAATCTGTTAGAACACCATACAAATATTACATATTTGTTTTAAAATTTCCAATATCAACTGATTCTTGGATGATATTTCTATTGAGGTAAAAAACAATGAGAGCTCTCATGAAGAAAGTTCACTCATGTGATTCATTCACGTGAATTATACAACCCTCATGATCAATATAGTCAGAAGATATTATGAAAACCACTCTGGTTATGTGAATGTGGATCCCATAATTCTTATAATCTCATGATGACATTCCAAAGGGAAACTATGGACATAACTTGTGTAATGCGAAAGTTATCCAATAAAGAATTTATTTATTATGTGAAGACTCAGGATCTGAATGCATGAACAACCATTTTCACATGAAAGATATCTCAAGAATCCATTATGAGAGGAAAATATTCACTGAAAAAATGTATTCTGAAGGTACCGTTACATTCCATACACCCCACACACCTTCGTTAATAAAAATCTAGTCATTTTAAGTGAAAATATTAAAATTAGATTCAAGGGGTTTTTGAAATATTTTATATTAGGGAATTGAATTGATAAATAATATAAAATAATGAGAATGATAAAATGTTATGTGAAGTATTCATACATCATGAATTATCATATCTATGCTTGAATAAGGTTTGATAATTCATAAAGGAAAATTTAATTGGCTTTGAGAAAAATAATTATTGTATATAACATTATTAATGAAGCTAGATGCATCACCTGTACACATTAATTGAGGATATGTATTCATTAAGAAGGAAGAATTAAATTGTGAGTATAGTTATATAGAGGAAACTATTCATAAACAGGTTATCCGAGATATTTTTCAAATAAGGATTGACTTTCATATGATTTTTAAGATAATTTAAGAGTAAATAAAAAATTAAGATAATAAATGATTGTAGAGGAATATTGAATATCATTATTTAGAGGAACAATACTTCTTCAATGGTAAAGTCTTTTATTTAATTCGATGTGCATTTTAAGACTTCTGGTTGGTTCTAGGAGTAGAAGAAGTATATCCTCTAAAACCCTAGTAGCCCTAATCTATTATATGATTTATTAAATTGGTATAATATACAATGAGTCACATCTCAAAGAACCTAATTATTTAATAGTCTTCTTATACTAGATTGTTTAATTTGATTCTTACATTTAATTTCAATAAAAAATTTACAACATATTTTTTTTCAAGAATAAATTTATTCCATCCAGCATATCCCTTCATAGTAGTCATAGTAAACTTCATAGAATCATGATGAAATGAAACACAATTTGGCTGGGAATAAATGATGAGTATGGATTATATACATTAGAATCGATCACAAATCAATAAAAATAATCAATATGGAATGTTAAATGATTGAACACAAATTACATTTTAATAACTTGACTGTATGAATAGATGTAGAATAGTCAATATGCCATAAAAAATAACAAAAAACTCATTTCATTTAATAAAAAACTGAGACTGAAAGTAATTCAAGGATAATATCATTTCAAGAATATCATGCATAATAATAAATCAATTCCTAAATAAAAATATTATTAATTATCATATTTCATGTTTCCTAGGAAGATGAATCCACTACCATTATGAACTTTCATTGAATAGTTTAAAACTTATGGGGTGAAAACCAATTGGACTAATGGTATTGAACTTATTTGTACAATGACACTACCAATACATCAAGGGAGTTTCAATAAATGATCCCCAAAACAAGTTGTGTGTTTCAAAATCATTTTTCTTATATCACATAATCGATTTAATTCATAACAATATACCATATAATAGAATATCAATATTTATTAAATAATAAATATTTATCAATACCTCCTAATTTGTTAAAATAAATTTTAATGTAAAACTCATTTTGTTTAAATTGGATATATTTTAAGAAATAAAAATATCCATGATTAATAATAAGGGCATTTAGGGAAAATTTTAATGTCTAATGACAATTAAAAAGTGAGTATTTCAAGGGAAAGTTAACGACTAAAAAAATAAATCATGAATGTGAATGTAAATACTTTATTTTCATAAAATGATCATAAACCATCCATATAATTAATTATGATTATATCAATAAATGTTATGAACACCCGATTGATAAATTTTTTTTGCTACTATTGATTAATATAAATACCATAAATGGGTCTTTATAATCATTTTTGGGGAAAATCTATTTTAATTTTTAATTTTTTTAAAACATAAATAATTTGGAAATCATTTAATTTAAATTTTTTTTTTTCTAAAACCAGAATTTTAAAAATATTAACAAAAAAAATTGGTTTAATATAACCTTTTAAACATTCAAAAGATTTTACAAACAAATGACATTCATGATTGTGGTTAATTCTATTCATGTCCTATAATTTAAAATAGACAATCCCTTTTCACAGAAAAAAGGATAGAAAAGTGAATTGATCATAAAAGTATAGGAATATTCCTTTGATTTTTTTTTATAAAAATTAAAATTGGGTATAATATTTTTTATTAAATCATTTTTAAACGGTTGAAAACATTGTTGAACACATATTTTGAAAGCATGGTTTTGGACGAAAATATATTTTGGACTAAAGTTATAAATGAAGTTGGATTTTACAAAAAATATATTATTCTAATTAATTTTGGTACCAAAGTGTAGTAAAATATTACTATTACTTGAAAATATGAATAATAAATTGAGGATAAGAATTTTAATTGGGATTATTAAGAAAATGTTATATAATTTCCTTCAACTTAAAATAATGAATAAATAATCATTATTATAATGAAATTGTAAAATAGAACCTTACAATGATCATAAGGTTGATGTGAGAATGAACTAAGGTATATATTATGTGTATAAACATGAAATTTAGATAAAACATATGTTAATAAAATATAATATAATCAAAAGTGATTTCTCACATTATCTTATAATATCAATGATCGAGAAGAAGTAATATAAACTAATAAAAAGAAAACGAGTTATGAAATTATTTAATAGTAACACTTTTTTCAAATATATGTTGATGGAATAAACAAAATTTAACCTATAATAGAATTGATAATGATGTATCAGTGACAATAAATGTTAAAAAGGGGCATTATATTAACTATATAAAAGTAAATAAGTGTATAAAAATACAATGCACCTTAATGAAATGTAATTCAGAGGAAAAAACATACCTCATGATTATTTTTGGTTCAATATTATTTTCCCTAATGTATAGTGGCTTTAAAAATATTTTTAACTTATAAAATAACCATGTGAATATTTATAATATAATATTTGTTCCCATCTTATAACCTTTTCTTTGTTTTCGTTGTTTCTGTTATTAAGTCACATGTTTAACCATGCATGTCTCATCATGAAATATCTAGTTCATGAACATATTATATAGTTATATTATCACTAAAAAAACATGAAATAATTATACTATTTTTTTATAAATAATACTTTTAAAACTGATCATGAATTTTTTTATGAAAAACGATGTATGTTACAATCATGGAGATGGTAGGTCGTACGTATATATGAGTAATGTTTCCATTTTCCATGTATAATTATGTAAAGTAGTTAAATAATATATATTATTTAAAAAATGATAATAGTATCACATAAACTATATTATATGTCATCCATGTGCCGTGGTGATGAAAACAGAGTCACATCTCTTCATGATGGTGGTAGTCCACACATACACGAATGACGTTATCAACATTAAGTGAGGTAAAAAGAATGATATAATTAGATATCTATTATCATTACATAATAATAAATATGTAATTATTATAATTATTATTCCACTAATATCACATATAATAATTATCATTACCCATATCAACTTCTATGTGAAGCGTTAGCGAAAAAAATCTCCTCGCTTCGTGTGGCGTTAGTCCTCCGTACACACAAGCTGCATTATCTCACCTTCTACAGAATTAATGGAATATATATATATATATATATATTATAAAATGACTCAAGAGGTATAAATATGTTATAAATATAATTTATATAATTTATGTCAATCATTATACCCATCCACAAAAAGTGGTAATGGAATGATGAATGATATCAGTCTGTGGGGTGGTAGTCCACCGTATATAAGAATTATGATTTTGTATCCCATTTGATTAAGGTTGAGAAGGTTATAGGTCATTAATCTACAATAAAACATATATTATATTTATGATTTATTTTTTTATTATATTATAATGTTTTAATAATATTTCATTTATTTTGACAAATAAATAATATAAAGATGCTTGTTGATGATCATTAAATATTCTTCTAGTATACTCTACATGATTTCACTAAATCCATCTAAGGATAGATTTATTCCCAAGATAAGGTATCTAGAAGGATGGTATGGATGTTTTTATGTGATTTTGGTATGTATTTTAAAAACCAAATAGGGTATAATGTGTGAATGAGAGTGGAGAATTGGTGACCATTTATAAGTGCGAGAGAGGACATATATGGTAATTTTGGAAATAATTGGATCCTCCCAAATATTTTTATATGTCAAAAAAGACAAAAAAATGGAACATTATCGAACCATTGAGGTGAAATGGTAGAAATATGGTCATAAAATCATTTGGGTAAAACTGTATAGGTCATTTTACCATTTTTATTTTAGATTAACCCCTGGTTAACACAATCAAACCGTAATCGTAGAAATTAATTTATAATGCATTCACTATTAATTTTGGTCAAAAATTTTGTTTTATAAATTATAAATTATAAATTATTATGATTAAAAATATGGAATACGATTTTCAAAATTCAACTTACTAAATTGGAGAAATTTAATTTAAAAATAATCCCACATGCTTAATGAGAAAAACATATTTTAAAGTTAAAAGGCTCAAAAGTTTAAAATGTTTTTATATCTAAAAAATATATTAAAATAAATAAAATGAAAAAATTGGATTATTTTATATAAAATTTAACTAATTTGATATTTAATTATAATTCATAATCGAATTTAACATAATACACAATTTAAAAAAAAACAGTTTTCAATTAATGTTTTGTATCTTCACAATTTAGCTAAAAATGGAAATATATCAAAAACATCCGACACATTCAACCTTAGAATATTTAGTTATTATTATTACAAAAATGAAGTTATTTTTAAAATTAATTTTCTAATAGTGGTGAAAATTAATATTAAATTTTGTGCACCAAGAGAGTCAAATCTATAATTTTGAAAAACATATTGTTTTTTAGAAAACATTTTTTTTCATCTAAATGATAAATATTTTATTTCTAATAAATATAATAAAAAACTATTTGTAAAAAATATATTTTAATAATTTGGTTTATATTATTCATACCCACCATTCTAATGGCTATGTGATATCTATAATATTAAATATAAATATCAATAAAATATTATTTTTCGGTAAATCATTGTCTTATATGAAACATAAGTTATAAAAGAAACACATTGTTGTGTGTAAAAATATATGTTAACGTTATTTAATTAATCATGATAAAAAAATATTATAATATATTAGGTTGTTTTATATCTTTCTACGCATAGTGTTGAATGTCATATATGCTATCTAATACGATGTTCTTATTTTAAAAGCACATACGGTACACCTCCCCACCTTAAAAAAATTTAATCCTCACTATTTTAAATTCATATTGGTAACCAAGGGTTTGATATTTGAAAAAACCATTATTAGAAACAACACATCAAAAATTATTTACTAAATATTTTCTTAATAATAGTTGAAAGGGAAATAAAATGGGAAAACGGTATTACACATAACATTGTTTCTAATTTAAAGATGATTTGTGTAAACTGAAGATGAACACATGGAAGAAAAGAATAAATAACTATAAAGAGTTATACAAGAAATTGGATGATAAATGGATACATATGGTAAAAAAATTTAAATGAGTGAGTATTTAAAATGATATTTTATTCATCATATATTAAAGTAACAGGATAATCTTTCCTCTTGATCCCATTCCTAAAGACGAGGAATTATATAAATACATAAAAATATAAGGAAATATACTTTCTTGATATATTTTTATTTTATCAGAATAATTTTAAAACTTGATTTTGCTTTAATCAATTACAAATGCATGTTTTACTCTAAAAATGAATGTCAAATAGTTAATTTTTTTATTTAAGATGCACTAAAATTTACTTTTAATGTATTCTAAGTTAATAAATGAGTGAAAATCCATTTTTGGTCTCTAATTATTATCCAAAAAACAATATAGTTAGCACAAGTTGTCTAATTTATTAAATTAATCTCTAAAACTCACAAGTAACACCCCTGGTTCATCATTAATATTTATATTTCTAATCATTTAGTAAAATGAACGATATATTAACTAGGTAATCACTTGGGCTAGTGGTAGGTTCTAAACTCTTATCATCCATCAGTGATGGCTTCATATACGTCATCCTTTCCGTACATGTTATAAATGATCATGATAACCCTAAAGTCTATCCATAACTCTAAAATTATGTCTATTAAATTTAAGGACATCATTACCCAATTAAATGTTTCACTAAAACATATATTAAAATAATGGGTAATATTCCCTTTAATGTATTCCAAAAATGTACTTAATTATGGTCGAATAGAATCAACTAAATCCAAAACTAGTGTGTTTAAGATATTGAGCGTATGATCAAACATAAATTAGTAAACCCATGATAGTATCCAATACTCTTATGTAAATGTTGATAGATATGATTCAAAAATTTAACATAATACTTAGATGTTTTAGGATTTTTTAAACCAAAATGTCATTTGTAATATACATCAACAATTTAAATCTCTAGTAAAAATCACTTCCTATTTTTTATTACAACATAGTTCCTTTCATGGTCTATGGTTTAACCTAGTTCATTCACTATCATCATCTATTCAAATTTATTATAATGTCTTGTGAAGAAAATTTGAATTATCATAATTTTATCCCCAGAGAGATTTGAACCAATTGGGAAATTAGTTCCATTATCATTAATAATGTTACATTCATGTCATGTCTGATGTTCCATTGCTAGATTTATTACTTTAAGGTAAATCTGTTCTACAACCATGTCCACTTGTAATATCCAAATAGAGATTCACATTATGGAAAACCACAAAATGATTACCCTAACAAAATATTAGGAATGTTTTGTATACTTATCCTCAATGTCTCTAATTGGGTAATTTTAACTAATATAGGTTTTTATTAATATAGTTCCCAAGGTTTATATCAAACTTCATTTGATAAAAACATTATAAACCCTAATTCCAGCACCATATAGACCATTATTGTTTAAATACATTGAAATAAGATAAAGGAATCACATTCTGAAGGACAGAGTTGTTTACTTATCCTAGTTAATAAGAGAGATACATGAGTCTTACGTTAAAGATGAATATAAAAATTAAAACCTAATTTTTTTATATCTAGAATAACATTATTCTATCTAGCATATACATATCTTTTATGTCATAGTAAACTTAATGGAATCCTAGGTAAAGAAAAAAAATATGGTTGAGATCAAATTCTAATTAAGGGTTATACACAATGGATGTGATCAAAAATCAATAAGAAACATCAAAGGGTAATGGTAAATAACTAAACACGCATTCCATTTATAAAACATCAATTTATAAAAAAAATATGTCTTAATTAATATATAACAGTAAATAACTGAAAACAAATGTTGTTTAATCAGTAATAGTGATTGAAATTCTTCTAAAGATAATATCATTGAAAAAAACCATGGATAATAATAACTATATTATAAATGATGTAAATTCATAATTATCAGGTTTCATGTTTCCTAGGAAAATTATTCCTATATTTTGAAGACCATTCATAATATAGTTTAAAACAAATAAGGTGAAAACACATATAATTAATGAAAGCAGGTTGATTCTTTCTAGGTGACTACCGATGCTTCGAGTGGATTTTTATTAATGGTCACTAACCAATCTCATGCATTTGAAGATTATTCCTCATATTAAATATAATATATTTAATTCATAAAAGCTTTACATAACATAAGATATCATTATTGAGTAAATTATATTTATTTGTCAATATATATAGAGTCAATAAAAAAACATTCAATGTTAAATGTTTTATTTAGAAATGAGATTAGAATTAAGAAATAAGAATATACATCATAAATAATATGGATATTTATGGTAAAATTTAATGTCTAATGATCATCAGAAAGTAAATATTTCAAGGGAATGATATTTACTACAATAATGATTCACGATAGTGAATTTTAACACTTTCTTTCGTCAAAATGATCATAAACAATCTAGATAAATTTTAGGGATGATATCAATACAACATATACTGATTGAATTAATAATAAATTGTTTTTAATTGAAGAATAAAATTACCATAAAAGGATCATTAAGTAAATAATTTATAAAATATCATTTTTATTATTAAAAGCATATTTTAAAACATCAAAAAATTTATAAATTACAATATTTGAAATGATTTTTTGAAAAATAAGAATTTTAAGAATACTAGAAGATAAATTTTCATTAATGTAACCATGTAAACATGAAATATAGTATTTAACTAAATGTTTTTCATGACTGCATTTAATTTTGTATATTCTGCATAAGTAAACCAGAATATTCTTTTCACAATACAGAATGGTTAGAAATTATTATTGATTGGAAAATGAAAATAAAATTCCATTGAATTATTTTTTTAAAAAGAAAAAATATGTAATTTTTTTACTAAATCATTTTTAAATGTTTAAATTTATTTTTTTACATACATGGTTTTGGAAGAAAACTGATTTCTAACTAAAGAGAGAAATGAATTTATATTTTGTTAAAAACGATTCAATTAATTTATGTAAAAAAGAGTGTAAAAATGTTACTATTAGTTGAAAATATCTTTAATAAAGAGAGGATAATAAAATTAATGTTTTTATTATGAAATACTAAAATAATTTCCTTTAACTAGAAATCAAGAATAAACAATCTTGATTAAAATAAAATTCCGAAATAAACCCTTACAACGATCATAACCTTGAATTAATAATTAACCAGTAAATAATATATACTTATTGACTATAAATATGCATAAAATGTTTCTAAATAAAAAATAATATAATAAAAATTCATTTCACATGTAATATAAAAACATTAAAAATTATAAATAAGTAGTAAAACCCTATAAAATAAGATTTAGTTATAAAATTATTTACCACTTTTTAATAATTATGTCAATTACCTTTAGAATAAATAATTCAATTTGAACATAATATAAAAATAATAATGAGTTATTCAAGATAATACATGTAAAAATTTGTATCATATACACCATATATACAAAATTTGGTGTATAACATTAAGATGTGCCTCAATGAAATGAAATTGAGATGAAATACCTTACATTACACTTCGTTTTGGTTGAATATAATTTTACCTCATATATAGTGTATTTAATGAGATTATTAACTTCTACCTGAACCATATTAATAATTTTAATATAATATATGATTTTTTATAACATCTTTCCACCCATTCATTAATAATATTTCATAATTTTCATAATTTTTATTTTTAATTACTTTGTTTTCTCAAGCTTGTTTTTTCATGAATGATCTATTTATTTCACATATTATATAGTTATATCATCTAAATAATAATATTTAAGAACTATAATATTTTTTCATCAATTATATTTTCAAAATTTATTGAGTAATTTGATTATGAAAAAGGTATACATTACAATCATGGATAGGGTAGAAAATACATACACATGATTAATGATTCCATTTTCCAATGATGATTCTATAAATGTGGTAAGTAATATATAATATTTAAATAAATATAATAATTTCATGTATTCTATATTATATATCATCTATTTTGTGAGATGAATAAAATAGAGTCACATCACTTCGTGAAGGCGGTAGTCCACATGTAAACGAATGATGTTTCTGTATTTATGTAAGTGGAATAGAAATATAAAAGATGATATATATTTTATTTAGAAAATCATAAAAATAATTTGAATATAACAATTATTTCATTAATATTACATATAATCAGTAACATTATCCTCATTACCTTCCATGCAAAGCGTTAGTGAAATTAGAATCATATCGCTTCACGAGGTGGTAGTCCACCGTACAAACGGGAAACAGTAAGGTATGTCCTACATAAAGGAAAGTAAATAAATATATATATTATATAATTATTCCATAGGTATAAATATGTTATAAATATCATATATGTACTTTTTATTCATCATCATACCCGTTTTCAAATGTTTGTAATGGAAGAATGAATGGCATTGGTTTACTTAGTGGTAGTCTACTATACACACAAATGATGATTTTGTAACAGACTTAAAGGAAGTGATGAAGTTTTAATGTAAAAAAATCTATTAAAAAAACTTCCCAAAATATGTTATATACTTACTTTATTTTATCCCCTTTTTTAATAAAATAATAAGGAGGTAGAGGAAGAATAAAATAAAGATGCTCGTTGAAGAACATGAACTCTTCTTCAAGTACCCTCCTCATGATTTGACTAAAGCCATCTTAAGTTTTATTTATATCTCGAATAAGGTATCTAGGATGATTATTGGGAATTTGGAATGTGATATCTGATGGAATTTTTAGAAAAAATAGTTTTCAATGCATGAAGATTATAGGAGAGGTGGTGACCTTTTATAAGTGGTGAAGATGGCACACTTGGAATTATTAAAAATAATTGGGAAATACCCAGTTTTTCATACATCTCGAGTTTCCACAATGGAAATTTATAGAATATAATTTGGTTAATAATTGAAATTTTTCCATAAAATATAATTTAGATAAATATATTTTTCAATTTTTATCCTTATATTATTTAGGTTAACCAATGATAAACCCATTTTTTCCATAACCTTGATAATTAATTTTTAATACATACGGTATAAATTTTGATAAAAAATTATTATTATATTATTATAAATTATAAATTATTGTTATAACACATATGGAATCTATTTTTCTAAATCCAATATATTTAATTGGAAATCTTTAATTTAAAATTAATCCCACAGATGTGATGGGAAAACCGTTTTTTAAGGGGAAAATGTTCAAAAGTTTACAAATTTTCTCTCTTTAAATTCAGTATAAAAAAGATTAAAATGAAATAATTTGGACTAATCGATACAAAATTGAACGAATTATACTTTAAAAATAACTGAAAAACCATATTTATCATTATAACTAATTTAAACCTAAAATATGTTTTAAATTTAAATTTTATATTTTTCACTATTTATCAACAAATGAAATATTTCAAAAAATCAAAAAATAACCCCAAAAATAATATTGATATTATTATTTCAAAAATAATATGTATTTTCTAAAATAATTTATCTTAAGGTAGGGGAAATTTGGTTTAAATTATTTTCACAAAGTGCAACTAATCTATTTTTTGGAAAAAATACAGTTATTTAAGAAAATATTTTTTTCTTATTTAAATAAATGATATATTATTAATAATAATTAGAAAAATAATAAACTTGTGTAAACAATATATTATAACTATTTAGTTAAATATATTCATAACCACCTTTCTAATAGCTATGCGATATCTTTCATATTGAATAATAATATTAACAGTATGTTGTTGTTTGGTAAAACCAAGTCTTGCGTGTAATAAAAGTTATTGATGAAACTCATCATTCAATGTAAAAAAAAGTTATTTAAGAGATTATATTTTAAAAAAATATCATAATGTCTTGGGGTGTTATATTCATTTTTATTGTTGTTGATTTGTTTCATATACACTTACAACTACAGTGTTATTATTTTAAAATCTAAGGGTGTAACATGGAGTATCATAGTTGGAACCAGAGTATAAAGAGTATTATAGTCAGAGATGAATGTAGATTTTTTTGGTTATATTTAAATGATAACATAGTCTCTCAAATTTATACATAGAATTCTAATTTTTTTTTTGATTATAAACAACATGTAACTAGGGGAAATAAATTATTAGACTAAGGATTAGTGTTTTTAATACATTATATATATCACGTTCTACTCTCTATCCATTATTAAAAGTATACAAAAGAATATAATAAGAGTTAATATTTAGTGTATCATAGAACATAATTAGTCCATAAGGTTTAATTGAAAATAAAATTAATTTGTAAAAAGAAACCACTGATTCACCCCTCCCCTATGAATGGTCCATCCAGCCTGGGGTACCATATGTGCTATTAGTGGGAAGGTTTAATATAATGACCCAAAAACACATATGATACATAGAGAATCTTATTTCTATAAATAACCTAGGTGTTACCACATTTTACTTGAATAATTACACAATCCTAAAGAATATGATGCTATAAAATTTTCAATCCCTCAGCTTGAAAGTGAGAGATGCTTCAATTAGATGGTTTTCTACCCATTACTGATGTTGATATGATGAAATAACAAGATAAGAGAAATATAGAGTCATATATAAAGGCTTAAAATTCAATCTTAATGGAACTAACATAAATGTTTCACATAAAGTTCAATGGTATTTATACTAAATAAGATATCTAGGACAAACTGAGAAGATGCGATGAAAGAAATTTCAAATTCATGGTGGTGTAACTATAAGTGTGGTGGAGTATGTTTGATGTTACGAAAATGAGTGATGAATAAATTTTTGATGACTCTTTCACTAGATTTAATGAGATAATAGGAAACATACGAGGATTTTGTGGGAATATGGACAACTTTATCATTTTCCAAACATTACCATGGAATCTTCCATATCATTTTTATTACATTATGTAAACCAAGGAAGAAAGAGATTATTTTTCTGTTGAAAAACTAGACAAAATACCATTAGATTTTGATATGTATAAAATTAAAGCTTTTAATAAGAAATAAAAAATTGAAATGGCCTTCGATGACATGATAAGAGAAAAATTTAGAGAATAAGAGGATGAAGAATCAAGATATTCAAAAAATTATGAGGATGATGATGTCATCAAACACATTATTTACCTATTAAGATAAATAATTAAGAATTTAAAATAGAAGGGAATGAATAAGTAATCGAAAAAATCTAAAATTGTTGTAGATATATTCATTTTTCTAGAATGTGTCCCAAGTATAAGGTTGATGAATTAGAATCGTATTGAGAAATATATCAAAAAAACACATGAGATATGAAGAATAATAGACACAATAATAATATGAAGTGAAATATCATGAGAAATAACAATAATTATTCATCATCAATGTTTTCATTAGATAATGAATCCGATCTATTTTCTCATGAAAAATTAAATAAATGATTCATCATGTGGTATTAGATATTAATTGAAAAGAACTGAACTTGAGGGTGAAATGAAATAATAATTATGATTATCTATGGAATAGGTAAAATATCTCATGAAATAATGGAAAAAAATTGATAAATAAAAAAATAAATTAGCTTCTAAAAGGGATAAGGATGAACAATTTCATGTTGATGAAGAAAATGAGGAGCCAATGAAGAATAAATAATATTTTGTCTATGTCATGGATAAAAAAAGAAATCATTTCTGAAAGATATAAGATAATATGTGATCTTAAATGGAAGTTTAATTTTATAGAAGAAGTTTTGTTTGAGAGGTAATACATATGTGTCACAGTTCAAGTTGAGTTGAATAAATCCAGATAATATTTCCGTAAATCTATTGATATCAATGGAGATTCTTCCCGTGTAGGAGATACAAAAGGTAAAATTATATCCAATAATTATTTAATAAATCATATTTAAAAAACTACACATATAAAAACTAAAACTAAGGATATTTTGGACAAGAAGAATGATATGAAATTTTCACATAATGGATAGGAAATAATATTTCAACTAAGGCACAATCACTAAGAAATTTGATGATTAGTCTATAAGAGGACACAAATAATATAGATCATGACTAAGTTAAAATAAATATTTGAAAATAATGATTCATGGATTTTGTTATTGGTTTGGTAATCCAAGCCCTAAAGACATGTCTAGCTGGTTTAATATGTATTTATCATAAATGAGATAAGAATCAAGGGGTAGTTTCAATGAGTATCTGGGGAAACATATTAGAGAAAAAAATGTATGATCAATTATTTACAACAACCATCTCCACAAAAAAATATTATTCTCAAATAAATTTGTGGTAGATATAGTTTATAAGGTAAAAATGCTAAGGAATTAATGAAAAGTAATAAAGGAGATATTACCTATTTAGTGAAATTGAAGAGGTTACAAAATCAAATAGCTGGAAATTTATATAATTTTTTTATAATATTAAAAATTTAAAGAAAAAAATAACATGATATATGGAAAAATAAATCGATAATAACTAGAAATATAATAGAATATGAGAATCTCATTAATGATAAAGGAATGAATGTTGTCCCAAAAAATGTAGATGAAGTTTATGAGATATTATCTATAGGTGTAACCATGAACATACAAAAGAATTTTGTTGAGAATTTATTCAACCCAATAAAGAAGAAATAATGATTAAATGTTTTAAAATAATTTTGACACAAAAAAAGAATAAATTAAACAAATCAACCCAAGATTAGATTAAAAGAAACAAATGGATCAGATTGAGAGAATTCTATGAGTATGAATTTTATTTTTGAGAAACAAATTTGTCCATATTGAATCCCTATTATTTTATGCGTGTTGAACTAACAAGATACGAAATTAAAAAGAGATATTTTAGGTTTCCTGTTCTTAATAGCATAATCAGATTTTAATTTATGGAGTTTACTCATAATCATTAAATAAAAGAAGAGTAATTCATCCCTTAAAGGGGATAAACCATTATAAAAATATATCATTTGACTAAATTACTATGAATCTTGAAATCAATAACAAACATCATTCAAGAAGTTTGGGGTATTCTAATCACACAATCTTCCCTCATTCTTACATGTTTTTTATATCAATTAAAGCGGAGTGACAAGTTTTCAACAAGATTAGTCAAAGTATGAGGTTTTTATTGGAATATGAACATTTTAATGTGTTTATTTATGTTGTCATAATTTTGTATTTCCATAAAATTATTTTTTTTGGAACTACGTAATTTAAACATGGGAATATTTCAGAATTATTTCACTTTCATGTTAGTTTGTGGATACCTTTGAAAACACAATTTTCATCACACTTGTTTTCTACACCATGTAAGACCATGTAGGGGCCAACCACAATCTTCCAAGGGATATCCCCAAACCAAACATAGGAGGACCTGAGTGTGGACCTCTGTAGGAGAGCTTATCAATGGAGGCTGCAAGGTGGTAGAGATGTGGGAAGGCCTGTTTATATCACTTGTAGAATAGTGATCTCAGAAGCATAGATGATACAATGTATGTAAAACCCCATGATTTTTTTTATATTTTTTCGAATTAATTTATAATTTTTGATATTTTTTCATTTCTTGCAACAAAAAATGCATCATTTTTAATATGAAAGAACTTAGTTCTGATTGCTATATATGGAACACCAATTTATGCATGCACTACACATAACCCCCTGCACATAAGGGAATATAATATCCTGAGACCTTACAATATATTTTCTATTTTAAAATTATTTTATTATTCTATATAAATATCAATTTAAGTGATTCTAAGTTAGAATGAGTCTCATGAAACAATAATCTTCTTCGATTCTGTTCATTACACCATTACTACATTTAACCGAACTACAAAATATTATTAAAACATAATTAATTAATATAATAATATATAAACTAGTTGTTAAATTAATAGTTATGAATATAATTAAATATAATATTAAAATTTATGGTTTATAAAAATATTATATGAATTCATTTGTATCCAATTATTTATAAACAAAAATGCATACTAATTGAATATAAATGATTTGTTTCATTTATGTGCTGAAAAGGTTGTTTTTATCATAAATATAATCAGTTAGTGATATTATTTTCATATATATATATTTATGTATATATATTATGTTAAATAATTTTTTTATGTACATCCAAAATATTTGATAATCATATGATTAGAAAAACCCCAATATTTCTCATAAAAGTCAAAATTTCTATAAAGGCGGTTCACCACCTATTAATAGGGAACCTATTATAAATACATTTTTTTTGGAAATTTTATAAATTTAATATGTCCAAATAAATGTAATTTTTGAAATATAAACATCAATATTATGTTATGGTGAGTTAATTTTTTTTTCTATGATGTTTCATTTTTTGATGAATAGTGGAAAATAATGAATTTTAATTCAAAATTTATTTTTCATATAATTTTTTCATAATTCTAAAATGTATTATAAATTTGTTTCCAAGTTTAACTAGATAAATTTTATTATTAATTAATACAATTTAGATCATCAGAATCAATTTCACTTTGAAATTGACTATAAAATTAGAGTAGTATTTTGAACATTTTTACATAACCCACATTATCATCCTCTCTGTGGTATTAAAATTAAATTAATGTATTCCACGAATATAAATGGAGTTTGGAAAAATGGATTCCATGTTTTGAATCAGAAAAATTTATAATTTCTAATAAGTTCAATATTGTTTTTGACAAAAAATATTAGTGAGTGTAATTAAAATTAATTTTATCAATTAATGTGAAATTAAGTTTTAAAAGGGACTAAGCCTTAACTATAAGGGCGAAAATGACCTATAAAATTGTTAAAATTCCATTGTATGGACATATATATACCATATTATCTATTGGATATAATTTTTTCCATTATTTTATCCAATTTAAATGAAAAAACATGGGTGGAATTCCCTTTTGAAAATTTACAACAATGTCACTCCGCCTCCAATATAAAAAGGCCTCATTTTCTCCCACAACATCAAACCTTTGAAGAAAATTTTCCCCAGGATAGGTATTTTAAAATATCTCTCTAACATCCCATATCATAACATATAATCCTCAATTCTTCTAGAAATCTATCCACAAAAGCCCTTTGGTGTAAACCAAATGGAGTTACCTAATGAAGTGGTGACATCTTTCATGAAGTACTTTACTTTATTTCTATTATACACCCCATAAAATTTTGTTATTACATTGTAATATTATAAAAAAAGTATTCTAAATATAATTATATTTTTCATAATAAGGGTTTCACCTACAGATTTACACACTTCTAACTAAAGATTAATGAACTTATTGTTCTTCTATATGGTGAACTACCACCTCACGAAATGATGTTGTTTAGTTTTTATTTGACCACATTTATTGATCGGAAATTATGATGAAAAAATGTTTATATATAATATAAATTATATTTATTAATAATTAAATATTATGTAATTATTTTATGACATATACACGTATACTTTCTATCTTGTGTAAATACGATAAGATCATTTAGGGATATATGCATTACTACCTCCTCAAAGCAATGTGATTCATTCACACATTACATTGAATATATTAATGATTACTTTAATGAAAATATAATATATATAGTAAATTATAATGTTAATTTAATGATATTATATACATTTAATTCATTTACATTATTTAAATACAATTCCCAAATGGAAACAACATTCCTGTGTATGTATGACCTACCTTCTCCATGAATAATGTATTAAATTTAATCATTATAAATTTTATAAGTTATTATAAATAGATATATAATGAATATATATGATATTTATATAATTTTTTACATTAATAATGTAATTAATTAATAATCCATGTCTATCATGACATACAAGTAAAAACATGTACAAAGAACAAAACAAATATTACTCGAAGTGAAACCTTAACATATAATTCTTAATAAGTGAGTAATATAAATTACTAATGAAAAAATATTTAATTATATATAAGAATATGGTTATATAAAATATTTATAATAAACATATCTTTATTATACAATTGTTTTATACGAGTATGATGAGATTCATGACATAAGTGAAGGGAATTTCATGTCTTTATTTATTTCTTTTAGATACATTCATTATTCACCAATCAGTTAAATTGTGTGGTGTGTATATTTCTCATAGATTTATTATATGTATCTAAAACATAAAATTATTAGTCATTACATTTCCATATTTCTATATTTCATTCATCAGTTTTATGTTTCCAAATTTACCAAAATAATAAAGTAAATTTGTCTCAATTTTATTTCCATGAGACACATGTTATATTATGAAATGATATTTTTTGATGAGTTGTTTATAATACATTTGATATTTTATTTCAAGAATCTAAACATTTTCATGATATTTAAATACACATATAAGTTTCTTCTATCCATTGTGTAATGATTCGATGTTACCAAATTGGTAATTATTTGTAGTTATAATCTCCCTAGCTATCGTGATTGTTTATGATTAAACTAAAATTGAAAACATATTATGATCCATATCTTAATAGCTGTCATTATTTTTCTTCACCACTGTTTTTTCATGTTATATTCAAGTAATGGTACAATTTTTCCACTCATTGGTATATAGGAAGATCAACAAAGTGTTTTATCAAAGTATGACTTTACCTTTTTCCTGGGATTGAAATAAATGTTCTATTAAAACCATGTATTAAAGGAGGTTTCCAAAAATATAATACTAATATACTATGATCATAATAAACCTTTTCTACCCATGTTTATCATTAAAAAAAGGGTTTTAAAAATGAAATCTTCGTGTCATTTTTTTGTTGAGGCAGTTTTCTATACTATTTAGAGAGAAAAGGGAATGCTTTGAATGTACGGATTTGTGTTCTTTCATGTCTGAAATTCATTTTAGGATTCCCTTACAAGGTTTTACAATATTTCTAAAAAATAAGATGATTTCCTAAAATTCTATAAATTAATTGTCCAAAAGTGGTTTTAAATGAAAAATTCTTTAAAATTATTCTATTTTTAAATTGTGTTTTCAACTGATTTTCCAAAAATCCTTTATAAGTTTACAAAAGGACGTTTTTAAAGAAAATAATTTTCATTATTTCAAAGCCTATTTTTTGTGTTTTCAAATTATTTTCACGAAATGGGTTTAAAAATGTTTTCATGCTTCTTTAATAAATTATCAATTAATATTTTTTTCAAAAAATTTATAATATTTCATTAAATGTTTTTTAGAGAAAATTGTTATAAAAATATTTACAAGGATTATTTTATTAAAATTTCATGTTTATTATAATGAAAATTGTTTTAAAAGTGTCTGATGTTTAAAAAATACATTTTCATAGAATATAATACAATTTATTCATCATAATTAGTTAAAAATTACATTCTAAATTATTATCCATCTAAGATGAAATCCATCAACGTTACTCATTACCGTATAGGAAATGATATAAAGGATCAATTAATATTTTATCTCTAAATGGTTGATGTTTGGATGGAATGAGGTTTGTGAATCCTTTTTCTATTTCATAGGTTATATGTTTAGGAATCGTATTTCTATTTCTATTTCATAGGTTTATATTCTTATAAAAGCAATTTATCATTTCACAGGTTATATAATATTGAAAACCATTTTTATGGGTTATATTATTATAGAAATAAAATTCATTTTAGGAGTTATGATATGATATTCATAAAAAACACATCTCTTTTTTTATGGGTCATGATATGATGTAGGTTTCACTATCTTGTGGCACATGTATGTATGATTTCATTATGAGTTTTCTGGGACCTATATCTTATTCCAATGAATTGGGTCAATATTTATATCTTATGATATAGACTAAAAAGGTATTTTCAGTGATCCTTTACCAATATTATGACCATGGTAGTGAACCATGACTACTTGGATTTTATTAGGAGTGATCTCATACTACTAATATTACTAATGGAGTGAACCATGACTACTATAATTGTATGGATTTTGACTCGATACTGTTAATATGGATAGGGTAGTGATGCCTTTGGTTTTATAGAAATCATTTTATATGCTTATGTGTTTACCACAATTCTATGTGTTATTCAAATATTATTATTTCATGGATTAAGATCTTTTTTCCCATATGATTTTTTTCAAATGATCATCCAATATTTATTTCATGATTCATGTTTAGGATCTTTGATATATAAGGTTTTATCTTCAAATTTTATGATCATTTTATCATACCCATATGATCAAAGTATGCTTAAATATTTTTTTACTTACTCATATGGTGCATTTGATCTCACACTATTATTATGTTTCCTTTCCTGAGTTTACAAAGAAAGGTATTTAATTATAATTACTATGGGGTAATATCTTTGTTAAAAAAAATTAGGGATCTTTAATTTATGTAGAATATTTTTCCCATGTTTCCAAAGGCACTAAATAACCACGGACTTTTATCATTTGTTTTTGTAAGGTATTAGTTATTCCTCAAAAGTAATTTAATGTTAATGTATAAAATAAGAGGGTTTAGATAGCTTTTGTCATAGTGTATGTATATTTATCCTTTAGAATCTTGGTAGATAAAACAATAGTGAAAACCCTAAGGACATGTCTTTGTATAATTCCAAGGATAAAGAAATGTACAAGAAATTTCCATGAGATTTGATGAAGGATATAGTGATTGGATACCTTGTAATACATCCATGTAGGGATAATATAGGTTTATATGGATTTGGAATAGATTTTCCTATGGGTAACAACTCCAACAACGTCTGTCAGGCCTCACTAAGTGTAACAATTTATACAACAATGGGATTGGCTAGAAACCTGGTTTACACTACTGGGGGATATGCTTTGGGAATTCACAAACACCTCTTAAACAATAATTAAGGATTTGAATATAAGTTTTATATGAACTACCTAGGGTAAAACCATTATTCCATAGATTTATTAATTATTTATCATGATTTATACATCATATAAGAGATTATTTATTATTATGTTCATTACCATTATGATAAGTGTTTCTCACCCTATTCATTCTGATTTTTGTCAACGGAAGATGGGTGACATTGAATGTTTTAGATGTCAAGAGTTTGATAATTTTGAATATTGATTTCATAAGTGGAGAGTTCTTGAAGAGAATTAGGAAGTTGGTATGAGTATTGGTTATAATGATGATGTTAAAGAGACAATGAATCACATGTTATTTGTACGAATATTCTTCAATATTGTCTATATTAAATGTAATAAGAATTATTAGAATGGTGATAAGGAATATTAACAAATGATTCATATTTAATATTTTAGAGATGATTTATTAATGAATAAGATAATAAAGCCTAAGTAATGTTTTAAAAATAAAGTTAAAATATTGAAGTGTTATATAATTTGGATTTTAAATATTATGTTATACAAATTCTGAAATATATAAGTATTTTAATTATATATTTTTAATCAATGATTGAAATTAATATATTTAATGATTATGATGAATTAGAAAAGTGGTATTTTGATTAAGGGAATGTAACCCTTAATGTGATCATATTTTTGAAATGAATTTTTATAGTTTGGGTAAAGAGAAGATTGATTTAGATTAAGTAAATTTTATAACCCTGATTTCCCTCAATCAGATTAGTGATTTGTTGACCAAGTGTCCTAGGTCATTATAGTTTATGTTTAAAACATATTGTATTTAAGTAATATATCTAGTGAAATTTGAAATAATAAACCATTCATGTATTCTAAAAGTATTTATGGTAATTTAGGATATTACCCTATTTCAAGAGAATTTAGATTACAATATTCTCATGTTTAGAATGTGACAACTATGAGAATCTTTGTGATATAGAAGATATAAATGTTAAGTTGATTTCAATATCTTCATAATTATTTGGATATAAATCATGTTGAGCTATTACAGGGTTATTCATTTATGGAAGGGTGTAAGAATAAAGTAATATCTCACCATATAAAGAATAATTCATGGTGTATATCTTGAGAAACATATTTTACTGTAATGATAAATAAATGTTATGGGAATGACTTATAATTAAATTTATAAATATCATAATATATCAGTTCTTGATGAATTCAAAATCCACTATCATTCCCTAGAGTATGAGATGAAATGGAAATTTATCACTGAAAACCAAAGGGTGAGATTTTACATTTAAAATGGAATGAAATCAAGTAAGTATATTTAATTATGTTTATAGACAATAAAATAATTCGTTTAATCTAGGAAAAGGATATTGAAAAATATTTATTCTATAATCATTACTTCGGATGAATGAGATTTTATCTAAGCTCATTATAGATTGATGGTTTTGTGATCACCCACCTCTAATGATCAATGTTCTTCATCAATCACCATCAGAACATAATAGTTATATTTCTCTTCCATGTCTGTATTTTCACTTATAATATATGTTCTAATATATGGAAAACAAGTTATATGTTCCCTTGGGTAAAACTTTTGTTCCTATAACTCTTTTTTAAAGGATGTTTCAATATTCCTTTTTACGAGGTTGGTTTCTATATAAAGAAATTTCTAGTATTAAACCATTAATAACTCATAAAATTTTAGATGGAGAAATTAATTATAAGGGGGTATAATGTAACAAACCAATGTTTTTTGAAATATGTAATTTATAATTGATTTAATATATTTCATAATTTTTTCATTTTATATAACACTGAATCTACCTTTTTTTGTATGAAAGTGAAAAGTTTTGATTGTATTGTATGCAACACCAATTTATGATTTGACATCACGCAACACCAAGTGCGTAAGGGTATATAATATACCAAGACATTAAAATATATTTACTAATTTAAATATATTTTATATAATTTATATATTATTCAATTCACACGATACCAGGTTAGTGTGTGTAATACCAAACAATGTGTTCCTTCAATGACTTTCATTCCACACATTACCGAGTTTAACTAAACAACTAAATATTATTACAACATTAATGTGAATTGTAGTAAGATATAAACAATATATAAAATTATATTTAATTAATAATAGTAGAGACTTATGAAAATATCTGGTTTATAAAAATATAATATTAATTCATTGGTTACTAATTAATTAGAAATGAAAATGTAAACTAATTGAATATAAATAAAACATTTTTATTTGTGTATGAAAAACGATGTTTTATACTAATTAAAATTATTGAGTGATATTTTTGTAATATTTATAATATATATTTAATAAAAAAATTTTTATTTCCAACCAATATATTTTAAAACTATAATACAATAACAAACACATTATTTCACCGAAAAAGACAAATTTTAATGTGACAATTCTACAATCTTTTAAGAAAGAAACTATTTTAACTTAAATTATTTAACTTTTATAGATTTAATATTTCAAAATAAGAATCATATTGGAATATAGAAACATTAAATTTTTAAGGTGATTCTTTTTATTTTTAAGTGAAGTTTTATTTTTTGATCAATAATGAAAAATACTGAATTTTAATTCGAAACTACATTTTCATCTATTATTTTTATAAGTAAAAAATATTTGTTAAATTTTATTTAAAGTATATTTATATCAATATTATATTAATTAATACCATTTATGTCCTTTCAATCAATATCAATTTGAAATTTACTATAAAAAAATAGAAAACGTTTGGACATTTTTACTTTAAAAACTCATATTGTGGTCTCATCTACATGATTAAATTTAAATTAATTTCTATGACTTATAGGACTGGAATTTTGGAAAATATATTATAGATTTTAAATAATAATAATTTATAATGTATAATAAGGTCAACATAGTTTTTGATAATAATGATTAGTGAAATAAATTAAAATTAACTACAACAGTTAAAGTGAAATTAAGCTCAGCAAGGGACAAAACCTTAATCTTGAGGGGCTGAATAACCTAAAAACATAAAAAAAATTTATTTTTATTGACATATTTAGAAAAAATAATACCTTTTATTTAATTTTTAACTTTATTGAATCCAATTTTAATGGGAAAAATGTTGGTGGAGTTTCCATTCCAAAAAAATTATAGGAGTGCCACTCCTTCCCTACTATAAAAGCCCTCCTCTCCTCCCACTTCCTCAAATCACTCATGAAAAATTAGATCGACAATCCTCTGAAAATTTAAATCCTAAAAATAACTTCCTTCAACCTATAATAGTCATATTGAGATTAAATATATCCCAGGAAGCCCTTCAGTGAAAACCAAATGCAATTACCCAGGGAAGATGTAACTTCTTTGTTCAAAGTCATTTGTTTTATTTCCATTATCCACCCAATCAAATATCTTTATTTAGATATTATATAAACAAATAATTATCATCAATATACTAATACTATTTTATATTATGCTTTCAAATTACACATACATATACATTTCTTTAATGGGTAACAAACATATCATTCTTGTGTACAAAGAACAACCGCCCTCACGAAATGATATTGTTTATTTTTCATTCAATGCCTTAAATGGTTAAGAATTATGATGGTAAAAATATTTATATATAATATATTTTTTAATATATTATTACATTATGATTCTGAAATTATTTTATAAAACATTTTTTTACTTTTCGTATTTTGTAAATAAGATTACATTGTTTGTGGATGTGTGGACTACCATATCCTCAAAGAGATGTGATTCATTCACACTTTATGTGGGATGTATTAAGGATTATTTTAGTGAAAATAAATCATATATATAACATAATAATGATTATGTAATGATATTATATACATATATACATAAATTTCATTTACATAATTTTATTCAATACAACGACAAAAACAGAAACAACGTTCATGCATACATACTGCCTACTATCTCCATGAACATTGTATTCCATTTCATCATTATATATTTTATATAATATTAATAATAAACACTGACACAATATAAATTAAATTAATATAATATCCAACATTCTGGATTTATTTAAATAATTATCGAATTTTTATGATCAAGATAAATAAGTTAAAACATGTATGAAGAACAAACCATATATTACCCGATGAAAATAATTAACACATAATTATTAATTAGAGGTTATTATAAAGTCATAATAAAATCATATATGGTATCATATATGATAATATGGTTTTGTAAAATATTTATTATAAACTTATATTTATAATAAAATATTTTTTCAATGAGTATGATGAGAGTCATTACATATGCTATAGGAATTTCATATCACTTTTTATATTTGTGAGGTTCATGCCTTATTCAACACTCATTTATTTTGTGTGATGTTTATAGTGATCATGGATGTATTATATATTTATTATAATCTAATATATGGGTATTTACATATTTATATTATGATATTTATTTCATGGTGTTTATGTTTCAAATGTTACGAAATTGATAATGTAATTTTGTCTCAATTTTCATTCTTGGACAAAAAATCCATTTTCAGCACCTTTATTTTTCTATGAGGAGTATATACATTCATTTAAATGTTATATCATGAACCAATTATTTTCCTGAAATTTTAATTGTATTGTAGTGTTATTATTTCATTTTTGTTATGATCCTATGTTACCAAATTTGTAACGACTTATATCTCCAATATCACTATATTTAATGATTGTTTATTATCATGATCCCATTGAAAAAATATTATAATACATCACTCAATAAATATCAAAAGTTTTATTAACCATTGGTTATTCAAATTATATCCAAGTAAAAATACAATTTTTCATTTACTTGGTTTATAATATAACCAATAAGGGTTTTTAAGAATGTTTGATTTTACCTATCTCTTCGGTCGGAAATAAATTTTATTTCAAAACAATTTTTTCAATGATGTTTCCAAATATATTATAATATACTACAATGATGTTCAAAATAAAATTTAACAATATATCACATTTTAAATAAAAGGATGTTTAAATTGTAAAATGCTTCTTATTTTCTGATCAAGTAACTTTTATAAACTTTTTACTGTGAAAAATTAATGTTTGGAATCTAAATATTTACCCATAGCCATGACGGCCATTCCTATAAATTTTTCTATACAATATTAAAATGTTAATTTTAAATTAAATTTATCCTAACATTCAATAAATTTTTTGTGATAATGTGGTTTTAAATGAAAAAGGTTTTCAAAAAGGATTAATTTTTAAAAAGTGTTTTTAGATGATTTTGAAAACATCCACTATATATTTTCATAAGGTTACTTTCAAAGAAATGGATTTTAGTGATTTCAAAGATTATTGTTTATGTTATCAATGGATTTTTAATAAAACAGTTTTATAATAATTTTCAGGACTTTTTTATTTTTGTTAATGGAAAATGGGTTTCAATAGTTTTTTATAATATATTTTTATTAATTTTCTAAGAAAATGGTTTTCAAAATGGTCTCAAAGATGAATTTATTATTGATTCATGTTTATTTTCTATAAAACAATTTCAATATTTTTTCTTTTCTAAAAATTATTTTTCAAATAAGAAATGATAATTTCTTCTTAAAATGTTTTTAAAAGAACTTTCCAAATAAATATCCATCTATGATGAAAGCTATTGGTGATACTCATTACTTTAAGGGAAATGATCTAAATTATCCATTTATATTTTCTCCATGAATAGTTTTTTACGGAATACTATTTTTGAAATCCATTTCTATTTCATGGGTAATATGTTTATGAAATGAATTTCAATTTCACAATTTATATTATGATGAAACCAATTTATCTTAAACAGGTTATATACTTATGAATCCCATTTCTGTTCATATGTTATAAGCTTATGAAAACCATTTCATTTCATGGGTTATGATATAATGTTTATGAAACCCATGCCACTTTTTATGGGTCATTATATGATTATATTTTCATTATATTGTGACACATGTATGTATGATTTCATTATGAAATGGTTGGCACCTATATCTACCTCTAATGCATTGGTTGAAGATTTATATCTCATGAGATATAATAATATGGTCTTGGGAGTAATTTTTTACCACTAAGATAGCCATTGGAGTGAATGATTACTACCAAGACAGCTTGAGATGTAAACTCATTCTACAATGATGGCAATGGGGGTGAACCATGTTACTAAGATGGACTTAGTTTCAATGTGTTGAATACTATATAAATCATTTTATATGCATATGTGTTAGAAAAAATTCAATGTCTACGGGGGAATAGTGATTTTAATTCCTTTACATACACTTATAGAGAATTACATTACTTACCATTATTGAGAATTCAAACTCACCCCTTTTTCGTGTTTCCATTCTGCATGTTATGAATATTGATTTTAAAGTAGAATTACTAAGGGGGAAGATCTTTTTGGGAAACATAAGAGTTATTTATTTGAGTTAGAAAATTTTTGTTCATCATTTCCAAAAGCACTAAAATAATACAATATCTTGGGTTTGTTTATGTAATGTATTAAGTATTATACAAAAGTGACAAAATTTTAATGTATGAAAATCATGGTTCACTATAATGAATAAGGCATGGAGATTTTTTAGGCTATGCCAGTTGGTCTGATCCCATGGTGGTGTGAGAATTGTTTGACAGATATGGATCCCCACTTAACTAGTTCTAAGGGTGATTGGCCACCATATTGATCATAAATAAGTTCCATGACACAACTCATTTACATTATGGGTTATAAATTTGTGTTATAATGTACCTTCATCATTACAATGATGAAAAAGGCATGAGATATGCGATTTAAGCAATTTGTGATATCTAAGGGCATTTTCACAACACATATTCAAAAAAGGAGACCATCGTCAACCTAAAATACCCAAGGATTGTTTGTGGGAGATCATCAAAATCAAGAAATCATGAATTTCCAATTTAAGGATCAAGAAAATATTAGTCAAATTTATGTAAGGAAGGGAACTTCATCATTCAATAATTTAAAACATTTTAAGGAAAATGACTCAAATAAGCCCTCATTAAGAACCAGTGACATCACTTACGTTCATTACGTGAAATAATTACAACCACCCTTTCAACCACATGATGATATGTGGGTCACACCATAGTCGAGACAAAATTAACTGAGAATAAGTGATATCACATGCCAGAATATAAACAATCACTTAATCCATCATGTGATTGATTGTAAAATAACAGAAAAATAACCATGAAGCTGTTATATGAAGATGAACTTGTCTTCAATCATGAGAAGATTATATATTCTGTAGTAATTATGTAATGAATTATTCAGTATTTTTAGAAGGATGTTCATTGGGGATCACATGGTTAATAATGTGATCTTGTGAAGCAATCACTCGACCATGCTATGTTTTTAGAAATGAATAAATAATCCAAATGATATGGTATTCAATGAGATATACTTAGATCCATTTGTGTTTGAAGGAGTCCTCAACATGAATAAAAAATCAGAGGTATTTAGTTTAAAATTTTCTATATAATTAAAAATTTGACTGAGAGTCTGGTTTCCAAAAAAATAGATGAGTGATATCATGAAAACATACCTATTATATGATTTATTCAAATTATGGAAAAGTATCACGTATGACCAAAACACTTGAGGGAAAATTTTCATACTACTATACTTACATGATGGATGGTGATAAGAGTCTTTTGTTCTCATTAAGACATTTGAAAAGAATCATGTGGACATAACTAGTGACACCTGAAGGTTATCCCATGAAGAAATAGTTTCTTATGTGCAGTAACTTGTGTTTAACCCATGGAAAATATCATTCAAACAATTGAAATCTAAAAACGTAATTATGTTAAGAAACCTTTTCTTTAGAAAGGTATTTTGAAGAAACAAAAAATAAAATACTATCATTTGAAAGATCCAATAGATAGTTCCACGATCATGCAAAGTAAATACAAGAGTCCCTTTGGATATCATGTGAACTATTCATGTGATGGAAGGTGGAAAGACAAACAAGGCATGTACAATGGTAGAGAAGACATATCGCATGAACCTCAATTGATCATGTTAAGTATATACATGATTTAATAAAAATCCCAGGAACCATTATGGATAATACAAAGGGAAAATGAAAATACATTCATGAACCACATGTATTCTATTCACCCCACATAACATCCTTAATGAACATTGAGTCATTTTAATGGAATAGATAAGAAGAATATTCAAGCAATGTTTGAAATATTTTATTTTTTAGAACTATTTTTATAATGAACATAAAATAATGAGAATGATAAAAGGTTATATGAAATGTTAATGTACCATGCATCATCACATGAATTCACGAATAAATCATGTTAACTCATAAATATATATTGAATTGATATTATGAAAATAATTATTCCATATTATATTTTTGAAGAAGAAATGTGCACTAATTTCACACATGTATTAGGGTCGATACATTAATAAAAATGATGAATTCAAACGCGAAAATATTTGTATTGAGGTAAAAAATTAGATATAGATGATCCCAAATAAATTATCAAGGATAAATGTCTTGTCAGATACTATTGACGATACTTGAATTGTACAAGAATAAGTAGGATCCTATAAACTCATATAATAATATCAAAGATCATCATATAGTGGATCATTACTTCATCAATGGTGATGTCATACCTTTTGTTCCTAGGGTAATTATTCTCTTCTGGTTGGGACTATGTGTTGAAAGAGTCTCTCGGTTGAAGCTCGAGTAGATGTATTCTTTTTGTCAGAGATGAGTGTAGTGAAATTATTTAGGTTGGATATAGAAGAAAACCGATACATTAGGTTAGAGATAATGTATTGAAATATTTTTTTTGACACCAAAGAATCTATAACCAAGGGAATGACCCTTTTTTTAGGAGTTGTAATTTTTTAATAATGAAAATATTTCATGATTCTCTCTCTCTATTATTAATAAATAAACAATGTTATTTTAAGATTTATTATTGAGTGGATCAAGAAAACAAAAAATTATGAGAGGTTAAATAAAAATGGAAATTAATTTCTAAAAATAAACCACTGGTTCATCATCCTTTTGAAATAATCAATCCATTTTATGGAAATATAAATTTCAATTAAAATGTATAGAGGAAAACATTTTATAATTGATATTTGAATTTTATTTAAGTCACACTAAAGTGAAAATAAAATACAATGGTTTTAATATCATTTAATATTTTAATGAATCGATTAATGAAAAGTCCACCAACACGTTATATGGGTATACACACTATAAGTGGATTTATAAACATTTAATAAATAACAACTAGCTCATAATCATGTAACCCATCATAATCATTCATTATAATACTATGTGAATATGAAATGCTATATATGATGCATGAGAACATTCCCTCTATCAATTTTTAGTAATAGGTAAAATTCTATGAATCTGAAATTCCAAATCATGTGTTCCATGATAAGTAAAAAACTAAACTATAAAAGTGAAAACATAGAAAAAAATCACATCTTTGTTAACATGGCTATCACTAATATGTTTATTAACTACTCCAGGGTATGAGTTCTATAACCTGTTCAAAAAAGTACTTATCTTTAATATACCAATTAAAAATAGAGAAATAAAAAATGGATTCATTGATACTATATTATAACATCTCACTAGATAAATACCACTACAAGTAATCTATTCAAAGTGTCTCATATGATCTCATTTTCTCAATCCTATGAAATACAAGAAACCAAATTGTAGAAAGTGTCTATGGTCTTATGATGGAATGATATTTTCATTCTAGATTATAGTAATAGGTAAAATATTAAAAATATCATACATTAGATTAATAAAATGTTAGACATAAAAATAAATTCTAATAATTAAAATAAATCATCTAATATGAAAGTTACACTACATAATTTTAGGAATTCATACATACAATATGAATAATTTAAACTAATATTAAAGAAATAATAAAATGTAAAATAACATTGAATCCCAACAAAATTAGTCCGATGACTATTCGTAGGCCAACATCCCATTCTCTATACTACCTAACTATCATGTATCTATATAGGTAAACTTACCTTATAATATCCTATAATAATGAAGTATACTTGGGTAACATTGGATACCTATATTGGCTATGATTATGACTTTTTAGGCCACCACCAATGGTTTTTATAAACATATCCAGTATCTGTAATAGTGAATGATGATGTGCATGACCAATTAAATAAAACCTGATAAATAAAATATCGTTGATGCTTTTATTCCATCATGACACCAAAGTTCAATTATATCTATTTTACAGTGATGTATTTCTTTAATCATAGTGCAATCAAAAGCATCCCATGCTACTAGATATTCAAAGTAAATATAGGGAATCATATAAAATATTATTTATTAGATCAAATGAAGGTAATCCTTGAAATACCATTACCATCATAAAAAATAATCAGATCATTTGGCGGTAATCCTTATTATCCATCATCATCATACTCCATTGAATCTGAGGGAGTTATTCATTTGAATCCATCATTGAGATCTAACTCAATTAAATATGATGGATTTGATCCCTAGGACCCATAATAATTTTAATTATTAAATACAAGGGAGGTTATACCAACCATCCCTCAATCACTAAGAATCACTGGATCTTACAGAGGAAAACCCTATTATCCTCCAATCACTATGTATTGAAGGAACATTGGGAGCTAAACTGTAGTATCCCCCAATAAACAAGTGATAATGTATCCTAGGTAGATAATCCTTAGTTTCCCATAATTTAAGGATATCACATAAATCCATTTAAATAAATTTATTCCATTGAAAAAGATATCACATGTTTGTTCAATTTAATTATCACGTTTTTACATTATTCACACTTTATGTTCTCTCACCAAATAATTGGTTGAATCATGAGTATCCACACACATGTTCTCCTTCATAATTTTTTGGCACCCCTTAGGCTACCTTGTTAAAAAAACCAAAGAAGTAGTTCTACACTCCTTAAATGATTGTCCATAACATATGAGTTGGTCTAATTACATGAATTATAGAAGAAACATTTTTAGTATTAATTTTATTTTAATAATCCATTTTGATGGAATGATCGTACGTCACACACACTATAAAAATGATTAATAAATTTAGGGAGATTCTTTGAAGCTCATACCTTTGTCTTAGAGATGAATACTCATGCCATATCATCCACTATTTTGAGTTGAAATAGAAGAAGACTCAAAAGAAGATGAAACATCTAAAATATTTGAAAAGGAACATAAGAGATGTAAAAATATAAAACAATTAAAAAATTTAAAGAAGGATGGAAGAGGAATGTTATAGTTGCCCTTAGAAATAACTTGAATTTAATTTCATGTAATTCCTTCATTAAATTACTGGGAAATCAATCAGAAGAGTGAGATATTAAGAAGAGTGTGGAGGTTTATACACAAAATGTAGGATAAAATATCCTTTTATTAATAAGACAAATAATTTATCAACAAAACTATAAAACCCAACAAATTGGTTGTGGTATTACCTTGGCTAGCATATGAACCTCCTCACTACCCCAATAATGTTGAAATGAAATATAATATTCATTGAGGGACCCTCCTTTGTCTACGAAACAATGAAATTTGACCCCCACTCCCCCTCAGCCTTAATGTACAAACCACACTACCCAGACATCACATTGTAGAACAACGCCAATACATTATGACCACTCGGATACTACTAAAATATAAGATACATGCCCCTCTCTAACAGTTTTGATCCACTATCTCAGAACCAGATAGAAATGAAACAGTCATATATAGGGTAACACACAATAATTAATATAATTTATCCAAATTTTTACATAAATAATGCTTGAGGTTTTACTCTCATGCATCAAAAAAATATAATGTGATATTAATTGTTTATTAGAAAATATCTACATTTTTTTCATATTACGTTGTTTCATGAGTTCATCATCAATTTTATAACATATGTAAAATATTGGGATTATTTAATGCCGCACTATTCATAATCATCTTCTATCATGGTGATATATTCCATTAACATTGTTATATTGATGTATAAAACCCAGTCATTATCTCATGAATTCATGAATTATATGATAAGAGATGACTATTTGTAGTGAATGTGTTGACATTAAGATTTATCTTCCATAAATACTGTATATTTTAATTTGGGTTAATCTTCCATAATGTTTTAATATTAAATGTTCATATATTGAATTTAATGTTGGATTTTACCAAGAATCATTTTTGAAAATATAGGGTATATTTAATCTTAAATTAGTCCATTGTTAATTTTGATGTGGTCCACGTCTCTACAAATTTAATACTACACTAGAAATTATTTAATCTAGTATAAAATCATTACCATTAATTTTATTTTCGATGTAAATATTTTGACTCTACATAGGATATTTGATGTGTGTTACTTTAAATCGTTCTTGGGATCTCATATCATTAGTTTATTCATACGAGATCCTGAATAATGTCATCGTATTCAAACATAGTCCTATTTCAAACTTTCTTATTCTTATATGAGTTTTTAAAAATAAGATATCCTCTTTTGGATCATACTATTCTATATAGACATTGTGATATAGCAAAAACACTCACAACTAGGACACTACAGACATTACTCAACTGTATCAAATATCACACAAATATCATCTTTTCATTTTACTGATGTAAAAATGCTATTATCTAAAATTAATTTTTATATTGAATAATAAAATTACTAAATCATTGTTTCAATACAAAATAATTTAAACCATTCAATTCAATGATAAAAATAATTAATTGGGGAAAAATTTATATTAATATGTAATGTTAATAAAGAAAAACATTGAGCTTTATTCTAGTTAAATCATATGATTTAAAATCATATATATTTCAAAATAGTATTGATCATTTAAAAAAACACATATAATATCACATACCTAAACAGATAGTATAAAAAATTATTCAATGAATGATAAATAATTGTTAAGATAAATTTAGAATTATATACTCAGTATTAGCATAACAAAATATTTATTCGAGGTCTTATCCTTCATGTATTATTAAAAACTAAATATAAAATAAATATTTGAATATGTTTATAAATTAAGAATTAATTATTTTTTTGGAAATATAACACTAAAATATTTAAAATTATTCTATAAGATAAGTTTCAGTGCAAGACAAGAATAAATGTTAAGAAACTATGTTTTATAAAAAAACCATGAAATTCACATTATATAAGAATTATATTTCAATTAGATATTACTATGTCTATTGATAAGTTTATAAAATTGATTATACACTTTTCTATCAAAAAACTACTTGATATTAAAAAATATCAAAAACTATTGTTGACATAGATATATTAATGAAAATCACATCAATTATTTTCTTTAAATAGAAACTCACCTTACCTTTTCTGAACATATATATTTTTATTTCCTATATTTATTTTTCCTATACACCTTTTCCTAGAGGCATTATATATGACCTTTATCCATTTATTATAAGGATGATTTCATAAGGATACATTATAAAGGAAAACCTTAAGAGAATATTCAATTATAAATTTTATAAAAAGTCTATTAATTTGATTTGTTGTACTACTAATATTCATATTCATATTACCTAGAAATATTAATAACATCAAAAACATAAAATTATGGTGAATAAAATGTAATAAAAATAATTTATTAATTATATAATGATAGTTCTATAATCATTCCTTATTTTTTGTAATTTCATGTTTGGATCGATTCTATAACCTACATGAATGGAGATGTTTTATTTTTCTTAATATTTTTTTTATTATTTAATAAAAATACATGAATATCGAATATTTATGTTGTACAAATTTAATTATTACATTTAACGTCAACATTTAATGACATTTGTATGAATTTTATATAAGATTGATGGAGGGTTTTTTAAAATATAATTATTTATTATGTTATTAATATTATTTACTACCATAATAACATAAAATTTCTTTGTTGGATCTTCTAGAGATTATAGAAGCAATGTAAAGGTTTATTTAACCACTATCATTATATAGAATATTTGTCAGAACTATTGATCTAAAAACCATTAAATTACTAATTTAAAAATAAATAATCCAATTATTCATAAATAATTGAAAATAAGTAATTAAAAAGTTATAATAATATTGAAAAACTTTTTGAAGCAAGTGAATAATTTATATAATTTTAATAATCCAAAATTTAGAGTGAGTATGAATATAATCATGAGTTGTGGTAAAGTGATTCTTGACTTATGTTCATTTCATTGTGTCATACTATTTTCTTTTTGACTGTGTTTTTATAGAATTTTGTATGTTTCTACATTTTATTTTCCTTTATAATACATTTTCTTGTTTTTTTAAGGATTTATATTATATCACATAAATTATATTTTATTGATTCTTACCTCATATGTTAAGAACTATATAATCATTTTTTCTTTAAACCCATTACTTTTTATTTTTAATGTATTTCTGTTATGTATATCTCAAATGTTTTTTAATAATTTTTTTCTTTTCTAATTGATCTTAATATATTTTTTATAAAATAGTTTTATTTTATTTTTATATATATATTTTTAATAAAATCATTTAAACGCATCTACCTATTATGGTTTAATGTAATTATTTTCATATGGATTGAAATACATATTTTTAATATAATTTATTCTATGGTGTAATAAAAGATCTGATGTGAATTTTTTATGTTTGGTTATTGGGAATTACATATGATGATTACAAGGCCCGATATATATACCATTAATATATTAGAAATTATATTATTTCACAAGTGAAGATATATTGAATTTAACTAAATAAACTATTCCATTATTTTCGGGATTGTAAGGGTGATTTGTAAGGGTGAAAAAAAATATTTTCCAGTAATTTTTTTTGGTTAGATATATTTACTTATGTGGTTTAATAAAAATATTTTTTTTTCGTGAAATAATATCTCGAGTTCACAAATAATGTTATGTTTCGGATCAATTAATGGATAAATGTATGCATTTTATGTAAAATATTTATTACCAGTTTCAAATTTTTTCCATGGAAACCTTATGAATTGTCTATTCTTTAAGGCTATATTTCGATTTTTTATGACATATTAAGTCATGTAATTTGAGTTCATGATTTAATGTATGTTTTGTAGTAGAAAAATGTTTTTTTCATTTAATGTAAACTTATATTTGTGGGTTTTCTTTTATTTCAATTTATTCTATGGTTTTATATATCATTTATAAACTATATAGATCTATTTATTCTCATCCCAAATTTTTAAATGGTATTTATAGTGATTAAGTATGATTTATAATGATTATGAAGCTAAAATTCGAGTTATAACGTTATACCTTCAATGAATGTGGAGTATTATTTAAGTAGTTTGGTTTAGGGGAAAAATATATATTTAGTGGAAAACATAGGTTTGGTTATTTATGTGATTTTAATTATTTTCTAAATATATAAAATTAATAGTTCTTGGATATGTATGTTTCATATTAAACTATAAATACATGTATTTATGGTTTGATTATGTTTGTGTATTTATAGTTGGGTTCAGAGAATGCAATAAAAATATTTAGTGGTTAAGATGTTATTAGTTGAGGATAATTTAAGATTTATATATACCATCAACAAATTATAAGTTTAAGGTTGATAAAAAATTCACAAAAATATTTTCACTTTTTTGGTCTTATGTTATTGGATAATGAGGTGACTAATGATATTTTTGGATATTTTTACTAGGTTTTTGGATGAATACATGATTCTTTTAATGATAATATTTATGGTTAGTAAATGATTTGATTTCATGGTAAATGTTATTGTTTGGGAAAAAGTTTATAAAATTTTTGAACCCATGTTGAATGACATCGAAGATCATTGGGGCGTCAAATGATAGTCGATGACAAAGATATTATTGTTATCTGAGGATAAAGGTTATTTTATTTTTTGGAATCATATTTGATTATTTATTTATTATTTTTTGGTTAACAAATTAGTTTAGAAAATTTAGAGAATGTATAGGGTTTAATTATTTTTTAAAATTTAATGCGTTGATATTTTTAAAAAAATTAAAATAATATTTTTTGAACAAGTACTATTAATGTATATTTTAAAGGTTTTCTAGGTGAAATTATTTTAGAAATACTTATATAAATGATAGTTTTTTGTTATTTTATTGTGTATTCTATTTACTCAAACTAACTGATTTTGTTTTAGTTTTTTGATACAAATAAAGATAACTAATTTTTCATTACTATGAATTTAATATAACATTTAGTTTTACAATTTTTGTTATCAAAAAATTATATATTTTTTTAGATTAACCAAATGAGTTATAATTTTTTTAGTTAAAATTTCTTTATATTTTTTAAATACTTTTTTAGAAAAATAAAAATTTATTATTAAGATTCATGCATGAAAATATTTCTAAACTTTATTACCCCACGAAGATAACATAATTTCCTTAATTATAGAAAAATAATGTTCATATATTTTAAATACTTTTTTGACAATCATTTTAAGTATAATTGTTATATGATATATGAAAAAATTAGTCTATACCACTAAATTCCCATGGATCTTATATTTTTTATAATCAAATTTTAAAATCGTCACTTTTTAATCCCTCTCGTCATTGAAATTATCTTCAAGTTATTTAATGTTTTTAAAGTTTTCCATAAAAATATCTTGGAAAAACATATCTTCATAAACCTTTGAATTGGTGGGATTTTCATGTAGCCTATATATATTCAGATTTTTTTCATTAGGTTAGTAATTATTAAATATTGGAAAAAATCGAAATTTTTGAAATATGATTCTTTATAAATATTTTATAAAATATTAGAACATTATGGTGTTTTAAAATATATATCACTTTTTCATAATCTATTTATTATTTTAAAAAATTTAATTTTTTTTACTAATTGAAATTGGGTAAAGAAGTGATTGTTTTTGAAATATTTTAATAAATTATTTCACTTCAAAGACTAAATATATTCAAGAATAACATAACAATAAACACTAGTGATTATGGTGAAGGATTGAATTGTTTTTATAATAGTTATCCTATAATAAAATTATTACTAGGTTATGAATTATGTATATTAGGAGATTATTCTTAATTCCGAGTGGATAATATTATGGAATAAAGCCTTAAATCATGGTTAAATGTTCAAGAGTGGGTTATATGTTTGAAGAGACTATATAAAATTTAAATATCTAAGAATTAATTATATTTTTATTCATTTTTTTGGAGTTATTTGTTAGTGGGAAAAAAAATTTAATGTGGTGGTGGGGTGGGACATCAATAACATTTGTTTTATCATATATTACAATTTTTTATAAAATTTATTTATGTCAAAATAATTTCAATAAATGAAAATAAGAATTTTGGTATAATACAGTTGAAAATAATATTATTATAACCAAAAATATTTTGGATGAATAAAATTCATAATATTTATATAAGAACTATAATAAAATAATACTATTGTCAAACTAATGAAATAAGATTTAAAAATTCATCATTGTATGCCCCCATGAAAATGAAATCACTAAAAAATTTGTAGGAAATGTTAGAAAATCTAAATAATGAACCATTTTTTATGATTAAGTGAGAAAATAGACTATGAATTTATTTATAAGAAAAAATTTAAAATTGGGTTATTTCTTATATATCCATTGATGTATCCAATCAGTATAGCTATTAGATGATATTTGGAAAGAAATATAAAATATGATTTGATAAATTTAATATGATGAATTAGGTATGTATAATCAATTGATAATTATTTTAGATTTTCAATGGTAACTATATTGATATCAAGAGTGATATATAAATTGAGATATATTTCATGTTAATTTCTTTCATAATTGGGTTTTCAATTTTAGAGGATAAATGTTTTCTATGTTGATAAATTATAATTTTTTTTACTATATTATTATCCAAGAATAATTTTTTATTTATTAAAAATAAATATCAGTTATATATATTTATTTATTTCAAAATGAGGGTATAATATGTTCTTATCTATTATACATATATATAATATATGGTTCAGTAAAAATATCTTTTTAACATTGACTGATACCCATCCAACAAAAAACCATATTTTATGATATTATTTTTTATCAATTTTTATTGTATATTTTCAATAATCCTCCATGTGAGGTTTTATAGGTTAAATTACAACATTGTTTTATCATAACATTTATATTGACCGTTCAATATTTGGATTCATTAGTTTCACACTATATACAATCATCTTCTATCATTGCAACACAATTAATTTTTTTACGTTAATGATATGTTAATTTTAGATATTTAATGACCATATTTCACTTTTTTTCAATTTTGGTGAGAGAATTAAGATCTACAGGGATAACTATTCATTAAATGGATTAAATAATCCTTTTCATGATATTCGATAACTTATTCCAACCATTTTTATATTGGTAATTATATAGAATATGAAAGAATGTCTTATTGATCTTATGATGATTTTAGTGCTTTAGACATGAAAATAATCATCACAAATATTCATTTCATGGTGTTGTGGAAATTGATTGAATCAGAACCAATGTATGAAATTGTTCTTATTATATACATTAGTTTTCATCAACATATAATGATGTCCCATTGAAATTTTTGATCTTATTGTGATAGTAGGGTGTCTTTTGGAATATACATGAAATATCCCTCAAGTTCATGATACAGTGATATATGATTTTGATTCATAGATATTAAATGTTTTGGGTGAATAAAAATTGCATTATGTAAACAAAATCACCTGAGGATTTTAATAGTGTAGTTCCTTCAGAATTGTGGGAAAAAAATCAAATTATCTTGGTTAAAGATACTCAATGTGTCCCCCCAAAGATCCTCCCCTTTTCTTCTATTCACAAACAAACGCTACATAAACCATTATTCATAACCCCAGTAAAGAATCATAAGATGGTTTTACATCATAATCTTAGTAAGGATAAAAAAGGGTGATATATATCAATAAGATGAACATATGTGTATGATAACATGAGAATAAAATATAAAAAGCATACCCTTCAAATAAATGTTTCTAATCTTGATTCATGGAATAAATATTTCAGGTTCATAATAAATGAATCCAAAGGGAATCAAATAACACATGTCAAGGGAGAACAACATTAGAATACGAAATTTAATCATTAGATATAAATAATTATAGAAAATTATTTCCATTATAGTCAAGAAACATTACCAAAAACATATCAGGAAACTCTATGGTTGGGAAAACCTCTTGAGTGGGACACACACCCATCCCTAGTGGAATCACATCCCATATAGTGTGACTGGTTCATTCCCAAACCATCATTGTTTACAATGATCACTCAAAATACAATTGTAGTGAAAAATGACCCTTACAAAATTGGGTTCACTAACCATTTTTAACTTTTCAATCTCACGAGAATTAAATCATTAACCAATTCATTATAGAGAGATATAGGTACCACCCATATTTTGGATATAACATATCAATTTTTCATGTTTATTACAAATCCACTATTTTTATTTATAATGTAGCCACATTGACATAATGAATAGTAATACATATGTGTTCCACAATATCATAAATCATTAAATATATCAGAACTAGTAAAATGAATCATGATTCATTTAAATTTCATTATATTATAACCTATAGAAAATGTGAAATATTAATAATCATTTAAATATTTCATTATAGTATTACCCATGAAAAGAAGTGATTTTTTAAAATATCTTATCATGGTATATCCATTAGATGATAACAAAATTTCATAAGAATATTTTCATCATCAACACAATACATTTAAATAAAGAATAATAATGGAATCTGTGGTCCATATAAAAAAATTACAGGGTATATCAAAGTATTTCATTTTATATGGAGAGTGATTTCAAAGATAAATTCCTCAGATAATTTCTTGGGGAAAATAAATTTTCATTTACAAAATATTTTTAAAGCATAATTGTTTGGAAAATAATTTATTTTTGAAAATAAACATAAACATACAAATGAAGATTTAATAATCATTCAAAAAATTTGTTTTTGAAAATTTATTTATCTATATGAATAAAATTTGTAATGCACTAAACACTTTTAAATTTTTTAGTAAACGCGGGTTTAGAAGAAAAATAGTTTTTGAACATTAATATTATTTTTTCATAAAAAGGATCTTCATCTTTTCAGTACATGTTGATATGAAAATTAATGGAAGAAATTCATTATCATGACAAAACTAATGGACAATAAATGTAATGATTTACTTGATAGTGGGATCATATGATTTTTTTCATCAGAATCATAGTCATAAACAATTCCTATAATGAATTATATTGTAACATAAAACCATAGATAATTTTTTATCTTTTTATTTTAATAACCATAAAGTAATAACATTAAATAGAACATAAAATATATTGAGAATAAATAAAATCCAATTATTACATTTCATATAAGCTATATGTATATCTCATTAACGTAGATATTTGCATAACATGAAATAAGTATCAAAGAAGGAAAATTGCGAAAAAAATATCTTATCACATTAGAAATATTTTGAATCATAATAACCAATACAAAATAACATAAAATTAATCTTTAATTTCATGATATTAAATTTATTATTGAAATAACATGTAAAAGGATAAGAATATATAATAAAAAAAAGATACTAGTGGTATATTTCAAAATTTCTCGTAGAAATAAAAGAAACTAGGAATCCATTACCTTATGTCTTGACTTCCATTATAAAAATCAAAACCTTCTATTTGATAAATATAACATTACTATACATTTATTAAATAACACTATTCATATATATCATACCATATTTTTTTTTGATATATTATTACCTATTTATTAACAAATCATCTTTAAATTCACGTTTTAGGAAATAATTTCTTTTTTTGAGTATTTTTTGACTTTGGACTTATTAATTAAGTCATTGTTTAATAATATCCATATATATAAGAATTATATAAATACCATATGTATTTATTATATATGTATTTATGTTAATTCATAAAATATATTGGTATTAAATAAAATACACAATTCATGGAGATGGTAGGACATACGTATAAATGATCATTGTTATATATTTATATCACATATGTCCACTAAACCCTTACAGACGAACACCGATAGTCTTCCATACACACGAACGACGATCTCATAACCTATTTGATGTTAGTTGATATTTTTTCCAGTAATTAAGTTATTATGAAAATTTCAATGTATATTGAAGATATATAGGTTATTATATAGGAAATGAAAAATTTTAATTGCTGGGGTGGAGGAAGAAATAAACCAAAATGCTCGTTGACCAGTATTACCTCCTGTTTGGGTGTCCTTTGTAGTTTTTCCCCAAAATTCTTACTAGGGTTGATTTTTGTTAGAAATATGTTTTTTGTGATGATATGAGAGATGATGTTAAGTTATTTGGGATGTTATTGGTTCAAAAATATGTCTTTAGAGGTGTGAATAATTATTGGGAGTTACTGCCCATTTCTAGTTGAGGAGGGGTGACATTTTGAAAAAAACCAAAAAGAATTCACTATTGTAAGGTCAATATTACCTCATGTGACTCCAAAATTGATAATTAATGGGGTGGGTGAATGATATGGTAGATATAAACCACCAAAACATAGTACAATATGTGTTTTAAAAATTTTGTTACTTAACTTGTATGTTTCCTTATTTATACCATTTTGTTTTTTTTGTTTCACTATGGTAACTTGTCTTTTAATGCTAGGTAATCTATCCTTTAAGGAAAAAATAAAATGATCCATTATAGATAATTTCTACCCAATAGTTATATTTTAAGGGTAATTTAGAAAATAAGATCATTTTTTTGTTGAAATTTAATTTTAACACAAGTCCATTCAACTTGAAAAAAACACAATTTTAACCTTTACCACAAAAACATAGTTTCTACAATTTTACTTTAAAATAATCATTTAGACACATAAAATTTCACATAAATTTAAAATAGATCAAATTTAATAACATTTAAAACTTAATTTTTATAATATTCTATTTTTAGTAATTTTAATTCATTTAATAAAATATCATTTTTTATAAAAGAACATTAATGACAATTTTAACAGTATTAATGTAATTTGAAATTTAAAATACAAATAAAGTGATTTAATTTCAATAAAGTATGCTAAAACATGTAAAATAGGATATTTTCATATAAAAAATTATATATGACAATAATTCATTCAATTGACATCCTGTTCGATAATTTTTGTATAACTTATTTTAAGTAATTAATAAATATATACATAATGCATTGGCATTTCTGAAAATTTTAAGCAAATTATTTCATGTAAAATTTAAAATACATTATCATAATAATATATTTATCATTAAATAAAATATTTATAACCAAATATATGTTTTTCCAAAATCTTAATTCTTTATTGATATTTAAAGTAAGGAAGGTTCCGTTTTATTTTCCATTACATAACTTATTATATAGGTCACTATCATGGAAACATTTCCCAAAAAACACATATGAATATATAATATGATAATATGGGTCAAACTATTTAAAAAAAGGTGTTTTCAATGATCTAATTTTATTTTTAACCCTTATATTACTAGTTAAATCCCCTAAGAAATTAAATTTTTCAACCATTGTAAATAATATTTAATGATATCACTATTAATTTTGATAAAAAATTAAATGGAAATTTTTATATAATATTTGTTAATTTAATTAAAAATATTGAATTCATTTTTAGATATTAAATTCACATAAGTAGATAATTTTAATTAAAATTAATGTGTATTACGTGATGAAAATGTGAGTTTTTATAGAGAAAATTTTAAAATGTTTACAAGGTTTTTATATCAAAATTCAAAAGGAAAATGAATATAATTAACTAAATTTGATTAATATGTATAGGGTTGATATAATTTTAGTTCGAAACAAATTTAAAATATAATTTATCTTTATAATTAATAAAAATTAAGACACTGTTTTAAAATCAAAATTCAATAATTTTCAATATTCCTCAAAAATTGAATCATTTTATACTAATCCCAAAAATTAACCATATGTTAATTTTAATTTATGATTTAATAATTGAATATTTTTTACACACCCATTTTATATAATTGGAAAATTGATATTTTAAGAAATCATTTTATTGAGGAAAAATTATTTTTAAAGCATATAATGAATTTTCTAAAAATTTACTACTTTTTTAAAATATTTATAATTTATATGAAATCGTTATAATAAATATTTAAAACTAATTTCTTATTATTCATATCCCTATGTTTAACTTATTGGTTATAATATTATTGTTTAAATAACTATATAATATATCTTTCTTTTTTTGAAACTTATTGTCGTGTGTAACACATGATAAACTAATATTGAGCTTAGTCAATGATTAAGTTATTGTTTCATTTAAAAAAATTAGGGAAAGATTAAATTCATTTGAAAAAAATATTTCAGAAAATATTTAGGTGTTACATTCTAGCCCCCTTAAATTTTATTTGGATTATGAAATTCATCTCAACCATAAAAGGTTTAACATTTGAAAATTCCTTCATAGAATCCCACGTAAAAAGGGTCAATAAGAAATACTGCTGAAAAATAGAAAGGTATGTGCGATGGTAATATAGAATAACACATACTAGGTTTTGGAATAAGATAACAATGGTGGTAAGAGAAAACATAGACTTAGAAGTGAAAACTAACACCCAAATACTGAGGGAGAGTGATAGAGAACATCCGTCATAAAAAAGTTGGTGATCTAGAGAAGGTTAAAGTCCATAAAAGCAAAAGTTTGTGATGATTTATTGGAATATTATATTCATTATAAATTAATGTACTATGGTATTTTTTAATATCCTTTTTTTGAATTCTAAGAATTCTAATGAGAAGATACACTAACTAGATTCATCGTATTTAATAATCACAATATCACCAATTATTTGTGCCATAATTAATTTCTCCTTAATCTCAAACATTAATAGGTGAATTTATCAATTATAAAGCACTAAATTAGTTGAAAAATAGATTGAAATGTAATTCCATATATCTCTAGTTATCATAAAAAAAAGTTTTAGCACATGTTTTCCAATATGAATAAATAATCATATTTTTAGGTAATAAATAAATATCTATAGATTCATCCAAAATTAAACTTAAACCATTTTATAATTGGTCATCCTATGAACCATACGAAATTTTAAAATCCAAAAATTTAGAATGAAGGTCATTAAATTTTAAAAATAAACATATTATTATTTCCCAAATCAGTATGATGTTTCTCTTAATTATCACACAGAAAAAAATAAAACACAATTATCTTGTATTATAATGAAACATGGTAATAAAATAAATTATGCTAAGTCCTTTTTATAAATATAATTACTTATTCATTAGTTAAATAAAACCCTAGATTATTGAATATAATCTATAAATCCAATATTTCAGTAAAATACATCATTGATAAAATAAACCACTTTGTCCAAAAATCATTAAATATTTCCAATGTCTTTAGAATAATACAATTTACTTTACTCATGTAAATTATTTATTTATACCAAAATGCTTATCTTAACTTCATGAATATATAATGCATTATATTTTCATTAATCAAGCATTTTCCTTGAATATAACCTTTATAAATAATCAATTTTCTAGTCTGATAGTGCCACTTAACATATTTTTATAAATACTTAACGAAAAACATATATTGAAGAATCTTTATCTATTTTAGGATTTCTATAACATTATTCTTGATTTCCAATATAGAATCACTTCAATAATTCCACTTGTTAAAAAAATATATAGGATTTATCATCATACTCCTTAATATTTATATCATTTAATATAAAATATATATCATGGATTACCATTCGTCAACCATAATGTAATCATGATTCTAACATTTAACATGTAAAATACATGATAGAACATACCATGGCATTCAGATGCAATTTGTTATCAATTAATCTTATGAAATATAGCTGATACTTGTATAATCCTACTGATTATAATCAAGGGATTCCCATTTGGACATAAATGTTCGCAATTCCCATAATTTACTCATAAAAAACATTCATCCAATAATAATACATTAGGGAGATCAAAATAACCAGCCTATATATTAATTTCATTTTTTATTTTCCCTTAGAATATTATTACACTATGGCCTTCAACTCTACACATAAAACATATTATTTTTCTTTTAATACATTCCATTGAGTTCTTTTTCCTATATTATCTACATATATCTAATTTAAACTTCTTTCATCCATTGTCTCTAGTTCCCAAAATATCATTGAACCCAATCCTTCTCTTATTTTGTGAGATCTGAGAGTTAGATAAGGTGAACATTGTTATTCTTTTTCCACGATAACTGATTGGGAATAAATATAATATCATTAACATCAATAATTATCCCATTTAACTTCTCATTAATAAATATCCTATCATATTCAATGTTAACCTAGTTCATTCTTATTCCCTCTACTGATTAAAGAAAAAAAGTATTCTGTAAGAAAAACCAATTAGAGTGAAAAACCACATGATTATGAAATTTCACGTATAGGATGTATAAATCATAATAAATTATTTAAAATATATTAAACCTTAATATTTTACTAGGTTATTAATGACCATATTTAATTTAAAACCTTAATTACGGTTAATAACATGCTTGTTAGGTTCAAATCATATATCATAGGAGTGTAAAATATGTTGTGCAGTAAGGCCCATTATCATACACCATGTGGCATTCATGTCTATCTCAATGATATATTTTTATAAATATCCCACATATATACCTATATTCCATATCTAAATCCAATTTTATATCTTGATAGGAATTAATTTTCTTATAAACAACTTTTTATATCCATTACCGAAATTCCAATATATTTTCCTAAACATTGACTGATTCATAGACTCATCCTTAGAGTCATCCCTAGACATATAGTTAGAAATATCCCCAGGTATATCATTAATGTATTCTGATCATTATTTCCAATGGTTGAGAAAAAAATTCTTCAAATTCCAACTATGGAGACCTAGGATTTTTATACAAGGATATTACATCATTTTTAAGACTATGTATTACAAAACAAGCATGCCCGAGGAACATAATAGTTCAGTGACATTGGAAACCTGGAATGTAATATTCTTAAATTTTTGAAAGATCCTTAATGTACCCCAAATAAGTATACATATTTATTTCTATTCAAGGACCTAACCAACATAAATATTTCTTTATATATTGGGGAAAGGAAATATAAGAAGGGATGAGCTCAGATGCTCTATAAGGGTAAGAATTGGAGATACGTCAGCAAAACATGAACACAAGGGAATGAGAACATTATAAAGAGAGACAAATAACATTCATGGAATATCAAATATCATAATTTGAAGTCATTTCATAATGATATGATATTAATAAGACAAGAATAATAAGTTAATCAAGGAACACAACTCATAAGAGACTAAAATTTTGATAAGACACAGAATTTTGGAATATTGATAAGCATAGAAAATAATCTCCTTAAGAGTAAAGTCTCATTTCCGAAACATATCCATGTAATAAATTGGTATCTAAACCTTTTTGGTGGGACACCCCTCTACCCCCAATGGTTTCCCTTTCACCATTTGGGTAGTAGTTCACTCACCAAACCATCAAAGTAAGCAAGGTTCACTACTATGACCATCATAGCAGACAATGTCCCTTACTAAACTGGGTTTAATCTTCGTTTCAGTCCTTTCTATGTCATGATATATAAATATATACCCAATTCATTTTATGTACTTATAGGTCACAATCATCTATGGTAATAACAAAACCACTACCCTTGTATATTACGTAACCAATATCCTTGGATATAATGTAACCATAGTCCGACAATGAAAATCATATATATGTTCTCCCTAAACTCATAAAACATTCCCCATTTCATAAATAATGAAATTTAGTGTTTTCATATAAATTTTAAAATATCATAAATTATAGAAAATAGATATTCTTCATAATAATTTCAATATTTCATCATAGCATAACCCTTGAAAATAAGAGGTTTTTATTAATATTTTATCATGCTATAACCTATTGAAGTAAAATGGGATTTATAAGAATATTTTTAACAAGATAATAAAATATTTAGAGAACGAAAAATAATGGTAACCTTTTACCGTATCCCTATGAAATCATTAGAGAAATCTAAGGATATCATCTTAGATTCAAAATTATTTAAAAGATAAATCACTTTGAAAATTTAATGAGGAATATATCATTTCATTGAAAAGTATTATTTAAAATATAAATCATTTTGAAAATCCTTCCATTAAAAAATACTTGTGAATCATATTAATGATTATTTAAGAATTATTTATAATATTTAATATGAAAAATACACATTCATCTTTAATAACACAATTTAAAACATAATAAATTTTGAAAACACTATTTATAAATATTTTTTTGGTATAAAATGTACTTTTGAAAAAAATAAACATTTTCGTAAAATGATTCTTCTTGATATATTTATTACATTAATAAATAATTATTAATTAAAAAAATTAATTCTCAATACATAAAAATATGAGAATATGTTTTTTAATTTTTATTACAGATTAATCTTATGATTAGGTCATTGTAAACATAGTAAAAACCAATAATGAAAAACATTGAGATTTTACCATAAAAATATTACTACTTTTGTAACATTAATTTGTAATACCGATAAAATAATTAAATTAAATTAAACTAAAATGTAACAATAATAAGAAAATTCATTATATTACATTTCATAGGGGTTTTATGTACACAACCTTATAGAGGATAGGTGTATAATATGAAATGAGTCTACAAGAAGGAAAATTAAGTAAAAAAATCCCTTATCTTCATCAAAATAATTTGAATCATAATGAAGAATAAAAATAATAGAAAATAAAATTTGATGAAAATACTGGTATTAATGTTATAAAATTTCAAAGTTGAACTCACACGAAAGAAATGAGTTGTGAATATTTATATGCCTCCTATAAATAAAAGACAGACTAGAAATACATATCCTTAAGCCTTTAATTCCATTGTTCATATTAAAAAAACATGAATAATAAATATTAGGTCAATTATACATATATTATAGAAAAAAGATAAAATATATATTACCATATATAGTCTTATTATAAACCTTATTACTGGTATATTAACAATTCCATGTTAAGGTCATGTTTTAGGCAATAACTACTTTTTTCATGTATATTGTGACATTTTTTATTTCCTTTAAAATAAATAATTTTTTAATAATATCTAGAATTTTAAAAATAATATGAATATCATATATATTAAGTATATATTTATTAATTTTAATTAATGAAATTCAGTGAAAGAAAATAAAGTACAACGTTCATAAACATGGTGGGCAGTACATACACATGAATGCTATTTCCATTTTCTTATCACATTGAATGAAATAAAAATAAATTATTTATCAAAAATATATTATCTTTTTTATATCATATATATCAAATATTTTCATTAAACCTATCTTTAATACAGTCTATGTAAAGCATGAATGAACCACATCACTTCGTGAGGACATAGTCCACCATATACACGAGGCGTGTTTTCGTATTTAAAAAAATGGAATAAATAATGATATTTATAATAAATAGAAAAGAATAATAATATTATAAATATATTATATAGATAAGATATCCAACCTTATCACCATGATTGAGTGGTGGTAATGGAGAAACATTTGGTATCTGTTTGCAAGGAGAAAGTCGACCGTACAAATGAATGATGATTTTGTATCCCATTTCTGCAAAGTGATGATAGTTTTAAGTCATTAACATAAGATAAGAAAATATTTTTATATTTAATATAATTAATTAATTATATAATCATGATAAAATTATGATTGTAGGTGGGGGAATGAAATAAAATGACACACTTATTGAAGAATTCTACCTCTTTTTTGGGTGTCCTTATTTATATTCATGAAAAGACCTAGAATGTTTTATTTTCATAAAAACGTATTATCGGATGATATGAAGTACATTGGGACTTTATTTTAAATCTGGTTGATCGATCCAGATGGAATTAGTGGTGTGAAGATGTTAGGGGAGTGTGTATCCTTTTATTATTGAGGAGGTGTGAAAACTTTCTAAATACCCAAAGTATTCATTATTGGGTGGTCCCTATTACCTCATGTTCCACCAAAACGTATATTTAATGGGGGTTAGGGATGATATGGTTGATCCAAACCTCCACCACATAATGAAACACTTTTTTTAAACATGTGGTTCCTTAACTTATATTTTTTTACCATTTTTGTTTTCATCACTATGTTAACTTGTCATTGTAGCTTATGTAATTTATCATTTATGGACAAAATAAAATGATTCATTAAGGGTAATTTTGATTCAATATTTAAATATTTAATCAAATTTATAAAATAAGAATCCAATCTTGGATGAAAATTAAATTTATCACAACCATATGTATCGTGAAAAAACATCGTTTCTATATTAACCATAATAACAATGTTTTTACTATTATGTGGTTGATATATTAATTATAAAAGAAAAATGGTCCATTTGTCTAACATAGTTGATAATTATTAAAATATTAAAATCACTTGTAAGAATACAAAATATTTAGTCATTTTATATCATTTAATAGAAAATCAATTATCATAAAATAACATTAATCTCAGTTTTTATATTTTTCATTTAATTTGAATTTAAAAATATTAAGACAATTATGTAGTTTTAAAATATTACTTTCACACCATTGTTAAATGATATATTAATCTAAAATATTTATTTAAGGTAATAATTCATTCAATTTATTTCTCTTGTTATATTTATAGTATCATTTATTTTATTAAATCATTAACAAAATAATTACAACATAGGCCTTTCTTAAGCATCTAAAGTAATTATTTCCAATAAAAAATTAAAATAAATTATCACGATAAAAAATCCTTTATATATTAATATAATATTTATAATTGAACATAAGTTGTTTTTTCCGGTTCCAAATCTATATATATATTAAAATCAAGGGAGGTACCTTTTGGTCATTTTCATTAATTGACGTATTATATAGCGAAATTTCCAAGAAAAGTGTCCAAATTACTCATAATAATCTAGCCAAAGGTTATAAGGGCCTATATATTTGCAGAATATTGGAATTAGAGATACTGGTAGGTATTTTTTACCCTTGTCTTATTATTTTAACCTCCATAACTAATCCACATTTATATTGACCGTGGTAAATATGTTTTCCAATATTTTTGTATTTAATTGGATAAAATAAGATGAAATTATTGGATAATATATATTATAATTATTTTAAAATTGGATTTTATTTCCAAAAATTTTATTAACAGAAGTGGAATTTTTTAATTTAAAATTAATCTCCCAAATTCAATGAGTAATTAGGATTTAAAAAAGAAAATGCTCAGAAGATTATAATGTTTTTATATAAAAAATAAATTTAAAAATTATTCAAATGAAATAAAATATATTAATAGATATACAATTGATCACATTTTTCTTGAAAAATAATAGAAAATATTATTTAACTTTATAAATAATTTAATTGAAAAGGAATCATTCAATCATAATTTAGTTTTTCCAATATTCATAAAAAAGGGAACTTTTCATAAAATTCCAAAAAAATTACACCAATGATAAATTTGAAATTATGATTTAATAAAATTTTCTAATTAATAAAATTTATATTGTGAATGTTTCAATATATTAATTTTATTATAACGGTCAAGAAAAAATAACAAGATTTTTTTGAAGCGTATAAAGGCATTTATAAAAACTAATCACCATAATATTTATATATCTATTTATGAAAAACCATAATAGATAATTTTTAAAAATTATATATTAATATTTGAACATCTATGTTTAATATATTTGTTATAAATGTTGTGTTTAAATAACTAATAGTATATCATTGTTTTGTTAAATCTTAGAGTCGTGTGTAACATATAATGAAACAATATTTCATGTAGGGAAGGAATTAATTGGCGTTGAGTGCAGAACATTATTAACTTGGAGTTCAATGTAACACAAAATTTATAAATTGTTACATTAACTTGAAATTTTGTTTCCACAAAATCTTAGTGTGTTATTCAAGATTTATTCCATGTGTCTATTGTTTGGAAGTGCATACCTCATCCTTCACATGTAATTACCTAAGAGGAAATATTTTTGTTGAAATATATTTCATTAGAGGAACAACCGGTGGAGATTTGGGATCATATAGAGAATGTTCTATGAAATAACACCACTCATGTGGTCAATGTTTTATTGGTGAAACCACTAGTATATGGAATATTCATTAGAACTTGAAAATGTGATGTGGTTGAAGTATACACATTTTGATGTAATAGATTGAAACATTAATGGGTTTAAATTAATTTCAAGGGGGATAGATTGTAACAACCTGATATTTAATTATTTTTTTCAGAATTGTATAGCTTGTGTTACATGAATCATCGAGTTTTAGGGAACCAGAATATAATATTAATATTAATATTTAAAAATTACAATTATAATAAAGATATTAAATTAAGAAACATTAAGAGGTATAAACATATGTTTAAAATTTATTATAATGGTTCTATATAAATAAAACATATTGGTAAACCAGTATACCGTTTTTTAGTAAAGTCTTTATATATTATTAAAAATAATTATATCAAAAAATGTATTTATTACTTTCCATGAAATTTTTTTAAAATTATTTGTATAATCATTTTGAAAAATTAATATGAAAAAATTTACATCAATTTTGTAATCAAAATATTATAATTTTATTTGACTAAATTTTTTAGAGTTTTTTTAAAATAATAATATTTCATAAAATTGTACAAGATAATAAGTTTTATTTAAAACCACGATTTTTATTTAATGAATTTACGTGAACTATTTTATTTTAAGAATTTTTTAAAAGAATAACTATGTTAATTAAACATTTATAATCCAATATAAATAAATATAATCAATTTTATGTTGAATTTTGATATTTAAGCATTATATTGTTTTAAAAAAAATTCATTAGAAAAAATCTTTTCATAATGTCCATGGGATAAAAATTAAATTAATATTTTCTGCTTCAATGATATCTATATGATAATATGGATTCTATATTTTGAGTAATAATAATTTATAATATATAATATAGTAATTTAATTTCTTTTTATAAATATGAATAAAGGTAATAAAAATTATATATCGTGAATACGATTAAAATGAGGTTTTACGAATTACATGCACTTTTATTAAGATTCATTTTCTACAGACACATGAATTTTTATTTATTAAATTTTAATTAATATATAATATTAGTGGGACCAAATTATAAAATAATAGTCATTTTTTGTTTAGTAATAAAGGATAAATTATCTTGGTAAATAAAAAGTTACAAGTTAGCAAGTAGATAAATTAAAAGGTAAAACTAAGTAAACATAACGGGTAAGGAATAAAAAGACTAAAACATGTGTTTTGATTTTTATTTTGTCTTTTGATCAACCATATAAACCCTAAAGTACCTTATGTATCCATTTTTAATTCACTTTGGGTGAGGGTGAGTTACCATTGTTGAATAATTTTAGGTATTTATAAAAAATGCCAATCCTATTCAATTTTAGTAGGGAACTTCCCACCTTTATATATGGAATCCTATTAAGACATTTTGATTAAAAAACCATGAGAAAATATCAACCAAAAATAATTATCAATGTCATAGATACTTTTTTCTTCCCCAAATACCAATCATAGGGTCCTTAATATGTGATCCAGAGGAGGTAGTTCTAAGAAAAGGTAATTGTCTTCAATAACTGCTTTTTTTAATGTAATTAATTACCACAAAAATTTATTACATAATATTTATATATATAATAAGAATTATTTTACCATATAATGATATGTTATTATTTTGATTTCTTAACTAATACCCATCACTTCATCCAGGAAAAGAGAAATAAAACTGTCAACCATGTGTATGACGGACTACAGCCTCGTGAGCCGATATAGTTCATTTTCCATCCCACCCTATAACATCTGAATATAATTATATATTTAAAATATTTATATTTTAGATATGAAATAACTATACATATAGAATTATAATATCATATATACCTTATTACATGCAACTTCATGGGAAAAGAATAAAGACAGTCGTGTATAAGACAGACAACCACTGAACAAAGGGTTTTGAATTTTCATCCACATAAAATTTATATATAGGATAGTGAATATATGTTTAATAAAAATATTATATATATATATATATTTTAAATTTAATATATTTAAAATGGTAATATATGAGTTAATTTTTTTTTTCATTTCATCATTTGAGAAAAAGAAATCAATATTTATGCATACATATGTCCTATAATCTCTATGAATGATGTAATTTGTTTTCTATCTGTATATATATTGGATTAATATAACTACACATATACTGAATATATATGATATTAATATAAATTTTAATATTCTTTAGATGGTAGAACCTTGATCATTGTAAAATTTAAATAAATTCCAAACCAAAACAAACGTGAAAATCCAAGCAATTATTACCTGAAACATGTTTTTAAAAAGATTTTGTTAATAAATTAGTACTCAAAGGTAATAAGTAAATAATTTATGGAATTATATATATTATTATTGTTATATAATATTTTTATAATAAACCAATAGTTATTATACAGGATATTAAAATGTGTATTAAGGAAGTCAAGACTTATGTTAAGGGTTTTTTGTTTGAATTTTCTTTCTCTGAGACATATGTTATGGTAGGAACCAATATTATTTTATAAATTATATATACTTGGCCTTTCAAATTATATCTATTTAATATATAATTATTCATAAATTTTTGTTTTTTATTTTATGTCTTTTGTATTGGGGCTTACAACTCAAAATATTTCTAATGTTGTACGAAATTTATAATCCTTATTTTAATTCATGGTGACATAATTCATATTCACTAATTATTTCACCTATTTGGTGTATATAATTCCCATGAAAGAGTTTTATGACTATTTTTTTTATAATTTATTGGTTATAAATATCCATATAATGTCATTTATTTTATGTGTCTTACGAATCAAAAGATATTAAGGCTTTAGTGGTTTTATGCTACATTCTATTTGTTTATTTGGATTATTTATGATTATGATTCTGATGATAAAATATTATGATCTCTCTCTCAAGAAATGATATATTATTCATATAATATAATTATTCCATGAAATTAATTATTTCTCCTTCAATTTTTCTTCTTTATATACTCATGGATCAAAAATTTATTTTTTTTAGAAAAATAAAATTTCTTTATCTCTTTGGTTAGAAATGATTTTTATACCTTGTCCATGTTATATAAAAATATTTTCACTAATTTTTTTAATATTCATAAAATATATTAAAATTTATTTTTAACTTTTTTAAATGTTTAGTAAATTTTTAATGGAATATTCATATCATTTTCAAAATACATCATGTTCAGGTTTTACTTAAATGTGAAAGGAATATTTGAATAAATATGTACAACATCAATTGAATTTCCAACCATCATAACCACGTACTAACATAAAAAATATTTTACAATTTTTAATGGTTATTTTTCTAAGAAAAGGATATTCAAAATATTTTTGAACATTTTTTTTAAAATGTTATTATTACATATGAAAGTTTTTTCCCTAGAACATTTTTCATGGAATCTTTCAAAACCATTTTCTATATTATATTACATCAAGTGATGTTATTTAATATTTACCAGGTATATGATCCAATTGCACAATCTTTATTAATTTTTTGGATGGTTTGTGTTTATGATGATATGAGGTCAATGAAACTCATTCGTTTTCCATGATTTATTAAATATTTAAATGATTTCAAAACCAATTTAATTTTCCTATTTTTTGATATGATGAATGTTTTATGATGTTGTAATTGTATAAATGTGTTGATCATGTGATTCATGTGACTTGTATATTCTTCCAATGCATTGGGTAATGATAGATAACTCATTATATAATTATGTAATGTGTTTACCTGGTATTTATGATCACAATGACATGAATGTACCATAATTAATGTACGTATGATGATGAATGATCCTTGTTTCATGTCCTTATTTTTATGAGTGGACGAAATTTCATGACCATAATATCATTATTAGGCTTAATTTAATGTTTCTAATTTTATTCCATGTGCTGACTTGATGTCCTTAACATAATTAGTGAACCAGTCTCTATTAAAACATGTTCAAAATGTTATTAGCTTATAAGTGATCCACAAATCATTTTTTTTCTAACAAATCTATTCTTTCTTTGATTATTTAGATTTATTGCATTATGAATCATGTGTTATGAACTACTGATATTTATTCAACGACTATAGTTTATGATCTATGATATATAGGGTATGGTTTTCAAATATTAATATCAAATTATCATACCCTTATTCTCAAATTATTATTGTTATATCATTGATACCTCCTTTTTTACACTTACCAATCAACTGATCTCAATGTTTAATATGTTTTATTCTTTATTTTATAACGAATGATTTAACATATGATAATTCTATGAAGTATGATACATATAAAATAATTAGTTTGAGAATATGTAGTTCACCAATTTACAAGGTTTTTATATTTACATTTTTCCAATAGAACTAGAAAAAATGGTTCCAACGAGAATTATAATTTTATAAAAATTAATATTCTATAATTTATATGTAATATATATGTATGAGAATTATAGGTACCATAAATAGACCCCACAATGGTAAGTAAATCAGTTGACACATGATCCTGTGTGGCATCATGTAGTGGACTTGTTATGGTTTATGCTGTTGATCCATCTCTATTAAATAAAAGATATTAACCTTCAATAGTTTGAGGTTTGAACCTGATTTAACCTATAGTATCTATTTTATAATTTGATATAAGTATATCCCATTGATTCATATCAAATCAATGAGTTTCTTGGATATACTTACTAGTTAGGCAAAATTTTTTGTTTCAATATATAATACACCCCTTACAATAATAGTGGACCATCTTTGTATCTATTTAAAATTCCTAATGGTGATTTATGACTTCAAGAATGTCTGTAGCCATGTTTTTTTAGATATATTAGGTTTGATGTTATCTTTAGAATGGATTAACTTACAATGTATCTTGGAAACATCAATTTATATGAGAGGTGAGATAATTTTATATTTACTAAAGTTGATAAGTTCATGTTTATTGATGAGTGGAACATTGAGGAAGTTAATGTGGGATCAAATCCTCATCTGAGATATTTAATTTATTTATATGGGGTTGGTGTGATCCACACATTGTGTTATAATTTAACTCACATATGTTTTCCTCTAGTGGTTGATCAGTACCAAGATGTTTTTACTAAAAAACAAATTAGGGTTTACTTCTATAAAATGGAGTACAATTTCAGATCGTTATTGTACTCCATGTATGACCTACATGGATTTAATCCTATATTATGAATGTAGGTGAGTTTAATGTTCTGTAGCTACAAATTGAAAATCTTTAATCCAAGGTGTTCACTATACCCATCACTTCTGCATGGGGTGTTATGGTTTCTTTTTCTAAAAATGAGGATGATAGTTTTTGATTTTTTTGGACTATCGGGAAAAGAAATAGATCACTATGAAAAACATGAACATGTTTCGAAGGATCATTGACTTTATTAATCAATAATTTGTATCCATTTTTTCAATGAATGATCTATACTCTTGATACCATAAACTACAGTTCATGGAGGGAGGTATACAAAAAATATTATTGAGATATAGGCAAGGGTTGTATGACTATGTACATAATTAATTTTGACTAAAAAATGATCTGACAGAGTTTATGGATCTCGTGAATAAAATATTTCAACGATACATGGAAACCTTTTTCATTGTGTTCATCGATCATTTTCAGAAATATTACATGACATTGGAAGGACATGGTTGACACCGTGATACTATTTTGATTATAGCTTGATCACATCATATTTAAAAAAATTTATCATGGTGTTATTTTTAGAAACTAGTGGTGTGCTTTTTGGGAATGTTATTTTTAATGCAGGAGTATATATTGATATAGATAAGGTAGTGGCCATTATGTCATATAAAAAACCAAAAAACATGTTCAATATTTAGAGATTACATGGATTTTATAGATATTACCAAATTTTAATTAAAGTGCTTTATCATTTGGATGTGCTTATGAATGGATTAAAAGTAATAGGATAACATTTAAATGAATAGACTAGTGTGAAGAGGTATTCTTCGAGAAGAAGAAACGTTTGATGTAGTGGCTAATTCTAATTCTTCCAGAGTGGGGATATTTTTATGAATTGTATTACAGTGCATCTGTAGTTGGGATAGGGTATGTTATGATATATGTTGATAAGGTGGTTACTTATGGTTCTCATCATTTGTGACCCCATGAACAAAACTACTATAATTCTTATATAGATTTTGAAGTTATGGTTCATGAGTTAAAGTATTGGTGACACTACATATTCAATGAATTATTTACCACATATATATACCAAAATATTCAATAGTCTATCTTATCCCTATGTGACATCAACAATGATCGTAGGAATTCGTTAGAAAACATTAAAATATTATAATTTAATATTGGGTATGATCCTTGATTTGGAAATGTGGTCATAGATTCTCTTAGAAAGAAGATGAAAAAATATACACAACAAACATTAGAATAGGTTATAAGATTATAGAATTTATAATAAACTATTAAGAGGTATTAAATGATGTTTGAGGGATATTGAGTTGTGAACCCTTGGTGATCAAATATTAATCGGTATAATGAGTGATTCTTAGTTGGGTGACTGGTCCAGAATGTGTTGTGATGTGCTAGAAGTGGGTGTAAAATAGTTCAAATCAATTTTAGGTGATAAATAGATGTTGTTTACATCTTGTTCCTGGAAAATTATGGGTTCCCACTTCCTCGAGAAAATAGATGATGAAGGACTTTCACACCTTATAGAGGGAATTGAACTAGTGTCAATATAAATGTATCACAATGTGAGAAAACAATATCGTGGATTGGCATAAAAATAGTCATTTAGGATTTGTGTCCCATTGGATAAAATAAATAGGTATCAATAATATGTCTTAGAAAGAATGAGGGTTTCTATAGAAACATCAAGTGGTAGTGTGGAAGTCAGATGATGTGACCATGGATTCTTTAGAGTGTTTCCTAGGACCCTGAGAGGTTGTTCCACCATGTGATTTTTTCTGGATCAATTGGCCATGGTGGAAACATTTAGAATAATCTGGGAGATTAACATGGAGGATGATCATGGAAATCACTACATTTTATATATTATATAGAAACATATATTGTTTTTGGTATGGTTTCTAATAGATATTCCAAATTCAAAATTATGTTTTGGGAGGGATTATAGAAGGTTATAGTGAATTATTTAATAATGAGTGTACATTTCTTTCCTCTCAATGATGGGAAATCTGATAGAATGATTGAGACCTTAAGGAATAATATTAGAGAATGCATTCAAGAATTTAGAGGATCCTATTATGATCAGTTTGATGTAGTAGAGTTTTCTAATAATGAAAATTTCTTATATTTGAATTATATGTCTACATTTGAGGCTCTATATGGATAACCATGTCAGAAACCACAATTATATAATAAGGTAGGTAAATCTTTATTTGTTGAACATAGAAATGTGATGGTGACATCGAAGAGGTTTTTTATTTAAAAAAGAGATGATATAGTATAGAGAAGATATAGATCACATGATGATCGAATGATATGACACTTTGAGTACATGGTGGGAGACTAAGAGTTCTGACAGGAGTATCCTTTGTTAAGGAATAAAATTTTGAGAAGATAAGAAAATTTGGCACCATGAAATGTTAGATTGTTTGAGATTTTTAAATTGATCAGGATTGTGGGAAGCTAGTTGGATTATTTTCACGGTATAGTGGAATGTATAATGTGTTTCATGTGTCTTAATTTTAGAGGAATGTTCCCAATCATGTGGATGTGATCTACTTTGAAGATACTATGGTTAAAATGGTGTGTCTTCTATAGAGATACACATTTTATTTTTTTGTCAAAAGAAATATGTTTCTATGATTAAAGGAAGATATTTTTATTTGAATTTAATTTTAGAATGAAAATGTTCAATAAGATACCTGGGAGTGAATGAAATATATTTTAGGATAGTGACCATGTTGTTCAAGAAAACCTCTAGAGATAATCTTGTAGATGGGAATTCACAAGGGTAGGATATTTGTTACACCATCAATTTATGGTATGCATCATTTTTTCTTGTCTATTGTTTTTTATGTTATTTAATTACTTAAGTTGATATATTGGTGTTTTTTTGCATATAATGAAAAGTGGAATGATAGTGGTCATTCTAAATCGTAAGAAGCTACATGAGCTCCAACAAGCTATCTGTGGGATCCATCTACTAGCTGGTATAGTTTACAATATCTGATAGATGAATTTAGACCCTACTAACTTGATTGTGGGTTTTTAAAAGCCAGATAGTGGTTCCTCAAGGTATAACTAGTTCATTCGATTATCCATTGGCCTGTTGGTGGAGGCCATCATCTCTTGGTTTCACTTTTAAGGGCCTTATATGTCCAGAGAGGTAGAGATATGTTTTATTGAAAAACCATAATCTCTTACTATTTATCATTATCTCAGGCCTCGTTCAACCAATGGCTCCCTATGAGCTCTATTATACTGATTTTGGGATATATCCACTCCATATTTCTTCCCCTATTGATTCTTGCATTATGGTTTGAATCTTGGACCCTAAACTAGAAAGTTCCATCATAATCTAAAACCGTCCTATTATATATTACGTGAAAAAAATTAATTATATTCAAGATGTATTTATTGGGTCTAATGGGTTTTCTATAGTATAATAATCATCTCTTTTTATCTTGGATAGAATTTGATCCCAGATTCAAGGAATTGGAATCTGAAAATCCTTTGGACCAAGGCCTTGGTCAATAGAGGATCATATCAAGTATGTGTGATATTTTTCTAACTTTTCGGTGTAGTTTCTCTAAAATAATTATCCTAAAATTATAATATTATTGGATCTATGATGGTTCTAGAAATTTTTATTGGGAAATTGGACTATGACACCAACCCTTGTCATTGAAATGAAAATTGCGGCTAAGGTAGGTGGTCTTTATCATCAATGCATGTTTATAAGTGATGTTGGAATTATTTCATAATGGGAATGCATAAAACCATGATACTTATAGTTTATGTTTAATCCTAGGTGTTTTATGGGTGTGTATACCTATGAGACCTAATCCTGATGATCGATCACATGTTGTGTGTGTTTATCAATTGAGTAATATGCTAGATATTTGGTCACATGAGAATTTATTATTCTTTTTAATATTTCTATATGTGTTGTGATATTGATATTTCATCGTATATATAATTTTTTAATTATACATCTTCAATGGGTTTAATCATATGGACTGTCCTCTTACGATGAATATGTCTTATATTGGTTTCTATATACATTGGAAATACCTTCTAGAGGGACATGTTAGACATGTTTTGAGGGATATCTCATCAAGGAGGGTTATATCTCGGGGATTTTTTATATTACATATAGCTTGGAAATGATGTGTGTTGGTTTGGTATCTATGTAATTGGTATATATTTTTCTTCTGTGTGATATACTTATTCCTCATATATGGTCTATTTACATTCATTGGAAGCACTAATATATCATATTCAATAATTTTGACGACCATTGGTTTTATTATAGAAAGTTTCATACTCATAAACTACTCATTAATCTCATTGAATTAATAGATTTTAAAAAAATGGAATAAGTGAAGTGAAATGGCCCTGCAGTAGGTGGTTGATCTCGTCTTTCAGTACGATACAAGAATTCAAGGATATACTTGCAGATGGATATTTTCCATTATTTTTACATAGTACAATTTATCTCTTTATTTTATCCACCACCTATTGGGATATTTATTCAGTCATCCTATTCTATGTTATTGATATCATATACTTATATTTACAAGTTGGTACATTATATTTATGATGCTACTCTAGTGATATATTTATTTATGCATTTTTTTGAATTTTTTTATCACTTCCATTAAATACTCTAATGTTTACCTAGTACCGAGGGAATAATATTTCCATGATTTCCCTATTGGATCACATATTTAGTGAGAAAACTTCTCTGTAAGTGGAAGCACACATAAGGTTATGTGGAATTCTATATTAGGCTCAATGATTTCAGTCAAGGTGTTATAAGTATTGTAATTATCAATTCCAATAACTTTATTACATTCTATATAAATCTATAAATTATCTTCGTTTACTAAGAAATTCCATTAAAATATATTTTAAATATTCTTCCAAATCTATTTGGTGGATTAGGGTCCAATAAAATTTGAATATTATTGTTTAGATAACAATATCATAGTAACATTCATTTCATTTACATCTTCATCCAAATTCATTTTATCAACAAATTCCTAGGGGTAATCTCTCCCAAAAACAATAAAATAAAATATATTAACATAAATGACTTCTAGGATAAGATAAATGACATTATTAATCAAAATTTTCTTACAACAATGATAATATGTTCCATAAAATATATGTATCCTCAATTAATAACACAAATCAAATTTTCCTACTTCAATTTCAACCATAGATGGAACACTTAGGGAAAACATGGCTCTGATACCACTTGAAATTAATTGGTAATCTAATATATAAAACTGATGGTGGAGTTGCGTGGGTGAATAAATGTTACATTTCATTTTCAATTTCTATCGTGTTATAAATCACCTTTTTTGGATTTATAAGATTATGATCCACCCAAACAAAATCACATTCACCCGTATTAATTATGTAAATAAAGAAAGAAAAAGAAAATATTTTTATAAGGTTCTACACCATGATAAGAGGATATATCCTTGATGTGTTTTTATTGAGTTTGAGACACATATTTTATTATTGATATCAAATGTGACTACATGATAAAGGAAAGGATCATATTTAAGTACAGTGATTTCATCTTAAGATAACATCTATCTCTGGATAGTTTGTATATAATAGTTACAAATTGGTACTCTAAACCATAAAATAAACTATTAACAATAAGATATAGAAGGGTTCAATATGATTTTAGGATAATACTTTCAAGAATTTAAGACTGTTTTTATGAATTAAATATCTAATATTTATATGCTTTTCATCCAACATTTGATGTATAAATTAACTAATCATTACTATCCTGAGAAAATTAGTATTCTTCAATTTTTCATATTTTCAACCCTACAATAATAATTTTATTTCCCTCACTTTATTATCTTTTAAAATCACATAAAAATTCTATTTTTCTTGAAATATATAATTCCCCTAAAATTAGAAATTTTATATAACATTAAAATATAGTCAAATGATAATAATTAATTCTCATATCCTTTAATATATATTTCATCAAGTCAAAATATATTATTATAATCAACTTGATTCTAGAACAAATTTTTTTTTGTTAAAATTAAATTTACTATCATCTTGAATACCCCCATGATTCTAAAAATTTATTTCTACACAATTCTCTTATTTCAGAACTCCAATAAAAACTATACAATATTGTATCAATATATTATAGCATGAAGTTACCCTTTATAGAGAATATATTTTCATCAACACCTTGTCTTATTTTCATTATTATAGGTCTTTTATGAAATATGAACTAAATTCACAATAAATAAAACCTAATTACATGAATATATTTGGAGATATATATTTCAATATATGAACATATCATATTTTATACATAGCTTATTATTTAAATGATTTATTATTTAATTTTCTTTTTAATATATCACTTTATCAAATAATTATATTATAATATACAATGTGTTTTTTATTGACCGAAGGAAATATTTAAATAAATCTATTTTAAAACTAACTTTAATTTTTGAATTTAGGTGTTGAAATTTATGACTTATTGAATATTTCATATTTCAGTAATATAGTGATAATTTAGGGGAGTTTAATTTAGTTAAATAGTATATTACTAGATTTTAAGGGGAAAAGAAAGAGTATTAGTGTTAATTTTAATATTTTATAGAACAAATTTTTTTAAATATGGCTATAAGTGGCTGTTGGGTACATAATTTCTTTTCGTAGATTACATGGTGATCAATCTAGTTGGCGATGTTCTAATTTAACTAGTGCCAAGTGGTTGGTAGTGGTGTACTCTATAACCTATAGAGACTAGTTCTATTTTTTTCAATAATGGATGTTATGTTATTTAATATTTCAATTTATAATATACTGAGTTCCCTCTATAAAATCCTATAGATATAGGTGATTTTAGGGAGAACTCCCTCACTTTCTCTCTTAGTGTCCTTTTATTTTTTTAAAATCATCTTATTGTGTACTATGTGGTTGAATCTTGCTAAGTATTTAAGGAATAAATTATCTCGGTCTCCCCATCAATTTCACTACCTTATTTTTCTTTATTTAGCAATGTAATTTTTGATTTTTATAGTTCAATCAATAATATAATGGTAGAAAGAATCTAGATTCATATGACATTTTTTCGTAATTCAAATATTAATCTAGCAGTGTTTTTGTTGATTTTTTTAATGATTGTTTGAAAGTTTATGGATTAATTATTACAGGGATATATTTATTTTTTGTTGAAATTAATGGTATTTTTTTATTTAATTTTGTGACATTGGTCATTTTTTATTAGTTGTATATTTTTATTTAACTACATACAATTTATCATAGAATTTATTTTACATATTTTATGGAGTTTATTCCATTGGTTTTGATTTATGATTAAATATTTATTCATTAATATTAGGTTATACCTATAGTGGGGGTCTATACATGTTTTAATGTCACCCTTTCATCCACTTTAAAATCATAATATTAAGTCATGGTGGGAAAACAATTATTTGGGGAGGGGTGATTATATTGTCTCATTGGGTAGCTAGTTGATATGTTAGAGTCCCTCATTGGCTATCTATTTTGGATGGAAGCATGTCAAATAGGTTTCCATGATTAATGGACATAACCATTAGTGGACGCCATGATGGAGAATGTGATGGATTCCCATGATCATCCATAGGGACAACCGCTGGTGTGGGAGGCACTTCAATGGTGGTTCTTGGTAGTGATATAACCAGCCAGGTGTTGGGGTGTGATGGAATGTAGTGGAGTAGTAATGTGTTCGATGACTTGTAGTGTGTCTCAGACGGTGTTTGTGATGAAATTGATCCTCACAAGAATAAACACAACGATATCATAGTGGAAGGGAAAAAATTATATAGGACCATTCCTCAAGTGCAGTTCCAGATGGGGATTTAAAGAAGTTGGTATTATATTTATTGGGATACCTGATCAGGATAAATGACTAGGTATGTCATCCTAAATCGGTACCAAGCATCGTTCAACTTTTAATAGGGAAATTCTAGCTCTGAAACAATGAAATGTTGGTAACTTGATCATAATGTAAAAATGATTCTTGGAAGTGTTGTTATGTGGTATCAAGTCTTTTGTGCCTTAAAATTTCATTTACATAGGTCATGTTCTTACTGAGTCCATGGCACATGTATGGTTTCTCACTAAACCCAAAAAATTGGGTAATCTAAAAAATAAAAAAATTATGGTCATTGGGGATTCAGGTAATATTATGTTATACTTAGTGAAAACTACATTTTTACGAGATCATTTATGATTTAGGTTTATTGGTTTTATCATCCCTCAATGTAACTATTTGAGTTAATCCTATTATGAAAAAAGAAAATAAATTTTTAAATTATAATAAATAATATTATAATTACATATATTTAATCGGTGTTTTTGTGAATATTTTTCTATGGTAATGAAAATGGGTTTCAATGAAAGTAATTTGGAATTTCATGTTAGAATTTTATTTATATGTTACATTTCTTTTTTATTTAATGTTGTGTTTTATTAGTTTTTTGGTAAATTTATTTTCAGCCATTTATTTTATAAATTTCAATTCAATGCTTATCTTTCGTTACGTATATTATATTCTTGTAATGTTGGGTAACATTTTTAGAATGAATTTTATCGAAGTAGATGATTTATTTTTCATATTGATATATGTTAGGCCTTTTTGGTCATAGGTAGGATTTAATTTGAGATTGTATTATCTATTGTGAGGCGTTAAATGATTTGGGATTATGTGTATTAAATATGGTGATTTGGAAAAATAGTCAACACTCGTGATTTAGGAACAAAATTTGTATTAAATATGGGTTACCCATTTGATATATTACTATGATGTTTAAAAACATTTTTCATAGTTTGATTATGGTTTTTCAAAACATGTGACTCTCTATAAAAACTAAGCAGATGTTTTAAATTTCATATAGTGGTTGTTCCATGGACTAAGTATGTCTTTTTAGGCCACGTGACCTTATCTAAGAAACCATGTGTTGTGGTTGTCCCTAGACTATGTAAAAAATGTATTTTATTGAGATTTGTTAAACAGTGGAAACTAACCACGTGCCTTGATCCAAACCACTTAAAGTTGTAATTTACCCATATTTCATTGACAATTTTAACATATAATCACATAATATTCCTAATTAAACAAAAGTTTCCTCAATTATATTATCTATGAGATTCTCCACATGGTATTATGAATAATTTCAATTGATCAAGATGGACTATATTGAGGTATGTGTGTTTTTATGGTTTCATTATTCTACTCTTTCAAGAACTACCTCTAAACTCTAATTTTATCTAATTTATGAAATCATGTATAGTGTGTGATGACCCGATATATGGTATAGATAGATTATTTATGATTTTATATTGTATATAGGCATGTGAAGACCTGATATCCTAAAATACAATTATAGGTTTCAATGGTGACAATGTTTATTTAGATTAAGAGGTTGGTTTATCTGTACAAATGTTATATATGATGAATTTCAATATGTTCTCACACATTACTTTAGTTTGGTTTATAAAATTAATTTATTTCATCTAAAATATTAATTGTTTTATGATATTTATCTTCGGTGGAATTAAAAATAGATTTTTAAAGGTGTTTTGATATAAAAATAGTTTATTAAATTTATGTGTGTGATGAAATTCTTCAATGATTATTTTGACTAAAAATGGATTTTTATGTATGAGAGTGGTAATTATTTACTATGAAAATATTTTATAAAAAATGAGAATAATTTTTCTATTTTTTAGATAACAATGGATGTTGGGATTTAGGCCTGCATTAGGTTGAAGACATATGAAAACATTAGTTAGTGAGGAAGTATTAGGGGGTTTTATTGTGATATCAATAAACTATGGAAGAAATTCATATTACTAGTATTCATGGTATTCCATGATTAGTGTACCTATACATGCTCTAGAATTCATTCCATTCGGTAATATCTCAACTTGTTATTAGTTTTAGGAATGAAGGAACTATTTTTGGATTATTTGTACACATATTAATCATATAGTATTTACATGGATAATTATATTTATACCATTATAACATCTAAAATTCAGTCGTAATGTTACTAGATTATGTGAAAAATATATTATTTAAGGGGAACCAAATGATTTTTTGAAACTAGATTCTCATTTAAATTTTCATGATAAAATGATTTGTTTTGGTTCTAGAACATATAGTTTCATAGATATAGAATTTTTATTGATTCTATTACTGTATCATACTGAGATATATAATTAACACCTACATTTATCATTTGTGAGTTTGTAGGAATGGTTCTGTAGGATACCTATAGAGGGAAGGGAATTAATGGAAAAATGCTCCTCTTAGTTGATATCACCATTATAGTGGGTAGGGATGTTGATGGTATCTTATCATAAGAAGTATTTTTTTCTTGTTTGGTTTTTATTTTTTTAGTCACTTGGAATGGATTTTTTTATTATGGTGGTGTACCATTACTTCCATTTTATAATATAATTTTTTGTATTAATCCTTATTTAAATGGGAAATTTTTTATTTTACATTCAGGGTAAAATAAATCTCATGGTTTTTACTTTGATATCCATGTGTTTGTCACTTGACTAGGGCAATTAGGGATGTCATTCATGCCTTATTCCATGATAGATTAGTTTACGTGTTAGGTTGACAATAGTTTGTTCAATACACTGTTTTTGTTCAAAATTATTCATTTTTTATTAAATATATCTGATTTAGATTTTTTTACACAGATGTAAAATTCATCCATTATTACTTTATTCGGGAAAGTAAATAGGTAAATTATGTCTATGGTTTTGTTATCACATTAACTGCCACATGAGATATGATTTATTTTGGAAACAAGTGTACATGATTGAAAAAATACTATTATTTTTTCCATGTCTTTCTTGAACTCTTTATGATGATAATGGAAGTAAATATTCCATTTTACATATAAAAGAATAAAATTAATATTGAATAAAAAACACTTAATCAAGAGTGGAGAGAACTAATTTTGGTGAGGAGATTACTGGGTTAGTGTGTTTAAAATTTATGATTTATTCTTATGATTCATAAATCAATAAATTTAAATTATTTAATGGTTAATAAAAATTGGGTTGACTTTAAAACTATTTTACTTATGGTATGGGATATTGGAATCATCACTGATGACTTTATTTTGGACCAATATGTTTCCTTTTTTTGTGAAATAATTGTTTTACTGATTTAGTAATGGGTTCATTCTTTCACAATCTCTATGTTTCTATTTGATTTCTCTTGTAAGAAATTGTTTTTTATTCCCGTTCCAATTTTCTATATCCTCCTGGATCATGAATTTTCTACTAGGGATTCCTAAATTCTTAACAGTTATTCTTTAATTTCATAGGATAAATGTTTAGGATAATTTTTGTATTTTTTATATTGTTACATTAATTATTAAATAGTGTCACTATATAATTTATCTATTCTATATGGGTGTAATTATAATAATTTAATAAATCTTAAACATTCTTTGTGAAATGCGTTGGGAATTATTATGGTTGATTTTATTTTCTTAAAGGTTGAGGGAAGGAAGATATTGTCGAAATTTAATATGGTTTTTGTAAGATGATTATTATGATTTTCTTGGGTAAACCATAATTGGTTTTCAAGAAAAATTTAATAACATAGTAGATATTTCCATTACAGATGATTTTTTAAGTATTTTTTATATTTATTTAAATTTATTAACATAAATGTATCATTTATTTTATAGTTTTTTATTATTTACCCTATGTGATTTTTTAATTTTATCATGGAAATAAAAATAACGTTATAAAATACATATTTCTTTCTTATTATAGAAATTAAATTAATTTATGTATATTTTTTAAACATTGGTTATACATACTCTATCCCAGTATGATAAATTTATTGATAAAATATTTATTTACATGACTCATTATATGGAATATTTTGTTTCTTGTACATTTTTTGTGATGTGATGATGGTAAAAGATGTATCTCTCAATGGTATTTTTTTTATTAATGGTATTTTTATAATTTGTGTACATTATAATTTCATTTATTAATAATGTTTCCTATTCATTATGTTATTGTAATTAATTTTTATCTTCATGTTGTTTTATATATTCAATGAAAATTAATCAATTTGGCAATGAGTAAATCATTTGTGATGGTCGGATAACCATGGGTACACCAGCTAATCATCGAAATTCGTACACCAAATACTTATTATATTCATGTATTAATATATATTAAGACTTATTTTATATGAATTTAATAAAATAGATACTTCTTTCCTCTTTAATGAGTATAGGGAATTACCACAATGAAAAATGAATTCCATTAGGGATAATTCATTCTGTGGGGGATGTATTATCCCATAAAGGAGATGATTTCCACCCATTCGGATTTAGAGCCTTGTATGTAAAAGGGCTGGAACCTAGTAATGGACTAAGAGTTATCCATTATTAGGATATGATACTTATTTTTGATACTTAATATGTTATATCAATTTATTTTTTGAAATATTATTACTAATAAATGCAAATTTTATATAGTCACGTAATTGTGTTTACCATATTATTCAATGTGTCAGTAGAGATATTTTAATTACATATTATTTCTTTGTGCCCAATTTTTTTTCATTTGGTTAGGTGAATATGAATCCTTACTATTATTATTTTTTTCCCAAAAGGTTCACATATTGATGGATAAATTGTTTCTATATTTCATAGATATTTGTGTCACTATATCAGGTTTGATTCCCAAGTGGTGTTATAGCATGGGAGGCTAGTATTGGCTTGAGGATTCACTTATCACATCACCAATTCTTTTTAGTTTTTATTATGTATGTAAATATTGGTTACATATATGTTTAATATTTATCTACAAGTATAGTTTCCAATTATTTATAGGTGAATATATATATATATATATATATGTATAAATTTATATTATCATATAGGTCCAATCAGAACCCCTAATGGGTAAATCAATTTATTTGGAAATATCCAATATATAAAAGAGTTATGGATGTTTTAGACAAAATCTACCATGAAACTATTTTTTACTCTAATATATTAAAAAATTAACTAATAATAAATCATTATAATGAGTTAAAATCATTGAACTTTTATTATTTTGAAAAAAAAATTATTTAAATTGGTTTAGTTCAAGTTAAAAAATGATCTTTTTTGGATATATTTTAATTGATTGTAATGTGGTGCTTTGGTTTTTCTCAAATTTTATTGGATAAGAGTTATGATATGTGTAAAAAAAGTATCTTATAAAAAGTGTTAATAATTAAATTTAAGGATGAATCTTAATCCACTATAGAATTTTGGGAATTTAGTATAGAGAATTGTTGAGGCGAGTATTTTATTTAAATGTCTTGGGTATAATATGGTGAGACTCATGAAGTGTCGTATGATTCCACAAGGATCCATATTTTTCATTTTATTTCTTGAATTATATTTATATGCTAACATTAGGATATACTCAACATAAATGTTGTGACTATTTTATTATAATAATATTAATAAAGTTTAAATAACTCTAAAAAATTTCATATATTCTTAGAACGTCTGATTACTAGTCATGTAATTATTTAATGTTGCATATGTTTAATTTTTTTTAACTACATATAGTTAATTCACTCTCTATTTATGTACAAATTGTTGTGTTTTATAGTTTTATGTTTATGAATATGGAGAAATGAGTCAATATTTGAAAATTAATAAAATTTATATTGACTATTCAATGTATAATATGGGGAGATATATGGGTTTTTTACTTAGAAAATGGTAAAATATGTTTATAAAAGTTTATAATTATATTTATAAAGTATTATTTAAACAATTTTTGGTTTATTTAAATTATATTTATCAAAAAGAAAAAATTAACCATCATATAAAAATATTATATAAACTCAAATAAAAATATTTTGGTAAATTATTCATATTTATCTGTTTAGGATTTTGTAGATATGGTAGAAATGAAAAAAAAATAGGAATATTATTTATGGATAAATGAACATTAAATATGATATTTTCCAAAGTATCATTTTTAATGAATTTTATATTAGCGTGTCATTATAGTATTAGAATTATGAACATGTAGTTTTATGTTTTGATTTTAAATGTTTATTATTAAAATCATGGTGGGAATTTTTGTATTGATTCTAGTTTTTTCATAGACAATTGGTAATTTAAACTAGATATATGTTCTTAGTTAAGTGGTCATATTTTTTTATTAGGCACAATAAGAGTTACAGTGAGGAATTTTTAATGGTCATGGAATTATTTAATTATTTGAAAATTTATGTTGAATTTTATCTAGGAATTTTATTCAAGAAAATTACATCTTGTTGGAATTTTGGAAATTTTATTGAGAGAGTGATTATAAAGGGGTTTTATGAAGTCTAGAATATATAATTGGATACTGAAATTCATATATAAAATAATTTTAGTGTAATATTTTTGTGTAAATGAATGAATATTTCCTTAAGTGGTTGTTTGTGACCATTAGGTACACAAAATCATATAACGAACTAAAAATTGATAAATTTTCTGAGGTACTTCTCACTAGTCTACCATCATGAGGTTGGTGGGGGTCCATCAATTACCTTTTGTTTTCATATTAATTTTTTTTAATGAAGTTGGATATATACTTTCTCTTTCCCCGTGTACATTCTTTGATTGGGGTTTTACATAAGATAATCATCTTTGTGATAGTTAGAGAAATGGAGAACTCCATCACATTGCCTCTCATTCTCCGACCCTATTTCCCCTTTAACCAATGGTGCCACATAGGGTTTAATATTCTCAAATAAATTTTGAATATCTTCTATACATATATTTTCACACATTATTCCATTCCCTTTTTGAAAAAAATTTAGAAATATGATAGGTGGCTCCCTCCGATCATGATGTAATCACTCTGTATTTTTATGTTATTATTGTTTCATTATTAAAATAATTGATTCGATGTTAATTTTATTCTATTGAGAGTTTTTTTATATTTAAAATAATTATGATGATATATTATAAGGATTTATTGATTTTGGGTTATAATTAAGGGTTATAAAAATTACATTGGGTTAGTCATTTGGTTATTTTGTTATTATGTTTATTTTTTGAGTCATTTTAATATATTTTATATTTTTCTTTTTTCTTCAAAATCTTTCGTATTAATTTCATTTTTTAGATTGGTTATAGACAACTAGTTTACTCTTATTATCTATTTCATAGTGATTGTCAGAATATTTTTATATCACTAAATAATGGTTTTAGTATTTGTTATCAACCCTTATAATTTTTCTGGTTATCTTATGATTTCAATGCTACACTATTTACTAATTATAATTAAATTAATAAATATTATTCTTCAAAGTATGAATTGTGAATTTTTATAAATATTTTATAAGAAAAATGAATTTAACATTAAATATTTATAATTTTAGATATTTTTTATTTATACATTGCCTCTTATTCCCATATATGTGGTATCTTATAAACATTTTATTATTTTTATGATCATGTTAAGGATAGTTAGTTTTTAAATAATTAGGTACAAGATCTATATGATTTCTTATATTTTTTTCTATATGTTTTGTGGGGTATGTGTGAATGATTTTGGGACACATGATTCTTTATTTTCCCATATGGTATTATTTTAAGAAATAATTCATTTTGTTTTTTTCCCATTGTTTTTTATTTTTTCTAGATATATATTTAAATGGATACATTTTTACATTATTTTAAATTTAAATTAGTTATGTATATCATTGGTTATGATTCCGTATTAACTGTCCTAAGAATTATACTTATTTTTTGAACCAGTTCACCTTGGTTGATAGAAAAAATATTCTTTTTTATATTTATTCTTGATATATCTATTATAATAACTAGATATATTTTTTATATTTTTTATATATCATGAATGAATTTTAATCCAAAAAAATACTATAAATTGTTGTTTAGAATATTTTGGTGGTGAATAGGTGATTATTGACACAATGTGTTAAAATATGGTGAATTATGATATTAATGATTAATGGTCTTTGATTAATTTTTTTGGTGGTTTTTAAAAAAATTGATAAGAATTATAACTAAGTAATTTTGTGTAAGGTTTATTTGAATCATTTTTCTTTTATAAGAGGTTTTTATAAGAGTTTAACATTATCTTTTTGTAAATTTTTAGTTTATCAATCATGTTATCGGTTTATTACTTTTTATTTACTTATATTCCTTTTGATTTATCATAGTAAAACTGGTGGATTAGTTTTCTTTTCATGTTTACTTCTGCTCTAATATATTTTAGAATTGAAAAATATAATATTGTGACTGTTGGCCCGTAAGATATTGTTGGCCACCCTATCAGGTTTTAATAATCATAAATCATGTCAAATCTTATTAATAATCTCAAATAGTATTAATCATGTATAATAATTTTTATCATGTGTATTTAAGTCTCATTATGTTTAATTGTGATTATCTATGATCACATATATGTTTAACACATTATGATAGTATTTCTGTTATAAGATAGTGCTAACCAAAATATTTCTTATGTATGAGAAGGTGACAAAAAAAGTTAATTGAGTCACTGATGACTATTTCACAAAGGACTCACTAATATTGTCATTCAAAATGTATCACTGATAGTTCAAATGAGTCACCAAAAGATCAATTGTCTCATAGATAAAAGGAATGACCTACAAAATCAAGTATCTCTATATGTAGGGACCTACCGAGGTAAGGACCTACCGATGAAAGGACTTACTGATGCAATGAATTACCGACACATATATAGGCCAACAGAATGGGACATTGATATTAAAACAAGGACTCTTTAATGGAATGAGTCGCTATTAAACTACCCACTAAAAAAAGAGTCACCTATAGAGTGTTTAAATTTCCTTTTGTTTAATATTGTTTCTAACAGTCATATTTGGGTTTTTAACACAATTGATTAATTTAAGGAATTTTGTAGAAATCTTTAACTAGGATGTTAGAAATATGTGGTATGATACCTACCTGAAACATGAAAATTATAGGGATTTATGAATATAAATGAAAGGGACTCAAGATGAAAGATATATTTAAAAAGTAGTGCATGAATGTGAAACACAACAAAAAGGATACTCGTAGGCAGAGTAGAAGAATCACACGAGAAACATATAGAAAGGAAGAAACCAAGATAAAATCTTATTTATAGCTTGATTTGAACCAAATAACTGATATCCATAAATGTTCAAACATCACTAAAGTATTCAATTAAATTGAAGGTGAACGACATCTCATCTTCCCAGTTGATAAAATATAGTGCTCAATGCCACACTTTTTTTCATGTCTGCATCCAAAAGAGGACTCCATCTTCAAATCTGATACATCAAAGAGTCCAGAGTTAAACTATATAAAACATATAGCCTTAAAAACCATATCTAATATTTACCTCTCTATTGTGTGCATTTTTATTACATTTTTGAGAAGTGTGTTCATGTTTCTGTAAAACACAAACTTTCTCCCGCACTGAACTAGAGGATACTAGATATCCTAAAACAACTATCTTTTTACAGTCGTTTATCCCATATAGAATTGTGGTAGAGGTACTATGTTACCTGGTTTTATTTTTATTCCATGTAGAACCATGGTATAAGTATTTTAACCTGGACAATATATCTACTTTTGTTCAAAACCCAATTTAGGGAATGGATCAAAACCATTACCTATATTGATTTCTTTGTGGCTGGTGATGACCAAGTAGAGAAGACTAAGTCTTACCTTGAGACTAAACCTCTTGTTTTATACCTCCTATGTATTCAAATTTTGTTTTCTATATTTTTACCTATATTTCAGAAAACTAAAATAGCCAAAATATTTCATATTGTTACAATAAATAAATAATAAATCTTATGAGAAATTAGTTAAATAACCAAAATATACTATATTCAATTATTTGATTACCTTGCCTGTTATGTTTTAAATTGGAGCGAATATTTTAAACAATCAGTTTAAGAGAAATTTTTATTGGAACTCAATTCACCCCTCTTGAATGTCACACTACGATGAATATTTGGTATAATAGATATTTATTTACCATATTTTTCAAAGATTTTCTATTGTGAAATAAATAATTTAATTCAATATCTTATTGTACACAAACCTATGAAATTTTTGAAACTTTAGCTATTTTACATGAAGGAACATCTATTGATAGATAAATGAGATTAAATACCGATACTATTAATTTTGATAATTTTTAAATTAAGACAGATGAGCCCATTTATGACATGTTTCTTAGGTTTAATGAATTTGAGAACACCACCATATCTATGGTAAGAACTGTTACAACAAAAGTAAAAAACATGAGAGTACACATATGCTTACGAGATAGATGGAGGGGGAATTCTGAATCCACTAGAGAATCCTCTAACCTCATCCATTTTCATGTAAAGGAGATTATAGGAATGTTTATGATGAATGAGGGAGAACTAAAAGTAGACATGGAAGAAGATGATTAACCAAAAGAAAATATGTTGATTTCATATCTACTACATCCAAATAGATGGACAAAGATCAATATGAATTAAAAGTTCAAGTGATTAGAAATCATCAATAGATAGTGATAAGGAGATGGAACAAATATCCATAAGACATAGTAAATTCTAAAAGGAATAAGAAATAATTCAAAAATATCAATTACAAAGTAAAGTATGATTATAAGGACCATTGAAAAAAATATTGTAAAAGAAGTGAAACATCAAATGAAATTGTCTACTGTGATTGAAAAAGAAAGAGACATCTAAAGGCTCACTATCCCAAAATAATGTATATGTTTAATTAGGACGAAAAGGACAAAAAGTAAAAAAAATAACATGATGGAAACATGGAGTGATTTTGATGAAAACTAACTGACTCAAAATCCTCTCATGATGAAAATGTTAGTAAGGAAAATATTTATTTTATGGAAAATACATATAAGGTAACACTGGACTCTCCTTTACATAATAAAAACTATTTTGGATATAAAAGTGATAATGAAAATATGAAAAAAATGATGAAATGTTTGAATATTTATGAATTATAGAGGAAACATATATTTAATTAAAAGAAAACTTCAATTCATAAAAGAAAACACATGCTTTGAATACCACTGAAAAATATGAAATTTTAGTAGAAAAGTGAAAAATTCTCAACTGCTTAAGGATGATAATGAGCTTAAATTTTCTAATGGGCAACTGAAAAAGGATTTAGAAAAAAATAATAATGGAAAAGAAATCATAGTAATAATTCTTATTGAACAATTAAACCGTAAATATAATACAGTGATATAATACTAACCAAGAAATATGAATATAGATAATATCCATTTTGTATCAAAATCTAAAAAAATATAGTTTAATTTTTTAGTTCTGGAAAAGTTTATAAAAGTTCCATCCATAAAACGTCTTCTTCTAGTTTATATTTTCTGGAACAAATAGTGTCTATTGTTCAAATACAGTACATGATATTTATAGGAAACTAATGATGCTAAAATGGGTTCACAAATAACTTATTACTAATGTTATTAGGCCCAAATTAATTTGGGTACCAAAATATCTTATTGTCTAATCTATTTTTATAGGAAATATATTTGAAAAGCTCCTATAAAATCTTATTGTACATGGATTATGGATGTTCAAGACACATGATAGGATATTAATCCTAATTCAGTAACCTAATAATGATTAATGGTGGGCATGTCACATTTGGTGACAATTATAAATTAAAAATTATTGGCCTTAGCAAAATTAGTAACTCCAAATCAGTTTTAATCTCTAAAGTAATTTTTTGTTGATGGATTAATGTAAAAACTAGTTCTCTATATTATGTGATGATGGTTTCAATTTTATATTTGATTATTATGACTTAAATTTTTTTAATTAAAAAAATTAGTGATTATTTTCTTCATTTCAATGTGAAATTTTTTATGTTATTTATTTAGAATGATTAATTTTTCAAAATGTTTCTTGTTTGAGTTCTTTTAATAGAGAGTCTTGGATTTTTCATAGGATATTTCGTCACTACAATATTCACTCACTTATAAATATTACCAGAAAAGGCTTAGTAAAGAATCTACAAAAACATGTGTTTCCAAATGACAATGTATGTAATTCTTATCAAAAGGGTAAACAACAAAAAATATGTTTCAATCCAAATAAATATGTTTCAACTTCTCAAAATCATGTTTTGGATCACATTGACATGTTTATACCAACTATATTTTCAAGTTTATATTGAAATAACCATATCTATGTTCTTGAATATGACTAATGTATATATACCAGGACCTTCTACTTGTCTTACAAAAGTGAATCTTTCTCAAATTTCACCAAGTATCCTAGGACTATAAACATAATTTTTGTCTTAGAATTAATACCTTAAGAAGTGACCATGGTCATCAGTTTTAAAACCAAGAGTTTGAATATTTATACTCAAAAAATGGATATTCTCATAACATCTCTACTTCTTGGACACCCCATTAAAAGAGATTTGTATAAATAATAAATAAAAACTTGCACGAAATTTCTAGAACCATGCTTAGGGAGTATGAGCTACCTAAATATTTTTTTGGTAGAAGTTATCAATGAAGAATTATATACAATGAATAGATTCTAGATTTGACCTATCCTTAAGAGGACTTCTTATGTGTTTTGGAACAATAGGATGGTCATGGTTAACTACATCAACATTTTTGGTTGCAATGTCTATATTCTTAACACCTAGGATAATCTTGTCAGGTTTTCCTTCAAGAGTGGTGATTGAATTTTCCTCGGCTATTCAATTCCTAGTAAAACATATAGAGTGTAAAATAATGGAACCAAATGTGTTGAATAATCGATACATGTTATGTTTGATGATACATATCCACTTGAGTCATAGGCCTCTCTATAAAATCCTAAGGACAATATGTCAAATATCTACATTAATAATAAATATTCTGACCGTGCTATTACAGAAAATGTTAAAACATCCAGTTCATAAAATTCTCTAGAATCAAGTCATGATGAACGAAAACATGTAGAAGAACCAGAAGTGATTAGAACTTATTTATCTAGACTTTTTTGAAATCTCAAGTACCATCCTTTGGATGCTATAGTTAGATATTTAGTTAAATGAACTCAAAGAAGAGTTTCTCTGAGAAATCAGGTTGAACATCATGATTTTTTTTCAATTCTCAAACCAAATAACATCAACGATACTATCAATGATGAAATTTGGGTGGTGTCTATTCAAGAATAGGTAAATTGGTTGGAAAGAAACAAACTCTGGAAACATAAAATAAACCCAAAGTCACCTTGACTATAGGTACTAAATGGGTGTTTTTTAATAAATTATAGGAATTGGTTATATAGTTAGAAACACAGATATATTAGTGGAATAAGGTTATAGACTTGATGAAGGCATTGATTATGAAGAACATTTTTCACCGGTTTCTATACTTGAATAAATTCGAATCTTTCTTTCCTATGTTGCACTCCTATATTTCAAACCTTATCAAATGGATGTTAGGAGTGAATTTTTATATTTTTATTTAATTGGGGTTGTTTGTGTTGAACAATTCCCTAGTTTTAAAAATCCTAACATTCAAAATCATGTTTTCAAAAATAATAAATCGTTATATTGTTAATTCATGCTCCAAGATCTTAGTATGAAAGGCTCAACACTTTTCTTATTTCTAAAGGTTTTAAAAAAATATTGTTTATCCTATGCTTTTTATGAAATTAATTTACAAAAAAAATTAGTAGTACAATTGTATTTAGATGATATTATTTTTGGATCCTTTAAAATTTTTTATGTGTTGATTTCCCAAAGATGATCCAGAGATAATTTTAAATGAGATTAATGGGGGAACTCAAATTCTTCCTTGGATATAAAATATTTCAAAATAAAGAAGGTATCGTGTGGAATAAAAGAAAACACACTAGGGATATTTTTAAGATATTTTCATTTGAATGAACTCAGAGTAGTGAAACTCCAATGAGTACCACATGTATGTTATTCCTTGATAAAGATGGTAAATCTATTGATCAAACTACATACAAAGTAATTTTTAAGAGTTTACTCAACTTAACTTCTAGTATACCAGATATTATGTTTCATGTGTACATGTGTAAACATTTTCAAGAAAACCCAAAAAAATATCATTTAATTTTTATCAATTTTTTTAAATACCTCAAATATACAAGGGGTGATCGAGAGGTCGGGGGCGTGGTCGTGGAAGGGTTTATTGGAATGCCCTTCAGGATGAAGAAAAGATGCTAAGTGTGCGGCTATTGAAAAAGATCAATAAGTAGTTACTTCTTTGGGGTTTTCCTTGTTTTTTGTAATCTTCTCAGCCACTATATTTTACTTATTTTAATAAGAGGCCCAACCTCTATCTTTTCCTAAAATACCCAAATGGGGTCTATTAAATCCTAGAAGAAAACCATTCGATTAGGAATGTTATTAAAATGCTGACTTTGATGGCTATAAGTTAGATATAAAAAGAACCTATGGAAATATAACATTTTGGGCTAGTATATAGTTTCATGGTGTAGTAAGAATCAAAATTTTGTTGCATTATCTACTACCAAAGATGAATACATAGCTTTTGTTAGTTTTTGAACACACATATTTAGGTAAAAACACACGTTACTAGACTATGGATATCAATTCACACACGACCCTATAGATTTTTACAACATAAGTGCTATAAATATTTCTAAGAATCATGCATCACATTATTGGGAAAAAAAGTTAATGTAAGACCTCACTTTTTGAGGGACTATTCTAAAAAAGGTGATATAACTTTATATTTCATTATAAATGAACATCAACATGTTGACATTTTCACTAATACATTGAACACTAAAAGAATGAACTACATCAGACATGAGTTAGGAATGATCAATATATAGGACCTTATGATGTTATTACTTTGATAATATTATGTGAATTATTCATATAGATACTAAAATTAAGAAGCTAACAATGTCACACTAACATTGATGCTATGTCATTCCGACACAATTGTGATGTTGACGCTAACGCCATGTCATGCTGACACCATTTGTGTTATGAAAAATTGGTCATGCCAACACCAATGACTCCATGTATTTTATTTTTTTATATTTTTAATAAAAAGACCTAGTTTTAGTTATTTTTTTAAAATTGGTTCATGATTTAACATTTTTTCTATGATATAATCCCTAAATGATATAAATTAGAAGTGATCCACTCTACTCTACCCTTACACTCACTCAGTCATTTCTCTCTCTCTACCCTGAGCTTTAACCTCCTGATCTTCAAACAAGTCTCTTGGAATAGGGCGTGTGAAGTGAGCTCTTGATGGTGGTGAGTCTTGTGCAAATAAGAAATAGAAATTGGAATCAAGATAATCATCTGGACTTGTGAATCATACTCTAGAATACCATGTAGTAACTCTTGAGAAGAAGGTTCTTATAGAATGTTTGTTTGAAAGAAATTCTCTACTACTCAGGGTGTTACAGTATCAGGGATGTCTTGAGTGGTTTTTAGACAAGGAAATTATTTTTTACTTGAATTATGTCCATGTATTTTACACGAATGTTGAGTTTTTGCTGTAAAGAAGTGAAAATTCATGGATTAGGTATATAGTCAAAATAATAGATGATATATTATTCCATAAGGAAGTGGGTTCAATGTCTTAAGATACCCCATTTGGGTGTTTTTGATGACTATTAATGTACTTATCTATCTAAGAGTGACATTTTCTGTTTTGAGACAACTCCAAAGGATATTACTAAAAATAACACGCACAGGAGGCCTGTTGCTATAGAATTATATGGGAGTGCTGAATTCTATTCAAACTTATACAACATAAAATATTTCCTAGGTAGGGGAAATTTTCATCTCTAAAGTATCAAGATGTCTATTTGATTATTCTATTGAGAAAATAGATTAAGGTAAATCTATGTAGATAAATTTTTTTGCACATAAATTAAATGATCAAGGCTTCATGAGAAAATAATTTTCTATTTTATCTAAGGTTTATCTCAGCCATGTTGAAATAGAACGTATGAGTTAGTAAAGACAATGAATTTTTTTGAGTGCAGCGGGATCTACCTCAGCAATGATATATGTAAAAGGATTAATATAAAATGTACCCCATGGAAGAAATAATGGGATGGGGTGAATATAAGATTTTTTATAAGTTCAAACCAATTGACCATCCAACTAGGCCAAAAGATATGGCTGATCCTGGTCTTGGACCAGATGAGGAAGTTGTTTACTCTTTAGATTAGGAAGAAGATCCTTCCACACCAGTCAGAGATAAAGGGTCACCTACCAATGCTAGAAGTAATACTAACATCACATAAGCGCACAATGTTTTTTATTTTGGTCATTCAAGTCTACCACTTCCTTTACACAAAGATTACCCCACCCTTGTCACTAATCGAGATGAGGAGACATAAGTTTCAGGTAGTTTAGACTATGTCAACATATCTATTATCTCTTATGATGAATCATAAGTAGAAGAAGAAAATGGGAGACAAGAAGAAGAATCTAGTAGTGATGGTAGTTGTAGTAAAGAGGATGAAAGTGATGAAAATAACGTTATAAATGGATGTAAAGAGCATGCCTTTGGATATAGTGATGATGATGAAGGAAGATTTAAAGTTAGTTAAAGTGATGGTGACCATAATAAAGATTACCAAGGTGTATATGTTAAGATGGTAGATGCTTTGGTTCAAAAAGTTATAGTAGATACTTCTATAGTTGCTGTTGAAGAAAGATGTTTTATAGAAACTCAAAGGGCAGTGGAATCTCAAGTGATCCTTACACCATTATTAGCTTATTAAATATGGAGACCTCATGTTTAGGGTGAGAAACTTGTGAGGAGAGAATATATTGATGGGAAGATTCAAGATAAGAGATATTAAGAAGAGGAGGAGACTCAAGTTAGGAAAATGAGACTTGAAACTATCACCCCATTGGATGATGCTGTAATGTATGAATATGCTTGAAATCATAGATAAGTAGCACATGGTTTGGACTATGAGGACTCAGATGAAGAAATGTTTTTACTTATTTCCAAAGAATCAGTTTTTTAATCCCTTTCTAGTGACAATATCAATTAAGATTATTTGAAACGATTTAAGCTGGAAATTTGTTTAGCTGTGAGAGTATTAGTTTAATTTTTGATAATCCATGAGGTTCAACAATCTATAATGGAAAAAACTCATCTATAAAATGAATTAAACCCTCTTAAGTATTCAATTGAAGAGATTATGAAGTATTTTGAAGCTACTCTAGTTCTAGTTTAGACCCTTAGTGTGCATGAGGACGATACAACTAGAATTCTGTGAAAAGGATACAGATGAGATTCAACCAAATAAAATCACAAGAGGTGAAACAATTTTTGAAAACTCCATTAAGGTGAGAAAAGAAATGATTGGAAAAATATCATCCATAAATAATCTAGCCACTGAGTATATAGGCTGTCTAGAGACTGTTCTTAATGATTTGAAGATGCACAATTTATCTCTTTCAGTTTCCTCTACCTCTGGTCAGAAATATCAGGACATGGACATTTTGTTAGTTAGAATATTGTTAAGGAAGATCTTCAAGATCTATATGGTAATTCTAGATTCGAAAACCATGCAAAAATTGATAATAATAGTGACCTTGTTCATGATATGGCCAAGCTCTATTTCAAGACTACGGAGGCTACTAAAGATCATATCAGAGAGAAGGTGGATTATTATTTCATGAATATTATTACCAAGCATCAAGTGACAAGTATTTTTAAATATTAGACAGAGAATTTTAATTTTCCTCTAGTGACCATGGACTTCAAATATCAAGTACAAAAATTGAAGGGCTTCACCCCAATTAATGATATGTTCATGGAGAATTAAAATGATTTTGAGAAAGCTATAAAATATTTTGGTGAAATCATTAAGGATTTCATCAAAAAGTTTAAGGCATACCGCCCTTTATAGATTGAAGAAATTGGGTTGTTGATACACCTATTAGACTTACTGTATCAGTGCCCCACCTTAGATGAAAATTACTCAGGCTTTCAGTCAGATCAGACGAGTGATCACAAAGTTGTTCCAATTTTCGGTGTTGTCAAAACACAAACCCATCCTTGAACCTAATGTTCCTAAAGAAGTCTTTCTACCTCATCTGAAGATTTCTTCAGACCTGCCTACCTCTCAGGCTCCACGTACTTGGCCTTTTATTGTCCCTGCTGATAAAGGGAAGGATAGACTTTATCATAAGGGGTAGTGTTGATGATTTTTGATAGGTATTATGTATTATATTTTTTTCTTCCACTGACTACTATAATACATTATACTTTAGTGTTTAATGGAATTCATTTATCTTACATTTAATCTATTTTTGTTATATCAATTATTCTCTGATATATCTTATTCCTTTGATACTGGTTTCCCTATTTATTATTCCCTTGATTCCATTTCATTATTCCTAATATCATTTTATATCCTTTAACTTTTTGATAATAAAAGGGGGAGAAGAGTTTCACATTGTCCTTATTTATTTTAACTTTGATACCTCTCATAGGTATTTTATTTTATGTACATATGAGTATATATGGAGTAAAAATGCATTAGTATTTGATACCATTATTTTTTCCCCTTTTGATACCATTAATATTTATTTTACACTTGAAACTTATCTATATTTTGAGAAAATTCATCCGTAATGGGATATGATAAGTCGAATGATTATATTACACATCATGTGACAATGCTATATAATTCTATTATTTGTGATCATTAAAAGGGGGAAAATGTTGTCCCATGAGAGATTGTTTCTCAACCTCTCTTGTATTAATAATCACAAATCATATAAAATATTATTAATCATGTCAAATCATAGTAATCATGTTAAATATTATTAATTATTTCTATTCATTTCAATAATGTGTATTTAGGTCTCAATCTGTGTAATTATGATTATCTATAATGACTTATAAATTTAACACATTATGACAATATTGTTATTATAAGATATTTCAAATAAAAATATTTCCTAAGTATGAGAATATAACACTGTGAGAAAATTGAGTCACCGATGTAGAAAACACAAAAAACTCATTAATACCATTAGATAGAATGTCTCACCGATTGTTCAAATAAGTTACCAAGAGTTCAATTATCTGACTGATATAAGGACTGACCTACCTACATAAGGACCTAAAAACATAAGGACCTACCAATATAAGGACATACTGATGCAAGGAAAACCCAATGAAAGGAGTTATAGACCAAAAGATAAACCGGAAGAATGAGACATTGATACAAATAGAAGGACTCACCGATGGAATGCATCACTGATTCATTACTCACACATGAAGGATTCATCGATAGGCTGTTAAATTTTCCATTCATTTAATATTGTTTTTAATAGTCATATTTTGAGTGTTTTAACATGACTGATTAATTTAATGCTATTTTCATAAATCATTAATGATGATGTCAGAAATATGAGTTACATCACCTTCCTTAAACATTCACATTGTTAGGATGAAATCTTATAAAATAATGGGAATCAAGATAAAAGGTATATATATAAAGTATCAGATGAAATTGATACACAACAAGAAGGATACTCGTAGAAACAGTAGTATAACCAAATGAGAAACATAAAGAAATGAATAACACATGAAGAATACTTCATTCATGATTTCTATGAACCACAGAAGTGTTGCCTATCCATATTCCATCATCTCTACAACATTCAACTAAACTAAAGGAGGTGAAAATCTCATCATCATTAAAGAAAGGACACAATGATCCATGACACTTTGTTTATAGTATATTCCTCAAGAAGAGGACTCTTTCTTAACCCATTATACATTAAAGAGTATATAGTTGAAGTGCGTAACATAGATATCCTTATACACCCTATCAAATATTTATTTCTCTATTGTGTGTCTTTGTATTGCATTTTCGAGACGTATGTGCATCTACCTGTAAAACATGCACTGTCTCTTGTACTGAACATGGGGATTCTAGATATACTCAATAAACTATATTTTACACATGATTATCCCACGTATAACTATGGTAGAGGTCATGATTGTCCTGGTTGTGTTTTGTTCCCATGTTGAACTGTGGCAGAGGACTCGTGGCCTAGAATGTCTGTGTACTGTTGTGTAAGCCCCCATCTAGGGTGTGGATCGAAACCTTTATCTTTATAGATTTCATTGTGGTAGGTTATAACCAAGTGGATATGACTATGTCTCAGTTTGATATTGAACCTCTTTTTTTATATCCATATCACTCTAAAATTTATTTTCCTCTATTTTTACCTGTATTTAGATAACTAAATTTCACTTTGATAGTTAGTAATGGCTTGTTTTTATAACTGTTTTGTATACATATATTAGTTTCAAAAGTTGAATCAATATATAATATTTTTAAAAATAATAAATAATAAATATTTTGATATATTAGTAGAATAGTCATACTATTATAAATTTACTACTTTGATTAACTGACATGTTATGTTTTAAATTGGGAGAACCTTTTAAATAATATTTTTAATAGAAATTTATATAAAAACTCAATCCACCACCTCTTGAGTGTCCGAATTTGACCAAAAATGACTTATTAAATGTAATTATTATTTTTTTAGTTTAATATCACTATATCATTTTTTAATTTTACATTATTTATATACTATTATTTTAGTTATGGTGTTTCATGTACCAACTATGTACCGATATGGTTTCTATAATAAAATGGGTTCATGTGAGTCTTCTTGTGGTGGGTGTTATTTCCCAAGACCATTAATTTTTTAAAAGTGTTATGTGGGATTGGTGATATGAATTTATGAAATTTTATTGACCCAGTTTTTAATATTGTCTTTAGAAAAAACTAAATCATTATGAGGCCTTAAGAAACATCCCCAAAATCTCAATGGATGGAAATAAATGACAACGGGTTTTTGTATAAGTGGGGGATTATTTACCCTTAAAGAATAAACTCACTAACCAACAATAATAACAAACCAAAAACCATATGATTCATGAAATTTGAAAGGAAAATCACCAACGTGTTTTATAACCAAAACCAAATCAAACATACCACAATAGAAGAAAAACTACTATCAATAAAAACAGCGTAAGAGAACAGAAGAGAAATCCAATATGACAACAAGACCCCATTTTCCACAAGATCCATGCTCTGACATAACCAAACATCCCAATTATATCATGATGGTTCTATAGATGCGTGGCACATTACCTTTTCTCATGTCCTGAATGATAGCATCTAAAAAGGATCAAAAGTGACAAAACAAAGGTGAATATAAAACCTAGTAGGATTTCCCAAATGAATTCCATAATCACACCACTAGAATATAATGGTTAGAATAATTTATATAAAATAGTTTATATAAAACAATTTCCAAAAAAATTTATAACTAAATATAAAAAAATATCAAAACCATTTAAAACCAAATATAAATAAGTGATAGTTAAACTAGCATTCCAGCAAATCACATTTCCAGAAGAACAACCAAAGTGGGATTTATTATTTTTTCTCTATATAATTTTTCCATAAACATTACATTCCCTTTCACCACACACCCAACCATGCATGAAAACATAAACTCCCTATACTAGAGAGTGTTGAGTTATCCTTCTACTTGGCCTTCACTTATTGTACCAATTTGATGTGGTTACTTCATGACAATATCCATCCTAATATTTTCATGGGGGTACTTTATGCCCTTATCCATCCAAATGTATATGGTCAGACACTGCAACCCATTCCAAACCCATGCCAAATCAATGCGTGTTCTTCAAATTTGATAAACCCATTCTTTTTTTGAAAATCATAAAGCATGCTAATTCCAACAAAACATTTCATTTCAATAAAAAATTATTTTTATGGAATTTTTTTCATCAAACCCATGTGAAAAAATTCCAGGAAATCCTCATTTTAAAATATACATTTTAAAACCAAGAAGAAAATCACATATTCAAGAACACCTAATTTTCCAGATTTCCACAATTTACCAAACCGTCAATAAACAAGGTCTCCATGAATTGATAGATAGAAAATTCAAAATAAATAAAAAATATATATTCAATTTAATGTCATTCAATCAGTTCTATAAATATGAGTCAAGAGTGAATCCACATACCTCGACTGCTTTAGTGAAAACTGAAAACGAATGAAGAACGCTCTTGAAACCTAGTCGATTGTCCATGAAACTACCTTATATATCTTCTCTTGACATGACCAGGACTAGATATCAACTTATTTGGGATCCAAAACCTTAACTCTACCTATAAAGGTTTTATATAAGATAATATAAGAGGATAAGGGAATTATATTTATGTAGATTTATGAAAACATGTCAAGAATGAAGAAGAATGGTGACATACCTCAAGAATCAGTCTTCAAAATGAAAAAGGAATGATCTGGATTGATCCCAATACTCTAGGGAGAGGTTATCCAACAATAAATGGAGAAAAATATCTAATTAGGATGGAATATAATGAAAATATAATCCAATATAGTAAAAAACATGTGAGATCCACTTTTTTAAGAGCTCACTTTAACAACAGACACGACTAGTTCACATGGTTTGAAAAACCATGCACGAAATGTGTTTGTAGCTATAATCTAGATAGAACCATAACATAACCTACTCTCATGGAATCCCTAACCATGTTCACACTTTGCCGAAGCTACTGTCTAATATCTTCCAAACTGCATGGTTTCTTCTATGATTTCTGTATGGTTTAGACAAACTATGTATAGTCATTACACCACATCTTTACCCCCAAAACACCATTAATATTCCAAAAACTCGCCCATCCATCAACCTAATACTTTATATGAATTAAAATATAAAATAAAGGGATTCATATAAGAAACCGGGGGTACTAATGAAATTATCAACATTTAAGGTGTTATTTTAGAGGTTCATTTCTTGGTTTCTTGGCTTTGGTTGATCACTTTGGTAAAGTAGATATAGTTTTAAATTATTAATATTTTTATGGGATGAGTCTAGTGGTTTATTTGGAAAATTAAATTTTTTTGGAATGTATTATTTTATAATTTAATGTCATTTATCTATAAAATGATTAATATTAAGCTAATCATTATTAATATAACTTGATTAAGAGACTATTCTTATTTTTTGGGTATAAATTTTGAAGCTATATGATTATTTATAAATATAATATTAATATATATAATGTCATAAAACAATTATTCATTACTTGATAAAGAAGATATGGTGATCTAAAATAATTATTGATATCCTAGATCTACATGGGGTATCATAATATACTAAAGGGATTAAATAATCATTGATTAAATGTACCATTATATATTAAAGTTAGGTCAGTTGTTTATTTTTATGATATCCCCATGGTAGGTGTGGTTGATCTATTAGATATTGTTATATTTTTCTAATTTTCATAACCTTTTTATTCCAGTATTCAAGCAGTTGATAATGTTTTAAATTCATTATGTTATTATTGCTATTAGTTATTATAATGTTATTATATACACAAAACTATTATTTGTCAACAAGGTGAAGAACATGGAATTAGAGATAATTGGTTGGGAATGAGAACACCAAAAAACACACAAGAATGTGTACAATGGATATAAAGTATATTAATATAGGTTTATAAGTTTTGATATTGGTGATAGGGAATAGAATACCCAGATTCCTTTCTCTATTCTAATAATGGTTGAGGTATTAACATAGTGGGAAGTATATTATTTTTTGTAATTTTTTTATAGGTTTATTTTTATCCCAAGATAGGTAAGATCTCTGATTCATTTCATACAAAGAATGGTTTAAGAATGATTTTTATTCTCCTACTGGAATGTGAGGTATCAAATTTTATTAAGTTATATAAGTTCATGTGATACATTACATGATATATTTTTTTATCTATTTTTATTAATATATATATATAATAATAATTTTCACTTTCCTATAAATACTTAATCACTATGTAAATAATGATATTTGGTGGTTCATACTATGTAGTTATACTTAGAACCCACATGTACACTTTCATGGTTATGAAACTTCACTATTGTAATTTAAAATTAAAATTGGTATGTATACTATTCTCTATATGATTTACAAATTTTTTAGAAAAATAAATAACTTTAGGTGGTTTGGTATCCATTGTTTGTGGGATCATAGGAGGCCAATATTTGTAGGATAATTCATTTATCAGGTATCTAGGTTTACTTATTTTTTATTTTTGTCGGGTTATTGAATTTATTTTAGTATATGTATTTTATATGTATGAAATATTTTGTAATATTTATATATTCTTACATATAATGATAAATATATTTTTCTATTCAATAATATAATTTACCCCTAAAGAAAACGATAATATATTTATAAATTCTAGATGTATATACAAGTAACACTATTTTTTTAAGGAATATCAAGACATATTTTTTAGAATATGTTAAATAACTTTATAATAAAAAAGTAAGAACTTTTGTAATAGTCTTCAACTCCTAATGATCATAAAACTCACTTGAATAAGTTGATGTTTCGTTTGGTTTAAGGAAAAATCATGGCCGGGTCTTCAAAAGTGGTATCATAAGGGGTTTTGGGTTTTGTGGGGTTTTGTTATCTAATATATATTATTGTTGGGGCTTGTGAAGTAACTCCTATGTAGAATGATCAATATATTTCTTGAGGAAAAATATGTTATCATGGAATATCAGGTATTATAGAGGCACTATATTTTAGGGAGTAAATTTTTTCTAAATATATTTATTATACTCTGGAGAGAATTTAATTTTTATATAAGACTAAATAGGGATACTAAATTTTATTTTTTTTCATGATATATTTTTATATAGTCACATTAAAATATTTTAATTATATATTGTGTGATTATTATATGTGAATAACATCAATTAATTATTAGTATCTAATATTTTATTAAATTTCAATAAATATACATTGTCTATGGAAATTTATCTTGTCATGTTTATATATATTAATAATTATATTGATGATTTTTCACATCCATGAAGGATACATAATATTTTATTTTAAAGATTTATGTTTATGTAGTTTGAGAAATTCTTTTGTAGTTGAAAGGTAATGAAATTGATATTGATTATGTACTTTTTTAAATAGAATGTAGTTTTAAAATATTTTTTCGTGGAAGCTAATAAATATATTAATTTAAATTTTGTTACATTTTTTAAAAGATATATTTATAAATATGATGATTTTTTAAATTAGGGTTATTTTAAAATGAAATTTCAATATGTCATTGAAATATATCATAAATTATAATATAACTATTTATATTAATTATCTATATTTAGTTGTTCAAAATCGTATTGTAAGAAATTAATTTTGAAACCCTGTGATATTATTCTGCTGGAGTGCATTGTGAGGATAATAATAATTCAATATTATATTTTTTTTAGATGATACATTTCACATCCCAAGATGGATATCCCGTCCATCTATGATCCGAACCGAAATGTGGACAGACGTGAACGGTGTTCTCGATCGCTATGGGCTGGGAACTATCACCTAGAAATCAGAAACAACCATAGGGAATGGTTTATCCTAGACCAAGGAAGATATAAAAGAATATATATAAATAATAAAAAGATTCAATGAATGTATAACTTGAAAAATATTTTCCATAACAGAACAAAAATAGTAGAAGTGATACAACCCAATGAAGTAAGGGAAAACGCCAATGTACGTGTTCAAGAAGAATAGAAAACTACAAAACAAAGACTACTCATGGTGATATTGTGGCTAACATATCACTATCTTAGAACCAACCACCTGTACCTAGAAGACATAAACCATACCATGTCACCATGGTGAATTAATATTTCCTACATCAAAGGACATAACTAGGTCTACATATAACTAAAGGGGAATTCAGGGTTTTAGATTAAAAAGATTAGTATGATCCCTCTTTTTAATTACATATAAAGTCTCTATAAATAAATATAAATAAATTTTTTTTAATAAAAACATAATATGATAAATAATTAAGTAGTTTAAATAAGAATAATGGTCCATATTTTCCCTTTTTGACAATTTCATAACAGTCCAGAGAAAATAGTTTCAATGAATAATTTCAAAATAATTTATCAAATTCTAGAAGGTATTTCAAAGCAAGAATAATACAAAAACAAATAAAAGGTAAACAATCCATGTAACACAACATGATAGGTTTTCATACTACTCATACCATAATAATTGAAAAGTGCATAATTATTTCCTTAGAACAAATTCCTAATAAGTATATGAAAAAACTATGAGTGAACCCCCCCAATGATGTCAATATAATGTGCCAATAAAATAATGCCTTGAGAGTATAGGAACCCCCCTCGAGTGACCACCTGGAGAGTAAAATGGATTATGAGACTAGGATACAACTCCCACCTAAGTACAAAAGGATTATAATGTGATACGTTTCCAAAATCATTCGAAATAGGTTTTTCAATATCAATATCAAAAATCCGTTATGTTTTATCATATCTACTTCAAAAACCCATTTGACAATGCTTTGAAGTCTTTAATATTATTTTAACAAAACAAATCAAAAATCCAAATTTTATTTAAAATATACTCACAAACACAATTAAATCATTCAAATTTATTTATAAAATAATTTTCGATGCATGATAAACAATTTTTCATTCTTGAAATGAAAGAATCAGAAACACCTACCTAAAACACAGGATGGACAAGACCACAATGGGATTCACATATACTATAAGGAAAGAAAATATAATAATAGTGGACCTTGATTCCATTTTCACATAATAAAATCATATTTCATAAACAATAAAAATGGAAAGAAGGTAGATGAAAACATACATCAAAGAAAACATACTTGTCGCACAATAAATAATAAAAGAGGAGCCCATACAAAATGATCACAAAACAGATCTATATGTTATCAAACAAGAATCATATTACATACAAAAAATTTAATAGAAACATCCAAACAATTATTCTATAACCAAGAGAACGAAATAAAATAATTATCACGCGTACTTTAAGGGAGAAGACCAAACTTGATGGAGACCAATCATAATAAATGAAGTGATATAAAGGGGATTGAACACCCAAATGCACCTAGAATGAACCTAAGGCTTGGTAGAGACATTTGAATAATGAATAGGGAGTGATTTACATTAGAGGTCAATAAAACCCACTAGGAATGTGTGATTTACATCATAAATCCATGATTTATGATGTGAATCTCACCTGTATTTACATATTCAATGAAAACCATATATCTTGATAATTTATCCCAATCGACACATTTATGATGTAAAAGGTTCTTGATGGCATGGAATGTTTTTATTTAGAAAATATATTTTTAGGAATTTTTCCAAGAAACATACATTCACTATAAATTAGATATTTATGTTGTAAATACTACCGACATGATTCTACCAATGTAGGTTCTATAAAAGATCCCAAAATGATATCTATTCCCCCCGAACATTTTGAAAGAACACGTCAATGTTTATAAAATTTGTTCGTTGTTATCCAGGATGTTACAAAAAATATTTTTTTTTGTTTTAGGTATTATAATTTTTCATGTTTTGTGCAGTGTCTTTTCTTTTGGAGGTAGGAATTATAATCATATTAAGATTTTAGGGGGAATAAATTTTTTGTAGTTATGTTGATTTTAAATATGGGAACATGATTCTTGGTGAGTGTTTATTTTTTCTTTTTGATTTTGAGAATATCTAAAGTAGGGTGTGTGTATTGATTTATGGCCTTATTGTATTAATTAAAAAGTGAATTTAAATTAAAATTTTTAATTTAGGTGGTGAAATTTGGGTTTTCCTTTAATATTTGAAATTTGATTGAAAGAGTTATTTTTTTTGTCTTAGTCACAATAAAACTATATTGAGATACAAAATTTTTGTTTAAAAATTCAATTAGTTAAATTATTTGTGTTGATATGAAAATAAATTTATCCAATGTGGATATAGGTGTATGGGGATTACTAAGAATCATATAACTCAGTACCCAATGATAAATCTAGTGGGACAGTTCTAACTAGAATACCACTAGGTGGACGATGGGGATCTATCTGGAACACGAGTTGTCCTAGTTTTATATTTTTAGTTGGGTGTTATATTCATTTTATTTTTACTTTTTAGTACACCAATGGTTTTTTACCTTTGAAAAATAATCATTAGTCCATCCAATGAAAGAGGAAATATCTCCCAAACTCACTTTTCCACTATTAATCATATCCATTCAGTCTATGGTGTCCTAGAGGGTTGAATCATTCCAAATCTATATGGAATATCTTTCTCCATTTCATTCATACTTATTAAATTATTATTTTTAACTACATCATTATTGGAATGAGGTATTTTGACAAGTGATTCCATAAGATAATAGTGGATTCACTCATGATTTATTAAGATTTTATGTTTCATTATTAGATGTCACTGGGAGAAAATTGATTTCATATAACTAAATACTTTTTTGACAGTAGAGAATAGATTGATGAATTATGAAAGCTATTTATTTATTTTAGTTCAGAATTAATTGTTATATTGATTATATAATATCTTAAATTTGGCTATTTTGATATTAAGAGTGCATTTTGAGTAATTTAAATAAATTGCAACATTGTATTTATTGTTCATAAGTTATGGAGTTTATTTAAGATAACCAGATTGAGGTAGGTATGTATTATTTTTTATGTACATTAACGTTTTAAATGTTTTTTTGGATGAAATTAGCAGAATTTTTGTAACTTTAGGTCTTATAAAGATTACAAAAAGATCACTGGGACAATGAATAATTAAAAACATAGACAACACAAGGGGTTGAAGGGGTAAAACACTCAACATGTTTACTAAATAGTTCTCTAGGAAAATGTAGTAGGACCATGTATGTACATGTTTTTGAATGAATTATGATTTATATTATTGTCTAAGTTATTGTTTTCAGGCATGTATCCCATCAATAAAAATTTTTTAATTTCATTTTGAGAATGATTTAAAATTATGCACTTAAATCATTACCCTCTCACTCATATCTTTAAACCCATAGTGTAATTTTTTGTTATTCATATTCCCCCAAATCTAATCTCATTTGATTTATAGAGTATTGAATTTGTAGATATAATTAAAGTCCCCATGCATCCTCCCTTATACATTTTTCTTTATTTATCATGTTTTAAACCCTAAATGGGAATATATTTATTGATTTTGTGTGTAAATGGTTTGATTAATTTTTTTAATTTTTTATTCTAGATGTTTTCAAACCATTAGTGTATATTGGTATTTATTTTTTATTTTTTTGGTTTTCACCATGGTTTAGGAAGTTTGTTTCTCAATGGATAATGTGTATAGATATCCTTTTCCATTTTTATTTCATTCTTTTAATAGATTTCATATGATAAAAATATTTTTTTGTTAGTAGGGGATTCTATTATGATGAAATACGTTTTTGCTGTGAATTATTTTTGGTAGAAATGAATATTTTATTATCACAGATCATGGGTGTTTTCTATAAAGATACATTTAAAGTATTTAATGTATTATGATAATATTAGTGGAATTATGTTTTATATGTTGGGTAATACTTTGTGTTTTTTATAAATAGTTTATAATGTACTAGTGATTACTTTATTTGTTGAGGGAGTATGAAATGGTCATTTTATGCTCCCACTTGGTTTTGGGAGCTTATCAGTAATGGTAGTGTTAGGTGGTGTAATATTCCCCTTGGGTGTGGGGACCTTAGTGGTAATTACAATGAAATCCCAAAAACAACTAACCATTAATATTTTAGCAGGACCGGTTAGTCACATGGCCTAAGGCGCACCTCCATATAAACAAGAGGCTACCAACTAGTAGTAAGGGTGTTAAGAGGTGTTACTGGGGAGACTATACCCTCCTAGTAAGTGTAACTCAGCAGTATCACATATAATTAGTAGCTGAAGAATTTGTATGAAGTAATAATTGAATGAATGAGAAATCGAATAATAATTATAATAGTCTAAATAGTAAAAGATCGATAACACCATTACAAAATAGATTCAAGCATGTACTGATCATAATAAAAAACTAAACCAATAGAAATACAACATGTTACAATCTATAGTAAAATTATTGATAAAAGAAATGAAATAGAATAAAAGTAAATCCCCAACGGAAATATCCACGAGTATCCCAAAATACAACTCAGTCATTTGCTTCTAACTAAATCATACACGTTAAACATCACTAGAAATCAACCATGGTCCTATGTGTATAACATCTACATGATTACCCTAGGGAAATGGTTGTGCAAAAAGGGTGTGAGATAAAAATCCTAGTAGGTTGACACACATGGTGCATATGAATAACCCCATTCCTTGAAATATAATTTAATAATTGTGCAGGTAATATTAGCAAATAAACAAACATGATAAATAAAAAAACTCACTCAAGTTCTTCAGGGACACCTAGTAGCAATACCTACTTCAACTCATTTTCGGAAAAAATATGTCTGAAAAAGAACTATATATAGTCATAATTATATATATATATATATATTCATATTATTTATATATTTCATCCACCTATATGAACCAAGTTTGTGATGATTCCTAATGGACATATAACTGCAATACTATTTACTGACTGGATAGGGGAATAACTAAGACATCCATGACTAGTCCAAACAAGCCTAAAATATCATGAAATTGGGACCATGCCCTACATTCCAATATTTTGAGTGATGTCATGAAATTACACATGGTAAAATGAGTGAGCCTCAATTTAAACACTCTATCATGGTACGTGGTGCCTCAACCGCATGCCAATATAGAATCACTACTGTAAGACATCATGCTCAACACCCAATATAAGGGAGAGAGATACACCATGATCAGCAGAACCCTTACCATCATTTAAAAGTTACTGTATAAGGAATAATCATATTTTTCATAAAAATCTATGAGTAAATACCTCACATTATTTAGTTTTTTCAAGCCCATATAATGAAATATCCATATTTATAGTATAATCTATGAGGAAACCCCTATCATGCTTTTCATTTGAGTAACCCATTATATTCGATGGAATTATATTTAAAATATATAAAATTAATCATGAAATAAAAATCATATCCTGGCCACCATTTATAAATAATTTCCTTTTAAACATTCGATTCATTTCCAATTTACTTTAATCCATTTAATTAATGACAATCCATTTAATTAAAATAACAAGGAAATCCAATTTGACGCTTAAGAGAGGAACTTATGAGTTTTCATGGTATGATGGGAAATTACCTACATGGGTAGTCCCATTTCCATGAAATTAGAAAATTTCCTAGGTACTTGGTTCAAATTAAATATTTATCAAAAGAGGGAAATTCCATTTCATAACATCAATTAAGGACATCTCTCAAACATTAAATATACTAAACCTTGGTATCAGAGAATAAAATAAGAATAAAATACAGAAGGAAAAGAATATATTAATCATCTATTCAATACCTTTTAGTTTAATAGATAGTGCACCTCATCAAAGGAGTTTTAATACAAAATCATGAAAATGTTCTTTAAATAATTCATTTAGCACAATTACGAATTTCATTTACGAACCACAACTCAGTTTACTAAATTAATCATTTTTTAAATAAACTATATTACAAGGAAATTAAATTACAAATAATAATATGACACTTATGAGGTTAAATTAACAATCAAAAAAATCCTACAAATGGAAACTTCCTTTATAAACCACACTGAATACTTAGACGGTGTTCTTAGAATTTAATTAATTTAATTAAAAAGGAAAATTCTCTGATTGGCACACATAAGGGGTTTCCATAGTTGAGGGAATAGTCCTCTAACGTACTAATCAAGGTACTAGAACATATGTCATTGTGATAGGTTCTATTTGATATAAAGGACCCAATTATTAATTAATAAATGGAAAAGGATGGTGTGTGGAACAATGTAGTTATTTATAAATGATATAGAAATTTATGGAAAGGTTTTATTCCACAAACTATGTAATTGAGACATGTTAGTCTTCCAATATCGAGTGTGAATACAAATTTTTTTGGAAGTAATGAAAAAAATAGAGACTTTCCCTAAAATATGGAAAATAAACTAACACCAAAATAGAATAGCTGAGAGGAGACTAAATGATTAATGATTAAAAAGGACTCTAGAGCTTACCCATGTAGATCTAGAGGGACCAACAATGAAAAATTATGATAATTAATAGATGAGATCTCTTCATACCATGAATTTTCATGGAGGAGAACCCATATGCATCTGGTGGAGGTATCATGTGGGTTAGGGAAAAATATAAATAAAGGAAAAATAAATGACATCTCTTTATGTGAATTTTGTTAATTTAATCCCAAAAACCATGTTTCATGGCTTGGCTTCATGGTTTAACCAAACCATGCACCAACCATGTGGAACCCCTTACTTAAGGAACCTCCTCACATGGTTTTACATCCAAGACTACCCTAACTATGAATAAATCTTATAATGAATAGTTATTAGGTACTACCCATTTTGGGAAAATAACTTTTGGGTTAGGTGCACAGTTTGGGTAAATAGTGTGCAGTCTTTGGAAGACATTTCACCTCCTTTGTTGTAGCTTCATGGTTAGTTAATCAAGTCTGCATGCTTTTAAACAAACCATGAACCACTATCAGACCCTCATAAACCTTTATTTCTATGGTCTTGAGGTCCCAAAGACCAATGAGATACCCATGATGCATATTAGGTTTTTACATAAGTCTAAAAATTACACATTAATGTATTAAAAATGTCAAATTTACATTCCATATATTTTTTTAAAATATGGAGCATTTTGAAAATGAAACAGCTCAAATTCCTTGGGGTTTTCTTCCATTCAAAAAGAATGGGGCATTACAATATCCCCACATTAAAAAGGATCAACCTTGAGAAGACTTTAGGAACATCACAAACATCACCCGACCTTCATGGGTCGTGAAATCTTGTTCATACTATCAAGTTATGTTTCCAAATGCCCAATGCACCTATGATCATTCATTTAGAAAACATAACTTAAGAAATAAAAACACAATCCAACAATATTTTTTTAATTAAAATGCCTAAATTTTTCTTATCTAATGATTTTTATCTTGATAAATGATCACAACATCATCTGTTCGTGGTTTTAGCCATGTTTCTTCTAACCATAGGCCTTAACATCTAAAAGGTTCAAATTCCAGGCCACATTACCTCTACCCATGAAATTTTCTTACAATGAATTCCTCTAAGAGGTATAATGACTCCCTTAAAAGATTTATTTCACTAGAAAATCCCAACTACATCCAAGGTCATAATAATGGCATCGTCAAGAGAAATGGTCAAATCCCAATAAACCTAACAAAAACTAGTTGTGCTATATTTCTTTCAAGAAAACAACCAAAATTCACACCACACAAACCTTGAACTAGGGACATGTTTAAAACAATTTCCTTCTGACCATACACAAGTAAAAAAGGATTAAAAAATATCAGGACACCAATAACTGACCATTATCAAAACACTCTACTTGAATATTCTGGGTATTATAAACTGAACCACTATGGTTTCTTCCCAAGAATATTTCCTTTACCTTAAAGAAATTATATGAAGATTGATTCTCGACTTCCAGTGGCATTCTTTCGTCAAAACATCACCTAAAAATTTAATATATCATGCATATGAATGAACATGGGTGTTACCAAAATCCATCCTAATAGACTCATTGCACTTAAAAAACATTCGATCCTAAAATTTTATAAGCTTGTATTAATTGAACTAGAGTAGAAGGAACTAACCATTAGTAGACCACACTCTATGTTTTTAAGAATGACATTGGATACAAATCCAAGATTCCCACATAAGATCATTTACTATGACCATAAAAGAATCCTTATGGCTATCATGTTTGGTAAATATGGATACTATATAGGATTCTATATAAAGAATTTCTACTTGGGAACCCAAGTGTCACAATAGACTATATAGGACTCAAAGTGAACCACTTATATAGCATGCAGCTCTGCGAAAACCACCCAAACAATCCAAAAAACATTTAAAAATTGATCACCACATAAGACAAATGCTCCAATGATGTATCAAGAATGAATTCCATATTGGGAACATGATTATCACTAAGCTTGAGTACACTAACAGGAGACATATGATTAATAATAAGATCGGTCAAACCACTACTATTCGACATACGCTAAAAGAATCACAAATTTATGTACTGATATACCATCATAGACAGAACCATGATTCCATCACCATGTGAGATATTTTGTTATTTTGTATATATAATCACTAATGCACACCCAAAACCAATGGGTTTCTCACAAAGGATGACTACAGAACGAAGCACAAAAACATCGTCCTTCCAATAAGGCACCGATATTGAAAAAAATCTCTACCCTAAATGGAATTCAAGAAAATTTGGACATTTTGAAATGTTCATATTTTGGTGTGTTAACTATACATGGAAGAACCCACTTTACTAGAAATTACTATACCCTTCCCACGTTAGGAGTGTCATAGTCGGTGAAACAATATATATACCATCAACTCCTAAGCACACTAGATCATACTCAACATAAATAAAAACATAAGTGATTTGGTATGAAAACTGAACCAAACTTATTGAAGTGTCAAAATACATGAGTCTGATGAAATTAATCCCGTGGAATGGGATAAACATGATTTTTTAATTCCCAGGTCACCATACTACGATAAAACCCAAGACCACACTCCACAAAAAAAATCTTAATAGATCTACCAAACTCAATTGGATCTTTATATCATTTAAAAACATTAAACATACCACATATGGGAATGACTACTACCCAGAGGTTTCATAAGAAAATGAATCATTAATGATACCATCATTAGGCTATCCACCCTATGAAATAATTGGATGCCCCATGTAGATAAATTGCTCAAATTTGTTTTATCGTGTGCCACTAGAAAATAGACCAACAACCTCATGAGTCACCCAAAGAAAAAGAAACGTGGTCCCTAGACATATGAAGCGGGCGAGCATTCCCTAGGAATGTATAACCCTCGGAGACCAAGAATTCCATAGCATTCATGACTAAAAATATCTAGGAAAAATCATGACCACCTGTCCAAACAAGGGTGTTGTTAGGAATCTAAATATCCTACAAGGGATAACAACACCCAAAAAGTTCCAAAAGACAAAAATTAACCAATTGAAAAAGGATTTTATTCTATATGGTGGATAGCTACCATGGAATATCCCCTTATAAAAGAAAAAAATATTGACCCTATCACGCAGTCACACAAATAGATTTCACTGGGCCCTATTCTTATCATTTAATCCATTGCAATCAAGAAACGTTCCTATTGGAAATACTCACATTTCATTTCTGAGGCTACTTAAAGAAAAACCAAAAATGATCTTATACAGGGGTCTAAAAAGGATTCTATATAGGTCTCCATTTTCATGTATTTATATTGATTCATATTTAATCTATAAGCATTTAAAATATTTAAAACAAAACCACAAGTCATACTAGAATGTGTCTTAGAACTTCCATCTTAAACAAGAAAATTTATTGAAATCCCATTCTAAATTTGAGAATTTATCAATAAAATCCCTTTTATCAGATGAGTAAATATACAAGGGTCCCTCATAGGATACCTGGGTTCATTAGAATGCAACCCAATAGCAGTTTATTAATTGTAGAAGTAGTGAACACTCAAATGAATCATCTTAAAAGAAACAAACCCCCCAACTAACCAACTTTTTTTAGTTGTGAATTTTTAAAATAACTTATTATTTATAGATTGAAATTAAAATACTTAATCATTTATTAGAATTTGACATTATACTGTAGTAACTTATACAGATATTTGATTACATGGGTTTCTACCATTCCAATCTATAATGTACCCACACCCATTAGAGACCAATGTGTAAAACCCATTTAGTCAAAACTAATTTTGGTTTAGGATACACATTCTCATATTTAATAGTCTAGTCACATGGGTGGCCATTTACTAACCCATAAAGAATTGATACACATTATAGTATAGAATTTGGATCCGTTTAATTGAAATCATATCAATTTAACATTTAAAATTATAATCCTTCTTATATTTTCATCAATAGTATCTAAGCATGTATAGAGATCAAGGATTATTAGAATAAATATTTTAAATTTTCCCAATTATAAGGTTCTCATACACCTTATAACAGAAAATTTCTTCTCATTTAATCAAAACCAATAAATATAGACTATGCATCCAATTTATAACATGAAAACGAAGTCTGTTATTGTAAGAAGTAATCACTAAAATATTCCAATTAAGCATATAATTGGGGAATATATAGGAAAATGGGGATAATAAGTAAGAAACATGTCATAAGTTCGTAAAATCATGTGATATAAATGGGAATACCAATAATCCAAATCATGGAAAAACACTCAAGGAAGACATCAAAATCAACAAACATGATATAAATTTGACTGCATGGAATAGAATATGCATGGATTCATTATTTCAATGTACTTATTAGGATTCCAATAATGCTTTATACTTTCTCTACTAGGCCAATACAAAAACTAAAATTAATCAATAAATAAATACACAGAGGAATCATGGTGGTCCAATAACCCATATGTTTCAGTATCTAAACCTGGAATTGATACGACATTATGACATCCCAACAAGACTGACCACTAATACGGTACCCAGATCGATGGGTCACATGGCTAGAATCATGAAACCCCTTATTCCAGAGGCAGGAGATAAGAAGAGGGGGATTTAGGAGGTAAATGTGGAGAGAATATACACTCATGTTCAAAGTGGCATAATCTTATATCATATAATAAGTAACAAATAACATTAGAAGTGGTAATAATTTAGAGGAAAAGTTGCAGAACAATAATAATAATAATCTAAAAAATAAGATATATACAACAATAATATAATTCAAATTAATGATTGTTTTGATGAATAAAGAAAACTAAAAGATAGATATAAAAAATATAACATGGTATATTATAATTCTAAATCAATGAAAAGAAACAAAAGAAAAATTAAACCCCAAAGGGAAATCTCCACAAGTTTCCCAATCACGAGCTAGGTGTTGTGCTCAGAACTCTTTCGTACAGGCTAAAAAACATAAGAAACCAACCAAGGTGGTACAAGAATAAGTTATAGTCAGGTACCCAAGTATAATGGAGGCCATAAAGGGGTGTGAAATTTTAATCCCAATAGGATCATAACCATGATTTCTATGACTGATTCCAGACCATGATATAAAATGTACACAATTCATAGGTAGTATAAATAAATAAAAAACAACAACCCACCTATTTTCATTATTGAAACTTGACATCTATATCTTAATTTCTTCATATCCACGGTACAATGTCTAACTAGTGACAATATATATTGATAATTATATATATATATAGAGTTTAGTTATATATTGGATCCAACAATAAGAATTTTATTTCAAATGCATAATGGACCTCTACATGGATTACTGGTTACTCTATAGACTGAGGCCTATATCATACATCCATTACAAGTCTAAATGTGAATAAATAATCAAGAAGTAGGGTACATTCACTATATCTTAATAGAGTGAGAGACATCATGGAAAAACACTCAGGATAGAAAGTGAACATCTATAGAAACTCTCTTTCATGTTATGTGGTGCTTCATCCAAACACCAATATAGTATCACAGGTGGGAGGAATCATACACAACACTATATGTAAGGAAGTGTGATGTTTCTGGCTTAATAGAACCCTTACCAACATCTTATATACGTTTTATAAAGAAGAATCATATTTACAATAAGAATCTATGAGGAAATAACTCTCATGATTTGCATATATAAAGCCCATAGAAAGGAATAATCAGAATTATACTAATATGCATGAGGTAAAACCTATAATGATATATTTTAAATTACCCATTATAGTCTAGATATTTCTATTTTTAGCGATTCAAATTAATCATGAAATAAATGATGTGAAATTTACACAATTTACAAATCATTTCATTATAATAATTTGATTCATTACCATTTCAATTTAATCCATTTAATTAATGACAATCCATTTAATTAGAAAAAAATGTAAATTCAATTATAAGGTTCATATTGTCACTTAAGATGTTCTATTATTATTTGAGAAATTACTTTTATAGGTAATCCCGTTTGCAATGATAGTCAAGCACTTAAGAGGGGCTTGGTTAAAATTAAATATTTATCAAACAACACAAAATTCCATTTCATAACATCAATAAATGCTAAGTCCCAAAAATTGTATATACCCAACCTTGGAATCAAACCATAAAATATGAATAAAATCAAAAAGTTCATGCATAAAATAAACATATATAGAATACATTTTTGTTTAGAATACATTGAACACCATCTGCGGGGTTTTATTATAAACTCATGACATTGTTATTCAAATTTTTTTTAACACAATCAAACATTCCATTTAATAACCACAACTCAATTCACCAAATTAATCATTATTATAAAATTTCCATACAATTATATTCAATTAAAAATCATAACATGACACTTAGGATGTGCCCTTAATATTCGTACAATTTTTTATTGGGAAAAAATCTTTTTTAAACCTAGTTGTATTCTTATAAGTAAATCAAAACATTTATATAATTTAATTACAAAGGGAAATGTACATCATCACACCCCAGTGGAGTCCACATTTTAGGGGAAAATTATTTTAATTACTAAAAAAGGATAATGGGACACATTTCATGGTGTTACATTCAATTTGATATAGAGGAACCCATTGTTATGAAATGTAGAAAAAAGATGGAATGCGACACAACAACACTATTTATATATTACAGAAAAAGTATGGGAAATTTTATAGACCACGTATCTCGTTCTTAGGATATGACACTCATCCAACATCAAGACTTGATTGAATTATCTTTTTAAGTGATTGATTAAACAAAAAAGTTCCTGGAAAATAGTAAAATACATATTTGAAAAAAATAGAGTAGAGAAAATGGGATTAAACAAATAAATATTCAAAAGGACTTGAGAGATTACTAATGTGGATCCATATAGGCTAATGAAAAATGATTTGGACAACTAGTAGAGGATAAATCTTCATGGATAGAATATTCTTGGCGGATACGGAAAAGGATCATTAAGGAGGTCTCACGTTGGTATAGGATAAAAATAAATATTGGAAAATAAAATAATATCTACATAAGGTAATTTAGTTAATTCACCAAAAAATTCTAGTCATAAGGTTTTGATGCATGGCTTGGCCAAGCCGTGCTCTAATCATGGAAAACTATTTCTTATGAAACAACATCACATCATTTGACCTACACTATACCCCTAACCGTGCACAATATGTGTGGTGAATAGTTATTAAGTACTTTCAATTTTTACCCAAACCATTCTATATAAGTGTAGGATTTGAGTAAATCATGTGAAGCCAATGTGAGGTGTTTCTACACATTTTCTGTAGCTGAACAGTTTTTTCTGGAGGCTGTATGATTTCATATAAACCATGCACATCCCACTGACCCTCCAAAAATTGATGTAAAAGGTTTAGTGCTTTTGAAATTCATTGAGGCACTGAAGAAACATCTTGGAATTTTACCCAACTATAAAAACAAAACATTTAAGTCCTCCAACCCTAGGAATTACATTAATATTCTCTTTTAAAAAAACAATTGTCTAGTGTACACTAAATATTCAATTCATATTGTTTTAACTCCATTCAAATAACATGGGCCATTACAATAATAAGAAAAGGTCTTGGGGAACTTGGTCACTTCCTGAATAGTTCATACTAAATATTAGTTCATTACTTATGGAATATGACCCATTGTATTTTTATTAATATAGCTAGTTGTTTGGATTTCATGCATGGTGTCTTTAATAAGGGTGGAGTGTGATATTTTTGGAAACATAAAAGGGTTCATTAATTTTTTTATGTTTTTTATTTATTTTATATAATTTTATTTATATGATATATCTTTCAATTATTAATTAGTTTTTACCAAATGTCTTGGTTTTATTTAATATTTAATAAATACCCATTACAGATCGATGATTTTTCACATATTGGGGTGAAAGGGTATAATTTTGAAAATTCTAATTGGTCTTGTACACATCAACTATTATCCCACTCTTTTTTTTGGGTAGATTGTATTTACTTTGACATAATAAAGGGAATTTTTTACTTATCTAATAGGTGTTGTTTTATGTTTTTTTTGAGAGATAGGGATTGGGTGGAGTTCAATTGATGGGATGACTCATGTAATTCTTTTGAGGCTAAGAGGATCCATTGGATATTTTTTCATGTGTTCTTTTCTTACAAGATTTTTTTTACTTTTTTCTCCATTTTACTTATATTTCATTATATTTTAATTGTTTTCGGGGTAAATATGTTTTATCATGCATTTTAATATCTTTTTTTTCATCTTTCTATTTTGTTTTCATTTTTTTAATATAGGATTTGTATGTATATTTACTAAAATCGACATATTAAAATCTAAGTAAATTTTTATCATGAGGAGAAATGTGATATGATGATAAACCACCCATGAATTGTAGATTCTAATACATGAATAAATATATCAATCTTTAAGAGATTGAGGGGACTCAATTTATGAATTTTAATATTCCAAAATGATCTAGATGATTTTCATGGGAGGTGGGTTGGGTTGAGTTATTAAAAATAATTTAAATTTTTTTCTTTTCGGTGGTATAAATGGATATAGGTTTAATTGGAACTCAAATTATAGTTATAAAACGGTATATCTATCTTTATAATTGGAAATCTAGAGTCATCAGGGTGTGTGGTTAGTTCTAATGGTTAGTGAATCAGTTATAGATAATTTCATATCCTTGGGATTGAATGAATAGGGAAATGAATACAAGTTATTATTTTTCATCACATTGGAATTCATATAATAAAATTCAAACCAGTACCATGGTTTTTTGAAATTGTTGTTATTCATTGTGAAATAAAATTTTAAATATATTTCTGAAAAAATTTCATTTTAAAAGTGGGGTTAAAATTTGGTTTCCTTGTGAAAATATGGGTTTATTAATATTTGGTTTCTTTTCCAAATAAAACCATGAGTTCTAGAGTACCCTTTTATAGATGTATTATAAAATTGTTTTATGAATTACTATTTTCCATGATTTTTTTTTGTATTATTGGTTTTTCTATTATTATTATAACTTGCTTTAAATTATTACTACATCGATTTATGGTGTAGAATAAACTAAAATTTTGAACCAAAAGTTCATAAGGTATTGGAAAAGTGATAATCATATTATTGGTGTTTTTATTGATCTCATCAAGATAGGAAAGAACAATTGTTAGAATTTAGCAGCACGAAACTATGTTTTTAGGTGATGATGGTCCAAAATTGTAAATGTTGTGGTTAAATTGGATAATTATGATCATTTATTTCTTATAGACGTTGGGATATGTTAGAGATATGCTGGGAACAAATATTTTTATAGTTATTTCAATAGAGTTGTTGGAATTGGATGTGAACGATAAGTTGAGTGTAGTGTTTACGTAGAAAAGAATTGAGGAGATCCATACTAAACAATTAAAACCTCATAAAAACTTAATAGAAAATATTACTCAGATATTGGGTAATTAAAATTGGAATATAATGGTTTCGGGGAAAATTATCAATTAATGAAACTGTCATGGTTTGGACCACAAATAGATAACAATTACTATATGAATTATAAGAGGCTTGAGTCAAGAATAAAAGCCAACCTATATTTTGGCGTATAGAGGTCTAACCATGAATTATATCAAGAAATGGAGAATAAGTCATTAGTTGAGGAAACAAATATTTTCTAAATCCACAAATTGGGATGGCATTAAGTCTTATTAATAGGAGTTGTTGTTCGAGTGGTAGAAGAAATTGATTTTTAGAGGACTCTTCTCATGGGTAAAAAATTATATGTTTTTGAAACATTTATGAATTTGTCTACAATATTGATGGATAAAACATCATATTTTGTTAGATTAATTGTCTTGATCACTTTTAGAAGAATCATTCTTGTAATATACAGATCTCTTTTTTGAGTGGAAAGCTGACACACCCAAATTGTATGGTAGGAACCCATGTAGTGAAACTATAGTGGATGCCCCAAATGAGATATAATAATCTTAGGCTCCTAACAATTAGATATTGATAATCTGATTCATGTTATTAGTTATTTCCTATGAAGAGTGATTCAATTTTGACAAGGGAATCCTAGCACTCATGGGAGTGTGGATGACCATTGTTAGCGATGAATCATGGTCACTTATTTATTGTGGGTTGGGATCAATTAAAAGTAGGTGTTGCACCATTTACACCGAGAGGTGATTTATTTCATGATTCTACTTTTATGCCTTTATTATCTGATATAAGTTTTATATAGTGACATATTATGTATAAATTAATAAAAGTGTCATGATTATGGGTATAGATGATGTTTCATGTCATCCATATTCAAAAAACTGTGGCAAAGAAGTATATTGAGTGATTTTAGACTCCATAGTGTTTTATTGAGATTGGAAGTGTTAAATTATCAGTGGAATTCGCCATCCAAGACATGAACATGTTTGATATCAAAATGGTTGTGGATTGGATGGCATCCTATATTTATGAGAATAATTTCATGTTTCTTAATAGATTTCTTTATATTTTGATGGTAACATTCATATAATTAAGGGTTAATTGGATGTAAATTTTAGTAGTCATGGTACTATGATTTTCAGTGTTAGTATTTATTTATGTCATTTATCATTTCTCATATTTGGATAAATAAATTCATAATATTAGTTCGGATTGCAATATATATTTATTTTTAACATAGATGTGTTAATAGATGAATATTTTAGTGATCCATATGAGAATGAGGTAGATTTATCAATTTATTTGTTGCTACATATTATCACTATATCGTTTAGTACATATTTCTTTTAACAGAATCATTGAAGGAAGATGAATTTAGAATTTGAAGACATATTGAATAATAGTTGTATTAGCCAGAGCACTATTCCTTGATCATCGTTGACACTCATTGAAAAATTGGGGATGGGACATTATTTTATATGTCGATTATTTAAATTTGATCCATGTTACCATAAAGAATAAAGATATTTATATAATAATTTATGATCTATTTGAATAATTTATGGGTAAAACGTCTATTTTAATGATTTAATTGTGGATAGGATTCAATCCGATCCGTGTAAATAAATATGATATAGAAATGATATTTTTTTTAATAAGATGTAAAAAAGTATGATTATAAGTTTTTATAGTTGGTGTTATTAATCCAAAAACTCTTTTTATGACATTTGTTAATAATATATTTCATCAATATCTTTAGTTATATGTCATAATATTTTTTTATGGCATAATATCATCTTCATGATCCATAGTTGATCAGAAGAAACATTTGGAGATTGTTTTAGGTGTATCAAAAGACCATAAACTCAATGAATAATTATATAAATTTTTATTATGGATATATTTATTTGAAAATTTTAGGAATTATATCTAAGATATTTTATACCAATCAAAACTTCATAGATCATAGAAGTGGTGTCATTGAAGTCACCTACATATGTGTTTTTCATGTGTAGTTTTATGGGGTTGAAGGTTTATTTTAGATGTTTTATTAGATGATTTCTTATACTTATTGTTATCGATGGTGGTTTTGTGTATAATGTATGTTCTTTTTTTGAATATATAATACTAAATATCATATGGGGAGTTTATAAGAATGTTAACTAAGACCCATATCTTTATATTTTCATAACGTAGTGATAATTATATAATTTAAATGATGCCTCAAATATATGAATCACATGTGTGATGATTAATGGAAATCATGTAGATTGTTATGGTTTACACCATATAGGGTTACAAGAATGGCATTAAAAAAAGATAAAATACTGACCGAAATGGTTTTTAATTCATTGAAAGCATAAAATCATAATTTTTTTCATGAGATTATTATAGTGTATATAAATAATAAAAGTTTTAAAAAAAATTTCTGATATCATTATCTAAATAACAGTAAGTAGTGATGGAAGATATATTATTAGAATTTTTCTTTTAAGTTATCATATACACCTAAGAAAGGCAATATCGAGATAGAATCATTGATTCTTAAGGTGCATGGTGATGTGGTTATGTAATAAAATAAGGAATATAAATTCATGAGCTCATTTATAAAGATTTTACTAGTTTTTTTTCAATAGTGGTGATAAGACACTTTTATATAATTTGAAAGTTAAAAAAATCTTACCGAATATAATACAAAAATAATAAATCATCAATTTGGAATTAGATGTAATAAGGGATTCCCTAAATTTTGGAGAGGGCCAAATTAAGTGGATAAAAGAACCTAAATTACCCATTTATTATCACATGATCTTTGTGTTCCATTAATTAGTGAGATTGAATGTTTTGAAATTGCTTCACTATTCAAATTTTGAAGTTCACAACAATAATGAAAATATTAATAAGGATTAGAAAGCCCATTTTTAGTGGTCTAGAAATAAAAAATATGTTAAGGCCTCCATTGAAATATATATTTCCATAAAATAGGTGGAGAGAGACAAAAATAACATAGCATGAATTTTACAATCGTCACCTATACTAGTTTGGAAGTCAGATAAGATGACTATGGATTTTTTTGGTTGTTTGGAAATGTCCCCGAGGAACTGTATTTCCAATAGAGTGGCCATTAAAATACTATTGAAATATGATCAATTTATACCAATACATGAGATGAATATAGTGGGAGACTTTGAAAATATATATGTTCGTCATGTGGTTTAAACTCACTTTTTTGACATTAATTGCTTCCATTACGGATAAATACTTTATTTTTGTTTTTTTAAATTCCTGAAAATATTATTTGGACACACATTTGATGTTTCATATTTTTTATTATCCTTACATTTAATGTTATTCTAAGACAACGAATCAGGTATTAGAAAAAAACATAAAGCATTTTCACGGGATTTTGGAGGGTATTGGGAGGATCATCTACCGTTGGTAAAATTATCCAAAAAATTATTTAGGTAGGATTCATAAATATAACATAAAATAGATATACTAGTTGTTTTTTATTTCTTCTTTGTGTTGGGGAGATATGGGAGAATCATTGTTATATTTTTCTTGTTTTTTTTCAGAAGGGGATAGATGTGGATCTAGTCTTGAAAATGTATTTTTCAGGTCAACTATAGAGATTATTTGAGTTTTTCAAGGATGATCCTGAGTTTTGTAAGGATTCTAAAATGTTTATCAAGAGAAGGATTAAGAAATAATGAAACTTTATCCCTATATATGCGGGTAATTTTTTAGATGACCAGGAATTTGTGGCATTAATTGTTTAGATTATTATTATTATTTCGTAATACAATTCTATCCATGGTGTTATTTACATCTCTTAGCTATGGAAATACATTAAAGGAAACTAAAATGTTAATAGTTTATATTTTTTAGATATATATTGATACAACATTTGTATAAAATCTCCTTTATATTTAAGAACATTGAGAGAATGTTTTGTGGGGCAGAGTTATCATATTGTTATATTTGGTTTTGGAAACATGTTATGGTACATAAGGACACATGGGGAACAAAAGCATATATACATCAATAAAGGCCTTATCTATTCATGGTCAAGGATGAAATCAAAATACTTAAGTATGATAAGTTGATTTTTTTGGAGTGTTGAAGGGCCACAACTATTGTTCATAAGTTTTATTTTGATGTAATTTTTATTTTTATATATTTCTCGAAGAAATTAGTTAAATTGGGAGAATATTTGTAATATCACTATCATTGAACATTATTCATGCGAATAAAAAATTATATGGTGAAACAATGTAAGGGGTTGGAGAAGATATATTCCTCTGAATGTTCTTTAAATAATTTCTCAAGATCGTGCAATAAAACCAGGATAGAGAGTGATTTTGACAGTATTGGGAATCAGATTGTCACTTCATGGTCATCTTGGACCCTGAATCCACATTAAACCCTATAAAAAATTATATTTTTTTAGTATTTACCTCTCATTATTTTCAACCCATTCAACTTTATCAACCCATTGGTAGATTATGGGGTTTACACATCATATAGATGACATGTACCATGAATATTGTTATATTTAGTGTGTATAATTATGCTAAGGCTTTAAAAATATAATCTTCTTCTTTTTACTTTATTTTCCTAGGTGGAAATTCAACTAGATGTGGTTGGTATGATTTTTACTAGATATGGTTAGATTAATTTGTATTTTTTTTCATTTGATAAACATAGAATTAACTTTTATATTGTTATTTTTCAGATGACATCATGTTTTCATGGGATTTGAGGGGTGTGGAATCTCATGCATGTGATGTGTACAGAAAACTCATTTCACAAGTGTGGACTTTATTTAATCATATTTATATAAATAATTTGGTTTTTAGTTTTATTTGAGTTAATTTTTTTTCATAAAATTGGACTGTATGTTTTTTAGTAAACATGTTATGGATATTTTCATATTACATGGATGTTTTTTGGAAATTTTTTATATGAAATTGAATTTATTTTGTTGTTATTAATAGAACAAAGTTTCCAGTGTCAGGTTATGATATTAAATATATAGAAGTAGTTGATATTGGATTCGGGATTTTTTTGGTTTTTGTGACCAAGAATCATTCATTATGAATATCAATATTACTATAGGGACTGTTCCAATATGGTAAAGTGATGTGGTGGAAACACCCTCTTGGTTATAGGGTCCTCATTTTTAATAACAATGTGATGTTTGAGGGTTGTTTTTCCTCTTTTAAGTAGGTGATACTAAATCATAGTTTGTTACTCATGTACTAGGTATCCCTTATTTTGGTTACTGATATGGGTATGTAAGTATGATTTTTGACATACTGGTTTGGTGTTAGTGGTTCATGATATTTCAAGAAACGTATCTTTGTTTATTTATTTTATTAACCATCATAGTTGGGTTTATTAATAGTTTATTTTTATGATCTATATTTACATTTCATATATATTTTTTATGAAAGGTATTTTTTGTGATTTATTTTAACAATTATCATTAGGGTTCATTGTATTTTAAAATATTTGGGTGTATGGGGTGAACTTGGGAATGAATATTTCATCTAGCTCTCTCATACTATTCAGAAACTCTAGTTGATTGGTAAATTGTAGCTAACATGGGAAAAAAATACCCATGGGGCCTTTATTTAGCAGAATATTCTCATCTTTATTGATTAATAGATTCACTAGAGGAGGGGTTCCATTGATGAGATGATTCTTATTGTCTTCAGGGTAGTATAGGCAGAGCAGGTGAATCTTATTTTTTCCATATTTCCCTTTTTTTGAAAGATGGTTCTACCATTTTAATTTTATTTCACTTATCATCATATTATAAATATTTATTATTCTTTATAGTATTTTATCACTCATTATATTATCCTAGTATTGTTTTTATCTACAATATTTTCTTTTTTCTTATAGGATTCTTTTGGTTATGATTTAGACACCTCATGGAAAAATTTATATAATTGTTGTAATGGAGAGGTTATTGGATAAGATAATAAGTCATCACCTAATAGTTTTTTCTAAACCATCAAAATTTATATACCACCTTTAGTGATGGAGTTTGGGGTGTTTGTAAGGAATCATAACACTAAAATATGATATGGGTCTTTGTATGGAGAGACAGGTCTATTCGTGATATTACATTATTCTATTAGCAATAATTGTTTATAGAAAATAAGCTTATTGTATTTTGGTGTCACTCTGGGATCACCATAAAATTATGATCTCACTAATAGATGGTTTTTGTAGACGGTATCCACACACCTAGTTATTATTCAAATTATTTTTAAAATGTGGCTACATCGAGATTTCTAAATTATTAAAAAACAATAAATGTATTTTTATTAAATGTATGATTTTTGGGAATTTAAAAGAAATTTTATATGAAAAATAAAATGGGTTTTCAAGAAACTTATTTTTAATTATGGGTTATTTTTTATTTACAACTTTACCTTCTAGCTTATTGATGTATTGTATTTTGATAATTTTATTATTAGTAAAATAATATTTACCATGTCCATTTTTAAAATTTTCTATATATATTTGATCAACGACTATGGTTATGAATATGTATATTAATATAAGAGAAAATTAATACTTCTTTACTTTGATATGAAATGTAAATTTTCTAAATATATTCATGGTAATGATATCATGTTTTCTTCATCATGAATTTTGATTTGTTTTCAAAGTATGTTTCCATTATTTATATAAACAATGATGATTTTTATATGGTTTTATTGATCTATATGATATAATAAAGAATTTAATTCATTCATTTATAATAGATAACACAAATAATTCATAAGTTAACAAAAAATGACCCTTTCTATAGAGGATTCATTAGCGGAGAGTTCAATACTGGGTTAAGGGGATAAAATGGATTATATATTTTCTTGATTTATAGTTTTTTATATTTAATTTATTAATGATTTATAGAAAAAATTGTTTTACATTTTACATCATCATTCAGTGGTAATCTTCATTGGAATCATTAAACATATATAGGATTTTGTTCTGCTAGGTTATAATTTTATCTTCATAAATATATTATCAATTGATCAAGTATTTAGAGTATTCTATCCAAATGATATTGTATATTTTAATTTTTCTACTATAAGGATGTTTTATATTTGTATACTTTTTTTACTTTTCCTTCATCTCCATTGAGTTTTTTCAATTTAACATTATATCTTTTAGACATCATTAAATTTTTTACTTGCTTTTTTTAATCGCAATAAATCATTTAGGAAATTTTTCTTTATATTCGTAGGATATATTTTTTCATGGGACATAAATATAACTAATAACCTATATTATGGTTCTTAATTTTAAATGGCTATATTTTATTATTCTGAATAATAGTATCTTGGTTATTGTCTCTAAATTATTTAGTCCCTGATATGTGGGAGTATTATTAGAAATTTATGGAATCTAAAAAATTATTGTGGGAAATTTGAGGAATATAATTTCATGTTATTTATATTTATTAAATATTTATCTCATTAAATGATAGTAGGTAATTTTTATATAATTTTTTGGAGGATTATAAGGCTTGATTCAGTAGACTGATTGTTGTTTGAAAAAAATATTTTATAATTTAAATGGGTTTTTAATTCATAAAGGATTTATAAAAATATTATTTTTTGAATTAGTCATCACTAAGACACTTTTATCGTTTATATAATATTTTATTTAAAAATATCATACATTAATCTATGGATTTATCTCTGTATTGTAGATAATATAATAAAATTATTATTATTCCTGGATATTGTAATGATGTAGATACAATTTGAATATCTATATGTTGGTTTTAATTTCCTTGTATATGTATATTAAATAGAAAAATAACATGTTTATTTCTATAGCCCATTACATATAATATCAATTTTTTTATATATTTTTCATTTTATGTTTATGTTTGGTGTTGTAGTACTTCATCAGAGTTTTATATTACTTGTATTATCATGAATTTCTATGGTATGTATTTATGTCGTTGACAATTCTTCCTAGAACTTATGTTATTATTAAAACATCAAATAATAATATTTCAATTTATAGACTACTACAATGTTATATGTAGGTGAAAAATTGTACAATAGTGATAATTCATAAGGCTTTGATAATCCAATTACCCAGAATCATGTTTTTAAGAATTACACTTTATTATATTCTGTGTGTGCGTAACATCCAAAACCTAGAAGCCTGGAGACTATGCATTAATTTAATAAATTTTCTTCATTATATGTTATCCAATATTGGAGCACCAAATTCTTTACCAGTATGGGAAAACCATATTCCATACATGATACCCAAAATACAGTGGGAAAATAAAATGAATCATAACATAAGTGAACTCTCATCATCCTTGAAACTCATTTAAAGGATTCATCTTCATAACCTATGAATGAGAAACATAATAAGGGTGAGATCAAATACTCATTAAGGGATAATAAAATAGAATAAATTTTTAATCAATATGATCAAATAAACATGGAATGGTAAATGACTAAGAACACATCCCATTTAAAAAACAGGATGAGGCATAATCAATATGGAAATGTAAATAACTGAAAAACATTCCATTTAATAATTGAAATGATAGTTAAATGAATCCATCGATATTATCAATTGAATATTAAATAGATAAAAAAATATTAAATAAAATATATATGAAATAAATGCCTAATTTTTGGAATTCTTGTATGAGGTACATGAAAACGTATATCATCAATACATTTCACTAGATGGATTAAAACTATAGCTTCAAACACATTTAATTTGGCCATGTAATTTGTTTCATGACAACCTATTGATGCATATAGCTGCTATATCACAAAAAAATATGGTTAGTAGTATTTATTTAGTTCTCTAGTGACGGTTTGAACATCCACCTAATTTTATAGCGACAATTCATAAATCCACAGTGTATTTCATGGTCACTAGTCAACTAGTGGTAGTTTATTTTATTTCACGGTGTTTTTTTTGCGTATATTTTAGATCATTTAGATTCCATTTTTTGATTAATTAGTGGATATTTTTTAATTAAAGAAAATATATTTTGGGAATAAAAATAAAACAAAATTAGACACTGCCAAGAATGTCATGGTGGTTATTTGTAGCTACGGTTGATATGAGATGTCAGTAAATACATTCAGTAATATGTGGTTAGCAATGGTTACAAAAAACCACCACTACCTCTATTTCCATTTCAATAAAATATTTAATATAAAAGTATAAATATATAAAAAACATACATTAATTAAACAAAAAAATAAATATATGATAAACCAATCATTTATACATCACACATCCATAGTCATACAAATAGCCACCATCATCATTACATAAGTCTCAGTGAACCCATACATCAAAAAATACCTCATTCATAAATATATACATATAAAATGTGTAAAAAAATATATACCAAATATACATCCATGTCACAACCTCCACTACATCTATCTCCCCTCATATCATCTCATCAACTGAAACTAACCTTGTCGTATCATCATATATAAGAAAAAATAAAAAAAAATATAACTAGACAAAATAAATCAGAATTACATTGGGAACGTTGATAAAATTTTAAAATAGAAAAAAACTAATAACCATAACAACTACCTTTGGAAAAAATTATGGATCAGAAGGGTCAACCTCTTTCCTATGGTTAGCATCTATAACCTATAATGAAAAACATAACATTTATGAAAAGAAATGAGAAAGAGAAAATAAATAGAATATTTTCATAATGGTGACACAATGTTTTTTATTCTGTTAATCAAATAGAAGATATTTTAACATAAAAAAAATTATATATAATGAAGAAAACATTGAAAAGAGAAACATACCAATTGAAGATAATTTTCAATACTTGAAACTGAAAATTGATAACTAAATATTCTAATTTATATTTAAAGTGACATGAGATGGACTTGATATTTATTAAATATAAAATTTTTATTAAATTTTAAATAAAAACATGTTTAATATTTTAAAATATAATTGATTGTTTTCCCATGATTTAACATCAATATGAGGTCGTTCTCTAAGGTTCTGACCATTCCATGCATGTTTTATTGTTTGAAAACACTATAAATATACTTCTAGCCATAAGGGTAAAACCATCATTTAGAAAAACATGATGTTAGTTCTTAAATTTCAAAATTAAATATACCATAATTTTCACCTATTTTAAGGACAATTTGATGTCTATGTGATTTAAAGACAATTCCACTCATGGTTTATTTATTTTTTAAACAGTAACTACGCTTCAACAAACATAATGGGAAAACCATCACTCATAATGAAATGACATCAGTACCTACATTTCAAAATTAAATCTACAGTGGTTTACCCTTCATTTTAGGATAATACAATATTGTATTACTGGTTTTTAATGTTTCAGGCACGTTTTAGTGTTTTAAAACTGTAAGAACACAATTATGGATATAATGGGAGAACTGTCATTTGGAATTACACAATGTTGGTTCCTAAATTTAAAAAATTATTAATATGGCCTTTTTTACTTTGATTTCAATATAATATAACATAATTTTCCATGTTTTGACTAATCCATGCACGTTTTAGTGTTTTATAATATTGAAAATACATTTACATCCATAACTATAAAACCATTATTCAGAATAACTTGTCGTTGATTTCTAAATTTCATAATTTAATATACGATCATTTCCCCCTGATTACTGGACAATCCAACATCAGTTTCCTAGTTTTGACCATTACATGCACATTTTAGTGTTTTAAAAACACTAAAAATGACGTTACGACCATTATAGGAAAAAAATCACTAAGAATGATGTGTATCAGTTCCTACATTTCACAATTATATCTAGGGTGGTTTCCACTAATTTCAAGAAAATATGACATCAGTTCTCTTGTTTTGATTGTTCCAAGCATGTTTAACTGTTTTAAAACACTAAAAATAAATTACTACCATTACCGGAAAACCATCATTCAGAATTAATTTCCATCAGTTCCTAAATTTCACACATAAATCTATAGTGGTTTTCCCTTAATATCAAGACAGTATGACATTGTTTTCTTGGTAGTGACCCTTTTTATGCATATTTTTTTAAACACTGAAAACATATTTTGTCCATAATTAGAAAACCATCATTTTGAATGCATTTTCATCATTTCGTACATTTTTAAACTACATGTATGTTGCTTGTACCTTGATTTCAAGGAAATATGAGGTTGGTTACATGGTTTGGACCATTTCACAATTATTTTAGTGCTTTAAGATACTAAAAACACATTTATGAACATAATAAGAAAACCCTCATTCATAATGAAATTTCACCACTTTTTACTTTTCATAATTAAATATACGGTGATTTTACCTTGATTTCGAGATAATATGACATTTTTTTCTTAGTTGTAACCATTTTCCCACACATTTTAGTGATTTAAAAGACTAAATACGTGTTTATAATAATAATTGTTAAATCGTCATTTAGAATGATGTGTTTTCATCTAATTCCTTTTAAAATTAAATCTATAGTTTTTTTCCATTTATTTTTGGAAAATATAGTCATTTACATGGGTTTGACTATTCCATGAACATTTTTGTGTTTTAAGAAACTAAAAATAAGTTTTAGTGTTTTAAAGTACTAAAATTGTGTTTCACTTAGAATGGCGTTACATCAGTTCTAAAATTTCAAAATTAAATCTATATTCATCACCTCCCAATTTCTAGACAATTCTATGTCATTTTCTTTATTTTGACTATTTGACACACGTTTTAGTATTTTAAAATACAAAAAACGTGTTTACACCCATAATGGGGTAACATATCTTCGTAATGACATGTCATAAGTTCCAAAACATCAAAATTAAATCTATGGTGGGGTTCCTTTGATTTATAGAAAATAAGACACCATTTTTCTTGTTTTGATTATCCACAAACAATTTAGTGTTTAAAGAAACTAAAAACGTCTTTAATGTGATAACAGTGAAACATTCATTTTGAATAATGTACTGTCGGTTCTGACAGTTCACAATTATACCTACTATGGGTTTCCACTCATTTCAATAAAATATGACATCATTTGTCTAGTTTTGATCATTATACACATGTTTTAATGCCCTAAAAAAATTAAATGACTTAATATCCATAATGGGAAAACCTCCATTTTTAATGAATTTTCATTGATTCATACATTTCACAAATTAATGTGTGGTTAATTTCTTCAGAAATCATCAAAATACGACATTTTTTTCCTTGTTTTGACTATTCCATGAAGGTTTTTGTATTTTAAAACAGTAAAAAATTTAATCGACATAATGGGATAATCATAATTTGGAATGATGTTCAATCAGTTCATACATATTTAAATTAAATTTATAGTCATTTCCCCCTGATTTCAGGTAAATCTGATGTCATTTTCATGGGTTTGACCCCTGATATTTTTCTTTAATGGATTTTGAAAATTTCATAAGTGTTTAATGAGTAATTATGATCAAACTACAAGTCATATTTTATTTTTTGGGGTGTATAAACATAAAAAATAATGCAGTATTTTTCATTTATTTTAGTATAATACCACTTTGTTTTCTTGTTTTTAACCATTTCAAGCATGTTTGAGTGTTTTGAAACACTAAAAACATGTGTATGACTGTAATGGAAAAAATGTCACTTGGAATGACTTTCCATCAGTTCCAAAATTTCAAAACGTAATATATGTTTGGATTACCCTAATTTTAGGAAAATATAGTGTCATTTTCTAGTTTGTGACCATTTCCTGCACATTTTTGAGTTTTAAAACACTAAAAACACGATTACGAACATAATGAATAAACCATAATTCACAATGATGTGTCTTGAGTTGCTACATTTCAAAATTAAATTTATGGTAGTTGTACCATTTATTATAGGACAATATAATATATTTTTCTTTGTTTTGGTCGTTTCATGCATGTTTTCTATTTTGAAACTCTAATAAAGCATCTATAGCTATAACCTGAAATCCTTCCTTTAGAATGATATCCTATCATTTCCTACATTTAAAAATTAAATCACTGGTGGGTTTCCCTAGATTTGAGATAGATATGAGGTCCTTTTCTAGGTTTTGACCATTTTACGCACATTTTGTATTTTAAAACACCAAAAACATGTTTTCACACATAACAAGTAAACATTGATTTGGAATACCGTTCCATTAGTTACTACATTTCACAACTAAATATACAGTCTTTGTAACATGATTTCATGAAAATATTTTGTATTTTTCATTTTTTGATCAGTCCATGCCCATTTTTGGTATTTTAAAACACTAAAAACACATTTATGTTCAACAGATGAAAATTTTCATTTGGAATGACATTCCGTCATTTCTTATATTTAAAATTTATGTCTATGGTGGGTTTCCCCAAATTTCATCAAACTTTGGTTTTTTTATATATTTGACTATTGCATAAACGTTGTAGTGTTTTAAAACACAAAAAAACGAATTTACTATAATAATTAGAAAACCGTCATACAAATTAATGTGATATTGGTTACTACATTTAAAAAATAAATCTAAAGTGGTTATACCTAGATTTAAGAACAATAAAAAATCTTTTTTCTCATTTTGACCATTCCAGACATGTTTTAGTGTTTTAAAACACTAAAATCTTGTATAAGACCATAATGGGAAACCCATAATTTGGAATGATGTATCGTCAGTTCCTACATTTCAAAATTCAATATACAGTTAGTGTCCCATGATTTGAGAAAAATATGATGTTGTTTTATTGGGTTTAAGCATTCCGTGGATGTTGTTACGTTTCAAAACACTAAAAACGTGATTAAGACCATTAGGGAGAACCATCATTTGGATTGTTTTTCTGTAAATTCCTACATTTTAAAACTATATATATGGTTGTTTTACTCTAATTTAATTAAATTCCAATATCTTTTTGTATGTTTTGACCCATGACTATCGTTTTCAAAGGCTTTTGTACTATTCATACGTGTTTACCTAGTGAAAACCAGGAAAATTGGATCATATTGTTTTCAAAATTATGAATAATGATCTATAATTTATTTATGACATGTAGGAATCAACCACATGTCAATTCGAAATAAGATTTCATCAATATAATTAAAAATTATTTTTTTCTATATTAATGTGATAGTTTTGTTTTTTATGGATATCTTATGTGTTCTTTACAATATCCATGGGCGTGAAATGATGTTAAGGATAGAAAAATGAAAAAAAATTATAAATAATGAACATAACACATTATATGTATATTAAAAAAACACCCATGTATTTTAAACAATTTTTCAAAGAATATTAAATTAACATTACATTTTATTTATTACCAAAGACCTCATTTTCCATGTTGTATGAATATTCCTACTACAATTATAATAAATAGGAAAGATCACTACCAAACAAAAAATTTACCCATGAATCTCCCCATATATTCTTAGAAGTGATGAATTTCAAATGGGTAAGCTATATTAAATAAATAAAAAAACAAATTCTAAATTCTTTTTACAAAAAAAGATATGAAAAACTATTAAAATTTACATATGTATGAAACACTTATCAATGAGATAGTGTAATATAATTTTTTTTTCAATTTAAACATTAAATTATATTAATCTTAATTATCTTCATTTTTATACACCTCTATTGTGACTTGCCATTCATTTTCACCCCCAGCCCCTTCATGTTCTACATTTTAAAAAAAAATTAGTAAAATTTGTTCAATATTTTGTGTTTGATGAGGTTCACTATCACAAATCATGAATTAATCTTAATCTCTCATACCATAAATGTCTCTCTACATTAACTATACAACAAAACTCTAGCGATCATGTATTTTATCATCCATATAATAAATCATCTTCACTTATGATGATAAGATAAATGGATCGTGCTCTATAAGTACACTGATATTCATCAAGAGTGATAAGTTGAAAAATGTAAAATGTAAAAAATCATTATTTATACCCCAATCAATGTTTAACCACTTTTATATGAATAATAAAACAAATAACTAGCCATGATAGTTTAATTAATTTAAATCAGTCATCTTCCCATATTATACCACCTCAGAAATGGAAATACCCCTCTGTTTTGAGTTATCGTTACTTCATAATGATAAATTGTAATAAACCTAATGCCATGAATATTGTAGGAATCAAATCTCTTAGCATGACTTAAAGGACATCGATACAAAAAATTCAAATCATTTCATATTTCTGATCGATTTTCAACATTCACTATCTAGACAAGAAGTTATAAGCAGTTATTTTTATCATAGAAAAATTATATATAAATCAATAATATGAATCTGAGTATATATTTACACAATGGGTGAACAATTCAACAAGATCTTTATTAATAAATTATGTAAATTTCATTTCATTTTCTGCCCAACCCCATATGCACCTATTTTTTACTATCATAATTGTTTAATAAATTGATATTAAATAACACAATCAAGTATCCCATATCTATGTTATTGTAGAAACTTCAATTTAGTTAGTGGGAACTTTTACCTATTTTCAAGTGGTCATCCAATAGTTCTAAATATAGATAGCTAATATTCATAACTATAATTAGTGTAGATTTCATTAGCTCATCTATTGTGACTGAATATATTCTCAATCCTATCAACATACCTATATTAGAAGGTCATGCAATCATTATATATATAACCATCAAAAATAGATCCTTCTAGATGAGATTTATTCTTTGCATATAATTTCTAATAACCTAAGTAACTTATAAAAAACTAAACATATAAAATCATTTATTGATGATTTCATAAAATCAAATTCAGAAATGAAAAAAATTTCATCATACCTCTCAATTAGATAGATATATCAGTAGTGTACCAATCCAACCTTTTTAGCTTCCCAAACATAATCAATGGTCAAATAAATTATGAATGTAAAGAATGATGAGAGAAATAAAATCTCCAAATGACATAGTATCAAAAAACTTATTTCCCAAAGTTTATCAACATTTATTGGATTTAGAGTTTTTCTTCAAAGATCTTTGAAAAAGGTACAAAAATAAAATAGAATTGATGATTCCTTTTCAGGTAGAGTATTACGAAAATCCAACGATAACAACTGTTTCATTAAAATATGCGAGTCACTACCTTTAAATCCATGAAACATTCAATGATTCAATACAAAAAACCTTGATATGCAACTTGAAAATCCATATAAAAAATTTACGTTCATTAAACGAAGAATAAATACACATTTCTCTAGAATTTTTATTATAAAATAAAATAAGGATACTTTCCACTATCATTTTACCACAAACCATGATTTATATTCATTGACTCCAAATACTTACTATCATTAAGGTTATACTTCAATTTACCCTTCTCATTAAGCACTATAAAAAATAAATTATCACAAAATTTCTTCTCAATATGTATTATTCCATGATTATGACGTTTGAAATAAAACTCCAATTTATGAATTTTGATAAATATATATTTTTTAATCGTTTATTGTGTTCCATCTTCTTCAGATAGTGTACCTCATATTCTTTTCCCCCTTATTTAAACTGATGAAATTTTCCCAATTCTTCTTCGACATTAATTAATTATACCAGAATTTTAGAACTATATAAAACCTTTGATAGATTTATCATTTCTATATATCTATTAAAACATATCTTTTTTAACCTACATTTACAAGAAGTATCATGAAATTGACGGTGACACATTAAAAAATTCTACTATGATGTAATCGTTGAGGTTAAAAATCAAATTTAAAAACAGGAAAAGCCAAACAAGTATAACTGTTCCAACCAAATACATTTCCTAGTCCGATAAAGTCACTAATTTTCCACATTAATTAATCATACATTTGGAATAGTGGTAGATTTGATGAATAAAATTTTATCACTCCATCTTCCCATAATTATTGTAATTCTTTAATTTGAGGTTAAAGGTATACATCAATATCATTTCCATAGATTTACTTTCTAGGAATAATCAGTGAAATAATGAATGAATTCTCCTTGATACACACTTATGGGGGTATATTATAGGGGATAAAATCATCTTTCCCAATTCTAAAATTTGTACTTAAGGTTCTAAAAGAGTTAAAACCATTAGAATCCAATCCAAATATACATTCATAGGATCAGAAGAAAAATATGGATGTAAGGAGTCAATCATATTAAATGTTGTTGAGTCTTTTTGGATATCTGATCAATCCATCATTACTATCCTGATCATGCCAATTCAGGTCATCTATAGTAATAGACAACATGAATTATCATTTCAAGAGTGGTTTTTGAGGAAACTAATGCAATGACTTTTCATGATTCTTCTTCTTCTATTTCTTCCTTTCATTCCACTGATTTACACATTCACAAATTTTCATTGAATTTTATATGGTTGTATGAAATATTGTGAATTATTAGTTATCATACTCTTCTCCCGAATAAATCATGAAATCATTTTGGAATTCATATATCTTTGTTTAATCAAGTCCATTTTTTGATGAATTTCTTCATATCATATCATTATAATGGGATCACAACTTCACTAAATAAACCACGAAAAAAATCTAAAATCATGAAAATTTCTTTCTAATTAATTACATGGAGACACATGATATGATACAACAAAAATAGAAAAAAAAACTTCAAATACTTGTCACTTCCTTTATACGGTTCTTATTTTCCATCATCAAGTAACTCATAAAAATCATGTTTTTGGTCACTAATGTTCTGATCAAGATTAACGTGATCATGATAAACTAAAGGCTTTATTGATCTATAGAAATATTTTACACTATATTATGAAAATCCAAATAAATCATTTGAAAAATTAAAAACATAATTCTACTTTTCCCGATTACTTTGTATTTCATTTATAGTGTTGTTGTTGTTTCGAAATTCCATAACACTTGATTCGCCATGCCAAATCCAACGTACATATCGTGAAGGAAATTATTTCAATATAAAATGCTCATATACTTCGTTTCAATTCATTAATTTCTATAATTTAAAATTAGGTCATAGAAACCTTATTCTACAATCAATTGATCTGTTTGAAATTTCATATTCTAAAAATTGTTGCAAAACCTTGGAATATCAAGGTGTGTTTCAAAGAAAATTAATCAACTTTTTTCCATAGGTATAGGATTGTACTATGCATGTACATTAATATATAATTATATAAATTTCTAATGAAGAAATTAAAATCAAAATTAAGTATTACCCAACGTCACTATTGACTCTTCATAAAAAATATAATGGAAAATGAGATGAATCAAAGAATGAACATTTTCTTACAAAAATTTTAAAATAAAAACATTAATAAAAGAAATTATTATTTATAAAAAAAATATATGAATGTTAATAATAAAATAAAATTTAATGATGTATTCTACCCTATTTTTGTAACCAAAAAGGGTTTATTCTAAAAAAAATTAGTTATAATGATCAGTTTTTGATCCACCACTGATGATCAAACTAAGCCTAAGATAACCCCTTTTTAATATGAATGGAAATTATAATTTATTTGTGTATCACAATAAGTCATGCATCTAAAAAATATTCAACTATATATTCCTATATTATATTTAACTTGTTTAGTGTGACTTAATTTTTTTCCATGAATTATATAAACCAACTCTTTTCATCTAACACCAAATCATATGTTCCTTTATTTTGATCTAAGTATAAAATACATGATGTAATCATAAATTTGATTAATTTATACTCATATTTTCAATATAAATGATAAAAAATTAGTCATTTGACTCAACAATAATCAAAATGCGAACTATAATAAGTTTTATTTAAAATAATTTTATTTAATATAAAATCAATTAAGTTATGATGGTTATTATAGTAACTATAATCAACAATTGATTATCATGAATCTAAAACATAACCATTTCTACTATGTAATTTTTTGATATATTTTTTTAATCTAAATGATTAAAAATGTAGATATAAAACATGAAGCATTGTGATAAACTTAAAAAGGGTATAATATCTCATTTTCAATGGTAGTATCCTTAGATACCTTTCGGGGGTTGTTGATGACACCATGTCGGACCCAAAACCATGCCACAAATTGGTCACGAGTTGGAAAATAGCTTCGATTATGTGTCCATAAAAAATTAAAGGCATTGAAATATGTATATAAAAATGTAAATTATAAATATAAAACAAAAACCATGAAATTATAATTGATCAAGATTCCATAACCAAAATATATCATAATTGTTTTTAATAAATACAATATATCCAAAATTATTTATTATTATAACTCCAAACAACGGACATCAAAATCGAAATTACACATTACAAAAAAAATTATATATATAATTACTATATAATGAATAAAAAATATAAATACTATTTTACCCATGATTAACCATATAATGATTCCAATTAATAGAATTTGGGTGAAAATGATGCATCCTTTAGGGAGCATGTCTTACAAATGAGGGGGGATCTGAGACAGGAAGAGGGAGCTCAGAGGGGGGGGGGTCTTTGTCACTACTAAAGAGGGGAAACGAGTAGGGTTGAGGGATGTTAGAGGGGGAGGGGATTCACGTCTCTAGTGAGCCTATCAGAGAAGAGGTTAGAGGGCGAGGGTAATAGTGGTTCAGGACGATGGTGGGGGGGGGGTCACTGGTCTTGGGATATGGGTCTTGGGCTCGACGCCATGGTCTCATGGTCACCGTTAGGGAGAGGATAGGAGGGGTCCTAGCAATGGGGGTCGTGGGATCAAGGTCACTACTGAGGAGAGATGAGGAGGAGGACAGGGGACATGGTGTTTGGGGGTGGGATTGGGGACAGACAGAGGCAACAAGTGAGGGGGAGGGATTGGGGTTTTTTTAATCATTTAGAAGATGTATCATTGAATCCTCTAATAATTGAAAATATAAAAAATTATCTTATCCGGTTAATGAAACAATAGGTTTATTATATATATATTTTTAATGGGATTAATTTTGTGGCAGTTACTATATCATCCTGGAATAAACCAACACTAACCATACTTTTTTATAGTGTATATATTGCAATCCCACCCATAACCTCGTATCCAAATAAATCCTCATATTTTGATTAATTGATCTAATTAATAAATAATATTAATTATCCAATATCCTTATTGTATATAAGATAAAAACTTATTAAAAATTCTATAGTTAATATAATAACTATAAATGTGAAAATAATATCTAAAAATGGTATATAGTTTAGGAAAAAAATACTCGTCACCAAAAAATGTTGATTTTAATGAAATTTATGTGGAAAATTTATCATAATAAGTTAATTTTTTAAGATAATGTTAACAATCACAAATTAATGTGAGATTATAGAGATAAATTTTCCCACTTGTTAAATTTCATGTTAATCCCATTGGGTGATATTATTCAAAGTGAAACTTGAAATACCATTATGTTCATGTTAATCTGGATACTAAAGGACAAATTCTATGTATATACACCACATTAATGCTAATTGGGGAAAAAATAAGAATCAAAGGGATGTAAATTGAGACTAAATCCTTTTACTTGCATTTTTTTGTTGAACATCCTTTGACTTCATATATAATGGTTTTAAGCATATTACAAGCTTATAAAATAACCAAAATTATATTTATAATATCATGTATTATCTTATTTTAAAATATTATTAACCATTTGTTTATACTCTTTATTTATATTAATTAATTTTCTTGTTAATTATCTAGTTTTTTATGTATGTTTTGACATGTTACTTGTTGTTCAACTTTATTATATCATGATTTAATCAACTAGAAAATTTAAAAAAAATACTAAAATATCATATATATCTACTATACATGAATTTATAATAATTTATAATATTTGGAGATATGAAATGAAATGCACCATTTATGGACACAATAGGTTTCTTAAGTACGAATGAACACTACTTACTTTTAATTATCATTTTTGAAATAATAAGATGTAAATTATATATATATATGTATATAATAGTTAAATTATAACATTTTTTTCATTTATGTTACAAATTTTTTTTTAAATTATTCTTTATAAATTACATGTATTTTGTGGCCCAATCAGATCCCTTTGTGGAGGTGGTAGTCCACACGTCCAAAAATGATGTTATCATATTCTCACAAAATTGAAACCATGAATTTATGAGTTATATATAAATTAAATAAGTTTAAATAAATTATAAATATAATATATATATATATATAATAAAAAAATAAATATATCATTACTTATGAACTAAAATGGAGGTAAATATTAAAACAAACAACATTAGTTCACAGGGCGGTTGTTCGACGTACACACAATCGATGCTTGTGTATCACACATTGATTGATGTGTAAGAAGATTTAGGTAGAAATATTAGAATAAAAACTCCATAGTAATTCTAATAAGATTATTTTATTATATAATTATTATGTAAAATTAATTTAAGGGTTGGAGGAGTAAATGAAAAATAATCAATCTTTGAAAAACGTTGCCTTTTATTTGGGTAACTCATTCTGGTATACAAAAAAATACTTAATTATAATTAATTATGTATAATGTGAGGATTATAGAATAACTGTATGTATTATGGGATTTTATTTTTCTATATTTTGGATGAGGAAAAGTTCTTTATGGGATTGAATAATTGGGAGGGGTGATTTCCTTTTTATAGTGGAGGAGGAGTGATATTAATTTAAATTATTGAAAAGGGGAATTAATCCATATTTTCTCTTGTAAATTGGATCCAATAAAGTTAAAAATTTGGTACAAAAGAGGATAGTTTCTACATATCTACATAAAATTGGTTTTGAATAAGTTTGGAGGTCATTTTTGTCATTACATTTAAGTTTTAATCCCCTGTTAAGCATATTTTTACCTTAATCACTGAAATTCATTTTAACTGCATTCCCTATTATTTTTTATCAACAACTATGATTAATTTATTATATCATGTAAAAATTTAGTATTCATAATATTTAATCCATTTATCAAAAATCCAATAAAAGATGTGGCATAATTTAATTTAAATTTAATCATGTAAATTGGATGACCAAGAAGAGTTTTAAAGTAATAATGTTCAAGAGTTTTCAATGTTTTTACATTTAATTTCAATGTTAAATTTATTAAAATGAAATAAAATGGATTAATATATTTATAATTGAAATAATTTTACTTTTAAACTAATTTTTAATATAATTTAACCATATAAATTAATTCGAAAAGTTATCAGTTTTAAATTAAAATTCAGTATTTTTCATTGTTCATCAAAAAATAAAACATCACATAAAAATTCAAAAAATAATTCCAAGATAATATTGGAGTTTGTATTTAAAAAATTATTTCTATTTTTACTTATAATATTTCTAAAATTTCCAAAAAAATATTGATAATAAGTAGGGTAATTAATGTTTTTTAAAACTGCTTTTATAAAAAAATTGGTTTTTATGTGTAAAATTGGGGTTGTTCCTTTTCTATACCTATAATATACATTAGATTAATGTAAAAAATATTTTATTTAATATATAATATATATTTCATTTAATATAATTTACTAATATTAGATAATTTTTTTTATTAATGAAAAACAACTTTGGAATCATAAAAATAATTTATATAAAAACATTTCCTATATTTATAATTGGTTTGAATATTCATATATATTTAATTTTAAACCAATTAATTCAGAAATATATATCCCTAAGGTATCAAAACATATATATGAACTCTAATTTGATGGCTAGGTTATATATTATTATATTAAAAAGTAATATATTTATAATATATTATTGCTTGATAAAACAATCTCTTGCGTCCAACACATGTTATTGAAGAAGCTCATCATTCTACTCAACAAAATCTAACTCATTATCATGTGAATTCAAATATTGATCATGTAATTTATTTATTTAAATTGTTATATATATGTTTTAATATCTTAGGAGATTATGTTCTCTTTGTATGCACGATATTTCATGTCATGCACACTATCTGAGACAAAGTACTTTCTTTGGCATTACAATGTGTTACATTATCCCCACCTTAATTAAATTACATCCTCAAAATTTATATATGATATTTTTAATTGAGAGTTTATATTTTAATTTAATTTTATTAAAAAAATTATAAACATGGTTAATAACACATATTAATAATAAGAGGGAAACAAAAATGTAAAGGTCACTACAAAACTAGGCTTTCAAATGGGAGAACATTAGTGGAAAAATGTATATGGAGTAGGAAAATAACTATCGAGTTCTGATGAAGAGTTATAGAAAAAAATTTCATGATAATTTTTTTACCTCAAATCCATAAACCAATGTTTTGAATAGTGGTCATTAATATTATCAAAAATGAATATAATAGGAAACCTTTTTTTGATTTAAGGACATTTTTCTTGGTGTTGAGGATTATTTAATTCTTTTTAAATATATTTAAATAAACATAATTGATTCATTTATATAGAACAATATTATTCTTTGTTCATGCCTTGACCAATTTCTTATTCTTTTCCTAAAACATTCCCAAACATATAGTGAAGTAATACAATAATATCTAAAACCTCGTCCATTTATAAACATACACCATTTATTAAATGGTTAAACATTCAACAATATTATGATCCAAGACATTAGAATTAGTTCCCATGAATTTATTAGTATCCGATATACAAGTCCATATCAATAATCTCTTTTTGAAAGCATCATTTTCTAAGCACTAAGAACATATTAAGTGTCATCTTTCTCTCAACCATGTATTTTGAAAAAAACTATAACATTGTTCATATTACCTTTTATTGGTTCCATTATAATTGTTACATAAAATCCTTAATGAGTAATTATTTTAGTAAAATCCTTATATATTTCATAAAAAATTCAATGAGAACATCATAAATAGTAATGTTTTACAAAATAATTCTAATATCCAAATATATAATCACAATAATCACATCACCTTAGTTGTGTCAATAAAATACACTTAACCATGAACCCTTACCTCTTTACGAAGTATAATCTCTGGAATCATAGGGAATTCATTGACATAGTTACCCATTTATTTTTAGTTATAACACTGAATAGTATTATATTCCTTCTTCCCTTTTCATTTTTTTTCTGGATGACTCTTTTCTATTAACATATAATAAAATCTGATTAATTTTAGTCATTTCTATGGGCGATTCTTTCCGTTCTTATCAGTTTTTGAAAAATAATTCATTCCTTTAGACTTATTTGACTCATTCCATTTTTCATGATATCCAGAGGAACTATTCTTCTCTTATCATACATTTAATATGTATGATCTTTAGAATTCATTATTTATATTTATGTCACATACAACTATATCATCGTATGACGAAAAATTCAGAGGAACCAGCACTATTCAATGACTTGGAATGCGCATTTAAAATCAATTTTCAATATTACACTTCTTGTTTCATATGAAAACCATAAAATACCTATAAAATAATTTAAAGGTAGTTTCATGATCTATAATACATTCATCCTAATTGTTTAATTAACATTATCTTTATATTATTATGTTTCTCTTGTGGGAACTTTTTTTATAAAAAATCATCCATAAAATATTGAAAATCCATGAGTTCTATATCCTCTTTTTTCATAGTATTCTGGATCAATGACTAAAATTGATCAGTGTCACCATTAAAATAATACACTATAAGTGTAACATTTTCTGTTTTAGCACATCCCAATTCCATTAATATCTTCTCCAAAGATTTATTCCATTGGTCTGCCATCATTGGGTTATTAGTCCAACAAAATAATGGGTTAATCCATCGTGTAAATATATCCGATATCATATATTCATGTTGTATAATAGGTTACTCAATTAGGTAATGGTTATGTTTCACAACATGATTAAGTGGCCCTATTATTTCCTTAATTTTATCTGTTCTTATACCAACTATATTATACATCTTATTAGGAAAACCTCTACATTTTCAACAAGTATAGATACCATTATTACTCCAAGAAGTCATTTCGTAAAAATCAAATATATTTTATTAGTTCATAACATTATGTAACATAATTTATAATCCCAATACTATTGAAATAAAAAACATAATTTAAAAAACAAATCTGTATCAAATATTATAATCATAATCATGGTTTCCATGGGATACATTAACTTTCAAATTCATCATAATTTTATGTATATAAATTGATATTATCCTAAGAATATGCCCTGATAGTGTCGAACCTGGTAAAAATTAAGGACCCTTATCATGTACCGGTTTACGACCGAGTTAGAAATGACACATAATTTCAGAGTTGTTACCCCTTCGTACATTTATACCAGGAGAACATCTTATTATAGTCTCTAGATAAGGACATATTTCTAGTAAGACCCATATAATCTTTACCATGATAATCTTACAGGATGTTGTCCCATATTAATCATTAATTTCTATCTTAGGATTAAGTTCCCAAATATTTGTCTTCCAAAATCTTGTTTCAAAGGTCTCTAATAAACATACTCATATCCCATTTTGATGGATGTGTGTGAAAGTGTAGGTTTAAAAAGTATAATTAAAACATATTTTTATATTTATGATAATTATTTTATTGTATAATCCTAACATAAAATGACTGTAATTGGTGTAGATGTATAAGAAATATAAGTGATCATTGTAGAACGTTACCCCTTATTTGAGAAACTCCCTTTGTTTTATGCCAAAATAATTCATTGGATTGATTTATGTGAAAATTGAATCTTTTAGAATGAGTTCAGGAATTTTTTGAGATTATTTTTATACATTTTCTATGAGACAATGGTATTTAGTGTTGTGAATAAGTGGGAGGGGTGAGTGCTTATTTATAGTGGAGGACGAGTGACATTCTAGTAAATTTTTGAAAAATGAATTACCCCCATATTTTTCTATGTCATATAATTCCAATAATAAAACAATTATATAAAAGGGGGTATAGGTTAAAAATATAGAAATACAATGGATTTTGGGAAAATTTCTTCTTCATTTTGTTCTTTATGTTAAAGGTTTAGTCCCTTATAAATCGTAATTTTATATTAATCTCTATAATTTATTTTTAATGCATTCACTAATACTTTTTGTCAAAAAATAAGTTGGGCTTATTATAAATTATAATTTATTATAATTGAAAATATTCAATAAATTTTCTAAATTATAATCAAATAAGTGGCCGAAATAAATTTAAACTTTATTTTACAAATGGGATGACATAATATGGTTTTCAAGAAAAACTTTTGGAATGTTTTCTATGTTTTTGTGTTTAATTTCTTTGTGAAATTGGTTTTTGTTACCCAAATTGGAATAGTTGATATATAATTGATATTATTTTACTTTTAAACCTATATTAAATATAATTTATCCATATAAATAAACTATATGGGGAATCAATTTTGAATTAAAAATAATTATTTTTAATTATTCATCAAAAAATTAAACTTCATAGAAAAATACCAAAAATTAATCGTAATAAAATTTGGGAATTATAATTTAATAAATTATGATTATTATAACATATAAATGTTTTATAAATTCTTAGTTTTATATTTAAATTAGTTTTACCATTAATTTGATGTAAAATACTTATTTATTAAAATATAGGGGTTTAGGTGAAAAAATGAGTTTGTTCTTATCTTATGTATATAAAATCTACTAGATGAATAGTATAATTATTTGATTATATATATAATATATTGAAATCATTAATATAATTCAATAATGGTAATTAATATAATTTATTATGATAAAACTATTTTAGAATAAAAACAATAGCACTTTATAATTTTTTTATATATTGGAAATTGATTTTGATATTCATCTATATTTAATTATAAAAACATTAATTTGAAAATATATTTCCATAAGTTATTTAATACTATTTAAATACTCCAATTTTAGGTCTAGGTTCTATCTTATTATATTAAATAATCATATTTTTGCAATATACTATTTCTCGGTAAAACATAGTCTTGTGTCCAACACAAGATCTTGATGAGACACTCTATTCCATGTGATGGAAGATAACTCAGTATGGTGTGCATTGAAATCTATATCAAAGATTTCATTTATTTAAACTATTATATATATATATATAATTAAGAGTCTTAGGATATTATATCACCTTTTTATTATGGGTATTGTGTGTCATACATGTGATTTGATATAATGCTGTTACATTAGAATATTAGAGGTGTTATAATGTATATATTGAGACTTCTAAGATAATCAATTTCACACCCTGATTTCATTTTAAATTTAAACATTTTTATTATGAATTATGTGATGGTTCATTACCTACCTTGATTCTTTCATCCCCTTTATGTAAGGATGAGGCACTCTTATAGTGGAAAATTTATCATGTGATAGAAATAATTTCCCATAGTGGATATGACAACCATTATTATGGAATTTAAGATTTTATCAGGGGGGGTTGATCCTCCTAGTAACCCCTTATTTATCTATTATTATACATTGAAATAATTTTTTTGAGTTGTATTCATGTAATCAGCTTTGACAATCCATCCTATTCTACTATCCAAACTGGCATACAACATAGAGATCCACTGGCGCAATGGGATTTAACAATCCCCATAGGCAAGTAACATGATCCTCAGACTCATGAATTCCCAATGGGAATTGGTTTTCCTAAATACAATAATTTAAATAAGAAATAAGTTGAAATAGAAATACCAACTGTCATATCATAATAAAACATCTATAAGGGAACAAATACCACCAGAATATAACAAATAATGAAATGATATAGAAACATCCATTTCCAAAAACACTGATAAAATATATCAAAATAAAAAACTAAATATAAAATAAAAAACACCAAAATTAATCACAATTTATACCTAATTATTTTCCACATATCACTCATACATTTATTTATGAACCTGTACCTAATAATTAAATTAGATTTATGTAAAAAACCCAGAAATAAGATAAATATAGGTAAGAGCTAACAATCCTAGTTGGTCTTTACCTATAGAGATTATGGTAAATTCCATTAGTATTACAATTCATAATGTATATTTTTTAATATAAGAAAAAAATATTTTTCGACAATTTTTTAATAAAACCCTCTAATTATTGAACACACACATTTATAGATGACTTGCCTTTAAGAAAAGTGGTTTAGAATTTAAACAGAACATTTTATGCCACATAAAGAAGGTGTTTAGAAAATAGAAAATGATTCATAATAAATTTTAACCCTCTTTTATAAAACATTTATTGAATAAACTATTTAAATAAATAATTTCCTTCAATAACCATTTCTCAAAATTAGTTTTAGAAAAAAAATTATTTAATTTTAAATCAAAGTTTCCCAACTATTAAAATTTACCCATTTTATTGTTAACAAATATGAATTTAATGTGATATGTAAATCAAACAATGTAAAATAAGAGTAATGGAAAGAGAATCCAATAACACAACAATGAAATGGTTCCAATAGTCAAAATAGATGGGGAATGTAATTGAATCATGAGACAAAATCGTCAATGGAAACATAAAAAGCCTCGAACATTACCACTATCATCCCTATGATCTTTTATTAAATATCTAAAATTGTGAAATGAGGCTTAGATCGACATAAATTAAAAATATTATGGTCCATATAATAATATCTATAATTCCATGATGAAAAATTCTTGGAGATTCATCTCTATAATGGGAATATAAATGATGATAACTGGCTCAAATGAACCATAATCCACAAATCTAATCTGGTGAGGTATAGAGAGAGAATATTTGTAAGATAACCCACTTTAGTGATATATGGATTTACCTCATAAATTTTATTAAATATATTTCTAGTAATACCATGAAAAAACTAATGTTAGTGTGAATAAAATAAATAAAAACAATAATTATCAAATATAAATCATTTGAGTACAACACATGCCACACCAAAAATACCCTATAGAGAAAAAAACCATAGTCTTTAAAAATACATTAACATGTATAATATAAGGTAAAAAATATAATACACCTGCTATGTTAACTCATGATACATCAAGAAGAACAATAGAAACCCGAGGGTTTACTAAGTGTCTCAAAAAATTTATAAAAATACGTTACATATAGTGACAAAATGGATTTCACAGATGCACTCTAGAATCGTAATTTTTTATCACCATTTGAAAACCAATTATAAAATACACAATAGAACCCAATAACAAATCCACACATTGATAACCAACCTTTAAATTCATTAATTTTCATAAAAATCACTTTGGAAGGAGAACACAATTTTTAAAATAAATATGCCCATTGGTACCAAGAACCATTTTTATACTATACCTCCCAATTAAAAAACAATTTAAACAACCACGGTTCACCATAGTTCCAAAACAATATAAATAGAATGATGTTTAAGACCATTAAATTTTATCAAATTTCCTATAAATCCTTACATACAAGGATAAATTACAAAACAAGTGTAAGAAGCTACTTGAGAGCATTTAAATTCCATTGGGAAAGACATTATTGTATTTTAAAAAATACAAGACATAAAACCGTGGTCAACACTATGTCAATAAATGATTTGAAAAGGTTCTAAAACTCTACATGGTTTTTCTAATGAAATATAATTCTCTAAATAACCACATAATAAAATCATCACTTTTAGAAAATTTACTCTAGAATTTTCTCATGTTCACGATAATAAAAACGTTCATTCCATGAAATGGTTTTATTTCACAATTAATTATAGTATTATAAGGGTTATAAAATGATTCTAAAATCCTATGAAATAATTTTTATATACAAAATTGTTTAATGAAATTCATTATATTAAAATTAAATAGATAATCATACCACGTTTGAAGAATAACCATGCTTTACCCATTGCCTTCGATGGACAACACACACTGGACCCTAGAAATGATATATTCTACCCTAGATAACCCAAATACCAATCATTAGAATGTACCAAAAACATAATTTTAACTGAATAGATGATATTTTTTGATGGAGTATGAAAGAATAGAGGGATAAGGAATGTGAAGAAGAGATGGTCATAAATGTGGATAAAATAAGGGTTTACCATGTGGAATATTGTTTGAATAAGGTAAAGAAGTTACAAGAATCAAAAGGGAAGAAGGATGAGTGACACTATAGAATCCTATACCCTAGAATAGATGAGGAAGGAGAAGAAAAGTGAATATTCAATAAAATCATGATGGGTAAAAATAGAAAATTCACACTTTTAAATAAATCTGGGTAGACCATATGGTTTTTCGCATTGCATTCCCAATTGAATTCCAACCTTGAAATGATCATTGATTAGAAAAACCAACATTGAATGTTTCCCCTTATAACCCTACATGATGTGACTAACCATTAGAAAACTATGAAAATTAAACAGTTAAATTATAGAGATAACTCATAGGCTAATCATATTGCTTACCAAACTATGTGCACATCGTGAAAAAGTACCTATTAAAATAGTGAAACTGTTTTTTATTCCTCTAAGACTTATATGGTTTATACTCAACTATTAACTAGTTGTTCGATGAAAAAATAATAATAAAATCACCTACATAAATGTAGATTCACAGTTTCCTATAAAAATATCATACAAATCATGCATAGAGGAAAAAATATAGATGAACCATGTTCTAAAACCAAACATCCCTAAAACCAATATTCCAAAAATTCAAATAAATGACATAATATAAATATTATAGATAAATTTGGGGGTCAAAATTCTTCCCACAATTCCAATTATTCAACCAGAAATTCCATGGACAATATAATTATAGTTGGAAATGGAGGAAGCTTGTTCGTACATTAATAGAAGTTGATGAGTCACAGAAACCTCAAGGAGTCCTAATACCAAGAAGACACCAAAAAAGATCTTACAACAAATGAAATTGGTAAAATATTCGAACAATATTAATTGACACACATGAAAAACAACCATGGTATGCATCGATTAACTCAAATGAAGAGAGACCAATTGATCTCTCCAAACTATTTAAAGTCGATTTGAATGGTGAAGCATCAAATGCTAATCATTAATTATATGCATCACTAATTAACAATGATTTTGAAAATTTAAAATGGAAGAAATTATATTCCACCAAAAATGGACATCCATAAATGACCACATTTCCCAAAAGGAATGGGGAATCATGACACACTCAAAATACCAAAATCCTTATAACATAAAATATCATAAGACCATGTCTTCAAAATTATCTATGATCATCACACCCAAAACACGAAAAAGTCTTTCAATGACGTAAACCATAAATCACAACATCCAAAAAATGAAAACCCCAAAACAACCAAAAATTCATCATGAAATGAAATAAAATCTGACATAACCTTGGTATTTCATACCCAAATAAACTTTTAGAACTAAAAGATCATACACAAGTAACTTTACCATGGTAAACAGAAATTGAGTTGTTCTAACACCAACTAGATCATAATCTCAAGTGGTGAATTTATGGTCCTACTCACATGAAGAACAAACCAAATTCCACCCTACGTCCAATCAATGATTCAAAAACCACTACATATCTCCCTCTATAAGCCGAACATCACTAATAAAACCATATAAGGAAAAAAGAATAATAGTTCATCAGAAATTCAAAAGAATCTTCCCCTCAAATAATAGAAATTAAATGAGAACCCAAGGATCACCAGAAGAAAATCTACCTCAAAGATATAAGACATCAATACTCATTAGACCCAATATAGTAGACAATACTAGTGGATAAAAATCTACTAAACCATATATGTGATAAAAATGATCATCACTTCACTTAGATTATATGATAAATACAATAACAAGGGAAGAAATATCCATAAAAATATTAAATTTTTTGAGGATATTATTATTGGTATACTCATTTTAAAATGATACAGAAAACCAAATATCTTTTACTTCAAAAATAAAATAAAATGGATCAAACCGACATGGACCTCAAATATCCAAAGACACCAATAAAAATAGGCATCTTATATGAACAAAATATTATTTCATTAGAAAATAATAAAATCTTAAAGGAATAAAATCAATTTTAAGTGGTCACAAAATCATTTCAAATCACCAAAACCCCTAGAAATAATATTTTTTATTTTAAATAAAATGTTCCGTAAATGTATTACAATAAAACAATAATTAGGTCTAAAAACCATGAAATTTCATTATGTAAGGTTGAGTCCACTTAAAATCCTCAAGGATCAATATTTAAAATATGTTCAAAAGAGTTACTAATTTATTTTATTTAAAATTTTTATTTTTTTTAAAAATCACTCTAATTTTTACAAGTTTATTTATAATTTAATAACAGAGGACTTTTAATATGAAAATGGTTTTCATAATCCATTCTAAAAAAAACTGATATAAAACCAAAATGACCCCAATTTTTCTTATAAAATTATTTATTTTATAAAAAAATATAATCTCTTCACTTCCATACTAGAGTTATTTTAGGAAATTCAAACCCATTATTTAAAAACTGCCAAAGAAATCATTGAAAATGAAAAATGGTTTTATGATATCCTCCCTATGGAATTAATAATTATTTTTTAAAAACCACCACATCAAGAAGAAGGAACACCATAATTATGAAAACAGTTATTTCAAAATTTTAAAATATCAAAAGATCCACCTTGACTCACTACTAACAATAATGGTTTTATCAATAGTGGTCTACAAAGTAGGCCAAATAGGGTGAAAAACCATTTTATACATGACCAAAAGGTTTTATGGGAAATGGTCCAGTCATATTATAATACATATAATGTTTACATGATAGAGTATTTGGTCCCTCTCTTTTTTGTTAGACATTTTCATCCAAAATCACACCATAAATCCAATTTTAATTTCAATATAAAAAACTAATAAGATGCCAAGTAAAAAAAATTCCAATAGGGATCATCATATTATTAATGGAAAATGTAACTATATATATAATATAAATATTCAAATTCTACTACACATGGTAACATGGGATTCATAATGAAGGATGATTACCGGACACCCACTCAAGACCAACAACATAATCCCCAAGGACAATTCGAAATCAATACTTCTATAATACCCCAATTAGAATTTGAGTTAATTATGTGTCTATATTCATACATATAAACCAACATCTGATACTATTTATATTGAACCATCCTATGTTTTCCTTTTAACTAAATCCCAACTTTAATATCCACTAGCATGTCATGAATTCCAAATCCCCAAATATTTTTAATAACTACATGGGATTCTATAAATCTATTTTGAAAGGAATTAACATGTATATATTAATAAAAAAATAAATAGGTAGCTAAATCGAATAAAACATCCAACCCACATTCCATAATAAATCATTTAAAATGGAAAAATATACAATGAAAATATAAATATGTTGAGTAAGATATAGAATCATCCTACGACCAGATGGCCAATACGAAAACTCAAAATATATAATGGAAATAGAACCTAAATAACTCCAAAAATCATGACTTATGATGTCTAGTCACTAACCAAATGCCACTCTTTCATCCATTTAAAAACTCAAATAACTAAATAAAATAGAATTGGTTACTAGAGACCTATAAAAGATCAATATATAAATTTTCTAAAAAATTGAGTAGGTCACCATACATTATTTTTATGGGGAACCACATAAGTAATATATTTAATAAAATTTATGATTGAAGATAATATAAAATATGTTTTTATTGGATTTATAATAATTTCTAATAAACATATATCTTATCTATTTGAAAACATAACACTTTTATAAAACAATTTAGGATGGTTTTGAATTTAAAATAAACAATTTACCTTATGAAAAGAGGTCCTTTGGATGACAATCACGCCATCCCTCTCCCTATCTTCCTCATGACCATTCCATATATTGGAATTTCACCAACCCCTCCCACGTCCTTGGGGGTATTTCACTTTTCAACTATTCATGACAATAATTCAGTTCTCTTTTATCCCTTCTAAAATATAGATTTCATTCCCTATTTACCAAAGATTTCCCATAGCCCTAAGGTTCTTGAATTGTTTAATGGTTCAAAACAACTATTGATCTTGTCTTTTAAAATCACATATTCATCATCATTGTTGAATATAATTTTATTGAGTGTTTAAGGAAATATCAGCCATCTGTGTACTATTTTTAATGACATATATTTGGATCATTGGGTTTATAGGACTGTGAAATCATGAGGCTTCTCGACGTCAATCATTTCATGATTATATTTTCTTCAGTAGAGGATCTACAACTGGCAGGGTAAAATTTTCCATGATGCTATAATGGATCATGATTCTTCATATTCCAATATTTTTATTAATTTTATATAGATATTAACTCATTGACTATTTAGATTTGGGTAAGACTACCTGAAATCCAGATCCCATTTAAAAATACTTATATACGTTGTATGTTAGGGAATATTGTAGGGAGCTTCCTTTCCTGGATAGTAAAAGTCATGCTATGTGGAACATTATCTCACCAAGTATATTTGTCGAAGAGGATGTGCCAAACCCATGTGTTGATTTATATTGAATTACTATTATCAGTGAGTTTCATTATAATAATTCAGTCATCATCAAGTATTGGAGTGAGTTTTTTATGACGTGGAAGAATCTGGGACACATAAAAATGGTGTGAAAGCGTGATACGATGTGGAGGAACGCATATGGTGATGATTCCATTCACATGATCCTAGTTCCTATCAAGGTTTCCATTTATCGAGGATTTATTCGTGATGTTGATTTCTCTGGAATAGATGAATGTCAAAGGTTGAAAGGGTTTGATCAAGTTATCTCTTTTTGTACCATGATCCCTTGTGAAGTAGTAAAGACATATCAGAAGCGTTTAATGGATACACCGCATATTAAAGAAATCTATGATATTTATGGTAGATTGAAATATAATTTTGGTGATTCTTTTTCTATAGAGGATATAGAAAATATGAGTTATATTCTATCTATGCGTGATATATATTATCATTCAAATAATTATATATTAAACTGCAATGTGAGGGAAGTGAATGATGGTGGTAAGGAAGATCATGGTCTATTTGTGGATACCTATACAAGGAATTAGGATAAGGAGGTTCAGTTGGACACCACTATGGCCATTCATCTTGTTTTAGTCATGAATGTGGGGGTATGTGATGAGAAAGATACTGGTAGAGTTTCTTAATGTTTGGGTTGTGGCATTATCCTGTCATGATGTTTCCATTTTCTTGTGTAGGATCCGGGCCATAGGGATCACGGTAGTGACATATAGAAAATTTATTTCAATAAAGAGATTCAAATAATGAATAAGACATCACAAATTTATGATAGATGGAAAAATGTTACGGATGATGAAAAAAATAATGTCAAAAACACCACTAAATTTGAGATTTTCAGTAAATCATCTTTCAAATATATCATCACACATGGTAAGAATAATGTTATTGATAAGAGTGATTCATCTATACTCACCCAAAGAGAAGGTCAATGAAAAAATATAGAAATTTTCAAGGACCATGTCTACCAGGTCATCTTCTATGGTTTCAAGAAGGACTGATTCTGATCCCAACAAGGGGTGGTCGCACATCCATTCTTCTAGGGATCAACATTTATCAGAGTAGCAAAGGCTCAGTGAGATGTATTATCTACTTCTCTATAATTTTTTTTCTTCAATCTGAATGAAAGTAAACTGATGCTGGTGTAACCATTGACTATAGCCATGGGGATGATATTGAAACTTTTGACTCATAGATTTCATATGTGGTTGTGGGATGTTTGAATCCATGTCCCTTATTTGTTTGTTTATTTTCATTATTTATTTAATAAACAGCTAGGTGCCTAGGCATTTAACTGGACTGGAATTCCTAAAAAGGTCTGTTAATACATAAAAAATGGTCTCAAATTTAATTTCCCCAGTTTATAAAAATAATTCCTTAAAAACCATTTTAATAAATAAAATTATGGAGAAACTATTTCATAAAATTCATTTTCCAAATAAATATATTATTTTTCATTAAAACACATTTCAAACAATTTTGAAACAACATGTTTGAAAATAGACCAACACAAAATCAGCATGATTCTAATATCATATAAATCACCCATGTAATAAGATAACATCATCGAGGAATACTTCTAAGAATGTGTTCCTATAGTCAATGAACTAGGGGAATTGAATTAAATACTAAAATGAAATCCCATAAATCATCACATGAAAGGATTTGTTTTTTGTGAACAATCCCTAGGGTATAGTAATAATGTCTTATTTAATTTATAGGGAACCTAGAATGGAAATACTAAACTGATCGATGTCACTAGAAGTCCCATTAGTTTATCTAGATATAAAAATCACTCGATATCCTTTTTAATGATGAAAATAAAAAAGACGACCACAAGGTTAAACAACCTGTTATTATCTCGTCCTAACAGAAAATGTACAGCCAAAATAATCCTTGTACACTATAATTTTAAAATGCAGTTCTATGTCTCATATATGTCACCTAATTTATAACTAGGAACACATGATAAGCCAAATTTATTTGTAAAAAATAAAAAAAAAATAAATGTTTTTTAGTTACTTGAAACATGTGTTATATTTTTAATAATCACTTTTTCCAGGAGGTTTTAATTTGGATTTTTTCATGGTACAAAAACAACCAACCATTACTTATCCAAACCGGGCATGATTTCCAAAGGCTGGTGTTCAATATTTTTAAACATTACAATACTTAGGAACATGAATTGGTCGAGAGGAAGGGAGGACAGATTCATCTGACCCTTTTGTGTGGAACTATTTTCAACTCTAGGCCTCTCTTTATAAATTAAATATATTTTCATGAATCCTTATTAATTCACCAAGTATGACATTAGATTCCCTTGGAATTTTTATTCACTTATTAACATGTGTAAAAATTATAATCATATGTATGTATTCGAGGTTCTTTATTAATAGAGATATCTGTATGTATTAGAGGTTCTCCATCAATGTTATACTCTCATATACTATTTCAAGATTTGTTTAATCATCGTTATGATGACACTAGTTTTTTAATCCACTCAGTGGGGTATTCTAGAATTTACTATCATTTTGGGAGATGATTGTTTTTTTATATTGTGGTCATACCCATGAAATCGGTTACCTACTTATCCTTGGGAAAAGAATCAGAACCCTCATAGTTCGGTTCCACTTAATGGGAAACATAATACCTTATATGTTTATGTGATAAGGACCTAACCGTACTATTTAATGTCATTTAGTAAGTAAATCTAAGGGGATGGTTCTTAGTCAAAGTTTGGTGTGGGACTTATGCCTAACCATCCAAAGGAACATGGAAAGATTATGGGATTCCAATTAAGATTAGACAATGTTGGGAATATGTCCCATGGAGAAAAGGGTTGATTTTAAGTGTTTTTTTGAACTATAAAGAGGCTTCCTACATATCCCATTTGTATGGGAATCAAAGCCCATGTAGTTCATTGAATCTCATAGGAGACCATAGTTCATTGTGAGAAATCAGTTTGGGCTTACTTCATGAAAAGGATCCATTGATGATTTTGGGGGTTTAATTTGGTGCTTATTATTGAATAGAATTCCAAGATTAAGGGAATTAGGGTTGGAATCATGAAGAGGATATCCATTAAGCTCGGTCCTTGAGAGGGCTTCCTACGTATCCCAATTGTGGAGGGAATCTGAGTTATCATAATTATTTCACTATGGCTGTTTGTATAAATGTTGTAATCATCCCAAATCTCTAAGCCCATGGGATTCATCATTAGTGTGAGAAATAAGGTGGTGTGCATGATTCAATAATGACACACACTTTTCCTCCTCTACTGGTCAAAGAGGTAGCACCAACGGCGGCCATGATGGATGAGGTTGAGGTGACCCGGGAAGTGGGTGAGGCGATGAGACCACCCTGTATTCACATTACATTGGAAACATATACAATGAAAGGAAAAAAGGATGAATTTTAGGGGACTAAACTAGTATGGCTTCCCTAAAACTGATCCTGGTAGGGGAGGGAGGCTTCTTCATTTCTTTTATTAAAAATAAAGAGTGAACTGTATATTCCCTACAAGAGACCTGAGGTTCCGGGTCTTAATGATGAGAGGGGGAGGACAAACACCAAACCCTAATCCACCAATCCAGCAATGTCCATACTCTATTTCTAGGAGAAGGGTCCATGTGATTGTTGATATAAAAACACAAAAAAAATCCATGAATCCTAATCCCATTGTGAAAAAACTGTGGGAAGCCTTTGACTATGTAAATACATACCAAAAAAAAGACTCACTGATGTGACTTTCCCAAGGCTTTGATAGGTTAGGAGGTTTTAGTGGTGGATTCAACCTAGTCCCTTTCATATAAAGGATCCAAGGAAGGATATAACCTTCCATGAATGGATTTAAAGAGGTTACTTAAGTTGTTATGTACGCTTTATACCAAGCTCTTTCGCGTAGGTACTTTTCTCAAGTTTTCTACATAGGTACCCCACGTTGCTGCACTGCACAGCTATACCATGCAGGTGTGCCACATAGGTCTGTATGATGAATAAAGAACTTGTTTCACATTCAGTAACGAAGACTATATAATACATTATGAAAGACATTGAAGACATTCTTATCCCATTAAATTATCTTTTCTCTCATGTTTTAGAGAGCTAATTAAGAAATTTTGATTGATCTGGGAGAAAGTGTGACGTAATGGGTACTTCTGAGAGCCATTAAACATTTTCAGTCCCGAAAATGGGGAGACCAAGGGTCATATTTAAAGGCATGGATGGGGTTAGGTAGAAGGGATGTTGTCCATGCAAGTTCCATGCGTAGGTCTTTCACGTAGGGGTATATAAATTATGTTTTCACGTAGGTATGCCACAATGGTCTGTCATGCAGGTATATCGCATAAGTCTGTCATGTATCCCTTTGGAGGGTTTGGATTTCCTTTAAATTTTTCGAAACTCTCCTAGGGATTTTTAAATATCCATGTCTGTTTTCAGATTCTTTTACCATTCTTTAGTAGTTTCAACAAACCCCCCTCCTCCCAGGATTGGATCTGATTAGAAAGAGTGTCGATTTATGAGGTAAAATTTCTAGGGAAATAGTATGAATTTATTTATAGACAGGATAGGTTCTCTATAGAGCTACTTCGCGTAGGTATTCATCGTAGTGTTTTTGTATAGTTGTGTTGTGGGGGATTAGGGCTGGAGATAAATTGTTTCAGTTTATTGCGATTCTCTTCAAACGTACCTCCAAATTTTCTATCTCTCGTTGCGTAGATATTTCATTTAGCCTCAATGGATTGAACTCTCATATAGACTCCTTGACATTTTCTCAAGGTGAGAAAACTTTAGATATGGAGCTACATGAAAGGACTTCATGAGAGGAGTTGTGCTAGGATCCTAGTCAAAAGACTTACGTGACAGACCCTGTCAAAGGACCCATGTGAGTAGTTTCCTTTTCCAAATTTTGGATTTCCCTTTCCTTTAAGTTGGAATTTAAGTTAAAATTCCATCCTAATATGAGATTTTTGATAATTATTTTGTAGTAAAATGGCTCATTTGACAACCTCTGCTGAAGAAGCTAAGGTTCATCAAAATGAAATGATGAAGATCGTCTGATCGGACTATTATGACGTTGTTGGAAGTAATATTACTGGGGTATGGAAGGTTTTAATTCCATATCAATGTGAATATCCAAAAATTCATTACCAACCCATGTATAGGCATGAGATTTTACAAGATTTCCAAGTTCTATCTATTAAGAAGTACTTCCCAACGTATTGTTTTCTTCAATTCTCCAACTATAACTGCATGAATATTAGTGCAAGGGGGTTCCAATACAAGAAGGAACAAACCCTATTGGTTTCATCCTACATAATAGTGGTCGTACTTTTGATATAAAGGATCTTGTTGTATATCTAAGGCCACATTTCTATGATTTAACTTTTCTGCCTACCCAGACTGATCAGACTAATGGCTGGAAGAAGGACAAGGATATTCGTTCTAGAGGAGGTGTGAAACCTAAATGGATATGAGAATTTGGGGTGTGTTAGACTTGAACACAATTTATGAAAGAGTTATTAGATGGTTATATTTAGGAAGCTATCTGTATGGTACAAACATATGTTTATAAGAAAGATTTCATTCTTGAGTTTTTGAGCCGATGAAGTCCGAAAACGAATTCATTCCATTTGATGCATGGTGAAGTTGGCATTAGATTATGGGATATCTACCAAATAGTTGGGGTTCCCATTCTCATTGAAATGTATGGTGATTTTATTTTTCGAGCTAGAACATGTGGTGATGTTACTAGAACACCACCGTTGGCTCAGTAACTATTCAAAATAGCAAAGATATTACCCAAAGATAAGAAAGATATTCATTATAGGGTGTGAATGGATGCCTTTTTATAACCAACCACAGAGAATGTTTCCACATGTGGATGTCCTACCATTTTTCCATCAATACATAACTAGGGAAGCTCAGGCACATATTGTCCTACATTGGTGAAAGGTGAATATAATCACTTGGGCTATAAAGAAAAATTTGATATTGATGCAAAGATACGCTTAGTTTCATTTCTAGCCATGTGGCTAAGCATTTACTTGCTTCCAGTTCATGAGTCCTGAGGTGGTGTAAGGTTGGGGACTTTTGTTATCATAGATCAATTAGTAGAGGGGAATTATATTGGGTTAGAAACTCTTGTATTGGAAGGAATTTAATATTCCCTACTACATTTATACAATGGAAATGATCAATTAAGAATTTTTGGGACATCCAAGGGTTGTAGGGATGGATTGCATCATACATTTCTTCATACTCATTCTTGAATTCAATTTGAGTTCCCAATCATCGATTCACCAAATTTTTACAGAATTATTTGGGTATTCAACCTCAAAATTTGAGACCTGATGTACTGTTAAGGTGTTGAATGACTCAAGAGAATTCAGATTCTCCCCTTTTTGGGACCCACCAACTGGAACATTTATGGATGTTGGTAAATATAATAATTATGAGATGACGTATTATATAATGGAATTCAGGGATGGTGTATTATCAACCAGGATTAATGGTGAAATTTTCTGTGAGGATTAAGTCTTTTATAGGTTTTCTCATCATTTCAGATATTCTCAACAATCAAACACTTTTCCAACCATATATGTTTGACACGAGAAACACCCATTGGTAGTGAGAAAACTATGGACTCATAATGTCTTTAGAAGAATAAAATTTTCGATTACATTACCTCCACCAGATGCATCAATCTGTTTGAAAGATGGATATGCCAAACCTTGGTCAAATTCATATCCTCAAGGGGGTTTGACAAAAGTAATATATTGAGTGGCAGCTACAATGACTGTTGTGCATGGAAATCATGGTAAGAAGTCCAAGACCAGAGATGATGCAGAAGTTTCATAGGTTCGAAATCCATAAATACATTCTTGGAGGAGGTATACCATGAAGACAATGTCTTTAAATGAAATACCTCAGATGCTAAGGCAATTAAGTCACCTCCATAAAAAAGAGGTTCCTATTATATCTATTTAACTTTATGAAGAAGAAGGGAGGCATGAAGAGGATCACCAGTCAGATGGTGTTGAATCTCTTCAAAAATTAACCATACTGAGATTGAATTATGCTTAACCATCATCCATTCGTTATTGGGAGAGTTTGAATCATGATCTTAGAAATTCATGGGCATTCCTCCAGCATGGCATTCGAATACTAGATGTGGGTGACATTAAGTCACGTTCTAATTGTAATACAAATAATAACATGGATGAAGTACATGAGTATATTACGAAGCTGGTGGAAATTATATTTGTAACTGATGAACAAATCCCAGCCTCTAAACAAGTATCTCATATGATGGACCTAGAAGTACATGAAGGGGTAATTATTGACCCTGGGGAGGATAAAGATATTTATGTTAATACATATAATGTGTATTCCTTTTCTTTTGTATCAAATCTGTTGGACCATTAATCATTATTAATCTTGATGAAAATGTATTTGTGAATCTTGATTGTAGGGAGGGAATCTTCGGACCAGTTCTTGAATCACCAAGTATGGGCCCGCAAGATCTCTAATCAAACCATAAAATAATCCTCCCAAGTCCACAGAACGTTCTCTAGGTGAGAGAATCATTACTGGGGTAATGGTGACGGATTATCCTCAGCCATTACCTCAAGATTCTCTTACCAAGGTGAGTGTTTCGATTTATTCCCATGGTTATGTAAAGAAATTCAAGAGAGCAATGAGATTAGTCTAAAGTGTTCATATAATGAGTAGTATTTGTATTTCCTTGAGGGCATTATAATTTTCTCAATACACTCTAGTAATCACATTTATCTTCTTGAAATACATGCCTCTTTCTCTTAACTCAATGGGATAAGAGATGATTCTTCAAGACCAGAGAAGGGAACCTCCATAAAAACCAAATTTAATGTTGATGAATCTGTTATCTTAAGAAATCAATCATCAAAAGATTCATCTATACCTGCTCCCGACTATACTGAGGGAGATAAAATCCATGGTAAGATCAAATAAATTTCTCATGAATGTTAAAAATCATTGCTCATATTGTTATTTTCAACATATCTCGGATCAATTTCCTTTGCCAATGGATCCTTCAATAACCAATGTTGATATTCTTATTTCTCATAAAGAAAGGAATGAAGAACCATGCTAATATAAAATAAATATTTATGTTGGACCAAATGAGGGGATATTTGATGATGTTATACCAATTAAAAAGAAAACAAAACATAATTTTAGTGGATCCAATTTGGGAATCAACCAATGTTTGTTGGATACCACAAATATAGAGGATTCTAAAACATTCCATGCCACATTCACTAAAATTATGGATGCCATTAATCCAAGAATTGATATTCCAGGTTCCAACAAAGTGTTTGTATATTTTCTTGTGGAATTCCAAGGACATAAGTCCTTATTCTTTCATTTTCCCTACATAATTGTTCTTATTTACTTGATTCATTACATAAAAGATCATATTATTCAGATTTATTTGCAGTAAATTTTACAATGGATCATCAATAATAGGGAATTTCACTCTATCATTCCACTTTTGAAGTTGGATAAATATCTACAAAGGACCCTCTTTTAAGAGATTTTATATATCCTTCAATTATGAAAACTAGGAAAACATAGGAGAGTGGAACTTATCAAGAAACATCTACTCAAATTGATGAAGCTAAGAATACCGGTAATTATTCCAATCAACTTGTAGATTTATTATTGGGTAAATGTCATCTGTTTTCTGGATCAAACTCTATTTCTTCCATTTTCTAAAACTGGAAATGACCTTGATTTTTTATTTAGGGTTATCATCTCCCACTGTAAGATCTGAAGGTGAAGCTTCCATGCTGGCTCAGGCAATAATAGAAGGTGAAGCTTTTACTATTATTAGAGAAGTAGAACAAGGCAGCTACTTAAATGATCAATTTCTAGAGTACATTATACCTCATGGTAGTGACTCTGATTCAGATATAGAGATGCAATATGATCTTGGAGTGGCATGTAAGAAGACATGTCGGCATATCAGGAGAAAAATTACTAAGAAGCCATTAGATGAACTGCTTTCCCATTTTTCCAAACTCTCATAATTATTCTCTCTATTGGGATTTGGTGGATTTAATTGTCGGCCAATATACGATGCAATGAACAACACCATTCTTTGAGTGAATAAGGATCATATTTTGCGGCATGATTTTGAAAAGGAAAAAATGACATTTCAATATTGAGAACATCCAAGCTGTAGTAGTTGTGGCAGAGGCCGATCATAACAAGAAGACGATCAAAATCATCCAACAAATTTATGAATCCATGAAGCATTCATTATATCATTTACAACAACTGGATGTTGTATGTAAAAAACATGATCAATTGAACCAGAAATCGGGATAAACCCAATTAGAGGGGATAACAACCATTTCAAATTATAATTAATAGCTTCTTCAGGCCGAGGTGGCTGGTGTTTATCACCTATTTCAACATCAACAGGTAGCTGATAGGGCTAATGAAGCTGTTCAACAAATAAAGAGTCATGCTGAGAGTTTATTTTAAAACATGATAGAGAGGTTCGATTTTGTGGATGTCTCTCTGATTTCATTTGAATGAAGGAAATTTTTTCATTAATCATATATGTTCTCATTCTTGATTTTTTTTATTGCAAGATTAATGTTAATTATGATGATGACTTGTTTTTTTAAACATCAAACCTTCATGTTAGATAATCATGATTACAATGAAAAGTATAAGGGTGCATAGAATTTTCTTATTAAGGCGATGTTTCTAATGAGTATAGTTTTATTTTTGATAGGTCTATATGGAAATCCCCACAAAAATTGTATATTTTTACTTTTTATTTCTCAATATTACCTAAATCAAAAAAAATGTTTGTTTAGTGACCAGGGACTTAACTTTTGTTCAGAGTTCCCTTTGCAGGTTCTCAATCGGGTGATTACTACATCTTTTTTTGTTGGTAGTTTAGGGTTATTCATGTTGGACTATAAGTGGCCAATATTTAAGGTCTAAATATATATGACCATAAATTTTGAAATTATATACCAAACAAGACACAAAGTCTATTGATTTCTTTAATATTTTTTCAATATTTTCAAGGGGAATCTTAAGCCATAGTTTTTATGGTCAAAAAATTTAAAACATATATCAATATAAGGGAATTAACTTCAAATAATGAAGTTACCATTATTTGAAAAACCCATTTGCGATGTTTTGTTATACAGGACCAACTAGGGCATATGTTTTATAACCAAATAGTGGTATATTTTGACTGACATGCTCGTTATGTAGGAAACTTTTGAAAGGCCACATAAGGGGAAGTAATGAATATTCAAGAGATTGATCTCTTAAGAATTTAAAATTTTACTATTGATAGACAAGAAATAATTAAATTTGGGTGACTCAAAACCACAGTGGGCGGTCTTGACAAGGAATTGTTTTTAAGAATAAAGGGATATTTTATGCCAACATATATCATGAATAGGAAAACCAATTCTATACAAATTTGGTGTTTGAATAAAGGTTAAAATTTATTAGAAATGGGAATTTCTGATAAAAACTATGAAATTTTATGTCATGTAGTGAAGACATTGTAAAATGCAGTTTTAGGTCATTCAGTGAGGACATTGAATGAATTTAATTTAGGGTCTTTAGAATTTATCAAAGGTATGAGACTCTCCTAATTTATTTGATAATTTTATTGGAAACATATTACCATATTTAGGTATGGAAGGAAAAATTTTAAACTATGATTTGGGAAGTTCTGGAACTGAAGAATGATATGGGAAAAGTGTTAAAGGTCTTAGAAGATATCATTTCCAAGAACAATGTTACCATTATTTGAAAAAACCCATTATGGGGTTTTTATTATGCAGGTCCAACTAGGGAATATGCTGCATAGCCAAATAGTTGCATCTTTTGACAGACATACCTGTTATGTAAGAAACTTATTAAAGGCCACATTACGGAATGTATTGTAGTCATGAAAAAGAGCTCTTAGATGTCTGAAATTTTACTATTTAAAAAAAAGTTTATGGAGATTTATATTTTATAAATCTCGAATTTTGGTTTATATATAAAGGTAAATGAATATTTAAAGGGTATTTATAATGAATATTTTCAACGAATCATAGTAATAATACTTATATGAAGGTCTGGACCAAGCGTAGGAGGTGTGGTGTCGGTAGTTTTTGGTCATACCACTTGGACCAAAAATAGAAACAGTATAAGTTATATGGCCAATTAATTCCAAGGTTATTTCATATTTCATTGAACACATGGAGATGAAAAATGTGTAAACCATATTTTGGAAGATTTTCAGACCAAGATAATGATAATGAGACAAATATACCTGAATGGATGTTTTAAATTATAGATTCCTGTATATTGTGAAAAAATATTGAAGGGGACAAAGATACCATAACCAAGAACGAAATTATCACCATTTGAAAAACCCATTATGGGGGATTTATTATGCAGGGAATGATGGGGAATATGCCGCATGGAAAAATATTGAAATATTTTGAATGACATGCCTGTTATGTAAGAAACATATACAAAGCCACCTAAGATCGTGTGCTGCATAGTCAAGTAAAGGAGTTCTCAGGTATTAAAAACTCTATCACCAGAAACCATATGAAATATTATGACGATCTGAAAATATTCCGGATTGAGAGTGTGAAATATAGAAGGGGGTTATACTCAATGCACATAAGATATATTTGAATCATTATTTAAAATTAGTTTTAAATCATATAGATAAATCAAACTCATATATGAAAAACAGACTTTATTTGTTTCCATTTTAATTGAAAGCTTGATGTGCAGTATAATGTCATGAAATGAGGACATTATACACTGTAGTTTTATGTCATGTAGTGATGACATTATATTGTGTAGTTTTTTTTCTTACAGTGAAGACATTGTATGTTTTAGTATTAAGTAATGCAGTGAGGACATCGATAAAAACATAATAAATCAAGACTCATTATTTATATAAAGAATCCTTTTACCCAATTCTGAAGCCCACATGAGCTATTCATGGTGTGAGAAACAAGGGGTAGTAAGGGTTTCTTCTGTAACACCAAGGTAACACAATTGATGAAGAGGGTTGTTATATTTCCACACACTTTAATGTCATGCGGTAAGGATGAAGGCGAAACGATGTGAAAAGAAAGACATATTGTAGCTAGACGAGGAGATAAAACCCAAGTGTCATTATGTGTCTTGTTGGGGGTAATAAGAAGTCCATACATGGTTTTTCAAGCATTCCCTCTGTAGGTTTGATTCATAAATAAGGAATAAAAGGGTTTTTTATATTGTGGATGGGACTATGATTTATGATCTTGGAATCTCTATGTATCTCTTATAGATGAGAAACAAGTCGTATGTAGTTTTTTTTAAAATAATTTCTCCCACCAAACCTGTTTGACATGGATGATGAGGGATTTGACACATTCTAGTAGAATGATTAAATTTTAGACATGTGATGGAATGAAAATCAAATTATTTATATTAAAATACCACTTTTTATAAATATATTTCATATATAGAAAAATAAAAAGGGAAATAATTTTTTTTTGTGGTAGCTGGGCCCAATATTGGTGATCCAGGAATCTATTTGTATGTCAAATAGATGATAATCAAGCCACACATAGTGCTTAAAACAAGGTACCTATGAAGATCTGACTCAAATATTGGGAAGAGAGGGACTCATGTGACACTATGGAGTAGCAAAGATGTCCATGATTATTGCTTATGGAAGCACCTAATGTCAATTATTGAAGATGTTAACCATAGAATTTAATGTCATTTAATGAGGAGAAATGGTGTGATGATGTTTAACATCATGCGACTAGGACAATGATGCTACGGAATTTAGCATCATGCATTACGGAAGCTTATGGGTGTTATGTAGCTTAATGTCATGCAACTAGGACTTTCTACTATGCAGTTTTAAGTCTTTCACTACAGACGTGGGGGCTGTGCAGTTTTTAGTCCTATAGAGAGGACTATGTGTGCAACTAAACTGAGTATTTCTTCAAGAATCTCACACTGGTTGGAGTTGTAATAAGCTCTCCATTCATTTGGATTATGGAATAAGAACCATATGAGTAAACCTTATGTATAGAATAAGTTCATTCCAACTTTGGCTCATTCTTTGGAGGTTTCATTCCTGGAATCATTGGAGTCATGAGGACCAATACCAACTCTCCTTGAAAATATGAATGGAGGTGAACATTTTTGTTAAAATCTTGTTCTCTATTGTTTTGATAGACATCTAAATGAGGCAATGTATTCATTATTTTTTAATATAATCATTCTATCTCATTAAAATATTTCTTAGTCCTCTTATCTGTAGATAATTGATCACATATTGCAACTTTGAGTGAAGGAAATTGCATTTCAATTGAAAAAACTACTCTTTTTCCATATACCAAGGAATAAGGGGTTGTCTGGGTGGCAGTACGGGCTGTAGTCCAACAATCCCTTAAATCATGAAAATGATTATTAGACTAAGATTTCTTATCATTATCCACCATCTTCTGAGGTATATTTGATAAGGTCTTATTTAAATCCTCTATTTATCCATTGGATGCTGCATTATAGCGAGATGAATGGTTGGACTTGATATTGTGCTCCTGAGGTAACTTCTTTACCTCAACATAATAGAAAATGGTTCCATTTTCTATTAATATAGTATGAGGGACACCAAATATAGTAATGATGGAAATTTTTACAAAACTAACAATTATTTTGGCTTTAACTTCTTTGATAGGAACTGCCATAGCCCATTTAGAAAAGAAGTCAGCAGTAGAAATAATATATTTGAACTGCTTAGTTGTAGTTGGAGAATATGTTCTTACTATATCTATTCCTCATGTGCAAAATGGTCATGAGTATTTAGCTGTATGTAGCAACTCTGGCAGTTGATGAATGAAGTTGTCATGCATTTAGAAGGGATGACATTTCTTAGTGAAATCTATGAAGTCATGCATCATTGAAGGCTAAAAGTATCATATCCTTCAGATTTGATCATAAGCATATGCCTAGACTATTGAGCACCACAAGATCCTAAATTTTCATCTTTCATGACAACTGTAGTTTCTTCTCGATCAATACATCTGAATAGGCTTCCATCAAAGCTTCATTTATAGATGATCTTCTGGTGATTTGGACTGTCGTAATGATTAAAATTGGCCACTCTCCTTTGGATATGTTCTTTTTCTACCCTATTTGGTAGAAGAACTTGATTTTGACAGTATTCCATTATGGGTGTTCTCCATCCCATGTTATGGCCATACAGCTAAGAAATAGGTCTAATTTCATTAATTTCATCTAATATAGTTTGAACAAATTGTGAGACTATATGACAATGAGGTATGCTAATGAATTTCCCTTACTGATTTGAATCTTCCAAAGACGTAGATGCAGTATCCAGGGCATCAACATGGGCATTTTTTGATCATTGGACAAAAGACATTGTTGGATCTGAGGGACATTCAACCATTAACCCTTAGACATAATCACATAGAGGTATTAACTCTTCTTTTCAGATAGAATATTCCACATTGATCTATTTGATTTCCAATTATGGATCACTTTCAATTTCCAATGATTGACTTTCACCTGAAGTGCTAATTCCAATCTAGTAATGAGATAATGATATTCTTCTTCATTGTTGGTACTGCCATCTAATCATAGGAAGGAGTAAGGCAGTACTTCCATTTCTGGGGAAATAAGGATAATCCCTAACCCAAATTTATTAAGTATAGGTTTTTCCATTATCATTCCTGTTGGACTTCTGGAGGCACCATCAATGTACATTTCCAATGTTTGTGGATTATCTGGAAAAGATAAGACCTCTTCATCAAAAAGTTTTGTATTCAATGATGTATCTTCAAAAAATGGATTTTTAGTAAGGAATTTGGCTAGATCATGGAATTTTACTGCCTTGTTGACAAAAAAACTCAATATCAAATTATTGATAAATAACTGCCCAATGTTCCAGAATCCATGTATGAATAGGATGACTGAGGATAAATTTGAGCGGGTTACTATGATATGCCAATTGGACCACATGATGTTGCAGATAGTGAATCAATTTCTGAACTTCAATGATCAATGCTATGTATCATTTTTTAATACCTGGATATAGAGCTTATAAATCATTCATAGTTCTACTGAGATAGTAATGGTGGTTCTCTTTCCCAACACCCATCTTTTGGAGAAGGATGGAACCCAGTGATCGCTATAATGCAATCACATAGAGAAGAATTGGTGTTCTTTAAATAGGTGGAATTAATACTGGTGGACTCAATATATATTTCTTGAGGGCATAAAATTCTTATCAGCAGTATTCATTCCATTGATTGGTGACTCCCTTCTTTATTAATCTGGTGAAGGGAAAACACTTGGCTGCAAAATTAGCAATAAAGCACCGAATATTGGCCAAGTGTCCTTGGAGTCCTTCTAATTCATTCAAATATCAAGGAGGTGACATTCCATGTATTGATTTAGTTTTCTCAATATCAAATTTGATACTATGATGGTGTAAAAAAATCCAAGGAACTTTCTTAAGGATACCCCGAAATCACATTTCAAGGGGATCATCTTCAAACTATGTTTCCAAAGTTTATTGAATGTGGTCTCTAGTTCAGAAAAATGATTTGAACTCTGCCTGGATTTTAACACCAAATCATTCACATAAAATTCAAAACATTTCCCTAAAAATGGTTTGAAGATATGGTGAATGGCATTTTGATATGTTTCACCTGCATTCTTTAATCCAAAGGGCATTACCTGATAGGAAAAAACACCCTGAGGGGATCTGAAGGCTGTAAATTGTACATCCCCTATGGCCGTACAGATTTTATTATACCCAGAGTAGCCATCCATGATGGAAAGATCTTCATTGCCAGTTGTTGCATCAATTACAAGCTCTATGATAGGAACTAGGTAATCATCTTTAGGAAAATTCCGTTTATGATATCTAAAATCAATGAAAACACTAATTTGGCCATTATTCTTTTTCACCGAGACAATATAGGCCCACCATTTGGGATATTTAACTTCTCTGAAAAAGTTATCCTTTATATTCTTCTAATATTCAACTTCAATTTTAGAATCATGAGTTGGGTGTATTATTCCTGCTTCCTACGTGAATCTGCAATGTTCTTATGGAAAACCCAAATGATGAGTGGATAGATCAGGATTAAGGCCTGAATTTTTTTTATAATTACAAACAAATATATCCCTATGATTATTTAAAAATAAATTATACTCCTCTTTATCTTAAGAATTTATGGTCGTACTAATTATAGTAGAGCATGAATCTTATTCTATATCCTGATTTATTTCTCTGAGCTCATCCACAGAGGTAGAGACACCTTCCTCCAATGATACAAGAAAATCCATGAGATCTTCCTCTTATTATTCATTACATGTTAATTCATCTATTTCATGTGGCATTGTAGATGATGAAACAAAACTTCCAGAGTTAGAGGATGAGTCAGTATTTGATAATCCTGAAGAAGAGGCCACAATATCTGACCCTACGGATAATGAAGGGTATTTCTGGGGTATTACAGAGGAGATTATGGATTGGGAATATTCATCCATGTCTTCCACTAGAATTTCTACGACTTATTCTATTCTGATTGACCATGTAGAGACTTTTTTTAGTTCAGTGGATGAAATGAAGACATCTCCAATTAAGCTTCCATCACTGCTTGTTAAATCAATAATTTCTCCCAGTCTGCCACGATGAATTTCCTTAATTGACAGTATGGAAGTTACTAAATGAATGGTTGGATTTGGGATTACCTCTTCAATTTGGGAATTAGGTTACACATAATCTCTACTAAAATGTATGAATGGGTTTTCAGTGATCTCTTCCAAACCATTCAGAGCATTAATTCTGGTTAACTCCTTTCTCATGGAACTTTTTCCCATTGTGTAATAAATCTATACCTCAATGTGTTTTGATTGAAATGTTTTAAAAGGATCCTTATCACCATACAAATTCTCAATATTCCCTTGAATCATTACTTAAGACATTGGTGGTATGACAAAGGCATGGTTCTATGTGGATATAGCCTATGCCTTCCAAGAAAAATGTTAAAGGTTGTGTCTTGACTAACAACCATGATATCTAAATTAGATACAGGATCTCCAAAATGTGATCTGAGTGTAACATCACCCAGTGTTTCATGCTAATTCTTTTCATATCCTTGCAATATTAAAGTAGAAGACATAAGTCAGATTCAGTATGGCCCAATCAATGAAGTGTATGAACGAGAATGAGGTTGAATCTAGAGAAATTATCAATGAAGGCTCTTTGGAAGTCTCTGTCCCTGAAATTTCAAGATAGATACAAGGGTCTAATATACCTAGGTACAACATCATCTTCATCATCATTTTTAAAATATATTACTGCATAACATTTGGGAGGATCATTCTCTATACGATAATCTTCAGCAGCAGCAACTTCAGTTTCAAACTCTTGAGGACATAACAAAGCCTCAATAAAATATTCTCCAGGATATTTTTACAGGCTTAAGGAAGCCAAAATTTACAACTTGTCTAGTACATGGGCCAATTTTTTCATGAGATCATACATTGGGTCCAAAGGTCTGCGTTTCCCAAAATGGGCATATGGTTTTTCAAGTGCATTGGAAGTTGATACTACTGATGTAAATGTACCCTACATCAGAGAAGATGCTAAAAATACTCCTGGCTTTGGTAGATTAGACTAAATAGGTCTATTTATTTCATAAGAGGAATATGGTGTGACTTATAATAGGTCCTCCAAATTAATCATGATAGGACCAAAGTTGTCTTGCATGGAAGAATATCCTATTTCTTATTGAGCCCTCTGAAGGGGTCTGCCATGAGTTTCCTCCGCATAAATGGTTCGAGCAGGGGTAAAGTTAAAATATTTCCTTCTAGAATACCCACGCCTTACCATATATCGTTGACCTTGTCCTCTTCATCTATTTTCCCAATTAGGTATAAGGAACATAAGCTCATCATAATCAGAATAACCATAGCCATAAGGATCTATCATTTGGATGACGTTGATGGAAGCAAAGATCAATTCTTCATATGATGAAGATTCAACCTGATAGGTTGGTTTTTTGTTGAACCATTTGTTGGCCTGGTGCCTATTCATTTGAAGTAGGTGTTGTGAATTATTCCTATATCAAGGACAGATTTAGCCCTAACATGAACTCATCTTCTTCTGGCTGCTCTTTATCCTTATGATTACTTCACTTCTTTGAGGATTGACCTTTTTGAGGAAGATGGTTTTTATGTGGCAGAAGTGGAAGGAGACATAATTGATTGTTTTAACAGTGATGGTAGAATGTAATGAGTTCGGTTGAACATTTTCCAGATTATCCAATCATCATATTTCTACACATTTTTACTTTTGACTTCCTACCATTCACATTTTTCCTCTCGATCAGTAGTAGTAACACATGCTACATGAGCTAATGAAATTTTCAGTTTCACCTCTCCGAATTCATTCATTTACTGAAGGAGAACAGTGAAAAAAATAACACCTAAAAGGGATGCCACAAAATTTGGTGAAAGGGACATTAATTTAGAATATCTTCATATTCTTCTTAGTTTGGTGTCTTCAGCCTTGGAAAATGATCCAAAGTGTTTTCCGGTGCTAATATGAAGTAACCATGAACTTGTCCATTCTAGAAAGAATAAAAATTTCTCTTTAATTCCTTAAAACGTTTCTGGATTTGATCTCTGTGATCATCATGATGAGGCAGTCATTCTTGGTGACACAATAGAGGCAGAGCCCTTTGATGCGATGAAGGCATTGAAGTTGAAGAAGGTAAATGTGCTTTCTTGAGTGTAAGAGAAGCATCCTCTAATTTCTGTATTCTCCTTACTAGAGTTGATGGTTTTAGCATTAGTTTTTATAATATAATCTTTTATATGTTGAGTAATTTAGGTAATGTATTGAAACCCTAGGGTGTATTTTACAGGGGTCAGTAGTGTGCATAACTTGTCACACAGATTTTCCAGAAAAATTGGAATCAACTATTCTTGAGGGAGTACTAGACATAAGGAATACTTTAATCCATTCCACTGAGAAAGGAAATATGAAACTCTATTATTCTCCCTTTGTTTGAAAATTTTAAGATAAAAATTATTGTCTTCGGTAATGTTGATCTTAATTGAAGAGGGAGTTTCATAAAAAAATCTTTTCGTCCAGGAATTGGTCAGGATTGCAAACTTGTATACCATACCAAAGAAGGTGCTTTTAATGAGTGCAAAAATCACATAAGATTTACTACTTCTTGTTGTTGACGAGTTCCCATCATGGGATCACAACAAGAAAAAAAATGTGTTATGTGCTATTCTGGATCTCCCAAACAATTAATGATTAGAAATATATTCTTCACAAAATTTGGTGGTGAAGGAATCAGGTCCACCCACTCGGGGGTAAGCTTTATTTTCTGACTGAACTGCTACACACAATTCCTCCATAGCTTCCAATTGAGTCGTTAATGCCTAAATTTTTTTCATAAGCATTTGGGGAATATCTATATGAACTGAAACCAGGGTAGGTACAACAAATGGAGCTTGAGCTGGTTCAATGACCATAAAAACCACAGGTGTTTGTGCAACTATTTTCCCTAGATAACCCACGAGAATAGGCTTATCATGATGTGTCTGATCCTACCGTGGATGTGTACCCAATGTAGGTAATTCATTATCTGCATCTGTAGTTACCACATATCCTTTTTTTGAGGAGCTACTACAAGATGTGAAATTTGTGGATCTTTATAGCTAGTAAGTCTAGAAGAAATGCTACTTTGAAGTAACTCTGTATTGAGTTTCTTTAAATATTTCATCTCCTATTCTTACTATGAATATCTCTATTCAATAGAAATAGATTGAACATCTCTAGTGGAAAAGTGATATGTAATTTGACTTTTACATTTCCCCTAATTATATTCCATTTGTAGGGGTGGGGTTGTTTATTTGAAGGCATACCCAGATTCTTGGTAAGCCTCTGATTCCAGGTATGTACACCGTCCCCATTTTCATTACTGTGTACCGTATTATGGATAAGAACTTTATCTTCTAATTCCCCCGAACGAGACTCATTTTCTAGAGGATCTTTTGTAATGGTTTTAATGACATTTACTGACACATAATGCATTGATGACATTTTGTCAGTATCCTTGTAAGAGCATATCCCTTTGTATCATCCATGACACTCTATTCTCCTATATGATTGATTCTTTAGAGCTTTTTGATATACAATAACTTGAAGGGAATCCTTAGAGATTTCAATTGGGAACTTTCTTTGTGGCTTCATTCTTATTCGAGATAAAACTATTTTCCTTTGAGGAGGAGAATGTAGATGTGAAAAAACCTCCAGCCTTGTAGGAGAGGCTATTCCTTTTCATCTTATTCAATCCATTGAATAGTGTTTAAGAAATTTCATTGCTTAATTCAATGATCCCCTAGTCAAGCAAGCTGGGGTGGATCTTGAATAGCTACGTCTGAGATTCTTGTAGATTCTCTTCTGATTTTGTGAATCTTTTTTCAAACATTAGCTGGGTGAATTATCCTAAAAACACTCAAATCACCAGTTTTGAAGGATCAGTAGGCTAGTTAAGTAATTTTTTTATCTAAGGGATGACATACTCTAAGAGAGATGCCTTTTCATGGTTCCCAGATGCTTCATGTAAAAGCAACTCAACAACTTGTGGTATTTGTGCCTGACTCTGATGAGATGTAGTTAGGGCCTATTCTAGAGATTACATTTGATTACATATAAAATATGTTGATTATAGCCGACCATGTTCAATAACAATTCATCATACCAATTTTGGTGGGCTTTGTTGATTCTAGAGTGTAGTGAAATTAAATGTTCCATGTGCACCCCATGATGTGATACGAACAACAGATGGGGAATCAACAATTAACCGGTGTAGCCTTTTTAGATCATTGGGGAAATCACACAAATGGGTTCTCTTCTAATTTTCAACCATTGGATTTCAAGAAACTAAGAGAGATGTGAAGTCAAATTGGAATTTCAATCCTTCTATTACATTTACATGATTTTTATATTCATCATATGGTAATACTCTAGTTTTAAATTGATGAGAGTCTTCCATTAGTTGAGGCAGATATCATGAATGCAATCTTTTTCCATCAATTCCAGAATGTTATATTGATAATTTTCCAAAGGGAAGAACATGACTGGTATTTCTCCCATAGAAATTTGTTATCATGTTTAATATATATTCATCATCTTTCAATAGAGATTTCCCCACTAGGTATGACCAAAGTGGACACTCTGTATTAGAATATCAATGACCCAAGGGAGGTTTAGAGAATTATTGTTTCCCTAATATTTCTTCTCATTGAGAATTTATTTCACCCATTAATGATAAGGCATCAGACATGACTGGTATTGTGTTTTAAAGTACCTCGAGATTGGAAGGCTTTATCATTGATACATTGTAAATTATTGAATTATCATGACAATAAGAAATACTATTGTGGAGAGGACTTTCGTAGTGAATTCCATCATGAATAGGAACACCATGAGGGATTACAACAAGGGATTAATCCACTTGATCCTTCATCTTCTAGCCACACAGAGGGTTGTAATGGCACTCACCCAGAGACTACCTCTCTGGATTGACTGAATTTTCCTGAATCAATCCTTCATTATTATGTTTTTGATGGAAAAAATTCAGAATTACTACTACTACTCCCCAATTTTGGCAATGTGATGGTAGGTTCATGAGCTAAAACAGATAAATGTGTGATTTCTTCACAAACTCTATAATTAAGAGGACCTAATTTTTAGCTTGACTCTTGATTTTTGAACCATGTTTGATGAGTCTTATTCTTAGATATTCACTTACACTTAGCTGGGACCACATTCTGATAGAAGTGGTTAACATGGGTATGTGTATGTTACTACCTTTGAGTGGTAACTAAAATGGACCGATTACCTTAAATTGGAAAGGGGGTATGTTACCGATACTAATGTCCGTATGATATGGGAGAGTATTCCCCGTGACCCTCCTGGACTGGAATAGAGGTGTGTTTCTACTTTGGGATGGCATGAAGATGTGTTATCCCATGTGTGGGGATATATTTATGTGTTTGTTTCCATGGTACCATTGAAACAGTTGTTATAATATCATAGCATGCTTCAAGAATATAGGTAGGAATATTTGTTTTCCCTTTCACCATTGATAAGATGTGTTTGGTATCTTTAGCGAATAGAACTGGAATATAAATTCATTCCTTTTCAAGAGAAGGTGTATGTTCATGATCCTTCCCTCCTTTTATTATCAATGGGTGTTGACTGTACACAAGAATAGGGGTAGAGATTTGGGTCCACCCCAGATTTGACATCGGAGCTTTCTGACTGACTTATCCATGTGATTACAAACAGAAATTTTGGTAGGATTAATTATTGTTGGCTATTTATCGTCAAGTATGGTTGACAGACGTCCTTCTATACTGGCAGACAAGACTGCTGGCAGAATTGGGTATTATAAGTAGGTGTATGTTCATGTTAAGCAGTTGTCACCACATTAGATTGGCGGGCTACATTAAATGCAGTCGGATGAGCATTCTAATTGGATAATAACCTATAAGTAGGTGTATGTGCCTGTTCACAGAACTCCATGGGATTTTTCTTGTTTTATTGGTGTGTTTCTGCAAGAGAAGTCTTCTGGAAATAAAAATTAGGACAGAAGGGTGTATGTTTCTACTCATTGTTCGCCATCAAGTTTTGTTGATAGACATCTCAAGAAGGGGAAGAGGTAAGAACCTACTTCTTTTGACCAGAAGTTGTCCCGAATGATTCTTCTTGCATTCCTCGGTCTGAGAGACCTGGGCCGAACGTCTAGAGGCTAAACCCCCATCATGTTGGGGGTTCACTAATGTGCAGTCTTACCCGTGGCGATTATTGGTGAGAATCCTCATGAAGGATACCTACATCTTGAAAATGAGGCTCTGAGATAATTCTTGATCCCCCTCTCTATAATACGGCATGGAATGGTTGTTGCTTTCCCGGTATAAGGAACCAAAATAGTTAAAAATGGTGGTCGGCATCGTCTGTTTTTTGATCACCAGTCATCATTGGCCAGACCATCAAAGATTATTATTCACTTAGAGGGAATGTTAACAAGCCTACAAAGTTTAAAGTGTAAAAATATTGCAACACTCCTTTACCCACATGTTGGAGAACCAGTTTTGAAGATTCTGGGTGGGTGGTAACATACTTCCCAAGGATGAGGATCCGACCTGAGTAGTGGTCAGGAAGTTCACAGGTGTCGTGTTGAAGAATTCATTTTAGGCTGAGAGAAGTTCTGAGGAAAACATGAAATCAAAAATATACTTTATTAAATTGAAATATATTAAAAGGATACATGTGGGATGGATTCTTTTTCTGGGCTTCCTTTATCAATTTATAAGGGCCTGACAGGTAGGTATCGTTATTAACTTGATTAAGGATTCACATCGGGTTCACCATTTTTGTTTCGTAGTTCCTTGAAACGTGTGTTATTGTTTTAAGAATCACTTCCTCCTGGTAGTTTCCATTGGATTTATTCATGGAATCAGAAACTTCCAACAGTTCTTCATCAAAGGGGTGCCTACATTCCAACAGAAGATATTTGTTATGTTTGACCTTTATGATACATAGAAATGTCTATTGGTCGAGCGGATGGGAGGTTGGAATCGTCACACCCATTTTGGGGGAATTATTCTCTACATCGAGACCCTCCTTATGAATTTAATATATTTTCATGAATCCTTATTAATTCATCAGGTATAAAATAAGTTTCCCTTAGAATTTTCAATCGCTTATTAACATGTGTAAAAAATAGAATCTTCTGTATGTATTTGAGGTTCTTCATTAATAGAGATATCTTTATGTATTTTAGGTTCTCCAACAATGGTATCCTCTCATATACTATTTCAAGATTCTTTTAATCATCATTATGATGATAATGGTTTTCTAATCTACTCAGTGGGGAACTCTAGAATTTACTGTCATCCCAGAAAACGAATGTTTGTTTTGATATTGGTATCATATCCATGAAATAAGTTATCTACATATCCTTGTGAAAGGAATCATAACCCTCATAGTTTGGTTCCACGTAATGGGAAACATAACACAATTTAATTTCATGTGATAAGGTCCTAAACATACTATTTAATGTCATGTAGTAAGCACATCTAAGCAAATGGTTCATAGCCAATGTTTTGTGTGGGACTTATGCCTAACCAACCCAAGGAACATGGAAAAGCATGGGATTCCAAGTAAGATTAGACCATGATGGGAATATGGACCAACGAGAACATGGTTGATTTTAATTTTTGGTTTATAACCTTAAGAAGGCTTCTTACGTATCCCATTTGTATGGTAATCAAAGCCCATGTAGATCTATGAATCTCATTGGATAGTATAGTCCTTCGAGAGAAATGAGATTGGGCATACTTCATGAATTGGATGTCTTGACGATTTTGGGGGTTTAATTTAGGGATTATTCTTAAAGAGTATACCATGATTAATGGAATTATAGTAGGAATCATGAAGAGGATATCCATTGACCTCGGTCCTTGAGAGGGCTTCCAACGTATCCCAATTATGGATGGAATCAGAGTTATCATAATTCCTTCACTATAGGTGTTTGTATAAATGATGTAGTCATCACTAATATCTAAGCCCAAGTGATTCATGATCAGAGTGAGAATCAAGAGGTTGTGAAAGATTCAATAATGACACATAGAATTTATCCTCTGCTGGTCAATGAGGGCTCACATATAGCGACCATGGTGGATGAGGTTAAGGCGACCCAAGAAGAGGGTGAGGAAATGATACCTCCTTGTATTCACTTTACATTATACAAGGGTACAATGAAAGGAATAAGGGATGAAGGTTATGGGATTACACCAGGATGGATTTTATAAAATTGATCCTTGTAGGGGAGGGAGAGTTATCCTTTGCTTGTATTGAAAAGAAAATGTGAACCATACCTTCCCTATCAGAGATATGAGGATCCGGGTCTTAAAGACGAAAAGGGGAGGACAAACACAAAACCCTAATCCTCAAATCTAGGAACATCCCATCTCTTTTTGTGGGAGAAGGGTCCATGTGATTGTGGATATAAAACCCCACAAACACTCTATGAATCCAAAAAGCATTGTGAAAAAATATAGGAAACCTCTAACTGTGGAAATACAAACCCAAATAGGAGACACGCTTATGTTCTTCTCCCATAGTTTTGATAAGTTAAGAGGTTTTGGTGGAGGCGTCAACATAGTCCCTTTTAGATAAAGGAGCCAGGGAAGGAGATACCCTTCCATGAATGGATTTAAAGAGGGTACTTAAGTTGGTATGCAGGCTTTATATCAAGCTCTATTTCCTAGGTACTTTGTACATGTGTGTTGTGTAGGTACCACGCGTTGTTGCGCCTCATAGTGGTTCCATGAAGGTGTGCCACATAGGTCTGTATGATGAATAAAGAATATGTTTCACGTTGGGTAACCATGCCAAAAAAATAAATGATTACAGACTTTGAAAAAATTCTTACCCCATTTATTATCTCTTATGTCGTGTTTTAGAGATCTACTTGAGAATATTTGAGGATCTAGTCAAAAGAGTGATGCAATGGGAACATCAGGGAGGCATTTCACTTTTTCAGTCCCTAAAATGGGGAGTCGAAAGGTCCTATTTAAGTGTGGGGTTTGAACCTCAATGATGATTCTACGTATCCCATTTTTATGGTAATCAAATCCCACGTATTTCGAAGAATCTCACAGGAGAGTATAGTTATTTGAGAGAAATGAATTTTGTCTTACTTCATGAAAATGATTCCTTGATGATTTTGGAGGTTTTATTTGGTTATTCTTCCTAAGGATGACTCTAGGATTAAGGGAATTAGGTTTTGATTCATGAAGAGGATATCCATTGAACTCGGGCCCTGAGTGGGCTTCCTACATATCCCAATTATGGAGGGAATCAAAGTTCTAGTAATTCCATCACTGTGGGTGTTTGTATAAATATTTTAATCATCACAAATATCTAATATCAAGTGAGTCATGATTGGTCTGAGAAAAAAGAGGATGTGAAATATTTAATAATGAATCACACTTTTCCTCTTTAGCTGGTGAAAGAGGGAACACCTATGGTGGTCGGGGTGGATGAGGTTGAGGAATCCTAGGAAGAGGGAGAGGTGGAAAGACCTCCCTGTATACACTTGACATTGGGAAAGGGTCCAATGAAATGAAGAATGGTTAAAGGATAGTGGATTACACCAGTATGGGTTCCCTAAAATTGATCATAGTAGGGGAGGGAGACTTCTCCTTTTCTTTTATGGAAAATCAAGTGTGAACCATACCATCCCTACCAGAGACCTGTGGTTCCAGTTCTTAGAGATGAAAAGGGGAGGACAAAGAGAAAACCATAATCCTCTATACCAGGAAAATCCCAAATCTATTTATAGGATTAGGGTCCATGTGACTAAGAATATACTAACTAGATACACTCCAACAATCCTAAACCCATTGTGAAAAAATTGTGGGAATCTCTGACTGTGAAAATAAAAAACCAAATAGGAGACATGCTGATGTGCCTTTCCCAACGTTTTGATAAGTCAATAGGTTTTGGTGGAGGCTTCAACTTAGTCAGTTTCAGATAAGGTAACCAAGGAAGGAGATACCCTGTCATGAATGGATTTAAAAAGGGTACTTAAGTTGTTATGTGGTCTTTATACCATGATCTTCCATGTTGATATTTTGTGCAAGTGTGCCGCATCAGTACCCCGCATTGCTACGCCACATAGCTGTACCACGTAGGTGCCTCGTTCAGGTTCGTATGATGACTGAATAATATGTTTCATAGTGGGGAACCAGGCATATGTAAAAAAATTTGAAATAATTTCAAATCATGCTTATCCCATTTTTTTTATTAAAACAGGAAACACTAATGATTGAGATCAGCTGAGGTACATGTGTAAAGCCCTGAAGTGAAATTGTCTAGCCAGAGCTGGTTGGAGTCAAATGGGCCAGAGGCCGCAAGCTGATGGGACTCATTGTTACCTTCCATTTGGGTAAAGGAGAAGGTGCATAAAGAGAAGCGTTGGCAATGTGAGACGATTCTCCTTATGATGATTCCAAAAGACTGGATCCCACCATCTTTGTGGTTGATAGCATCGACAACAGTAAGGAAATCAGACTCAAAAATGATATTATTCCATCCACATTCCAAGGAGAGAAGCATACCGTCAAGGATGGCCATGGCCTTAGAAACTGCAGGTTCCCAAAAAGCCTGATGTGGTTCATACATTGCAGCAAGGATTTTCCCCAAATTATTTCAGGTCTGGAGGCCAAGGTAAACAAGCCCAAACTTTGGGAGCAACGCTTCCGCGTTAATCTTAAGGGTCCCTTCAATTGGGGGATTCCAATGAGTGGGGAAATAGAGGGTAGCATTTGGCATAAAATGTCCTTTGTGGTCTTTCCAGCCCTCAATCCCAGAGGTGGCCCATTCAATCCAGAATTCAGGGGGGGTTGTGATCATGATAAAAGACAACATCATTACACTAGACCTAGATAATTTATTCCAGAGTGCAAAGTGAACCTACGGAATCTGAGGAAGAGAGGAGCACCACCGCGTAAAACGATCGGGGAGGTCAGAGGCCAATGTCATTGAAGCGGCCGACACTGGGCCCCATAAAGTACAAATATGATTAGCTCCCGGGCAGTGAATGATGGTGTGCAAAGGAGTTTTTGGAATGTTCAGGCAGAAGGGGAATAGGGAAGTACTAGACATATTCTGGTAAGAGAGGAGGCTCATGGTTGTGAGAGTGCCTGCGTAATGGGAGCTTCTAGGAGTCTTTCAACTTTTTCAGTCCCTAAAAAGGGGAGACCAAGGGTCCTATTTATACGCATGGATGGGGTCTGGTCAAAGGGATATTGTTTGTGCAGGTCCTCCATGCATGTTCTTTATGCAGGTCTATCCTTTAGGGGTATAGAAATTATGATGTCGTATAGGTATGTCGAATAGTTATGTCATGATAGTCTGTCGCGCATCCCATTGGAGGGTTTGGCTTTCCTTTGAATTCTTTGAATCTCACGTGGGGATTTTGAAATATCCTAGGATATCTTCATAGCCTTTTTATATTTTTAGCAGTGTCAAAAATAAAAAATAATCATTTATAAATACCACATTCCAAATGATCTATAAAATATAAAGAAATAAATCCCAAATATATAATACATATACAAGATTCATATAAGGATGCAATAAATCAAATAATCCCTTATGGATATCATGAAACATAAGATATTTTAATAATAAAATGTGTATATACATAGGGGTAACACATCTATAAAACCAAAAAACAAGAGGTTTAACCAAGAATTAAAAAAAAAATCTTAGGAAACAAAGACATTTTTATATCATTTGAAAACCAATATTCAAATTTTTTTTCAATTTTTTTTACCAAAACACTATTTAAAGTCACACCAAATCCATTTTTTTATTTTCTAAATAAATCAATTTTTGGTTTACTGAGAAATTGACAAGCATAATACCTTCAGATGATAGAAACCCACTTAACCAAACAAAAAACTGAAAATTTCGAAATAAAAAACATAAGGCAAGCAATAAAAAACCAATCAGGCTCCAAAATTTAAAAAGAAAATTCAGATTGATCATAGTTTCACCTTGATGTTCCCTCGATCCATCCCCAATATCACCGCCTTGGGCCAAAAACCTCCATTCAAAGGTCAAAATTCAAATAAAAGTAAAATCAAATCCCGACATTATCATCTCTCGGGCTGTGAGATTGCCGCTAGCTACCACCATCAAGACCTGCCACAGAGTCGTCCTAATCAACATAGAATTATCATCATCAACAGGAACCCTCTTCAACAGCGTCGACAGCCACATCTGGCCACCACCGATGAACTAAACACCATACTATCACTGTAGTGGATAGTCAGCATGATCAAACAGAGCATTAGCTAGAGTCATGTTACCACCATCGGCCATCATCACCAAGGTTGGCCACCGTGGTAATTGACATCAACACCACCCAAACCGTTGAAGCCTATGAACATAGTAAAGACAAACCAACCAGAACCGAATATCCCCACAACCATAACATGATCATTCTTAGACAAAATACAACAATCCTTCACCGATGGATCCGAGGAAGAAACACCAAGAAATCCATTACTGAGGTCGAAGAAACCACCGTCGTAGAGGAAATAACAAGCGCATCTTCAAAAGATAAACAGTTACTAGTCGCACAATGAAATCATTTGACCTCAAAGTCCCACATCCCAATGACTCAAGATAACTTTTTCATGAGGTCCGAATCATAAAGCAGCAGAGGAGCTCGAATCCAGAGTAGGGATTTGAGTAGCTAAGGGTTCCAGATGACGACGAAACTGAATCTAGAAGCCGAACAAGACCAATCCATCGTGAGAGCGCCATGAGAAACCGTCGACCGACATACCACAAATCCCAAAACCACTTTTGAACCCACAATCTAGATCTGGACTATAGAGGAGCGAGGAAATCGATGCTAGAGTAGGTTTAAATAGACAATGGCTCCCACATCAAACAATCGTGACAGTTCCATCGAAACAACCCTGAAAACCCACTGATAAGAGTTTCACAAAAATCCAAGGAAAATATCCCACCTCAATGAGATGCTAGAGGAGTGGGGAAGGAAAAGAGGATGTGCCAATAAGTGAGGGAGATGAAGAGGAAGACACTGGTGCATCCTCCCCCTCAGAATCACAACTGAGGAAAAAACTAGGGTGAGAGCGAGAGAATTCCACACCACTCCAAACCACTAATTAAAGTCAATGTTAGAAATCCAAGAATATCTATTAGAATCACGTTATATGTAAACACACCCATTTTAAAAAAATAATCCAATTATTGTCAATCACCCTTTTATTTCAAAAACAGTCCTCCCTATTTGAGAACATTTGACACTACCATAACACCTCATTTTCCCAAAACCATTTAAAATAAATATTTTTAAAACCCCATAAAACCATAAGAAAACTTTTTATGTACCATGGAAAAACAATCAATACGAAACCTATTTGAAACACACATTTTAATTAATTAATGTCTTTGGAAGACCCACTAGGGAATTTTAACAATGAATAGGCATGTGACATTCATTAATGATATGAATTCAATTCATTTTGATTCTATTGAAAAGACAATAATGACATTCCATGAAAGGATAGTTTAATTCAGAAAAATTTAAAAAAACATGAATCAAATTTAAATAAGTTACTAAGGAATTCTTTATAACTAAAAGTAACGTGTCATGTTAATTCCAAGAATCAAAATCATTTTAGAATCACATATATCCTACTGAAGTGTTATAAATTTATTCTAACCTTATACGATGACATTTCATAACATTTAATAATAATATAACATTTTATAAAAGGGAATGAAAAAAAACAAACATTATTTCAATATGGACCGTCCATAACCCATCCCCTTTAATGAAGAACACACATAAAATCCAATAAACTACAACCTATACCATAAAAATCCCATAAAATAATCATTAGGACCTCCAAAATAAATAATATGAATACAAAAAGTTTATAGGATTATTAATAGTGATAAAAATCATGAGTGATTGAAATATATGAAGAGAGGATTGGAAAAAATGAATACATGGGGGGTTTGTACTTGGAATATTATAAGAATTTTGTTAAGGGTACATGTAATGAAGAATAAGGGTGGAGGAGATCTCCCATAGACATTCACACACATGGTTCAGGGAGAATGGATTATACATGGGTCCTAGCCTCAATATAATAATAGAGAAAAATACGAAATCCACACTCATGAATTAAATATTTTCCACATTTATCTTTTTTGAAAAAATGCACAAACCATAAAGTGGAAAATTCAATGTCAATGAAACCACTAATAGTTTTCCTAGGAACCCTATATGGTATAATTAACTTTTCACAAACCATGTCAAATAGGAATTTAAAATTATATAGAAACTCATATGATTGTCATAAGATTTACTGAACCATGAATAAGCCATGAGCCATTACCTAGAAAATAAAAGATGACCTAAATGATTTTCCATAGGCCTCAAATAGATTAGATCAATTTTTAAATACCCTTGTAGACTTACCAATAACTGAAAAAATAATAAAAAAGTCTATTTTAAAGGTAGACACATAGTTTCATCAAAACCATACCTACATTGAAAAAATCCATATTTTCTTTATTTGGTTAAAAAACATATTTAAAACATAAATCATCCGAAATTAAAATAAAATTATGCAAAATAAAATCAACAATGAAATGTGGGTTTCTTGAACCTAATTATTCTATATTTGAGTTAAGATATTTGGTGGTTACTTCTGATGTATTTTCAGTCAATGAATATATGTTTACTTTTGTAATCATGAAAATTAAATATTTCATTTTTTGATTGATGCATTTACATAAATAATTTTATAGATTATTAATGGATTTTCTTGGATTTGGGTTCACCTTATCAGTTTCAATATCCCTGAGGCATTAGATCATTGATGAATAATATTTTCATGTGGATTAACGTAGAATAAAACATATTAAAATTAATTTCTATTTATGAATTCTTTTAATATTTATGAACATGGTATTATTGTTTTTTACAGTATCATTTTTTTATCATATATATTTTTATTTTTTTATATTTTCATAATGTCATAATAGGAACCCCATGGAAAATGATTTTTTTAAATGTATTACATATGGGACAATCATTATGTAGTTGTATGATTTGAAATAGAAAATTTTATTACTATGATGGTAAATCATTCCCAAATAATAAATCGAGTCATGTAATTCAATTTTATATGCTCTGTAGATTAAAACAGTCAAAGTGTTAATGAATTTTCAATTTGGGATGATGAAATATTTGATCTATGAAATTAAATTTTGAATAGTGATGCAACATTTAATGATATTTATAATAAATGGATCAAAATGTATCGTATTATAATATATCAACATATTGGGATGTGGTAGGTTCAATGGTTATGCATATATTTATTTTATTATTTTATTAAATTAATTTCAAAATATATTAACACATCAATTTTTCAATTGAGATTTTACTTTAACCACTATTTTTTCAAATATTATATATTATGATAAAGTAAATAATTTCATACCCCTAGAGATAAATATTTAGATTTTCTGTGTTTAAAAATCAATATAACACCCTAATATATGAATCTAAATGTTGATTTCCTAATAAGATACCACAAAAAATTACCCACGATCTCCAATCACTAGAGGGAAAGAACAATTACAAAGAGATAAAATAAATGATCGGGAAATGATTTTACATAAAAATTTAAAAATAAAAGTGAATTATAAGATTTTAGTGTGTAAAAAAATATAAAATAAAATCCATTTTAAATATTCATTCATGGTATAAAAATAATTGTTTTATAAGTTGAATATTTAGAGGATATGAATATAGATATTGCATTAAACCAAAATAAAATATAGTGACTGATACACCGAAGAAACCAAATCTGACTACCATATCTTGAAAATGGTCATACTAATAAAAATGGTGAAAAATAAATTCTCATCTTTCCTAAAATAATGAAAAATAATTCATAAATATCCATTAATGTGTACGTTTATGGTGTGAGTAAATATAATATAGGATTTCTCTACCGACTCCGACATGCATCCATGTATTAGAAATTTCAATAAATTATTGAAATTAAAAAACATTTACTTCAAAAAATTATGGTATAAAAAGAATTTGGAAAATAAGTTATCAAATCCAAACATTTGAATAATTTTATTTAAAAAAATTACGAAACAAGAATATAATCCAACCATTTCAGTAAGTAAATTTTAACTTAAAAAAATAAAATACATTTTTTCAAATTATTTTATACACTAAATTTTTTATTTAATATAATTATTAATGGAGAAAATTGTGTTTCTCAAAATCCATTAAAACACACTATTTCCTAAAATCACTAGATTACCAAATATTATAATAATACATGGAAAATAATTATATTTGTAAAAATCTATAATGTCTTATTTTTCAAAAAAAATTTTATAAACTCCACATTTTCTAGAAAATTACACTGAAAATATCTATTTTATATAATATATGGGTGCTAATAAATATGTATAATATAATGTAGAACTAAATTAATGGATTTATTTATTTTCTCACATGTTATTTTCTCCGCCCAAATCAATCAATTAATTTCATATACTTATTTGTGATCCATGTTTTCAAAAATTCAAACACCAAACCGCAATGAATAATTTTAACTATAAAATTGATTGGGGTGTCACTATACATCCAAAATTATATGAATCATTTTTATATAAAGAAAATATATATGTCCAAAATTTACCATGAATAAATCATAAAGGATTAAAAAATAATTCTATATGAAATTAATTTTCCTCTAATGAAGAGATTTTCATTTGAATTTACAAATGAATCATTTTAAAATAATTTATCCAAAACTAAACCCCTCCTATCAAAATTTTTATGATAAACCATTTCTATCAGAATGTAATTTTACATCAAATTAAAAATCAACCATTAGAATCCAATTTAAATATCCATCAACTTATAAAATCTTAACCCATTAAAAATCACTATCATAATATAATTTTATTTGGGGATATTGAAATACCAAACTCTAAGAAAAATTATTTAATTTCAGGATAAATATTTATTCTTCATAAAATAATGATTAAAAAATATGTTAAAATTAAATTAATCATCCAATCATAAAAATTAATATATACTGTATAATTTTCCATCCTAATTATAGGTACTAAATACAACTAATGAGATTTATTTCACTGAATAATTACCAATTAAATAATCCATGATCTAAACTATGGGATAAATCCTAATATATTAACTATTATAAATTATATTTCATGATATGATACAATGGATCAATTGATCAATCTTCCATAATCAAATAAATAAGAGTTAAAATTAGAGAATCTATGAGATAAAATATGAAATTATATTATTTCAATGTTCTATTTTCAAGGATGAAATCTATTCTAAATATCCCTCAAAATGAGTGATCGAAGTCTCTAATGAATTTTTAGAATTATTCAAGGTGTTTTGATATTTAAATAGAATGTTTTGGAATAGTTTCTAGTTATTTAAAGGAAAATCATATAGCTTAATCCCAATTTAATTATTTTGGTTCATTGACTTTGGGACCTTGCAACTGACTGTGAATTTATTATCACCTCGAAACATAACATATATGTTCCAAATTCATAGTCACTGGGACTATTTAGATAATTATAAAAAACTACTTAGAAATAAGATATACTAAACTAATTTTAATGTTCTTTAGTACCATGAATGTAATCCTTCCAATAAAGCTGTCTCCACAAGCTTCCTGAATGATCAAAATACACTTTTTAAAAAATAATTCTACTAATATTAGACACATAATACGAAACCTCTAAATATGTTTAAAAAATAAATATTCTTATAAAACTTACACCCAACGATATGCACAACATTCCAATTCAAACAGTGTAGAAATAATCCCTTTTTGAGAACATTAAATCTATAGCTAGAGTATTCAATACCACTAAATCATATTATACCATTAATTATGATTATTTTATACAATAATCATAAATTATTTAAACCGTATAATATACTTAATCAAGGGAATTATAGTTCTATCCTTGACATAATATATAAATATATTTATTTTTATAATTTTCGTCAATATATTACTCAATACTCCTCTAATATATTATTAGAGTAGGATCTAATTGGGATTAATTCAGTTGAAAAATATGAAAACAATTTTAATTGAAGAATAATAGTATAGAAATATTAACTAGTAATCTAATTCAGATATCCTCTCTATAATTTCAAAGTTTATCAGTTACATTGAAAACAATTTTCATTTCTATATAAGCCTTCACTGTCCAAACATGGGATTTTTAATTTTTGTAACACTATAACCATCTGTACAACTCTAGAAAAGTCATCAAATACCTAAAAACGGATTATATATTTCATAGTCTACTAATTAACCTGGAGGGTATGTTAAAATTATATAAGATAACTCTACCCTATTATGAATGGAATATTATCATTGATAAAACATTAACAATCACCATAGAGATAATACAAAAAAAAAGTGGAACATGGAATTATTGTTGAAAAATTATAATTTTACATAAATTAACACAGTATAATTATGGAATTGAACCTAAATTCTATACATTCATACACTATAAAAAAGATATCATAACATGTTTATGACATATAAAGTAGATAATAAAAGAGCAATATAGTAAAGACACACTATAATAATGACCCCATAATCCCCTCATATATATTTACTAATCCTCCAATAAGCTATCCACAATATGAAAACAAACTAAAAATCATCCCTGACACGTATACAAAATTTACTTATACACATTCACCATAGTTAATTTAGAGTTTGATGTTATGTAGATTTATATTCCATGACCACTGGTACCCCTAATATAACCCATTATATTTATGAGTGCATGAATGCAATTATGTGTTTTTGAAACACCAAATAGAGAAACAATTAATGATTAAAAAATCATATATTTTATAAACAATAACAATAAAATATAAATATTTTTGAATTAGTTTCCCACATTCTTATCCAATCAGTGTCTAAAGAAAACACATCATCACGGTTTCCTATCACAAATCCTTATTGGTGGGAAAAAAATTCAGTATAAACCAAAAAATACTATCCATGTGGTGGTTCAATATCAATATTAGAGATAATAGAACTATTTTCGTGGGGTTTGTATGGTCAAACTAATTTGCTTATGGGAATTAAATATATCTTCCCAATTGAAAAGTACTCCTTAACTGAAATCTAAAACCGATTGATAAATGAAAAAACTAAGGTAATCAAACATGTATTTAATATTGGATCAAATTGAATTATTTCAATTATATAAAAATCAAAAAAAATTATCTGATGTATTATTGAATAAGAAACCAATATATAAAACCCTCAAATATTATATCCATGGTAGATATGGTAATTTATGGACTATAATAAAGTAAAAAATAGAGTGATAACATCTCTAGAAATATCCATTTCAATATGATAATAATGTAAAAAATTTGATAAACCACCAATATAATAATACAAAAAACATTTTATGATATTTAATTATATATAGGTAACAATCAATGTGGTTTGGGGACTTATTTTCTCAAAAAAATAACATATGATCATCAGTATTCATTAAAATTTAAAACAAATAAAGATTTATGTTATATTTGACTTTTGTCATAAAATAACAATAATTACATTCACATTCATCAATTATTTATATGAACTATTTATTCTAATAGTTTTATTATCATATATTTAATAATTGTAAATATTAATAAAACCGAGCCAATGTTAAAAATAAAATCGATCAATTTTTTCAAGAGACATGAATCAATTGACCAATTTAAATAAATTTTTTTTAGATTAAGTTTGTGCATTTTAGTGAATTTTCATTTGTTTGATTAATCATCAATAAAACTAATACATCCTTTTCTTATAGTATAAATTTCATTGGTATGGGAAAAATGCAAACAATATTGAGGGAAACTCTATTCCCATAACATTCAGAATCAAGAAACCTTATAGTCCTTCAATTATTTCACAATAAAGAAATTTTTGAATGTAATGCCAATTAAACCATAAATGAACATGGAATAAATTTATAAATATACATAATTACCATATAAATTCTTAAAAAAATTAATATAGAATATACATAATAACAAAAAAATGAGTATAAAAAAATATAACCCTTTATAACATGAATTAGTAGGCTTTGGTACCTTTATGAAAAATCATAAATGGAAAATAATCTGACAACCCCCATTATAACAATATGATATCCTATTTATATGAAATTAAGATATATAAATATATATATGGATTGAAATATGCTAGTTTATAGAAAAAAATATATAAAAAATTAACTTGTTACATACAAATCAAATAATAAGATAAAATTCCATATAATTAATCAATAATAAATGATAAATATATTAACCATGCATTTTTAAGAAATAAATCAGATATATTATTATATCTTATAGTATATAATGCTATTGTGAACCCAACAACAGAAATATATACAATATATATTTGATATCCCTTCGTTGATAGGTCACATCACATGAACCCAATAGGATACCCCTAGACTGGGGATGGAAACCCCATTTCTCATAAGCTGCATTATCAATGGAAATAATGAATTTTATGAAACATTTCTTAACATTATATAATAAAATACCTATTAGTACTACTTACTTTATAACTAATAGATGAATTAACTATTACATATTCACACTGATGGAAGTAAAATCCAATAAGATACCTATTATTGTCCATCCCACTCAATCGTACAATAATGATTAACCAATGAACACCCATTTTTCAAATATAGTTTACTTAAAGTAACAAATTATAAAATATAACTCATTATGAATAGTAATAATTTGAAAATCACTGAATCAATCATCAAAGGTATTTAAAAGAAACAATACATGTTTATATATCCATTTGGGGTTCCATTTGATATTAAATTAAATTTCATTTCATTGAAATAATTAATTAATGTTACCAATTAGATGAAATATCGCATGTGGTATATATTTCATGGTCTTATAAATCCTTAATCATCCCCACATGATCAACCTAAAAAATATCAACCTAAATTTATTCTATATACACTATGTTACCCACACAGTCCAACATGGAATATGCAAAATGTATATAAATTGTTGGAAGATGAACAAGACTGCAGAACATGAATTACTCGGAAACATATTATCTATTATCAAGGGTTGATTAATTGGCAATATTATGATATGTTAGATGAATGTAGAAACACATAAAATTATGAATATAAAGAAAAATGATAAATATATAATAAAATAAATAAATTATGGGTTTATGATGTTATAATTATTAGTAAGAGTTTACATGAATATATGGATCGATGTCCAGACAAGAAACAAATAATATAGAACTAAGATAAGTGAGTATAAATGAAGTAAGTGTTAGATTATATTTTGGCTTGTAAAATTAAATGAGTGGGATAGTTTGAGGTTACATTTTTGTAAAAAGTTTCATTTATTTAAGAAAATTAGAAAATAATTTAGTACTTCATTTAGTACCTATCACCATATAACTAGGTACTTGATGGAAATCCTTAAACTTCCCCACATGGAAAACATAATTAACAGGTATCAATTATACCACCATTAAGTACATGATGTTATTTAATAAAATTTTAAAACCACCACTATAGACACCAGGTACCTTATGCTACATGAAATATTTTGCTAAATCATTTCCCATATCCATTGTTAAGCCAAGCATCCATATCAATCTTGATTCCTCCAAACACCATTAAAACCATAGATAGTTCCATCATGAAGGATGATGAATAATGTCACAATCTATAATAATAAAACACCATATAATCCATTTCTTGTTGAGAATATGTTTGACAATTTACACTAGCTCATATAAGTACACATCATTAAAATATCCCTACAATCCAACTTTTCATAATCATGATATCCCCATAGAAATTTTTTTATATTTCAATTATCCCCTTGAATTCAATACCACAACTCATCCTTGTTCTCCCAGACACATAAGAATACCACACACCAAATCATCACAACAACCATTTCTCAATGAAATTATTATTTAATCCTTTATATGGGTTATTCATATTTAGAATGACTAATTAAACAATAAATTCATTATTTCATTACTAAACACTTGTTCAAAAAGCTACCAAAATATGCTACTTATAGGTTTTACATGAATCCACTTGTGGATATCATGATGAGACACCACTATATTCTATCCCCTATAAAAATGATGCCTTTTTTACTTGTGATAATAATAATAAACAGAATCATTAACATCAAATGTATAATTATTGATAAAACAAGACATATTCAGATCACATTCCAATTAGGGTTATACTTGAAAATATCCTGACTATATTGTCACGACCCATCCTCGGGGCACGTGCCATGACTACCCTAAGCCCTCCTTCCATAGACCAAGGGCTGGTGACTAGCACAAAAGGCGTAAATACCTATAAAAAGGGAAGGAATTGCCATTATGAAACTTAAACACATACACACACCCAGAGTACAATAGGAATCAAACACTAAGTAAATATGTATAACAAAAGTAGGGCTGAAAGTGAGGGGGCCGGAAATACAAGCCCAATAGAAAGGTACAACTACCACTGAATGTAAAGTGCAACTAAAAAGAAAAACAGTTGAATGGTGATATTGCTTCTGGATCTTCTTCTGGGTTCCTACATGAAGGGTAGGTACAGATGTCCTCCTTATCACTCTACGTCTATAGGTCCGCTCCATGTGCCGTCACACTGAGTTCCCACCTCCGGGTATCGTCCAGTACTCGTACACTCTGCCTCGGTTAGCGTTGTCCATCATCTACATCCAACACAATGAGGTGTGGCCATAGCCCGTTCAGGGGTGAGTATAAAGATATTCAGTAGGGACCTCGAGACCCTAAAGGTATCACTAAATCCAATAAGGATAAACCACAAAGAAAGATCTAAATAGATAACCTTTACTTAGGTAAATTCCTATACATATACCTATGTTATCAATTAACCCATCTCAATCATGAGGAAAACACAGAGGTCATTGACTTAGCTCAAACCAGGATTTTCATTATCGAACCCAGAACTGCTGGAGAACTCCCCCTTTGTCGAGTACGGTGTCCTTGTCACAACTCCGAGGCGCTACTCACTAACTATAGACTGCTGAGGTACTCCTCCTGTGGAGTACCGCGGGTCTGCTGCCAAATACCGGGCCCTCCATCCGTTGTGGGTCTGCCGCCAAATATCGGGTGCTCCCCCTAATAGCCTACAGAGGTTCTCCTCTTCTCAAGTACCGTGGGTCTACTGCCAACTACCAGGAACTCCGTCCGTAGTGGGTCTTCCGCCAAATACCGGGTGCTCCGTCCACTGGGCTAATCGAATCACTCCGAGTCGAATCGGTGAAGCAGTCATCAGGTCTATAGCTACTAGGTCTCCGCACTCCGTACGATCGTCTCCGGAAGGGTCTGCTTCACGAACTAATGGTCGATACTTCAATGTGTCACGTAATATCATGTGGAAGTATCTCAAAGGACCGTCTCGTCATAGGGGTCTCAACGCAACATATGACACATCAATCGGATGCCCAATCTTTGAGTTATTAGCATTTCTGTTCCAGGGGACCGGTTGGTTTCTAAGCTAATCCAACCCAACCATACTACATCTGCATCCAAACCTCAATTGGAGTATTCCAAAATAACCATCACATCATAAGGAATTCAATGTAATTTATGGAACAACAATCAGACGTTTGGTCCTTAAGTTATAAGTTTTTTATTACTGGGGGCCCAGTTGGATTCATGTTCGATCCAACCCAGACGTACTTCAAATTACACTGGTTAACCAAACCGGTCACACCATTGTGATCCATACCGAAAAACACATGATATGGACTACCCATTGGTCCAAAACAGATAGCCTATGAAAAATTTGTATTTCATCGCAACACGCGCAAACCGGGCCTCATGGGTCCCACAGCTCTACATTGACTTAGATATCCAAAATTGGCCTTGAAACATCCATCTTCATTCTAGGGTCACAACGTCATGGACGGTTCATCATTCCGACACCGTTTTAGAGAGATATGTTAGATACAAGATCCCGTAATAATAATATCATTATTATCATTGGGTGTTTCATGGACCCGAGCCACGAACCAGAATTTAGTATCGAACATTAGACTTGAATCGACCGACTTAACGACAGGGTCACGTCTCCACTGACGTCCAGTTAATCGGACGTCACATGCTGGAGTTATGGTGGGTTGAAGATTTAATAATTATATTAAATCTATTATTTTTCGAGCGCTTCAGGTACCCGATTTGAAAACCAAAAAAAGACATCGAATATTGGACTCATAATTTCCGTCTCGAAGTCAAGGACGCATTGCCGCTGACGGTTCGTGAAACTGGGGTCGCACGGGTATGTTACTGATAGAATAGTGTTTTATCAACAAAATTAATAATAAAAATATTTTATTATTATTATTATTAATTGTTTATTTATTTACATTTTTCACAATTCCAAATCAATTCCACGTATGAAACTTCGATGCACAAGCCACCAATCACTCCTCCTTTGATATTTATTTATTTATTTTAAACCTTATTTCATCTCTCTCTTTCCAACCTAATTATCCTTCCCCAAATCACGTTTCATTCTCCTCCAAATTTAACGTCGCAAACACCCATCGTTTTTCCGCACGGCCAGAACCGCCACCACGTTCGGCTACCCGTGCCACTACACCTCCATCCTGCCATGCCGCTGCTGCCCACCTTGCCTAATCCGCAGTATCTGAAACCCTCGTCGGACCTGCGCCATGGGATCCTTCTGCATGTCATCCCGTGTTCGATTTAACTCAGAAAAAAAAACAAAAGTGGATCCATGATCCTTGGTATGAGACTTTTGCATCCGTATGTCGCGCTCAATGAAACTACGAGTTTCCAGAACAATTAATTATTTGACGATGAAGAACACACGAAGAATGCACACAACATGAATAAGAAAGGATCTCAGTTTATGTGCGGATCGATATCCGTGTTAGTTTGGCCATCATTTTTGAGTAACAAGAACTTGGGTGATTGACAAATAAATATTTATCATGCTTCAAGAATCACAACTTCAGGATAACCAAGATGAAAATTAATTTAATCAATTGTGTAGCGATTGGCGAATTAATTTATTTAATTTGTGTTCATCATAAGAAATTTAAACCGGGGTAAGGAATTCACAAATATGAATCCGAAAAATAAATGCTCAAGATCAAGGGTATAAACCACATAAATGAGAAATATACAATATTTCCCTACATCGTAATAACGTTGCATGTCGTTGATCTGCGGAAGACGAACATCACGGTAGATGGCATCGCGAAGAACGACATTGCAGATAAGAGAAAGGAAGGCACGTCGTCGTACTTTGTGGAACTGGCGTCGCAGAGAAGAGGGCGTCATTCTTCGTTGGAGGCGTTCTTCGTCGAAGAGAAGAAAAAATTATTTATCTATATCTCCAGAGATTTCCCAGTTTTTCTCCAACACCAAAATTGCCCAACTAAAATAATAGCTCTTCCTATTATTTTATACTCACAACAATTGATTTAAGAATCAAACACTATAATTAATTAATTATAGAATCCCCTAAATTAATTATAATGTGTTGGAAATTTAATTAGAAGGAAGGTGGAGAGTTTAACACACATAATAAAGAGATTGGTTGTCACAATAAATGCAAGATAGTTTAAGGGGTTTCAAGGGAGATGAAAGATTGGGGCTCGTTTGGGACCCACCTCCCAAATATCCAGACAAAGGTAGTTAGGTGGTTGGGGGTCCCACCCTTAAATCCCCTTTGTAGGATTTAACCACCATAGATATAAATAAAATTTTCTAAAGATTTTATTTATTTAATTCTAAATCCCCAATAATTAATTCTCAACCCGCTTAAAACGCAACTGCGGTAAAGTTTCTCTTAAGAAATTACTGGAACTACGAGTTCATTGGTGCCCATTGATTTCAATTCCGATCACCTGTTCAAAATATAGGAAAACCCGCTTGTTCGTTCCCTGAACGTACCTGAGCTAAACATTAGAAATTGATTCCAGACACACCGGGTCTCAGAATCAAGTGCCTTCAGAAGCCATAGACATGTAAAATTTCAAAGTATTTATGAAAAAAATATTTCTTTCAAATTTCCGGGTCTTTACATTAGTCCCACCTCAGGGCTTTACATCACCGTAAAGCTTCAACACACACCAGAGAAAACAAAGGAGGTACTGAGCACGCATCTGAGCCTCCATCTCCAATGTGCTCTCATGGAGGTTCACGTGCTACCAGCGAAAGTGTGCACTAGAGGAATCGACTGTCCTCATAGGACCTGCTCCTGTCGATCCTCAATCTCTACTGGATCCTCCGTGAAAGTTTCCCCATCATCGATTTCCTGCATACATGGAAGACGTCGTACACCCAGTGCAACTGAGGTGGAATGGCCAAGAGGTAAGCCACCTCTCCCACTCTGCTGAGGACCTGGAAAGGTCCAATGAAACATGGAGATAACCTACCACCCTGGCCAAATCTTCACTGACCTCGTCGAGGTGAGACCTGTAGGAATACGTGGTCTCCATCCTCTAACTCCAGTGATCTTCATCTCCTATCAGCATAAAGCTTCTATCTGCTTTGTCCAATCTTAATCCGCTCTTGGATGATCTACACCTTCTCCATCGTAGCCTAAACCATCTCCGGTTCTACACGTGCTAACTCCATCACTATCCACAAAGGATATCTGAAATGCGGTCTACTGCTATCTCTCCACTCCTAACAGTTGAATGCCTGATCTTCTACTAAGAGCATCTGATACAATGTTCCCCTCCACATGAGTATGGACTATCTCGAATTCATAGTCCTAGAGGAACTAAATCCATCACTGCTATCTCAAGTTGATGTCCTCCTGTGAGAAGACACAACTGAGAATATTGAGTTTAGAGAGAACCGTAAACTGTTCGCTCAATGAACAATGGGTGTGACTAGCCAATTGTAAGAACTCATCTCCACCCTTCTTCGTCTACGTTTTACAAGTGCTGTTGAGATTTCTCCTCTGTCGAAAAGCGAAATCCGGTCTCATCCCTTGGATAAACCACGTTCTATTCCTAATACAGTCAATCTTTTCATGAACGGTACAATTCATGTCTGGGATGACGTCGTAAGGCCTCAACGATACTACTAAGTGATCCAAACGTGACTCTCCCCTCCAAGGGTTGAGTCACACTTTCGGCATCAGAGTGTGGTCACTGGGTCTCCTCTAGTAGGAATCTCAAAAGTGAGGGTCAAGTCAACAGTTTTAACCAGAACCTCTTAGTACACCAAAAGTAAGGAAAGCCAATGTCACATGGACAAGTGTTTTTAATTACTGTAGCTCGAAGTATAAAGACACAAAGAAAACACAACAACGAAAACATAGAAACTAGAAGCACCAAAAAAAGGTTTCTATGCCTGGAACTAGTCCCACTCCTATCCTCCTTCTTCCAGAGCTCCATAGTCATATGCTTCAGCCGGCTGAAGATGTGCTCTCCCATATCCACCCATTCCCGGCGGTCGGAGTGGACCTCCTGGGGGTGTTGGTGGCAACACCTCGAAGTGTTGTCCACCACCAGTTGCACGACCAGCTCCTTTGCCACAGTCGCCTGCTCGTTGCGGTCTGCCTTGATCGAACCTCGGCCTCTACCTGGGAGTTCATTCATCTATCTGTTGATCGTCTGTACGGTGGGTCAGACAGTACATACGAAATTTGATAACTGAGTCCTGGTGACAGCGCAAACACCCCACCTTAATATGGACGCCGGGTCCTGACCTACCAGGTACCACCAATTGCCGCCACAGACACGTGGGGCCCACTACAGGGTCCACCAACATGCCTGAACGGGTCATCTGACTAATTATTATCCCTACAGGGAAACACATACATTTTCCAGTGTACTTTGTCCTCATTTGCACACACCCTTGGAAACTTCCAAGAAGGTCACCCATCCTGATCAATACTCTAGGCCAAGAACGCTTCACTATGGAATTATAATAAGACGGGCTCCCAAAAAACAAGGTGCACCTTCCTTTTCGGGAGCCTACCTGGTTAGAACTCCACAGTAAAACGTGCTTGGCCTGGAGTAGTGATCAGGATGGGTGACCTCCTGCAATGTTTCTCAGGGTGTGTGTGAGTGAGGGAAAAGCACATTGGAAAGGACATGTGTTGGCCTGTGGGGATTGTCATTTGTCAGATGACCCGTTCAGGCATGTGGGTGACCCTAGGGTGGTCCCCACGTGTCTTCTGGGAAACTGGTGGTACCTGGTGGGCAAGGACCCGAGGGCCATTTTAAGGCGGGATGGCTGTGCTATCACTGGGAACCGGTTGTCACATATATAGACTACATTCCCAATTTCTAACATTCGTGATAGTATATGGGATTTTTCATTAGTTTAATTATTTTATATTTCCATTACCTTATAATAGTTTGATATTATCAATCTTGAGCTCTACACTTGTTCAATTTTTGATTTCCAAACTAGCTAGTTACAAATTGAACAAAAATCATTTCATTACCTAGAGAACAATATATATTTTTGGGTATCGTTCATGAATAATTAATTTCAATAATTATCTAATAACATATTATCCCACCATATTATTCTCTCATGGTGAACATTACATGATTCCTTATCACATGGAAGAAAACATGATACTAGAAATTCCACTATCAAGGGTTCTCCCAAATTTTACAATCATGATAGTCTCCATAAATCACTCTAATGAATGATCACATCTTCATAAAATCAATTGTATACCCTCCACAATAGGATTTTGAAAAACAATATCTCCCTAATAACTAATGATTCTATTTACATATCTACTTAATCACTCTCAGTCACTATAATTTATTGAATTATATTAACTAGTAATTTATATGAGTATCCTTTAAGGTTACTTGTTATTTTAATGATTCTCACTACCAGTACCCAAAATAGAGATGACTGAATTATAAGATTTTGAGGCCCTAAAATTCATTACAACTCACTTTATGCCTTTATTAGGGACATAATGAACAAATTTCCACTCCCTTATATAACCGCCTAAAGTGCCCCATTTTATGAAGTAAATGACATTACAACAGTTCTTTAAGAGACAATGGTTGTAAATATCCCATTCATTAACCCTATAATAATTTCAAATGATATGTAATATGGATTGAGATGTTTTCATCTATCCTCATTGGTTGGTTAGACAAATGAAATTTTATAGATCTTCAACCTACTTCTTTATTTTCTATAATAGTATGTTTCTCTCCACAATACCAAGAGGTAAAGAAAACATATGCCTGAAGGGATAATATAGTCATAATTAACATATTTTATATTTTGACAATTTATATTCCATTAACTTATAATATATTATCAAGACTGTTATCCAAATAGATTCTTTAAAAAATTTATTTCCTTGAAGGGTTTTTCAATATTGAAATATATTCTGAATTTGGGAAACTAATCATCCATTAATTGACCTTGAAATAGAAGTAACATTAAATAATAGAGCTTCGTGAATTTTCTATATGTAGATATAAAATATCATTCATGAGGGCATTGAAATTAATCCTAGACAATCTCCCACTACATATTAATATGTTCGTGTTAATCTTATATATACATACCTTAACTTATAAATTACATGCAATCAATTCTAAATGTAATTTCATTGGAAAATAAATTCATTAAAAATAAAATTTGATACTAATACAAAATTAATATAGGGACCAGACATCTGGGGACAATGTTTGTAAGTAATAATATATGGAATTTTAAATTACCCTATCTTATAACTCTTACTATTTCTCCAATATTTTATTAATGAAATGGAAATTAAAAAATAATTTTTTTATGAATGTTATATTTTTTTGATTACTCATTATCTAAAAAAATGGGTATTATTATTAGATAATGGCTATTAACCATGGTCTTATATCTCCGTAAATCATATTGATCTAAAAACAACTCATCCTAGATATTTATAGACATAAAAACCAGAAACAAGAATATATTATTGTATTATAAAACCACCCACCCAATTCAAAAAAACTATTAGGCCAATACATCTGGTTCTAGACTCATAAAACCACCCAACATAGATAAGAATACCACATTCTTTCCCTCCACATAAGCACAATATGCATATATATCATTTATTATTTTAACCCCTATAATCTCAAGAATATATATTTTTCTTGAACAATACTCTAGTCTTAACACAAACATGTAAACTATAATTCCTTACTTCTAAACCAAAGATAACAATATATATAAATATAAAAATTAAATCACTATTTTAGTGCTCCCTTACACATGACTAAAAATACCCTGATTCATATTTGATAGAAAATTATTATTTATTTTAAACCAAGGTCTCTAACACTAATGCATATTCAAAAAATACTAGTATTTGGAAAATATCATCAGAAAAATCATCTTCGTAAGGTTTAATTAATTGAAATTGTAATAATAAATTATTTTATAATACCCTAAATAATTTATTATTTACATTTTCTTTAATAATTAATTTTTTTTTCAAATATCCAATTTCAAAACATATCCTACACATATTACCCATCATCATGTTTAATTATTTAATGTGATACCAATAAGTTAATATGAAAACCTAAACATAATATAATATTGATTATTTATATAATAAAATTTCAATTTTAACAATTATTTTTGAGAAAAAGTTCATATATGTTTTTTCCAATACATTTTACAAAAACTTCCAGTCATACAAAAGATTATACATATAATGTGAACCAACATACGATATAATATGGAAATGATAAGTAATATTTCAACTGTTTGAAAATAATAAATTAATATCCCATGAGACACAATATAATATTTATTCACTTGACACTCAAAACAAAATTTTCTATAATGGCATTCCTACAGTCCGTGGAGTTTCATAATATATGTGTGCATTGGGAACAAACAATGTTTATATAATAAGTCTAAACCAATCCTATATTATTCCACAATATCCCATATAATCACAATACACATATTAAATCAATATTATAGTACCATATTGAAATAAAACAAACCATTATCCATCTACACATTCTAATTTAATGTCTTACAATCACATGACCACCTCTCTATATGCCAATGCCTATGAAATAGTAGCATCATATTTTTAATATCATATGTGTAGTTTATATATCTTTTTATATAGAATACAATATGATATGAAATAATAGGAAATCATAATAGAAATATTAATAATAGAGTTCAATAATGAGTTCTAGTACAAGGGATACCATGCTACACAAATTAACAAAATACAATCACATAATCATTTACAAATAACATAAAATAAAAACTATTAAAAGGACCTCCTAGTAGACTGCTCATACAAAAGAAATGTAATTAAAGATGAAAATGATAAGGATAAACTGATTTAACTAAAAAAATATCAAATCAACATTATCCCATAATTGCCTATTTATTTATCTCACCTAAATAGTACAAATAAGGCTCATTACCTAGCCAATATATAAAATATATATTATCCATACATACAGCAACGTGAACCCATTGAATGTATGTTCATAACAATGTGGGCCACCTAAAAAAGAATATTTAAAATACATCATTCTATATACATGTTCTAGAATTATATTAAATTCAATACCTATAAAAATAGATTCACTATTATATAATTATAATAACCCAACTACATATTACTATATGACCAATAGAATAGAACATATAATTTTTATATTGGCTTCCAATGTGAATACATAGTTAAGAGAGAAACCATCCAAACTGAATACGATGTATGCTCTAAATCTTTTCTTGTTGAATCATGTTCAATGGTGGATACTAATTCTCTATTAGAAGAAAAAATGATAATTTCATGTGTTAAAGAGAGATCCATATAGGTAAAATGAGATCATATCCTATACAAATATGAAATATATATCTTTTAAGGGGAAAATATAACAAGAGTATGGCCACCTCAATTCCTATCCAATTAGAGTAAGGTTACATTTACTCATAACATCATTCACCAAAATAAAATTAATCGATAACCAACTAAAGAAATTATAAAGAATAATTTATGAAATTTTAAAAAGTATCACCCATCCACACAATTAAAATGTTAAAGTTATATATGCATGACAGTAATGAAAATAACAGACAAGAAGGAAAATATAAATCATATGAACTACCCTTAATGTAATGTGGATCATGAAAAATAAATTTATAATTGAACAATGCATTAAAACATTGTAGTTTACATTATGAAAATCTAGGTATATCATAATAGTATAAATACAAATGACACAAATAGTGAAAGGTATAACATTATTTCCAAAATCAACTCATGAAAAATTTATCATGTTTTTTTACTAATCATAACATTCAATCAAATCCATTTCTTTAAATAAATTTTAAATAAATATTATTATCAAATAGAATTTTTAAAAATAAATCCATTTTATTTTTTATATCTAACACTAACAAATTCCTCTTGATATATATGTACTAGAAAATTCAAACAAGTAAACGGTTCACCCGCCATTGAGTAGTCAACTTTTATAAACCCGATGAAGTTCCTCTATCTGTGGATAATACAACCATTTCATCCCAAGGATAATTATGAATGAGGATAGGTCCCTTTAGTACCCACATCATCCCTTTACATGTGTTAATAAATAAGAAAACTATTTATTATGAATCTAGTAACCAAATTTGTTTGATGGATTCTTAATCATAGAAGATTAGGGGTATATGACACCTCTCTTGAATCTTCTCACTTGAGGTTTGAGTTATGTCTCACAAAGGAACATCCTTAAATGTTTCCCTTAAATATAAATGTAATGATTAAGATTTTATGATTCAATACAATTATTTATAATTATGTATATAATTATGAATAAGGATTCACCATTGTTTTAAAATAATTAATACTTGATTAGGGATTAGGCCATAAAAGATATGTATCAATAAAAAGGAATTTTTTCAACAATAAGGAACAATTATTGAAATTTATATGAAACCATGTATCACATACAATTGATTATTAGAGAAAATGTTTGATTACATAAATTAAATCTCTAAAAAATAAATATTCTTATTAAAATTGAATGAATAATATATGTTGGACTAGATATTAAGACTAGCCTGCATAATTTTTGAGAAAAACTATTAGCATAAAAATAATCTACTATGAGAATGAATTCCCAAAAATGGGAAAACAAGTTGTCTGATATTAAAGGAATTATTTGGAAATATTAATTATGAGTGGTATATGATTAGTAATTGTAACACCCCAGGTAAATAAAGAATATGAAATTTTTATATTTATCCCTATTTTTGAAAAAAATAATGTTTTAAAGGGAAGGCAATGCTCGATGGCATACCCAATACGCAACAACGAGTTTCTTAGTAATCTTAAGTTACACTCTAATAATAAGATAATATCATTTTAAGTGGTAGTTAACGCCTAGCCGTTGTAATGGAGGGAATGAACAGAACTAACTACAAAATAAATATATATGTTTTTCAAACATTTTTACTTTTTACAATAAATGTTAGAGGATTAAAAATGGGAATTAATCCAATTTTTAAGCATAAACATTCTAATATTCTTTAAAAGGTCGATTAACCTCCTTTCGATGGAGAACCTCTTTTAAATTCACTTTTTAACAATTTTAAGTGTTATATTTGACAAAATAAAACTCTTCTTTAGAATCGGGACATCCAAATTTACATTGTGTAAATTTTTAGTATTTTTCCGATAAAGTTCATTTTTTAATGAACAGTGAAAAATGTTGTATTTTAATTCAAAACCTATTTTTAATATAATTTATTTTTATGATTAGATTATATTTTTATTGGTTTTAAAGTTCAATTAGAATATATATTTACCATTTAATCCAATAGTGGTCATTGGAATTAATTTCATCTTGAAATTGGACTTAAACTAGAGTCAATCTTTTGATACTTATTGTTTCTTAAAAACACGCTATTTGTTTTGACAGCAGGAATTAATTATTAAATTAATTGATGAAAAATATATGTTTTGAATTTTATAAATAGTCATCATTTTTGAATTCGTAATATAAAATATAGCTTAGGGTGTATTTTTCGTATTTTTCGGAAAGACATCAATTTTTTATGAATAGTGAAACCACTAAGTGGTAGTTAAAGAAACTGATTTTTCATTTAAATGAAACTTTTCCACCTCTGTGTTTTGAATTTAAAAAATCTGACATACATGGATGTCATTAGGAAGTAAAATTTGGTTCAATGGGATTAAAATAATTTTTGGGTGAATAGTAACTTTTATTGTCTTAATCGCGATTAGAGGTAATTAGTGTAGTTTACGGTAAAAATAATGTTTTAATAATATGAGAGGATCCTGACACATGTCATACCCTCATTGGATGTGTCATGGCAGACCAAGACAATCCATGGGTCATCTTTGGTACCCCATGGAGCCACATTGGTTGGGAAATGACATAAATAACTTTTTATTTAATGTTAAAGTAAAAATGACACAAACATGAGATGTTATACTATAACAATTTTTACATGGGGTTATACAAGTACGATTTTTGACTATAAATATTAATTAGAAATATAAAAAGATTTTCTACATCATGATAGTTTTTTTATAATTTTTATACATTAAATATATTTAATTATTTATGACATCATGATGATGCAGTGATTACCTCATTAATAAAGGATTTAAATAAAATGAAAAGATAATAGTAAAAATATAAATTACACTTGTCAAAAACCTATTGGATGAGTATATTTCGAACCCTTGCCACCTTATCCTCTAAATACATCAATGTGGTACCTTTAAAATCCGAAACTCATTTGAAAATAAAGTAACATTTTGTAACTTTACAAGAGTGCCCCTCCTCTCTTCTTACAAAAGGCCCCCACCACTACCACCTTACCCACACCTCTAAAGCCTATTTTTCACCAACCCCTCCTCATTTGGCCTCTCCACATCCCTCTATTACTCCTAGAAGCCTCACTATGGGCAGAAGTCCTCCCAAGGAAGCCTTTGAGCTCAAATCAAAAAGAGTTACCCGATTTTAAGGTAATGTCTTCAATTGAGTCCTTTGGTATTATTTTTCTTCTCCAACCCCGTAAACTCTTTTTATTCCCTTATTTTGTAACAAATCCATTATCTTATATATACTAGTATGTTTTTATAAGAAGCATTCGAGCTACACTAACACACACCTACATCTAATGGTTAAAGAACATATTGTTTCTGTGGATGGCGAATTTCTGCCTCACGAAATGGTGATTGTTCAACACTCATATGACACCTTCAAAGGTTGACATTAAGATTCCAATATTTTTATATATGATATATAATATGTTTATGTTTTAATTAATATTATTTATTTTTCTTTTTTTGCATACATTTATGGTGTCCATTGTGGGTAAACACGATAATTTCATTTTAGGAAGTGCGGACTACCGCCCCCTCAAAGTGATTTGATTCGTTAATGCCATATGTGGGATGTATAAAGGATGTATTTAAAGTTATTATATATGATTTATGTTACATATAAATGATTAATATAATTATGGAATTAAAATATACATACCTCTCATTTAGATTTAATTCCATTAATATGACATAGAAATGAAAGTAGCGTTCATGCGTACGTACGGCTTACCATCTCCATGAACAGTGTATTTCATTTCTTTCCTCTAAATGATTATATAATATTATAAATACATATATATTCTAGATATATATGATATATATGATATCAAAATCATTAATATCATTCTGTATATAATGAACCTTTGACCCCACGAACAAAATGTAATTGTAAGAAGTCCACTTTCGACTTAAGAACCAAATATCGACAAAACAAACATTATTAACTTAAATGATTACATAATGTTTATAACATGGAAATAAGTGATATAAAATGAATAAATAACTTGAAAAAGTTTCTTAAGAAATTATAAATTAACTCAATTTTATTATTCAGGACGTTAAAGAATGATCGAGTCAAGTCGGACCCGAGGTAAGGGATCCTACTCCTCTTTTTCTTTTTAAGTACAATATTTTATGTAACTCCTTTTAAGCTAATATTTCATGTGATTGGGATGTTATTTAATATTACACTTAATGTAATTTTTATGTTAATATGATGAGAGACCCTATTCTCTCTCATAAATCCATTTTGGAAATTTTGAGTGGTGATGTTAGGCTGCGAATTTTCGTAAGAGATCTAACCTTCTCGTTCTTTTTATGTACTCTCCTTTATGTAACTTCTTTTAATCTCCTCTTTGTTAAGATGGGGGATGTTCTTTTATATCCCTATTTCTGTACATTTTATTTTAATATGATGAGAGACCCTATTTGATCTCATCAATCCATTTTTGTAAGTTTTAAGTGGTGTTGTTAGGCTGCAGAGTTTTCGTAAGGGATTTTTCATCTCACTTTTATTCCCGTGAGATATATGCAACATTTTCCACAATTTCCTTTGAGTGGTGTATTTACTTCCCATTATTTTACTCATTGTGTAATATAATTACATTTATGCGTATTTACATCAATGTTGTATTGTCCTTCATTCACGGGGTGTATGTTTCGAAAGATACCCATGTCGGTTAGGGAACCTTTCACCCTCCTCTTTTTAAAAGACTTCTTTTGTTATGTCATTTAATTCACATAATATTATGTTGGGATATCTTCTTCTATATCCTTATTGATGTAAATTTTATGTCCAAGTGATGAGATACCCTCTTTATCTCTCATCAAATCTATTTCTGAATTTTGAAGTGACGTCGTTAGGCTGTCGAATTTTTGCAAGAGAACTTCTTAACCCAATTTTGATTCTATGGGATATACTTGTACTCCTTGAATATGTAATTATATGAATATGTGTGAACGTATTCTGATTATTTTACACTTAATATCCACTTATATTTGGTGTATTAGTTTTTCACACATAATTATGTAATTGATTTATCCTTAATCCACGGATACCGTCTTTGTAAGGGAGTTCGTCTCAATATCCATTCATTGAGGCATATTTTGTTTTATACACAACCTTCTTTTATATGGTGTATAAACCCCTTTGACTTTTATGTTTATCCAAAATCAATCTTTTTTATATGAAGCATTTTACTAAACGACAAAAGGTTATGTTTTTGTCGTACGAATGCGGCGACAACGATTTCTCTACCGCCGTGACCATTATTTGAGTTTCGACTTCTTCTACAAGCCATACCATTTTTCAAAGAAAAATAAATACCATGTTTTAATTTTCTTTTATTTTGGTATTGAAAATTGTTTTCATAATGTTTTTATATCAATGTGTTGTATTGATATCTTGTGATTGAAAAGTGGAAATGTTAGGTTTCCTTTATGCATGTTTTTTGTGATACGATTATGTTATTTTACTTGGGCATTATTATGATGACGGGTGGTTCTGTGAAAAACTAAGGGTGGGTGAGCCCAATATAGCTCTCCAATGCATTGGATAGCGTGAAGGGTCTAATCGTTAAGGTTTCTCCAAAGAGATTTAGGGAATATACTGTGATGGGTATTCCAAACGTAACCAAGAGGGTTACTCCCTACATAAGAATGTTATGAATGCCTCAAGTTACCTTTATGTCTTATGATTTCTATGATTTATTCATGAATTTAGGAGGTATGTTAAAGTGCTTATATGTTATGGGTAAATTATGATTTCATTCTTATGTATACATGTACTCATGTTTCCTTTCCATATTTTTATACCCCTTACTGATCTTTTTATGCTCATCCCAAGTTTTTGAAATGTTTTTCACAGGTAAAGGGAAGGGTACATGATATGATGATAGTGTCAGGGAAGTGTCAAGAAAGAATCCATTTTTTATTTTAAATATGTTTCCTTTGATGGGAAAAATGAATACTATCTTTTATGTAACCACTATGTTTAAATGTGGAATGCAATGCAATTTTTTATGATCTAATTCTCTAAAACTCTAAACCTGAAAAGATCCTCAATGAGTAATCTTGTATTAACTAAATATTATGTAAGGTTTAAGGCTGGGGCCTTATAGTTGGTATCAGAGGTCAGTTTTGATAACTTTAGAGGTTAGGGTATTCTCTAAGCATAAGTGACATTACCATAATGGGTAGGATTTCAGAAAGAGTCCTAGTTTTAGATAAAGTGAATGAGTAAGTATATATTAGTGTTTACCTTCCTCATTAGTACATGATGGTTTTGTTGATATACTCACACTGACTTTTCTTTTTTTAGTGAATGGATGGATCTAGTAGGCACAAAAGAGACAACAGGTTTGAAGGAAAATGTGGTGGTTCTCTGATTAAGATACTAGATAAAATGGGGGATTCAATGAGGAAACTCGTGGTGGTTCTAAACCAACTATCAAGGAGTCATGATCAACCACTTGAACCTTGGTATGATCTATAATGCATCATGTACGATATGAACAATCGATGTGGAAGTTCAGGTAATAATTATAAAGGTAACCATTAGAGTTTATATGATCCTTACTTTTGAGGTAATTATGGGTTATTATATGTTATGATGGAAAATGAAAGGCATGAGATAAACATGAGGTTAAAATATGTTATGATTATTTTTGAAGATTTTATCTCGTTTTGGGGAATGTTTTAAGAATTATATAGTTTTGGAAGAAGGACAACACACAGACCGTGTGACAACCCGTCGCGTCGGACAAAGCTGCGGGAATCGAACCTACAACCAAAGTGTGACTGGAATTTATCACCTATCACTAGAATACGTGAAGTCCCTAGTTAGTTTGACTAATTATTTTTAGTTAGATGATTTTAGGAATCAAGAGTAAGTTTATTTTGGGTTATATATGGAAATTATTAACCTATCATTGAGGATATGTGATTAGGTTAATTACTTTTCAACATGAGAATTTAAGAGAAACTGATGTTATTTGGAGATAAAAGTTAATTTGTACCTTGGAAGACTATTTGACTAAATCCTTCAAATATTTGGGTTTCAATCTTAGTTTGGTTTACTTTGAAGAATTTTATGGACAAATTGTTTATCAAATGGTCCACGATGAACTTTGGGTATTGTTGGATAAATTTTGGAGATTAATAATAGATTTTATTTTTATAAAGGGTTATCCTTTTCTGGATTATCTGTTCTTGTACTAACCATTTTGGTTTTTGTTTTGGATGAAGTATAAATACATGGGAAGTATATAGTTCTCTTTTGTGGATTAGGTAATTCTCTATAAGTTGATTATAGCGAACAAGTCTTCCTAAATACTCGTCTTTTGGGGAAAATATGAGTTTGTGTAAGAAATATAATAAAAGTTGAATGTCAACATGATATGTAATTATGTTTCCTTATTAATAAATTCTTAAATAAAAAAAAACAAAAAAATGTTGTCTATTAACTATTCCTACTGGGGAATCGAATACCGTTTAACCCACTACAAGTTTGTGATTTTCATATGGTTAACTTTCTCCTAGAAATGTTTACTATCACTCTCCCTCAGAACATGACCCTTTGTTTTTTCTTCCATGTCCATGTTTTCCTACATGGAATACTAGTATGGGTTAACTCGGGTGACCTTTTTAATTCTATTTCTTTATTTTAATGTGATAGTTTTACTGACTCTTGTTCCGATGTGGGATTTTAAATGAAGTTTCCAAGCCCAATTTTAAAAATTGTGAGGATGAAATTCCCAAAAGGGGGGAAGGATGTAACACCCAAGGTAAATAAAGAATATGAAATTTTTATATTTATCCTTATTTGTGAAAAAAAATAATGTTTTAACGGGAACGCTATGCTCGATGGCGTACCCAATACGCAACAATGAGTTTCTTGGGAATCTTACGTTGCACTCTAATAATAAGTTAATATTATTTTAAGTGGTAGTTAACGCCTAGCCGTTGTAATGGTGGGAATGAACAAAACTAACGACAAAATGATTATATATGTTTGTCAAATATTTTTACTTTTTACAATAAATGTTAGAGGATTAAAAATGCGAATGAATCCAATTTTTAAGCATAAACATTCTAATATTCTTTAAAAGGTCGATTAACCGCCTTTTGATGGCGAACCTCTTTTAAATCCACTTTTTAACAATTTTATGTGTTATATTTGACAGAATAAAATTCTTCTTTATAATCGGGACATCAAAATTTACATTGTGTAAATTTTTGGTATTTTTCCGATAAAGGAAATTTTTTAATGAATAGTGAAAAATGTTGTATTTTAATTCAAAACCTCTTTTTAATCTAATTTATTTATATGATTAGATTATCTTTTGAATTGGTTTTAATGTTCAATTAGAATATATTTTTACCATTTAATCCAATAGTTTTCATTGGAATTAATTTCATCTTGAAATTGGACTTAAACTAGAGTCAATTTTTTGATACTTATTATTTCTTAAAAACACGCTATTTGTTTTGACAGCGGGAATTAATTATTAAATTAATTAATGCAACTTATATGTTTTGAATTTTTTAAAATAGACTTCATTTTTGAATTCGTAATATCAAATATAGCTTCAGGTGAATTTTTGTTATTTTTCTGAAAAACATCAATTTTTGATGAATAGTGAAACCACTAAGTGGTAGTTAAAAAACTAATTTTTCATTTAAATGAATCTTTTCCACCACTATGTTTTGAATTTCAAAAATCCGACATACATGGTTGTCATTAGTAAGTATAATGTGGTTCTATGGGATTAAAATATTTTTTTGGTGAATAGTAACTTTTATGTTCTTAATTATGATTAGAGGTAATTAGTGTAGTTTAAGGAAAAAATAATGTTTTAATAATATGAGAAGAGAATGAAACATGTCCTACCCTCATTGGATGTGTCATGGACGACGATGAAAATCCATGGGTCAACTTGGGGACCCCATGGAGCCACTTTGGTTGGAAAATGACATAAATAACTTTTTATTTAATGTTAAAGTAAAAATGACACAAACATGAGATGTTTTACTAAAAAAAAATTTACATGGGATTATAAAAGTCATATTTTTGACTATAAATATTCATTAGAAACATAAAATTATTTCCTACATCATCATATTTTTTTTATAATTTTTAGACATTAAATAAATTAAATTATTTATGACATCATGATGATGCATCGATTACCTCATTAATAAAGGATTTAAAAAAAATGAAAAGATAATGTTAAAACTATAACATAAAGTTGTCAAAAACCTATTGGATTAGTATATTTTGAGCCCTTACCACCTTATCCTCTAAATACATCAATGTGGGACCTTTAAAATCCGAAACTGATTTGAAAATAAAGTGACATTTTGTAACATTACAAGAGTGTCCATCCTCTCCTCTTATAAAAGGACCCCACCTCTACCACCTTACTCACACCTATCAATCCTTTGGCTAATACAAACCCTTCTCATTTTTCCTCTACACATCCCTCTAGTACTCATAGAAGCCTCACATTGGGAAGAAGTATTCCCAATGAAGCCTTTGAGCTCAAATCAAAAAGAGTTACCCGATTGTAAGGAAATGTCTTCACTTGAGTCCTTTTGTATTATTTTTCTTCTCCAACACTTAAATATGTTTATTCATTACATTTGTAACAACTCCAGTATCTTCAATATACTAGGATGTTGTTATAAGAATCATTCGAGCTACACTTACACACACCTACATCTAATGGTTAAAGAACATACTGTTTCTGTGGATGGCGAATTTCTGACTCACAAAACGATGATTGTTCAACACTCATATAACACCTTCAAAGGTGGCCATTAAGATGTAATTATATTTATATATTATATATAATATGTTTATGTTTTACTTAATCTTATGTATTTTTCTTTTGTGGCATTCCTTTATGGTTTCCATTGTGGGTAAACACGATAATTTCATTTTAGGAAGTGCGGACTACCGCCCCCTCAAAGTGATTTGATTTGTTAATGCCATATGTGGGATGTATAAAGGATGTATTTAAAGTTATTATATATGATTTATGTTACATATAAATTATTAATATAATTATTGAATTAAAATATACATACCTCTCATTTAGTTTTAATTCCATTAATATGACATAGAAATGAAAGTAGCGTTCATGCGTACGAACAGCTTACCGTCTCCAAGAACGGTGCATTTCATTTCATACCTCTAAATGATTATGTAATATTATAAATACATGTATATTCTGGATATATATGATATATATGATATCCAAATCATGAATATCATTCTGGATATAGTGCACCTTGGACCACACGAACAACATGTAATTGTAAGAAGTCCACTTTCGACTTAAGAACCAAATATCGACAAAACAAACATTATCAACATAAATGATTACATAATGTTTATAACCTGGCAATAAGTGATATAAAAGAAATAATGAACTTGAAAAAGTTTCTTAATAAAGTAGAAATTAACTCAGGTTTATTATTCAGGACATTAAAGAACGATCGAATCAAGTCTGACCCGAGGTAAGGGATCCTACTCCTCTCTTTCTTTTTAAGTACACTCGTTTATGTCATTCCTTTTATGCTCATATTTCTTGTGATTGGGATGTTCTTTTATATTAATCTTACTGTAATTTTAATTTTCATATGATGAGAGACCCTATTCTCTCTCATAAATCCATTTTGGATGTTTTGAGTGGCGCTGTTAGGCTGCCAAATTTTCGTAAGAGATCTAACCTCTCTCTTTCTTTTTAAGTACTCTCCTTTAGGTCACTTCTTTTAAGATCCTCTTTTTTATAATGGAGATGTTCTTTTATATCCCTCTTACTGTACATTTTATTTTAATATTATGAGATACCCTATTTGATCTCATCAATCAATTTTTGTAACTTTTAAGTGGTGTCGTTAGGCTGCCGAGTTTTCATAAGGGATTTTTCATCTCACTTTTATTCCCGTGAGATTTATACTACATTTGCCACAATTTCCTTTGAGTGGTGTATGTACTACCCATTATTTTACTCATTGTGTAATATACTTTCATTTATGAGTATTTACATCGATTTTTTATTCTCCTTCTTTCAAGGGGTGTATGTTTTGAAAGATACCCATGTCGGTAAATGAACCTTTCACCCTCCTCTTTTTAAAAGACTTCTTTTGTTATTTCGTTAAATTCACATACTATTATGTTGGGATTTGTTCTTCTATATCCTTATTGATGTAAATATTATTTTCAAGTGATGATATAACCTCTTTATCTTTCATCAACTCTTTTTCTGAATTTTGAAGTGACGTCGTTAGGCTGTCGAATTTTTGCAATGTAACTTCTTAACCCAATTTTGATTCTTGGGATAAACTTGTACTCCTTGAATATTTCATTCTATGAATATGTGTGAATGTCTTCTGATTGTTTTACACTTAATATCCACTTATATTTGGTGTATTAGTTTGTCACACATAATTATGTAATAGATTTATCCTTAATCCAAGGATACCATCTTTGTAAAAGACATCGTCTCAATCTCCATTCACTGAGGAATATTTTGTTTTATACACAACCTTCTTTTATACGGTGTATAAACCCCCATTGACTTTTACGTTTATCCAAAAGGAATATTTTTTATATGAATGTTTTTAATAAAAGACAAAAGGGAATGTTTTTGTCATACGTATGTGGAGACAACGACTTCTCTACCGCCGTGACCATTATTTGAGTTTCGGCCTCTTCTACAAGCCATACATTTTTTTAAAGAAAAATAAATACCATGTTTTACTTTTCATTTATTTTGGTATTGAAAATGGTTTTCATAATGTTTTTATAGCAATGTGTTTTATTCATATCATGTGATTGAAAAGTAGAAATGCTAGGTTTCCTTTATGCATGTTTTATGTGATACGATTATGTTATGGTTCTTGGGAATTATTATGAAGACGGGTGGTTTCATGAAAAACTAAGGGCGGGTGAGCCCGATATAGCTCTCCAATTCATTGGGTAACGCAAAGGGGTTAAACGTTAAGGTTTCTCCGAAGAGATTTAGGGAATATACTGTGATGGGTATTCCAAAGGTAACCAAGAGGGTTACTCCCTACGTAAGAATGTTATGAATGCCTCAAGTTACCTTTATGTCTTATGATTTCTATTATTTATTCATGATTTTATGAGGTATGTTAAAGTTCTTATGTTTTATGGGTAATGTATGATTTCATTCTTATGTTTACATGTACTCGTGTTTCCTTTCCATATTTTTATATCCCTTACTACGCTTTTTATGCTTATCCCAAGTTTTTGAAATGTTTTTCACAGGTCAAGGGAAGGGTACATTATATGATGATAGTGTCAAGGAAGTGTCAAGAAAGAATCCATGTTTTATTTTAAATATGTTTCTGTTAATGGGGAAAATGAATACTCTCTTTTATGTAACTACTTTGTTTAAATGTGGAATGTAATGTAAGTTTTATGATCTAATTCTCTAAAACTATAAACCTGAAAAGATCCCCAATGTGTAATATTGTATTAACTCAAGATTAAGTATGGTTTATGGTTTGGGCCTTATAGTAATACTATATATTGGAATGAAATTTGGTTATTAAAAATATTTTCATTCAAAAAATGGTTATTAGTGATATATCCATTAGGTAATCTAAATTAAGTGATTGTTAATTTGTAAATTATATATAATAGTACCCATAATGAAATATAATTATGATAATAATATATTATAAATAGAAATATATGTTTTTTTACACATTACATACAAACAAAACAATAATTTTCATTAAAATATGATATATTATTATATAAAATCCATAAAAATACTTTAATATCTATATATTTATAAAAATTAACTCTTCAAATATAGAAAAATAATTAGGGATAATTATTATCTAATTATAGTATAAATTTAATATATATTTTCAAATAACTCTTCTATTATGTATTCTATATTTTTTTCTAATAAATTATTTTGACCCATTTAATATAATATAGAATATGAATTATAATATTAATATTAATTTAATTGAAAAATAATATAAAATAATATTAATAAATCATAATGCTCATAAATTATATCTTTTTCAATATATTTATTCTTATTTATAATTTATTCTATCATATAAATGGAAAAAATTATAAATTTTGGAATTATAGATTTATAAAAAAACTCTATTATTTTGTATTTTTTATATAAAAATTTGCTGAGTAATATTGTTAGAATTTTTATGAAATAACCCATTTTTTTTGAATTGTTAAAGTACCTATTATGATAAAAAAATATAAATTTTATATAATTAAAATTTCATAAAATTTTAAAAAACCTTTTTTATAATAAAAATTTATATTTAATATGTAATATAAATAAATTAACAATATTATGTTGAACTTATAAAACACATGTTTTATATTTTGGAAACTACAGTAGTACATTATAGTAAAAACTATTTTTATGTGATTATATTAAAATAATAAATTATGAGGATTAAGAAGTGAATATAAAAAATTTATTTCATATATTATTTTGAAATTTCAATAATAGTTAATATATTCTATTTCATTTGGATTCATAAATAAAATATTTGTAAGATTAAAGTTAATTATTTTAATACCTGAATAACAATATTTTGAAATGAATTTCTCTATTGATATTTTATAACTTTTATTTAATAAATAAAATTAACCTAATTAAATTATTAATTTAATATAATATTTAGAAGTTAACATAATTAAACTCAAAATATTTCAATTGGTAATTAATACCTTGTATGAAAAAGAACATGTAATGTTAAAAAGTAATTTTTATTGACAAAATATTTGTAAGTATATTATATATTTTAATTTCAGAGTATATTTTTTTATATTTTTAAATTGAATTAAAATTAATATATATAAAATTTAGTTGATAAAATTAAATATTTATTAAAAAGTATTTCATTTTAATTTTTTTAAATACAAATTTCATAGAAAAAAAATAGTTATGAAGGCATTAATCAAAATGTTTAAAATGCAATACCTTTGTAGAAAGGGGTGAACAATGTTATAAACACTTCATGAATGTATTGGATAAGTATTTATAGAACCAAAATAAAATAACACTATATTAATGAAGTATTGTGGAGTCATCGAACATGGAATAAAACATTGATATCGTCGAAGTGTAATGTGTATTCCTATGAGTTCACGTTTCTTCAATTAAAAAGCGGATCAAATCCCCCCTCCATGGTTACACATATCAAATGAATTTAAATTTAAATTCGTCAAAAAATTTATCAAATTTAAATAATTGTCTCATAATTTATCCCAAATTTCATATTATTAATCATATCTCCATCACTTCAAAAAAAATATATATGAAAAGATCAAGTGTCCAATGTATGTATTACCTTCTCCTTAACATTTTCTCCATAACCATTCTCTTATAAATTTTATATACATATAAATATATAGAGATATAAAAATTATTAATATACAATGATTTATTTAAATTAATGGTATAACAACTATGTATTCAACTCCATTTGATAAGAAATAAAAAAGCATCTTTAGTACATTGTTTAGAATGCCTCCTCAAAAAACAACCTCTAGATTGTTTCATCACCGAATTGAATGGATGATAAAAATAATGAAATAAATGAACAAAATTAGTTTTATTATATAATTATTATTCTAAAAATAAAAAATTACCATTATCCTTTTTGATGTACTATTTATTTGGAAATAAGAACATAAATCATGTGTATATGAGAACTATCTCCTCTACGGGAATGAGTTTTATTTGTTATAGCCACCAATCATGTATGGATTTAAAAATATAATATATATATTTATATATAAACACACATAAATAATTTCAATAAAAATTTATATTCTACATACTATGAAACTATATTAAAACACTTTCTCCCACTGACATCAAATTTAAGGATTTGGAAAAAATTGACTGATTATCCTCAAGTAACCAACAGTGGAAGGAAAAGTATATTATATATAAATAGAATATGATTACATATGTCCTATATAAAAATAAATAAATAAAAATAATTTCATGTGGATATTATTTAATAAACATAATTTGATTATTTAGGGTGTCATGTACATGAACAGAGAAAATTTTGATCAAGGTAATTGTTATGTCTCAAAATATCCCACTTTGAGACCCATGTTTTTTAAGAATCTAATTTATTTTAAATGTTTGGAATATTTCCAGATGGAAATTTATTATAATATATTACCATAATTATTTTTATTTTTACTTCAAATCAATTTTATATATCTATTTTAATGGGTTTTTTTTAGTGATTTATTAGCTATAAGGGGTTTTGATATCAATTTTTTTTATCATTGAGACTAGTTTTAATGTTTTTTACCAATTTATTATTTCTATTCTATAGATACATCAGAATAATATATTTTTGAATAATTAATGATTTAATAAATGTTTCATATATAACTGTAACATATTATTTGTTCCAATGACTTTTGATTCAATTATAACTAATGTCATAAGTGTTTCATCACAAAATTTCTTTGTTTGGGACTCAATTTTTTCACCTAATACTTTTTAAACTATCTTCATACATCCAGTTGTATTTAAATATATATATATATATATATACTATTGATGATATTTTTACTTAAACTATATGATTTTTCATTTTAAAAGGTCTTTTTATTATACTATTTGTTATGTTGTAATGGATCTTCGTTAACATCATCATCAAAGGTCAATGAAGTGTTCAATGTCAATTTATCTATTTTATTAGATATTTGTATCATGTACCTATTAAAATGATTTATATATTTTTCTTAAATATATAACTCTTTTAAAATTTTATCCAATTTTGGTGCCATAATTGTTTATATTTTCCTTAAAAAATCAAAATTTTAAGTAAATAATATTTAAATGGATCCCCATTTTATCTGTTTTAGTAGATCATTGAGTTTCATAAATTAAATGATTCATCGACAATGGAAACATGGGTATGTCTTCATAGTCTACCTCTTTCATTTCAAAATCCATCCATCATGTGCTCTATAATGAATTTTATTGGACAATACCATTTTTATGATCATCGAACTATGTTTTTGTGTCACCCCATATTCCCTAGAATTTTTTTGATGTTGATGTTGTAGGGACACCTATTAACTGAGTTTGGATCATAGATTGGGAAGATGTTTTGGGGGAAAGGAGGTCATTTTTGAGCCTTGTATGCCCTTATGTGTTGCTTGGGGTCTGTTTGGTCACATGAAGTCGGTTTGTCACAGTAGAGGCTCGAATGATATCTCATAGGTGGTGATGATGACGCGCTATGATGGCTATTATGATTCTGGTTTGGCTCAAACAATATTGAAGGATCCTCATGTGGATGTCCCTCCAATGCAAGATTCTGTGTATTTAGAAGATCATGGACATTTTGGTCGTTCTTGTGGAAATGTGCTAGCTGAAATGTAAAGGCAGTCTTGTGTAGAGAAATAGGCGAGGAAAGATGATACAACATCGGTCTTTTTACTTAATGGTGTTATGAAGAAGTTGTGTATGTTGACGAATCTGACAGTGAGTCTTGTTTTTAATAGTCTAAATTCTGATCTTGGTGTTGGGGACGTGTCTCCATTGGAAGCTACTGTGCAAACTTATCATTCGTGATCAGAATATATTATTAAGGGGTCATTAGACAATATGGTTTATGGAGATTGTGCACATAGCATGGATGCATGGGTCTTAGGGGAAGAGGTTCCACCACTCTTGGGGACTCCTATTGATATCGATGTAATATTTTAGATAGCTGCTCAAATTTTTATCTTCATTGATGAATAGAATCATGAAGGAATATCCCAAGTGCAGGAGGTCCTCGGGTCGATAAAATTTCTATCATGCATCTGGACTTCTTATCACATATTGTAGTGACTGTAAAAGGAGAAATGAGGAAGGATTTCAGTGATGGTCATGAAACTATAGAGTAATCACAATGTTTTCCCATGATTGTTTCTAATAGCCATTATCACCAGAACCTGGGAGAAAATGATGGTTTCCAAACTGTGCATATCCCAAGAAAATGGGGAGATGTCTTTTACAGTAATAAAGAAAATGATAGTGGCGTTGTCAGACCTTCCTTTAGTAACATTGATCAGTGCGGATTGAATAAGGTGTCTGAAAGTGAATGAGTTATGACTGCCCGACCATGAAGAAAGTTGTGGAAAGACTATTCTTACCAACTGAATCTAGTGTCTTCTAGGTCTTCAGATAATATGAAAAGAGGGCATGACCTGGGTCTGAAAAAGGGTAAGCAATATTCTAAGGAGTAGATCTCTTTGGAGTAATTGAAACATAGAAATAAGTACACCATGTTTTTGACACAATATAAATAGAGTTTAGAGTGGGAATAAACTACTATAAAGGAAGAAACCTATCATGGATGTGATTATGGGTGTGACTATTATGATATGTAGTTGCCTTTTCTGGGTTTGTTTTTCTTCCTTGTTGTAATTTTTCTTTCATTTTAACAGATGATCAGAAGTTCACCTCTAACTGAGCTTTTTTGATCTGTCATGTAGAGAATCAAGATGATAATTTTCTTACACCATTAATAGATTATAAAATCCCATATTATTTTTTAGAGAAGCATTTTTTTTTCAATTTTTAATTAATATAATATAATAAGTTCTTTCTATCATGAAAAATACACTTCACATATTTCATAATGAATCACCCATGTGGTATATTATTATTATATATTCTCCTAGATTATTTTTATAAAATATCTATATTAAAACTATTTGATTAATTAATAGGTTTATTTCTAAAATAGTAACTAGAAAATGGATTATTTACCTATAATATTAGAAATAATGATAATTTATTATTTGGTTTTGACTTTAATATTAATTATAAAGCCATCTTACTTATCATTTATTGATAATTATTATGATTTATTTATTGATAATTTTACTAATGTTCAATGCATATGTTTGATTTTCATTTATGTGATGGGTGAGATAAGAATTATATAGGCTTGTAATTCATTGGGTAACTATTTATATCTCATTAGATGTTATGTAAGAGATTAGAGGTCATACATAATCCACTATTTCATTTTTTCCACAATATGATGATGAGATTCAGAGTGACCCTTGACATATGATTATGATATAATGTATTTTTTGGATTCTACACACTTATGATCTTATGACAGAATTTCTTTTTGATTTTAATCCATCATTAATTTTTTCATCCAAAGGATGTAATGTGATGCCTCTTGACTCTCATTTTACACAATATTTCCATGTGTATTCACATGAAGGGATTTCAAACTCTCCCATTTCCTTATGTATTTTCCCTAGGATATACTAAATCATTTTAGAATTCCTATGGGAATTAAGAGAGTTATTTGGAGTTTTAAATAAAAATATTTTTTATTAAAGTTAGGTTGGTAAGCCTATTTTTTGAAGGGAACTACACCATATATTCCTCAATGTGTATTTGTTGGGAAATTATGATAAGTATAATGAAATCATAAATAATTAATGTGTGGGTTTCCATATCTAGTATCAATTTAACACATAGTTATTTTTTTAGATTAGGATAGTATAAACATAGTGAAAACCATTGGGATAATTATATAGGATATACCGATTTATATGAAAAAAATATATTTTCTTAAAAAATTGTTGATTTTTGGATTTCCATAAAATTACATCGATATAAATATGCAGTTAGGTGGATGTAGGCTCTAACACAGTTGTACCTAGGGTTAATAACCATTAAGAGGTTGTGTGGGGTATTAACTTAACCGTAAACAAGTGCCTGAAAAAACATCTAACTGCACAACATTAAGGACCCTCACTAGGGATATTCATAGGTCTCTCATATTCTTTTTATGAACATCTATGATCAATTTATTTTATAGTTACATTGTGGTACAAGGTTGATAAGTATAATATAGAACAATTTAAGGAAACAACGAAGAATAAATATTAGTACTGTTTGAACTAAAATAAATAAATGATATCATGTTGATGTAAAATGGTAAGATGTTTTATGATTGATTCCCTTTTATTTTATTAATTATAAAAATCCCCATATGATTTTAAATATTCCTCACTCAAGTAAACCATTTTGGTTTAAGTGATGGTTATAACTAGAAAAAAACATATTAAAAATGATTTCAAGGGACAATGAAATGATTACATCAACTATGAAACCCATAGAAAGGGAGATGGATTGATAAATATTCCAATTTTTCCAAGGAAAATATCCAAAAACAATATTTACAATGTAACCAGATTGTCCAATACTCATTCCCCCAAAGGCACCATATAAAATACGAAATAGGTTGAAGGCTTTCATTTAGGGTATATCATAAACCCAAATGAGTGGTATTAGATTATATGACCAGGGAAACATATATTAGATAAAAACACAAAAAACCCTCCAAAAAAATAATAAAAATGTTATCACAAAATATGTTTATAATATCACAAAATTTCATAACATGAAAAAAACTAAAAGGACCTAATAATATCATTGGATCAAACAAAAGGACCAAAAAATATTTAAAAACTCCACGAGCTTTTAATGTACATACAAATTACAAAACCACTATTATAGGCCAAAAAATAGTTAATATATTCAAAGGGGTATAATATCAAAATGTTATGAATCTACATTTTTCTAGGTACTTCCATCTTGAATGTTTTGTTCAATATCTTTTTACACATCATTTTTCATTAAACCTTGTCATTTGAGTCATATTCTAAGAAAGAGATAATTTTTATGGAAAATGACCTAAATTTTTTGGATGTATGTTTATTTGAATCAATGTGGTCTAGTTATAAAAGTTTCAAAGTTTATTATTTATTTTTCTAAGAGTTTGGGTAATTTTAGTGGTAGTTTATATTCTTTCCATGAGAAACAGGTTGAGAGATGACTTTAAAGAGATGGAACACTTTGTACATGTTACATGAAATGGAAATATTGCTAGAAACATGTCATTAATGGTTTTAAAGAATGAAGTGAATTCATTCCATGAAACTAGTTCACAACCTATTATTGTCGACAATGATTAATATTCATCCTATGCATTAGAAGTTTCAGTATATGTTAAAAATCATGAGTAACATATCATATAAGTATTACACGATGTGAATTTAACCACTCCAGTATTTTTAAGCCTCACTATGTATATTTTTTAAATAATTCATTTGATGAATCCTTCTCTTTCAACCCTAGGATGATATTCAGGAAATTTTCGAGTCTCAGCATCCCGTATAGATATTCCATTAATAAAATCGACCAGTTATTTCTTTATGTGATCATCTTCACGTTTTTTATTGTTGTTGTTACATGTTGGAAGCATAGTTTGATCTCAAAATAAATTTAGATGGTCTAAAAAGAAAACCTATGTTCTGTTAAATTTCTAGGTATGTGAATTATTTCTAATTTTTCAAACATAAGGTGAAAAATAATTAATTGAGTGAGGGATAATAATATATCAGTGACTAGATTATTCCATTGACCCCAATTAGAATCAATACTAATGTTACATGTCTTATATCTACTCATTGGGTGAGTGAGCACATCAATATAATGAATTAAATTACTTATTACTGTGTGTTAATAATTATTTGAGAAAATAGGTGATTCCTTGATAGAGAATCACACTGTTAATGGATATTTTTGTTTGAAATGTATGTAAATAATTTTACAAATAAATGAATGTGTAATTATAAGAAAAATGGGAATTTTATTGTTATCTATTGAGGCTTATGATGTTATATTATGATATGTTTACTATTATGACTTCGATTGTGTTTGAAGTTTTAATTATTATATTGTGTTCCAATACTAGTTCGTTGATGAAGTGGTTATATATAGGGATATGCTCGATAATGATGAACTACATATATATAAGGTTATTTTTGGGGATGATGAAATAAATATATATCATGATTGGCTAATTTTAATGCTATAGTGATTATATATGAAGTTGTTCCCGATGATGATGAAATGATTATATGGATATCATATCCTAGTGGATTTTGAAATTCTTATATATTGGTCTTCTGATAGAGGATGAAATACATCTACAGAGGGATTGTTTGGGTTGTTTGATTATTGCATAAATTTTTGATATGGTTGTCATGGTTGTGCTACATGATTTGTGATATACTAAAATTGTACCAAATCAGGTTGATTTATGTATTCTAATAATTGAATTGTTAATAAGTGTGTTTTGCAATTTATTCCTTGAAAATATTATCAGACTTGTTTTGCAAAAACATTGTCGTGTTGACCTAATTATTTTTTACTGACACCATATTTGGGATACAATGTGGAAAACAACTATATTAAATGGATAACAGTTTATTCAGGGGAAATGGAGCTTGTTGAAAAAAAATTAATACTGGTTAGGCTATATTTTTGAAACAAAACCTATTGGGGGTTAGGTATTCTGGACATTTGAGTTTATTTTGTGTCATATAGTACTTATATTTTTATTAGTTATGTTATATATTCAGATACATTTTATCTAATCATTACATGATCCATTACTATTGGTTTATCATATACTACTTCACCTCCTAGTTGTATGTTGTTCTATTTCTGTTATTTGTTTTTTGCATGGATGTTTGTTGTTATTGGTTATCTCGTTGCATTGTAACTCTATACTGGGGTTGGTAGTCTACCCAATATATTCATCAAACCCCAATGCTAGCCATTAGCCAATGGAGTACATGGAGGTGCACTTGAGGTCTCGTAACCAACCTGAATTGGTCACATGAGAGAGAATTGGATTTGGGACATTACAATGGGATATCATAGGATGCATGTGTTTCTTTTGGATTAATTTAAAATTTTAGAAAGGTAAAATGGAAACTGGTTTTTGCTAGGACTTAGTAATGATCTTGTTCATGGGAGTAGCTGACCCATATATGGGGGATAACTTAATTTCTTATGTTTGTGATTTCTTTTAATAATGTTTTGTTATTATATTTTATATTATATCACCAATGAAAATTCATATGTTGTGTGATGTTATTATTTATTTATATTTATATTCATGGCCTCATATGTCATAATATTAATATGCATGAATCGTGATAATCACATAAATATATATCATGACATGAATTTTTCATGATTGGGACATAATTATAGTATTCGATATATTTTCATATATGATAAATGAATTTAGATGCCAGTTACACATGATAAATGAAATGAAAGAAATGTTAAGTCACTATAAAAATCATGAATGTCATGTTTAAAGAGATCATGAGTTGATGGTTCTCAATTTTTATCACCAATTTAGGTTCAGGTTGTTGTTATCTAGTGTTCTAAGGAATGTTTTTATCTTTTAGAGAAAATACATCTTCTTCAACGTCGAGTTATGAATATTGAGAATAGAAATAATAATGCTCCTAAAATATCTAAAACATAGATTTCTATAGCTCTTGAGAATCATATGTATGTTTTTTCTTACAACAAATTCTTGAGTTTGAAGATATCCTGGTAATGGGAGACTATTCTCTGCATGTCTTTAGTGTCTTAGTTGATGAGTGGTTTTTATATGTTGCATATGCCTATATTAAATGGGGAAGGAGGACCTAAGGTTTCTCTGTTCTAGATTATGTGGTTCCGGGATATCATTAATCACATATAGACACCCACATATATGTTGCTTAAGCTTATGAAAAATATTCATCCACAACCATCCATGAATTAATGGGATATTCTAGTATTGGTTGGGAAAAGTTGAGTTATCAAGGAAGGAAATAGAGGTGAATTCCATCATAGACTTTTATCAAAATACGTTGAAGGATGTGAAGCCTTTAATGTTTAGGCATGTTATGTAGGGGAGTATATCAATGATGGAAAATGATGTGTTCTTTACCAACCTGTATCATTTTTTGCCATTATTTATAGTAAATGGGATTTCTATGGGATAATATATCATGATGGGATTCACTATGGGATCTGGTTATTAGTGTAATTATTTCCCTTGAGTACCTTTTAAGATGGTTTGAATATGGCCATCCTTGTAGTAGGTAATCTATGATAAGCCTTGAGAGAAGGCATGGAGGCCTTTGTAGGCTAAACTGGTAGCTCTTCCTCTAGTGGTAAGAAGAACCAATATGATAGTTATATCCATAGAAAGAGTCATTAGATTAGATAGGGTAGTGGGAATGCATATGGAATTTGTGTTCTATGGTGGTTCTACCAATGTGGAATGTTGGGAAATAGACATCATCAATGTCAATACCCCACTTTGGAATTCTATTCTTGTGGATAGATAGTCAATCTCGATAATCTTTTTTGGGAAAATATCAGATTATATATATGGAAGGGGATCAAGAAAGGTACCAGTGTCTATGAAGGACTCAGCTACTCCTCATCATATAGGTAGCTAGAGTTCCATAGGGTGATCACGTTAAGAGAAGGATTGTGGTACCATTATTTTGGATTTTTAGTACGAGGGAGAGAAAATAGAACAAGGGAGATAGTCTATAGCATTGGGAAGATGGGTGAATTAGTTTCACAATATATTGAATACTCCATCTAGGGTGGATGCCTCACATTCTACCATCATATGTATGATTCATGTTCAACTACTCTTGATTGAGTTTGGTTTGTTATATGAGTATAAAATTTATTTTTAAATTCTCTTTTTGAAAATGGTTTGTACATGGCTATAGAAAGAATCGGTTGTTTTTGGTACATTAATACACTTTTGGGAGTGTATTAATTGGAATATCAAATGCTTCATGGTGTGTTATCTTGAAATTGGTGGTTACTATTTCATTTTGAGACCATTTTTTCTAAAAATGATAGGTTTCAAATTGATTAATAGTATGGATTAGATAATAGTATTCTAGGATCATATCAAATGTTATCAAAGGATAGTTATATTTATATCTCTATAAGATGGAAGGTATAATCACATAAGATATTATAATTATTAGGATGGTCATATTGGACAACTTCGGTAAAAACTTGGTTTTCTCAGAGCTCAAATCATAGGTGTTTCATTAGTTGATGGTGGAATAAAGAGAGATTCAAATCTATGAGTAGTAGAACATTTTTAGGATTTCTTTCATAGCTAGTTCACTGGATTACCATCTATTTGAGAGGTCATGTTCATTATATAGTTATTTAAAAGGGAAGATCCAGTGATTATCCATATTTATATAATCTAACAAGAAGAGCATTGAATGTTGAATGTTTATTTCGAATATCTAGAAAAAAATGTTCCATAAGGTCATGTACATATCCATGGGGTTCCCTAGTTATTTTCACCAAGGATGTTACGCAGTTACTAATCTTAGGCTTGGATTATTAGAAGATTGAAGTGGATGAATATCCTGAACTGGTATCACCTTCTTAATATTAATGATCTCTTTAACTAGTTTAGTGGTTCTAATTTCATATCTATGGTCAATTTGTGATCTGAATACCCCCAGTTGAGGGTGATACCATATACCATACCTTAGACTACTTTTAGTAGTATATATGTATTAGACATAATCATAGTGATGTATTTTGGATTGATGAACACACCAACAATATTTTTATTCTTGATGAATCATATATTCCTTCTTTTTCATGACCAAGTTGTGGTTACATCTTTCAACGTAATCATTTTGTAATCCTAATCAGTATAAATTCATGTATAACACCTTTACATCACCTCATGTTCATTGACAGGAAATCATCCAAACACCAAACAAACCAAGTGAATATTCTGTATTGTTAATCTGAACATCTTGGGCCATGTCAACTCAAAGGATACAGAGTCTGTGTAATCAAATAAAGTTGAAAACATTTTATTTTGGGAGAGACCCTTGAATTTATTCACTATTTAATGTTTTTGGGGTTTATATGCTTATTATAAGTGCTATATCTTTGAAATATCCCATATGGATGAACCAATGTCCAAGATGACCGTGAATGTGGGGTTTTTTTTGATAAGATGGTTACAAGAGATATTTTTAGGATCTAATAATGAGGCTTAAATCAACACTTATCCTCAAATTTCATATATTGGGTAATGCATATATCATATAATATTATTCATCTAGATTTTGTATTAGAGTATTTATAATGCATGAGGATCAAGTTGTTTTATATGGCTTTATATGGATGAGATTACATGAGAGGAATTACCATACTAATGATCTGGATATAAATGCATTTGTACTTGCATTGAGATTATGGAGACACTATCTTTTGGGTGAGGGGTTTGTTTTGTAAACAAAATATAAGAGCTTCAATTACATCTATTCACTTCAGGGACCAAAGAATCAAAATAAGAGGTGGGTTGTGTATCTATTTTCATTCGAAATTCAGAAATATTATACACTTGTAAAGGGAAATAAATTGCTGATTCTTTTAGATGTAAGATGAAGATAGTGGCAATTTACAAGTCATACAACGATTAGAAGACGATTGAACTATTTATATAATTAAATAAAGATGTTTACGAGTCCCTTGTATATGTAACTCTAACATTGACATGTGTCATACTAGTTATTATCGACCTAATCAACGAAATAATGTTATATGATCTGAAGGGCTTAGCACTGAGTGGTAATTTATTTTGAATGGAGTCACTATAAAGATATATTATTGAATGTGTTAATTATCTTATATTCCAAGATCGATTATGGGTTTCTATGGGCTTATAAGAGGAGATGAAAATAGGGTTTAATTATTCAGTATGGGATGTACATAATGGTAAGAAAAAAGATGTATCACGATCTCTATAGACTATATGAGTGGTCGAGAATGATGAATGAGGTATCATGAATTTTTGGGAAATTATTCACCTATAAGCAGGTGAAGACTAGGAATTTGAGGCATGTTGGGATAGTACAACTTCTTATATTCCAAAGTGGAAATTGGAGGATTAGACTATAGGTTTTTTCATAAGAATACTTAGGGAAACATGGATGAATAATCGTGTATAGGTGATTTTGGGCTAAATAATGAATATAGAACACTACATTCCTATCATAGAGACCTTCATGATTGTTGATTTATGTTACATTCCCAATATTTCTTGGTGGATTGGTGTTTTGGGTAGTTTCATTTCAGATATATGTCCTTTTTTCACATCAGAGTTCCTCCCTAATCATCATAAGGATTTGAAATCATATGTTCCTTTTATCACAACAAATCTCCCATATACTAATGTCCAACATGAGAAAAATATTATGATTATGGAGAATATGATATTATCTTATTTTTCCTATTTATGTTGTTCATTGGAGAAACATTTTAAACTAGTGGCTATTTCATATATTAAGATATTCCAAGAATTGTTCAAGAAGGAATATTTCATGTCTTGCTATAGAATTCCATGTTGTGCAACACTTTTTTGTTGGAGGCAAGTGAGTCAGAAAAATTTGGACAGAGTATCATGCATGAGAAATCTAAGAGAGATCATTTGAGCATAAACTGGATCATGATTATGAAGTATAGGAACATTATAAGGCCAAAAATCATATATGACATCTGGAGTTTGAGGTTGGTAATTGTGTTTTTATTCAAGTTTATATTGGGTTGGGGAAACACTATATTCATAAATAGGGAAAATGAGAAATAATGTTTTTTTGGATATTTGAGATAGTAGAATGTTTTAGTCCAATGGAATACCAGTTATCCCTTCCATATCATTATATTTCCCAAGATTATGTGTCTCACATTTCACATCCAAAGAAATATCATCCAAAACCTTATCATGTGGTAAACCTTAAGGATTTTAATATTTTTCTAAATAAATTACTTTGGGAAACATTAAATATGGTATGTTGAAGATAGTGAAAATTATATCCTGTGTACAACTATACCAATGGTTCAAGTACTATGTTATCATGGACATGATTAGGGGGAGACCTATGAGAGGGAGTTAGTTATGTGAGGATAGTTTCTAGACATGTTTTTTGAGACCCAATAGTTATTATTAGAGCATCTCAGGGATAAGTTATTATTTGGGGGGTTGGTTGTAAGATGCCAAATTTTTTCGTGTATACGCCTATTTATATTGTCATAAAATATCTTTTTGTTGACCTTCAGTTATGTTTAAAAATTGTTGGTTGAGTCTCATTTAGGGATGTATAATGTTTTTCAGAAACTATCATAATGTTTGGGGGTGTATGTATTTCCGAAATAAAGGTGCCTGGGTATTAATGAGTAAAAGGGGATGATTATGGATTTATGATATTTTAGATGGATTTAGTCATTTTTTGGATTCTATCTAGGGGGAACAAGTTGATAATTATCTACAGACAATTCAAACACCGTATACATGTTACAAAATGTTTAAATATCTCCAAAAAAATCTCTTCAATGGTTATAGGGTGTGAAAATAATCAACATCAGGAAACTACATCATTTTTATATGTATTAATTCATTTTTCCATCTAGATATATTTCATAATATCATTACACGCTTCATTACTATTGGTTTATTGCTTCCTCTTTTAGTTACCATTGATATGTTGCACTATTTCCTTTATATTTCCATTAATCTCATATTTAAGATTATGGGTTGTTCCTTTTTGTTTTGTTTGAGTACTAGATGGTGTATTCTCCCTACTATATTCATCACACCCTTGATGCTACTTGAAAGCCTCTAGTATATGAGGAGGTGTGTTGGAGGCCTTGTAACAAACCAGATATGGTCATGCGAGAGCATTCCAGATTGGCGGATTTTACATATATACTAAGAAGGACCCCCCTAGAGTATCATAAGTTAAAGATAAAGAAAGCACACTAAGGTTGAGTAAACAAAAATTAAAGGTATCAAATCAAATAATCAGGTATAAAACATCCCCTACCTCACTATATCTCTCTCACCAAGTATCTCAAACAATAATAATATAATATCAAACAGAATTTCAAAATTATTAAACCTAATACCACATAGAAATTGTTTTTCCATTATTCCCCAATGTCTCAATTTCTAATCCAATGTTCTCTAAATGTAGGACTGCCAGAGGACATCTTGAATAATGTAGGATATCACACACTATACACCCAGATCATCATATTATATCATATTTCCATTCCACAAATCTCAAAAGTAATTGAATAGTTTTCAGGTGAAACGACAGTGTATATGATATGTATATACCTCAATCCATTAGAACCCATACTGAACATAAATATTAAAATATGTAGGGTATTATTGCTAGTAATATATGTGTTAGAAATAAACATAGGGAATTATATCCCTCTATACACATATATGGAAAAGGTATCACTATGAATACTATTGTATAATACTTACAGAAGAAGATATTTAGTAAAGAGGGTGCAGTCATCAATCTACTCATCTCCATCTAGGATGTAAACACTAACACCCACATAGAGTTTAGTAGGTGTGATTCTCCTTACTAAAATGGGGGGGGGGTAGAGTACGAAATCACATAAAATATATGATATATGTTTATATGGATCACAATTATACAATGGTAATTATATTAGTAACCAGATCTACTATCCCCATCATCTCTAAGACCCCTCGATACCACCACTACGAACCATATGTCCTATAAGTATAAGAGAATTTCAAGAAAGATTCCAATAAGTCTTCCATTAAAAAAACACATTACATAATTTGAAATCCATGTCAATGAACCTAAGAGTAATCCAAATGTTTTTGGGGCTCCTCACGTCTATAATATTTTTATTTTTCCATCACATAGAAATTTATTATGCTTTATAATTACATAAATTTTTGTACTCTTTGAGTCATCCAAATAAAATATTAAGGTGATTCATACCCAATAACATATATCCACTTAAAATAGTGGGGGAATTTATTCAGGTTAACTAGAAAGTCATCAATCAATCCATTAATGCAGATACATTAACAACAAAACAAACTATATTCCCACACAACAATCGGAAAACCTATTTTCAACCTATTACTTCATTCATAATTCAATCCCTGAGGTTCCATGCATATCATCATGAATCCATCCAAAAATCATAAATTCTAACTCTTGGAACAAGCTTTGACATCACACCCAATCTATGTCAACTATCAGCCATACCTGAAACAAATCATGGAATACCGTAAATATCACCTCTAGAGAAATCAAACAATGTCTTAAGAAAACAATTAAATGAGTATATATAGAATCTTGACCAGAAAATAATAAAACAATTAATAAAATATTTTATTTATTAAATAATTTTTTATAATTAGAAGATATTATGATTTTTGATTATATAATAGAGAGGCATGTTAAAAAAATATTTGATATAGTTTCATGAAACTACAACGTATGCTAAAAAACATAATTAAATAATTATTATCTGTAAATTTTTTATGACTTAGGTAACCTATGGTTGTAACTTGTGATAAATAAATAATTTAATTAATTGGTTTAAAAAAATTTTATTGATAAAGATAAATGATTATGGTCAAATATTCACAAGAAAACATGCATGTTTGACCATAAACATTAATCTTTATCAAACAACATGTTTTTTAAACCATTAATCAACTTATTTATTTATCACAGGTTACACCCATAGGTAACCTAAGTCATCATTAAATAATAAATAATAATTATATAATTGTGTTTTTAGGCATAGGTTGTAGTTTCATGAAACAATATAAAATATTTTTTTAACATGCCTCTCTAGTATATCATCAACAAGCATTATAGCTTCTCATTGTTAAAAAAATAATTTAATAATGAAAATATTTAATTAAACAAACCTTACACATCATTTGATTTCTATTACATTTGAAGAACAGTTTGTTCATTTAAACATTCATATATAATTATTTACAAAATAAACATTATTGTGTTTAAATTTCATGTCCATTTTCATTCATCATTCTAAACCAATGAATTGTCATATAAAACATAAAAACTAGTCAAATAAAAGGAAAACCTTTATCATAGGGGAAAAAACATGAAATGATTATGACCATAGACTATGCCATTTAATTATTATGGTTTAGTATTTATTAAGGTTCACTCATCCATAACACAAATATATTAATCATGAAAATATTATATTTTGAAATAATAAAAAAAATAAGAAAGGAGTCCCCTACAAAAGTGTAGAATATCAATGTTTTTGAATAATATTGAATGATCATATTTTGACCACCACCATAAGGAAAAACACCAAGATGAAGGAAAGATATATGAAATAAGGAATCCAAAATATTCTAATATAGAATACAAAAAAACACAAAAAACATGGGACTTGGAAACTTATGAAATTTCAATATAAGGATGGATGGAATGTGATTGAAAATATGAAAATTTTTTATGTTGAACCAAATAGGTTTGAATATTAATGAAATATATGTTGAAACCACAAGGAATATATTTTGAGGATACAATGGGTTGTAGAACAAACAAATTTCTAGTAAGAATTCCATTTAGGAAATTATCTATGTGAGAAAATGATCTTCTTTGCACAAGGTTCACTGAAAGAATCTACAAATTATTGGAACACTCAAAAGAGATTGGAAGTTTAGTTATTAAATGTGATGGTTTGTGGTAAACCCACATTCATTACCCATATTTAATAATTATGTGTTTTCCTTTCCAATCCAGTCAATGTCCATGATGATTGATCGTTGTTTTGAAAATTTCAAATGACCCTAAATCACACCAAATCTTATACCATGAACATGCCATGTATGTAGAGTTTCTTCAGCATGCCAGCCTAAAAATAGATTCTCTTACAACATGATGAACAAAACTATGTTTTTTTCACAATTATATCATTGAAATAGATTATAAATTCATTTTTATTGGATTTTTGAGAAATAGATTTATTCGTGACAATAATGAAAGTATCAGACACACCATTTGAATTTTCGGTTGGTAGTTTTATATAAAAGGAATAGATAAGTCCCCAAAACGACATGAAAAATGCATTAAATATATATTTTTACTATCCAAAATTCATAAACACCACAACACTAATACAAAAATACATCCATAAGTCCATCTTGTAAGGTGTGGTGGGATTTTGGAAAACTAAACCACCTTTAATATCCCCTAAACTTTTTCTCGACAATGAAAATACTTGATAAAACATAAATAAAATGTTGTTAATTTCCATAAAATTAAATTACATAACTATAAAAAAATTACACAATAATATAAAACCATTCACAAAGGAAAACAAATGAAAAAAGGGTTGTATGAGCATCCAAACATGATAAACCTCTCTATAATATCACCATCAAAGGATTAAAAAAATACCTATACCTATAGAATAATTTCTGAAACTATTAAACATCAAAAAATTTCTACCATTCACAATACCAGGGAATATAACTCTTAAATTTTTTGAAAAAATAGGCAAATACAGTTAGAGAAAAACTATATCATAAACAAGATAATGGTCAATAATACAAACAGTCATGAATAAAAAAGTAGGGATAGAAATATATAAACATGGGATAATGAGAATGTTTATTTTAATCATTGTACTAGGTAATATACACCATTACACATTTTTTTAAGATGACATAAACATGGGGAAGTGAAAACCCACGTAACACTGTCTCTTTGTTGCTCTAGACATCTACAAGCCACTCTAAAGGGATTCATAATCATCAACATAGATCCCACCCTAATTGATGATGTTTTATTCAACCTGAATATTTCTGTGACACTACATTACATGATGGAAATCGTGTATCTAGATATTCTATTAGGGAATGTTTACTTAATAAATAACAACTAAAACCCAAGAAAACACCTCAAAAGGGATAAGATACCATAAAGAATACTTAATTCCATGACCAAATATTCACTACCCAAGACAAGGAGTTATGATTTTTGAAAAGATGATCTCTAAAATCAAATTATATATTAATTTTTGAATGATCAACCAATTAATTGTTATGTACCTACAATACCTTTGTCCTATAAAAAAATACATGAACCGTATAGGTTTTTTATTTCTTTAGTTTTGGCCAAAGAATTGATAAATATACGATCCTAGTGTAAAACAATGGAGTATGAAAATTCCAACCACAAAAATATTGAAATGGTTTATACCAATTACAGATTGAACCCATTTTTTAGGAAAAATTATCCAAATATCGGTGCCACATCCATAAACATCCAAAATATTGGACACAATAACCCAAATTATCTTCAAGATTCTTGAATTTTTTCTCTATATAGAATATCCATCAATGGATTAATAATAGGGTTGGGGAACAATATAGAGCCAAAATTATGATTAAGACCACCCCACAACATTAAGGTAAAATATTGATCATGAATAGATATGAGCCTCTTTGAGAATCTCTAGAATATCACATTATCCTCTAGAGACATCCACAAAAAAAATATTGAGAAAAACTTTTTTATCTCAATAAAGTGATATAATTTCTTCAAAATGGTCCACTACATGCATTTAAAATCAAACACCCAATGAGTTATGGGTAAACTAGTACTAATTTTCCTCAAAATATTCTATCACTTTAATTATGAAATATCTAATGGATAATGAAACTGAAGGGGAACATATTTTTCATCCTTAATCTTTAGAAAGATATAATATAAATAGAATGTATTTTTAACTTTCCACTTCATTATAGGCATCTAAATATTACCTATCAATGTATTATACAACATTTTCATGCTAGGATATACTACCATGAGTTATCTATGAAACTCATTTTGAACAACATCACTAATCAATAAAGAAATGGAAATTCTTCCTTAAAATATTACTCGGTGACAATATTCCACAGAAAATTCATTTAGGGTATCACCATAGAGAATTAGATCTTTCTAGACCACCACCTTATAATCATTTTTCAAGGACTCTTCTACCCACTATATATGTAACATCCCACGTAAATAATGAATAATAAATTTTCATATTTATTAATATTTTTAAATTAAATATAAATTCTACTTTAAATGGGGTGCTATGTTCGATGGCATACTCGATATGCAATAATAGGTTTCTATGAAATCTTAGGTTTCACACTACGTTGGGTGAGACTGAAAAATAATAATATAATATTATTTTAAATGGTAGTTAATGGATATCTGTTATATTTTTGAGATTGAACAGAACTAAACATATTATGATCAAACATGTTTCTTATTTGTTTTTACATTTATCTAATAAAATTTTTAGCCTTAAAATGTGAATGAATCTAATTTAAGCATAAATTCTCTAATATTCTCTAAAAGGTAGATTTAATGTCTTTTAATGGAGAACCATTTTTAAATCTATTTTTGATCAGTTTTATATGTTCTATTTGACAAAATAATATTCTTCATTAGAATATGGACATAAACATTTACTTTGGGTAAATTTTATGTATTTTTCTGATAAAAATCATTTTTAATGAATAGTGAAAAATAATTTATTTTAATTCAAAACATCATTTTTATCTAATTTATTTATATGGTTATATTATCTCTTTAATTTGTTTTAATGCGTAATTATATTATATTTTTACCATTTAATCCATTTTTGTTCATTGGAAGTAATTTCACATTGATGTTGGACACAAACAAGTGTCAATATATTGATAGTTATTATTTAAAAAAACATTTTTTGTATTGACACTGGGAATTAATTTTAAATTAATTAATGAACCTAATATGTTATTAATTTGGTAAAGTAGGCATAATTTTTGAATTCAGAATATCATATATATATCTGGCTGATTGTTTTGAATTTTTCTATGAAACATAATCTTTTTTTAGGAATAGTGAAAACACTGAGTAGTAGTTAAAAAACCGAATTTTTCTTTTAAATTAAATTTTACCACATCTTTGAATTCAATTTTTGAAATCCTATATATATGGTTGTTATTATTAAGTTAAATTTTGTTCAATAATATGAAAATAATTTTCGGTGAATTGTAACTTTTGACTTCTATTTACAGTAGTTAAAAGTAAATAGGTTAATTCAAGGTAAAAATAATAAAATAATAATATTAAATTACCCAAACATGTGTCCTAGTACTATTTTTTTATATATTTATGACCATGTACATCCTTGGGTCGATTTGGGGACCCCATGGAGTCACTTAAGAGTGATAATGAAACTTTATATTAATTATTTTAAAGTAATGACATAAATTACATAAACATACATAATTTAGTAAATAAAATCTTACATGGGGTTATATTATTTATCTCTTTTACTATAAATATTATTTTGAAATATAAAAATATTTCCTATATCATGGTATTTTTTTGTAATTTTTAGACAACAAATAAATAAAATTATTTATGACACAATAATTATGCATTGTTTACCTTATTAATGAATTATTTAAATAAATAATATTATAAAGATTAAAAAAACATACAAAAACTATCCAATTCTTATTGAATGTTTTCATTTTGAACTAGAGTCATCCTTTATTCATATTTATTATGTTTTGGACATTCAAAAACAGAAAATCATTATATAATAATAAATATATTTTCAAAACATTCATAAAGAGCCCCTCCTCTCCCTTATAAAAAAACCCTCACATCTAACCCAAAACTCACACCTCTCAAGCCCCATTGGCTCATACTTCTGCTTCCCAAATATTCTATCAAGATCCCTATCTTCTACCAAGATGTCTTACCTTAGGCAGAAGTCACTTCAAGAAATCCTTTGGGTTCAATCCAAAGGGAGTTACCTGATTTAAAGGTAACATATTCTCTTATGTTGTTTTCTTATATTTATCTCCTCCAACCCCCTATACACTTTTTATTATTTTATTTTTTTTAACAAAAACAGTTTCCTCTATATATTAGGTTATTGATATAAGAATTATTCGAACTACACTTTCACACACCTCGGTCTAATTGGTAAAGAACATACTCTTTCTGTGGATGACAGACTATTGTCGCACAAAATGATGATTGTTCAATCTTCTCATAACACCTCATATAGTGGCCATTAATATGGAACTGTATTTAAATTTTATTTATATTTTATTTATATTGTCTCTATACTTCTATATTATTCATTTATATCATACCTTTATGATTTCCATAATGGTTATAGACGATAAATTCATTTGAGGATGTGCGGACTACCGCCCCCTCAAAGTAATATGACTCGTTCGTGCCATACATGGAATGTAAAAATGAAGCATTAAATTAAATTAAATAACATAGCTTTTATATTTTAATTATAATATACCTATTTATTATTATGTTTTCATTCCATTACATATAAAATAGAAATGAAATTACTGTTCATGGGTACGTTCGGCCTACTGTCTCAATAAAAGGTGCGTTTCATTTCATAACTCCAAACGATATAGAATTTTATAAATACTTATACGTTATATATATGATATATATGATATCTAAATTATGAATATAATTCTTGGGATATTTGACTTTTGAAAACATGGAAACTTTGTAATTATAACATGTTCATTTTTGACTAATGTTCTGAACATTAACAAAATGTCTCATATGAACTCAAATAATTATCTAATTCTTATACCAAGGTAATAAATGATATAATAGAAATAATAAAATTGAAAATTTTATTAATTAATTAGAAATTAACTTATGTTTATTAATTAAGAAAAACACATAATATACGAGTCAAGTCAGACATGAGGTAAGAGGTGTCTTATCTCACTATTAATTTCGTGAGATTTCCATAGTTCACCACTTATTTATTGCATGTGGTTTATTTTGTACTTCCATGGAATATTTATTATCATGATTCTATTTATATTCATGGTATTCTGTGATACATTTTGTGGTTATTAACTTTTGGTCTTACGACTTGATTGATTAAAACGTGGTAAGGGGATTTCAAATAACTTCCCCCCTGAGATTCATGCTATGTTTGCCCCAATTTTATTTTGTGTGGTGTATGTACTTCCCATGATTTTATTATTTTTGAAATATATTTTAATTTATGGGTATTTAAATTTTCATTGTATGATAATTATTTCATGTGTTGTATGTTTCATAAGTTACCAAATCAGTAAGAGAACTTTTAAACCCAATTTCCATTCATGGGGTCAATCTTATAATTCTTAATTATATCAGGCTATGATTATGTATGGAGTTATTGTTTATTTATTTATGTTATAATTTCCACTCCCATTTGTTTGTATATACATTTGATGCAAATAATCACTCCATTGATAAATTCTCATGTCATTTATATGAACATGATAAGGGTAATCTTAACACAATTTCCATTCATTGATTTAAACATCCATGTCATTGGTTTTGTTTTAAAAAAACATGTGTGAATGTACACTGATTTATTTACACTAAATATCCAATCATATTGATAGTATATATATTTTTCACACATTATTATGTAATTTATTTATCCTTAATCTAAGGATACCATTTTTATAAGGTATTTCGTCTCAATTTACATTCCATTGAGACTTCGTTGTTGTTATTCACTAATTCACTATTATATGGTGATAATACTGTCATTTGGAATATTATATCATGTATCCCTTTTTATTCATGATATTATAATGTTTTTATTAATTTTATTCCTCAATTATTTTTATTCAAGCATATCTCTTTTTGTTATGAACTCATTAACTAAAACATTGTTTTAAGTGTTTTGAAGATTTATTCTTCTAAATATTTTTCATTATTGTAGATGTTTTAAATAAGGTTTTAAGGATTCATTTATATGGACATTAATGTTTTGAAATTAAAATTTATTTCAAATTATTCAAGGTTATATGGGACACATTGAATTAAAAGTATCATTATTAAATATTTTAAATGGTTTTGAAAATGGTTTGATAAATAATTGATTATTTAAATATCTTAAAATGATATATTTTGATTTCAATGTGGAAATGTTATCTTTAATTTATGCATGTTTTATGTGTTATGAATCTGTTATGGTTATAGGGAATATTTCACGTATATGGGTGGTTCTATGAAAAACTTAAGGAGGGTGAGCTTGGGATAGCTCTCCAATGCATTGTGTAACATTACTAAGGTAAATGTTAATGTCTCTTCTAAGAGATTTAGGGAATATATGGTGTGGTTATTCCAAATATAATTCCCTACATAGCTGTGAAAGATAAAATGTTTGTTTGATATGGATGCCACAATTTACTTTTATGATTTCTTATTTCTATATGATATTTATAAATCTTATGATATCATGAGGTATGTCAATTGCTTATGTTTTGTATGTATTGATGAACTAGTGTTTTATTTATTTATTTTATAACCCTTTCTGAGATTTTTATTCTCATTCCAGGGTTTTAAAATATTTTTTCATAGGGTATAAGGTATGGTAAAATAAAGGAAGAACTCAAGAATATTTATATCCAGAAAAAAATTATTGTTTTCTTTTATGAAATTTTATTTTATGAAAAAATGGATACAAATTAGATGTGTCTATTTTGTAATTTAGGATATGTAATGTAATAGTTATGGCCTAATTCTCTAAAACTCTTAACATGAAATGATCATCAATGTGAGATACTATCATGATTCAATATTATGTAATGTTTAAGGTTTGGGCCTTATTTTTGGTAACAATTGTTGGTTTAGACGACTTTAGGGATTAAATTTTCTATTAGAAACATGGTTAGTCACTATGTCTACTCTTTATATCAAATCCTTGTTTGATAACTTTTCCAGATCAAGGAATGTCAGTTACAAATGAAAGGAGGAAGATCTCAAACAACATTTTTATATCTACCTGATGACATGATTGAAATAGTTATTGCAAAGTCATGTTCAGCTGAATCTTTTTCTATAATACAACTCAGTTGCAAGAAGTTTCTTGAGATATCAAACACCTACACTATACCTCGATATCATCCTGGGTCATGGGTTGTAATGAATAAAATCCTATCATCACAATATTCTAATTTTTTCAAAAAATGTATATATTATCAAGGCATTTTAATATATTAAACCTTATCATAAGATTTTGATTCATATTATGATTTTGAAAAAAGTGTTGAAGAAGGAGACACCCGCAAAACCTATTTATATTTGTTTTTCAATTATAGTCATTCATTACATACTTATAGTATTTTAAAATAACCTTTGATTGAAAGTTTTAACTCATAATCCGTCTGACTTTTAATAAAAGAATGTTTTATCATAGGTTTTGAAATTATATGTTATACAAGATTATTTTCTGAAAATATTTTTCCATGAACACCCATTTGTTTCTTGTTATATAAGGGGTATTTTGGATGATGGAATAAAATGATTTTGAAGGATATCTAAATCATTGTTACAATGCGTGGACCATCAACCTACATGAAAAAGATGATAATGAAACCATGTGTGCATGATGATCATGGAAATATGTTTGTTCTTTTGTGAGTAATTTTATTTTATCATAAGAAGGTGAACTAAATCAAATGACAAAATATATAAGTCTTCATTTAGATGTTGAGGACTTAATGATTTGGGATGAAAAAGATAGTTATAAGACAACCATTAAGGTAAAAATATGTCAGGATTATTTTTTTGAGTTTTATAAAAATGACAACCCCTAAGATGGGTCACAACCCGTCAAGTCCAACATGGCCATAGGAATCAAACCCACAACCAAAGGGCAACAAGGGCACATCACCAACCACTGACTTACGTGAAGTCCTTAGTTAGTATGAGTTATTTCTTTAACTAAATGGTTATATGGATCAATAATAAGTTTATTTTTGTATCTTATGTTTTATAAAATGGATATCCTTTGTATATGAAATTGATTATGTGATTAAGTGATAAATGTTATTTTGGAAGACATTGTCTCTTTTGGGGAATCATTATATTAATAACGAAAATATAATACTATGGTATTTCATTTGTGGATTAATGGTTGACATTTTATTTTGGAAGAATCTATGTTTTATGGATATTTTGGTTTATTATGGAAATGATTTACATATCATAGAGAGTATGTGATTAGGTTAATTTCACTTCAGTATGATACATTGAGAGTATTCAATGTTATTTGGAGATAAATTTTAAGATTTACTATAGAAGACTATTGAATTAAATCCTTCTATGTTTTTGGTTTCAATCACCGTTTTTGTTTACATTGAAACATTTTATGGATATTTGTTTATTGAATGGTCTTAGATGAACATTGGGTATTGTTTTTTGAATTTTGTAGATTATGAATAATATTTCTCTTTTTAAAGGATTTCCTTTTTGGGATTATCTGATCTTGTACTAACCATTTTGGCTTTGGATAATGTCTAATGACAAGGAAAATATATAGTTCATATTTTGTGGATTATGTGATTCTCTAGAAGTTTATTCTAGAACATCATATGTGAACAAGTCATCTTGAAAACTTATCATTTAGAGTAAAGATGAGTTTTTGGTAGAAACTTATTAAAGGATAGAACTATCCTTGAAAAGTATGTATATTTCCTTATGTCCTTAGTTAATATCATAAAGAAATTCTCCATCTTTATGAAAATGAAAATAAAACAAAAAAATGTTGGCAGTTTACTTTTGTTACTGGGAAACCAATAACCATTTAACCTATCACATGTTTGTGAATTTATGGTGGTTAACTTACCCTTAATCATATTTTATATCACTCTCCATCAAAAATTAACACTTATTTTCTCCTCTATATCAATGTTCTCAGAGAATCCTAGTAATGGTTTTATCGAGTTACCTTTTTTACTTCTCTTTATTTCTTTTACATAGATATTTTTTTGAATATTTTTTCAATTTGGGACTTTGAATGATGTTTCCATGCCAAATTTTAAAATTGTGTGGACGCAATTTCTAAAAGGGGGGAAGGATGTAACACCCCATGTAAATAATGAATAATACCTTTTTATATTTAGTAATATTAGTGAATTAAATATTAATTTTACATTAAATGAGAGGTATGTTCTATGGCCTACACAATACTTCAAACAGGTTTCTTTGAAATCTTACGTTGCACACAACATTGGGTCATACTGAAAAATAATAATGTAACATTATTGTAAATAGTTGTAAATGCCTATAAATTGTATTATAGAGAGTGAACATAACTAACCAAATTATGATTAAACATGTTTCATAAATGTTTTTACATTAATCCAATAAAATTTATAGGCTTAATATGTGAATGAAACTAATTTTAATTATATACTCTAATATTCATTAAAAGACCGATTTACTGGTTCTTGAGGGTGAACCCACATAAAATCTAGTTTTGAACGCTTTTATCTGTTATATTTGACAAAATAAAAATTTTTATTATAATCGGGACATAAAAATTTACTTTGGGTAATGTTTTTGTATTTTTATGACAAAATTAATTTTGTAATGAATAGTGAAAAATACTGTATTTTAATTCAAAATTGCCTTTTAATATAATTTATTTATATGTTTAGATTATCTTTTTAATTTTTTTAAAGTATAATTATATTATAATTTTACCATTTAATCCATGTTTGGTCAATATAAGTAATTTCACATTGAAAATGGAAATTAACGTGTGTCAATCTTTTGACAGTTATTATTTCTTAAAAAACATGTTTTTTGTTTTGATAAAAAGAATTAATTTTAAATTAATTAAGGAAACTTCTATGTTTTTAATTTTATAAATTAGATATAATATTTGAATTTGGAACATCGAATATATCATTGGCTGAATTTTTGGTATATTTTTAAAAAACATCAATTTTCGATGAATAGTGAAAACACATAGAAGTATTTTAAAAATTGATTTTTTATATTAAATGATATTTTACCACTTATTTTAGTTGAATTAAAAAAATATGACATTCATTGTATTTATTAGTAAGTAAAATGTGGTTCAATAAGTGGAAAATATTTTTTGTTGAATAGTAGCTTTTGACTTTTATTTACCAGGGTTAAAGGACATAGGGTAATTCAAGGTAAATATAATTTTATAATAATATTAAATTACCATAAATAATGTTCTAATCTTATTGGTTGATATATTTCTGATCATGGGAATCCTTTGGGCGATTTTGGGACCCCATGGAGCCACTTAAAAGTGCTAATGACACATTATATTAATTAACTTCATGTAATGACAAACATGACATAAACATATATATTTTAGTAAATCAATTCATATAAGGGGTTATAAAAGTTATCAATTAAACCATAATTATTCATTTGAAATATAAACTTTTTTCCTACATCATGGTATTTTTTAATAATTTTTAGACATCATATAAATAAACTTATTTATGACACAATAATGATATAGTTTTTACTGCATTAATGAATGACTTAAATAAATAAGATTATACAGATTAAAACAATATGGAAAACATGTCCAATTATCATTGGTTGATTTTTTTTCAAACAATTTTCATCTTATCTTTGACTTTAATATGTTTTGGACCTTTAGGAACTGAAAATCATTATATAATAAAATAATATTTTTAAACTTTACTAAAGAGCCCCTCCTCCCCCATATAAAAATCCCTCACCTCTATCCCATTACTCAGACCTCTCATGTACCTTTGATCATCCAAAAACCTCTCAAATAAGCTTTAATTATCCATTTATTCCACCCAAAATCCTTACCATAGGCATAAGGCACATTAAAGGATCTTTTTGGTTCAAAACAAAGGGATTTACCTAATTTAAAGGCAACATCTTCTCTTAAGTTATTTTGTTTTATTTTACTTCTATAACCCCCTAAACTCTTTTTATTACTTTATTTTATAACGACACCAGTATCATCAAAATAATAGGTTATTTATATGAGAATTATTCGAACTACACATACACACAACTCCATCTAATGGGTAAAAAAAATACTATTTCGGTGGAGGACGAACTACTGACTCACAAAACGATGATTATTCAATCTTCCTCTACAACCTCTTATGGTTGAAATTAGGATGGAACTATATTTACATGTGATGTATATTATATTTATATTATATCTTGGCTTCTTAATGTTTCATTTATATCATACCTTTATGGTTTCCAAAATGGGTAAATATGATAATTTCATTTGAGGAAGTGTGGAAAACCGCCCCCTCAATGTAACATGACTCGTTCATTCCATATGCAGAACATATAAAGGATGGAGTTAAATAAATTAGAGAAAATATATATTATAATATAATTATAATACACCTATTCATTGTTATGTTTTATTCTTTTAAATATAAAATATAAATGAATGTAGTGTTCATGCGTACGTACGACTTACCGTCTCCATGAATAGTGCATTTCATTTATTAACTCCAAATGATAAGGAATATTATAAATATGTATACACTGGATATATATTATATATGTGATATCTAAATCATTAATATCATTATGTAAATAATTTAATTTTGACAACATGTACAATTTGTAATTATAACAAGGTTATTTTTTACTAATGTTCCGAACATCGACAAAATGTCAGATATGAACTCAGATAATTAACTAATTGTGATTGCAAGGTAAAAAGTGAAATAAAAGTAATAATAAAGTTTTAAAATGTTCATATGTAGTTATAAATTAAATTATGTTTATTATTCATTAAGAACACGGAACATACAAGTCATGTCGGACACAAGGTAATGGGTTTCTTATATAACTTTTAATTTTGTGAGATTTCCATCGTTTACCAATTATTTATTGCATTGTTGTATCATGTAAAACCATTGTATATTTCTTATCATAATTCTATATATATTCATGGTATTTTTTGATTCATTTGGTTGTTATTAAATTTTAATCTTACGACTCGATTGATGACAACGTTGTAAGGGGTTTCATCTCAGTATTTATTCTCCTGAGATTCATGCTATATTAGCCACTATTTTCTTTTTGTGTGGTGTATGTACTATAAAGGATTATATTATTTGTGTAATATACATTAATTTTTGGTAATTAGATATTAATTTAATGATCTTTCTTTCATGTGGTTTATGTTTCATAAGTTACCAAATCGGTAGAGGAACTTTTTAACCCAATTTTTATTCCTTGAGTTAATATTCTAATTCATAATTTTGTCATGCTGTGATTTTGTGTGGAAGAACTGTTTATTTATTTTTGTTTTAATTTCCACTCCTCTTTTTGTGGATATAATTTTCATACACATAATCACTCAATTGATAAATTCTTATGTCATTGATAGGAACTTGACATGGGTAATCTTAACCCAATTTCCATTCATTGAGTAAAACATCCAAGTCATTAGTATTGTTTTAAAAAGGAACATGTGTGAGTGTCCTATGATTTATATACACTGAATATCCAATAATATTGAGTGTATTTATATTTTTCACACATTATTATGTAATTGGTTTATCCTTAATCCAAGGATACAATTTGTATAAGGGATTTTATCTCAATTTACATTCCATTGAGTCATTGTTGTTGTTATAAACCAATTAATTTTTACATGGTGTTAATACTTTCATTTGGCATATTATATCATGAATACCTTTATTTTCATGATATTATAATGTTTTGATTAATTTTACTACTCAATTATGTTCATTCAAGATTCTCTCATTTGGTTAGGAACTTTTTAACTAAGGCATTGTTTTAAATGTTTTAAATATTTATTTTTCTAAATATTTATCATTAATGTCCATGAATTTAAATTTTTTTGAGGATTTATTTATACTAAGATGAAAGTTTTGAAATTAAAATATCATTCAAATGATTGAAATTGGTATGAGACATTTTGATTTAAAAATCCCTTTATTAAATATTTTAAATGGTTTTGAAAATGGTTTGATAAAACATTGATTATTTAAATATACTAAAATGATATATTATGATTGAAATGTTTAAATGTTATATTTCTTATATGAATGTCTTATGTGTTATGAATATGTTATCGTTATTGGGAATTTTTCATTTATATGGTAAGTTTAGTGATAATCCCAGGGTTGGTGAGCCCGAGATAGCTCGCCAATGCATTGGGAAACGTGATAGAGGTAAATGTAAAATTTTATTCTAATAGATTTATGGAATATATTATGATGGGTATTGAAAATGTAACTCCCTATGTAGCTATCAATGCTACAATTTATGTTTGATATGTATTCCAAAAATACCTTTATGATTTATGATTTCTGTCTGTTATTCATAAATATTATGATTTAATGTGGTATGATAAAGAGATTTTGTTTTGTATTTATTTATGAACTAATGTATTCTTTCTTTATTTTATAACCCTTACCATGCTTTTTATAATCATACCATATTATTGAAAAAAAATTCACATGGTATATGGTAGGTTTAGAGAAAGGAATAACTCAAGAAGATTTATATTAAGAAAAGAATTATATTATTATTTTAAGAATTTTTATATTATTAAAAAATTGTTTCTGAGTATAAGTGTTTAATTTATAATTTAAGAGATGTAATGAAATAATTGTGGCCTAATTCTCAAAAAATCTTAACCTGCAAAGATCCTCAATGTTAATTATTAACATAATTCAAGAATATATAATGTTTAATGTTGGGGCCTTATAATATAAGATATGGATATAGTTTCACCTATAAAATTAATTCTCTACCATAAAACTCACCCATATCAAAATGAATCATTTAGATATATTCTATTACTCTTTACAAATCTCCAAACTCTTACACAACATCGATGTGTGAAATCCTGATCATCACATCAGGTAAAATATTTCCCTTTACTGGGGTATATAAAATCTAAAAGTCATTGTTCTTCATTAATTACATCCACAATTACTATATTATGTTCAGGTTATTGTTGGATAATGCATACTTCCGGATCATGTGATCAGTGAAAACCATAATGCGTGCACCAATGCGGTAATTCCCAAAAAACAAGAAGAAAAAAATAATTAATACCAAATCAAGATCATGGGTTGCATATATATTTTAATGGGTACATAGGAATCGATACCCATAAGAAAAAACTACCCTATAATGCAATAAGACAATAAACAATCTATTTCAGGAATCATTACATAAAACCTCTAATGGAACTCAATCCTATAGAAAACAGACAGGAGCATTGTCCAACATATACTTTAAATGATGAAAATCTATCTTACAGCTTTATTTACATGTAAAATCCTGAATCTTTTGGTCAAGGATTTTATAAGAGTAACAATCTATGTGAATTTGGGAACCAACTTCCCTCAACTCCCTCTAAAAAGAGGGATACATCACACTTTTAAAACAGTATTATGGGATGCCGATTAAATAATTCTTTTGAGGTTTAATGTTTACAGTAGTACTTCTCATATTGATTGTCTTTTCTCTAAAATAAGAACTCTATGAACCCAAAAACCACCCTTCAATATATTCCAAAATAGTCGATTACTATAAAGAACGACAATAACTGCCTATATATTTCTTGATTTATCCTAATAATGTGTGTAGTACACAATTATTACATTAATGAAATCCATCATAAATTGATCTATTAACTCCAAAAACTCTATGTTCATCAATCCCATGAATAATAATGTATAAATTTTCATACTTAAGAACATCAAAATGATCTTTTAATGCCCATATAAACATCGAAGGGGGGTCTTAGATATATCTTCATCCTTTACACACATCTAATGATGTCCCAATAATATTTTGATCATATAGAAAAATATATTCACCTAAAAATTATTGAATAAATCATTAATCCATGATTGGTTATTGAATTTACTCACTATTATATGATTTATGAAATGATAATCAATACAGAGACATATAATACAAATGAAATTCATTAAAAACATAACAAATGCACCCCATGTTATTTTCTTGGCTGAACAAAATTCATCTCAAAAGTTAATTGAACTATAATGATGAATGTATCATTGTAAATGATTCCATATTATATAGAGACATGTTGATTTGAGAATCTCAAAATTATAACTATCTAACACTCGATCTCTCGTTTAGGGAGTAATGTGACTATCTTCTCAGTGAAGACATCTGGAAACTCTTTGATAACCTTGGGAAAAACTATCTGATGAACTTCAAAAGAACATAAATTAAAATAGTAAATTATGGTAGATGATGGGGGAATATGACTCTAAACTTTCTAAAGTCCTCACATATCATAAAACATCGTTTACTCATCATTAATATCATAGAATACAATATTCCTCCTCTAAGAATCCAAAATATCTGAAACTAAATATAGACTTTCCATGATGAGGGTGCTTTCATTCAGTTGTAACAATCTATATTGGAATAATTAAAAAGAGTGGTGATACCCCAAAAACATTCCCATAGTCTCTACATACTTCATCCATATATTCTAGAATACTAGTTATAGTAGTCAATGCCATGATCACTGAAAGACTCTTAACATTATGTCCCATAGTAGGTAATGGGTCATGTGATATAAGTCTTTTGGTAGGTTTATATTGGAGTTTCCTGTGAGAAGATTATATTTCTACCAAGTACAATAATGATGTACTACTTTGGGTTTTGTTGTAAATATTTTTTTGGGTATCTGCTACGTTTTTTTTGTATCGGGAATACTTACTTTTATATTTGATCTTCTTATTTTTTAGTGACCAATCCATTTCACATTTTATCATTTATGACTCCAGGTAAATGTCAACAACATATAGGTATATAAAAAACAATTTTTATATGTCACTACATGATTGGGTATGAGGCTTTGAGGGTATCAGTTATGGTTAATGACAAAGTAGTATTAGTGGAGCAGATTAATCATCCTCACATAATGATGGTATGCATTTTCAGATGTATTTATGGATCATAAGAGGCTGTTGTGAGTGAGTTATTATGTATATATCATTGTAATGTTCCATAAGAAATAATGGTTGTTTCAAAAAATAACATTTGATGAATGTTGATCAGATTCTAGTCCATTATCTACTTTCGATTTGGTATTTTGAAAAAAAAACTATTGAAATATTATCTGATGGGAATTTATATTCTGATTTCTTTTGATTGATTTGTTTCATTGAGTAATATTGTTATAAATTTAGTGTTGTCTACTGAAGTTGTATAGAAACATGCCTCATATAATATTTTCGAATAATCCAGAGTAGAAAAATTTTAGTTAACCAAAGTGATCAGATCCTCCCATAAACCATAATATTGTAGGGATTATTGTTCTTACATTACATGCTCTGTGATATGAATCTACACCCATTCCTAATCAGGATCCAGTTGTGGAACCTTAATGGGATGACTCTAAAAATCAGGTTCAATATTTTCTTCACCATAATCCACCTATATTAGAATTATTGAATGAACATCAGGATGATGATTAATTTTTTAATAATATAGATCACCTTGTATTTTACAAGGTACACTCAATTCTATTAATGTGAAATGTTCGAACATAAAATAAGAATGTCCTAAAAAGGAGATGGTGGGATTATATATCAACATTAAGAAAGAAAATGGTTTAGAGTGGAAGTACATCATTATTATTTTCACTAATCCATTATATCCAAAATCTGTGGTATTATAAATAGATATGGAGTTTTTCAACCTACTGTAGGTTGAAAAGACCATGATTAAGTATGTGAATAATTTTGTTGAGCTTGTAAAGTTCTCAATTGATATTTTATCGAATAAAAAGATAATGGTTCAAATGTTAATGATGGGTTTCTAACCCAATATATATTCAAAACATCACTTGATGAACATCCATTTTTTTAATCCCGTTCTAGATATGGATTTGATGGAAGAACTCGATCATGATGGTTTTCTAGGGTTGATGGGAGGTCCATCATCTTGTAGTTGGAGCACTGTGAGTTTGTTTAAATGAATGAGTACATATGAAGTGTCTCATAATAGTTCCCATTATCTAGAGTCCTCTATAACTTATTTATATAAAGGAAGAGACCCTTTTAATTTCATATAGTTTTTAAAGGTTGGGAATTCAAGAAAAGTCTTAAAGATGTTCCAAATATATACAATTCTTATGATAACTATGGAAACCTATTTAAATTATTTCATTTATATTAATCTACAAATAATAGAATGGTCTCATCGTCACCAATAAATACTACAGTCAAATTAGATGCCATGACATATAAGGGATTCCCTCCATAAGGATCTAGAATGAAGATTCTTAATGTAGTAAAAGAGTATCTAAAGGAAGATAATATATGCCCATCGACAGTAAGAGGTAAAATCGTTGTAGCTTCATATTTAGTTTCTGATTTATATTATACAGGTGCATCCCACTCATTCATATCAACTCATATTGTGAACCTTCTAAATTTTCATATGAGGATTTTGTTTTATGTGAGGGATATTACTATGACTATTAAAAGGAAAAGTTATAAGGGTCTCCATTCCCCTCATTGTATTTTCTCATTAACAGATATTGAGCTTGAGGGGAATTTTTTGGATCATGACATTAGTTTTATATAAGTAACCCTTGTGTTGTATTAGATGATTTCTCATTACTCCAAAATTGAATGATACCGTTATCATGTCTCTATTACTACACATTATTGGGTGTTCCATGTTTTTCATGGAAAATGGGACCCAAGGATGAGCAGAGATTAACCATCATATAGCGAATTATGTAATGTAATACAATGTATTTCTTTTAACTTTGATCGATAATCTTTGAGTAATGATCTCATTCTGGTCATCATAATGTTTCCCGAATTTTTTTTAATTTTGTTAGTTTTCTACGGGTAATATAGGTAGAGTTTTCTATATATTTAGTACATGGAATGTAGCACCCATAGTTTTTATGAATTAGTATTTATTGAACAAATTAAATTTTTTCGAAGTATTATTTATCACACTAAACCATGTTATAATTTATTTGTACACAACACTATGTTAAGATTGTGCTACACACTAAAATAATTCTATCTTAATGTACATGAAACACTAACATACTATGTTATTAGACCGAATACTGAGTTCCCTTAATAGTATGTATTACACACAAGACTGAGATTTGCAGTAATAAAATATAATAATAATATTATTATTTAATATAAAATTTAAATCTTAACCACTAGAATAGAAAAAATAAATTTGATTATTTAAATTTATAAAATATATATTTATCACATGTTTACTATTTATCTATTATTTAGAAATTAAATAATAATCTTTTAAAAGAAAAATAATTTTTTTAAAAAAAATATATTTTATAAAAGATTGTTCGATCCAGCTTCATGCACATAAATTAATATTAAACATTACCTATTTAATAAAATTCATTATAAATAATTTACAAATTTTTTTAAGGTTTGATAAAAAATTATATTATAGTTATTTAATAGTATTTTTTTAAAAATGTACATTTTTGATGAAAAAACTAAATTTCAATTGAAAAATGAATTTTATTTTTAATTATTTATAATGTTTAGATACTTTCAAATTCGGTTCAATGACAAGACGGTTCACTTATATATATTTTAATCCAATTTAGGTCATTATACTCAATTGACTATTGAATTTTTATATTAATAAAATTTAAACATTTTAGCATTTCACTTTAAATATCCATTTTTTCATCACATCCAAAAGAATAATTTTAAAGTAGATTCTTCCACTTTAGTGATTTTAATTTTAAAAAATGAATTCAATACATGTATTCAAGAAAAAATTATAATTTTTAGTAACTTTAACATAAAATATGACCAAAGTGATTTGTGAAAACAGTTAAAACAAATTATATTGATTAGGGTTAAAACAAGCTTATATAGTTCTTAAAAATAAAATAAAAGGTGTAAAATTAAAATGAAACATGTTTAAAACCCATTTTATGTATATATTTTGACCCCTAAAACATTATTCTATATTTTTATGATTTCTTGGGATTCTATTCCATAAAAATGACCAATATAATAAGTTATATAATGAATAATACAAAGAAGAACCTTCATATCATTTATTATTTATAAATAATTGGGTTAGGAAAAAACTCTATTTTTTTGTGATAAATATTAATTTTGAAGGGAAATAAATTTTAGTCATGATAATTAAATTTATTTTTTAGAGACTAAATAATTACTTAGGATTCTGTTTAAATTAATTAACAACACATATGTGTTTGTTATTTTTTAAAATAAATTTTCATATCTTTGAACAAATGAGTATAAATTTTCAAATATTTATCACTGTAATTAATTTGTATGGAATAAATTCCATTAGTTATAAAATTAGTTACCTTAATAAAAAACCAAAATGAGAAAAAATTGGAAACGTAGAAGTTATGGTTGAAGATTTTAAAATTATATTTATTTGTATTTGGTAGAGGTATTTAATGACCAAATACACCCTCCCCTCCATTACTATATTATTTTTGGGTGAAATAGGTGAGGGAGACCACTCCATAGTGAAGTGTTTTGAGTAATTACAAGAATTCCTCTCCTCCTCCACTATAAAAGTTCACCCACTCCCCCCCTTATTCATACATATCAATAAATTTTTCACTACAAAGCCATACCAAATAAACGCTTCCCAAAATTCTTTTACCCACCATAGAAGCCTTATTTTAGCAAATAAAGCAATTATTTTATTTTTTGAGTGAAAACCTAAGGTGGGTACCCGATGAAGAAGTAAGATTCTTTTAAAAGCGTTTTTATTTTTATTCCCTTATGCACCTCAATAAATTTCATTTATATCATACTCATATAATAAAATATGTAACATATATATTATATTATGTTGTTATTTATGGGTATAATCTATTACCACAAACACTTCCATGAAATGGGTTTAGAAATCAAATTTCATGTGTACGACGGACAATAGCCCCATGAACTTATATTGTTCATTTTTTCATTACCACTATCCAAATATAGGAAAAATAACTAAAATTGTTGTATATATATACACACATGATATATATGATATTCATGATTTAATTATTCTTGAATTATTATATCACATGAATTCATGCTTTCCATTTTGTGGGAATACGATTACTTCATCCATGTGTACGGTGGACTACCACCTCACAAAGCCATGTGACTCATTTATGCTATACATGGACTGTTTCAAGGATGAGCTAAATAAACATATGTAATATATATTACATAATAATGGTGCAGAAATATATATATATATATATTATTTTTCTTTCTTTCAATATGATAAGGAAATGGAAACAACCTGAATGTGTACGTAAGACCCATCTTCTCTATGGATGTTGTATTCCATTTCCTATCACCAAATTTTATTGAATAATATTAATAAATATATAATTAATATATTGAATATTTATACCATTTCATAAATTCTTGATTTTATCAAACCTTGATTTAGGTAACAAGACAAAAATTTACAAGTCAAAACATGTTTGAAAGGAAAATTGGTTATTGCCCAAAATGTAACATTAAAATGGAATAGTTAATAAACAGGTAATTATGGTCATAAAATAATAATACATAATTTTTTATATATGAATATGGTTAATATATATATTTATAATTAAAATATATTTTCTATGATTTTTTATTGTGTATGATGATAATAAGGACTTAAGGTAATGGATTTTTATTTCACCTTTCTACTTTTGCGAGACATATGCCTTATTCACCACCTATTTCTTACATGTTGCAGGTATAATTCCAATGAAATTAATTTATTATAATTATAAATAAATTTCTTTTTATTTATATACAGATTTTATGATTTATCTTTCATAGGGTTTACATTTCAAAGGATATAGTATCGGAAAAATGAGTTTTGTCTCAATTTGACTTATTTGAGTCGTATGTTATGATGTGCACCTATATTACTTCACATGATGTATATATAACACCATGATAAGTAATATAATTACTATATCTATAATAATGATATTTTATGTTCCATTTCCTATTATTCCATATTAAGGATCTGGATTTATGTTTACCAAAGTGCTAACAATGTAATGTTATTATCTCATTTTTTATCAGGATTGTTTATGATTATACATCCAATCATAAAATATTATGATATATATCTATAAAATTATCATATATTTAATTATCCTAATTTTATTTAGGATATCTTCATGTAATGGTAACATTTCACACTATTTGGTACATAAAATAATGTATAATGTATTTTTACGAAAATATGTCTGTATTTCGATCCACAGTCAAAAATCATTTTTAAACAATTTTTTATATTTTTTTTTCAATTTTATGAAATTATAATTTATTAAAATTTACATGTAAAATTGTTTTAAAAATAATTTATATAATTAAAATTTTCTAAAATGGGTTTCACTATTTAATTTATTTGTTTTCTTGGTAATTATTTAGGAAAATGGTTTCCAAAATGATTTATGCATTAGGAATATTTTTTAAAATTTGAAAAGAATATTTTATAAAAGAAATGTATTATATTATTTATATGTGTTACCATATAAATTTTCAAATTATTTTTCAATGAAAATTATGTTGAAAATATTTTATGTTTTAAATAATGATTTTCAAAGAATGGATAATTTCATTAATAAACTCTTTAAGTTATATCTCTAAATCCTTTTCCAATGAAGATGAAATACATTGATATAGTTATTCATTTTTTGGTGATATGATCTACAGAAAACATTATTATTCATTATTTATATCTTTAATATTTATCATGAAATGTTTTTTATGAAACCATTTTATCTTTCATGGGTTATATCAGGATTAAATGATTTTGACACCTTCTATTTTCAAGTGTTGTTTTGTGATGAAATTATGTTGAATATGATATTTATTGAATAAGGTTTGAAATTATGAATAGTTCATTATACCCATTTATTATCATGTGTTTTCATATGATGAATGTTTATGACCATTTGGTACACATAAATATGGGTTTCATCTTGTGATGGGTGGGACCTATATCTCCCACAGATGAGATGGGTAATGATTAATGTTGTATGATCATAGACCATAAAATGATGATTATCGTAAGACCAAAAATATTGGAACTTATTTTATTATCCTAATAATAATGATGTGTATGCATATCTGTTTATCCCAAACCAAATGAAGAGGATACATGGGTGATTATCCCAAGCCCAAAGGTATGTGTACAAATGTTATTAGCACAAGACAAAATAGGTGGGTACATGGGTTGTTACCCAAATCCCAAATATGAGGGTACATATGAGGTCATCCCTATTTTAAAGATTATTGTATCGAGGTGGTCTTCCGATGACCAAAAGGAGTATACAAGGGTGGTCATCCTAAATCTTATGTAGGTATGTTGGTAATTATCTCAAGCCTAATATGTTTTGAATGTCATGGTGGGTATCCTTTATGTAAATTTTTTTATCCTTGTGTGTGTGAGGAAATTAATTTTCTTATGCCAATTTTTTCCTCTCATGACTCATGTTCTATTATTTTCTCTCTATTCCAATCTTATGAGAAAAAATCTTTATTCTATGATTCGTGTTTATTAGATTTGATATTTCATGTAGGATTTTATGATGTTATGATCATGTTCTAATACCCCAAATTTTATTTAATGATTACATGTCTACCTTGTATACACTTATATAGCATTTTATCTCAACCATTATTATGTTTCCTTTCTACAGGATATGAAGAATTATTTTATGTAGGGTATTATTGTGAATTGTACGAATGTTTAAGATATTTATTCGATATGTTAAGGAGATGTCACCATATTCCAAGAATGTGTATCCATGTTTTAAAAGTCACTAAAAATATTAAATTCCTTAGGAAAATGTTTTTATCATATCATGTATATTACTTTAAGTATTTAAAATCCATGTCTGAGAAACAGAGTATGTTATAGTTGGTATCAATTAAAATTCATATTTAACTATTGAACAATTGTATGATAAATATTTATTGAGATACCTAGGTATATTTTTATGGATATGTCTAGGTATTATCTATGAATAATTAAAAGGATAAGTCAATGTTAAGGAAAACACAATGAATTTTGGTAAAGTATAGAGTGATTAGATTATTATAAATACATCCCTATTTGGATAATAAAAGTGGATGTGGCTCAGGCACATATGTACCTAGGGTTAACATGTAACACCCCAAGCTTCCACGGTACGTTTCTCTTCGAATAATGTGATAGCGTGTGTTGTACGCAACCTCGAGTTCTAACACACACCACAACTAATTAAACTAGCCGTTGTGAATACTAATACCTACTTTTTGAAATTATATATATTATATATTTGAAAATGGACTTCATTTTTGGATTCGGAATATCAAAATTAGCCTAGGGTGAAATTTTGGTACATTTCGGATAACTTTCATATTTTGATGAATAGTGATAATTACTAAATTTTAATTAAAAACAACTTTTTTAATCAAAATAATTAATAGTGATAAATTGTGAATTTGAGTGGTTTTAAATTATATTTAGAATATATTTTTACCATTTAATATAATGTTGGTCATTGGACATAATTTTACAATTAAACCGAACATAAACAAGTGTCAATCTTTTTATAGTTATTATCTCTTAAAAACACGCTTTTTGTTTTGACAGCGGGAATTAATTTTAAATTAATTTCTGCCACTTCTATGTTTTGAATTTAGGAAAATGGATTCCATATTTGGAATCAGGATGTTAAAATTGTGTAAATAGGTAACTTTTATTTTTAGACATTTTGAATAGTTACTGTGGTAAATATTTTATTTACCATGGTTAAAGGGTAAATCCGGTAAATAAGGGTTAAAAAAATAATATTATAATAATACAAAATTACCCTAAAACGTGTCCTAACCTTATTGGTGGAAACATACCCGACCATGAGCATCCTTGGGTCAATTTGGGGACCCCTTGGAGCCACTTGTATGTGGTAGGGACACATTATATTAATAAAGTTAAAATAAAAATAAAAATGGCATAAGCTTAAATCTTTTAGAAGAACAATTTTTACATAGGGTTATACATGTTGGATTTTCGATTATAAATATTCATTAGAAACCTAAAAAGATTTCCTACATTATGATATTTTATTTATTATTTTTAGACATAAATAAGTTAAATTATTAATGACACAATAATGATGCAATGTTTACCTCATTAATAAATCATTGAAATAAATAATATTATAATGATTAAAATATTATCTAAAACCTGTCCAATTCTTTTTGGTTGATGTTATTTAGAATATGAGTCATCGTATCTTCGACCTCAATGATTTTTGGACCATATAAACGGAATACAAATATATTATAAAGTAATACTTTCACACTTTCCTAAAGAGCCCCTCCTCTCCCTTATAAAAGGAGACCACTTCTACTCATTCCTCACACCTCTCAAGCCACTTGGCTCGTCCAAACTCTGCCCAACTAAGCTCCTCACATTCCTCTCCTCCTCCTTGAAGCTTCCCCTTAGGCAGAAAGCATTTCAACAAGTCCTTTGGTTCCAACCAAAGTGAGTTACCTAAATTAAAGGTAACGATTTCTCTTAAAATTATTTTCATTTATTTTGCTTCTTCAACTCCCAAACTCTTTTTATTTCCTTTATTTTGTAACAACACCAGTATCCTCAATATACTATGATGTTGTTATAAGAAGGATTCAAACTACACATACACACAACTCCATCTAATGGATGATGAACATAATGTTTCTGTGGATGGCAAACTAACGCCTCACGAAACGATGATTGTTCAAATACATCTTACCGCCTCTCATGGTGGCCATTATGATGGAACTGTAATTAAATATGATATTAATGATATATATTTTATATATAAGCTTCTGTAATTCCATTTTATTTCATACCATTATTCGTTTCATGTTGTATATACATACGATAATTTCATTTGAGGAAGTGCGGACTACCGCCCCCTTAAAATGATATGACTCGTTCATACCACACATGGAACGTATAAAGGATGGTGTTAATGAACTTAAGTAACATATATAAAATATTATATTATACTGTAATAGTAATATACCTATGTATCATTTGGATTCGATTCTTTTAAAATAAAAATTAAATGGAAGTAGCGTTCGTGCGTACGTACGGACTACCGTCTCCACGAACGCGATGAGATTCATTCTCCATCGTATCCATTCAAGTATAATTATCATTTAATGATTTAAAAATGATTTTTAAGGACTTTATATCATTCTGGATATGAATAAGATACAACAAACAGGACTTATGTAACAAAACATATAAAAGAAAATGAGTAAGTTAACACCTGAAACGGCGATAATACTAAGATATTATTATCAAATCAATATTAAAAGATCATATATGATATCATATTAATGTATATGATTCTTGTATAATTTAATAACAATTATTTCACCATTATACAGGAGGTTAACCTACCCCAACCACGGAAAAGTACAAGGTAAGGGTTATTTCAAAATCTCTTCATTATCCGAGGTTGTTTATACGTAATAATCTACTGGGATCTCTTTATCATCCACATCCATGTTTCTTAAAAATGCATTTCAAAACATTTTTACTATTTACTAGAATATGAGTTAAAGTCATTTATACCCTTTTTGACTTTTATAAGTGGTTTATAAAGGAATCTTTCGGTCGTATTCAAAACAAGGTCCTTTTTAACCTTTTCGACAGAATTGAGGTAAGAATGTTTTTTTAACTTATACGGCGGGTGCGGTTATTTTCCGCCGTTATAAAATCGTCGAAGCTTTCCATACAAGCTTATAAGAATATTTTCAAAGAAAATGTTTTATTTTATATGGACCTTAAATGATTTCAAAATAAAAGGAGATACTTCTTTAAAAAAAAGAATTTTGATTTCATCTATGTCAACATCCTTTGATGGATTTTAAGATTATTTGAAGTTGATTTATTATGATACAAAACTTCTATATTGTATTGAAGGTTTTGTGATATGTTTGACTGTGGATGTGCTATTTTTATACCATTCATAGTTTATGGTGAAATTATTGACATTTCATATGCTAGTTTTAATACGAATGTTTATGTTATGTTTAAACCTTTTCATATGGGAATGCATTGGACTTAATAAGTGACGGGTGGAGCCCGCTATAGCTCCTCGATGCATCGGTAGGTCTCATGAGACAAACTAGTGTCTTGGCACAAGGCCTTGACAAAATCTTATTTGTAGTCTTGGCACGAGGCCTTGGCTATGTGGTTATGATAGTCTGGCATTATGCATTCCAACATTATGAAAGTGGTTATTGATTTTGCATGTGATTATTCGATTAGTAGAATATCCATGTGAATAAGTAAATGGAATTATTTCATTTTATTTATGCCATACCATGTTGAAAGTTCATGTTTTAAAGGCTTTTGTCTTAGTTATACATTGCCTTAAATATTTATTCTTATTTATGAAAGTTTCCGCTATATTGTTATCCTTACTGGGCGTTTGAGATCACCCCTTTTCTATGTTTTATTTTTCCCAGGAAGTGAAGAAGTAAATTATGAATGACCTGCAGGGATATTATGTGGGGATATGATTGTGAATTATGGAGGCATTATGTTGTTGTAGTAGTTTTTCATTTTATGATGTAATGTAAAACTTATGAATATATCTAGTGTTTCCAAGGCTACTAAACCAATCGGTCTTTCGAGATTTGATCTTCTTGTGATCATGCCAATGTTACGAAGTAATGCACCGACTCTGGGTAGCTGGGGTCGGGGCGTTACAGTTGGTATCAGAGGAAGTTTAGTACAAACCTTGGAAACTAGATTTAGATAAACTCTGATTAGAGCACGTAGACCTAAGATGAACTTTGAGGATTAGTATAGAAGAACTTCCTATAATTTTGGTATTGTAGAGATTTTGTGAGTTTTCTGAGCAATACATCCCTGTCTGGATACGAGCAGGTAGAGGCGGCTCTGGCACAGATGTACCTAGGGGTAAAACCCGAAAACACCGCTTTGAGCTAGACTCGAACGGGAACTGGTGCACGACAACGGGCCTTGCTGCACTCTTGGTTACGACACTCCCGGGGGATATGCTTAGGATAACTCTCACTATCTTTACAAATCATTATGAAGGGTTTATGAGTATATACTTCCTCAAAGAAAACATTTTTATGATTATGGATTATATCCATAAAAAGTTCAATTTATGTTAAGTGTTTTATAAGTATGGGATTATGTATTTTGATTCATAAACTGATCTAGTTTATGCCATTGTTTAGAAATGGCACCTAGTGGAAGAAATGGAAACCGTATCAATGCATGTACTCCATGTAGGGATTGCCCTCCTGCTCAAGATAACTATAGTGGGGCTGGTGATGCAACTGGTGCCGATCAGCTAATCACCATACTGGGACAACTTACTCAGGTTATGAATAATAACCTTACCCGTATGGAGCACCCTGATCCGCAGCGTGGAGGATCAATGTTAGATCGATTCATGAGGCAACAACCACCAACGTTCAATGGGAGTACAAATCCCTTAGTAGCTGAGCAATGGATAAATTCCCTAGAGAAAATATTTCAGGCTTTGGGGAGCAGTGAAAGGGAAAAAGTTATCATGGCAGTTTACCGCCTCACTGGAGATGCTGATAAATGGTGTTCATTGATTCAAAACATGAAGGAAGATGATGGAGTATCAAATATGGAATGGAGGGAATTCAAAGATCTGTTTTTAGAAAAATACTTCCCTCGCGACCATCGAGCGGATATGGAAAGGCAATTTCTGAGTCTGAGACAAAAGTAGGATGAGAATGTCACAAAGTATGAGGCTAACTTTACAAGGTTAGCGAGGTATGCTGGAGATTATATTCGCAACCCAAGAAGTAAGATTGATCGTTTCTTTGATGGGTTAAAACCATTTCTCCGTCGAGCATTAGTTTGACAATCCTTTTCATCGTACGAAGACATTGTCTCATGTGCTATCAAGACCGAAAAGGAATTCTCTAAGTCTTATGACTTTAAAGCAAAGCAAGAGAAGAAGAGACCTGCTGACCAATCTGGGAATGGAAATAAGGGGAAGAAAGGAAAGGTTGAATATCCATCTTGTGGTAAATGCGGGAAGAAACACCCCGGTACTTGCTTGAAGGGAATGGGAGTCTATTACAAGTGTGGTGATAAAGGCCACCAAGCTCATGATTGCAAGGGGAAGAAGGAAGCTACCAACGTTCAGTGCTACAATTGCAGGGAGATGGGGCATTATGCAAATGCATGTCCTAAGCGTCAGGAGAACTTACCTCAGAAAAGGCCAAGGGATCAAGGCCAGGCATATGCTATCACTACTGCTGAGGTAGAAGCTCCGAAAGACGTGGTGGCAGGTAATTTATTGGTTTCCTCAAGTTTAACAAATGCATTATTTGATTCTGGATCATCGCATTGTTTCATATCTTCCCAGTTTGCTAAGAAAATTAGATATTTCCAATTTGATTTAATAAGGGAGTTGTCAGTTAAAACTCCTAAGGGAAGTATCGTTGCAACAATGTTTTGTGAATCAGTCCCCATTAGAGCACATAAATTTTCTTTATCTGCTGATTTCATCGTCATACCTATGATTGAGTTTGATATAATCCTCGGTATGGACTGGATTTCGGACTATGATGCGAAGATTTATTGTAAGAAGAAAGAGGTTACGATTCTTGATGATAATGATAAGGAGCACCTTATTTTTAGAGCAGAATCGTCACCACCTAATTCTTATTTAGATCCACCCCCAGTAGCTCAACTTAATTCAATTATTGGGGAGGAAGAGAATGAAATAACTGTCGGTGAGGAAAGGAATGTTCAAATAGAGGATGTACCTGTTGTGAAAGAATTTGTAGATGTATTTTCGGAAGATTTACCTGGACATCCTCCAGAACGAGAAGTTGAGTTTTCCATTGATTTGATTCCTGGATCAAGGCCTATATCGAAGACCCCTTATAGAATGGCCACTGTAGAGTTAGTCGAATTAAAGAAACAACTAGAGGAATTGAGTAATAAGGGATTTATTCGCCCTAGTTTTTCTCCATGGGGAGCCCCTGTTCTTTTTGTTAAAAAGAAAGATGGATCTATGAGGTTATGTATTGACTACAGGGAGATCAATGCTATAACGATAAAGAAAAAGTATCTCCTACCTCATATTGATGATTTATTTGACCAACTGCATGGAGCTCAATACTTTTCAAAGATTGACCTTCGATCTGGATACCATCAGTTGTGTGTAAAGAAGGAAGTCATTCCGAAGACAACATTTCGAACCAGGTATGGGCATTACGAGTTTACTGTAATGCCGTTTGGATTGACTAATGCACCCTCTGTATTCATGGATCTGATTAATAGAGTTTTCAAGGAGTATCTAGATGAATTTGTGGTGGTATTTATTGATGATATCTTGGTATACTCCAAAACCTACGACGATCATGAAAATCACTTGCGCATTATCTTGAAGACTCTGAGGAGGCATGAATTATATGGGAAGTTTAGCAAGTGTGAATTCTGGCTTCAGGAGATTTCTTTTCTTGGCCATATTGTCTCAAAAGATGGAATCTCTGTTGATCCTTCTAAGACCAAGGCAATCCAAGAATGGCCAGCACCTACGAGTATAACTGAGGTAAGCAGTTTTATTGGTTTGGCAGGTTATTATCGACGTTTCGTCCAGAATTTTGCCCGATTGGCTAACCCATTAACGAAGCTCACACGTAAAGGGGTTAAATTTGTTTGGACAAAAGAGTGTGAAGAATGTTTCGAAGAACTGAAGAGAAGATTAGTCAATGCTCCTATATTGACTCTACCATCGGGGAATGATGGGTTCGTTATTTATAGTGATGCATCGAAAAAAGGACTTGGCTGTGTCCTTATGCAGAATGATAGAGTTATTGCCTATGCATCACGACAGTTGAAAATTCATGAACAAAAATATCCTACTCATGATCTTGAGTTAGCAGCTGTGATCTTTGCTTTGAAGATATGGAGGCACTACCTCTATGGTGAAAAATGTGAGATTTATACTGATCACAAGAGTTTGAAGTATATTTTCTCACAAAAAGAACTCAACATGAGGCAAAGGAGATGGCTTGAATTACTCAAGGACTATGATTGTACGATACACTACCACCCGGGGAAGGAAAACAAGGTGGAAGATGCTTTGAGTAGAAAAGACCATGGAGTTTTGAACAATATGAGAATTGAAAAGGATCCAATTTTCATGGATCTAGTGAAGATGGACATGGGAATAAGCAGGGAAGGTGAAACATCAATGCTTTTTCAAATGGTTGCCAAACCATCTTTACTAAAAAGGATTAAGAGTTCTCAGACCAATGATGATGAATTTCAGAAGAAGATTAAAGCTGTGAATGATGGGAGATTGAGAGACTTTGTGTATGAAGATGGAATTTTGAAATTCGGGAAGAGACTTTGTGTTCCCGATTTACCTGATCTAAAAAGGGAATTGCTGGATGATGCTCATAGTTCCAATTTCTCTATACACCCTGGGAGCACCAAAATGTATAGAGATTTGAAGGAACATTTTTGGTGGGACAACATGAAGAGGGAGATTGCTGATTTTGTGTCAAGATGTATGGTTTGTCAACAAGTGAAAGCTGGAAGGCAACAGCCTGGAGGAGTCATGCAACCTCTTCCCATACCAGAGTGGAAATGGGACAATATTACGATGGACTTTGTCATGGGGCTACCAAAGACTCCTAGAAGGAACGATGCAATATGGGTTATTGTTGACCGTCTTACCAAGTCAGCACATTTTCTTGCTATAAGAGAAGATCTACCCCTGGAAAGTCTAGCAAGACTATACATTAATGAAGTTGTGAGACTTCATGGAGTACCCCTATCGATTGTTTCTGATCGTGATCCCCGTTTCACTTCAAGATTCTGGAAAAGTCTTCAGAAATCCCTGGATACTGAACTTCATTTGAGCACTGCTTACCACCCTCAGACAGACGGACAATCAGAACGGACTATTCAAACCTTAGAAGACATGTTGAGATCTTGCTCACTTGATTTTCAGGGTATGTGGGATCAATATTTACCACTGGTAGAATTTTCCTATAACAATAGCTTCCATTCAAGTATTCAGATGGCACCATATGAAGCGTTATATGGAAAGAGATGTCGTACACCAACCTGTTGGGATGACGTTGGCGAAAGAAAACTTGTAGGCCCATAACTGGTGGAGGAAACGGTGGAAAAGGTGAAAGTAATCCAAAATCACATCAAAGCAGCTCAAAATAGGCAGAAGAGCTATGCCGATAATCGAAGGAAGGATTTGGAATTTCAAGTCGGTGATCATGTTTTCCTGAAGGTATCTCCGTGGAAGGGAGTCATACGTTTTGGTAAGAAAGGTAAATTGAGTCCCAGGTACATCAGACCTTTCGAAATTCTAGAACGAATTGGGGTTGTAGCTTACCGATTGGCAATGCCGCCAAGTCTCTCCAAAGTTCACGATGTGTTCCACGTATCTCTGTTGAGAAAATACATGCCTGACCCAACGCATGTACTCACCTATGAGGAATTAGAACTGGAACCCGATCTGTCTTATTGCGAAGAGCCCGTCAGGATTCTTGATACAAGAGAACAAGTTCTGAGAAGCCGGACGACGCGTCTGGTAAAAGTTTTGTGGAGAAACCATAAGATGGAAGAGGCAACGTGGGAACCCGAGGAACTTATGATGAAGAACCACCCGAGTCTTTTCATGTAATAAGTATTCTAGAAATTGCGAGGACGCAATTATTTGAAGGAGGGGAGAATGTAACACCCCAAGCTTCCACGGTACGTTTCCCTTCGAATAATGCGATAGCGTGTGTTGTACGCAACCTCGAGTTCTAACACACACCACAAGTAATTAAACTAGCCGTTGTGAATACTAATACCTACTTTTTGAAATTATATATATTTTATATTTGAAAATGGACTTCATTTTTGGATTCGGAATATCAAAATTAGCCTAGGGTGAAATTTTGGTACATTTCGGATAACTTTCATATTTTGATGAATAGTGAAAATTACTAAATTTTAATTAAAAACAACTTTTTTAATCAAAATAATTAATAGTGATAAATTGTGAATTTGAGTGGTTTTAAAATATATTTAGAATATATTTTTACCATTTAATATAATTTTGGTCATTGGACATAATTTTACAATTAAACCGAACATAAACAAGTGTCAATCTTTTTATAGTTATTATCTCTTAAAAACACGCTTTTGGTTTTGACAGCGGTAATTAATTTTAAATTAATTTCTGCCACTTCTGTGTTTTGAATTTAGAAAAATGGATTCCATATTTGGAATCAGGATGTTCAAATTGTGTAAATAGGAAACTTTTATTTTTAGACATTTTGAATAGTTACTGTGGTAAATATTTTATTTACCATGGTTAAAGGGTAAATCCGGTAAATAAGGGTTAAAAAAATAATATTATAATAATACAAAATTACCCTAAAACGTGTCCTAACCTTATTGGTGGACACATACCCGACCATGAGCATCCTTGGGTCAACTTGGGGACCCCTTGGAGCCACTTGTATGTGGTAGGGACACATTATATTAATAAAGTTAAAATAAAAATAAAAATGGCATAAGCTTACATCTTTTAGAAGAACAATTTTTACATAGGGTTATACATGTTGGATTTTCGATTATAAATATTCATTAGAAAGCTAAAACGATTTCATACATGATGATATTTTATTTATAATTTTTAGACATCAAATAAGTTAAATTATTAATGACACAATAATGATGCAATGTTTACCTCATTAATAAATCATTGAAATAAATAATATTATAATGATTAAAATATTATCTAAAACCTGTCCAATTATTATTGGTTGATGTTATGTAGAATATGAGTCATCTTATCTTCGACCTCAATGATTTTTGGACCATTATAAACCGAATACAAATATATTATAAAGTAATACTTTCACACTTTCCTAAAGAGCCCCTCCTCTCCCTTATAAAAGGAGACCACTTCTACTCATTCCTCACACCTCTCAAGCCACTTGGCTCGTCCAAGCTCTGCCCAACTAAGCTCCCCACATCCCTCTCCTTCTCCTTGAAGCTTCCCCTTAGGCAGAAAGCATTTCAACAAGTCCTTTGGTTCCAACCAAAGTGAGTTACCTAAATTAAAGGTAACGATTTCTCTTAAATTATTTTCATTTATTTTGCTTCTTCAACTCCCAAACTCTTTTTATTTCCTTTCTTTTGTAACAAAACCAGTATCCTCAATATACTAGGATGTTTTTATAAGAAGGATTCAAACTACACATACACACAACTCCATCTAATGGATGATGAACATAATGTTTCTGTGGATGGAAAACTAACGCCTCACGAAATGATGATTGTTCAAATACATCTTACCGCCTCTCATGGTGGCCATTTTGATGGAACTATAATTAAATATGATATTAATGATATATATTTTATATATAAGCTTCTGTAATTCCATTTTATTTCATACCATTATTCGTTTCATGTTGTATATACATACGATAATTTCATTTGAGGAAGTGCGGACTACCGCCCCCGTAAAATGATATGACTCGTTCATACCACACATGGAACGTATAAAGGATGGTGTTAATGAACTTAAGTAACATATATAAAATATTATATTATACTGGAATATTAATATACCTATTTATCATTTGGATTCGATTCATTTAAAATAAAAATTAAATGGAAGTAGCGTTCGTGCGTACGTACGGACTACCGTCTCCACGAACGCGATGAGATTCATTCTCCATCGTATCCATTCAAGTATAATTATCATTTAATGATTTAAAAATGATGTTTAAGGACTTGATATCATTCTGGATATGAATAAGATACAACAAACATGACTTATGTAACAAAACATATAAAAGAAAATGAGTAAGTTAACACCCGAAACGGCGATAATACTATGATATTATTATCAAATCAATATTAAAAGATCATATATGATATCATATTAATGTATATGATTCTTGTATAATTTAATAACAATTATTTAACCATTATACAGGAGGTTAACCTACCCCAACCAAGGAAAAGTACAAGGTAAGGGTTATTTCACAATCTCTTCATTATCCGAGGTTGTTTATACGTAATAATCTACTGGGATCTCTTTATCATCCACATCCATGTTTCTTAAAAATGCATTTCAAAACATTTTTACTATTTACTAGAATATGAGTTAATGTCATTTATACCCTTTTTTACTTTTATAAGTGGTTTATAAAGGAATCTTTCGGTCGTATAAAAAACAAGGTCCTTTTTAACCTTTTCGACAGAATTGAGGTAAGAATGTTTTTTTTAACTTATACAGTGGGTGCGGTTATTTTCGGCCGTTATAAAATCGTCGAAGCTTTCCATACAAGCTTATAAGAATATTTTCAAAGAAAATGTTTTATTTTATATGGACCTTAAATGATTTCAAAATAAAAGGAGATACTTCTTTAAAAAAAAGAATTTTGATTTCATCTATGTCAACATCCTTTGATGGATTTTAAGATTATTTGAAGTTGATTTATTATGATACAAAACTTCTATATTGTATTGAAGGTTTTGTGATATGTTTGACTGTGGATGTGCTATTTTAATACCATTCATAGTTTATGGTGAAATTATTGACATTTCGTATGCTATTTTTAATACGAATGTTTATGTTATGTTTAAACCTTTTCATATGGGAATGCATTGGACTTAATAAGTGACGGGTGGAGCCCGCTATAGCTCCTCGATGCATCGGTAGGTCTCATCAGACAAACTAGTGTCTTGGCACAAGGCCTTGACAAAATCTTATTTGTAGTCTTGGCACGAGGCCTTGGCTATGTGGTTATGATAGTCTGGCATTATGCATTCCAACATTATGAAAGTGGTTATTGATTTTTCATGTGATTATTCGATTAGTAGAATATCCATGTGAATAAGTAAATGTCATTATTTCATTTTATTTATGCCATACCATGTTGAAAGTTCATGTTTGAAAGGCTTTTGTCTTAGTTATACATTGCCTTAAATGTTTATTCTTATTTATGAAAGTTTCTGCTATATTGTTATCCTTACTGGGCGTTTGAGCTCACCCCTTTTCTATGTTTTATTTTTCCCAGGAAGTGAAGAAGTAAATTATGAATGACCTGCAGGGATATTATGTGGGGATATGAGTGTGAATTATGGAGGCATTATGTTGTTGTAGTAGTTTTTCATTTTATGATGTAATGTAAAACTTATGAATATATCTAGTGTTTCTAAGGCTACTAAACCAATCGGTCTTTCGAGATTTGATCTTCTTGTGATCATGCCAATGTTACGAAGTAATGCACCGACTCTGGGTAGCTGGGGTCGGGGCGTTACATAACATCCCAAAAATCACAGAATTGATCATGACTTGATTTGGAACTAGTGCATGACAACCTGCCTTAATGTACACCTAGTTTGACAATCCCTGGGGATATGAGTTGGAAATTCCAAAAATCATTACAAACCATCATGAATTATTTAAGTAGATGATTATCATGGATGTAATGGTTTAAACTTAAGGTTTCATATATTATATTGAAGGTGTAATTATTTGTACATCCTATAAGTATTTTTTCAAAATTTTATGGTTTTATTCTATGACAAGTTTCACTCACACTATTCATATAGGTTTTAGTAAATTGTGGAAACATGAAGAAACAATATTAATTTATAATATGATAGGAAATTTTCTAAGGATAATTATAATGAGATGATGACAGGAGTGATGGATGTTTTGATTATTACTAATTATATTTCACAAAACCTGATTAATAATTTATACCTTGACAAACTGTTAGAATCAAAAAAAAGAGAAAGAGAGTATTATCGAAGAGTTTTGGTAGTGGAGACCATGGTGGAATGAAGATTCGGTGTACTATGTGTCAAGAATATGGTAAGAAAAACCCATGTGAATGTCTTAAAAAAACAAGATGATTTAATGACTACGGAAAAGTGAACACAAATCAAGTTACTACAAAAGGAAATTGATTTCCAATGGGAAAATACACTGATGAAAATTTGAATGGATGTACAAGAAATGGTTATCATGCATAGAATGAAGAGGCTATATATCATATTTTCAAGTAAGGAGGTATTAATAAAATAAGATTATTAATCCTAGATAATGATTTGAGAAAAATGTGGAATGCATAATGTATTTATGTATTGAAATTCAATGATTGTATTCTCAAAATTTTGAAATATGTAAGGATTTCCTAGTATAAGTTTTTCTTGAAGGATTAGAATGAATATTTTCCAATGGTACTGATTAACTAAAAAATTCAATAAATGGTGAGGAAATAATTTATTAACAAGGGAAGATAACCCTTAACATTTTCCTGACGATGATAAAATGGTTTTCTGTATTGATAAGGAGATAACAAACATGAATAATTTAAATTTGATAGTATTGATCACCCCAAAATGAATAAAGTATTTATTTATAAATTAATTTATGCTATCATAGAAATATGTTACAAAAATTATTTTATCTATGCAATATACTCTATAATTTGTGAGTTCATTAATGGAACGAGGAAGAATTATTGTTTTCATAATGTATCTATGGTAATTTTGGTTATTAATTTATTTGAAGAGAATATATGATAAATTTATTCACATGTTGGGTTTGTTATAATCCAGATACACTTGATGTTTTTCTATGGATTAATGTTATGTTGATTTTGAGAAAATCAATGAACTTATTTTTAAGGTTCTCAATTTTCATCTCTAGGAGGGTCAAAAGGTTATGAATTTATAAAAAAAATTATTTTGAACAATGAATGAGGTTGTAGAGATAAATGTGTTGAAATATGAAGATCTTTTCATATTGGATAAAATTTTCAAACCATTTGGGAGTGATGATAAATAAATACAGATGATATAACATATCATTCAATATATATTTTTTTTTGATATATTTATGATTCAGTAATAAAAAATCCTCATTAATTTATTAAATAAATAGATGATGTGTAAATTTTTCATGGAAACCCCCATGGGGGATATTGTTCTTATGAAAGGGAATAATATCCAGTAAGTATATCTTCTCATGAATATTCATAATCAATAGGAAAGGTGACTAGAAAAAATATTTTTATTTTATCATCTCTTTTGATGATATCAATGACCATTTTCAAGAATCATTGTTTTATGAGTTTTTGATCATTAGGTTTCTACAAATCATGTTCTTGGTCACTCTATATTAGTATTTTGGTATTAGTTTTCCTTATAAATCAATTATTTCACATTCCAACTATGTTCTCCTATTTGGAAACATATTTATGTGTTACATGGGTAACCATTATATTTTCATCTTACCCTTTGTAAACAAAGTTATAGTATTTTTTTAAAAATTTGGTTTTTTTCTAATGGAAATTTTATTTAGTAAACATTTTATTATACCAAACCATTTTTAGGGAAAAAATAATTTTAATATGGGTTTAATTTAACACCATGAGTTTTTATGAATCAATTTTTTTTTAAAAAAATTTAACTTTTGTTACTAGATTATGTTTTACATTACACCATGTTAAGAATGATTTATACTAAAATGTAATTTAAGCTTTCACTACACGCAATTTTTTTTTCAGGATGTTGTATTCACAACACTATTTTTGTATTTTGTTACACACAATATTAAGGTCCCTTAATATCTTTCATTATATGAAAAAAAGAGCTCTACCGAACAATAATATACAATTAATTTTGTTATTTAATATAATAGTTATCACATTTCTATTTTAATGCAATGATTTAATATAATTAAGTATCTTATGAAAATATATTTATTTCATATATTTACTAGTTATCTGTTGATTAGGGAAAATGTAATAATCATTTTTAAGAAAAGTAAAATATTTCTGAAGAAAACTGACTAATATAAAAGACTGTTTGATCATGATTGGGGCACATAATTTAAAATTAAAGATTACCTCTTTCATGAAATTATTTTAAGAAACAAAATTCATCTTTTCAATATGCATATAGAATAATACCTTTTGGTTAATTTTCATTATTTTTATGAGAAGATTAATTTTTTTGATGAATAGTGAAAAATACTGAATTTCAATTATAAAATGTCTTTTAATATAAGAAATTTATAATTTTATAATATATTTTAAATTCATTTTAATGTACCAATAGTTAAATTATACATATCTGAATCATATTTTGGTATTTATACTCACTTTAATACTTATTTTTGTTATAAAATAGTAAACTTCTTATCATTTTCACCTTAAATCCTCACTTTCACGTTACATCTATGAGTTTAATTTAAAATTAAAATTTTCCACTTCAATGAATTGAATTTGTAAAAATGGATTAAATATTTACACTTTTCATGATTTATTAGATCTAATAATGTATTCATAACCCTTGAGTAAGGATATTAATGAAAATAAGTATAATTAATTAAAATGATGAACATTAAAGCGGGTTTATAAAATAGTTACACTCATAAGATAAAGTGTAAAATGACATTCCAACATATAAAAACCTATTGTATGGACATATTTACATACCAAACATTATTCAATATTTTATGATTTATATTATTCTATTTTATGAAATTGACTTATATAATACGTTAATTAAACTAAAAGTAAAAAAATGAACATTTCATTCCTTTAATATTAATTGTGCTTTTGGATAGGGAAAACCTCATTTTTTTTAGTTAGAAATATTATTTTTAAATTAATTTTTTTGATCATGACAACTTATTACACTATTTATATTAAATAATTATTTAAAATTATTAAGAAACACTGATGTTGGAATTATTAAATTTATAATTATCTAAAATAAATGATATTGTAAATAATTAAAGTGAAATAAATTGAATAAATTTTTCTCTTAAACTAATTTTTTAGATGAATTTATCATTTTAAATTTGTCTGAAATTAAAATATTCAAAGTAGATTATTTTATTTATATTTATAATTTCAAATTAAATAAATAATGTCTAAATTTACATTAATTTTATTTTATAATATAACATATGTTTTTAAATGATTTAAAAATACTAAAAATACTTTCATATTCCAAGTGAAATTCAAATTCAAATGAATATAATATATGGTCCATTAATTGACCAATTCATCTTTTTTATGGAAAATAATTACTCCTAAATAGTTAAAACCTTGTTAGCTTGGTTAGTGTTAATGTAGTGTTTTTTAGAGTCACATGAGCTTCAGTTATAATTATTTAAAAACACAAACTTGTTTTTGATTTTTAAAAAACAGTATATAATTTTTTATAATCACTGGGTTTATTATTTTTAATATTTCTCATATTAATATTTTAATATTGAATAAATTACTTTGGATAGAAAATTATTTACCTTAATGAAAAAACTATAATGAAAGAAATTGTAAACATAGGTGTTAATGAATAAATTTATAAAAATGTATTTATTTATGGGTTTTGGATGTATTTTCGGACCAAATCCCCAATAATATCATTTATTATCCATTTCTTGAGAAACATGAGGCAAGTGATACTTCCCAATAGTGACTACATATGAGTATTTACAAGAATTACAATACGCCAAACTACAAAAGGGAATATAAAATCTCCATTTATTCACACATCTCAAGAAATATTTGTAGAAAAAAACCTATAAAAATAACTAAAAACCTTCCATACAATAATCCTATAACTCTTAGTTTAAAACAGATGAAATAATGATGGATTTAGTGAAAAATAATGAATATATCTAAAGAAGATGTATTATTCTTCTAAAGGTGTTTTTATTTTAATCCCTCTTACACCACCTTAAATTATTTTAATATATAAATTTTATAAGAAACTCAATATCATATATATGTTGATATTTTTTATGTCAGCTTTTCAATCTAAAACCACACACACTTCCATTAAATGAGTTACAAAATAATCATTCATGTGTAAGGCAGAATACCTCATCATGAACCAATTTCATTTTTTCCATTACCATGATTAATAGATAGAGATATTTATGGTAATAATGTATATCTTTGATACATTTCATATTTATGATGTTATTACTATGTAATTTTTATATCACTCATACCTTCATGAGTTCATTTTTTGGGAATATGATAACAACATTCTTGTGTAAGGTGTACTACTATCTCGCATAGTGATGTGACTTAGACACACTATAGATGGAATGTATTGAGGTTGGGTTTAATAAAAATATTATATATATATTGAATAATAAATCTTATTTAATTATATATATATATATATATTTCGTATATTTCATCCAATATGATAGGAAATTGGAAACACTGGTCAAGCGTTTTTATGACATACCATCTCCATGAATGGTGTATTCTATTCCATATCAAAAAAATTATATAATACTATATATAAATATATAACTAATTTAAAATATATTAATACTAGTTTTTAAATTAATAATATGATTAAACCATGATTTAATTATGATTAAAAAATAACAAGTAATAACATGTGCAAATCACAAAGCAGTTCTTATATGAAAGATAACATTAACATGAAATTGTTAATGAATGGGTAAGAAAAGTCACAAGAAAATATTATATTATAAGATACATTCAAATATGCATCTAATATATATTTATTGTAAATTTATATTTATTAAATAAGAAGTTTTAATAATTATGATGACTTTCGAAACAAAAGGTAATAGATTTTCATCTCACATCATACTTTTATGAGACAAATGGTCTATTCACCAACACATTATTTTTTGGGGTGTACATACAACCCATGAGTGTAAATTATTATTTATATACATAATTTTTTTTATATACATATCTATTTTATGATATCAATTTCACTATATTTACAGTTCAAAAGCTACCAAATCGATTAAGGCATTTTCTCGGAATTTTTTTTGAGATAGATTTAATGTATTTCACCAATATTATTTAATGAGGTGTATATATATCCCATTTATATCTTATATAATGAATTTATATATCCACATGATATATTAATGTTAATTTCATGTTATAACTTTCTGAGTATTTTTATTTAAGGTTACCAATGTGGTAATAATCTCTTGTTATAATCTCATCATTTATCGAGATTGATTGTGATTGTACTTACAATGAAAAAAATATTATGATATATATCTTCATAATTGAAATTATTTTCATTATCCCATGTTTATTAATTTTATAATGATTTATTGGTACCATTTATCCACTATTTTATACATACAATAATGAAGGAAGTGTTTTATGAAAAATCTCTGCATATTTCTCTCTTTGATCGGAAATATTTTTATTCAAAAACAATGTTTTAAAAACATGGTTTCAAAAATTAATTCAAAAGAACTATTTTAATTATGACATAGTAAAAGGGTATTAATTTTTTTTCATAAAAAGTGAATAAAATGGTATTAAAAGATTTATTTATAAGTTATCATGTTTATTTTCACATAAAAACATTTCAAAATATTTTTATTTTTTAAAAAGATTAATTCAAATAGGAATGAATATTTTACTTGATAAATGTTTTAAATTATTTTTAAATCTTTTCATAAATGTTTTACAACATTATTTAAATGAAAATTATTTTTAAATTGTTTTATGTGTAAAAATTTAATTTTCAAAGAACGGTTATTTTTCTTAAGAAATCATCTAAGTGTTATTTTGAAATCCTTCTTAATCTAAGATTTAATAATTTTTATGAATTTTATAATTTTATGGGGATATTAATCTCGGAAAACATTCTTATTATATATTTGAATAGTTTATTTTTAGAATGACATGTTTTTTATTACACCATTTCTATTTCACAATTTATATATTGCTAAAATAGTTCTGAAAAACACTCTTTTCATGGTGTTTCATATGATGATATGATTAGGAAATCTATGTCTTCTCTATTGGTTATAATTTATGTCATATTTATAATTCTCAGTTTTCTTTCATTTGTTATTATATGATGAATTTTTATGTTCTTGTGGAAGGCATAAATATGATTTTCATCAAGTGATATGTTTTACCTATATATACATCTAATCCATCGGGTATTGAAAAATGATCTATAAGATCAGAGGGTACAAGAGAGATTATCAGTTCCAAAAGAGAAGGGTACACATCCAAATCATCATAAGCCCAGATTTTGAGGGTACACATGTGATTATCTGGAGTGGAAAGATGAGGTTACAAAAGTGATTTTCCCCGGTTAAAATAGTATTGTACAAGGGTGATTAGTCTAATCCCAAAGATTAATGTACATGGGTGGTCATCGCATGCCCAATGATAGGGGTATATAGGTTATCGGCCCATGCCTAAAAAGGAGTGTCCTTTGGTGATTATCCCAAGACTGAAGTAGGTACACATGTGGTCTTCCCAAGCCTAACATGTTATGAATATCTTGGTGGGTATCCTTAACAAAACATTTTATATTCTCGTGTGTATGAAAAAAATCTATTTTTTATTCCAATTTTATGATCACATGGATTTAGTTATTTTATTTCAATATGTTTCATGTCCTGTGAGTTTCTAATTTTATACCATGATTCATATTTATGATATTCGATATGTAGGGTATGGGTTTCCAATATATTTATGAAGTTATCATACCTTTATTATTATGTCATTATTATATATCTTCATTGTTTTCCATTACCAATAATTTGAGCTCACCCATTATTATGATTCCTTTCACAAGGTTTTGAAGACTGGTTTTAAGTGGGTTATTTATTTAAAGAGTAATAATGGGGTTCATATTTATTGGATATGTTAAAGATATTTCAACAGTTTAGATGATTATGTTTTCTTGTTTTCAAATGAACTAAAATATTACATTCCTCAGGCATATTTATGTATAATTTATTGAAAATTCATCGAATGATATGCAATATCCATGATTGATAATCCTAGGTTGGTATACGGTACTCTGCCTGTATCTAGTCCTTATTACCATAGGACACCAGCTAAACTGAAAGATTTGAAGACATAGTTTTATCATCTATTAGAGAAAGTAAGCATTCAATCAATAGTGTTATCATAGGAAAAATCTATTATATATTTCAATAAATATAATGGATCACTTAATCTATGGGTTGATTAACAGCTTCACAATTGAGCAATGGTTGTGAAAAATTATATGCCACTACAGATTTATGATCTATTTGAAAAGCTGATAGGGACTAAGTGGTTCTTCAAGATTTATCTTTGATCTGGTTATCACTATCCGAGAATAACATAATATTAAATTAAAATTCCACCTTCTGGAGTAGTTATTTCTATTATGAGAATCTAGTCAAGAATTTTTATCTATCCAGTACACTTGTAGTCTTTGTGACTATGATGAACATGATCTTCCAAGAATATCTAGACACATTAATTGTGTCCTTTTTGAATGATATATTGTTTTACTATCATTCAGAGGGGGATAATGTGAGTAATTATAGGATTTTTAGGGAAATTTTGATAAATCACTAAATCTATGCCAATTTATAAATATGTTTTTTTTCTGGATTTGAAAAGTGATGTCATTGGGTCATTTGGTCTCTGATCATGGTATTTTAGTTAATCGTGATATGGTTAAATCTATTATGAAATGGGTTGAACAACATATTTTTTTAAATATTATTATCTTTTTGTATTTAGTGTGGTATTATATATGACCTATAAATTATTTGTCAAAGGTGGGTTCTTTGATGTCATCTCTCACCTAGAAGGTGATTATGTTTGATTGAGAGGATAATTTTCAGAGTTACATTGTTGAGATGAAATGGTTTTTTACATTTTCATAAGTTACAACTCTTCCAAAGGTCAGTTAGTGATATGTGCTATTTTTCATTAAATTAGGATCACATTGGGGATGTGATCTTATGTAGGATGATGACTTGGTTGTCTAGGATTCTTGATAGATTAGTCCACTTTAGAGGTGTTATCCTACCCATTACCATGAACTTGAATCTATTATTTATGCACTTAGGATATAGAATCATTACATTTTTAGATAAATTATTATCGATTTTACCTTCCATAAGAAGCTATGTTTTATATTATACTGAAATGATTTGAACCACCATTTGAGTAATTGGAAAAAGTACCTACATTGTTGTGATTTTCAAATTTCGTATTTCCTTAGTAAGAGTAATTTCATTGCTATTGTTTTGAGTAAAAAACCTCTAACATATACTGTGAATGAATCATCAAAAGATTGAAACCTAATGGGACATATTGCATAGTTTCATTTGGGATTCCTGAAAGGACTTTTTGATGTTGTTTTTGAATGTTTTCAACTTTACTATACTATTTATGAAATGATTCATTAGGATAATAACCTTTTTGTTGAATTACATGGAATTAGGGATTGTCTTTATGGTAGGGAGACCACTAATGTGTGGTCGTTCTCTTCTAAAGGTATAAAATAAATTTATAATCATTTTTTGTGACTTTATTTGTGAGAAAATCTATAATGGTGGACATCCATAATTCCATCTTGTAATTGAACTTGGGTACCACAAAGATGTTTGTTGATATGAAATGTTGGATTTTGTGGCTAGGTATGTGACAAGACATCACTAAATTTGTTTTCTGTTATCATACATATCACCAGGTCAAACTTCAGCACTAGAGACCTTTGTATTTGATTCATCCACTTATAGTGACGACTTGGAAGTTTGAGGATATTTCAATTTAGTTTTTATATTGTTATACATACACATAAATTGATAAATTGGATATTGGTTTTGATCAATAGGCTGACCAAATCAGCTCACTTTTTACCCATTCAAGATATAAATAATTTTAAAGTGTTTTGATATATGTATGTTACAATGATTGATAATTTTTATGAAGTTTCATATTAATTTGTATATAAAATAGATCCATTTTTTACCATTAATTTTTAGAGAGTAATTTAGGAGTTAATGGGATCTTAGGTTTGTTTTAGTGCGTTATTCCATCTTTTGGTGGATTGCTTGATAAATAGGGTTATATATATTCTTGAGCAGATTCTTTGTGAAAAATTCATAATTTTCATTGGATGTTGTGTTGTACAATAAGAAATGGTTGAGTTTTAATAAAAAAAATAGTGTTCAGTTTTAAATTTGGATGGATCCCTTTGTGCTCTTGTGTGGAAGGAATTGATGATATCTATTGTGGTGGATAGATATTGTAGAATGTTCTATGGATGGACCGAGCATGTTATAAGAGATAAAAAATATTTATTAAATTAATTAGTTAAAATTAATTTCATAGTGTTGGTATTTTATTCTCATCATTATTAGTGTCATTTGGAAATTTTTCTTGGTGGCCATGTGCTCGTAAGAGTTTCAGCTCAATTGGGTCACTTACCTGTTGGGAGGAAAGGGAAGCTTTCTCCTCGATATGTGGGTCCATTATATGTTTTCAAGCTGTTGAAGGAAGGGTCATACCATATATAACATCATCCATAGTTTATGCCAATATATATTGTGTTCCATTTACCAAAACATTGGAATTTTATTTCTAACCCAACATATGTCTTGAGTAGGGAGGATCTTATGGTTAACCAGATTTATTCATTATGTAGAATCCAATTAGGATTTTTTATTCTGAGAGAAAGGTTCTTAATGGGAGGAATATACCTTTTTACACACTCTATGTAAACATAGTTTTTATTCTTATTTGAATATGGATCTTGACAAATTTATGAGGGATTAGTGGACTAATCTCTTTGATGTAGAATCTTCTTGATATAAATTCTAGGGGAAAATTTTTTTATTGTTGTGAGGTTGTAACTTTAAATTGTTTTTTATCTACATTTACCCTAGATATGATTTCATTTTAATTATTTAATGTATTTTGATGTTTTAGTGACATTTGGACTGTTTTCGAAGCCCATTTAGCCCTGAAAGGTTGGAATATGGTTTGGAAAGACCATGGAGTTTGGATGAGCCAATTGTTATCCCAGTTTTATGCCAAAGTAAGGGGGTGTATGGTTAAGGTGAATTTTTTTTTCTAACCATGGGAACAACCCTAAAAAAAAATTCACCCATGGATAGTGATGAATGTATAGTTGACACTTGGTTTAAGAACATGACTATATAGTGCACCCAAAACATAAGTCTAGTAGTGGAACATGGTTAGAGTGAACGTCTATCCATGTGGACTTCTATAAGAAAGCATTAACAATTCTTGTACATCATTTTAGTTTTATTACTAAATTACCAAAACCACTATTTTATGTTTCCTAATCCTTCAGTTCAACCATAACAATATTTTTAGCTATTGGATGCTATCCTGAGTGGATTTTGTCCGGTCCAAACACTATTCTACATGGAATGAAGAGACATTGGTCACATTTAATCCATTAAAGGTAATTGAATAATCTGTCATGTTTTTTTCTTGTCTCGATTTTTATCCCTCATAGAGTTCGTTAGATCACTAGGTAATGAATAAATCTATATTTATTTTATTTGATCTGAATTCTAGTTTGTTCTCCTAGATCCTCCATGCCTTTTCTCATTGTTGGTGATTCCCTATGTGGGTGTTGATTTATGGATCATTGATTTAATTGTAGGTGGTTCCGTGATTAATTTCATGATGATTGAAGCCTTGAATTTCATGATTAAGTTAAAATGCGTTTTTAAATGATTTAAAATCATAGATTTTAGATGATTTGATCTCATATTTAAAATGTGTATTGAAATTGAGAAAATTACAAAATTCAAATGGAAATGAAATCGTGGGGTTGTTATATAAAAAATGACATCTTGATTTGGAAATATTTTTAATGAAATGATTTGATGAATGATCTTGAGAAAATGGATTATTTTAAAATGTGATTTGAAATGGCACAAAATGACAGAAACCAATAGTTTAATTTTAAAATGAGAAGGAATGTAGAGAACAAATTGAACAATTATATTTTAAATTATTGTTAACTGATTGACTACCAATTTGATTAATTTTTTTTTCATAGAACATGTTTTCTTGATTAGTTATTGGTTATTAGAACATGAATTCTAGGACCAAGATTGACTAGAAATGTATTGATAATGAAAATTATTACTAAAAAAACATTTTCCTGACATCCCATTATGGGTTCACCTATTTGGTTATAGATAGCCCGTGATAGGTTCTCCTTTCTATGTTGTATAATATTATGAACACCTGACTAGATATGAGATCATTATAATATTTTTGATGATCCTATTACCTAAATAGCTACATTACTATGTGTATTTTGTACATGGTTTCTTATTATGATTTGTTAAATGATTATATATTCTATTTATTTTTGAAATGTTTTATCCATTAAATTTTATTAGTATAAATAATTTTATATAAAAGGATCATTTATGCCTATTTGAATATTGTTTTTATTTATCTTTCATTTCTGGGAATGAAATACTCTTTCAGATTAAAAATATTAAAATAAAATTACATGACATATATTTATTCAAACTGATATCATAAATGGTAAATTGTAATGGTATTGATTATAGAAAACATATGGAGACCCGAATAAGATTTATAGAACACACCCTACATTTTTCTTTAGAAGTCTATAGACTTTCATATGAATTCTCCATGAAATGGGTAATATCAACTTAGAGTTGGGTAATTTTTTTGATCCTTTTGACCATGGAATGGTGACGTTGACTAGTTGAACTATTTTCCACCTATTACATATTGTTTTTGAGATTTTAGACTAGTTAGATTTTTAGTTTTCTTTTATTATGTTTATATTATTACTGATTAGTTTGATGATATACTGAATTGAATTTTTTATACTTTTTTCAATCTTTATAGTTCTTAGAGTGTTGATCATATTTACTTTTATCTTTTTCCTTCCTCTATTTTGTGTAAAATTAATTCACAGTTTGATCATACATGATACTAGGTGCTAGTCATTAACCATTGGGGATCAGGAACTCCCTTTTAGCTATGTGAATACGAGTTTGGGTATCAAGGTACTAGATTATTTGGGCTAGTTTGTGAATTGTAATGTATTAGAATTATGAAAATTGATTCCCAAAGAGGAAAATCATTAAGATAATCATTAGGGTGGTTTTAGTATTGGTTTTTTCTATTGAAAATTAAGATAATAAAAGTATCATATTATTGGAAGTATGTATTAAGGAATAAGATGATGATTCGTAGTTAATAGTTTGTGAATAATGTGAGAAGATTAAGTTGATAATTTATTGGATTTCAATGATTATGTTACACAGATCATCAAATATATTAGGATTATTTAGTATATATTGTTTGTTAAAGATTTTTAAAAATATATTAAATGGTATAGACTGAATAGAAAAGTGATTTAACAGAAATGTGAAATTTTTATTATGGGTATTTAACCCTTAATATGTTTTGAAAATTGAGATATTGATGTTGGGATAAAGAAATGTTGGATATGAATAAGTATATAAGATTGTAACGGTTTCCTCACAGTTGAATAATGATTTTTTGAAAAAGTGTTTTATGATATCATTGATGGAGTTTAATTTTTTTTTTGTATTTAAGTAATATATCCAACAATATTTGATCTATGTAAGTAATGAGTAATAATGAATATTTATAAAATGGTTTTAGAGTAATTCAAGTTATTTCCATGTTTAATAGAACACATGACAAAGTGGTTCACATGATTGGTATGAAAAATCCATGAGCTAAATTATAATATTTGTGGGGATTAATTATATTTTTATTTTTATAAATTTATTTTCCTTCACTATAAATTGAAAATTTTGTCACGGTTGTGTGGATAACTATTTCTGGAACAAATTATATCTGTAATTGGATTTGTCTTTATATAGTAACATATTATTTCCACATAAACAAATTTATCCATATTTGATAATAATTTTTATCATTTTTTACTATATATAGATGAAATGACTTATCATTATATTTTTATCTTATTTAGTGATTTGGACATGAAAAATTGAACTCTTAGAGTAATATATGAAGTGGAAATTGATCTTTTAATAATAAAAGGATAAAATTAAGCCTTTGAAATAAAGAAAGATAAAAAGTGATTAATTTTTCATATGTTCTCAGTCTAGATGGAAAATTAATTCTCCAACATTGGGAAAAGGATGTCATAATAATAATTTGTGATTATTTATAAATTTTGATGATATCAATAAAATTTTCCCATCCTATTTTTTATTCCATTGTGTCTATTTACATTCTACTAAAAATTTTCTCTATCACTATCCATTAGTATGTGGGTATTATTTTTCTCTTATATTTCCATGTATTCACCTCCCACCAATATTATCTTACTGGGAAAACTAGTATGTGTTTTTATAGAATAATTTATTACATTGGGTTTTCTTTTTCAAGAGAATGGTTTAAGAAAACTTTTGATGATGTTTCTTTATATGATGGAATATTCAAATTTTACTCCATTTATGGCTGATATTAATTTATAAGGTTGAATTTACATTAAGGGGTATAATGTTACACCATGAGAGTTTTTTTGTAATTTCTTTTCAAAATAATTTATTATTTTTGATATTTTTCATTTCATGTAAAATTTAGTTTATATTTTTGTACACAAAACACCACGTTTATCTTTTATTACATGCCACACCATGTTTATCTTGCGTTACACACTACGTATATATAAAAAACCCTAACAAACTATAAATATTATATTCTGATAGTTATCACCATGCCATATGAATGATAGATATGATTATGATAATAAAAATTATGAACATAAATGTATTGAATAGTTATAAAAAATGAATTCCTCAGTGATTAAGAAATTATAAATGAATATATAAAATATTTTACAAAAATAGTATTATGAAATACAATTTATATGTTCCTAAAAATGTTTCACCTTAACAAGTTAAGAAATTAAATTTTGGTTAATTATTTTAATGAAATTTATAGAGTATATTATCAGTAAAAAAATTCACATTAATCAAATGTGTTTGTATATAATAGTGAATAATAAATCCAATTTTACCTTAAAACTATATTTATCAAGAAAGTAGTTTTATTTCGTTTTGTGAGCATATTTTGAAATTATGATTTAAATCCTTTTTAAAAATTTAATTTAAGAATTTTTTTTTATCATAACGTAAAAATTATTGGATTTTTATGTTTTCATAACATTATAAAAATATTATGTTTTTGTGGAATAATGAGTAATACATAATTTTAATTGAATTTTTTTTAATATAATTTAACTATAAAGTTAAATTATATATTAAATTATGTTTATATAGAAATTTATAACAATTAAATATATATTATTCCAATTTATTTCATTTTAATTATTATAAGATAAAATTGTGATTTAAAAACATTAAATATTTCCATTGAGGAATATTCTTCCTCATTACATCTATGGGAATAAATTTCTATTAAAATTTTTCACAAATATGAATGGAATTTGAAGAAATGGATCAAATAAATGGAAATGTAATTATTAATATTATCTAATATGATCAAATTAATTTATCAACTATATGAATAGTGAAATAAAATAAATAAAATTACTGTAGTTAAGGTTAAAATGTGTTTAACTTGGGGAAGGGGTTAACTAAAAATATAAAGGATAAAATGACCTAAAAACATGTCTAAAAACCTTTTTATAGAAATATCTAGAATGTTTAAGGTATAATTATAAATAATAAACCATTTTAGTGCCTTATGAAAAGTGAAAAAAACATTGGTACACAATTTTAATTTGAAAAAATACAACTCTTCCACTCACGACACTTATAAAAGGCCACCCATACTCCCATATTCACACCATGAAACAATTTTAGTTATGAAATTATCTTCCAAATTATCTTCCCAAACTACCTCATATCATCCTAGATGCCATAGTTGGGAAATAAAATAATCCTAGGATGGAATATTGGTTCAACCCTTATGAGGATAACTGAAGAATATATAATATTCTTCAACGAGCATTTATATTATATTTTATCCTCATCATCCTTGAATTATTTTATAGCATTACTAATATATTATAATATGTCTCTTCCACATACTAATATTTTTTTATATTATGTTATTTACTTACATACATCTCCACATCATTAAAATGTGTTACGAAAGACACATTTTTGTGTGGGCATGACTTCATCCTCACAAAGTGATGTCATTCGTTTTTTCCATTACCACATCTCATGGATGGTTAAGATGACAAAAATAAATTACTTATATATTTATAATTTATAAAACTATTACACCTATGTAGAAATAATTTCATATATTTGTTTTCTCATTTCATATGGGATATGATAACATCACTTCTGTGCATGGCGGACTTCCACCTCATGAAGCATTATGAGTCATTTTCAATAACGATTTTATTGGACGATAATAAAGGTAAATTTAATGAATATATCTTATGTAAATTAATTAATAAGGATATTACTTAAAAAAATTATTGAAATATAATATATCATTTTATTTATTACTCATTAACTCATCGAATTTTGATAATGTCGTTCATGTACAAATAGACTACCACCTCCATGAATCTATCTATCCCACTACTTTCATCACCGAAAAACATTCATGATATTTATACATATATATAAAATAATAATATTTTATTTATGATATTATTATAATTATTAAACCATAAAATATTATTATACCTTTCCAAAATAATCATTGAAAAATTGAAATGTAACTGATCCGTATGTTGGTCTTTCCATCTCCATAATTATAAAATACATCGTTTCTAGAGACCCTATATCATTATTATTATTTAATGTATAGTTGATATATACATATGAAAATTATATTATTATTATTGTTTTGGATACTATGAAACCTTTATCAGATTAAGAGTAATAAAAATAGTGAATCAATACATATAACAAAAACAAAGTTGTTATTACACGAAACATGATTTTAACAAGGAATTGGTAATAAAAGGGTAATGAATGTTTAAAAAAAAAGAATATATAGAAGAATATATATGAATATGGTTCTATAATACATTTTTAATATACTTATACTTATTAAATAGTAGGATCAAATGATTACTATGAAATTTAACACATAAGGTAAGGAATTTTAATTGTCTCTCTTATATCTATTAGACATACGGAAATTCAAAATTTTGTTTCTTTTGGGTGTTTTACATACTCAATCATTGAAATTTTATAAAATGAATCTTTTTTTTTTGTATTCAATGTTTCATTTATTTTTTCTTTAATTGGGTTTACGATTCAATATATTACTAAAGGGATAAGGGATTTCCCTCCCACTTTTAACTTGCATGACACAAATTCAATATTCAACCAATTTTTTATATATTGTGTATAGTTAAAAATAAATGTTATTATTATTATTATACATACAATTTTTTTGATTTATATATCTATTTTATGATAAATCATTCAAATGTTTTACAATTTAAATGATACCAAAGTGGTAATGTATTTTTTTCATAATTTTCCTTCTTTGAGACATATGTTATGTTTTCAACCTGTATTCATTATGGGGTGCATGTAAAAACCCTTAAAATATAATATAATAACTATATTTACCCTCTTTATATTATAATTTATGTTTAATTTTATACTATCATGGTTATTATGATTAAATGTTACCAATGTTGTAACATTTTTATGCTATAATCTGATCGTTTATTAGGATTTATCCTAATTACGATTCCAATGAAGAAATATACTATCGTGAATATCATGAAATTTATTCCAATTTATTTTTTTTGGGAATACATGTTTTCCTCTATTTATGTAATATATAGGTAAGAATAATGTTTCTATGAAAAATAAAATTTATTTATCTCTTTGGATAGAAATTTGATTTTATTTCAAAACAATTTATTCTAAATATGACTTATTAAAAATTTTCAACTTCCCTAAAATGATTTATTTTAAAAAAAAGTGACATATATTGGACTTTTTAAATTTTTTTTCAAAGCAATCATCATGTAGTTTTCCAAGAAATTCATGTATTCAATTTATAAAAATATGACTGTAATCATTTGTTTAACATATATGAAATGAATGAAATTTTACTCCATGATTTAGTGTAATTTATTTTAATCTAATTTATATGTTTTCATAGATATTTTCAAGGTAATTATTTTCAAAATTTAAACAAATTTTACGTTTTAAGAAGAATAATTCAATAAAATGTTATTGTCCTAAATAAATGTTCCATTTGACCATTCAAAATCATTCTCAATATAATAATTTATATTTTTTATGTATGGTTTATCATTACATAATGTTTGTAAAAACCATTTCATTTAGATGTGTTATACCGAAATAAAATTATCTTGAAACCCACAATTTTTTCTATAGATTATTCTATGATAAAATGATTCTGAAACCTATTTCTTTTACATAGTTTATGATATGATGATTTTTAATGAAAATAATTTCATTTAATGGGATTTTATTTAAAGAATATTTTTTTATCTTGTGGCACAAATATGTATTATTTTTATTATTTGATGTGTGGTACCTAAATATATCTCTAATTAATTTGGTAAATATAGATAAATCATGATAAAATATGTTACTTGTTAACATAATTACATGTTACCAATGTTATTTGTAAACCTGATTACGTTCTCACAATGTTTTGTGTGGAGATAATTTCATGTTTAAAATGTCATGTGTGAACAAGATAAAACATTCACAATGTTGTACATGAACTTGATTATGTGTTTAAAATATTATTCATGAATCAATATTTCATTATGCGTTGACCTAGATTCAATTTCATAAGTTTAAGAGAGTGGCTGATGTGATGTCCTTATTGTAATGACTGAAATTGTATCTATCTATACAAGGTCACAATGTTGTATAATGATGTGTACACAACAATTCCATGTATTTTTCCAATGTAATGATCTATTAAAACATGTTCGTTGATTTTGTTATGATACCTACCTATTGAACTTCTGAAAAACTTTTCATGACTAACGATCATGATATTTTATATGTAGGAAATGGTTTTTAAAATTTATACTCAAGTTATCATACACTTAATTTTATTTTATGCTTACATATCTCTATTGTTTACTATTCCGAAATATCATATATAACCCTTTTTTATGTTTCATATCCCTAGGTTATGATGATAAGTTTTATGTAGGGTTTGTTTTTACTAAATGGGGTGATATTTGTTGGATATTCTGAAGATATTTCAAAACAATAGATGATTGTGTACCTAGTATCCAATGACATGAAAATATTATGGTCTTCATGTGTGTGTTTGAGTAATGTATTGAATATTGATATAAAAATATATAATTTATTTATATGTAAATCTTGGTTCATTATATATTACGCCAAAATGATTCAAATGGATCCCCATTAATAAATTAAAAGATTATATTTTAATAAATGGACTCCCCAAAATAAGATGGTTTTCATAGGATATATGCAAATTAATCATATGTATTCAGAGAACAACTTCCATAATTTGAAGTGAATATTACATTTATCCCTCTATATAATTATGATATATCATAATCCTATTCAATTACATCATCATATAATTATAGATACCTATAAAAAATTAAGATGTAAACCTTGGATCTATATTAATAATTTTTTCTTTTAGAACCCCATGATGTTTAATAACAATCATCAATATCTTTTATCAATATCATCAGATATATATTTTTATCTAAGAAGAAATAATGAAACCAATTTCATTAATCCATACACCACTATATCAGAACCATTTTCACTCCATTGTGACATCTGAATCCAAATTAATAAAATTATTGAAATATCCTCCAATGTTTATATCAAAATGAGAAATAACTAAAAAACATACTGGACATTACAGATCTTTTTTCCCTTGATTACATATTAGAGAATGATAAAAAAATTGACAACATCTATCATTATTCTCGATAAAAAAATTCTATCTAATTTCGTTAAATAAATATATTTCTCTAGGATGAACTACATAATATATCCACAAATTTTATTTTAAAAACATTCTATCTTAGATTAATGGGAACCCCCATCCATCAAATGTGATAAAGGATAAAATCTCGTGTAATTAACTATTAATTAGTTATCTCCTTTTATTTTTGGAATGTCCCTTATCATCCTTCATTACTACTAAAAACATATTTTCTTTTATTTATGCCATCACTGTAAACATCATACTTAGGAATATATGTACCAAACAATACAAAATTAACATTAGCTCTATATGAAGGTATACAAATAATCTCATCAAATATTATTAATCTTTGGCATAATTATATTTATAATTTAAAAAGGTCACACTAAATCCAAATGATTCTATATTTCCTTTCATTGGTCTATAAAAATATTAGAATTAAATTTTTAAATTTACTCAAACTATCCAAATTGGTTTAGGATGATATAACATTAGGAGGCGAGGTTTTTAAAAATATTATTATTTTAATAAAATATAAATTTACACTAGAAAGGGAAAAATTATATAAAAATAATCAATATATGAATAGGAATAACTATTTCCATGTTATTTATAGGTATTTTATTTTCATTAAGTCTTATCTATCTATATCCCTATTCCATTACATTTTCTAATTTCATGAAAATCTATCCAAATCCTAATATATATAAATATATATATATAAGATAGAAATTACATTTAAAAAACCTAAAACATTATAAGAATCAAAACCAGAGTTCAATAATGTATTTTATAAATATATATATTTCCTCCCCACACATTATAGTTAGAATTAATATGATTCTCATTCAAGGAATCCATTAGTGGGGAAATTTTATGAAATTAAGGAATAAATATTATATTCTTTCTATAATAATATAGAAAAACATACGTTTAAAATACATTATTATTTATCTCCAAAAATTACTTTTACCACACCATATCCTAATCATTTGGAATTATTTCTAGAGACATCATGTACACAAAAAAACACTTATTGAATTTTGGATGAAATTTTTTAAAATTTTACTATTATGATAGGATCATTAAAAATATCCACATGATCACTAATTTCATCCCTTTATATTCCCATTATCTTGATTATATAAGGATATAATACATTCATAAAAATAAAAAAAAGGTATAAAAGTATATGAGAAAGAAATATTAATTTACTCACAGAAAACTATGGGTGTATTTATAATCCAATAAGGCTTGACCAAAAATTAATTATGTATATATCGATATTAGAATTATGATTTAGAATATATTTTCTCTTTAGTAATACCAATGTATATAAATATTGTGCCTTTGAATATAGAACAACCCATAGAATGTACCCCTTTTGATCAATCTCATATAATTACATAATGAAATCTAATAATTCTTCGTGTTCAATGGGATATAATGTTAGTGGGATTATGCTCATTCCATGAACTTGGCCAAAAGAAAACTTCATGCCCCTAATAGGTGTATATTTTTAAAAATACTTTGGGAATTCATAAGGATTTTAATTCATCCACCGTGTAATTAAAGGAAAATACATTAATTAAATTGATCCATGAGTAATAAATATTCACTAATATGATATGAATAAAAACAACAATTTTAATTGTACTCACTTTTCTTGCGTAGTCATCTTACTCTTCCTTGAATGTATATATAATCACATCAGATTTTGTAAATAGAATTCATTTATGGTATAAATTTATTTGATCTATTAATTTTCAAATAAAATAAACCCAATAATCATATTATATATTTTATCATTCAAAATTAGGAATTCATAAGGGATTTTGGGGTTTAAATTTTTTAATTTTATAGATTGACATCAATACTTTTTCTCAATATAACTATGAATTGCATGGATTATTCTAAATATATATGAAATCATGGCCCCGTCTAGCACCAACTAAACAAATAATTATGGAATGATATTTCGTAAAATAAAATAAGGAAAAAAACTATCATAAAAGCAATCAATATTTCACCACACAGAATAGATTTTCATTAATGACCTATAATTTTATAAATAAAATACTGATTTTAATATATTTTAATCCCAATTTCTATATTATTGTATAGAGTACATATGGACATATATTTTTATAGAAAATTATATCAATTAAAATTTAAAAAAACACGTTAAAAATCATAACCATAGATAACATATCCATTGAATAGTGATCACATTATTACAATAAATATAGTGTTTTGATATATCCAATTGAAAGGGAAAAGGGATGTGACGTCATTGTGTAGTATTATTGTACCATATGAATCCCATTTATTAGATATTTCATATATGATTGTATAATTATGATTTTCCCTTGACCAATCCTATGATAATATCCAATAACCAATGCATGGTCAAAACTATTAATGGGAGAATTTTTATCTCATCAAGATCATCATAAACAATGTATTTCAAACTACCACATGAAAATCTCACCATTAAGCACCTTACCCATAGGGTTTTTTTGTTTTATAATGGACTATGAATCCAGACTCTAATAAAATCAATATGTATATTTTATTTTTAGTGCAATAATGGTTATATTTATGTCTTGTTTTCATTACATTATAAATGATTTTAATTTTGATACGATAAAAAATTGCAATTTCATGAATTATGAAATATCATTTATGTCTTTATATTTTGAAAATATAATGAATTTTAAACATAAATACTATTTCAATAAAATAATAAAATTAAACAAATAATATTAAATAGAAAAGATAATATTGTATTTTATAAGGTAAAACTAAATTTTTCTAAGGGTTCTAAAAATGTTATTGGGAAAAAACCATCATTTCTAAATAAATATCAATAATTAATGTAAAAGATAAAATGAAAAAATTTAGATAATTATTTGAATAAATTAAATTTTAATTTTTGGAATCATCATGTTGAAATTATCCAACAACTATTTTTTCATAATTTTTTTGAGACAATCGATTTTTTTGGTAAAAATATTTTTGGTATAAAAAATTCTATGCATTATGACATCATTAAATCCCAAAAAGTGATGTAATATCTTCTATAAAAGGTTCCAAGACTATACAAAATTTTCAAATTTAGTATAATTTGATTTTATTTTATATGATAAATTTTAAAAAGAGATTATGAATCCTAAAAAACCTTAAATTATATTTTACGGTTTCAAATATTTTCATTATAAACATGACTCAATTAGACATAAATAAGTGTAATATTTTATTGTGTTCTGACCATGTGCATATCAAATAAATAAAACCACTCCCCTTTAACAAAAAAAAATAAAAAATTATTGGGATGGTTTATTTTTTTTATATTATATTATATAGAGTCAAAAAACTATGCTTAAGAAAAAATAAAGAACACCCCATTATTTTACTATATAAACCCACCCATGATTCCATTACTATTAACTCTAAATACTCTAATAACACCCCTAATATGTCCTCCCATGATTCCCCAAGAACTAACGAATCCCTTGTTTAATATTTTTAGAATCCCCCGGTTATGGATAGGGACACCCCTCTCTTCTTTCCCAATGAAGAACCATCTTTGTAATTACCCTTTTAAATCAAAATTGGTTACTTATACATCATGTTAGAAATATAATAGTATGATAAAATTAATATTCTATCAATGATATATCACTTTTCCTCTAATTATAACATTTACTTAAGATGCAGTTATACCAAAATTTATTAAGTGGACTCACTATATTCATTTACACTCAAGAACCTTAATATAATTTAGAATTTGGAATCCAAATTGTTTTTTAATGAATTTATAATGATACATATATTATCAAAATTCATTTATTATAATGATATATCATTTTTCCCTCTCATTTTAGCAATTACTCAATCTGTTACTATTCCACCATTTAGTAATGGATCATATCCTTGTTCTCTTTAGTCGAGAATCAACCCTATTGTATTCCCTATTGACTACCAATTAAAAATGTTTTCATATAATTTTATAAATGCCACTTAATATACCAATGAAATATAATTTTTTAGAGTCTTGTTTAACTCTCATTACACCATTTTATGAATTATTAAGTAAAACCCTTATATTATCCAAACTTCACTCTGATTTTTCATTCCAATCAATTAAGTAGTTAATATCCATCGTATTTCTTCTCAATGTTATTAAGCTAGATATACCTATCAATAAATGAATTTTGAGTCCATGTATATAACCCACACTCCATGATAATCTGTTTCAAATTTATCAAATGAATCCTTATTCTGTTTGATCGGGGTTGCACACGTAAGCAGGTAATTGATATAAAATTAATGGGTCAGAAAAGAATTATATATTACACCAATGAAATGGGTAATTGTTTCATTTCAGGATATATCCTTTTTGGTATTAGCGAGTGAACCTAATCCACTGTGGGACATTTTCCACCTTCTTATGATTTCTATGTGGTTAACCTCAACCTATTTTTTGATGTCACCATTATTGTGGTTTCCTAATTATTATGTTGCCTTTATGTTATAATTATGTGTCATCGTACATTGTACATATTTATGATTCTCATAAATTTTATGTCCCAGTTAATTTCTTATTGACTAAAATACTCTAATTTCTTCATTTTCTGCTTTTTTATAACCATACTAGGATTTATAGCTCACTCATTTCTTATATATGTGTCATTGTAATCCCATTATAATTTAGGAATAATAGAATATTATGATAATGTTAAGGATGATTTCCATAGTTCCAATGTACCATTTATTTATATTTTGTAATGTAATGTACCTAGTTACCCAAATTCTCTATACTTGTGGATATTTTCAAATGTATTATTTTTATTCTTATATAATGAATCAAAAAATTATTGTGTAATAAAGATTGGGGTTTTTATTGTTGATATCTAAGGAATTTTTAGTTAATTTTGGGATTTAAATTATAATACATTAGAGAGTAATTTTGGGATAATTCTAAACATAAGAAGACATCCATAAATTTCATTAAATTATTGATCACGTGTTTTCCAAATAAATAAAGAACATTTTGTATAATTCAATTGGATGTGGATACGAGAAATATGTACCAAGTTGTAACCCCCAAGAATACCATTTTGAGTTAGACTCAATCCAGAACTGTTTCATGATTACTTGTCTTTCTACAAACCTGATTTGAACCTCAGGGGGATATTCATTGGTAAATTCAAAAGCTTTTGATGAACAATTATTACAAGAAAAAACTCCCTGATGATTTATTTTAGTAAATATGAAATAAATAACATAGATTAAATCCTATAAATTGATATGTAATGTAAATACATGTCATTTAGATTTTATCCCTTTAATGATATTGGTTTTTTAGTTTTTTTAATAGTTTAATATTACTCATATCTAATTATACCTTTATTCATTTTATTAAAAAGAAATATAAGGAACCAAGTAAATAACCAATGTGAAGGGAATGGAAATGAATTTAAAATTGAGATTTGGAACATGGTGGGTGTTCAATTAAGACATCATTTGACAATGATAATCAGGCTATCGAAAAACAAAAATAACTTAAAGTACATAGTTTAATATAATAAAAAATAAAATAATTGGAGGAAAGGTTTTCAAGTAAGATCATATGATAACGGTTATAATGTAAATATTATACAATTCCATTTGAGATTTTTTATTGGAAACAGTGTATATAAAAAATTTCACAGTGGAATTAGCAGATGTTTTAGGAGGCTTAAAATAGGGCACAATGTTTCCAATTTCAATGGAAGAAAAAATAACATGATGGATTGTAATATATTTCAATATATGGTACTATATGTAGTTATATTATATAAATATAGAGAATTTTTGAATTATCCATGATGATGCTCTATTACTTGGGCTGACAAGAATGATGAGAAACAAAAATCTCCAAGACAAGGGAACACATAATCACTTATTCCATGGTGTATCATGATGAATAAAGTACATATAAAATATACATTAGAGTATTTTATTTCATTTTATATTTCAATTCATTCCAAATTATCATCTCTTCGATGTTTTCTATGAACATTGCTTCACAACATGAAAAGATTTGATATCCTCAGGAAAAACATCTTTGACTGTTGTATCACAAGTTGATGTTTATGGGAATTTTTTTCAAAACAACTGTATTAGTAACCTATTCGTGAAATTTGATTATATCCTCGTTGTGATATAGTTTTCTTTTTATAAATATAATATTAATTTATAGGAGAAAGTGTTCACCCACCATAACTTGTAAGACCCAACAATTTTATAGAAGTGTATGTAGGAGTTTGAATAATCTTTGGTATAATCATGTTAATTAACGATATTATTTTTCAATGAAAAAGAATATCGATATCATATTATTGAGAATAATAAAAAGCTCACCCATTAATACATGACCATTATGGTGGTGTAATATAATTGTTTCCCAACTAATTTCTAGTCTCCATTTTGATCGAGTCTGTGAGATCACAATATATGTTATTTTTGGACCAAGTAACAAACCTAAGTAATGTCATCACTATAAAATGGATATTTTTGTACAACCTAATGAATGCTAAAATTAATGGAAGGCTGAGTAAATCCATTATTATGAATGTATATAATAATTTTCATAGAGAATCTAAGGAGTCTATTAAGGGAAGATAACCATAAAATAGGCATTCATGTAGGTTTTAGGAGTTTTCATAAGGCTGTACAAGGGGTCAACATGGGTGATTTATCCACCTAAATATCGTGAAATAACCTGATGACAATATACAACACCAAAATCACTACCGTGAATGATATTGGTCAGTGATTTCTAGAATAACACAATAGTATATCCCTTTTCCCCCATAAACAAATTCAATTAAAAAAACATTGAAAAATAATGGATCCTTAATAAACCATTGAATTTTTTTTGAATGAATTAAATTTTTTAATTTTTTATTTCATCTAAGTTAGAGTGAAATCATGGATTGTACATGACTCAACAAATTCTACCAGTTATATTGGGGTCTAATCGACCTATATAATATCTAATTTTGAAGAATTAATATTGAAAATGTAGAATTCATGTGGTCTAAACTAGGGGTGGAACCTATATAAGTCAGCCTTATGATTTTTCAATTATCATAGATGAGTATTTCATCATCATGACCTTCCATTCATGTATCATTATCCATATAAAATCATCTTTTACCACCATTAATTTACAATCGACCTAAAATAATGCCAGCATATGATAACCAAAAAAATATTATCATGTACCACTCTCCATATATGGTTTTATTTAACTAACTTTTGCGGATTCAGTATATGGAATCAAATGACCACATTATATTCTATGTAAGTCATTCGTTCTATGTTAATAATTTGAGTTTTATTTTTATTTTTTCATTTTCACTCACTTTCTTCTTTATATATCTTCCAATAAATATATTTTTATATAAAATAACTAATGAATAAGTTTCATGGGATTTAAATGCAAGGAGAATAAATATGATCAATACTGATTTTTCTAATTTACCACATCATACTCTTCCAAAATGATCATTTTTATTAGAGAGGAATGGAGATCGTTTTTAAGGTTACCTAGTATAAAAAATATTTCCTCTGTATGTGTTTAGTCTATTATAAATGTAATAATTTACCAAATGTAATTGGGGAGTCATTTGATTAATTAGATAAAAAATCACTGAGAAATATCTACAAATAACATTTCATTTTCAATGTGTCTCGTTATAGATTCATTCCACTAATATGATTATGTTCTGAGATATAATTCCATGACTCTAAAAGAAGTATAAATAATCTCATATATAAACAAAAACTAATATAGGTCTATATTAATGGAATCAATTTCCAACCAAATGTTGGTATGAGAATAATGTTGGTTCATTCAATATTATAGTTCATTTAGAATGTATTGGGGATGTCCTTTCGTGGTAAGAATAAGTTATGAATAATTTAAATAGTGACACAATGTACTATCCCATATTTTTTCATGTATTATTTTTATATTATATGGGAATTATTTCGAGACCAGGCTTTGAGACGACGTGGAGTTCCGAGGCCTGGTGAGCCCGGAACAAATGTGTGAATTTAATTAAATAATTAAAGTACTCATGCACATTGGGTTTTCCTAAAAAAGTGGAATAACACTTGAATGGGTGCTCAGATAAGAAATTTGAGGGCACCATTGCATTCAAAGCAGCAATTTTACCTTATGCAAGGCCTAACATTGGTCGGCGCATGTCGATGGTGAAATCTAGTTTTGGGACGTAACTGTAATAAAATATTTAATAAAAACATTTCATTAAATCTTGTTGTAGAGAATATATATTATCTTTTTAAATAGAGATTTGTTCTGGGGTCTAGGGTTACAGAACTCATAACCCTTAAACTCCATGGAGGCTCTAGAGGCTCTGGTGGCTATTGAGGAATACCCAATGCGACGACTATGTTCTTGATGAGTTTCACCGGCGATGATGAAGCGGTGACCAGATCTTCTCCAACGAACGCCGCAGATCCAGGTAGGATGTTTGATTTTGATTTTGATTTCCCCATTCACGATTCCTATAATGAACGTGGACTAATCCAAGAACAGATTAGCCCACAGATCGATCGTATTTGCAGGATGGGATTTTGTGGGGATTTTAGAGATTTGATTCTTGAAGGTTTTTTAGGTTTCGTTTAACCTTCTAAGGGTGAAGAACCAAGATCGACATAAACATCGATCGGGGTTCGTCCCTCTTGATTTGGTGTTCCTTTCTTCCCTGATTTCTCACGTTCTTCATGTGCGTTCTACGTGTTCTTCACGGAGATATGAACGATGGATCGTTGTGCATCCGTTGTGCAACGCAACAATCCCAATTTGACGATATGGCACAGGTACAACCCCACGGAGGTGCGACTGTGGTGACGATGGACGAATCGATGTTAATTGGAAAATATCGCTCTTCAAATGATTTCTACACGGGTGACCGGAATTGGATTTCAGAGCCGATCGAAGTCTCGAAACCCGTGGATTCAGCATCATGATGACAAGGCGACGCAAGATCTTGTGTTTCACGGTAAACGAATAGCAGAATTGAGATCCGGAATATTGTTCGAGGTGTGAGGAAGAAGATGGAGTTTCTGGAGAAATCCCGACTACACGGCATCTAGTATAGGGTACACGGTGTGTGTTCTTCGGAGGACCACCTAGAGGGTACTCTGGGAGTACAATGACATGGGTAGGGTGCACGGCCAATGACATAGTGTGTATACCCTTCGCCCGACAGACCCAACCAGATGCACGGGATACCCCGTGTACTGGTACACAGGCAAGGAAACATGGACAGACACCATGTACGGGCATAAGTCCAGGGTCCATGGGTGTTTTCAAGTTGATAGGGCACGACGTGTACGTTGACTTACACGCCGTGTATATTATTTTCTTCACGAAATAGATTTCATACATGTGCCATTTCACAAGGGAAATACCCGAAGTCAATGAAAATGGCGTGTAATTGTTCTACACGCTGTGTAGTTACTTTTTATAGGTCAATCCTAATTACATGAGCCATTTATATGGGCAGTACCCGATTCAAGGAACATGCTGTGTGATCCTTAAACACGCAGTGTAGTTGAGTTTTACACAGCATGGACGGATGACATGGGCCATTTACATGAGAAGTAACCGGAGTCAAGGAACACGGCGTGTAACCCTTCTACACACCGTGTAACCTGTTTTACATGGGTTGAGCCATTTGTCTTCAGTAGATTGGGCTAGATTTCTTAGGGTTTGTAAGCATGGTATTTCCTATAAAGATTTCTCGTATCATTTCCTACGTATAAGAGTATGACCCCTTCATCGGGACTTCCTGAATAGAGTTGTTGGAATCCCATCTATGAGACATAAATCTGGATCCTCTATTCTTTCCTGGTACCATAGGTGTAGTTCTTGGTATCGACGTGACCTACTTTACCCGGGCACCGATCCTCTGCTTAGCAGATTAGTTTATACTGAGTTGTTGGAATCACCTAATAGTTATTGGTTGTGTTCCTCATATGAGCGTAATATTCTTTATGTACATTTGGAGGGAGTTCTCCTGGGACGAGTACCTCATATTTTTCTCTTCATACCTAGGAGTGTGTTATCTCTATTGCGTGCTTAGTGGAATCTCAGAGATGGATCTTAGTGGTGGTTTCGCGATAGTTGATCATGTATGAGTATATTTGGATATTCTTTTTATATGTTCTGTAAACAAGTACTGTGTAGAGATGACTGTATCATTCCTGTGTGGTATTTCCTTTGTTATATTCATTTGTGGTTTTTGGGGTGTCCTACTGGGTATTGTTATACTCACACATGCATGGGATTTTCCCGCACGTGTCGTGTCTTGTGTAGATGAGAAATCCTTTGACAGGATTCTAGGTGGACTAGGACCAGATGGTGCTCATTGAGATCATGCAGGTCGAGGTGTGTTCCTACGGCTACAGATTGAAGCCTCAGTACCATTCTTTACAGGTTGGACTTTTTTGCAGACTCTCTTTGGGTGGGAATGTACTTTTGGCCCAGGGTTTTACTTTACTGTACTTTACTTTCCTGTCGCACTCTATTAGTTGGTATTTTAGTGTATGCATCCATTTCCATTTTTAGAAGTTTTTACTTTTCAACTTTCTGGTCTTGGAGATGTGTGTGTGTGTGTGTGTACAGGTTTATAGGAAATGCCTCCCATATTAGTGACATGCTTACTCAGTGCTAGTCACCAGCCCCTGGCCTATTGGAGGCGGGCTGGGGTAGTTGCGGTACAGGCCACACTGGGAAAAGACATGGCATACTATCTAGTAAATATATAGGAATTAGTTTGGGTGTCACTTAAATTTTATTATTGAAATTGTAAAATTACTTTAAAAATAATCATCTAGTGGTTATTGAATACTCACACATTCAACTTGTTATATAGATAGTCCACGAATAACCATTATGAAATTTAGATGATTATTGGGTATCCAATCTTGTTGGATATGTATGATGAATATTGTCCCTCTAACTCTCACTTGGAAAAATTCGAAGAGGAATAATACACTACTTGAAGAGTTACATGGTAAAAAAAGAAACATCATGGGGGAAGATAATCCCTCATGAGTTGGCATTCCATTTCGTACATTGGTTGAGATTATCATCATACCAAACAAGTGAGACCACAATTTGAGGAGGCCATAAAACTTCTCCTACTTCAATACCAAATGATTATAGGATATATACAATGATACATTATAGGTGAGTCAAAAAAGTAAATAGGGTTATGATGTCAAAGAATTGGTCAAATCAGTTTCACCTATCATCCTTTTTTGTTATTTTCATTAGTGGATACATCCTATCACATAAAAACCATTCCCTCATTCATAAATTTTGATTTTTGTTTGGGATAGTTATATTTAAAAAGAAATATTGAAAAATTTGGAATTCCTATATTGGATGAGTTTTATTTTTTGGAAAAAAATGTGTATAAAGGGATGTATCATGTCAGGAACAGTGATACCTTACAGGTGTTATGAGGTTAGATCACTACCTATATTGTGTTATGTAAATACATTAATGTCTAAATAGTCACTTATTACAAGTTGAAGACGTTCAACCAAATTATAGGGGGGTTAGGTAACACATTTGTGCTAATCAAGACTTGGGTATGACATTTAATCACAATCGTCGGTTTGTTTTCAAACAACATTGATCCTTGAATGATGTTATTACAGAAAAGATAACAAATATTAATAATAAAATATTCCAATATGAAATCTCTATGGAAAGTTAAATTGGTATCTAAATTTATGGGGAACTTATTTTTGTGTATTATTCACCCTTCATATTTGGAAAAAACATCTATTGTATCCATAAGAAGTTTCCTTCCTCTTTAAATGTCATATTCCTTTTTATGTTCACAATGATAACATACTAGTACTGGATAATGCCCACAAATGTGGATATAATAATATGAATCATATATTAGTGGAAGATTATTTCATTAGTTCTATTAGTTAATATGATGAAACATGAATATAAGAATACTCTGATATGAAATTGGCTAGAAAGGTACATTTGGTAAATGACCCACATGAAACCATGGGTGAATAAAAAAAGTTCAACTGATGGTGGTAAATGAAATTATATTAGGATTTCTATATTGAAGTATCTAATATATAATATTCTAAGGAAACATTTTAGTTATTTCGATTCCATTACCATGACAAGTGTGGTGGTTCCCTAAACATTTGTCGCAAATAATTCAACATGTACAAAAACATTGAGAGAATTAGAATATTCTAGAAGATCCATTTATTTCAATGATGTTCTAGGTTTTCATTAGCTGAACAAGAATTTATTAAAAAGGTTAAAATAATTCTCAAAATACACGGGAATTTCTTCAACGAATAAACAAAAATAAGTGGAAAAATATATTTCTGATATCAAGGATGTGATCCAATAAATTAACGGAAGGCGTTTTGAAATGGACTAGGTGGTCAAATGGTGAAGCATTAAAAAGGAACTACCAATGATGATATCCTTGTTAAGCAACCATAAATGAATAATGAATATAATTTTTACAATATTAATATTATTCCATATGTGTTAAATTTATTTTCATTTATTAAAAAACATATATTGGAGGCCATAGGGGATAACCCACCAGTTAAACTCGAGAATATTCATATTGGGGGATAAAAATCGTCTAGAGTCCCCATGAAGTTGAAGGATCCATAAAGGAAGGATCACCTACCATATTGAAAAATATTTTGGTAGTGATCTCCAATATTCTTACTTAACATTAGGTTCGACTTCTAGTGATTCAGTTTATATACTTATCTTTTGGAGACATCAATTAATGTAAGTATATTAGATCATTGATAAATTATCTCCACTCTGGATTATTGACTAATTATTAAACTTTCAATCTCATATTATTTACTAATATAGTTAATTCATTATATTTAATTGTCTCATTTGAGATATTTTAGGAGCATTGTATAGTGGATGGTATTAGATATCCAAGACCATATAACACATACACTTATCGAGGTGGAACCTATATAAGAAATGACATGCGAATCACTAATGTTATCAAATCCAACTCTTAAGCATACTATGTAAGCCATAACCCCTATGGACCATAGTATAGTTCATTACCACATAGAGTGTTTGGATTTGACTATATATTCCACATTTAATCTTTATTGGATTGATGCATCAACACCTGGTTGTATTTTCAATTAATGTTTTATCTTTTTTTCACAATAATGAGAACCCGTATTTGTCCCACACATATCTTTATTAGGAATTTATTTTTTAATTCCGTGATTTGAGAAACTCCTCAAGACCACCAATCTAGTGTATGTTCTAATACCTTAAAAAATTGACACAATATCTAGAATCCATCCAAATAAATTTTTATAAGAATATCTACCAACTAAACCTTCTAATAAGAAGATAACATTCAAGGTAAACATTGTGGAACAATAATATGAGTCTTCACACTTATTATTGTCTTACTTATTTTCATTATTTATACCATATATTTTTTTTGTTAAAATTTCAGTAATCCTTTTGTAGGGTACAAAAACTCATGGAATCACTACTCTAGATTCTCCCTCGTTGAAATTCATTGTAACAAAAAATGATCTGGTGATATCCCATTCTAGAGGTGTCAACACTGGACCCTCCATGAGTGTGTTGACCCTATAATATATTTTAAATTTTGATAGAGGCATAATTCATGAACAAGATACCCACATTCTATGGTTCACCTCTCAATAATATGTGTTGAAGGACATTTAAATTTTGATTTATAGATCCCCATAGTTGTTTTACTATTGAGTCTAGAAAAGATTTTTTATATGTAAATGAATTTTGAATATAAATTTTTTGAATATAAATCAATAAAAATTATGATAAAATATCCATCAATGTGAGAATAGAAATAGACATCTGAACACACATTTTGTATAGAAGAATCAATAACACCTCTTAGAAAAATATCGTAATATGATTCACATTTTGTAAAGGTGGTATTAGGGAATAAAATCATAAAAAATAAAGTGAATATATTGATCATGTGAATCTGTCAAAAATTTATATTTTATGAGGTATTTCTTGTAGAACACCAAATGAAACATGAAAAATGGAGTTCAAAACCCATTGGGAGAATGGTAATATAGCAGTACTGTAGTTGCGGTTTGGCTTAGTGGTAAGCACCCTGTAATCCTACATTAAAAATGGGGGTTCAAACACAATTGGGCGTAGATTACTGTACTAGTACTGGATCATACTATAGTAGTGGTGGCACTGTAGAAACGGTGGGCACTATAGCGATGATGGGAACTGTGTGATACTGTAGCAGGAGTACTGTAGAAGTACTATTCATAGAATGGGCCTTGTGTGAAAAAATTAGGCCTATGAAGAATGAAATGGGCTAAAATCTCACTGCTCCTTCGGCATATATAATGGGTCTCCCTCTGGCTAGTTAAATAGGTCGTTTCTTTGATTTAATAATAAATGAGGCTTCGACCCCAACCTTTAGAAAAACTATTGGCAGCATGAAAATTCCCATGGTGAAAATGGAGACCCTACAACCAGGGTAGAGAATATACTCCCATATGTGGAGTGAAACCATAGAATTTATAAGTGATTTAATGGACATTTATGAAGTAAAAAAAATAAATTAATAATTATTGGGAATATATGGATTGATTCTTTTAGTGTATGTCTAATTTTAATATTTCACCCCCTCATGGTTTGGAAGATGAAGTATAACTTTATTTTGTGTATGATTTATTTCTCATTCTTAATGGACGATGGAAATTCCATTTACATTGAACTATTATAAGTATTTCAACTTGTTTTCTTATTTATTAAAGGTAACCCTTGAGTATTACAAGGATTAATATAACGATATATATATTCACTTGAACATAGAATGAAAATTCATGGTGTAGTTCAAGATCTTCAATAACTTGAGTAAAAGATAAATGTATGAATAATCCATCATATTTTAGACAAGAAATTTATAATGGGAATTGGTGTGATTTATATTTTTTCATGTATAACATCACTATATTATATGGGGAAAAAATCTTGAGAAAATAATAAATATTTTTTATCCATTTGAGAATTTCTACTTAAAAAGTTATTGGTACGTCAAATGTAGTAACACATTTCCTAACTCAGATGTCAAGATTAGCTTACTTAGATAAGAGATACATGTTCCTCAATGATATATTATTATTCAATAGAATTATAAATTATATATATAGTGGAATATTTATCATCATGATATGATTTATTCTATTAATATATTTGGATGTTGAATTACTCAATACAATGTTAAATAAAATGGGGAATCATGGAATGAGGGCACTAATATTTTGGAAGAATAAGTACCCTGAGATCAATTTTTATTAATTTTTCATAAGAAAAGTGACATAGTGAGCACACAATTCTTTTTATATAGACAAATGGTTAACCCCGTATGATTTTTTCTTTTTATCCCTATCTTTTTCTAATTAATTTGATAAGAAAATCTTAATAGGTTTGAGGTTATGTTTTTATTAGGAATCCCATTTTGGATTTGATGAATAACATGTTTTGTGGATTTTACTTTTGAGGTACTAAATCTTATATAAGTCCCATTGGGTGTGTTCTATACGATAAGAGACATGATCTACTACATTATCACCCTTTTGGGGTTTCCATATAAAAATAATTATATCTATTACTTAATTTATTTAAATTTCTTGGAAGTTTGAATAATATAGCTACTGTTTACATTCGAATATCATTCAAGAAAAGGCGAGGAAATATAATAAGAAAGGCTTTGAAAAATTCAATATGAATTAACAGTTGAATGCTAGTATAATGAAATTAAGATTATGGGGAACCTAATTTATTTTTATATTTTTAATCCCATCATGGAATTTGGTTTATGTTCATGTGATGTGGAACTTGATATATTCCATAATTATATTTCATATAATTTCTTCTAAAATTAAAACAATGCAAAATTGTTTCACATGGTGGGTATTTAATGATGGGTCAAACTAAAATATTGTTTCGGAATATATAAATATTTGAAACATCTCCATTAAACAAAAAATCAACTCTATTTGTATTGTTCTAGTATGGTTCCACTGATATCATTACCAAAATTGGTATACCTTGGATCTAAATTTACATTTTACTAATATCAATGATATTTTTAAAGGGATCAAACATCATGAAGAAAATTTTAGGATAATTTATAGATGGTTATTATATAATGGTTTTTGAAACCCTAATGGTTACATAACCATATATTGAACAAATATTTTAATAGAAGTATTTTATAATGACTCTTCATATAAGATTTCATAGAAAATGGTTTAACAAATAAAATATATATTTTTAGGTCCATATATAATTATCCACATATTTTTTCAATTTTTATTATAGTGTTGTAACATTTTCTATAGTTTCAAAAGGGTATTAATTAGTGATCATAGACTTGAATGTTTCTTAAAATTTCATTTTTATTAGGATGGGGTGTACATAGTTATGGTCTTGGTGCTTAGACCATTGATGGGTTTGTTCCTTTATAACATTGATAAGGCTGAAAGTTTTAAATAAAGCAATACCTTTTTAATGGGGAATGAAGATGATATAAATTATGACATGAGGGATTTGAAATGGGAAATGATGATATGGGACGCTCATTATAAGGATGATTACATACCGGATTCAAATGATGGAATATTAATCAATGTTATCCTAGTATATAGTAATTGATGAAATTTCTCATTAGTATAAAAATAGGCCTTTGGTTTGAAAGGCCCATAGACAACGACATCAATATCATTAACACATAGTGGTATCCCATAGAATATAATACACCCATTGCTAATATCAATGAAATATCAATGAAAATTAAAAATAGTCCATATATGTTTATTCATTTATTGTCATAAGATATTTATAAATTAATGAGTGAGTATTGTCCCCATAAAAACCATGGACATATCATAATCAACCATTGAGAAAAAGTTAAAATGGGTAAATAATTTTTTCTAAATTTGGTACATATTTTTTGGAAGTCAATGTATTTCATTATTTAATAAAAATCGTAATTTTTTTTAAATTTTAGAAGTTAATTTTTTCCAATAAAGAATGTGATATATGACATCATTATAAGAATGAGGTTTCTATACACCTTGAGGGGTTTATTTTTAACATGAGTTTCTACTAGACCTGAGATAAATCATATGTTTATCATAATGTAAACCAATGCTCTTTAATGATGAAAAAAGTAGTTCTTATGAGGAATCTACACGTATATAACTCATGTGAAATATTGGGGATTTTACTCTAACCAGTAGAATATAATAATATTTCAAAAATAGGTTTTTTGGGGGTCACTAGAATTCCATAAATATGGGGATCAAAACACTTATAGTTAATATAGATTCTTTATATAGATCAAGATCATGAAAAATAGCGGGGGTTATTATCCTTGTTAAATGATATAGATTGGAACTGTATGCTAGAAAACCTTACATGGGTCTAGAATTCATATTGTGTAGTAGGGGTAATATATAATATTCCACTCTATGTTGTTTATGGTCATCCAGGGATGACCATATGTTGGGTAGTTTAAGTTCATGAGAAATGGAATTAGTTGTTTTATAATTTTAAGGTTCTATGATGAGGGCATTTATATGGGGCCTTTGAAAATATTTTTTCATGTGAAAAATGAAATCCAATCCTCACAGTGATAAATATAGGAACAGCCATCCTGAATTGAGAATCCCCTACAATATGAGTAATATCTTGATAGTGTGAAAAAATTTATCGTAGAATATATTTTCTAGAAAATAACCACATTTCATAGGTGATACATAGATCTAGTTCATATTATAGAGGTCTCTTTGAATAACCATCCTTGAGTAGTTTTATTATCGTAAGGGGTAAACAAAATGTCATAAATTTAAATTCGCCTCTTGGAATCAAATTTTCTATAGTTTATAGGTCTTAATTATAGACATTTATATAAGGAAGTTATATATATATCATATGTAAGATGATATGAATCATCTTATAGGTTATGTGATGAGATAAATCCAAACTTGAATGAATGAATTCTTCAACACCAAGATAAATTATGGTATCAATATGAATTTATAGTTGAGACCCTGATAAGTGGTTTTAGTGTCACTACAAATCCTATAGAAACTAGGATCGATGAATATATAGTTATTACTAATGGGTCCTTCTCTATCATGGTCAAGGTGAATTATGAAATTAAATTCTTAAATTTTACTTATAACTATTTGATTATTTGGGAATGAAAACCCTTATATAGATTTATATCTTACGTGTGGTATTTTTTTAGTTCACACTTGTGATTCCTACATGAATATGTTTCGCATTTATGGTAAATTTGTCTCACTAGTAGAAATACTAAATAACTTTGTACTTTTTATTTTTTATATTATATCCCTTATAGATTAACTTCATGTGATGAGGATTTATAAACAAAAAATTACTAAAAGGATACATAAAACCATGAGTAAGAAAAAATTATTTCTTACTATGGTTAGAAAGGAGAATCCAAGCATCACTATATATTTTTAAGAATTGGATTCATTCCCCAAGTAATTCTAATTATATGAGGGAATTATTCTGTGGACAGATAATCATAACTATTCTATCTTCAAAGGAAGGGATATTTAAAAATTGAGATAACTCTTGAAATGGGGGAATTCCTTCCAAGTGTTATTCAGAGGAAATTATTTTTATATTAGAGGCTCCCATGAAGACCTAGATCTTACGTTGGAGGTGTATAATGAATGTTTCCTTGTATTGTTCCACGAAATTCTAAACCTAAAATGATGGTAGTAGTTAGTCCGCAAGGGATGTTTTTCTTTATCATGGGATACCATATCAAATCTATGCATTGGTAGGGTTAATACATGCATCTGAATCCCATTTATATAAATTAGGGTATATAAGGCCATATTATATAATTATTTAATGTATCTTATGTTAGAAAAGATGTTGTGTTTTTTAATTTAATGTGACAATGATAACAATGTTTTTTAGTTTAAGGTTGTATGATGACATCCAATTCCAATTAGTTTATAGTAATGTAGAATGGACTTTGAAAATGTATTTTAATTCTTTTCATAGATGAAAATATAATTCCTAGATTAATATAATGTTTTCAAGTCCTTTCAGTTAACCCCATATGATGTTATACGAAGTAAATCATGATAAATCATGAATTTTTGGACAGATTCCAGAAATCCTTATCCATTGTGATCAAGGACTACAGTCTATTAGATTATAACATGTCTATGAAATAGGTTCCTTATAATTTTTTATCAAATTATTGTGGATTAATCATAGATATCAAGGTATTATGTTGATAAAGTACCAATTATCTTTTAAAAAATGATAAGAGGAAGAAATTTTTTTAAATTATCATATGACTTGATTTGGAAGATCCTCTATATTGTCAAAATTGTGTAACCATTTACTATAGGGCCATTCTAGTTCATCAAATCTGATCAGGGACATATTATAAACAAAAAATAACTGCATATAGAAATTAATACTTATGGTTAGTGGGACTCAAGGGATATGACTACCTCTATCTAGTTTACAAGCATGATTTGTGTCAAAATTTTAATATAGGATGTCATGGTCTGATAAGTCTAAAGGGAATATATTATTTTTATGAACCATGAATTGATAACTTTGTCCACTATAATTAGAATGATATAAAATTGGGTATTATTAAAAGAATATATCTATCTATTCATTACAAAATGGTTAAAAATTGAGTGGTAGGACTAAATATATAATTCTTAATAATATATTTTGAATTAAAAATAATAGTAATTAGTTTCAATATCCATCAATATTTTGTGAGGGACACTAAATGTGGTTATGATAACACTCTTCATGAAGATGATTTTTTTAAAATGTGGAGTTAGTACCGAATAAATTAAAAAGAAACTGAAAGAGAGTACCCAAAAAGATAACAGGAAATATTGAAAAGTCCAAGTAATAAAACTATCTTGCTATATTTTTCATTACTCAACAAGTTAGCTTTCTCTCTTCTTCATGAATTACATGTCATTATTACCTTCCACAACCCTGACCTATACCTCTTGATCTTCCTCTACTATAAGGATGTGCTTGTAGCCTTTCTAAAAGTGTCTTAGCATCATTGCTAACAGAATCAGAGCAGTATTCTTTCCCTTTGTGTTTTCCAGGAAAAGAAACCCCCTCAACTGAAGTAGCCTGGACAAGGATCTCCTAAGTCTCATCAAGAGAGACCTGATTGGTATCCTATATCATAGAAACATCATCAATATGTTGACCAAATTAAGGTTTAGCCATAGTTATTATAGTTGATGACTTTTACTTCTTATAAGAAATGAGTTGAAATCCTCTACTATCCACAGATGGTTTTGAAAAAGCATGACCAGGATTTGAAACCACGGGAGAGTCTGATTCTCATATTGTCTTACCCTTTCGAATATCCGAAGTAACCAACTCATTATTCAAAGGTGGGTGAGGAGCATCTTTGTGAGTGACATCATTACTCTCTTTTCCAGCATTGGAGTTTTCAATATGGCCTGAAAATTGAGGATATAAAAAAATTGTAACTTGGTGAAAATCATCACATTTTCCTTCATATTGAGTATCAACATTCTGGAGATTCACCTATTCAAAAAATATGGCAGCCCAAGATTTTATCATTTACTCAGAAGTAGAGGAATATATGTGGCATGTCTCGTTACCTGTAGGATAGAAAACAACCTCAAGTATAACTCTTTTAACTTTTTTCTTTTCAATAGGAATGGAAGGTCCATCATCACCCTAACAATTGGGCTTCCAAACAAGTGTAATTTTAATCTTTTTAGGAAAATTTCTCATTTCATGTCCACATGAAGAACAATAGATGCAAATAGTTGAACGCTGAAATGTAGATGATCCATGACCCATAATGCTCTAATATTTTCCGAACATTATCAATTTTTCATAAATGGTCTTTAATTCTATAATCTCATCATCAGTTGCAAGAAAAACCATATCAACCATAGTTGATCCCAGTTCAACCTCAACTATGAATGGGGCGTAATGACCAAATCAATCCACTTCTGTTTCCATGTTAATTTTTATTGGAATCCCAATTGATAGATACATATCATAGAAAATTTTGGGGTGCCATAGAATCCAATTCAACCTATACACTCTTACCGAAATTTTTCAATTGGTGATACCAAACTCAAATGGATTGAATTTTTTATCCCATTCTCTGATATGAATAGTCCCTAGTTTGAGGTAAATAGAACAAAATCCGCAAGATCAAATTTTTATTTCCTCAATGGAGAAGAGCATATGAATGTGTCCTTGTTCTACGGAGACACATTTCCAGGATATAAAGATCCAAATTGACGAAATACACTTCTTAAGTTCATCAATTTTTAAAGGTTGAGAGTGTTTAGGAAGAAATAATCGAGCAATTATTGAGAAATCACACATTTTAGGATTCTCATAAATGGAATTAATATCCACTTTGATGTGAGAAATTTTTCCCTTTCTTCGAGTAGAGGAGTTAGGTACACCTGTGAAGAAAGAAAAGGATCGATTCAAAGAAGGCACGTTCATATGTCCCTATTTTTCCATAAACTGATTCTCTAGTTTTACTATCAAATCAGAGGTTGCCTTGGTGTTGTCAGTTACTAAACCGACCAATCCCACAAATGTGGCCTTCTAGAGATTGATAGCAATTTGAGAATCCAGTGAACAATTTCGGTCCACTCATTCAACATCACATGCATCCAGATGAATATGATCCACTGGTAACACTAACTCCATCGCACCAGGCTGACCCATAGATCTAAGCCATGTAAAAATCCTATGTATGCTACTAGGTCGCCATCATCACAAACAAAATCATCTACAACCATCTCCATATGCCTTGAAACTATATAAGTTGTTGTCGTGACTCCATCGGTGTCACGGCCCGTCCTCGGGGCCTTTGTTGTGACTACCCCAAGCCCGCCTTCCATAGGCCAGGGGTTGGCGACTAGCACCAAAGGTGTAAATCTCGATAACTGGGAAGGAATTTCCTTAATAAAAGTAAAAAAACACCATAGAGTACAAGAGGAAGTAATACACTAAGTACAAAAGAAATTATTGAAAAGTAAAAGGGGAAGAATACAAACCCAACTGAAAAGTACAGCTACAACTGAAAGGAAGTACAACAGAAAAGAAAAACAGCTGGAAGAATAGAAGCAACTCCTGGGTCATCCACCTCAGATCCTACCTGAAGGGTAGTTACAGATAGTGCATCTCCTAGATCGTCCACCACGATCCTACCTAAAGGGTAGGTACAGTTAGCCTCCACAACGCTCTCTCCCGTCAACCTCCTCCGAGTATCGTCTCGTCGTGAAGTCCACCACCAGGTACCATCCATTCTTCAAACACTCGGCCTCCATCAGCGCTGCCCATCATCGGAAACCAACACAATGAGGTGCGTGCATAGCCCATGCAGGGGTGATTATGTGATATACAGTAGGGACCCCAATACCCTCAAGGTCTCACAAGATCCAACATGGATAACCACAAAGAAGGATCTCAACAGATAACCCTTACTTAGGTATAATCCCATACTTATACCTAAGTTATCAAGTAACCCATCTCAATCATGAGGAATCACAAAGGTTATGAAATCAACAGATAACCACTACCTAGGTATATTCCCATACATATAGCTAAGTTATCAAGTGACCCATCTCAATCATGAGGTAAACACAAAGGTCATAGACCCAACTCAAACCAGGATTTTCATTATCGATACAGTAACTATTGAAGAGATCCATCTCTGATGAGTACAGTGATCCTGTCATGACTCCGAGGTACTGCTTACTAACCTAAGGCTGCTGAGGTACTCCTCCTGTCGAGTACCGCGGGTCTGCCACCTCACAAAGTAGTGCTCCTCCGCCATGGGTCTGCCACCTCGCACAATAGTGCTCCCCCTCATAGCATACAGGGGTACTCCTCCTGTCGAGTACCGTAGGACTGCCACCTCACAACGTACTGCTCCTCCGCCATGGATCTGCCACCTCACAAAGTAGTGCTACCCACTAGGCTATGTAAGTCACTCTGAATCGAATCTGACAAGCAGTCATCAAGACTAAGCCAGCTACACGGTCTCTGTACTCCGTACGCTCATCTCCAGGAGGGACCGCTCCACGAGATATAGGTCGATGCTCCAAGTATGACAAAGTCCCACAAAGAAGTATCGCAAAGGACTGCCTTGTCATAGGGGTCTCAACGCAACAGGCGGGCCGTCAATCGAACGCCCGGTCTGTGAGTTATTAGCCATTTCACCCCAGGGGCCCGGTTGTTTTCGTGTGCGAACCAACCCGGCCATATCTCAAATGTACCCCGAACACTCATAGGGTATACTCATAGGGACCGTTTCATAACGATATCACCAACGCCACTGACGGTTCGTCAAACGGATGTCTGGTCGGAAAGTTATCAGCTTTTCCGTTCCAGGGGCCCGGTTGAATTTCAGTTTGAATCCAACCCAGCCACTATCCAACTGCGTCAAAAACTAAAGCGAAGTATGCCGAAAGTTACATCTCATAAAGAGGAGTCCAACAAAGTCGACGGCACGTCAATCGGATGGCCGGAGCTCATGTTATAAGTGTTTCCGCTCTGAGGGCCCTGTTTGTTTCGGGTTCGAACCAACCCGTTTGCACCCAATGTTCTCGGAAACCTTGAGTGTAATATACAAAAACGATATTCTCGATAAAAAGATTGCATCGCAACTCACAGTGGTTCGATCGGAGGTCTGTAGCCCATGTTATGGGCGTTTGAACGGATCTGCCCGAAAATAGGGGGTTCGGGTCCGGTCCGACCTGGCCCGATACCCCCCTTGGGTCGGCCCGAACTGTGTCGACCTGACTCGGGTCTGGGTCTGGCCCATTACGGCGTGCCCCGGCCCAGTGTGGTTGGTAAACGTGGCCAGCGTGGAGCGAGGGGTTACAACCCCCCGGCTGAAGAAACCGGCGCGACATTAAGGCGCGCCACCCTGCCTTCGGAATGCCTAAACCATTCCGGTTTGGTCCGCCGTCGCGGCTCAGCCGCGGAGGTTCTTTTCTGGTGGCGCACCACCGCTGTTTTTTGTGGGCCATCGGGCGTGCTCTGGTGGTCCGTTTCACTCGCCATCTTCCCCAGCGGTCCTCCCGGAACCCGATCTTCACTATGAAGGAATTCAAACGCCATTGCGGCCCACTTCCTCGTCGCCCGTCGATCCTCACATCAATAAACAAACTACGGAGTCTTCAAATCTCCTCTGCGGCCCTGACTCCGACCACAGTTTCATTCGGACTCAACGGCGCGACGCGATGATACTGCGCTTTTTCTCCGTGTTCCTTATTGTTTTTGCGCAGTACAATGACACCATGTCACCTTTGTTCGATCCACAACGAGTATGACAGCAAGGGGGAGGAGGGTCGGTCGTGTTTGTGTGAGCCGACCTCCTCCCATTATAATTATAGAAAGTGGCCAACAATTATCAACGAAGTTCATGAAATAAAACTTGAATGAAGATTAAAACTCTACCTCGTGAAGTGATCCCTCGATGGATCTGCGGAGAGGTATCATCGTTCGTTGATGTCTGAAGGTCACGTCGTCGTTTGGGATTTTCCCATGGCGGTTTCTCCTACTTTGATAGAGATCTGGGAAGCATTCTTCGTCAATGGTCTTGGAAGGCCCGTCGTCCCCAAAGTGTACCCAAAGATGAGACGCCTCCCCTCTTGTCGCAGAGATAGAATAAAGGGGTACGTCTCTGCTCTTTTTGGAATCGACGTTCTTTTCTATAAAGCGTTGTTCTTCGTTGAGAAGCCGTCGTTCTTCAATGAAGAGGAATTCTCTTCTTCTTCTTCTTCTCACAAGAACTCTCTCCAAATTCTAGAACACAAAGTGTGTCCCAAAATAAAATAATGTCTTCCCATTTATTTTATTAACATATTCAATTTGAAATTCAAAACTCAAACACTTAATTAATTAATTGATGAGACTCAATACATTAATTAAGGTGAGTGTTGGCTTAAAATAATTAGGAGGGAGAGTGTGAAAGGGAGAAGTTAAACAAATTAAGAGGAGGTTACCAATTAATTCAAGAGTTGAGTTATCAACAGTTTATTAAAGAGAGGAGGATATGGAAAGTCACATATAAAACCAAGGGATTTTAAGGGGGTTATAAGAACTTCAAGGGGTTATGGTTTCATGTGGGCCCCACCACACTAAACACTCCTATGGGAGGTTAGGTGGGTGTGGGACCCACCTCCCACATATTCACACATGGGAAGTTGGGTGGTTGTGGACCCCACCAACAACTTCCCATGGTAGATTTTAACTTCCTTGAATATAAAAAATTAAATTTGTCACAATTTTATTTATTTCTTCTTTAACACCCAAAATTTAACTTCTTTCCCCGAACAAACGCACATACAGTAAAAGTCCACTTAAGCAAATACCGGCGATGCAGATTCATCGGTGACCTCTGATTTCGATTCCGAGCATCGGTTTAAAAGATAGAAAAACCCGCTCCTTTGTTCACTGAACGTACCCGATTTAAACATCGGAAAGTGATTACCGGCACACTGGGCCTCATAATCAGGTTCCGTTAAAAACTAAATTCTTGTAACATTCCAAAGAAATTAAGAAAAAAATTTCCTTGAAATTTCCGGGTCTTTACAATCGGATGATGTCGCGGGATCGTCAACAACAGCTCGAATAACATCAAGAAATTTCATTCCTTTGTTCTTTACAATGAGGTCGCCATCATCGTGACCTTATGCCATCGTTGCACGCTGCTCAACCACATAGGTCGGTGTCGTATATCCACCAGATGCCTTCATGCTCTCTCCATCAAATGTATGAACCACAAAATTAAGTGATTCCACAGATCTGAGAGCCCTTATTCTTAAGAACTGGTGTGTGTCGAAAAAATAAGGGGGATCAATGCCCGCCACCATACATTAATCTACCACCTGTTTAGTGAGATAGAAAGATACATATATCTTCCCTCCTTATGTTTCATTATATTCATGAAGTTGATGATGTCATTTTGGAATAATTATTTGAGAGATATTTCCATACCTCCTTGGAGAGGAAATCGGCATAAGAAGGATCTAATTGAAATTCTGAGATACATCTCTTCGATGTGTGCTCGTGATATTAATCTCCAAGATAGAAAATGGAAACAATTGTTATCCTTAAGAATTTTTATTAATCAAAGTAGAACAACATCCATGTAAATTAATTTTATAAAATTTAAGGGAATCATCATAATAAAAAAAATCCACTAGAGAAAATTATAATCATAACAATTCATTATAAGAATTGTGTGTTGAAAGAATAATCATCATAAATAATTTAACGAAATTATGATGAAAACTAATTTTATTTTATTGGAAATACTCTTGTAACACACCAAATGTCTAGTGTAAAAAAATTTTACTCGATATCTGTTATAACAAAGAACACCATGCCTATAAAGGCATGAACTACATATAAGTCTATTTTCTACCGAACAAAAACATACTATTAAAATATTATTAGTTAATATAATAAGATATAACCTAGCCATAAAATTGGTGATTATTAATAGTATTCATGATATTTTGAAAATATATGTTCCATTAAATTATATGAGGAATTCATTGATTTACAATTAAATAGAAAGGACAACATAAACTGATTGAATATAAAGAAAAAATTTGAATGCTCCCAAATGTTATATAAAATAAAAAATTTAAATTAATAACTATTATTTAATGAACATAATAAAATATATATGTGATCTAATAAATAATTTTTTTCCATACGATTGCTTTTAGTGAAATAAGATATCAAAAACACCAATTTTATACATAAAAACTAATATTGTTACAAAGATAGTTTTACCTAATTTTTAAAGGAGAAACAATGTTAATTAAATTTTGTGGAAAATTTATAAATTTAATATTCTAATAAATTATATTTTTAAATTTATATATCAGTATAAAGATAGTGTTATTTTTTTATTTTTCTTTGATGTTTCATTTTTTATGAATAATGAAAATTAAAAAATTTAAATTCCAAATACTTTTTCATTTAATTTCATTAAATGGTTAAATTAAATTTCAAATTTGATTTAATGTTAATTTTTATAGGATTTATATAAATTAATTCAATATATTACTTTTCAATAAATTTAAATTAGTGATTGAAAATAAAAACCTTGAACGTTTTTAAATAGCTTAGATTAAAATGCAGTTTTGAAGTCGTGTCTGTAGGATTAAATTTAAATTAATTTCTACCACATATGTGACAAGAATTTGAAAAAATGGTTACCATATTTTTAATAATAATAATTTCTAATTTATAATATTTTCAATATACTATTGAAAAAACAAATACTTATAGTTATTAAAATTAATTGACATGATTAAGAGAAAAATTACCTTAACATGCACCTAATCCATGAACATAAAGGCCAAAATAACCTAAGGAAATGTAAAATTCCATTAAATGAAATTATTTAGACCCTAAAATACCTTTAATTTAATTTTTACCATTGTTGGATACAATTTTTATAGGGAAAACTATGGTGGACTTTCCTTTTAAATAATTTACAAAAATACCACTCCTCCGCCACTATAAAATAGAACTCACTGATCCCAATAATAAAAAATCTCAAGACATTTGAATCACAAATAATATTCTCAAATAATATCCCAAAATCCCTCAACTAATTACAGAAGACTCATCTTTTGGGGAAATTAAACCAATTATTTATTTTTGAATAAAACAAAAGGAGTTACCTGAAAACGAGGTAACATTCATCCAGATAACATTCCTTTTATTTCCTTCTCCACCACAAATATATTCATATTCAATAACTATATAATATCTTTAGTAAAATAAATCTAATTAGATGATTTAATTGTAAATTTTCAACTTCAATATACAATCACTTCCATTTAATCAGTATTGAACTTACTCTTTATGTACGTGGTAAACTGTCACCTCCCAAAACAATGTTGTTTGTTTTTCTTTTACCACCTATAATGGGTTCTCATTATGATGGAAAAATTAGTCCATTATGATATATAAGATAATTATTAAGTTTATATTCTTTAGTAATATATACATAAAATATACATTCATGATTTTTATTTTTTGGGAATACAGTAAACACTTTTTTGGAAGTGTGGACTACCGCCTACTCAAATAGATGTGATTCATTCACACTATACATGGAAGGTATTAATGAATAATTAAAAAATATTTTACATATAAAACATAAGTATGATACTATAGTTTTAATATAAAAATAATTTATTTACATTTAATAATTTGAACATGAAAATGAAGAGGAAGTAGCTTTAATACATACGTACGACCTAACATATAAATGAATGATTCATTTAATTTCTTATTTATAAATATTCTGTACTATTATACATACTAAATATATATGATAATTAATTCATGTTTTCAATTATATATATTATTAATTCCTTATCTTTGAAATAATTAAAACAATAAAAAATCAAAAGATACTCGAAAACTATCCGATTAACACCCAAAATATTAAAAATATTGAAGGATTATTAACAAAGGGTAACAAGATATTAAAAGAAGATTATATATGATATTATTAAACTTTTTATTGTTTTATTATAAGTTATTTTAATGTTTAAAACCATTATAATATAGCTTAAATTATGTTAACCCAAGTAGAAATGCAAGGTAAGGGATTCATGCGTAATATTTCTTTCGATATGTCACGCACCATTTTAACCACTCATTTATATTGTGTGGTCTATATTCTGCCCATATTTAATTTTAAATCATGAATAAATTTTTCTTCATGGTATTAAGGTTTGCTTTTGAAATTATTTCTTTCATGTATAATACAATTTAAAAGTTACCATGTAGTAAGGGAGTTCATCTCAGTTTCCATTCTTTGAGACAAACTTTTTTTGTATGTAAATTATTATATATGGTGTAAATACATCCATGTTTAAATATAACAGAATTATTAATTCATTATTCATTATATTTTGAGTTTAACATTAAATTATTTCATCAATTTAGATTTTAATTATGTTTTACCAAGTAAAAAAATAAGTTCATGACCCAATTTATTTTTTTAGGTTGTATTACTTCTTTATTTGTACTAATATTTTAAGATCATGTGGTTAATACATTTTTATTATATAATATTTTATTTTAAATATTTGTGTATGGATTTAAATTTGAAATGCATAATATTTCCATGTTCCCACTTTTTGTTCGCATTATGTTTTCGATTTTCTATAGAAAACCCATATTTATTTACCTATTAGGTCGTAGAAGCTTTTTTCTTATAAAAACACTAATTTCTAAAAAGGTTTTAAAAAATTATTTTTAACCATTCAAAATTGATTTACAAAATCAATTTAAAATATTTTTTTTATAAATTATTTTGGAATAGAATCTTTTTTCCACTTTTTCACCATGTTAGTTTTCTAAACATTTACCTTGAAAAAAAATTCTCTTATTACATTGTACGACATGTATGGATTTACCTAAATTCATCTCTTAGAATCGTCATTGATTGTATAAAAGGTTATTTTATTAATAATGTTTTTTGAAAATTGATCTCCAAATAAAATGATCGAAATTTTAATGAAATAAAAAGAAAAATTACTTCTAGAATGTTTTTGAAAGTCCTTTTTATAATATTTCCATTCATCGTCATCAAAAACCCCTATATTTTAATGCCTACTATAATGTGTTGTATTGAAACAAAACGTATCCTATCACTAGATGGTTTTTAATTTACCTGGCCAAAAATATTATTACAATTCACTTCATAGAATTATTTTAGTATTCTCCTTTAAATATTCAATTTCTTATGATCAATGAACATTAAATATCACCTAATTATCCATATCACTTATCATGGATATATAAATTTCCTAAAACAAATACCATTTTTATATACGGTGTTTAAATTAAATGTTATTTGATTTTATAGGAAAATATTTATAAATTTGTATCATTTTTCAAGATGGATATTTGATATGTCATATTGTATAAACCTTTAGAACAAGATTTTGGTAAAATTATTTTAGGGAACCTAATAGTAAGATGGAATTTTTTGATAAGTAAATAATAATATCCTTGAACTTCAGTAAGGTGTATATTATTTGGGTATTCCTAGAAATACATCCCTATCTTGATACTAAAGGTATATATGGTTCTGGAAAATATATACATAGTAGTAATAACTCTGAAATGGTGTATCAGAACAAACTCTAGTTTAACCTGGTACACAAAAAGAAGCCTTACTATTGTACTTGTTGGACAATTCTAGGGGATATTATTAGGATATTTCACATTTTATTTACAAACCATTGTAAACGATTTGAATGGATAATGAAAATTAATGACTTAAGTTAATTTTTAGACTAAATAAATGTGAAAATACAATTGATGAATTATTTATATATTGAGTTAATATGTGTGACTAAATTTAAAATACTTTATACCACTTATGCGACTAGAATTTGGAAAATATTATTTTATATAATTAATACTAATAATTTATAATAACTATAACTTTTGAATTATTTTTGAAAAAAATTATTGAATGTGATTAACATTAATTATAGTGGTTAAAATAAAATTTAGATTAATGAGGGACTAAATCTTAAACCTAAGAGCCAAAATGACCTTTGAAATTGTAAAAACGTTGTTTTATTTTTTTTATTTAGAAACTATTATACCTGTGTTAATTTTTGAACATTATTTTACATACTTTTCATAGGAAAAATACGGGTGGAATTCCCTCTTTAAAAATTTATAAGAATGCCACTTCTCCTCCACTATAAAAAGGATCTAACCCATCCCACTTATTCACACGTCCAAAGATTTTTGGATATACCAAGATCTACTGAAATAACATCCCAAAATTACTCCCCTTATATGAAAATCCTTACATTGGGAATAAAGTAAACCATGGAAGCCTTTTGGTATAAATAAAAATGAGTTACCTAAAAATGAGGTAACATTCTTTAACGATCAGTGTCATTTTATTTCCTCCTCACCTTACACTAATATTATTCAAAGATTATATAACAATCTTTTCATCCTAAATATTTTGATTGGTTTTTTATACGGGTTTAACATATACTCATAAATATTTCAATCTAATGGATTTGTAAATTACTGTTTATGTTTATGGTGAATTACCGCCATCCAAAACAATGTCTTTCAGTTTCCCATTACCAACAATCATGGTTAGTAATTATGATGGATGAATTATTTATATATAATGTATATGATATTTATTATATCCTTATGCTTCTTTAATCATTATACAAAAAATACCTTCATGCTTTCCATTTTGTGGGAATACGATAACATCTGTTGTGGATGTGCGGACTACCACCTCCTCAAATAAATGTGAATTGTTCACACTATACATAGAATGTATTAAAGAATTATTGTAATAAAAATATATTAAAAAATAAGTAACTTTTATATTCTTATTTTAATATGAATATATATCATTTATATTTCATTATTTTCAATGTGACATAGAAATAGATGTTGCGTTCATGAATACGTATGACCTACAATATCAATGAATAGAGCATTTAATTTATCATTCCAACACAAAATAAAATTTTCTAAATATTGGATATATATATATATATATGAAAATTAAATAATTATGTAAATAATATAGATTTTTGATTCATTATATTTAAAAGAGGAGAAAATTCAACTAGTCAAAACATACTCAAAAACCAAGTATATTAAAACCTAAAATAGTGAAAAAATTGATGATTATTAACTAACGAATAATAAGATATTTGAAGAAGATTATATATGATATTATAAATATTATAATAGTTATTTTATATGTTTTTAACATATATAAAACCATTATATTGGATGTTAAAGGATGTTCACACGAAAACATATGCATCCTTAATGATTATTTCCCCACATTTAATTTCATATGTTATACACCATTTTCACCACTTATTTCTTTTTTGAGGTTTAAATAATGCTCTTATTTTATTATATATCATGAATAAATTTATATTCAAGTTAATTAGAGTTTATTTTTAATGAATTTCTATTATGGGGATTATAATTAAAACAATTTTAAGTAGTAAGGGACTTTATCTCAATTTCCATGATTTGAGATATACTTGTTTATTGTGGAAAAAATTGTAATATATTTTGTAGATACTACCAATTTGAAATACAATATAATTATTTATTATATATTAATAATATTTTGATATTAAAATAGAATTATCACTTTAAATTATATTGTAATTAAATGTTTCAAAGGGGAAAATAATTTCCTAACCCATTTTTTTCATTGGGTTACATTATTTTCGCAATGTCCTTAATATTCACTGATTTTGTGTGGAATCACATATTTTTTTTTATTTTTTATATTTGTTTAATTTGGATTTATAATAGACACACATAATCTATTTATTGATTTATTCTCACATAAATGTTATGGTTTTTCAACGATTTAATTCACAATCTCATCTTGTTCATGATTATTTAAAGAAAAATTTCCATCATTGGAAATTATTTCATAATTATTTTATAACTAATTTCATTTTATTCAACTTAAATTATTCTTATAAAATTACACATAATATTACACTTTATAAACTCTTTAGAACTGAAATTTTATAGAAAATATTTTTAAGAAAACTTGACATTATTTACCTCTTTGGAATAAGAGCCCATTTTCTTCTAGAAGCCTTGTTTTATAAAAAAATAAAAATTAATGTAGAATTTGTAAAATTATTTATATGAGGAATTTTTTACATTTTTTATTTATATAAATTTATTCAAAGTAATATTATTTTCTACTTCTGAAAAAGTGATTTTTCAAAACACTTACCATGAAAAAGGAATGTTCTTTTTACCTTGTACGATATGCAAAGATTTACCCCTGTCGTTTATTGAAAGTTTATTTTGAACATTTTAAAGTGTAGTAATTAAAAAATGTATTTGAAAAGTGATTTTTAGTGAAAATTAAATTAAATATGTTTATCATAATATATATAATATTTTCATCAAGAATGTTTTTAAATGATATTTTTATAATTTTTTTATTCTTAAAATACAACAACACTTTTTTACTCAAATTGAAAGATGTAGTATTAAAACCATCCTTATCCTTTCTCTGTATGGGTTTTGATTAATTTAGAAACTTATAGTGTTGAAATTCTCTTCCATGAATTATTTATGTAGTCCCATTGAAATATTAAATTTGTTATGATTAGTGAATATTGAATTTCACCTAATAATCTCTATCGTTTATCAATGATATGATCATTGAGTAAACCATTCACTATTTTTATAGATGGTTTTTATTTTAATTTTATTTTATTTATGATGTAAATATTGATACATCATCATTAATTAATATGTATGGTTATCTGATAAGGCATATTGTTTATTGATTAAATCGATTACCTGATATAACGAATAATTAGGACATGTATTGATGGGTGGGCCCCATACGTTATATATCTTGTTGATGCATCAACAGGTACTTATAAGACAAATTAGTTGCCAAAATTTAACAAGGTTCTACCTTTAGTTTAAAAATATCTTCTAAATGGTCAAGATGTTATAAGTTTTCATGTTACTTAGACATGGTGTCCAATAATTAAGAATTTCATTTATTTTGATTGAGTATTTATTATCCATGCGATTTTCACAATGAAAAAGTCTATGAATTCTTTTCACTCATAGTTCATTGATTAAATGGAATGTGTTTTTAGATTTTTTTTCTTTTCATATTGATTATTCCTTATCCAATTAATTAAAAGTCATTTGTTTTAAGTTATTTAACTTTCCATATTATTTACTCAAATCCTTTTAAGTTATTGATTATATGTTTTGTGTATTCAGTTATTCATATTTCCATATTTATTATTATCTATGAATAAAAATTTATAGAACTATAAATACTTATACAAAGAATTTGAGCATATATTTATTATGTTTTCTTTCCATAGGATTCCATGAATTATGCTAAGAAAGATATAAAAGGATATAAAAGGTGGGAAAAATATATCGACGAAGAAAATTATGTTGTAATTAGTGAATTATATTGTAAATCCAGCTCATGAATGTTTCTGGTTTACTAATACTAGAAATTTATTCATTTTTTTGGGACCTGATTTACCTATATCATACTCTAATGTAATGGTAGTATGAAACCATATCTAGGCATTAGGGTTTTTGGGCACTAAAAATTTAATAGATGATTTCATCTAATCATCATTATATCATATCATTAATCAATATTCACCCCCATAACTATCATTAAATATGTATTCTATTGCTGAACGAGGTTCACTCCCTATTACAGTTCTTTTAATATCATGAGATATCAATGTTTTGACAATTCATTAGATGGTGATGTAATTTTAGGAAACCAATCACAAAATTAATAACATATATATGTATTGAATATGATCAGAAAACAATCATCAATTAATCATATAATAACCTCCTGAAAAAATGTTCTTTATAATAATTTCCTAATCACATAATCATGGGAAACCTAGTGAAATAAAATGGATGATATCATATGATAATATATCCAGTAAACTATTATAAATATCATTGGAAATTAAAATATAATTAGAAATTTGTAAAAAATAATGTTTACATTCATTTTCTAGTAGGGAAAAAATATCATTTTCCATTCATATCGTAAAAACTAAAAATATATAAAATATTAAGAAAATCATTTTATTTGAAAATAAAAATAGATTATTTTAATGTAATATTCAAATCAGGGAATAATCATGATGGTTTGAAAATATGTTCATGAAGTATAAACAGAAAAAAAAACTTTTACACTATAGTTAAGAAAGTTGAGAAAAAATATTTTAAAAAGATTATAAATTTATATATTAAAACAAATAAAGGAAATAATAATATAATTGAAAATTAAATTAAAATATAATTTGATATATATAATAAAAAACACGAATCAGATTATAAAATCATTAAATTAATGGAAAATATTTCTAACAAAAAAATAATAAATATGGTCGGTTCTTATTAAAATAAATTATTTTCTTAATTGAGTTCCATTTAGGGGGAAAATATAATAAATCATGGAAACTATATAAAAACAAGATAATGGAAAAATATATGATGTTAATAAGACACTGATCATATAATTTCCCCCAATTGAACTTTAACATATATAATACCAAAAAGAGATGAGATCGTAACATAAAATCGTACCAATGGTGTTATATATCATTATACGTACTCATAATCTCTTTTATAGTAAATTTATAATTATTATAAATCTATAATTGAATCATATTTATATTTATCTTAAATTATAATTGTACTTTATAATTTACTATTACCCATTTTTTAAAAACACTTCTTAGAAATCAATATTCAAGGATTTAAATTTTATGTTTTCCAATAAATGTTTTGGTTATATAATTCCATTCCTTGCATGTTATTTATGGATTCATAATCTTTATAATCTTTATCATTCAATTTTTAATGACCCAAAATTATAGAACATATACAATAGATGTTATTCTCGATAATAATCATTACATCTTTCACTAAATATTTAAAAAACAAAAAAATATGAAGAACACTATAGATAATGTTATAATAAATACAAATATGTTGAACAATGAAAATTTATTTCATTTTTAATATATATTATTAATATGAGTTTATATAGACACAATGATATTTTCAATACTATTATTTGTTTGAAATATATTTTGTTAAAAAATATTAAATTTTAGAATATAGACATGTAAAAAATGCATCATTTAAATTTTAAATTTAAATTTTTTATTGGTAATATTTTTTTTGTTTTTTCAAATAAGAATATTTTGATCAAAAATAATTATTTTGAAAAAATTGTTATTTTTATGATTTTATCAATATGTAACTGTATCCTATAAATTTAAATAATATTATAATTAGAATAATGTATTTTATGGATTAAATTATTAATATTAATATATTATTTGAGTTCATAATTCCATTGTATCATATTTTTATACTAAATTAAAATATTACTTTAATAAATATTATTTCTCATACTTTCTTCAAATTAAATTATTTTGTAGTAAAATTAATTGTTTTTCATTTATTTTAACGCTATATATGTTTTATTTAATTTATAATATACTAATAAATTTTAAGATAACATGTCTATAATATTCATAATTTGTTCCTCAATTTATTAACATAAAAACACACTCTTTTTATAAACTATTTTTACATGTTATGTGGGATTATTTTAATATTAACATTTTATACAACTAACACTTTTATTTCGTAAAATAATTTAAAATTTATAAATCAAAAGATTCAAATTATATATTTGGTATTATATTATATCTTTAAACTAAATTCAATTACTATGATTAAAAATTAATTACCATGATAAACATAAATTTCTATGAATGTTATTATGTTTAAATAAGACTCCATGAATCAAAAATGATTCCCTAAAAATGGGTGGTTGAGGTTAATTTCAATACACATAAACCAATCCCTATTTTTCCATTTTTGAGTCCATTTGTCCTTAATAACTTTACATTTTTAAAAATGAAAAGGTTTCTTCCCAAACTACCCGGATCCTCACTTACAAAATGATAAAAATTTAAATAGTAATTAACTCACATTTTACTCTATATTATTTTGGAAACTCTATATATATTTTTCTCTTATAACCCCCTCCAACAAACATATTATTCTAATCATAATTTTATTTCTTAAAGACATCATTTCTGATGAGTTTTCCAAGAGAAAACTCTATATTCATACATTAACTTCAATTTCTGTTACTATTATATTTTAGTATAATCCATTATAAATCATCATTAAAATATTAATTAATGAAATATTCATAATTATGTTTTTAAAAACTCAATATATTTATTTTTTTAAAGGATTTATTCAATAAATTCCATCTCATAAGAAAATAAAATAACATATATTTTTTCTATGTGCAGACAAACTCATATTGGGCATGTTGTTGTTTGTTTTCCATCACCACCTATCATAGATTGAAAAACAAAGTATTAAATGAAATATAATATTTTTTATTTAAAATTTATTAGTATTAAAGAATAACTTATCCTGTAACATATTCTTCTACATTCATTGATAAATGGTATCATTATTTATGTGGACATGTGGAATACCACCTCTTTGGAATGATGAATTCTAATTTCCAAATATTCAACCATGGATGGTTTTGTTTTTCATGTTATGATTATTTATGATATATATAAGTAATATATATCAATAATATAGTTTTTATGGATATTACAAAAAGTTAAAATCATTATTAAGTAATCCATTGACATCGGTAAATCCCTTGATACTAATTCATCACATTTTTTGTCATCTTGAAATGCATATAAAATCCCATCTAATAGAAATAAAAATTAATATGTATTTTTTAAACATAATTTTTTATTAAAATTAATGGTTTCAAAATAATTATATTTTTGACCAAAAGGAATATCAACGCCAATTTTATGAACATGGTTCCAAAATTCTAATACTATTAACACCCGATATAGAAACAAATATTATAACTATCTAATACTCGAAGAGAATTGATATTAACGATGAGTATAAATTTATAGACATATGATTAATGATATAAATTGGTAATTAAGTATTTTGTCTTCAATATACTATTAGTTAGTGTTTTTTATTGGAATCAAGGGTGAATAAAAATGACTTAGTAACTAAAACATGTTTTCTTGAGTATTATATATTCCTACTGAATTCCACTCCACTACGAACACTACATTATGAATTTTTTTATAATTTTTATTTTAAATTTTGGTAAAAAGAGTTTATTTACCCAAATCTGTTTTCATGAAATATTTTCTTTTCACTTAATTTTATATTCACAAAAATTTCAACCTATTTTTCATTATTTATGTGATCATTTTTTATGACAATGTTTTCAGTATAAAATAATTTAATTAATGATGTTTGTTTATTCCATTTGGATATTTTATGAATTCCATTTTTTATTAGGGTTTCTATGATTTGAAAATGGAATTCCATTTAAGTGTAACATGAAATTTTTCTTTAATGTAGGGTGACCACATTGCATCCCTCTTATATATTATGTAAGAGATTATATATCATGAGATGGGTTTTCATGAATATGTTTGAGTAGATGATATATATAGAAAATTATGGTTTAGATCATTAATGAAATGTTTTCCTATGTTAATGTTTGTTCTATAGTTATATGATATAAAATTATAGTCTTAGGATTCATGGTTCTTGTTAAATTCTTATTATCCAATTTATAGATATAATATTACATATTAATATTTGGTGTCATTATTTTCATATTACATATACATTGAGGATGAATGGTGTTTTATGGTTATCACTACTAATGTTATGATATTTCTCTTATGCTGAGTTTTTCCTTAATCTTATGATCACATCCATGATGAAATGTCTACTTAATTATTAATGGGTGTTTAAGATCCCTTTTTTCTTATGTTTCCATTCCCCGTATGATGAATATGCCTTATAAAATGATATTTTCTTATCGGTGTCTTAAATATTTCCATTAATGAGAAATGGTTAGGGGTTCTAAAAAATAAGGTTATTATGCTGCTAGTCTCAAAATACACTAAACTTATCAATCATTGAAATAATTTTATTTCTGAAATGAAATGTTTTTACCATGTAAAAAAAATTAAAGAAAGGCATGCTTATCCGAATTCACTATATTTTGTTTTTGATAAAATGTTTAGTTATTTTAGATATTATTTTAGGGATCATTAGACAAAAATCATGGGATAATTCTAGGAGATAATTTAATATATAGGAATACATCGAGATGATTTGGTAAAGTAGAGGTAGTGGGACGTTAAGAAATAATAATTCCCTACCTATATAATATTATGTGGATAGAGGCTCTATAATAAATTAAACTTTGAGAAATATCCTCTATGACCGAATATTGGGTATTAACTCAATTGTGACCTATTTGATGAAAAATAAACTTAACTATACACTATGGTAGACTCTCTTGGTGTATATTCTTTCCTTGGCCTCAAACACATTATAATCCATTTTGAAGGATTGATAACCTCATTAATTTGATATATTGGGTTGAGAATTATGAGAAATTACAACATGATGTTTAACCATGAATTAAATACATTGAAATAAAATTGTTAATGATAAACATGATATTTAAATAAATAATATGTTTTATTGGAGATTAAAATTCACACAATTTTTATGATATCATGAAAAATTTTCATCTCTTAGTGTAACTCATTGTTGGATTTTAATAATGGTGGGAAATATGTTGAACATGTATAAAAATGGGTATGAGGGGCAATGTGATGGTTTTAGAAAAGAATAACCCAATGGAATGGGTTATAGAGTATAATACAGTATAATAATTCTAACTCAAAATTCATAGTATATAAAAATAAAATGAATCAAATTGAGATCTTGAGCTTAAAATGGATGGATAATCATGGTATTAAGTTTATCATGTTGCAATAAAGACCCTCCATCATGGACTCTTTATGTACACATATCAGTTATAAATAGATAAATAATTTTGAAATTATATATCCTATAATTAGGTCCTAATAACATGAGTAGGTTATTCTATATGATTACCCCTAGTAAGATGAGGCTGGCTAATAATTCAGACTAAAAACGAATACAATATATAGATAACTAGTTTAATCAATGGAATGATAAGAATTTATGAAATTGTTATTTAGTATTTATTTTCCACTAACTCTTTTAATTATATGAAAAGATAATTATTGAAGTAGAATAAAAATGTGGATGAATCAATTAGATGTCACAAAAAAAACTTCATATAACATTAAATCTTTACTCTGGTTTTATATATGATCCAAAATTTGAAATCCATCATTTTATTTATGGAAAAAAAATTCTTCAAAAACATTTTTCCATAAGAGACTTTAGAATCCATGAAGAAACTATTATTTTTTTTGAAGGTGGATATGAAATATAGGGTATCTGTGTAATGAAATGACAAAAAGGATAAATAAATACCTTAGAATCCATAGTGGTAATTTATAGAGGTCAAATAAATTTAAACCCCCTACATTACCATTGAGGTAGATAAAATACATTAGAAATTTATTTCATGGAACATGGAAGTGCATTAATTTTGATACAATATTCCATAAATTACACAAATATTAATGTAAGGTTGGGAGGCCAATTAATACAATAGAGTATAATTAATGGAATTTAGACACTATCCCAATCAATGAACAAAAACATATGAAAAAAATTAAAATAGTTTCCAAAAGACTCTCAATTATATAGAGGAATGAATGGAAATAATGATAAATTCAATTAATTTAGATCAAGAAAATGAAGTGATGTTATTTTCAATTACTATTAATCAAGATCCATAAATATATTAATCGATTTAGTCTGCTCACATTATTACATATCAATAATGTTTTCCATGAATTTTGAATCACTGCCTCATGTGATGGATGATGAAAAAATCTATAGATTCACAATGTTGTACAATGGTTGTGTATATGTCATATAAATCTTATGAAATTGAGATTTGGAGATGCATACTTCCTACAGATCTGATGGTCCATCCCTTATGTGAGTATTTTATAATCATTGGTATTTATGGGATATGCTGACATATATCCATTATCAATAGTAAGTGGAAGGGATTCTCATTCCATATTCAATAAAATCCTATTATCAAGAACCAATATAAGTTTGACCCCATGGAAACAAATTATAGAATATTGGTTCTGATAGACATCATTGATGAATTTATATCTTAAATGATCCAGTGGACTGTTAGTATTTATGTCCATTCGATTGTACTGAAATATTAATTATATTATAATTATTATCCCCAACAGTTAGAGGTTGTGATCTTCAATAAGATTATAAGTAGATCTATTCATATACTTATGATTTCATATATAATAGATCATATTGAATTGAAATAATTAAATAAATACTTATAATAGATGTTGGAAAATGTTCTTATCATCTAAGATGAATGACGATACAAAGATGTAGACCTCTTTATTAAGAGTAATTATCGATCAATGTGTCTTCTCAAGTACTATCACGAGCCATAAAAAATAAAATATATAAATAAATATATGTGACTGTATATCATTTACCTGAGATATCTACTTAGTGGAAATCAAAACTTTTTAAAGAATTTCCATTAATCGAGATATCATTATTCATGTTTTTTAGAGAGGCTATTTTAAAATTAAACATTACAAACAATTTACGAACCTAGTGAGTAATTTGTGAATCCATTTATATTGAGTAATGGCCAAAAAAATTTATAAATATTTTAATACTATTATTTAGAGGCTATCAAGATTAAATACTTGTCTTCCATATTGAATATTTTCTTATTTACTCAGTGAAAAAGGAAAATAATGACATAATTTATTGATTTTTCTGATGATGTTAATAAAAAAATGTGTATGCTAAATTATGTTAATGTGAATTAATTCTATGAAATGTTAACTATATGGAATTTTTTTACTAGAAATGTAATATATATAGGTATTTCCAAAATAGAAGTTGCGGTATAATGAATCAAACCAGCATGTGTAACATTGATCCATTATTTTCATGCATTATAATGACACAGTCACTACTTTAAGAGAAACATTTGATGAAAATATAATCCACTAACCACATTAAAAATAAATGGTATGATGTTCAATTAGAAGAAGGAATATACAGAATTTATTAAAATACTTAAAAATATATATTTCCAAAAAAAGCCATAATTACATTACACTATAGAGCAGAAGGGATTCTATTATACGGTGAAACCTTAATAAAAATATTGGGATTCATAATCATGTAAAATGAATATAAAATTTCTTATTAACTATGAAAATTCTATAAACTGTAGTAAATTTTCTAGCTGCATTATTTAGAGCTATGGATGATGAACATTTCATTAAATATTTGGGGCATTATCTTAATGTTGAGTAGCTTGATATTTATAACCAAAAACCATTGATTAAAATATATATTCACATATAAGAAGTTTAATATTATAAAAAATATATGATTTTAACTATCCAAATACTATGTATTTTCAATAAATTACTATCCCTGGATAGAAAAAAAGTGGATGCTGATTTATCCATGAAATATCATGATATATTATTAGTAAAGGGGGTTAAGAGAACCCAATTTACATGTATTTAAGAAGGATGAATGTTATATTCATAACAGAAGATGATAATTCCTATATTTCCTATGTTACTACTCAAAAGTAGATTAATGTGAAGCTCAAAGAAACCCATAATGATGATATAGAGATACAAAAAAGAAAAGAAATATTCCAGCATTCAAATTTAATAAAATAAAGATCGGAAGTTAGATGTGTCCCATAAAACCATAATTGAAAATGTAACCTTTGAATCATGCTAATATATTACCTTTTTTTCTTTATCCTTAATTCATTAATATGTGTAGGGGTTTACATTAAAAAATTTATGGGATAATAAGAATAGATAAATGGTAGACTCTGTGTCTCAATTCATGGTATTTTAGAAAGTTAAGGATGAACGATGGATGTGTAAGGGTATGAAAAAACCATTACCTATACATATTTTTAATTGGGTAAATATAATCATGGATTTCGATATAGGACTCCTCAAAATATCTTATTACATAATTCTATTTAGGTTATAGTCAATCTCTTTATGAATTCATCACATATTATTTCAACCAAATATTATTTCTTCCATGACCAAATCTTCATGATATATTTAAGGGATGTGGAAAGGATATATGGATTACAAATATAAATTTTATCCATGAAATATCTATGGTTTGTTATCACATTCTGTATAATCCATTGGATGGAATTGATTATTGTTATTAATTTCATAAACATGTATCATCATCAGAAGGATTATCTGTCAAAGAGGGCTATTAAAACTCTAGTGTATATGATAAGATATTTTTTTGATGGATTTTAAGGACATTAGGATCACCACAGACACTTTTAAGAGTTATCATGTAATAATAGTATATATTAATGTATTCATATAGTACCATATGAGTAATTTTATGGGATGAGATGTTATAATTTTACATGTGAGGATGATTTTGGAGAGAGGAAGCTAATATGTAATCACTTTTTCAAAGAAATAATTGAGATGGTTCTGTTGGAATAATGTTTCAAACGGATTTTTTGATGTTTTTTAATGTAGTTTCTAAGAAATACTTTTGGATGTTTTTAAATAATAAGGCAGGATGAAAATATTTTTCATTTTTCATTATAAAAATAATATAACCTTATAAATTAATATATAAATGGAAATCATTTGGAGATGAAATTAGAGAGGGAGGATTAGATGAAGGTTATATTTTCTGAGTCTATCATAGAATCTTTTTTATAAAAGGATAAAATTAGATATTTGAGATGAATGTGTATCAATTTATTTTTCCAACTTTTCAACCAGACAATATCTTCAGTTAAAAAATATAGAGATTCCCTTCTATTACATAATTCAGAAAATCATTAACAACATGATCAGAGATAGGGTAAGAAGGGTGAGATATCACATTTTCCTTAAATGGGATTGAGTGATTTTTTTATAATGTTTTTATAATAAATATTTATAAGGAAGAAATCAGATGATGTCTTTGTTTGATGTTTCATGAGGGTTAGATGTTGTGGATATATAATGTTCGTTCAGCAATCAAAAGTAATATTTTTCATACAAAAGAATCTTTCATAGAAATAAAAGTTGACATATGAAGTCAAATGGATTTACGTTTTCCATATAACCTACATTGTTCAAATTATTCCATTGAATGTATCTGAAATAAGATGAAAAGAAATATTTTCAATTTTCCAAATTGGAGTTTCATGTTTTGTGTCAAAATTGAATGTCCCAACAGATGAAGTCCTTTGGATGATAAAATTTCATTATAATAATATCATTCAAATGTTTTTTGGTTTAATTTATGAATTTCTTGATGATACAATGATTTTTTTTATTTTTTGGAGATTTTTAAGAGATCGAGGAAATATTTTAAATTTTAAAATGGAAAATGATCAGGTACAGTGAAAGGGGAAAAGTCTATTAACGAAGTCGAACACACAATGAATTTCTTAAAATTACATTAAAATAATTTTTAAAATGTATAATGGAAATACTTTTATTTTATATTTATTTTATATGTTTACGTACTCCTCGACCCTCTATTTGATCATGATATTTTTGGATCTCATTTAGGGGTGCTTTCAGTAATTTTTTTTCGAATTTTTAGAAGTTTCTATTCTTTTCATAGTTGGTACATGGTTTTCCAAAACTGTGCACCCATCTCAGGGAAACCCCAATAAACTAAATAATGGGGGTTTACATTGATGAGACATAGTTCAAGAGACCATTCACCAACCTAGTAGAAATTGCGCTCCCTATTTGAGGGGTGCACATTTTGAAAAACCATTTGGAACCATCAACGAAATAATGTACATTATAATTTTTAATTTTGAATAATTTTTTAAAATTCCTAAACCCCTGATATGTTCCCCTGCTCGACTCTTACTCTACATAAAACAATTCTTAGGTTTTTGAGCTCTCAAGGACCCTCTTAAACTCCTCTAAAAAAATACCATGGAGGATAAAATATCATTTAGAATCCTATGATTCCACTCCAATAAGAGATCCTCCCTATTTCCTTCTGTCCATAACTTATTCTCTATTACATAGGTATTGTTGATGTTCTCTTTGTCATGATATCTAAACACATCTATTTTATATCTTGAATCCTAGTTTAATTCATGGATCTCCATTGTCGATGTTGTTTATTGTTAATTTTTATTAATCAAATTGTGATATGAGATCTCCATGATAAAGGTAGGTGGTTGTATATATGTTTGAAAAAAAATTTGCCTTAAATTATTTGATTATATTATAATTCTTTCAATTAAATTGTAAAAACAATTTTTTTGAATTTGTATTTGAAATTTATTTTTAATGAGATTTTGTCAAAAACCCAAAATTCCAATGGAATTGGAAATTTAGTGTGTCATTTGAATTTGATATAAAATGTTAAAATTTATTTATTAATGTAATTTGATAAAAATATTTTAATATGATTTTAGTAGAATCTTTGTATGGTTTTATCTTATGATTGGAATGAATTTATTAAATATCCATGTTTTGGTTTTTAATGAGAAACTGGCATATTGAATTAGAAATAGGTCATTTTTTTTAAATTAGTTTCCAAATAATTTTGTCATTATTGATTGATTGTAGGATAACATGAATGTCTAAATTGTTAGTTGGTTACCTAGGTCAAACAAGAGAGGTTGGTATTTCCTTAGTAGTAGATTGATGCTTTATAATACCAATGAAAATATAGTAGAACTGATATTATACCAAGTTTCATGTTGATGAGTCCTCTTTAGCAGGTGTTGGAGGGATATTTTTACACATAATGACATGAAAACCTATATGGCTGTGTAATAATCCCATAACATATAACTAACATACCTCTTGGATGATGAACATTTTTCTAATTTTTTAATTTTTTAATATATTTCAATGTTTTAAAAGTGATTTATGGGTGCCTATAAATTTAAATAAATATATTTAATTAAAATATTTACATAATATATTTTTTGATATATTTTTGTCAATTAAAATAAAAATCATGTTTTATTTGAAGTATACACATGTAATTCCAAGGTCATTTAATTTAAAAATTAAATAATGATTTGGTCTAATTATTATTGGAATATAATATGGATCACTTGGTGATAGCGTAAAGTAATTTTAGCCGAAACCCTAAATTTTACATTAGGAATTTTCCGATATCATCATTCCTAGTTCGAGTAAGGGGAATTCTCCACTTAAAGGTGGATGTTATTTTTGACTCTTTTGGGATGTAGTGTCGTGTCTGTTGGTACCTTCGGTTGTTTTAATTTTTTATATTTTGGTACATTTTTTATGTATTATTTTTGGTTTTATAAGTATTTTTATTATAATACTATTCTCCATGTTTATTTTTCATTTGATCATACTGAATTACTTATGGTGTTCCACTATTTTTGTGGGAAAACCATTCCAAGTTCTATATTTTATGATGCTAGGTACATGTTTCCAACCAATAGGGATTAGTAATTACCTTTGGCATGTTTCAATATTCGAACTGATATTAGGGTACCAGTATATCTACGATGGTTCATGACAATGTTGTATACAATCTATGGGTTAATCATATTTCCTTGAATTTAGTATGCAGTTTGTGTTCTTGTTGGTACTTTGGATGTAGTTTCAACAGGGTGCCTCGCCATTTGTCATGATAATGAGACTTTATTCAATAAGAGTGGTTTAGGAGAAGTATCTTTTGTATTATTTCTAGTATTTTCCCTAGACATTCATTTGAATAGATAGAAATTAAAATATCATTTATTTGTGTCAGATGATTAATTTTCCCTGATTCTCTTGTTTGAGTGCTGATATGTGTAATGTCATAACATCTTCTGTGTTGTTTTAAGATTTTCTGTATTATCATTCCTATAAGAAGAAGTGTGAATTGAATACAATAATAATATAATGATAAACCAAAATGAGAAAATCCTCATGTGGAACTAAATATGGAAGATGATATTGTGTGTGATGTCTAATCTCTATGATTATCATCTTCACCCATTCCCATTTAGGCTCCACATATGGAACCTTAGAGGAATGGGTCTTTGAATCATGTTCAGGAATACCTTCTAACAAATCTTCTAACATTCCAAGGTTCAAATGATCCATTTTATGATGAGTATTGATTTAGTAGAATTAAACACTTTTTTGACTTCTTAAAAACAATTGATTAAATTAACGATAAATATACCACCATAATGATTGAAGGATATAGTAGGATAGTGGGTGATATTATGGTTGTGACATGAGATCATGATGGATTTGATTATAAGGACCTAAAATTTTTTTTGACTGACTATTTATATCTAGAGTACATGGTGTCCACTTAGTATATCTAGTTTTTCAAGCTCGATCAGTCTGAGAGGACCATGACAAAGTATGAATATGTATTTTTTCATGTTTTAATGTTTTCACCAGATATTATATTGAATGAGGATATGAGGAATTGAAAGTTTTAAATGGGACTTATGTCTAATATAAATTCATCGGTTTTCTTGATAATGGTATCCTCTTATATTGATGTTCTATATAAAACATAGATGGTTTTTCTTGAGCGATATAGTAACTTAGGGTTGGTAAGAGTACCCATTTCTCCTAGTGAAAGTTCTTTGAATTTCGTAAAGGGAAAGAGAACGATTGATGAGTATCATGGTGTTTCTCAATATAATGGTACATATAGACCTCCTACATTCCCTAGAAGAATCTTTTTAATTTACTATTAGTGTTGAAATATTGGGAACTCAAAATGGGTATACACTACAGCACATAATGTATGTGGTTATAGTGGATTATCAGGTGATTTTCATAAATTAGGTCATGTTAAAAATACATTTACTAGTAGGGGATCATCATCCCCTAATATTATTATGGTAATCTTAGATGATTCAGGGACAAAGGGGTAATAGTCACATGCATCTAGAAAAACCATTTTCACATACTGGAAGAGTCTCTAGAAAAAGAAGATACGATTCTAGTGATAATGAGGAGTACCATCACTATTAATTAATTGTGTTTACATTATTTGATACTGGTGCGTCTTATTTATTCATTCATACATGAATTGTGAATATTTCAAATATTCATACATATGCTATATCGTATGTGATGGATATTACTTCACCTCTCAGAATAAATAGAGAAAATTATTTCCACTTCCTTACTTATTTTTTCATAACACCAGACATTGAGTATACATTAATTTTATTTGTTCTTGAAATGGATCAATGTGATGTAATTTTCGGGATGGGATAATTTATTGATTAAAGATATTGAATTGACTACTATAATCAATGAGTCTCCTTTATTTCACCTAATGTGGTGTTTTATATCATTCGAGGATAATGAGACCCAATGTTGATCACAGAAGAAGAATTTTATGAAGAGTTATTGAATGTAATATCAGAATTTCCTTTTGATCCAAATAAATAATCCTTGAGAGATGATCATACTCTAGTTTTCATTCAGTTTTATGACATTTTTCTTCTAAGGTATCTTTTTTTACACTGGTAGTGGAGGATGGGTTTTATGCTTATTTGGTACTCAGTCTTTTGAAGGTATGTATTAATTATTATCACAAGGCTTCATCTGAGATCAAGTATTTGAAGACTCAATTACATGATCTTATTGATAGTATATTTATACTCCCAAGTGTGTCAGCATGGGCGGAGTGTGTTATCTTTGATTATAAAGATGATGGTCCACTTATCCGTTTTTTGTTACAAACAACACTTTAAAGTTTGGGATAATGAAAATTATATGTTTCCATGGATTAATGATCTATTTGACTAGTTTAATGGGGTGAAGTGGTTCTTAATGATTGATATTCGACATGGTTATCTCCATTTAAGAATAAAAATATGATATTCTAAAAAACAACTTCCTGGAGAAGGTATGGCCCATATGCATTCCTTATCATTATATTATGCCTAACCATTTCTCTGATAGTACTTATGGATTTAGAGAACATCATATTCTTTGAGTATCTTGATATGTTTGTGTTTGAATTTTTAGATAACACCCTTGTTTACTCTATGTAGGAGGAGGACCATGTACATCATTTGAGAGTAGATATGAAATGGATAAGAAATCAATGGAATTATTCTATGGTTTTGAAATTTCATTTCTGGATTCAAGAAGTAATGATATTAAGAAATGTGAAGTTTAGATCTGGGTGTGTCAGATGGTCCTGATAATTTGAAAGTAATCATGATAGGGGGAAACAAGATAATGTTTTTAAGATTCAGATATTCTATGGTTTAGATGAATACTATAACTGCTTTGTAAAATATTTCTCAATGTTGTATTGTACAATGGCCACTCTATATTGGAATACTGTATTGTTAATTAGTATGAAAATTGTCAGTATTATTTTTTTGATTTGAAACGTCATTTGATTACTGAACTGGTGTTGACTCATCCAAAAGATGGGAAGGGATATGTGGTCTTATGTGATGCATCATGTTTAGGATAAGATTTTTTGATTATTCTGGTCATAACATCATTTAATATAGATCCCAGAAACTTATGACAAATGAAAAGAATAATATGATACATGACCTTGAACATGTAGCAGTTGTTCATGCATATAAGAGTTGATGACATTACCTTCCTAGAGAGAGGTATATAATGTATTCCAACCTCATGATCTTCAGTTATATCTTCACTCATTATGATTTTAATATCTATTTGTGTCATTTTGTGTAATACATATAATATTTTGAATTTTAAATTTCCTGTACCTTGATTAAATAGAATGTTTTCACAGATTCCTTCAGCATTAAAATTACAGCCTATTTCATGAAATAGTCATCGAAATAGTGGAATCTGGTGTATTTTTTCCAATTTTTAATATAGGAGTTCATGAATTAAGAGATTTTGTTGTTTCGTCTTGTATTTACATGACCTAAACACATTATGATATGATTATATAGAGAAAAAATATTTATGATTAATTTCATATCATTAAAGACGCTCATAATGGTGGGGAAACTGTTTCTTCGTGGTCGTTTCCAACTTAGGTAATTTGATATTTTTAATATTTTTTTATGTTAGAAGTGATAAATTCTATGATATAGAAATTCTCTAATTCCTAGTGTGCTGGGAACATAGTAACCAAAGATAATTACTATGGCATATGATGTTGTTTCTGCTAGCCTAGATTGGGATGGGTTATTCTTGATTTTTCTATCAATGTTATATGATCCCACTAGACATGATTGAGTATATGCCACCTTTTGGTTTTCATCAGCCACATCCAATGACTACATGAAAGTGGGATTATATCTCAATGGTTTTTGTCTGCCTTGTAGTATACCCAGAAAATGATCTATATGGTATGGGATTTGATTGATAGGCTGATCAAATTGAATTAATGTATAACCCTTCAAGATATAACCAAAGTTATGGAGCATGGAAAGATATATGTTAATTTTATTGTTAGTTTTCATATATTTCAATATGATATATCCTCTAATATATATCCTTAGTTTACTTATATCTCTTTTGGTTTCATTTAGGGGAACTAGGATCTTAGATTGGGTTGAGTACGAAATACCATCTAAAGATGGATGGAAAGACAAAGAGATCTGTACATATTTTTAAAGATATGCATTGGGCTTGCATTCTAGACTTCGGAAGAGCATGGTATAGACATTTGGGACTCATAAGGTTTTCTTATAACAACAGTTATTAGTATGAAATTAGAATAACCCCTTTTGAGGCCTTATAAATATGACCTTCTAAATGTCTATTACGTTTGTTGGAGACCGATAAAATTACATTGGAGGGACCGATGTTCTTTCAGGATATGATTTTAATGATTTAGTTGATTCATCAGATATGGTTTATGGAAAAGATAATATATAATTCTTATGATTATCATCATCAAATACTTTTGAAATTTTTAGTTCATGATCATGTTTTTTGAACATTTCCACACATTTTGGTCATTGATAGCTTCAGAGGTAAGGGAATATTGCCCTTTATTTTTTGAGACCTTATTATGTTTCTATGTGTGTGGGGAGAGTGTCTTATCTTTTAGAAATTATTCCATTGTTGACATCAATACATTACATCTTCCTTGTATTTCAACTATTGAAATGTCTTTATTATCCATCCCTTGTTCTAAGATAGATTGATATTAATGTTGATCATGATTTATCTATGATTGAGATTTTATAAGGACTGTGGATTCAAAAACCGCAGTACTTCATGAGAGTATGATAACTTTGTTTAGTGCTTTGACATCATCTTTATGAAAAACATGTGACTTAGCATTGATATGAACTGATTAGATAGTAGTGTGCTCATCATTTTGATATGGAAACTTCTTTAAAGGATTTATGTAGATAAATTTTTTCTATGATTTTGAGGATATAAAATCCTATCTCTATTTTTAGGAACTTATTTATCAAATTTTTTATCAATATGTTTTTGTGTCTTCTTTAGGTATGCATTTGGATAAAATTTTTAAATATTTTGATGTTTCTTGGCTATGCAAGTTTCGAACATGATTTTTCCAAAACTTTCCCCCACCCATTAGAAAACCCATAAACCCAAAAAATGGGATATTTCATGGATCACACACATTTTTTCATAATGAGAACCCACATAGTAGTAACCACAAAACCATTAGAGGGGTTCATGGTTAGGGATCATGGTTTAACAAGTTGTGATGCACCCACGAGGAGACCATACACATTGTAATTTTTTTTTTTTTGAAAAATGATAAAAATTTCTTGAACCCCCAATATGTTCCCTCCTTTGACCCTAACTCGACCTAGAATGAACTACAAGGTCATGGGAACTATCAAACACAATATTTGGATCTTATATTCCCTTTCAAAGGTGAATTGAAGCATGGAAAACATCATCTTATTCCTAACTATTAAGATATCTTCTCCCATTTCTTATCTATAACTCTCTTCCTCTCCCATCATTATGGTTTTATAGAGCTTCTCATTATTGAAAGATATAATCCTAATTATTTCTAATCATGAATATAGGATTGGTTATTGGTTATCTATTTCATACTTTCTTCGAAAAAAAATCTTTTGTGGGTGTTGTGATACAAGATCTTCAGGATAAAGGTATGTGGTTCCATGTGAGTTTGGAAAATTAATTTATCATTGAATTTGTTTATTTTCTTTAAAAAAATTAGTTAATTATAGAAAATCCAAAAAAAATTGAATTGTGATTTCAAATATTTTGGTATGATATTTTGTTGAAAACCCTCAATTCCAATGGATTTTGAAGTTTTTCATGTGATTTGAATTTCATGTAATTATTGAAAATTAATATTTTAATTCTTGTTAAAAAAGGATTAAAATTATTTCAGAAGATTTTTTTATCATGATAAAGGAATGAATTGATAAAAAACCCTTGTCTTGGTTTTTAATGAGAAATTATCATATTGAACTGGAAATGGGGAGATTTTATTCTAAATAATTTTTATAATTTTTTTTCAATTTTTAATTTATTGCTAGAGAACATGAAATACTAGGTTGTTAGGGGGTTATTTGGAAAAATCATAGTAGAATGGTAACTCCCTCAAAATGGATTGAAACAATAAAAAACTGACAAATATATAGAGCAACATACTTTATCCCATGTGGGATGTTTATCCATCATATATTTCTATTGTTTGAGGGACCTGTGTACATGTAATGTTGTGATGAGCTATATAAGAGCGTGTAAGGGTGCAGAAAAGTGGAACTATCGTACCCCTTTGTAGATGACCATCTTTTCCATTTGTGATTATATTGGTAAATATACCATTGTTTATAAAAACTATTTACCCCATTCTATGGGTTTTTATCAACTATTTTATATAAAATGTTAATTCAATCCATTGTATAAAATATTTGTATCAATTAAGATGAAAATAAGTTTTTTAGGATATTCATATGTACTGTCATGACTGTTATCTTTTAAATTCAAGGAAATATTTGGTTTAATTGTTATTAGAATATAAAATGGAACACTTGGTGAGACCCTATTACAATTTTATCTCACACAATAAATTTTCCATTGGGGTTTTTAGATTTTACCATTCAAGGTTTGAGAAAGGGGATAACACAACCTATAATTGGAAGTTGTTCTTGACTCATTGTGTTTGGAGTAATTTTTATTTTTTTTACCATGGTTTTTTAACACGTTTTCTCCAGGAACATTGTGAATGTTCCTTTTTTATTGATGTTTGATTGATAGTACTAATCTCTATGTGGATTTTTCTTTTATGTCTGCAGACTTGTTTCTATTATCCCATATTTTATGTTCCAAAACATTCCATATTATGTCTTTTATGATTCTATGTGCTAGTCTATATCCAGTGAGTATGGGGAACTCCCTTAGGATTCGATATGACTAGATCTGGTATTAGGGAACCCGGGTATTCAGGTCGGTACCTTTCATGTATGATGTATTGATTTAAATTTTTACACAACAATACTAGATGAACTAAAGGTATAAAAAATTCTTTAGAAAATTAAATATAAAAAACCTATCAAAAATTTTTATGATGATAGTTATTGATGATTATATAAGTTTAAAAAATGTGTAGAGGTGGACTACCATTGGAAGAAAGGACATTAGAAAAAGTGTTTCGTATGGATGAATCATATAGTGAGTTCTACTAAAATTTATAGAAAAATAATTTTATTGAATATGAAAATGATCTTTATGAGGTTTTTATAATGATAATAAATGTAGTCGTGTAAAAATGATCATTAAATTTTCATTAAAATAATTATGGATGGTTTATTATGCCTATGACGAGAAGTAATTTAATAAATTTTCATTAACACTAATTCTAATTAAGTTATATGATGAATTTTAATGAAGGATAAATTTTATGAGAAGGAATATTAAATTTGAAAAATGTCTAGTGAAGAAAAAATAAATTTGGGTTCCTTCCACTATCATTTTTGGATCATCTTTATAATTGGGTGTATGGTCAACCCACACAAATATATACTATACATTTTTGAAAAAGATTAGGATATTTAGAATTGGATTTGGTTAGTGATATCAAATTATATTTTAAATATATAATTTTAGTAGGAAAAATTTTGATCCATATAATCTCTTGATATAAGAGGAATAAGAAGTTGAAGTTATTTTTTTTTTCAAATTCTTTGTAATAAAGAAAATTAATGAATAAAGGTGGAAGTAGAGGAACATTTATAATATGTTTGTTTATTAAAAAAATGTAAAAAATTTGTCCCTAGAAGAACATTCATGATGGAAAAAATTGGTAGAGAATTATTATTTATTTGAAATGGATTAGTGTTTTATAATAATTCTTGGGAAGATTTTTGTTACCTGATAATGGATATAAAACTAAAAGTGGTAGAATTTTCTTCTCCTCTTCTCTCTATTATTTCTACTTCATATTTGGTTCTCTTCTCTTCGACATTGTTCTTGATGGTTTCTTCCACTGGTCTTTCGATCTCCCCCTCATTCTTGAATCCATTTTTGGTCTAGAATGATGGTATGTGAGACTGAGTGGGAGGTGTTAGCGTATGATCAGAATGATGCTTCTTCAGTCTTATTGGTTTTGGATTCTTTGGTTCATTCATATAGGGTTTCAGTACCAGTACCTTTTTCCCATTTCTCAATGGTTCTTTCATATATTATTCTTCAATACCTCTCTTTCCCTTAGTGTTTCAGTCATAGTATCCCTCATTCATGTCCTTCTAAAGCTTATTTATCCCTTTCCCCGTCTCGGCTTCTCCTTACTACCCTGGCCTCCCAGACCATTGATGCCTTCCATGTTTTTCATGTCTGAAGGATTTCATAGAGGTTTTAGGATGTTTTTGGGGAGAGTTATAAGTTGACAAGTGGTGTGGATGGTGTTTTCTTTCTCTAGTTTTATTGTCCTTATAGTTTTATCATATAGTGATGGATTTAGATATCCCTATATTTGCTGATGGCTTTATTCAGTGGGGTATATGGATATAAAAATAAATATTGGTGATTATTCGATGGTTTTTGTTCATTTTTTCTTTCACAATGTTATCAACAAATCATTTTCCATCTCTGGTTTTTTGTTTTTATCATTCCTGGTTATGATGGATACTAATTGTGTGAGTTCTCATCCACTGGAGATGATAATGAAGTTAATGTTTTGAGGATTCATAGGTGTGGAGATGGACCTCAATGAAGCAGATGATTTTGAATGTTTCTGGTTACCTTCTATGACAGGGATGGTGGCATTGGTGAAGGGTTTGAGGATGGAAGAACATAGATTCATGACCAGCCTCATAGTCCAATGTCTACTCATGATGTTTTATGGTGCTGATGATGGCGGAAGGTGGTGAAGGAGTAACCTTTGTTCGAGTTCTTCTTGTGATGGCTGGTGATTTGTTGATTGAGATGAGTAAGCTTATGAATCAAGGTGGATATGGAGGTTTTATGAATTTTTCTCTTGAAATTTGAATGTCGAAATCTTGAATTTTGAATATGGTGTGATGTCGTTTATATGGATGTGGGGATTATGGGAACAAATTGCTCATTTGTATGGTTCTCACATACCAAAAAAAGATGTTTTTTTAAATAAAAATAAAAATTGATTGTGGGTTTATTAAATGTTTTTTACATCTTTTATCTGGGGGAAAATCTTAGGCCCTACTATTTTACAATTGTGAAACACATCAATGAGGGAATTCACTACTTGATGTAACTATATTTTAAATATTTTTATTGTGGATTGTGTGGTGTTTGATTATTTTCAAAAAATACCAAGGAATGGATTCTCTTGTTGTTTAGTGAACCTTGTAAATTAATTTTTTGGTGTGTCTATTCTTATGAGAATGTTTTAATAAATGTTAAAAATCGTTAATAGGTGCTTAATGTTATTTCATAAAAAACATAATATAAAATGTGACCATAGATTCAACCCCTCCCGCCCATAGTGTTAACATAGATCCTATTAGGGTTTTTAAATTTTTATTAGAGTATGTTTTTTTTCATTTAAACTTCAATAATATTTGATAGATCTATAAGTTTATATTGGAGTTCAGAATTTTATGAATAGAAATGGGATTCCTGTTTTCGATGGAAGTAACTGTAAAATTTAGAAATATTGATTTTTATCATATATATGTATCATTATTATGATGTTTATGAAGATACACAAGTTGGTTTACCACACTATGTTGACAATTCTACCCTTTTGGTAGCTAATAAGAAAATTTTAGAGAATAAATTTTAATCTATACATTATATAATATCATTACTCTCTAAAGGTGAGCTTTTTAGAGTTAATGTAGTTGGGATTAATAATAGAAATTTCAATAAGATAAACAACATCAATGTATGGAATTTTAATATTATGAAATCCATGTTATAAATATGGTGGTTAATGTATTTAGATTTTAATATGATAGAATATAAAATTATTATTGACTTCTTTATTGGAATAGCAAACATTAGATGCACCATAAGATGCATGGGTGATGTGTAGGAAGATTAAATTATTAAGAAAATATATTATTAATTATTATTGATTTTTTGCACCATAGTTTCATCATTAGAGGATTTTCATCCTCAAACTCTATCTCTATATGATATACATATCACTCTCATGATATAATAAATTATAAGAGATAATTTTTTAATGTGTAATGATAATGGTGATCAGGAAATTTACTTCAAAGATATCAGTAATGGATAGTCTTATAAATTTTTAAAAAATTAAAAAGTTAGTAATTTTGACACAAAATTATAGATTATTAATTATTTATGAATTTTTAATCATGTTTTTAAAAATTTAAAAAAGGGAATAAAATTATATATATATAATTTACCCTGAAATGATATTCCAACTTGGATATTGTAAATTTTCATGTAAATTCCATTAAATGAAGAATGTGATGATTGTTATGGATATCTAAAAATTAATTAATATCCTTTATGAATAATTCAAAAAAAATCAAATCTTATTTCAAGGGAAAGGATAAAAATATCTCTAAATTCCAAAGGTGAAGTATTTTTTTTTAAATATTAAGAAGATGATAATATTATATAAGAAGTTCAAAGAAATGTGACAAAGCTAATAATAATACATTTATTGAATATAAAAATGGTGAAAATATTATTAGTGATGAAACGAATGGTTTTGAAGAAAAAGTGAATCATTTGGAGTTTATGCTAAAAATATAATTGAAATAATGTCTTCGAAACAATTTTACACATGAAATTGACTAAATGAAGTTAAACATATAAAATATTATTGAATATAGTAAAGAATATTTTCTTGATGAAAAATAAAAGATTCATAAAGACATTAGTGTTATGAATAAGGCACACAATGAAGAAAAAAAATCTAAATATTGATCTTTAAGGAAATTGGAAGGTAAATGAGGTTGACGTAGAACATAGTCAAACAATCCTTACAGAAGCTAATAATTGAATTTCAAATTTCCAATACATTTTTACCAAAGTAGATGGATTTTATAAAATTTATAATATAAATAAATATCATCAAAAATTGTCATAAATGGATTATAAAGAATATGACACCATTTAGAATAATAATAATGTCAATAAAACTGTGTCTGCATTAATAAAATTGATGTTTAAAAACATGATGCTACTAATGATACAAAATCAAATCACATAGTTTCAAATATATATATTTTTTATGGGATGAGAATAAGATATCCATAATTAACCAAAACAATGGTATTCAAAAAAAATACCAAATGGAAAGGTAGAAAAATAAATATACATAAGAAAAAACCCCAAAAAAATTCATGCTATCGAGGGTGATATGATTTCCATTGGTATTTCTAGAATTGTTGAAGATTTTTTTAAAAACATATATGTTTTGGTATGACCACCTATATTTATACCAACCCATTATAAATTGGAGGAAATTTTGGAGAGGGAGTCATCCCCCTAAAATAAGACAAACTAAAATAGTTGGAATGAATATAGAAAATATATTCGTACCAATATAAACTATTTTTTAAATATGTGAAGATTGTGGACATCCTAACAAATTATGTTTTATGATATTACCAGATAAATAATTATTCAATATAAAATGTCAATATTTGGAGGAAAAAAAACAAAAAGGCCTTGTAAAATCTATAGTTATTGAAACATACATTGAAAATAAAAAAGGACAATGAACCAAGAAATTGGATAAAAGATTATATGTCATGACCTGTCCCCTGGGGCCCATGCCGTGACTAACCCAAGCCCGCCTTCCATAGGCCAGGGGCTGGCGACTAGCATCGAATGATGTATTCCCTAAAACAGGGATGGCATTGCCTATATAACCTGTAAACACACACAACAATTAACACAATGAGATACAAACTCATGTAAACAGAATAGTAAACAGAGTGAGTACATAAAGTTAAAGGGTCCACAATTCAAGACCAACTAGAATGTAAAAGGAGAAATGGAAAGTACATGATGGCTAACAGGTGAAAAGAAGCTCATGAATTGGCCACTATGAATCCTACGTGAAGGGAAGGTACATCTCATGAATTGTCGTCTCTACGGTTCACCTCGTCTAACGTTCACTTCTGTGCTACCTCCAGTCCTGGTACTCTCTCCCTCAGTCAGCGATGTCTGTCATCGACACAAAACACAATAGGGTGAGGGCATAACATATGCAGGGATGAGTATAACGATACTCAGAAGGGACCCTGAGACACTCAAGGTGTCACAAAATCCACAATGGACAAACCAAAAGGCATGAAGTCAACTAAAAACCCTAATTAGTTATATTTCCATACATATACCAATGTTATCAAGTATACCCATCTCAATATTGAGGAAACATGTAGTCCAGCTCAAAATCCCAAAGCTCAACTGTTCCACAAAGGAAGAAATAACACGTAGGTAAGTACCATATAGGTATTCCACTTATAATAATACCACCAAGGTATTAACAAAAATGGAATGTACCACATATGTACGGACTCAGCTCACAATATATATTTCATAGGTACAGAAGAACATATGATTTGTCGAAGGCTAGATCATCTTATTCTGTTAAGAGGATATGCTGCTGACCCACAGTGAATCACTCAGTGCTGTCCCATAGAGGATCTCTAGGTTCTGACCCGCACAAGATCACTCAGTGTTGACCCACACAGGATTTCTCGGTGCTGACCCACACATGACCGCTAGGTGCTGACTCACACAAGATCACTATTCATTCTTCACATCACAGCCAGCTTCTGGGTTCCCACACTAAGCTTGCTCTTCATCAAGAGAGAATTCTCCTCAATCCATTGGTCAATACTCCAACAACCACAAAGTCTCACGAAGAAGATTCAAAAAGGACCTCCATGTCAAATTGGTCTAAATGCAACGGATTGTTCGTCAATCCGACACCTGGTCTATAAGTTATTTTCCATTTAGTTTTGAGGGCATGGTAGGATTCGTGCTCGATCCAACCTGACTGTATCCCAACATTATCAAAATCTAAAGTGGGTTAAACCAAATGGATAGTCTCGCTCCAAGGTTTACAGTGTCATTGACGGTTTTTCAAACAGATGCCTGGTCCCAAAGTTATGGTTGATATAGCGAAAACATCGTAGCTAGTCTAGGTCCGGTCCGAACTGGTCGGACTGACCCGGCCCAACCCTGCCCAACCCAGACTGGGCAGACCCATCCTAGTTTCGGTCGACCCTGCCCAGTTTGGGTTGACCTGGCCTACTGGGTCAGGCCCGGCCCATACGAGGTTCGGCCTGGCCCGCGTTGGGAAATGTGGTGGTTGTAGAGTAGCATGAGGTAGTGGGGCCCGCAGAGGGCCACGAAGCGGCGAAGCCGCGGGGTCCACGGATGGCCATGGGGTGGCAAAAGCCACAGGGCATCGGAGGTCACGTGCAAAAGATGTCTTGGGGCGGTGATGCCGTGGGGCACCGGGGAGGGTCGTGGGGTGGTGAGGACGCAGGGTGGTGCGTAGATCTACGGGGAGGCGAGGCTGTGGGGTGCCATAGAGGGTCGTGGGGTGCTGAGAAGCCACAAGGTCGTCACATTCATCACGTCCGGTGGTGTTCCGGCCACTGCACCCATTCGTCGCAATGGCCCATATCTGCATTATTACATACAGAAGAACACGCCATTCAAGAAGAACGATGGAGGGGTTGAGCGATATTTGGTTGGCCTGCACCCTCCACATTAGAGCAGTAGCAAGCGGCTCAACAAAATATTAAATGAAGAATGTCAAACCCAAAGACCTCCCACAATGATTATTCCAAAACCCGCAAGAGAAAACATCTTTGGATCAATTAATTAGAGTTTTGATCCGCATTCTTTGTTTTAAAATTGATGAACATGGGAATATATAATCATACACAAATAAACACCTCCCTCTATGGTTCTGTTGTAGATTGTTCGTGTTTTACATGGATTGGCGTTTGTTGATCCCAAAACAAGTATCCTCCAACAACATCGATGGGGAGAGGAAGACAATGAAGTTGGTGATGACGGTGTTTCTTGTATCATCAGTTCGATGGTCATTGGAGATCCTTCAACGGAGTTTGGAGAACGATTCATCGAAAGAGAAGAGTTCTTCTTTCACTTTCTTTTTTGTAGATTCTCTTCCACAAGTTCTCCCCTCTCCATTGCCAACCCAAAAATCCTCTCTCAAAGGATTATGTTCCAACATAAAATATGATTTTAAATTTTAATTTTTGGAACCATTAAATCAGCATCATTTAATATTCATAATTAATTAGAGGGTGTGGCATGATTAATGTGTGGGAAGTTCAAGGGACTTCCCTACATTAATGTGGGAGGTTCAAGGGTTGGGTGGTCCTCGCCTTTGAATTCAAATTTGGGGTGTTTAGGATCGGGTGGTCCCCACCACCATAACCCCTGTGGGAGTCATTAGTTCAGGTGGTCCCTACCTTTATAACATCCACATGGGAGGTTTCAAAAAAAATAAAAATGTTAAACATTTTTATTTTGTTTTATTTTTCAACAAAAAACCCAAAATCTAACTTTCACCCTCAACCAGTTGCAGTCAAGGTGTAGGTCTCCTTAAGCGAATACCGGTACTACGAGTTAATCAGTGCCCTGATGATTCAATTCCGAGCACTGGTTTAAAGGTTACAAAATCCCTCTCACTTGTTTACTAATCGTACCCAAAAAAATGTTCAGAAATTCATTGGTGGCACACGGAGCCTCCGAATCAAGTGCTATCAATTTTTTCAGAATCATAAAATTCCAATGTAATTAAAAAACATAAATATAAGTTCTGCGTCATTACATTCTCCCCACCTTAGGGATTTTCCTCCTCGATATCCACATCACAAAAACAAGAAAAACAAGTGGGGGTACTGCGCAGGAATCTGATCCTCCCACTCCCTTGTGCTCTCCTATAGGTTCCCATGATGCCAGCAATTGCACACCAGAGGTATAGACCACCCACGAAGGACCCGCTCTTTTCAATCCTCAATATTTACTGGATCCTCTAAAAATTTCTCCCCATCATTGATGTCCATTCTCTGTGGTCGATGATGTAAGAAATGTCGTGCACATATCCCCTCAGCTGGGATACGTGGAAGACGTCGTGCAACTGGGCCAACTGAGGGGGGTGATCTAATTGGTAATACTTCTCGCCAACTCTTATGAGGACATGAAAGGTTCCATTGAACCTCAGAGATAACATTCCACCTCTGACAAATCTCCAAAAACCTCATCAGGGTGAGACCCATAGAAAGACGCGGTCCCCATATTTAAACTCTAGAGGACTCAGTCTCCTGTCGACATAAGACTTATGCCTGCTCTATGTAGTCTTCATCAAATCCTGGATGTTTTTCACATTCTCTATGGTAGCACGTAGCATCTCTGGTCCCACTCATGCTAACTCCACTTTGTTAGTCCAACACAAAGGTGATCTGCAAGTACTCCCATACAATTCCTCAAAAGGTGTCATCCAAATGGTGGGGTGATAGCTATTATTGTTTGAAAAATCCACCAATGTCAAGTGATCCTCCCAGATACGACCGAAGTCGAGGACACAAGCATGTAGCATGTCCTCGAGGGTCTGAATGGTCCACTCAATCTGACTATATATCTGTGGATGGAATGCAGTGCTCAAATGAATCTGCATCCCAAAATCCTCCTGCAACCTCTTCCATAGTCGAGAAGTAAAATTTGGATCATGATCAGAGACAATCGTCGAGGGTACTGAATGTATCCTCACAATCTCTTTCATATAGTGGTGTCCCAAGATCTCTACTAAACCCTATTATTTTATCAGTAGGAAGTGGGCTGACTTGGTGAGTCGGTCGACGATCACCCAAATCGAGTCATGACCCCTGGAAGTACGTGGAAGTCGTGTCATGAAGTCTATGGATATCATGTCCCACATCCACTCTGGGAACTCTAAAGGTTGAGAAAATCCTACTTGTACCTAATGCTCTTCCTTCACTTGGTGACAAGTGAGGCATAGAGAGAGAAACTCTACTACTACTTTCATCATTCCCGACCACCAGTTCTTTCATCGATGATACCAGTACATCTTCGCAACTCTTAGATGTACCGCTAGAGAAGATATTGGGAACTCCCTCAACACTTCCTCTTGAAGTGACACTGGTACCATGGTACGTCCTCTGGAGAGGATGATGTGCTCCCCAACTTCAAGAAATACATCAGGTGCCTCTCCCATGGATATCTGAATACGTCATGTCTTGCAGTCAGTGTCCCCACGCTGCGCCTCCCCGACTCCCAGAAGAAGTAGAGTGACTATAAGATATTGAAGGAATGTTGTTCTATCCCGATCAACAAAGGATATCTAAAAAGCGGCCAGCTGCTCCATTGCCTCACCCAGCAGGTATATACCAGATCTCTTGCTGAGTGTATCTGCTACAAGAATCCCCTTACCATGAGTATAGACTATCTAAAAGTCATTGTCCTCATGGAAATCAAGACAACGTTGTTGTATTAGGTTATTGTCTTAATGAGAGAAGATATACTTGAGACTCTTCTGATCTATTTAGACATTGAAACGCTCACCCATCAAGTAATGTCTCCACATCTTCAAGGAAAAGTCCACTGATGCTAACTCCATGTCATGGGTAGTGTAGTTCTTATAATGTTGTCTTAGGTGTCGAGAACCATATGCGCTCAATGCTCACTTCGGCATCAGGACACACCCAAACCCGGTCACTAACGCGTTGTAGTAAAATACGTACCCTATGCCCTCCTCCAGTAGCCTCATGATGGGGGCAGTAGTCAGCCTCTGCCTCACCTCATGAAACCTCCGTTGTCATCTCTCCATCCACACGAAGGGTTTCCCCTTCTTCTTCAATGATGATAGTGGTGTTGCAACTCTGGAGAAATCTTACAAAAATATCCAGTAGTATCCAGACAGACCCATAAAACTCTATACCACTGTCACACTCTTGGGTGGCTCCTAAGAAAGTACCACCTCAATCTTCACTAGATCCACTACAACTCTAGGCTCTGAGATAACGTGTCCCAGAAAGTTCATATATCAGATTCAGAACTGGAACTTCAAGAGCTTACCATAAAGCTGGTGCTCTCGGAGTGTGTCTATAACTACCTGCAAGTCATAGGAATGCTCATACTCGGTAGTCGAGTAGATCAGAATGTAGTCCATGAAGACTACTACAAATTGATCAAGGTATGGCTGAAATATCCTATTCATGAGTCCCATGAACACTGCTGGAGCACTGGTTACACTGAATGGCATAACAAATAACTCACAATGGTTGTACCGACATCTGAAATCCGGCTTCTGCACATCCTCATCTCACACTCTGAGCAGGTGATAGCCAGATCTGAGGTCTATTTTCATGAACCATCTGGCTCCCTTCAGATGATCAAGGAGTCATCAATTCTCGAGAGTGGGTACTTGTTTTTTATACTCCCCTAGTTCCAGTGCCGTTAGTCAAGACAGAGTATGAAGCTCCCATCCTCCATCTTGGAAAACAGAATCAGGGCTGCCCAAATAGAAACTCTATTCCAGATGAATCCATTCCTCTGCAAGTCCTCTAGCTGTACTTGTAGCTCACGAAGCTCTGTGGGAGACATCTAATACGCTGGTGTAGATATCGGTGCCCTCCAGGGGTAAAAGTCAATGTAAAATTCGACCTCTCTATGAGGAGGTAGTCCCGAAACATCATCAGGGAAGACATCAGTGTACTCGTCCACCACTAAAGGATAACTCGAAATCTCCACATCAACTGCTCTGAGGGTAAGGCTATCCAACTGATGACTGATCAACAACACTCTCCTCCGGGTAAGTCCAACATGTGCTGAAAAGGCTGCCTTCTCGCCGGTTAAGGTAAACCTGGTCCCATCCGTAAGGACACACCACACATTGTGCCGAGTACAGTCAGTATGAGCATAGAATGTTGATAACCAGTCTATACCCTTTATGACATCTTAAGGCCTTGACTCCACAACTAGGAGATCCCAATTGAATCTCTTTCCTCCTAGAGTAAGCTCACACTACCGGCACGAGTGCGTAATCACTGAATCCGCCCTTATATGAGTCTCTAGCCAAAAGGATCGATCCAACGACTCCATCAGAATCTCCGAGCTCTGAATGAGGGCAGTTGAAATAAAATAATGAATATCACCTATGTCTATGAGTACTACAACTTAGGTAGAGTAGACAGAGATCATACCTTGTATCATCTTCATAGCTCTATGATCGTAGGCCTCCTCTACCTTGAGATAAGCTTTCACCTATCCCCATGCTCCCTAAAGTCAGGGTGGTTCTCCTGGTGGTGGTGTTGGTAACATCTTGAATCTTCTACCACTGCCAGTTGCACTACCAGCTCATCTGCCACATCTGCCTTCTCCCTACGGACCTCCTCGGTCGAACATCTATCTATGCATGGGCCGTCCCTCAGCCTTCTTTTGATCATCCATACGGCGGGTGAGACAGTCACAAGCCATTTGAACCTACCCGCCGGATGTGTAACACTTCCCACTCATGGCATGACTGGCTCTGCCTTTGGTGCCTCACACAAATGTCCCTGAATCCTACGGTCATCCACCAGTAGGTCTAGTCCTTTTGGACCTCTATGTCATCTGTCTACTGCAAGCTATAGAAGACTCAAATATGTGAAGACTGGTAGTGGGTCTCAATGCTGGTGAATGCTTAACAAAGAAACTATCCACTAAGATGGCTCGCTCTAACACCCAATCCTACGTCAGGATGCTGAGTGAGATCATCTAAGCCCTAATCTTTTGCATGAGTCCCTTATTGAAGGTATAGGCCCTAAATAATGGGACCCTCGCCATATCAGTGGAGTATCGCAGGAGATCAGTGAACCTCACTGAGTACTATGCCACATTCATGTTTCCCTGCTGTAGATGAAGAATCTTCTGAATGCGTACTGCACAAAGAGTTTTTTGGAAAAACTCTGCCTGAAACCTACTCTCGAAGTCTGCACATTGAAGTCTCACCTCATTGTGAGCCTGAAGCATCATGCTCCACCATCTGCCTGTCGCTGCCTATGGTAGACTGGAGACAAGGATCACCATGAGATCAGTTGGTGTCCCTACCAGTCAGAAGACTCTCAACACGGGATCCATCCAATCCTCAGCCTCCTTCGGGTACTTTTCTCCCCTGAACCTAGGTGGCCTCTAGCGCTGGAACTCATCCAATGCACTCAACCGGTATGCAACGTCTGCTGCTGGGGCCAGTGGTATCGGTGGCCCAATTTGTAATGGTACCACTGGTTCCTCCGCTGGTGCCTCTACTGGAAGAGGGCCCTGCACCAAGGCCTCATCGCTCTGTGGGATATCAGTTTTTACTATATCTGGATCCCTAGCTGGATGTCTGCGTGGAGGCCTCCTGAAAAGAAACTGGTGCACCTCAATCAATAAGTTATACATGGTGATCTGACTCAACGAGATCTCAAAGAAAACTTTTGAAAACACACTCGCAATCAGTGTTTTCATGCACTGAGTCTAAAATCAGAAGTCAGGGTCTTGGTGTATGGATACGTCGATCGCTGCACCAACACTAGAATCCGTAAACTGATAACCACACTCCCTACACTTAACACTACTAATGTTAAATGAAATATTAGAGTCATATGTTCTATAGTAGAATCGTCTCCTCTGATACCAATTTGTCATGACCCTTCCCTGAGGGCATGTGTCGTGACTACCCCAAGCCCCCCTTTTATAGGTTAAGGGCTGGAAACTAGCACCAAATGGAATATTCCCTAAAACCAGGAAGGCATTTCCTTTATAACCTATAAACACACGCAACTATTCACATAGAAAGATACGAACTAAAGTAAACATAATAGTAAACTTAGTGAGTATAGTAAGTAAAAGGTGCCAGAATACAAGCCCAACTAGAGTGTATAAGGAAAACTAGAAATTACAAGACGACTGATAGGTGAAAAGATGCTCCTGGATTGTCCACCACAAATCCTACCTGAAGGGTAGGTAGAGCTCAAAAACGATTGTCTCTATGGTTCTCCTCATCTAACATACACCTTCGTGCTACCTCCAGTAATGGTACTCTCCTCCTCAGTATGCGTTTTTTGTCATCTACACCAAACACAACCGGGTTCGGGAAGTTCCCATGCAGGGGGGAGTAAAATGATACTCAGTTGGGACCCTGAGACCCTCAAGGTCTCACAAAATCTAAAAAGGATAAACCACAAGGCATGAAATCAACTAAAACCATACATAGGTATATTCCCATACATATACATGAGTTCTCAAGTATACCCAGGTAAGTACCACACAGGTACGCCACACAGAAGAATACCATCAAGGTATTACCACAAAGGAAGATACCACACAGGTACAGACTCAGCTCACACCATCTATTTCTTATGTACATATATACAAATGATTTGGATAAGGCTATATCATTTTATTCGGTTAAGAGGATCTACTGATGACCCACACAGGATCGCTCAGTGTTGATCCATAGAGGATTGCCAGGTGCTGACCCACACAGGATCACTCGGAGCTGACCCACACATGATCGAACGGTGCTGACCCACAGATGAATGATCGGTGTTGACCCAAACCGGATCGCTTAGTGCTCACCCATATAGGATATCTAGGTGCTGACACACACAATATTTCTATTCATTCTTCACGTCTCATCCAGTTTCTGGGTTCTCGCACTAAGCTTGCTCGTCTTCACGAGATCCCGCACCTAAAGCCACTGGTTGATAGTCCAACTTTATCTGATTCCCACAAATAAGCATCATAAAGAACTATCATCTCACAGGGTTCTCAACGCAATAGACGGTGCATCAATCGGGCACCGGGTATGTAAGTTATTAGCTTTTTAGTTCTTAAGGCCCTATTGGATTCGTGCTCGATCCAACCAGACCATATCCCAACTTTATCCAAATCTATAGTAGGGTATACCAAAGGGACCGTATCACTCCAAGGTTTACAGTTCCTTTGACGGGTTTTCAAACAAAATATTGGTGCCAATGATAAGGCCAATAGAGAGAAAAGCTTGTAGCTGGTCCGGGTCTGGTCCGACCTCATCGGACTAACCTGGCCCGACCCGACCTGGGCCGACCGGACCCGGTTCGGGTCGACCCAGCCCATGCTGGGTTCGACCCTGCCAGCGGGGTCTGGCCCAGCCCGCACTGGGTGGCGAGGGGTCCACTGAGTTGCACGAGGATGAAAGGGCCCCATAGGGATGTTAGGTGGCGAAGGCGGCGGGGGCCGCGAAAGGCCGTGGGGCGGCAGAGGCTTCTTGTGGCACGAGGCCACGAGTTGCAGCATCCTCGGGCAACGTGGAGCGATGTAGGGTGGTGATGCCATGGGGCACTGCGGAGGGCCGTGAGGTGGTGAGGCTACGTGGTGGCATGGAGGGCGGTGGGGCGGCGAGGCCACGGGGTGCCAGGGAGGGCCTTGAGGCGGTGAGGTGTCACGGGGCTATCGCCTTCATTGCGTACGACGGCCTGCTAGCCGCCACATCCATTCATCGTTATGGCACAAGGCTTATTTCTTCCATTGAAAGAACACACCATTCAAGAAGAACGACGGAGGGGTTGGGCCATGTTTTTTTGGCCCACACCTTCCGTGTTAGATCGGTAGCAAGAAGCTCATTAAAATCTTGAATGAAGAACATCAAACCCTAAAACCTCCCTCAATGATTATTCCCAAACCCATAAAGGAAAAAAATTTCAGATCAACTAATTAGAGTTTTGAGCCGCGTTCTTTGTTTTAGAATATAAGAACATGGTAATATATAATCATACACAACTAAAACCTTAACACAATGTCTTGGTATAATATTGTCCATGGTTGAGACGGATTGGAATTTGTTGATCCCGAAACAAGTCTCCTCCAATGACATCGGTGCGGAGAGGAAAAATATGAAGTCGGTGACAACTGTGTTTCGTCAATTGTCAGTTCATTCATTGTTGGATATATTTCTCCGGTGTGTGGATAAATATTCATCGAAGGAGGAGAGTTATTCATTTGAAGTCTTAGTTGGAGATGCTCTTCCACAAGTTCTCCCCTCTCCTTTTCCAACCCAAAAATCCTCTCTCAAAGAATGAGATGTCAACATAAAATATGATTTAACATTTTAATTGTTCGAACCATTATGTTGGCATCATTTAATAGGAATAATTAACCAGAGGGTGTGGCACAATTAAAGAGGGCGCAAGTCAATTCCGAGAAATGGTTCAAGAGTTACAAAAACCTGATCACACATTTACTGAACTTACCCAAAAAAGTTCAAAAATTCATTCTGTGCACACCAGGCCTTAGAATGACACAACGTCAATTTTCACAGACTCGTAAAATTACCAAATTATTAAAAAAAATTACATTGAATTTCCAGGTCTTTACATTATATTCATATATGATAAGATATTTGAATTTTTTTGATTAATGTGAAATATTTTGAAGAAGGTAAATTGAATTATAGATATAAAGAGGAACTAAAAAATCAAAGTTGTTGGATCTATCATCCCGTGGGAAAAAAATGAAAAAAAGATCCATATTTTTTTATGGTATAACACATAATTTGTTAATTGTTTCAAAAAAGTTTAATGTAGTAAATAATATAGTTTTTAGAAAAGTTTATTTTCTTGAAAAAAATATGAATATGTGAATGTTGTAGTGAAAGACTAGAAAACCATGATAAATTTGTCTAAGGTTTTTATATATAATTTCATCATATCTTTTCATGATGGAATAAATTCAGCTACAACATAAAAGGATTGGATATATGTGTTATTGGAATATTAAAATGTTAAGAAAATATATTGTTTTACTGATATAATTTATAAGAGAAGAAGATTATATCAGTGTTATAACATTTTTCAGAAAGGGGTGTTAATAAGCTTGATTCATAAGAAAGTTTTGAAATTTTCAACTCATTTCATAGAGATGATTCACTCTGATTCTATGAGTCAATGAATAAAAAATAGTCAAATTTATATAAGTACTCTATATTTATATTATATTATTTTACATTGATTACAGTTATTTTGTTTTTGAAAAATATGTTTGATGATTTGAAATGGTTTATGTGTTTCAAGAGAAGAAGAGAAAAATAAATTGGAAATTATATTAAAAAGTTGTGAACTAGTAATGGTGGGAATATAAAAATGACGTTATCAAATATAATATTGGAAAGCAACGAATTTTTCATGAGATAGTTTCACAATACAAACCTAAAAATGGTGTTATAAAAGCAAGAAACTTATGTTATGTAGATATGGATCAAACAGTTTTGATCAAACATGATAATTCTCATTATTTTTGGACACATGATATAAATTTACAAGTTAATTTTCAGAATCAATTTCAAAAACCGATATTAATTCTTATGAAATGTATTACTTCGAAACTCAATGATTGAATAACCTAATGTTATTTAAGAAAACATGATTTATTAATGTAATGGGAGAAAATATCATAATGTTTGATCAGATATGTGGTGGTAGAATGTTTCATGGGTAAACATATATTAGTAGAGGATATATATGTTTTATTAAATAAAATGGAATTGATGTTTATTCTACTGATTTACATGTTTTTGAAAAATAATGAATAATTTTTTTAAAAAAAGATGTAGATATAGAAGATAGAAAAGATGTAGATGTTGTAAATGATATATATAAAAATATTTTTAATGATCGTATCAAATGTTAATGCTTTAATGAAATAGTCTTCTGAAATTATTATCTTAGGTGATGAAGAACAATCATTGCATCTCATCCTAGTATGAGTAAATTGTCTAATGTTACAAATGTCATTTGATATTAACAAAAAAATCCCAAACTGGAAGATAATTATGGAAGATTTTATACAATAATATGTGTTAATAGTTTTATGGAAAAGATGATGCTGTATCTTAGAAGCATAATTAGTGGATTAATTCTATGAAAAAAGTGATGTATCATATTGGGGAGAATAAAAACTTATAATATGTACTCAAACCAAATAATGAATTTTTTTAGTGAAATGTGGGCGTTTCGGAACATAATGAATGGATATTGTTATTTGATGTGAAAATGAATGACATTGTTATTATATTTACTAAAAAATTGATGTAATTCAATTTTATGAGGCATTTTTCTCCAGTTAAGAGATTATGAACTATCAAAATCTTTCATACTGTCACAAAATAACGAGGCCATAGTTTTTTTAGATGTATATAATTTCATTTTTTTAATACAAATCACGATGAATACTTTTTTATTGAATAACTGGACTTTATCATAATTTGGAAAAATTATTGTTTTTTTAGTGTGTTATAGTATTATATTATGGGATGATGAAGGGCCCAAGAGCATGATGATCCAAAGTGGATTTATTTAATTATAATCATATTCAATAATGGAGGAGTTTATAGTACCCTCTACATCAAATAAAATCTTGAGATTTTCCCCACAATGAATAGTTATATTGTTGTTATTATCTTTGTTGGGTATAATGAAAACATGTTAAAATATTTAGTAGAGATTCATATGTTATTATATATTTCTTGTGTTATGTAAATGAAACACTTTCTTGTATTAAAAATCTTGAAAAAAAGTAATATATTTTCATATGTTATGAAAATTATGAAATGTAAATTATAAAAAGGTTTCAAATAGGAGAATATAAAATTGTTTCTACACAAATATCATTTGAAAAAAGGTAATTAGAAATGTGTAAGGAATGAAAGTTGGTCATAATGAGTTTGGGAAGTCATATGGAAGTCCATTATGTAAGATTACTTAAAGGACCAATATTGATTATATTTCTACATTTTGAGAATTATTTTACTGTGAACCAAAATAATATCAATTCATTGAATAAAAAATAATTCATAGATATATAAATATAGAAACTAATTTTGGTATAAAATATGAAATCATTGGAAATAAAGATTTTATTGGTTATACATATGTTTATTTGTTTGGAATTGTTGATTGTTCAAGATCCAAATTTGGCGGAGTTTTCTTTTTTGGGAAATGTTGTGTAAGGTAGAATATAAAAAAATACAATTTTGTAACTCTTTGTAAGGATGAAATTGAGTATGTGGTTTTTTGTAAAATTAAATAATAATTTATTCAGATAATGATTCAATAGTATTATTTTATATTAGAAGTTTTGTTACCCCTTCTCTTTGGTTGCAATAATAATATTTTTATAAATTTTTACTATCATTTTATGAAAATTTATCATTAAAAACATATTGATATCATATATCAATTCATTAGGAAGAATGTGGAATATAATGAACTAATTTTGGAGTGTGTTCTAATAACTGAACTAGTTTCATATATATTTAGTATACCATCACCAAAGGAATTTTTTTATAAGCATGGGTTGAACATGGGTGTGCAGCCTTCCTCTCTTCAAGGCTATAATATGGGGTTTCTATCCCCTCTCACATATATTATTTATATGGTATTTTCAAGTGGGATAATAATCATGTAACATAAATTTATCCATTTTTAATGTGTTTAAACATTTTAAGGGTGAATGTATTTTAGGGATGATTTTAAATTAGGTAATCTATGAATTCACCATATGTGAATTGAATTAAAGGTTTATTAAAATGGATTCAAAAAATATTTTTCATACAGAAATAACTATATAGTTATGAATGATCAATTTTTGAGGAAGTGTGTAAGAATATGTTTCTTATGTCAATTTCTATGGGAATCATTATTTTTATATTAAATAAACCATTTTTTATAAAAATATTTAACTCACATACGGTTAGAATCATTAGATAGGTTTTCCATAGATTGAAATGCTATGATTTGTTAATTTCTAATTATATTTTGTGAAAATAATACAATGGAGGAGTTCGGTGGGACTATGTTGGTAGAAGGATTTTTTGAATTTACTAGATGATATTTGGATGATGTTTTTCCTTGTTTTTTAAAAATTAGGATTCTTTTTGGAAATTATTTTCTATAGTTTTATTGTGAAATATTAACTACTTTATAATTTTCATAAAAACAGGAAATTGGATGGTGATGGAATCAAATAGAGATGATAAGAAATTTTTTTCTACACTGCATCCATTAGATGAATTTTTTGTATCTATGGAAAATAGAAAATGTTTTTTTGATGAAATTCAATTTCTTCATCATCCAGAAGTTAAAATCAGATGAAACGATTGACTATAAAATATGGTGATGAATTTCTATTTGGAAATAGCTAACATAATTGTTGTGGAAAAAATATGAAGATCGATTCTTAATTTAGAAGGATGTTAAATTTAATAATGTATAATGTGTGGGGATTCATTTTTATATAAAATGATATACTATAAATGTAAAGGAATAAATTATAATAATTTTCTTTTAAAACGTTTATGATTGTTAGTAGTTATACTATAAAAACAATCATCTATCAAAAGTATGTTTTGTCAAATTAATCCAAGTGTATATGGAATAATATGGAACGTATAATGTCAAATACACATAGTTCATGCTTCTAAAAGTAATTTTGTACAAATATACAAAGAATGGATTTGTAAAAATTTGAAAATAAATATATTTAATATTAAATACTGGAGTTGATGAAGTTTTTTCAATAGACGATGTCCAATCAGATAAATTTCGTTGGGAGTAAAAATTTACATCTACCAATATATATATAAATCTTACTAGATATAGTTTTTGGATGAGTTTATGATGATTCCAATGATATGAAGTTTTTTTGGTTTTTTTAAAATATAAAGGATATAGAAATGCTTTTAAAAGTTTAAATATAAATCCTAAGGAATTATGAAATATAGAATTTGTAAAAATGAATTCCATCAGAAAATGATTTATGATAAATTCAATATAACCTAATTTTATTTAATATATATTATAGAGTCATGTTTCATGTTTTTATGTTGATGTTTCTATATGATTATAGGTTTAACTTTTGGTATATGTAGAATTATATTGAAAATGTATTATAAATAAAAATATCAGAAAATTTATGAAGAAATACTTCAGATGAATAAAAAATTTGAAGAATATGGGTATAGGTGAACTTTCACCAAAGGAATGAGTATCATATAGATAGTTACAAAAATTAGAATCAAGTGAATAGTAATTAATAATTATTCAAAATTAAAAAAATTTCCAGGTTCAATAATTATATTAAATGTTTTCAATAATATATTAAATATGAAAATGATATGATGATTGTTTAATGACCCTATAAATAATAAATTTGATTATAATTATTTATATGTGAATGAATTTATCAAAAGTTCATTAACAATAATACTAAGAATGTATTATGAATAAAGTGTTTTTCAGAGATATTATTTTCAAAATGAGTTTTAAAATTAAAATTCCATTTGAGTTAGAAAATGAATTTCATGTCTAGAACCATTCATTGTAAGGCCATATATACAAAGGGGTGTATGATAATCCCAAAAAATATATTATACATTCATAAAATTAATTGTTATAGAATTCGTTTTAGATAGAGGTTCTGAATGAGCTTCAAATGATATTATTTTAGAAATAATCTTTCTAACAATAGAAAATATTAGTTGAAGAGGATGAAGAAAAATTAGTTTGTTTTGACAGAATCATTGAAATTATAAGAAATAGAAAAAACAGGAAACCATAAAATATTTTATAAATTATAAAATTAGACAAAAAAAGTGTGAGTAATTTATCACCATACAAACATTCAAAATGGAAAAAATAGGCAGAAAAAATTGATAATGATTAAATATATAGTGGGTTAATTTCAATGTCTCTGAATAAGTTTGTTACATAATACTACTTAATTAAGTTATATAGGATGAAGTGTTTTTTATGATTTTAAAAAATTTATGATCGTAAATTTAGTGTAATGATATCATCCCATGTTTATTGGTGAATTTTTCTAATTTTGATATGAATATTATCTACATCAGTTGTCCATAAAAAATGAATATTCTTTTTTTATAAAACTTAACTCAGGTGTAAGGACATTCCCTTAATTCTATAAATATTTTAAAAAAAATTGTTATAAATGTTTCAATATTATAATATTTACTAACCATGATAAGGACTAGATACTCTAATTTAATAGTTATCCATGTTAGTTATTACGTTCCTATAGTTGTGTATAACACTTTGTTTTTAGAAAAGGTATAAATACTTAAAAGGATGAAAACATTATTTCAAATTAATAAAATATATAAGAAAAAGTGATCAATGATTCACCCCTCCCCACTGAGTGATCATATGGACCCTAGATAGGAATTTATTGTTTAATCTATTTAGTGGTATATCGAAGAAGTATAAATTTTATAGAATAGTTGTAAAGAGAATAAAAATGAGATAAAGAGTTTTTAGTTAGTGATAATGTAGTCCTCTAGATATATCCATGGAAGAGAATTATGATACATTTGAAAAATTGGATTTTATTCCCTTAATATGCCACTCTGTTCGACATCCTTGATCTATATAGAGATATAACTAATCTATTAGTACCATTACCAGACCTCTCTCAAGTACACTATGTGTTCAATGTATCAATTTTTTGAAATGTATAAAATAAATACTCCACTTGTTCATTCCATAGATTTTGGGAAAGTAGATAATGATCTATCAATATGGTAACGACCATTGGAGAATGAACATCAAGGAAACATTGTTATCCAAAACAATACAATTTATCCGATCAAGGTATTATGGAGGAAGCTAAGGTATAACCAGTGGAGATCCAATATTAATGAGATAAGGTTGTCCATAAAAAGAAAATTAATCTCGTCATTATCTTATTGTAGAATAATAGGTTTGATGAATCTAAGTGTGAACCAAATGATTTCATGAAGAGAAAGTTCCCTCACATGTTTTCATCTGTATAATAAAATTTTTATGAATAAAATTTTAAGGGGATATAATTTATTGACCTAAAATTCATGACCTTGTAAATCCTATGTTATGTTGGATGACATGCATTACATGATAAACCTAACATAAAAAATAAATTAATTTAGAATAAAAATATTTCAAAATATATAAAATTTACATGTTTGGAAAAACAATAAACAATATTACCTTTTTGAGATAAATAAAAAATGTAAGTTAATATTAATAATGTCTATTTTCAATAAAATACACTTTCTTTTTATTATTTATTTTATGTTAAAAAACAAAAAAACAATAAATTTAAATATAAATTTTATAAGATAAAATTACATTTTTAATTCATTAAATAAAAATTAAATTATTATTAATTTTTGAGTGTTTATATTAAAAAATATATATTTTCAAATGAATCATCGTGGTTTTGTGAAAATTATATGTCTTTTGATTTTATGATCATAAAAATGTATCCTAGAAGTTAAAAATAATTATAAGTAAATAAATATATATTTATGGAATAAGTTTATTAATTTTAAGATATAATTTGATCTTATAAATCCTATATCCATCAATATTTGATCCAAATTAAAATTTTACTTTGAAAAATATTATTTTTGTCTTTTCATCTAATTATCTTTTTTATTTCTAAAATTCAGTTTTAGCCCAATTTGAATACTATTTAAATTTTATTTTTTTCTAATAAATGAATTAATACCATAATAGTTATTTTCTATTATAATATTATCTTCTAAACAAATTTTAAATCTTATAAAAACATATTTTCTAAAAACTATTTTTACATGTTATTTGCATTTATTTTAGAAATAATGTTTTGAATCACTAAAATTTTATTTGGTTAAATAATTTAATACTTTAATTCATAAGATTAAAATTATGTAAAATGTATAATATAAATGTTTTACCTTAAATATTATTAATATGTTTAAAAACTAATTATCATGGTAAAACTAAATTGGTGAAAAAGTAAAAATTCAAAACAAAAAGGACTAAAATAAGAATATTATTGTCAAAAATGATTGGATGATGTGGTTTCTATCAAAAAGTAACATTACATTCCTCCTTTTCCTTTTATTTCCGTTTATCCTTGAATAGAAACATTTTTTTATTTAAAATTCAATGGTTACTTCAAAAACAACCCTTCACCCCACTTATAAATAGTCACTATTCAACCACTAAAAAACTCAATTATCATTACCAATTCATGTAGAAAACATAAATATTTTTTCATCCTACAACACTTTTGAATAAAAATAAGTTTCTTTCCACGATTATTTATCTTATGACCATCAATTATTTTGTAGTCTTCAAATAGAAAACTCATGTTTCATATTGATGATTACATTTTATTTGTATTTTCTTGTAATCTAATCCACTCTAAATCATCTCTAAACCAATTAATTTTCAGAAATATTTATAATAAGTCTTATTATATTTAAATATGTTAATTTTAAAACTATTATTTTATCCATTCTATCCCATGATAAAACAAAATAACAGTTATCGTCTGTACATATGGATTACATCCTCCACAAAAAGACTTTGTTTATTTTTCAACACTAACAATCATGGATGGTAAAAAGTAAAAATTATACGGATTATTTTATTTATTCCAAATTTATAATTTTTAAAATATAATTTATCATATACCATATTTCAATCCATTCATCAAAAAATGTGATTGAAAATTGTGTATACGTGTGGACTACTGCCTCTATGGAATGATGCATTCAGTTTTTCACTAATTCTATCATGGGTGGTTTTAATTTATATTTTAATAGTATTTATGATAATTATAATAAATATAAATCATCAATATGATTCATTATGTATAAAACCAAAATTATTTATATTGATAAGGAAATTCCTCGTGATTTTCAAATCACTCAAAACTAGTTCATCATTGTTTTATTCTTTATGGAAAATGAATAAAACATCTATGTAATTGAATTATTAATTTATAGGTATTTATAGAAGAATAATTGTAGTAAAATTAATGGGTTTTTTATAATGATATTATGGTTAAAATGTAATATCAACACAACTTTGATGTGCCTTGTTCAAAACTATCAAGATTATTAACACATGATGATGAAAAAATAATATGAATCTAATACCTGAAGATAAATGTTATTTATGAAGAGTTTAAATGATAATTTATATGAATATTTTTATGAAATTGGTAATTATGAAGTTTACATTTATTATATAAGAAGTTAAATAAATTCAGTGGAATGAACGTATAATGGTAAGGGACTTTGTAACTCAAACCTCTCCCATTTAGTTATACACTTTATTATTGAATTATTTTCTCCTATATTCACCAAATTTCTATTTTAAAAAATGTTGTATTATTATTTCTTCTGGAATGATATTTTTATCCAATTCTATTTCCTATATTTTTTTATTTTCACTAATATTTGTTTATATTAAAAGGATATTTCTGAAAAAAGACTCCTTACTATGAATTTTACTGCGATAAAAATAAAATGTATTCAAAATGATTTTTCATTATTTTTATTTCATCATCATAAAATTATTAATATCAAATGGGGTCATGATTCATGTTTAACACTATATATTCTATAATTATCTGATTTTTTAGGTGATCATGTTTTTTATTAAAAAATATTTTATTCATGATGTAATTCGTTACCATTGGGATGTTTTATGGAAACTATTTTTTTCATTGTTTATTTTTGATGCGAAATGTGACTTATATTTAATTGGTAAAACTATGTATGGATTAATGGAGTATGGGGTCAAAAATCACCCTTTAATGAATCAGTTATGAGATGATATTACAATACATAAGTATTTATTGTACATTTTAGTTGCACATATATATGAGCACTAATGATATTACTCTTAAAATAAATATATTAATACTATAATTCATAAGAAATAGTAATGTGATTTTATGAATTTTTATCTTATACTTTAATTAATCATTTTTTTGTGAAATTATTTTTTTCCATGTTATAGTTATTGTATTCCATGGTTATATTTGATGAATATATGTTCTTATTCCATGTACATTGAAGAAAAATTATTTTATTTTGTCATCAATCATAAGGTTATTATATTTACCTTGTTCTCTTGTTTATAGTTCTTCTTATGAAATAATATTTTACGAAACTAATCATTCAAACCTTATTGAGAATTTGAACTCACCGCTTTGTTATTTTTTTTCATTCTCCATGTTTTGAGGATGTGTTTTACTAATGAAATGTGTGTAAGTGGGTTTAGTATGGTATCTATAAGGATAAATGATCTCATGTTCAATAATATAATCCTATTATGTATATTGTCTCCAAATATATAGAAGTTATATATCATTGGGATATTATTATTACAATATTTAATGTTTTGAATCATATAATTGAAGTAAAATAAATGAATTTTTAGCATTGGTATATATATCATAAGTATCATATTTATTCATTATATACACTTTTATAACCAATAATATATGATGGTGACATAAAATCAATAACATCACTTCATAGAGATGGTGGTTCGTACGTATTGTGAGTATTGTATTCATTTTCTAATGAATGGAAAGAAAAAAGATGAATAATTATCTATCATTAATAAAATATTAATAATATCAAATTTATTACATATTTTCATTATATGAAACTATATGACAATCCATGTATGGTGGACGTGAAAAGACAATCAAACCACTTTTTGGGTGTCATTTTTCACACAAACGCACGAATGGCATTATTATTTCATACATGATGGAAATGAAGAAAAATAGATATATCTTTAACAAATAAATAAATAAATTTTAATTATACTAATGTCATAAATTTTTAATTTTTATAGAATATATGGGTGATGGAAACGAATAAATAAAATTAAAATTATTCTTTGATGGTGCTAATATATTATTTTAGAAACAACAATTAAATATATTCCTCAGGAACCTCTAGATGGATTTTTATGAAGAAAAAAACTGATATAACATGTATCAATATCATTTTAAGATATTTGGATTGGGATCAGATAAGTTGTGTTGGACGAGAAGGTGTAAATAAGAGTGGATAGGGAATATAATTTTATAATTCAGGGGAGTGGAACTCTTGTAAACAATTAAAATACTAAAATATATTGTTCTCATATTAAAAAAAATGTGGAATTGTGTAAACCAAAAATATATTATAATATTATTTACGGACTAAATAACTTTATCCCATAAAATTAATACTTGTTTATGTGATATTTTAATCCTCATCTATTAGGTAATCTCCATATTATCCCTTTTAAACCCTAATCATGGGGAAATTTTTTACAACAATTACAATTCATAATGACAAAAAATTTACATGTCCTTATTTTGAAATTTGGATATATTTAATTTTTATAAGGTATACATTTTTAAAAATTCTGTTTCCAAAATTTGAATAAATTATTTTTTATATGAGCATGAAAAACACAAAGAAAACAACTTTTAGAAAAATAAATTTCTAATCACTGAATTTTTTTTAATATAATCATACTCATAGAACCATTAATTACATGAATTTAAACATATTTGATTGAATATATTATATTTAAATTTAATTAAAATCATTTAATATTAGTGCCCTGTAAAGACATGGAAATTTCATGGAATTGTTTTTCTTAATTTTCTTTGAAATTTTAGAAGAACGCAGTTTCTAACGGCGCCTGATTCCGAGGCCCGGTGTGCCAGGAATCATTTTCCGAAGTTTCGGCTCGGGTACGTTCAGTGAACGAACAAGCGGGTTTTTCTAACTTTTGAACCGGTGCTCGGAATCAAGTTCCGAGGGCACCGATGGAATCGCAGCGCCGATAATTTCATAGAAACGCCTCTTCCAGAGTTACATTTTCTCGGGTGTGGTTTTTAAATTTTTGGGCTTTAAGATGAGAAATAAAATAATGTGGTCCGACAAATTTTATTTTATTTTTACTTAAATCCTTTTAAATCTTCTTAAGATGAGTTGAAGCGGATAGGGTGGAACCCAAAATATCATACCCTCTTGGTAGGATATTTGTGAGGTGGGGCCCGCATGAGCCCCACTATTTCTTTTCCGCTAAGTAACGCACCCGCGAAAACCCCTATTAAACGAAAGTCAACTGACACGTTTTCTAAATTCATAATGCCCCTATTAATTGGGCGATTAGTTCGTTGTAATTAATTCTATGAATTAATTGTTTGTTACTTATCTTTGTTTTTCAAATTCATCAGTTGATAATAAAATAAGATGAGGACTTATTTTATTATCGGCTTGTTGTGTTAGACCTTTGGAGAATCTCGAAAGATCTTCACCCTCCTATGCGAAGAACGCGAAGAACGCGAAGAACGCGAAGAACGCTGACCTCCGACGTAGGGCGATGAAGAACACCGGACCCCCGGATATTGACGCCGACGATTCTCCTACTGCAACACTTCTTCCGCGACGATCCAAGCCCGCAACAATCTTCGATCGACAACGACAAGGTAGGGGATTCCAGTCCTTTTAATTCATTGTGGATTATAACATCAACATATATTTAATTGTTATAATTAAATCTGTATGTTCTTGATCCTCGGAGTTTGTCTGCGCAATGCCGAGTACCGCGCGACAGCGACACCCTTCCGCGATGTGACGATCCATTTCTTCCGCGACGGGCAATTCCGCGACGAACTCGCGTCCGACAACGACGTTGAGGTAGGGGTTGTTTTGAAAATGATAATACTCCATGTTTGTTTCCCTTCAAGGCATGAACGTGGGCCAACTAATTAACAAGTTGGTCCGTGGATTAATATTGCAGTTCGGGGTTTATCAAATTGATGGGAAATATTATGGTGTTGTTTGAAACAGCTAACGCGGTAGGTGCGGACCAACGAACAAGTCTGAACCACCACATTCTTTCCCGTTCTTAGTGTGCGGAACGGCGGACGAAGACAAACGGGGCCGCAAGGGCAATATGAGGGCCTTGCAGTGAAGGTCGGGTCCCGGGAGGACCACTGGCGAAGACCGCACGTAAAACGGACCATCGGAGCGCGTCCGGTGGTCTGCGGAATCTCACGCCGGCGCGCCGCCGGTAAAAACCGCCGCGTCCGGGTGCTGCGGAGCGGCCCCCGCGCGGGGGCCGCGGTTCCTTCGCTCGGTCGCTCGGCCGGGCCGAGCCGAGCCGAGCTGACCCGCCGGGCCGGGTCACCCCCAGGCCGGGCCGGGTCGCACCAAACCGGGTCGGACCCGGACCCGGGTCGGGTCGACCGGGTTCGGGCCGATCCAGGGGGGTCGGGCTTGGTTTGTCCGGGCCCAGACCCCCCGTTTTCGGACCCTCTTTGGTCTTTTGCCCATATCATGGGCTAAGGACCTCCGATCGACGCACCGTCAGTTGCGTAGCGATACTTGGAAGGATACGGTCGTTTTGGTATATTGTACTCACGGTTTCCAAAAACGTTGGGTTCGTCCGGGTTGGTTCGGATACGAAACCAACTGGGTCCTCGGAGCGGAAACACTTATATCTGGAGGTCCGGACGTCCGATTGACGTGCCGTCGACTTTGATGGATTTATCTAAGTGAGGCGGATCTTTTGGCTTACTCCGCTCGAGGTTTGGATGCCGTCAGACTGCGGTCGGGTTGGTTCGCTCACAAAATCCAACTGGGCCCCCAGAACGAAAAAGCCTATAACTCACAGACCGGGTGTCTGATTGACGCGTCGTCTGTCTCGTTGATTTCAGCTTGTTGAGACGGAACATTTGGAATACTTCGCCCGAGTTTTGGACGCAGTTAGAGTATTGCCGGGTTGGATTGTACCCGAAATCCAACCGGGCCCCTCGAATGGAAAAGCTGATATCTTTCAGACCGGACGTCCGGTTGACGAACCATCAGCGACGTTGGTGATCTTGTTGAGAAGCGGTCCATATGAGTATACCCTATGAGAGTTCGGGGTATAGTTGAGATACGGCCAGGTTGGTTCGCTCACGAAACCAACTGGGCCCCTGGGACGAAAAGGCTAATAACTCACAGACCGGGCGTCCGATTGACGCATCGTCTGTTGCGTTGAGGCCCCTATGACAAGGCGGTACTTTGAGATACTTTTTAATGGGACATTGAGATAATTGGAGTATCGACCTGTAGCTCGTGGAGCGGACCCTCATGGAGACGAGCGTGCAGAGTACGTAGACCGTGTAGCCGGCTGAGACCCTACGACTACTTGACCGATCGACTCGGTGTGTTTCGGATAGCCTAGTGGGGAGTGCTTTGTTGTAGCTACAGACCCACGGCGGAGGAGCGCTTGGTTGTAGTGGCAGACCCATGGTACTCAATAGAAGGAGTACCTCTGGAGGTTATGAGAGGGAGCGCTTGGTTGTAGCAGCAAACCCACGGCAGAGGAGCGCTTGGTAGTAGCGGCAGACCCGCGGTACTAAACAGAAGGAGTACCTCTTGAGGCTATGAGGGGTAGTGATTGGTTGTACAGGAAGACCCATGGTGGGAAGCGCTTGGTAGTAGCAGGCCCACAGTACTCGATAGTAGGAGTACCTCAGCAGTCTTAGGTTAGTGAGCAGTACCTCGGAGTCGTGACAGGACCACTATACACTCCAGAGACGGGGCTCTTCAGCAGTTACAGTTTCGATAATGAAAATCCCGGTTTGAGATGAGTCTATGACTGTTGTGTTTCCTCATGATTGATATGGGTTACTTGATAAATTAAGTATATGTATGGGCATATACCTAGGTAGTGGTTATCATTGATTTCATATCCCTTGTGTTTCCTCATGATTGAGATGGGTTACTTGATAACATAGGTATATGTATGCGCATATACCTGGGTAGTGGTTATCCATTGATTTTATAACCCTTGTGTTTCCTCATGATTGAGATGGGTTACTTGATAACTTAGGTATATGTATGGTCATATACCTAAGTAGAGGTTATCTGTTGATATCTTTTTTGTGGTTATCCTTGTTGGTTTTAGAGAGACCTTGAGGGTCTCAGGGTCCCTACTGAGTATCGTTATACTCACCCCTGCACGGGCTATGCCCGCACCTCGTTGTGTTGGTTGCAGACGACGGACAATGCTGATGGAGGCCGACTGTTCAAGGACTGGACGGTACCCGTAGGTGGATTACACGACGAGCCAGTTTTCGGAGGTGGACTTCATGGTGAGACGACACTCAGAGGAAGTTGACTGGTGAGAGGGTTGTGGAGGATATCTGTAACTACCCTTCAGGTAGGATCCGTGGTGGATGATCCAGGAGCTACTCCATCTATACCTACACTTCAGGTGGGATCCAAGGAGGACGACCCAGGAGCCACTTCCATCCTACCAGTTGTTTTCTTTTTCTGTTGTACCTTGTTCAGCTGTAGTTGTACTTTCTTTTGGGTTTGTATTCTGGCCCATTTACCTTTCAACACTTCTCTTTGTACTTAGTGTTTTTCTTCTGCTTGTACTCTGTGGTGTTTTGTTTACTTTTATAAAGGCAATGCCTTCCCAGTTATCAGGATTTACGCCTTTGGTACTAGTCGCCAGCCCCTGGCCTATGGAAGACGGGCTTGGGGTAGTCACGGAACGGGCCCCGAGGACGGGTCCTGACAAATTGGTATCAGAGGAGTCGGTTCTACCGCAGAACTTATAACTATGATATTCCCTTTCTGTGAAGAAATAGTGTTAAGGGTACCGAGTGTGGTTTTCAGTTCAGGTAGTCCAGTGTTGGTGTGGGCGGCCGACATATCCATACACCAGGACCCTGACAACTGATTTCCGACTTTGTGCACGAAAACACTGATTGCGTGTGTGTTTCCAGAAGTTATTAAAAATCATCTCAAACCAGGTCAGCTCACTAGGTATAACCGTTTGACCGTGTCACGTTGTTTCTTTCAGGATGCCTTTTCTCAGACGACCACCTAGAGCCCAGAGGGAAGTGCGTGTTGACATCCCGTCGAGCGACGAGGATTCGGTACATGGCTCTCTTGCATTTGAGGCACCAGAAGTACTACCATACGTTGGGCCACCGATGCCACCAGCCCCAGTAGTAGGCGATGCACGCCACTTGAGCGCGTTGTACGAGTTCCAGTGCCAGAGACCACCCAGGTTCCGGGGCGGGACGGACCCCCAGGCTGCTGAGGATTGGCTGGAGGCTGTGGTGAGAGTCTTCAGGATAGTGGGGACTCCAGCAGAATTCATGGTGATCTTTGCTGCCAGCCTTCTTCAGGCAGCAGTAGGCAGGTGGTGGAGCCACTTGTTACAGTTTTGCGATGGTATGACTTTCACATGGACGACTTCGAGACCTTCTTCAGGGTGGAGTTTGTACCAGTAGCTCTGCACCCCGCGCATGTTCAGGAGCTTCTGCCTTTGCTGTAGGGTTTTCGATCAGTAGCTAAGTCATCTGTTCGCAGTATACAGATGATGTAGAGGTCCAAGAAGACCAGAGCCATCCGTACGAGGATAAGGAAGTGTTATGAATGCGGCGGGAAGGGTCACTTGGTACGTGACTGTCCGACTCCTCGTAGAGTTGATCCGCAGGCTTTGGAGGATCCACCGAGGAAGAAGCAGCGGTGGTTGATTGAGCAACAGCCAAGCAGTGGACAAGGAATTAGAGCTCCGGGAGCAGGTGGACAGGAGAGGAACTAGTGGATACGTCCTTTGTACTTCTAGTTCCATGTTGCTGTTGTATTCGTGTCTTTGTACAATGATCTGCAATAATAAAAAGACACTTATCTTGTGATGTTTGCTTTCTTGTCCTTTTTGTTTTGTTGATACTGAGTGGTCCTGGTTAAGACTGTTGACTTGACCCTCACTTTCGAGATTTCTACTGGAGGAGACCCAGTGACCTCACACTGATGCCGATAGTGTGACTCAACCCTTGGAGGTGAGAGTGACAGTTGGATCTCGTGGTAGTTACTTTGAGGCCTTACAATGTCATCCATGGCATGAATGCATCATTCATGTCGGGATTGACTGTATTAGGCAACGAATGTGGTTCATCCAGGGTATGAGACCATATTTCTCTTATCGGCAAAGAAGAAATCATAGTAGCTCTTGTGAGACTAGAGAAGGTGTAGATAATCCAGGAGCGGATGAAGACTGCACAATGAAGTAAGAAATAGGAAACTGATGCCAGTCTTAGAGACTCTGGCGTGTTAAATGTTTCAGGAAGAGGAAGATTTAAAGAGAGATGAGTCTGCGAAGTGGAAAACGTGGAGGCAGAGCTAGGAGAGCAGCATGATGTGGTGTAAATTTTAACATGCTACAACCACCCGCCTTAGTTATCCCCGCCAGGCTCAGGGAGATGGAGGGCGGAGGAAGAGTGCGGCTGCATGCAGTCAAGGAGTGTGACCCAATGGCTCTAAAAATGAATCAAGGGATGGTCTGTGTCCACTACTAGATGCTGTAGTAACAGAAGTCGATATGACTCATTCATCGCTTTCACAAATCTTTTCCCAACCCTAGAGTTTCCGTTAAGCGGTAGACTTGACCCTCACGTCTGGATATACCTTGGGAGAAGACTCGATAATCACACTTATGCCGACAGTGTGGTCAGAACCTCGAGGCGAGAGTTTCAGTTGGAATCTCTTGGGGGTAGCGTCGAGGCCTTACGACGTTGATTTGAGTAAGGACTGGGCAATCGCAGTTCATACACAAATTGATGGTATTAGGAAAAAAGGTTGTGGTTTAACTACGACGTCAGGATGGGTTTTCCTTGGTCGGAGAAAAGGTAACCCCAGGCAGCATAGGATAACTCATGCACATGAGGGTGAGACCGATCACTTTGATTCGATCAAACATACCCTCCTGGTAGCAGTCGTTTCGAGTTTCAGTTCTAACAGGAATTGGAGACCTCTTGAGTTAGAGGATGAAGATCACGTCCTTATACGGGTCTCACCTCGACGATGTTTATGGAGATGTGGCCAAGGCAGCAAGTTATCTCCGAGGTTCAGCGGAACTTCTTAGGTCCTCAGCTGGGTAGGCGAGGTGGTTTACCACTTGGCCCATCCCCCTCAGTTGCCCTAGGTGCACGACGATTTCCACGTATCTCAGCAGAGGAGATACGTGCTCGACCCTTCGCATATCATCGACCATGGGGAGCTGGACGATGGCGATGGGGTGACTTCCACGGAGGTTCCAGTGGGGATTGAGGATCAATAGGGGTGGTCCTACCAGGGTGGTCGCTTCCTCGGGTGCACTTTCTTTGGCAGTACGGGAACCTCCAGGTGAGGACATGGGAGTGGAAGGCTCAGATGCATGCTCTGTACCGCTTTTGTGACCCTAGTTGGTGTTAAAGATTTAAGAGGACGTAAAGCCCTGAGGTGGGAGTAATTTAAAGAACCGTAAATTTCAAAGAAATTTTTTTCATAATTTTCTTTGGAATTTTACAAGAACGCATTTTCTGACGGTGCCTGATTCGAAGGCCCGGTGTGCTCGGAATAATTTTCCGAAGTCTAGGCTCGGGTACGTTCAGTGAATGAACGAGTGGGTTTTTCTAATTTTTGAACTGGTGCTCGGAATCAAATTCTGAGGGCACCGATGGAATCGCAGTGCCGGTAATTACATAGAAACGCCTCTTCCAGAGTTGCGTTTTCTCGGGTGTGGTTTTTAAATTTTTGGGCTTTAAGATAAGAAATAAAATAATGTGGTACGAAAAACATTATTTTATTTTTACTTAAAGCCTCTTAAATCTGCTTAAGATGAGTTGAAGCGGATAGGGTGGAACACAAAATATCCTACCCTCTTGGTAGGATATTTGTGAGGTGGGGCCCACACGAGCCCCACCGTTTCTTTTCAGCTAAGTAACGCACCCGCGAAAACCCCTATTAAACGAAATTCAACTGACACATTTTCTAATTCTTAATGCCCCTATTAATTGCGAGGTTAGTTCGTTGCAATTAATTCTATGAATTAATTGTTCGTTACTTATCTTTGTTTTTCAAATTCTTCAGTTGGTAATAAAATAAGATGAGGACTTATTTTATTATCCGCTTGTTGTGTTAGACCTTTGGAGAATCTCTAAAGATCTTCACCCTCCTACGAGAAGAACGCGAAGAACTCGAAGAACGCCGACCTCCGACGAAGGGCGACGAAGAACGCCAGACCCCCGGAGATTGACGCCGATGATTCTCCCTCCGCAACGCTTCTTCCGCGACGATCCAACCCCCAACAATCTTTGATCGACAACGATAAGGTAGGGGATTGTGGTCGTTTTAAATCTTTGTGTATTATAACATAAACATGGATTTAATTTTTATAATTAAATATGTATGTTCTTGATCCTTGGAGTATGTCTGCGCGACGCAGAGTACCGCGCGACAGCGACACCCTTCCGCGACGCGACGATCCTTTTCTTCCGCGACGGTCAATTCCACGACGAACTCGCGTCCGACGACGACGTTGAGGTAGGGGTTGTTTTGAAAATGATAATACTCCATGTTTGTTTCCCTTAAAGGCATGAACGCGGGCCAACTAATTAACAAGTTGGTCCGTGGATTAATATTGTGGTTCGAGGTTTATCAAATTGATGGGAAATATTATGGTGTTGTTTCAAACCGCTAACGCGGTGGGTGCGGACCAACAAACAAGTCTGAACCACCACATTCTTTCCCGTTCTTAGTGTGTGGAACGGAGGACAACGACAAACAGGGCCGCAAGGGCGATTTGTGGGCCTTGCAGTGAAGGTCGGGTCCCGGGAGGACCACTGGCGAAGACCGCACGTAAAACGAACCACCGGAGCGTGTCCGGTGTTCCGCGGAATCTCACGCCGGCGCACCACCGGCAAAACCCACCGCGGCTGAAGCCGGGGCGGCGAGGCGGTTCCGTGGATGCGTAGAACCAGGAGGCGGGACGCGGCCGGCATGCCGCGTCCGGGTGATGCGGAGCGGCCCCCGTGCGGGGGTCGCGGTTCCTTCGCTCAGACGCTCGGACGGGCCGAGCCGAGCCGAGCCGACACGCCGGGCCGGGTCGCGCCCAGCCCGGCCTGGGCGCGACCCGGCCCGGGTCACACCAAACCGGGTCAGACCCGGACCCGGGTTGGGTCGACCCAGTTCGGGCCGACCCAGGGGGGACGGGCTGGGTCGGTCCGGGCCTAGACCCCCCGTTTTCGGACCCTCTGTGGTATTTTGCCCATATCATGGGCTACGAACCTCCGATCGACGCACCGTTAGTTGCGTAGCAATCCTTGGAATGAGGCAGTCGTTTCGGTATATCACACTCAAGTTTTCAGAATACTTTGATTTCGTCCGGGTTGGTTCGGATACGAAACCAACCAGGCCCTCGGAGCGGAAATGCTTATATCTCGAGCTCCGGACGTCCGATTGACGTGCCGTCGACTTTGATGGATTTCAATAAGTGAGACGGATCTTTTGGCTTACTGTGCACGAGGTTTGGATTTCTTCGGAGTGCGGTTGGGTTGGTTCGTTCACGAAATCCAACCGGGCCCCTAGAACGAAAAAGCCAATAACTCACAGACCGGGCATCCGATTGATGCGCCGTCTGTCTCATTGATTTCATCCTGTTGAGACGGAACATTTGGCATACTTTGCCAGATTTTTGGACGCAGTTGGTGTATGGCCGGGTTGGATTGTACCTGAAATCCAACCAGGCCCTTGGAACGGAAAAACTGATATCTTTCAGACCGGACATCCAGTTGATGAACCGTCAGCGCCGTTGGTGATCTTGTTGAGAAGCGGTCCCTATGAGTATACCCTATGAGAGTTCGGGGTACAGTTGAGATACAGCCGGGTTGGTTCACTCACGAAACCAACCGGGCCCCTAGGATGAAAAGGGTAATAACTCACAGACCAGGCGTCCGATTGACGCGCCGTATGTTCCGTTGAGACCCATATGACAAGGCGGTACTTTGAGATAATTCTTCGTGGTAATTTGAAATACATGGAGTATCGACCTGTAGCTCATGGAGCAGACCCTCCTGGAGACGAGCGTGCGGAGTACGGTGACCGTGTAGCCGTCTGAGACCCTACGACTACTTGACCGATCGACTCGGTGTGTTTCGGATAACCCAGTGGGTAGAGCTTGGTTGTAGCGGCAGACCCACGGCGGAGGAGCACTTGGATGTAGCGGCAGACCGGTGGTACTCAACAGAAGGAGTACCTCTAGAGGCTATGAGGGGGAGCGCTTGGTTGTAGCGGCACAACCACGGTGGAGGAGCGCTTGGTTGTAGTGGCAGACCCGCGGTACTCAACAGAAGGAGTACCTCTTGAGGCTATGAGGGTGAGTGCTTGGTTGTAGCGGCAGACCCATGGTGGGAAGTGATTTTAGTTGTAGGCACATAGTACTCGACAGGAGGAGTACCTCAGCAGTCTTAGGTCAGTGAGCAGTATCTCGGAGTCGTGAGAGGACCACTGTACACTCCAGAGACGGGGCTCTTCAGCAGTTACGGTTTCGATAATGAAAATCCTGGTTTGAGCTGAGTCTATGACCTTTGTGTTTCCTCATGATTGAGATGGGTTACTTGATAACTTAGGTATATGTATGGGCATATACCTGGGTAGTGGTTATTTTTTGATTTCATAACCCTTGTGTTTCCTCATGATTGAGATGGGATACTTGATAACTTAGGTATATGTATAGGCATATACCTGGGTAGTGGTTATCCGTTGATTTCATAACCCTTGTGTTTCCTCATGATTGAGATGGGTTACCTGATAACTTTGGTATATGTATGGGAATATACCTAAGTATAGGTTATCTGTTCATATCTTCTTTGTGGTTATACTTGTTGGTTTTAGCGCGACCTTGAGGGTCTCGGGGTCCCTACTGAGTATCGTTATACTCACCCCTACACGGGCTATGCCCGCACCTCGTTGTGTTGGTTGCAAACGACGGACAGTGCTGACGGAGGCTGAGTGATCAAGGACTAGACGGTACCCGAAGGTGGACTACACGACGAGCCAGTATCCGGAGGTGGACGTCACGGCGAGACGACACTCGGAGGAAGTTAACGGGCGAGAGCGTTGTGGAGGCTATCTGTACCTACCCTTCAGGTAGGATCCGTGGTGGATGATCCAGGAGATGCGCCATCTGTACCTACCATTCAGGTAGGATCCGAGGAGGACGACCCAAGAGCCGCTTCCATCCTACCAGCTGTTGTCTTTTTCTGTTGTACCTTGTTCAGCTGTAGTTTAAATTTCTTTTGGGTTTGTATTCTGGCCCATTTAACTTTCATCACTTCTCTTTGTACTTAGTGTTTTTCTTCTGGTTGTACTCTGTGGTGTTTTGTTTACTTTTATAAAGGCAATGCCTTCCCAGTTAACGGGATTTACGCCTTTGGTGCTACTCTCCAGCCCCGGACCTATGGAAGGCGGGCATGGGGTAGTCACGGCACGGGCCCCGAGGAGGGGTCGTGACATGCCCAAATTAATTTGTTATTGTCAACAATATTTTATGAATAAAAATATTTTTTAGAAAAACATCACATTTTACCTTTAAATACTTGTATTTTAATTTTTTAACAATTTAAAACTAATGAATTCATGTTATAAATTTTTAATAATTAAATTTTTATAGGTTAAAATGTGTACAAAATTTATTAAACAAAACATATTTGACCAAAATAATTGTCATAATGAATATATTCTAAAATAGGTTATTATGATCAAAATTATTTTATATGTTAATAAGAAAATATATTTGAAAATTATATTAAATATAATATAATTTATATTATAATTAATAATTAATTAGTACATATTTATTCACAATCAATTGAAGATATTTAATTTTTTAAAGATAAGATATATTCTAAAAAAAATTTGCAAGACATTCTACACCATTTTACGAATTTATCTCTCAAAATTTTGTCACAATTACCCAAAAAACTAAGGATACCCATACTTCATATTATAGTCATGTTACCTTGTTTCATCATTTATGTTGTGATTCTTCATGAGAGGTATAACCAGGAAAGTGGTCCTGTTTTATAGAACATTATCATTGTATTCCAATATTTGTTTCTAGTTATTCATCAAAAGAAAGATCATGGTGTATGGGTACGACATCTGTGATTAGTAATTATGAAGGTCTGGGTATAGAAATTAAAAATTAAGATACATAGAATTTTTTTTAATACGGTAATGGTTCATAATAAGGGACAATTGATAAGACAATATCCTAATGCGATAAAATATCTCATGGGTTCCAATATACCTAGGGCTTGTTTTCCCATTGATTCCAAATATAATGAGATTCTTTAATGGAGATATGAATAAAAAAATACTATAACCAAATTATAACCCAAAATACTTATGAATATTTTCTAATTTTGTGATATTTTAATGAAACACTATTTTTTATATCATATACGACACAAAACACCGAGCATAAACGAACAGTGAAATTATATTATTTAAAATATAACCATTATAACCACGTAATTGAATTAGAGGTTATGAAAATGAGTAAATAAATTATTAAATATATATATTTTTTTTCAATGCTAATAAAATTATATTTATTAATTATTATGAATGAATCACTCAATTTTTAATGAACTTAATTTATGCTTCCAAAAATTTATTCAAAAATTGTATTTATTTATTTGTGTGAGTAAATGATTATATTAAATTATATTAATTTTATATTTTTTAATTAGTTTTTTATATTTATTATATAATCTTATGAAAATTTTATTATTATTTCATTTTGAAATTTTGATAAGAGTTTAATTTTTCAATGAATTGTAAATAAACTTATTTTATTTCAAATCATAATTTCTATTATAGTATTTACAATGTTAATTTTTGTTTTGATTTGATTCTAAAATTTAATTTTTTAATTTTTTAAAAAATAAATTTTATCAATTTTAATTGTAATTATTCTTAATTTTTATTTAAATATGGTTTTATAGATAAAAATAAAGGTTTTTGGAAAATTATTTTTCATATCATTTTGTAATTTATTTTTAAAACTAATTCTGTCCAATTATAGGGAATGATCATGATAAAATTGATTCCATATTTTGAATAAACATGTTAGATTTTTTTATACATGTCAACATGGCTTTGTTCATAATGAATTGTAACCTTGGAATTAATTATTTCACTATAGCAAGGGGAAAACAAATAAAACAATGTTAAAATTATAATATAAGGATTCTAAATTTTCAATAAATATTCTTATATTTCATTGGATTTTTATAATTCAATGTAGAACTTAATATACTATAAAATAATTAATTTATTTCAATTTTTGGTTGATAATGACCATTATATTTTTAAATTAAATAATAATTCCAAAATATCAATTTCTTGAATTTAGTATCATTAATTAGATTCACCGGGATAGAAATAGTTCATGAATATTTATGAGTGGTAATATATAAAATAATATTTTATATTATGGTATTATAATTTCAATTTTTTATTATGAAATAATTAGCTTAAATTCTTATGCAACACTAACACAATGTTTGGGAATTCAGTAGAAAAATAATGTAAATGTATTTATAAATATAAATATAAATACATTTCTGTTGAGTTATGGTGTTCCATGAATTTTGAAAAAATATAGTATATTTGTAATAATTTGAAACACTATTTTTTATTAAAATTATTTTTTTTATTTTTTTTCAAAATTTGAAATTATATGAATAGTTATGAAAATGAGTTTTATGATATTTTTTCGCATCGATAAATAGAAAAAACATTATTATCATGTTAATCATCAAAAGTGTATACCAAGGATTATAAGTAAGATATAAGGGTAAAAAATCAACTAAATATTTTTAAATTTTATGATATTATTATCATCAAATTTTCCATGATTGTTTCTTAAAATAACAACTTCAGGTCACATTAATAAAAAACTAAATTATATTAATTTTATACATTAATAATTTCTAAGGCTTCATCGCACCTCACTTATTAATGGATATCCACTATACTACATTCCAAAAACATCATAATAACTATATACAATACAATTACTAAGAAATTAAATTCCCAAATTTCATAAAAATGCAATAGAGGCTCTCGTATCATCGAATGACCAACCTAGAAAACTTTATTTTTATGCTAGTTTTAGTTTCTTGAAGAAGAGGTATAACTCTTAACTGATCATTTTAATTTTAATTCTTCATCAACCTCCATAAACTATTTATAAACTAAGATGATTCAATTAAATCTATATCTAAATTATATTTAAATGATATAATGACTATTCTACTACCATTTTTATCTCTTTATCCATCTTATGGTGAATGGAAGCATCGCTCATGATTACTTTTAGAATACCACCTCGACGAAGCGATGGGTTTTATTTTCCTTAAATACTTCTCTCAGATGTTTGTAATTATGTATTTAATTTATATATATTATATTTTTTAAAAATAATTATCAATATATGAAGATATGTTATAATCTTTTTTCATACACTTCCATCTGTCAGAAAATGATAACATTGTTCATGCATATATGTTGTTTAACACCGTCACAACGTTGGGTGATTCATTTTTCATGTACCCATTTAATTGATATTTATAAAAAAATTAATACATACAAATAATAAATAATTAATTATAATTATTCTATAGAGGATTGAATAATGAATTCTTAGTCAACGATCATCCAACCAAAGTAAATTTTCAACTATAAATAGAACAGCCTCAAAACCCCTAATATGAACATAAAATTTTAAGTTATTAAATAGTTCATTGAAATACATGAAATTAATGGCTAAATAATAATGTAATACATGTTAAAATATTTTTTATTAAAGTCCAAATTTAATATTACTTTATTATATAAGAGATAAATTATTTATGTGGCGAGTAAGACTTAATGTAAGGGGTTTCTTAGAAAAAATTCCATTAATTGAGATTCACTTCTACTTCATTTGAAAAGTTATGAAATGATTATATGTTAAATGATATTTTATTTTATTATGTAATAATTTTAATTGGTTTATTTGTTATTAAAATTTTGACACATAATCACATCATTGATTAATTAAAACATCAATGATTTTAAATTTTAAATTATTATTTGTATCAACATTGTGTCTTTGGGGATGCCTTATAATTTGAACCCAATTTGTAATTTAATTATAACGTGATTAGAATTGAGATATGAAATCATTAATTATTCTATAATAGTGATATATAATGTTTCATTCAAGCTATAACTTTCATTATATTTTTATTCAAAAGATATATAAGTCGCAACGGTTTTTATGGTCCGAATTTTATTTATTTACTACAAAATTAATGTTATGTAACTAAATTTATTTTTGTTGGATTACTTATTCCCCGTGATTTTTAAAAAATATTATTTTAAAGGAAGTTATTGTTTTATTAAATCATGTTATATTACTTAATTCAATGATTATTTTATTCAAGGATTACACATGTAGTAAGGATTTCTTATCTCAAATTTCTTTCTGTGAGACATGTTGTGATTAATGAACCTGTATTAATTTATATATTTTAAATAATAGCTCAAAACATATAAAATGATGAATTTTTTATACACATTTTTCTTTATTTTATTTCTTTTGTTACTAATTTAAATTTTTTAAAAGCATGTGATTGTTTTCCAAATAAAATTGTGGATTTAATGTTTTTAACAACTTAAAAAAACTGTTACTCTGTTTTATTAATCAAATTTAAAAATTATTATTTTCTAATAAAATTATTTCCCAATTTTATTAATTTATATATTTCACCATCTTTTGATTTTTTCAAGGAAATTAATTCATTTTTTTCTTATGTGACACATTTACCTGTATTTACAAATTATTTAAAATTATGTTAATTTTTAATATTTATAAGATGAAAGGATTTTACTATGGGAATAAATATTCCCTGATTTGATGATTTAAATAAATTTTAAAATGATTATTTTCAAGGAGGAATTCATATTAATATATTTTGTGAATATTTATTAACGGTACCAATTGCAAATGGAATTTCTTATTGTTTTCAATGAAAAATTTTAAATGCTCTCATATACCTATTTTCATTTATGTAAACATACTTTAATGTTTCCTCTACCCCATTTGAAATTTTCCATAAAATGAAATCCATATTATTTATCGAGATGAAATATAATTATTTTAACCATGAAATACCTTTATTTTTTATTGTAATATCAATATAAAAATTATTGCAAGTTTGTTTCAAATTTTTTAGGAAGAAAATGAAATCCTCCACAGATTATATTAATTTTTTATTACACGAAAATTATTTATGATAATGGTTGATCTAGATATATATCGTGATTATGATAGATATATATAGCTTGTAATATGGGTGAGCCCTGTATAGCTCTTATATGCATTAGAAAATAGTTTTTAATTCAAATGTAAAAAGATGATAATTTACCAGAGAGGTTTCCCATATGGATTTAACTCTGCTACAGTTATTTTTAACATGATTGAATATTGTTGATGAAGATATTGATTCATTATACTGAAATATTTTCTCCATTATTTCTATGAATTTTAATTTTTTCTTTTATCAGGCTTGACATAAACATTCTCACGATTGTTGATTATATTGATAGTTGAACATATCAATGATTTTTTCCTTTCCACGTGTTTAATAATGAGTGTTGTTTTAGGTATGAGATATCTAATGTAATTAATATACAACTTGAATATTTTCTCTTACAAAAATTCTCAATAAGTTCTCTCTAAAGATATTCAATTGTTATTTCCCATGTATACCCTTACAGATTAATTCATGTCACTATTATTTTGTTGTGTTTTTTGAGGGTTTAAATTTTTTTATGATACTTATATATGATTTTATTGTGTTTGATAATGAAGAATAATTTTTGAAGAAGAAAAATTTTGTATAGTGGAATAAAATACTCACTCAAAGGCATGGGTTTTCTTATGTATATGTTTTTAAAATATATTAAAATCTAAAACTAAAAGGTCCTTGAGTATTTAGGTGACCAAATATTTAATTTATATGTTATATCATTTTATTTTAAGAAACTGGGACATGTTTAATGGTATTGAATCTAGAAATATACGAGTTATTTATTTAGCAGAATATGTTGGAATGTGGGTGAACGACTATTATAGTTGGTATCAGAGTAGGGATTAGATAAATATGTATATAAGGATATTTTTTGTGACATTAACATAAGAGTAATGGATACCATCATGAGTTTATATGTTTAATTTTAATCATTAAGTCAAGAGAATGGACACCCCTTTTTAGTTATTAAGTAATGAGATTACAATGTAATTATTGATATTTTGGAGACATTTTATTATGTGGAGGTACAATCACACTAAAGTGTATCATGTTATTTAATATGGGTTATTATTTGGGAAAACACCCATCATATTATTTTGGATGTCAGATAAATATATTATGATAACTATTTAGGTTAAAATAATATTTCTTGATAAGATTATTGAGGTTAATTGAGATATTGGGTTTACTGTTAATTAAATAATCTATCTTGATAATTAAATTTTATAGAGGAAATTTTTTCATTACATGAATCATTTATTCATATTAAATTTTATTAAATTTTTATTACCTTTTCCTTTTCAAAAAATTTTGTATTGTAAAATTTCTTGATGAATATATTTTAATCTTTATAGAGATCCAATGATATATTTAACCTAAATGCATTAGGCATAGTTATGATTATTTATAGAATCCCTTGAATTCAAAATTATGTTATATAGTTTTAGAAACTTATTAAAACATGCATGAAAAGAATAATTTTTTTATAGATATGAACTAAAAATGTAAATATATTCCTATGATTCTTATTAGGATAATATTGTAATCATTCATAAATATTAAATTTTCACTTTTTTACAATCATTTATGAAGAATCAATTATCTTATCTCTATTGTTAATCCATGATATTTTTGGTCATAAATATTATATTGATCACATTATATGTTTCTCAAAACCATTATTTAGATAATTATATTCACATATATGTCTATAATTTATCTTCCCAATAATGTTTTTCTATTTGGGAAAATATTAATGTATTATTATTGATGGAATTAATATTTTCATTTCCCTTACATCAAAAGGATGTTTCATTAATCCATTTTACAATGTGGGCTTCCAAAAAATTCTATTTTCAAATTATATACCCGTGATAATTGATGTAAAAAAAAGTTACCTAGACACATTTTATTAAATTGTTGATGAATATAATACCCAAATATTTTAAAAAATGATTTTGGTCAATAATGTAAACCATGTAAAATACTAATATTAGATAAAACATGAAATAATTTTAGTTTAAATATTATAATTGTAACATAAATGTTCAATTATTTCGTATGAATATGAGTAAATAAAATTTTAATTATAGAAATAATGACCAGAGGAAATACAAAATTATCAATTAATTATTTGTATATATGCACTAAATTTTTAGTGAGGTTCTTTCATGCCGCAAAGTTTTTTTCTTTAAAAACGAATTTCATTAATTTTTTCATAGAAATATTTTCATTAATATTTACCACATTTGTAAAATTTATTTGACAAAAATGATATACTTTTTAAAAACACATATGAAAATTGTCAGAGGATTAAATTTAGCAAAAATATAAAAAGGTAATTCTTTCACTGAATTATGAAAAAATTAAAATTTTATAGAATATTATTATTAGAACTCCGGTTATGATAGAGTAAATAATTCTAAAATGTATTTTTTATTCTGATATTATATATATATATACTCATTATAAATACATTGTGAAGGTGTTAAAATAAAATAGAAATTTTTTTTATTAAATTAATTATACATAATTGATTTACATAATACATAAATATTATAATTAAAAAAAATTGATTTAAAAAAATGAATTTAATTTTAAAATTCAGCATGAAGAAATCTAACTTAGGATAACATTTTTAGAGATTAATGAAAATATAGATTTTTCAATGAATAGTGTAGAAATGTAATTTTCATTGAAAGATATATTTAATTTTAGAGTATTTACATTCTTAAATTATGATTTATATTGATTTTAATATTTAATTGGTTCTTTTTTATACTAAGTATTTTAATTATAGGTTTTAAAAATGATTTTACACATGATTTTTTTATAGTATCATTATATATTTTAAATGAATCTTTTATTGGAAAACATTTTTTATTGATTTTTTTATCATTAAAAATAACTCGAATTTTAAATATTCGATGTTTTTTATTTTTAAAAATTGATTATATATTGGTAATAATATGGTCTCAATTTAGAGAAAAGTTCACTATTATTTTTGAAAAATGTGAATAGAAAACCTAGAAATTTTTATTACCATTATAAAAATTTAATCTAGATATTTGGGATTAAAATAATATTATAATAACTATTAAATGACGTAAAAAATAAATAAATATTATTGTAATAATACATATCAACCATAATCATCCAATGTTTGTAATTATAACCTATTTTGTAATGCCTTGAGTTTTTGTGAACATTTTTTTATCAAATAAACTAAATTTCATTGAATTATTTGAATTCGTGCTCCTTTAATTCAAACAATATTTATATGAATCACCATGATAACCTTATTCTACATGAAATACCAACTTGACCTACATTACACGCAACACTGAGTTTCTACAAAAATAACATATTATTATTATAATTATTTAAATGAGATATATAAAAAAGAGTTATTATACATAGTAATATGAATAATAATAACTAAATTTTAAATATTATTTATAATGGTTTTTTATAAATAAAATATATTTATAACAAGACATATGTTTTTCGTAATGTCTTTATATGTTTTAAAATACTGTTTTCTTTAAAGAACTTCTTTTTTTGTTCCTCTCTGACAATAATAAATAAATTTTTAAAAAAATTTAGCGATTGAATTTTATAAAATAACCATTATTTTAATTATGAATTCGAAATTTTTATTTGGGTGATGTTTAGATATTTTTTGTAAAAACATCATTTTTTGATGAATAGTAAAAACAGTAAATTTTAATTCAAAACAGCCTTTTTGTTTAATTTATTAATAATTTTAAATAATATTTAAATATTTTTTAATGTGTAAAAGAAATAATTTTAAATTAATTAATACAAAATAGGTCATTTCAACCAATTTTACTTTGAAATTTTATATGAAAACATTCCAAACTTTTGAACATTTTTTTCTTAAAAAGCCACTCTCGCGACCCGACTACGAGATTAATTTTTAAAAAAATTCATCTTTATCATTAATTAGAGTTACGAAAAAAAATATAAAATATTTTGAATCATTTTAATATATTAATTTAAAATTATTTCAACTTGTTTTTTTAAAGATAACAGTAAAAGTAATTAAAATTATATATAATGATTAAGAGGAAAATTATCATAACAGGGGATTAAACCTTACACTTAATGGGAGAATGACCTAGAAAGCTATCTAAAATCCATTATTTTTTCCACATTTAGTCACTATAATCAATTTTCTCTAATTATCTCAATAGTGAATCCCATTATCTTTTGAAAACATTGGTGGAATACCCTTTTCAAAAATTTACATTAATACCATTCCTCCCCACTGTAAAAAGAACTCGTACCTTCCACTTATTCACACCTATAAAGAAATAAGTGTCACCCCAAATTTGCTCAATTAATCTAAAAAATACTTATATTTCTCTTTCAATCCTCTCTTTCGGTAGAAATCAAACTAATGAATTATTTTTGTTAAAGGAAAATGAGTAACCCAAGGAAGAGGCAACATCCTTACTCAAACTCCTTTCTTTTATTTTCATTCTCCAAATACATAATTATTATTATTCAATGTCTATATAATTATACAATTACACAAAATATAATAATTTTTTTTATTATCTGTGTTCTTCAAACGCTTACACACACCTCCATCAAATGTGTAACGAACTGAAGATTCTTATGTGTGGTGAGCCACCTCCTCAGGAAACAATGTTGTTCATTTTTTATATACAACCTCTACTGGGTGGTAATTATGACATAAAATCTAATTTTATATGTTATATATGATATATATGATTTATTTATGCTTCTATAGAAGTTATATAACACATAAATTAATTCTTTTCATTTTGTTTAAATAAGATAATTTCATTTTGAAAAGTGTTGACTACTGCCTTCTCAAAGTGATGTGATTTATCCACAATCTACATGGAATGTTTAAGGAAGGATTTAGAAAATTTTTGGAATATATATGACATAAAAATAATAATTTAAATAATATATATAAATATATAAATATATTTCATTTAGTTTTTTTCTTTCAATATGATAATTAAATAGAAATAATATATATTAGTGTGTGTGGCCCACCGTCTCCAAAAAGAGTGTATTCAATTTCATATGTCAATATTTAGTTGATTTTTATAAGTAAATATATAATAAATATAAACTATATTTATATCATGTTTTACATTTTGGAAATCATTATGTAACAAAGAGGACAAAAAATTGACAAATTTAGGCACATGTAAAAAAAGATGATGTCTCTAGAAACATAACCTTATATTGGATGTGTTAATAAGTTGGTAATATAAATCTATATATCGTATTAAATATAATAAAATTAATCTATTTTATATTTATAATGAACATATATTTATTATATATAAGGATTTAATGATTGTGACAAGAGTCTTGACACAAGAGTAATGAATTTCATCTCACTTTGTATTTATGTGAGATAGATTCCTTATTCACCCCACATTTCATTTTTAGGGTGTTTATATTGCCAATTAATTTATTATAAGAATATTTTAATTAAATTTATTTTATTTACATATAAATTTTATTATATTTATATCATGGAGTTTGTGTTTCTAAAGTTATCAAATCGGTAAAGTAGGTTTGTCACAATTTTCCTTCTTTGAGACGCATGTGATGAATTTCAAAAACCATATCTTGGAAAATTCCTTCAATTTTTTTTTGAAATTCAATAATTTTGGATAATTTTAATGTAAAAAATGATTGTAGATAATTTTTTTGCTTTCTAGAGATTCCATTAAATGTTTTCAAAGTGTTTTAAAAAAAATGGTTATAAAAATGATTTCAATTACTCTTTAGAATAATTTAATGTATTTTCAACAAAATTATTTTCAACATCTATTCATGCTTAATTAATATTAGTTAAATGAAAAATCATGTCCAAATGATTTATTTTTTTAATATTTTTTTAAAGAATGGTGTATATTTTTCTTTAATAAATGTTTATTAAGAATCCTTCCAAAATAATTTCCTTCGAAGATGAGATCTGTTTGTGTTTCACCTGACTTTCTATGAAAATGATCCAAGGGATCCATTCAAACTACTATATTATGAGTTTTATGTTTTTATGGAACTATTTTTATGAAACCCATTTATCTTTTATGGGTTATATGTTTATGAATACTGATTTTTATTAGTTGTTATACTTTTTCTGAAATGATTATGAAACATGTCTCTTGTATATAGGTAAAGAAATGATACAATGTTTATGAAAACCATGTAATTTCATGGGTTATGATATTAATATTTATGATATCATGGAACATGTGTGAATTATTTATTTATGATATGGGTGGGACCTTTATCACCATCCACTTCATTGGGTAATGATTTAAATCTCACGATATAATTATTGAATTCTAGTTGACAGGATCGATCCAATGTGGATGATTGGGAAACCTAATCTATTATAGGATGATGGGAAAACCTATTCTACTATGGGAAGATGGGGAAACCGGATACACTATTAGAATATGGGGGAACCTTATCCACAATGGTGAGATGTGGAACCAAATCCACTATGGAATGATGAGGAATCTCGATCTACTATGGGAGGATTTGGAAACCAAACCCCTTACAAGGAAGGGAATGAAACTATAGGTGGTGGTGTGTCCTAAACAATATTTTTATCCCTAGTGAAGATCCCTAATAATTTCTATCAATGCATCTTGTATTATCAGGAATTATATTAAATGTTTATGTGTATTCCAAAATTCCATGTCTTATTCATTTGTTGTGATTTCATATTATATTCTCTAGATTGCCTTATGATTCATGTCTTATTAACTACCACTCTTTGTGATGTGATTCTTGTTTATGATCTTTTATATTAATGGTATTAAATTCAAATGTCATGATCACATTCTCATACCCATATTCTCATGTTTATGTGTATGTATCTCCCTTTTTTAACCATATTGAGCATTTGAGATGAACCCTTTTTATGTTTCCACTCCCCAGGTTATGAAGATATGTATTATGTATGATATGTTAATGATGTATTCTAGTCATGATGATCCTAGAAGAATATAACCTACCTCACTTATTTAGATTTGTTTACGTTTCCATGTTTTTAAATGAAATAGAATAACATGGCATTTTGGTATCTATTTGTGTAATGTAATATATATTATGAAAAAATTATGTAATTTTAATATATGTAAACTGAGAGTCACTATAGATTGTATCAATGAAAAAATTATCTTGTCCCTTAGAAGCTAGGATGAAAAAAACCTCAGTGAAAAATGTTAGGACATGTCTAAAGAAAACTAAAAGGATAAGTAAAATTATTTGGAAATGTACTAGAATTTTGGAAAATTATAGATTTAGTGGATTCATATAAATAAATCTCTATCTAGAAAATAAAAGTGGACATGGTTCTACCACAGAATTACTTAGATGTAATATGTCACGACCCATCCTCGGGGCCCGTGCCGTGACTACCCCAAGCCCGCCTTCCATAGGCTAGGGGATGGCGACTAGCACCAAGACGTAAATCCCGGTAAAAAGGGAAGGTATTGACATTGTAAAGTAAACAAGCACTACAGAGTAAGCAAGAGGAAAAGTAAAAACTATGTAAAAGCTGGTACAACAGTAAGAGAAGAAAAGTAAAGGGGGCCGAAAATACAATCCCAACTGTAAAGTACAACTTAAAGGGGAAAAACAGCAACTGAAAAGTAAAGTCGCAATGTCGAGCCGTCCACTGGAAGTCCCACCTGAAGGGTGGGTACAGATAGCCTCCACTGCTCCTCGGGTCCAGTCGACCGCTCTGAGTATGTCCTGCCCAGTGGTCCACCTCCAGGTACCATCCAGCTCCGCAAGCCTCCACCACGATCAGCGCTGTCCGTCGTCTCCAACCAACACAACATAGTGCGGGCATAGCCCGTGCATGGGTGAGTATAAACTACTCAGTAGGGACCCCGAGACCCCCGAAGGTCTCCCAGAATCCACAAAGGATAATCCATAAAGGAAAGATACAGCCACGAAGTAACATACGACAGGGCTTAGTTATATGCCCATACATATACTTAAGTCACCAATTCTCGCTCGGCTCCAAAATTCGAGCTCAAGTACAACCCAGTCCACACAGGAAAGCAAAACGTAAAATCCACATAGGATAGCTCAACACAATCCACAAAGGAATGTAAAACAGAGTTTCATCTCACACAGGTATACTTCTTCGAATGACGATAGAGATGATCACTGATCCATCTAAGTCGTCGGACCCACAAAGGATCGATAGGTACTAACCCCCGCAATGACCCACACAGGATCGGGCCCACACATGACCTGTAGGCGCTGGATCACACAGAACCGCTGTGCGCAGAACCACATATGATCGGACCCACATAGGATCGGTAACACTGATCCACACAGGATCGCTGAGTGTTGTAGTCATCGTCGTCGAATCCACTGAGGATCTCTGCAAAGTCATCGTCGTCACAGTAGCAGTCGCAGCCAGCTCTAGGGTTCCCGCACACAACAAGCTCGTTCGGGAGGGTCCGCTCCATGAACCGAGATGCTGATACATCAATTTACAAATATTCTAGAATTGATGTATCCAAAAGTTTTGTATCGCAAACAGGAACTCAACGTCGCAGACGGCGCGTCAATCGAACGTCCGGTCTAAGAGTTATTGGCTTTTTCGTCCCAGTGGCCCGGTTGGTTTTTAAGGCAAAACCAACCTGACCGTACTCCACCTGCCTCCAATCCATGGGAGGAGTATGCCAAAATATCTTTCTCACTTAGAGGAATTCAATAATGTCGACGACATGTCAATCGGACGTCCGAAGCTCAAGATATGAGTGTTTCCTCTCCAAGGGCCCGGTTGGTTTCGTGTACGAACCAACCCGGCAGAACCCTATGTATTCCTTAACCCTGAGTGAGATATAACGAAATGACCGTCTCGATCCATGGATCGAATCTCCACTGACGGTGCGTCGTTCGGAGGCCCGTAGGTCAAGTTATGAGAGAAAAACCGAAAACGTCTGCAGACGGGGGGTCTAAGCCCGGACCGACCCGGCCCAACCCCCCCTGGGTCAGCCCGAACGGGGCCGACCCGACCCGGGTCCGGGCCCGACCCGGTTGGGCGCGACTCGGCCCGGCCTGGGCGCGACCCAACCGAAGGGTCCGCTCGGCCCGGCTCGGCTCGGCCGAGCGGCCGAGCGAGCGGAGTCCGGGGGCGGGGGCGTGCTGCCCCAGCATGTGAACACCCCCCACCCCCTGGCGGGGGCCGCCCTTGGTCAGCGGACGCGTCTTTGCCACATCCCATGTGCGCCGGACCCACGCGGCCGCGGGTCCGCAGGTGCCGCCACTGCTGCGGCTGAAGCCGCGGCTGCTCTGTCCGGCGGCGCGCTGGGGCGCCGTCGCCTCCGGCCGCCTGCGCCGCCAGTGGTTTCCGCGGGCCACCAGAATTGCTCCGGTGGTCCGATTCCACTCCCGTTTGCTCCGTAGCTCCTCCCGGGTCCCGTTCTTCACTGCAGAATCAACGAATCACCCTTGTGGCATGTTTTTTCGTCTCCCCCCAATCCACACATTAACGAATAACTGCGGAGGGTTGTCAGGCCGTGTTTGTTTGGCCCGCACCCTTCACGTTAGGTGATAACAATCGGGGATAAAATATTCAACACATGAATAACAAGCAAGGCACAATTTTAAGAGAATTAAAATTTAACTTGATCTGGGTTCTTTGTTTTTGAAAGAAACAATCACAGAAATTAAATCATGTTCTGAAATAAAAATCCCTACCTCGCCATAGTCGTCGAGCGCGCGTTCTTCGCCGAATTGATCGTCGCGGAAGGAGGTGATCGTCGTGTCGCGGAAGGACGTCGCGTCGTCGAGGAAGGGCGTCGCATCGATGAACTCCGAGGTTCAAGAACATGTAGATTTAATTATATTAATTAAATCCATGATGTTGTTATAACCCACCAAGATATTTAAAAGAAGAAACCAGAAATCTCCTACCTCAAGCAGTTGGTGATCGGAGATCATTGCGGGGAAGAACGTATCGGAAGAAGCGTCGTCAATCTCCGAGGGTGACGGCGTTCTTCGCGTTCTTCGCGTTCTTCTCGAAGGAGGATGAAGGCACAAAATTTTTCAAAACCTCTCAACGAGCAATCCTCAAGAAGTCGTGCGTTGGTCTTATTTTGTTATTACGCCAACGAATTGTAAACAGGTTAAGAAACGATTAAATTAATTCATAGAATTAAATTAATTAAGTTAACCGCCCATTTAATTGGTGTGTTAAGAATTTAAGAAAACGCATCAGTTGACTCTCATAATGACGGGTTTTCATGAGGGCGTTACTTAGCGGAAAAGAAACGGTGGGGCTCATGCGGGCCCCACCTCATAAATATCCTACCTAGAGGTTAGGATATTTTTGGATAGCACCCTATCCGCATCAACTCAACTTAAGCAGCTTTAAGTGGCTTTCAAGTGGCTTTAAGTGAAATAAAATAATGTTTGTCATACCAATTATTTTATTTCTTAACTTTAAGCCCAAAAATTAAAAGAAACCACACCTGAGCAAACGCAACTCCGAAAGAAGCGTTTCTAAGAAAATACCGGTGCTGCGATTCCATCAGTTCCCTCAGAATTCGATTCCGAGCACCGGTTCAAAAGTTAGAAAAACCTGCTCGTCCGTTCACTGAAAGTACCCGAGTCAAACTTCGGAAAATGATTCCGGGCACACTGGGCCTCGGAATCAGGTGCCGTCAGAAACTGCGTTCCTGTAAAAAAAATCAAAAGGAAATTAAGAAAAAAATTTCCTTGAATTTTTCGGGTCTTTACATCACTCCGGCCTCAGGGATTTATGTCCCCGTAAAGATACATCATTAACTAGGGAAACAAATGTGGGTACTGAGCACGCATCTGAGCCTCCCGCTCCCAAGTGCTCTCTTGGAGGTTCCCGTGCTGCCATCTGATGCGCACGAGAGGAATCGATCGTCCACGTAGGACCCGCTTTTGTCGATCCTCGATCTCTACCGGGACCTCCGCAAAAGTCTCCCCATCATCAACGTCCATCTCCTCATGGTCAATGATGTGTGTCGAGTCGTGCACGTATCTCCTCAGCTGAGATACATGGAAGACGTCGTGCACTCGGTGCAACTGAGGTGGTAGAGCCAGGCAATAAGCCACCTCACCAATCCTGCTGAGGACCTGGAATGGTCCGATGAAGAGTGGAGACAACTTTCCGCCTCAGCCAAATCTCTGTAATCCACGTCAAGTTGAGACATGGAAGAAGACGTGGTCACCATCCTCGAACTCTAGTGGCCTGCACCTCCTGTCAGCATAAGACTTCTGCCAGCTCTGAGCTGTCCTCATCCACTCCTGGATGACCTGGACCTTCTCTGTCATGGCCGGGACCATCTCTGGTCCCACAAGTGCTGACTCCCCAGGGTCTGTCCAGCACAAGGGAGATCTTCATGGTCTACCGTACAACGCCTCATATGGTGCCATCCCTATGGTGGATTGGTAACTGTTGTTGTACGCGAACTCCACCATGGGTATGTGGTCCTCCCACCTGCGACCAAAGTCGTGGACACATGTGCGGAGCAAGTCCTCGAGAGTCTGAATGGTCCTCTCCATCTGACCATCCGTCTGAGGGTGAAAGGTGGTGCTCAGACGTAGCTGTGTCCCGAACACCTCCTGCAACCCCTTCCAATGCCAGGAAGTAATGCGAGAATCTCGATCGTAGACGATAGATGATGGCACACCGTGAAGCCGTACATTCTTCGGAACGTAGAGACGCCCCAATCTATCCACTGAGCCCTGCTCTCTGATTGGTAAGAAGTGAGCCGACATGGTGAGTCGGTTTACAATCACCCAAATGGAGTCGTGACCTCTAGATGTGCGCGGAAGTCCAGTCACGAAGTCCATAGATATCTCGTCTCACATCCACTCCGGGACCTCCAAGGGCTGAACCAAGCCTGCTGGTACCTGATGCTCTGCCTTCACCTGCTAGAAGGTGAGGCATCGAGAAACGAACTCTGCCACAACCTTCTTCATGCCTGGCCACCAGTGTTGTCGTCTGATGTCATGGTACATCTTTGCCACTCCAGGATGTACCGCCAAAGGAGAAGTGTAAAATTCTCTCAGCACCTCCTCTCTTAAAGAAACTAGTACCAAGGTACATCATCTGAAATGGATGTCGTGCTCTACTCCAAAGGAGAATCCATCAGGTGCCTGCCCTGAGGATAACTGCGCACGCCGTGTCTCACAGTGGGCGTCCTCACGATGTGCCTCCCTAACCCGCTACAGTAGTGGGGGTGACTATGAGAGACTGGAGGAAGGTTGCTCCATCTCTATCCACGAAGGATATCTGCAAAGTGGGTAGCTACTCTATCGCCTCCTCAAGTAGCTGAATGCCCGTCCTCCTGCTGAGAGCATCGGCTACCACGTTCCCCATCCCAAGAGTATAGACTCTCTCAAAGTCATAGTCCTGGAGGAACTCGAGCCATCGCTGCTATCTCAGGTTCACGTCCTTCTGAGAGAAGATGTACCTAAGGCTCTGATGGTCAGAAAAGACTGTAAAGCGCTTTCCCATCAGATAGTGTCGCCATGTCTTCGGAGCGAATACCACTGATGCTAACTCTAGGTCATGGGTAGCGTAGTTCTGCTCATGCGGACTCAACTAACGTGATCCATAGGCGATCACTGCCCGCTCCCACATCAGGAAACATCCGAGTCCAGTCCGTGATGCATCGCAGTAGACTACGTACCCTACTCCCTCCTCAGGCAACCTCAAGATAGGTGCGCTGGTCAATCTCTGTCTCAGTTCCTAGAAGCTCTGTTGACATCTGTCTGACCACACAAATGGTTTCCCCTTCTTCGTCAAAGATGAGAGAGGTTTCGCAACTCTGGAGAAGTCTAGCACGAATCTCCGGTAGTACCCAGCTAGTCCCAAGAAACTCCGCACCTCCGCCACGCTCCTGGGTGGCTCCCAAGCTAGCACTACCTCGATCTTCGCAGGATCCACTGCAACTCCTGCGTCAAGGATGATGTGCCCCAAGAAGTGGACCTCACGTATCCAGAACTGACACTTAGAGAGCTTTCCATAAAGCTGGTTCTCTCAGAGCGTGTCTAGTACAACCCGTAAGTGGTAGGCGTGCTCCTCCTCAGTCGTCGAGTATATCAAAATGTCGTCGATGAATACCATGACAAATCGATCGAGGTATGGCTGAAAGATCTTGTTCATGACGCCCATGAACACCGCTTTAGCATTGGTTACGCCGAAAGGCATAACCATGAACTCATAGTGGCCATAATGACATCTGAAGGCCGTCTTCTGCACGTCCGTCTGAGCCAGACCGAGCCGACCCTCCGGCCGGGTCGCGCTCAGGCTGGGCCGGGTCGCGCCCAACCGGGTCAGACCCGGACCCGGGTCGGTCCGGGCCCAGACACCCCGTCTCAGGACGTTTTTGGTCTTTCGCTCATAACATGATCTACGAGCCTCCGAACGACGCGCCGTCAACGGCGATGTGATACTTGGATCGAGATGGTCGTTTAGGTATATCGCACTTAGGGTTTCATAATACATGGGGTTCGGCCGGGTTGGTTCATAAACGAAACCAACCGGACCCTCGGAGCGGAAACACTCATATCTTGAACTTCAGACATCCGATTGACGTGCCGTAGACTTTGTTGAATTTCTCTAAGTGAGACGGATCGTTTGGCATACTCCGACCGAGGTTTGGATGCAGGTGGAGTAAGGTCAGGTTGGTTTTGCCTTAAAAAACAATCGGGCCCCTGGGACGAAAAAGCCAATAACTCTCAGACCGGGCGTCCGATTGACGTGCCGTCTGCGACGTTGAGTTCTTGTTGGCGATACAGAACTTTTGAATTCATCAACTCTGGACTATGTTTCAGTTGATGTATCAGCCTCTCGGAGCGGTCGGCAGGACCCGAGGAGCAGTGGAGGCTATCCGTACCCACCCTTCAGGTGGGACTTCCAGTGGATGGATCGACGTTGCGGAAGGGCGTCGCGTCGACATACTCTGAGGTTCAAGAACATGTAGATTTAATTATATTTATTAAATACATGATGTTTTTATAACCCACCATGAGATTTAAAAGAAGAAACCTGAAATCTCCGACCTCAAGCAGTTGGTGATCAGAGATCGTTGCGGGGAAGAAAGTCTCGGAAGAAGCGCCGTCAATCTTCGAGGTTGACGGTGTTCTTCGCGTTCTTCGTGTTTTTCGCGAAGGAGGATAAAGGCACAAAATTTGTCAAAACCTCTCAACGAGCAATCCTCAAGAAGTCGTGCGTTGGTCTTATTTTATTATTATGCCAAAAGATTGTAAACAGGTTAAGAAACGATTAAATTAATTCATAGAATTATTTTAACAAAGTTAATCGCCCAATTAATTGGTGCATTAAGAATTTAAGAAAATGCGTCAGTTGACTTTCATAATGACGGGTTTTCGCGGGGGCGTTACTTAGCAGAAAAGAAACGGTGGGGATCGTGCGGGCTCCACCTCAAAAATATACTACCTAGAGGGTAGGATATTTTCTGATAGCACCCTATCCGCATCAACTCAGCTTAAGAAGCTTTAAGTGGCTTTCAAGTGGCATTAAGTGAAATAAAATAAAGTTCGTCGTACCAATTATTTTATTTCTTAACATTAAGCCCAAAAATTAAAAGAAACCACACCCGAGCAAACACAACTCCAGAAGAGGTGTTTCTAAACAAATACCGGCGTTGTGATTCCATCGGTGCCCTCATAATTCAATTCCGAGCACCAGTTCAAAAGTTAGAAAAACCCGCTCGTCCGTTCACTGAACGTACCCGAGTCAAACTTCAGAAAATGATTCCGGGCACACCGAGCCTCAGAATCAGGTTCCGTTAGAAACTGCGTTCTTGTAAAAAAATTCCAAAGAAAATTAAGAAAAAAATTTCCTTGAATTTTTCGGGTCATTACATAATAACTCTAACATGTTGTATTGGTCTTAACTCAAGAGTATCCTTGTACACGACAATGGGTCATACTATCTATCCATTTTGACACTCCATATGGATATGATTTTGGAATTAAAAAACTCTTCATGAATAATAATGAAGGATTTAAAAAAATTCACTTTGAATAACCCAGGTTAAACCTCGAGTTACATATATTAATGAATGTTTCGTATTTTAGATATTTATTATGTGTGTTATCATGATCATGTGGTTCCTCTCTATGGGAAATGTATATTACATTATGATTTTCGGTTTTAGTGGAAGAACCCAAAAGAGACACATTCATAGTGAATACAATGGAAAATGAACTAATTTCTTCCTGAGCAATCAATTACTACGGGATCTGGAGTTAAAAAATTATTTTTATGCTCACACTTCTTTCTAAATATATGAATGATGTTGTTATTCCAAATGATAAAAGTATGGTATAATTTTCTATTGAGTCCTTCATGATGAAACAACCACCATCCCACAGTGAGTCTTCTGATCAGCTTATTTATGAACAATGGATCAGTACCACTAAAATGTATTATCCATTAATCAGTGTCAAGATAATTATAAACTCATCATTATTGTTTATTTATTAGATGGTTAAGTAGACCATTTTTGGACTCTAATCAGGAATATGAGGAAGGAAGATGAAATTGAATCCATGGATTGGGATGAGTACGTGAAATTATTATTTAATAATTACATTCATATTTTTCTTCATATGATGAAGGAAAAGAGTTCTTTGAGTTGAAGAAAAAAGAAGGATGAATCTATAAGTACCTATGAGGTTAATTTCAAAATACTTGTGAGGTATCAATATGGAATTGTAATCAAAGAAAAATAGAAAATAATAAATGTTATTTATTGAATTAATTCCAAGTATCATAATGAAACTATGCACGAGAGACATTTGTATCTATGTAGATATTTTTCATTATGCAATAAATGTCTAAATAGTGGTTTTAGTTACATATAAATCTCATGGTTTGTACAAAAATGAAACACCGAGTTCAAAGGAAAATCTATAAAATATAAAGATAAGAAGATGAGACATCCTTTATGATCTATGTGTGGAAAAAAGATTTGGGGAAATGATATTATAGGGTTTAACTGGTGTTTAATGTGTATAAGGGAAGGAATTTAAGAAATTGATTTCTGAACTAATGGGGAAAGGTTTCCCAATGATTGAAATTGAGGGGAATCTTCACATAATTTACCTCCCACAATTTAGTTCTTCATGTGCATGTATGATGGGAAATATATTAACTATTTCCAAAACTGGAGGGTTAGTAGTGATGATCAGAACCATGAACCTCTTAAACCAACGAACATGGGGAAATCCCATGTGAGCACTATTTATAGCAGCGGGTGTGATAATGGCATGGGGAATTTTATGATTACCATCCACTCTATAACTATTAATGACTTTAATTATTTTTGATCTACCCAATCAGTCATATCTGTGGAATATTTTATTTGTATTATTATTCCACCCAAAGGAATAGATGTTGAATAATTTGTGAAAACTGATAATGGTTTGATGATTTTATCACATGTATATGATTTCTATTCAATTAATAATTTTTATAAATGCACATCATAATAATTATTTAATTTTTCCCCTAGATGAATTTGATGTCATCTTAGACATGGATTGACATTCTTTGCATAAATACCATATCAATTTTTGAGGAAAAGAAGTGGAGTTTGATATTTTAAACCAACCATTGACTTTATATAAAAGTCACAATAATTATGAAAATCATATGGAGATTACATCCAATATATGGTTTTTAATTTCTATTCAGAAAGGTTTTTTATCTAAAATTCGTGGGGATAAATTTAACATCAATGTTATGACTCTTGTTCATCATTTTTTTTATTTAATAAGTTTATTATATCATTTGACAAAAATGTGTTATTTAGTTCCCTATAAAACTCATACATTGTTCAACATCAATTTTATTGGCACCCAATTGATTGGTTGCAATAGAGTTTCATGAATTAGATAATAAACTCTATGAAAACCATAATATGGGGTTCATCTTACCATGTTTTTCAACATGGGGTGCACCTTTTACTTTCATGAAAAATAAATATGGATCAATGAAACTATAAATTTATTATTTGTAGTTGAATAAGACCACGATCAAGAAAAAGTGTCATATTTACCATAATGATGAAATTTTGGACAAACTATTTGTAGCTCAATATGTTTCCAAGATTGAAATTCATTCAAGAAATCCCTATTTGAGGCTTAAGAAAGAGGATAAAACCAAGAATGCATTTCTAAAATGTTATAGACACTAGGAATTTATATTGATTCAATTTATTCTTACCAATTCCCCTGCTATGTTCATAGATTCTATGAATAGAGTCTTAATGGATTAACTCGATTGGATTGTGGTAGTCATTATAGATGATATTATTGTATATTCAAAGGAAAATAAAGAGACTAAAGACTAATTGAGGGTCTTACTAAGGACCCTAACGAAGGATAAACAATGTGGAAAATTTACAATGTAAGAATTTTAACTACAAAATAATTCATTTTTGGGATCCATAATCACATTAGAGGGTATAATGGTAGATACATAGTATACTGAGGCTATGAAATGTTATCTTAGACTTACCACATTGAATAAGATCCATATTTTTCAAATATTATCTTGATATTGTCAATATTTTGTGGTTAATTTGTCCCTATAATCTAATCCTAGGACCATGTTAAACTAGATGGGTGCAAAATTACTCATGGAAAATGAATTAGGGAAAAATTCAACGAACATATGGGAAGGTTGGTCAGCACACCTATGTTTATTTTACTATATCGAAGAGAGGGGTTTATAATCTATAGTGATTTATCTAAGAAGTTATTGTGATGTGTTCTTATGAAAAATAAATTTTTTATCATTTAATCCTCATAAAATTTTATGATCCATGAGAAAAATTACCCAATTCATGATTTGGAGTTATTAGTACTCCTTTTTCCATTACTTATATGGATGGATTATATTTATGTACAAATGAGTGATATAGATATATACTGATCCTAATTGATTGAACTATATATTCACATAGAGGGATTTGAAAATGTACCGAAAAATATGGTAATAGGTGATAATTGATTATGAATACTCAGTACATTACCACCATGGGAAAATGAATTGGGTTTCTGATTATTCGAGTGAGAAATATCATTCATTTTTACCCATGTGAGGATCAGAAAAGATCCAATATTTTTGGAATTTCAATGGATGGATCTAGAAATGCTGAAGGAATGGGATAAATATTAGCATTCTTAATTAAATTATCAACCCTTTATACATGTTCCGATTAAAGGGGCATAGAATGAAGATGTTGAGAAAAAAAAGAAGTTTATAAATGTTCTGAAATTTAACAATGATTGGGATAAAATTATAAAGTACAGTAATCAATTATGTGTTCCATATATTGAAGATTTAAATAAAGAGCTTTTAGAGGAATCTCATAGCATGTCATTCAATATTTGTCCTAGAAGTACGAAGATGCATATTTATTTGAATCATAATTGTAGTTGGATGGCATGAAAAGGGATATAGTAGAGTTTGTTTCGTGGTGCATGGTGTTCCAGCAAATTATTTCATATAGAAAATAGTTTAAGGGTGTATTTCATACATAACCCATAGAAGAATGGAAATGGGAGAATATCACTAGGGATTTTTTCAATTAAATCACCAAAACCACTAATGGGTTTAATGTTATATGGGTTTTAATAAATCAAATAACTAATTCAACACACTTCATTACTATCATAGAATAGTTCATTGTAGTTAGTATTTCTATGATATACATTATGTAAGTTGTACGGATTTATGAAGTTTAATTATTGATTATATTTAATATGGATTTAAGGATCACCTCAGTTTTTTAGATAAGTCCTCAATAATAACATGATATAGAATTGATTTTCAATAGTTCTTATCACCCTAAAATAGATTTTTAGTTTGACATAAAAATTCAAACCTAAGATGATAATTTGAGATATTATTCATTGGATTGAAAAGGTTGTTGGGATCAACAACATCCTCTAATTATGTTTTCATACAATAATAGGTTTCACTCAATAATTAAGAAGGATCCTTTTAAATCCCTCTATGGGAAGAAATATAGATATCCAATATTTCGGGATGATCTTGGAGAAAGAATGTTATTAGGTGCTAAGATAGATGAAGATCTAGAGCGATAGTTTAGAACCATTCATCAAAATTTAATGGAATCACAAAATTGATATAAAGTTTTTTATAATCATCGTTGTCATATTGAAACTAAAGTTGGTGATAAGTTGCTTCTAAAAATCTCTCCTCGGACTAAGGTTATGAGGTTTAGGAAGAATCAAAAAATGTGCCCTAGCTATATCAGTAAATTTGAGATTATTGATTACATTATAATCATATACTTATATATGGAACTTAATTCAAATAATTCTCAACTGCATGTTGTTTTCAATTATCTATTTTAAGGAAGTATATACCTGGAACTTTATTTGTACTAAACTCAAAGGTCTTACCATTAGAGAATAATCTTTCTTATAAGGAACAACCTATTGAAATTGTGTATCTTATAAATAATGTTCTATGAAACAACACCACTCACCTTGACAATGTTTTTTGAGAAATCACCACTTATAGTAAGATACATGGGAACTTGAGGATTTTATGAGGTTGAAATATCCTCATTTTTTTCACAATGACAAATTTGGCGCTGAAAATCAAATTAAGTGGGGTAGAATGTATAACTGCATGTTCTTCTAATATTTTTATTAAATTATGTTTATTTTTTTTATTTCAATTATATATATTATATGTAAAACATTATTCATATTCTGCACAATGATAACCATGTGATACATTCAAGAAATACTTGACATTCATTGTATAGACCACTGAGCTTCAACAAAACAACATTTTAATATTATAAATATTTAAATGAGAAAGTTATAACATATAAGATAAAATTAGAAAAAAATTGTAATAAATATTTTTAAAAATGATTAAAAATTATTTTATATAAACTAAACATATTTATAATAGTATATATATTTTTGGTAAGGTGTTTATATGTTCAAAAATATGAATTTCTTAAAATAACTTATTTTAGTGTCCTTATTTGAACAATAATAAAGTTAATTATATAAACTATTATAAATTAAATTTTATAAGATAAATATAATTTTTTAATTTATAATGTAAATATTTGTGTAGTGTGAATTTTGTTTATTTTTCTGAAAAACATCATTTTTGGATGAATAGTGAAAAATACTAAATTTTAATGCATAATAATTTTTTGGTCTAATTTATTTATATAGATAAATTTTATTTTAATTTATTTTTAAATTATAGCTTGATTAATTTTATATAGATTAATCAAATTTATTTCATTGTAACCAATTTTACAATGAATTTTGATATCAAAACATTTCATACTTTTAAGCATTTTTACATAAAAATATAGTTTTCGTCACATGACTGTAGGATTAGTTGTAAATTAATTTCTGCACTTTATTGATTAGAATTTGGAAAAAAAGATTCCATTTTAGGATAAAAAATAATATATAATTTCAAAAATGTTAAATTATTTTTGAAAAAAAAAATAATGAAGGTAATTAAAATTAATTACAACAATTAGGAGAAAATTTAACATAACAAGGGACTAGAAATTACACATAAAAACCCATATAACCTAGAAACTGTTCCAAAATTTATTGTATGGAAATAATTATACCATTTCCTCAATTTTTTAAAATTTGGTCTATTATTGGAACCACATTCCCTAGCGAAAACGTGGGAGAAATTTCCTTTTAAAATTTTTACAATAATGCCAGTCCTCCCCCACTATGAAATGTAACTCACACCTCTTACTTATTGACACCTATCAAGACCATTATATTAGATCAAATAAGATACCAACATACATAACATATCCATTTAATCCTAACTTTTGGTATAAATCCATCCAAGGAACCCCATTTGTGCAATGAAGAAAGAGTTTCCCAAAGTAGAAGTAATATCCTTCTTCAAGCCCATTATTTTATTTTATTTTCAAACAATAGAAATGATTCTTTATTACAAATTAATATAATAAAAAGAAATCATAAATATACTGATTACTTTTATTAAATGTAGTATACATTCACAAACACAAATTTCCTTTTAATTTGTTACAAACTTACTATTCTTTTTTAAAACGAACTACTACCTCATAAATGGATGTTATTCGTCATTTCTGTTACCACCTGTCATGATTTGAAATTATAATATACACTTTCTTTTTATATGATATATATTATTTATATGATTATTTATGAATCTGGAATTATTATATAACACATTTCTATATACTTTCCATTTTATGTAAATATAATAATTTCGTTCGGGGAAGTGTGGACCACCGCCTCCTCAAAGTGATGTGATTTGTTCACAATATTCATTGAATATATTAAAAATGGGTTTAGTAAACCAATAATATATATATATATTAAATAATAATTCTACTAAAATTATTGTATATATACACACATATATTTAATTTAATTTCTTTCTTTAAATGTGGCAATTAAATGGAAACAACATTCAGGCGTACGTACAACTTACCGTCTCCATGAATGATTTATTCCATTTCATATTTATGTCATTCATTGATTATAATAAATAGATATATAATTAATATTAAATATATTTATATCATTTTTTACATTCTATAAATCATGATATATGTTTGAGGACAAAAAAATTAACAAATTAAGACACAATTAAAGAATAATAAGGATATTACCTGAAATGTAACCATAACATTGAAGTTTTATTAATCAGGTAACATAATCCCATATATGGTATTAGATATAAAAATATGGGTTTGTGGGAGATATATTAAAACTTATATTTATTATGTGGGATATTTAAATTATTATTATAAGAGTCAATTAATAGGGCAAGGGAATTTGATCTCACTTTTTATTTATGTGAGATACATGCCTTATTCACTACTCATTTCATTTTTCTGGTGTGTATATTTCCCTTTAATGTATTCTATGATTCTCATAATTAAAATTATGGGTAGTAAAATACCAATTTTGTGATTTTATTTCATGTGTTTTATGTTTAAAATGTAACCAAATTAGTAAAGTCATGTTGTCACTATTTTCCTTCATTGATACACATGAAATGATTTTCAAAAAACAATGTTTTCAAAAATGTTTTTAAAGGAGACATTTTATGCTCATTTCCAAGAAAAAAATGATTTAATGTTTTGTATATTTTTCAAAAAAATATTTATATATTTTCAATGTGTATTCAATGAAATGTATTTAACACTATTTTCAAGATTTCTTTATATATTTTTCAAGTATTTACAATTAAATGGTTTTCAAATAGATTTCAAGATTTCGTAATATGTTTTAATAGAAAATGGGTTTCAAGGGGTTTTATGTAATAAAAATAATATTACAATTATGAAATAATTTTTTCTCAAGAAATTATTTTAAAGGATATTTCCAATTGTTTTCTATCTAACCTGACATCCGTTGGTGTTACTCTTGCCTCTCTGGGAAAATGGTCCACGTGTTCCATTGATATTATTTTGTTATATGGTTTATGTGATTATGGATTATTTTTTATAAAACCATACTTTCTTTGATGGTTTATATGTTTATGAATCAATATTATTCTCATATGATATTCTTTTGATGAAATTATTTTTGAAAACATGTCTCTTTTCCATAGGTTACGATATGATTTCATGTTTGTGACACCTATATCATTACCTAGGTTATGGTATGACTGGTTTTAACCATGTGGAACATGTATATATGATTTACATATTATATGGGTGTTACCTATGTCTCCCTTCAACCAATTAGGTAAATATTTATATCTTATAAGATAATGATTTGATTCAAGCCAATGGTGTTGATCAACTATGGAAGATAGAGAATCCTAATCCACTATGGGATGATGGGGAATCTTGATCAACTATATGAATATGGGGAAACCTGATCCACTATAGAAATATTGGGGAACACGATCCATTACAAGGAAGGATATACTATTGGGGATGGTAGTGTGACCCTCCTAATAGGTTTAGTCACCATGAAGCTCCCCGATAAGTTATAGTAATGCATATTCACTTATATGGAATGATATTACTTGTTTATGTGTATTCCATAATTCCATGTCTTATTACATTGATGTGATTTCATGGATTTTCCTATTTATTCTATTATGTTTCATGTATTATGAAATACAAATCATTATTCCATGATTCATGTTTTTGATATTTGATATGCAAGTTATAATCTTATTGTGTCATGATCATGTTCTCGTACCCTTATTCTCTTGTTTATGATTACACATCTCCCCAATTTACCGTTACCAATGATTTGAGATCACCCCATTTTATTTTTTCATTCTATAAGTGATGAAGATATGTATTATGAATGATTTTTCTAAAATGGGTTTTTAGTGATGAAGAACCTTGTGAGAGATAATGTATCTCACTTATATACTAGTGTTTATGTTCCCATGTTTCCAAAGGCACTAGACCAATATGAACTTACAAAATCGTTTTGTGTTGGAATTATGTTCTCGAAAAATGTATGAAAATTGAATGTGTTAAAAGTGAACAATGCTTTATTTTGGGCCCACTTGGAATAGATTTTGAAGTTTAAATTTTTTTAATGAAAAGTAAAACCTGTTATGATATTTTCTTAAAAATTCTTATAATATTACTTTTTTATTATTCAAGTGATATATTAAATTATAAATATTATTTTAAAATATAGTAAATTAATATTCATCATGGAAATTAATTTTTTTAATGAAATATTTATCATAAATACTTTGAGAACACTAATGTAGTAATTATTTATTTAATGGTAAAATCATATAAATGTGATTAATAATATTTTAATATATATAATTTGAGATAATTATTGTATTAAAATAATTTTATAGATTATATTATCATGTTATGGATATATTTAAATAATTAGTTTGAATTCTAATTATTTTATTAATTTTTACTATCAATGTAATAAATAGTTATAAAATTGACAAAATGATATTCTATGGGATTGATATTTAATAAAATTACATAAAAACCATAATAAACCATAAATAAAAACAGCAGGAATTAAATATGATAAGAAAATTTATCCCTTATTAATTTATAGGCCATTTGGAATCATTTTTCTCAAGAATAGTCCTATTATATATTAATATTTAGAGAAATTCCAAGGGTTTCCTTCCCCTTTCTATAAAAGGGAACCATTTCTTCTCAATTATTCAGACATAAATGTAAATTTATTTCATCCAACACCTATCGAAATAAATTTCAATAATCCATACCCTCATTATAGAGGTCTTTATTTAGGATGAGAATCAACCTTATTTTTCTTAAGGATTTAAGAAAAGATGATTTTCTAAAAAAGATTTATCATTTTTAATCAAGTGTTTTTATTTTGTCTATTCCTTACATTCATAAAACCTAATTCAATATTGATAAAATTGTATATCCACAACCCTATATGTGACTATATATTATTATGTTTTTTAATGAGTTATAAAATCTCCATTTCTATTATATGGGAAAATAATGGATTTTTTTTCTGTATGTTGAACTATCGCCACATGATCTGATTGAATTATTTTTCCATCACTGAATCTAAATAATAGTTACAATGATGGAATAAGTTTTTATATATGACATTATCTAAATATTAATAAATCATATAATATAATATATCATTTAATTTTTACAATTCCATGCACAGAAAAATGATAATGTTGTTTGTGCATATGTGTGGATTACCACATCCAAGAAGTTATGTGATGTTTTTCATCAATACATCACATAAATTATATTTATTAGTATATATAAAAAATAGATATTATATTAATTATACTATTATCATTATAATATTGTATAAAAAAATTTATATTCCTTCAATAATGATCCTTTAAATAATATAAATGTTACTCATGCTTATGTTCGACATACAATCTGCATGATTGTAATGTAGTTTATTTATCAAAAAAATAATTCATGGTTGTATTTAAATGTATAATTTATGTATAAATTTTTTAATTATTTAATTAATATAATTCCATTTTTTGAATAATAAAATTCTATTCCATATTCAACATATCAATGTCATTTTTGACACAATATCTAAAAATCATCAAAATGTGTGACTTGAAATTAAATGGTTATGTAATTGTAAATGAATTGAAAAAAGTGATTTAAAATGAAAACAAAACTTGGAAAATGTTATTAAAGGAGTAAATAATGAAACAACAATTATTATTTAATAGTATATTTAATTTACATGATGAATCAAACTCAAGGTACAAGACATTATTTTTATGAATATCTTTTAAAGATCCTCAATGAACTATTTTAACAAAATTTCCAAGGGTTTTTTTTAAATAATATGAAATAAAACTATCTTCCAGTGATCATGATGATTAAATTTTTCAAATATACATTTTTTCAATCTTCTTTATAGAAAATTGCTACTTCATTAATTGTTCAATTTTTAGATTCTTAAAGTGATTTATAGATGTAATGGTTTATTTTAATATCACAAAATGTTTTGAACAAGGGTTTAAAAGAGTTTTCGATGGACTTTATTTAGTTTATAGTCATTATAAATTAATCAAGAAGGTTTTATCCCAACTAGTGATCAGAAGTGTTATTGGTATATATTTTAAAAATGGTAGAGTCTCATTATAGGGCATAGGTGATCCTAGTATAGCATATATGAGGGGTTGAGCTGCATTAAAACTCCCAAAAAATAGGGGTGAAAATATAGCATAAAAAATGGGTGATCCCCATTATATCTTACCAATTAATTTTTTTATCTAGGGTTGGATGTTGATTGAATGGTTATTATATCTGAAAGAGTGGTTGTAAGAGTTTTTCTAAGAGTGACATGATAATGATGTCCCAGGGAACCTATGTGATGTTTCTACGAAAACTTTTTCATTTTAATGGAAATACTTGATCTAAAAAGGTTTGAAAAATATACAAATTATAAAATTATAAGAATAACCTTTTATGTTAAAAATATATGTTTTTAAGAAAAATATTTTCATGTGTTTTCTTGTTTTTTACCAAACCGATAGATTTCCTAATGTTATGCCCCTTATTGAATTTTCTTATTATAGATGAATTGTGAAATGATTTTACATTGGTATAATGAATATTACGGACAATTGTAAGGTAAATATAAAATTTTGAAAATTTTTTCATGAAATGAAATCATGTTCCTTCTTAATATTTTTTTTGTTAAATACTGGATACTCTGTATAACTCACCATTTACTATGTATGGGATTATTTTGTATTAATTTTTTCAAAGACTCTAAAACACATAAATAAAAATACATTCAATTTTCTATGAAAATATATTTTAGTTAAATAAATTATAATATGTAATGGTTAAAACTAGGCGCTTACAGTCTATATCAGAGTAGGGTTGAGAGAACGTCAAATAATATAACGAGTTTACGAGAAATTATTTAAAGATTGATTCATTTCATCAGTGGTTTTTATTTTTAATCTTTATCCAACGTTTATTGACTTATAAACCCTCTTATTGGATCTGAGTAATTATTGTTTGATGTGATTAATGTATTTTTGGGATGAATTTTATTGGATTTAGATATATATAACCCATAGAATTCATGTGATGTATTAATTGAGTATGGATACCTGTACATTTTATAAACATGATATAAAGGTATGAGAAAAAACTTTCAGTTTATAGTATCTTTGTTTTTTGAGGTAATTATTGGATATTTTATTTTGGGATACAAAGTGAATGGTACGGGAAACCCACTGAGGTTAAGAAAATTCTTTCATTTTGAATATATTAAGTTTATATTTGGGGATGTTTCTCATGTTTCTGAATTTTATACGGATTATATTAATATTTTTTAGAAAAATTACAACCCACATATCAAGTGATAACCCATAACATCTATAAAGGGAACAAGTAAAGAACATAAAACCAAAGATAGAAATTATTTTATCAACTTCCTCTAGCCTATGTGATATGATGCTCGGTATAAAATTATTTTTATTAATTTAATAAATCTGAAATATAATTGTGAAGTTTATTTTTGGAATATATGTTTTACCAAATATAAAAACATGGGATTGGGAAATGAATGTTTCGTTATGTGATTAATTTTATTATTAAATATAATAAATATAATTTTTAGAGAGATACATGATTATGGTAAATATATTATTAAAAGAATATATTGAGGAATAATGGTTTAATTATATTTTGGATGAGTAATGATGTTATTTTTTATTTATAGTGATATATTATTTATTTAAATAATTATAATATTTTAGAGATAATTTTAATTAATTAATTACATTTTTTATGAGACATTAACCTAAATTGATGTTATGTGTAGATTAATGTTAAAATTTATCTTGGAAGACTATTTGATCAATTACATCTGATTTTTGGGTTTCTATATTAGTCTAAAATATTTTTATTGAATTTTATGGATATTTATCTATTGAATTACCCATTTCAAACATTGGGTGTTATTGTTGAATCTTTTAGAACAAATTAGTTTCCTATCATATAATGGTTTATTATTTTTATAGAAATGAATTCTCTATCACTAACCATTTCAGTATTGGTTAACGAATAGATACAAGAGGATTTTAATATAATTAATTTTGGTTCTGTGAGTTTTATAAGTTTATTATAATGATTAATTAATGAAAATGTCATATCTAATACTGATCATATTGGGAATAAGATAATATTTTGGTTGAAATTAATCAAATAAAGACATTATTCATCTCATGTAATTATATTTCTATATGTTCTTAGTGTAGGTATAAAAAAGAAATCATAAACAATTAGAAAATTTTATTTAAGTAAAAACAATATTAATTTATGGTTTATTATCAGGAAATCAATGTCTTTTTATCCCATTATAAATTTATGTTTTTTTATTGTTAATATTATCAGGATCATGTTCTCTAACACACATTATTAGTCTTTAGGATTATGCTTTCTCTTTAATATCCATTTTGTCCTACATGTATCCTAATATGTGTTAATAAATTGACCATTATGATTTATTTTCTCTCTTATAAAGTGTATGTTTCATTAATCCTTTATATGATCTGGGATTTCTAAAAATATATTTTGAAAAGTCAAATTATCATTACGAAGCCCAATATCAAAATTGTAAAGATGAATTTTCTAGGGGGACAATGTAAGAAACCAATTAATGATAGAATAAGTCAGTTAAATATATATTAATATTCCTGAATTATAATGTTATATCCGCTATTAATATATTATTTAATCTTAAAATAAAAAAAGGGAATTTGTTTTTTTGAACACAATTCATACTAAATTTTAATTAAATGTTTAATATTAGAAGTATATAATTTTAATATGAAAAAATAGTTTCATTTTAAACTTCATAATGAAAAATTATCATAGGATTATTTTGATTAATTTTTAAAAAATATAGATTTTTCAATGAATAGTAAAAAATAATGATTTTTATGGATAAATGTATTTTATTCTAATTTATTTATAATGTCAAATTCTGTTTTAAATTATTTTGAAATTTTAATTTGTTAAATTTCAATAAATATAATCATATTATGGTTTTTGAGATAGATTTTACACTTGAATTTAGAGAAAAAATATTTTATTTTTCAAAAGGTCATTTTACCAAAATGTTTCTTTTTATTGAATTTTTACAATTTAATTTTTAATTAATATATGGACCATCTATATTATTAATTTTAAAAAAAGGATCCCATATTTGGACTTATTGGTTATAAATTTATATAATCATTTCATTTTATTTTTTTTTCAATATGAATTGTAAAGATTGCAATTTTTAATACCAGTGTAAAAGTAAATTTTTGTAATTTATGTTAAAAGTAAAATTATAAGGACAATTAAAAGACCTGAAAACCAAATAAAATATTATTTTTTGAATATGTTTCAAACCTAATTACACAAGTTATTAATTAATAACCATTTGAGGCTAATTAGATTAGATTATAACTTTTATAGTATTTTATTTAATAAAAAGAAAACATGTCACAATCTTATTATTAGTAAGTGTATTATTTTTCATATGGTATTATCGAGAGAACATGTTTAAAAAATAATATTATTTAATAATATAATATATAAATATTAATCATGGTAACTTTTTTAGTTCTTTAGTTGAAAAATAGTTACCTTATATAATTTTACAACAACGATGAATTAATTATTTAAAAAGGAAAATTAAAAATAATGATAATAAGAAAATTTTAAAGTTAATATAATTTTCGATAAATAATGAGGTAATTTTTTTAAGGATGAACTCGGCTTTTTAGGAATATTATAAAATATTTTGTTATAATTTTACCTATTTAATTGAGTTCTGTGAAGTCAAAATAATGAATAGAGTTTGAACTGAACATAATGATATTTTATATGACTAATATTTTATTTTATTATTACAATTCATAAAAAAATAATAGGGGATATGATGTGGTCTAAAATGTAATCTGGTGTTAATTTAAGGTCATTTTGAATGATTTTTTCCTAGAATAGTCTTATTATAATTTAATCATTTGAGAAATTCCATTATTAAACCATCCTTATATTATAAAAGTGAACATTTTCATTCCATTTATACACATATTAAAAACCCTTTTTTGTAGAGTCCCTACCAAAATAAATTATTAAAATCCATACTAACATTTTAGTAGCATTTTATTATATAGAACACCAACCAAAGTGGTCATAAGTTATAAATAAAAGAATATTTTACAAAGAAGATACATCACTTTTAATCTATCATTTCAATATTTTTTATTCTTTCGCTTCCCTAATTTGTTATTAAACCATGAAAAAATAATATATCCAACATCTTCCATATAATTATATATTTTTATATTAAATTCATGATCTATATCCATCTTCACTTCCATTAAATGGTAAAATAATTTATACTTTTTATGTAACAAAAACTACCTCCTCACGAACTGACGTAATTAGTTTTCCATCATCATCTCTCAATAATATTTTTTATGTCCTAAACTAGCCTGGGTACCGTAGTAACCTAATAACGGATCCATCCATAACATATCCCAAACGGTGTTCCTGATCCCCACTAGTTGGTGACTAGGACAAATAATAATACACAGAGAAGGTGGGAACGAATCTTCCCCAAACAATGCGGATGTGGGATGAAAAATCAATAGTAATAGAAAAGAAACTACACAGGGTGTAATGTATTATAATTCAAATATGTATAAAAACCATAATTTCAATAACCATGTACAAGAAAATTGGAAAAACATCCCATGTCCTAGCTCGGACGCCACCCACCATGTCCGCATATCAATAACTAGAACAACCTTTAAGTTATCGTTTTCCTTTATTCTGTAAGGAACCAACCCTAGAAGCCCAAAGTCAGTGCATTGTTACATAACATTGGAATGATTACAAGGAATCATGTCCCAAAGGACCGGTCAGTTAATAGTCTTGGAAAATATATTATATACATGAACATTACATTACAATTTTTATCATATAATACAACATAGAAAATCCTTTCATAATTCCATTATTCTCTAAGATTAAATCAATATATAATCAAAATATACTTCTTTGCATCCTGGAAAATAAAACAGAAGAAAGGGGTGAGCTCAGATGCTCAGAAATGATAAAGAACATAAAAGAAACTATCATAAATAATCATATACATTTATGTCAAGGTATAAAATTGAAACACAAGCCCTTTAAACATAAAATTCCGTATAATATGGAAAATATAATTTAAATAATTCCATTTACTTTATCACATGGATATTATACTAGTTGAATAATCACATGTAACACTAATAACTAATCTCATAATGATGAAATGTATTATGTCAGACATCATAACCATAAATTCAAGGCCTCATGCCAAGACCGTAAATATAAAATTTTTATGGCCTTTTTCCAAGACACTAGTTTGTATCATGACACCTACCAATGAATCGGGGGGCTATAGCAGGCCCCATCTTCCACTTACTTATTCCAATGCATTCCTCATCTAAAAATGTTCAAAGATAACATAATCATTTGTATTAAAAATATCATACAAAATGTAAATACATTAACCATAAAACATAAATGGTATAAAAATACCACATCCACAGTAAAACATATCATATCTCAATAAATACAATATGGAATATTTTATTATAAAAAATTGACATTAATCATGGATAATATTCAGTAAATGATGTCGACATAATTTAAATGGATCGGTTAAACTCATTGAGTGAAATATCCCTTTTTTGAAATCATTTAAAAGTCACACATTTTTGAAAGAAGTCATTTAAAAAATATTTTTGTATCATAGTGTCCTATACCACTTTGAAACATTTGAATGGAAATGACATTTTTATAGAATCATGTGCATATCAATATATCCTTAAAATAATTTGGGAATTATGGTCATTAATTTAATAGATTTAGAAAAATGAATATTTAAAACATTTAAAATGATGATATTTCTAAAATTCTCTTCTAACGAACCATAAAATATTCATTTTGAGAAAATTTTTATAAAACATTGATAGGGATGGAAAATATTTCCTAGTAAATAGTTACAAATAAACAATCTAGGATAATAATGAGGTTAAGGAATTAACATTTACCTTGACTTTCCTTTAGTCTGGGTACATTTAACCTACTATATAATGACTATAGTATGTTATTAAATTATAAAAGAACCATATTATTATTTATGATATCATATATGATTCTTTTATTACTCTATACAACCCGTTTAATAATAATTTCAATGTTAAAATAACATTTCGGGTCATAATCACTTTATTTATCATACTGTTATAACTTCTTATCCTTGATTGTATCACTTAGATCATGATTTACTTACTTCCATAATATTAAATGTTATTTATATATCATATACATTCAGAATATAAATATTTATAATAGGTTGGTATTTTAAATATAAACACCATTAATGGAGATGGTAGTCTATACGTACGGGTGAAGGTTGTTTCCATTTTCGTATCATATAGTCTTGTAGTAAGTAAATAAAATATATTTATATACATAAATATATATTATTATAGTAGAAATAATATTTCATATACCTCATAATTAATTAATATATTTATATTTATAAAAATTATTGAAGGGTGATCGTTGAAGATAAATGTCATCACGTCGTGAAGATGGTATGCCAAACATACGCACGCGCGACAATATCATTCTATTTATGGTGAAACTATGTTTAATTAGATGTTATAATATATATAAAGAATAATTAACATGTTATATTTATTATTTACATCAATTAACTCATTATTATACCTATCCAAATAATGAAGTGTTGAATAACTAACTACACCATGATGTGGAGATGGTAAACCGTACACACGCACGTATGGTGAGTTCTTCATTCATAGGATAGATAGAATAATATATATGGTTGGACCATATTTATAATAACATATAATTAAGTATAAGGAACTAGATTTATTATTTTAGTAGGTAAATAAAAAATAAATTGGTAGTATAAGATAAAATGAACTTTGAAAGAGGTGATAAACTAATTACCTCTTATTCAAGTGATTCCTTTTGATTTGAACAAAAGTGCTCCTTAGGAAAGATTTATGATCAAATTATGTAATCTAGAACATATTTAGGGGATTTGGTAAGATATTTTATCATGGGTTGGCTGATCCAAATGGCGTTGGAGGTGTGAATTTTCGAGAAGGGGATGTACCCTTTTATAAGGGAGGTGAAGAGGCACTTTAGGAAGATCTTGAAATATTATTGTATTATAAAATCATTTTCGTTTTATAATGCATCAAAATGGATTTATTTTTAATCTAAGGTGTGTATGGGTTGAAATATTCTAAAAAAATATGTTTTAGACAAGTTTAGGTGACCATATTAACCTTATATTTAAGATTTAACTCTTAGTTAAATAGTTTACCTTTTACCATATCTTCTTGTATTCTTACACAATATGGTTAATAAACATACTTTAAGTTTCCAAACGAACCTAAAGTGGATCAATAATGATATTTTAAAACCATGAATTTTAGTTGGAAGAACAATTTATTTTTATGATATTTATATTATTTAATAAAGTAGTATTTATTTTAAAATATCAATTATGTCATTTTTGTTACAATTTAATACTTGATTTTTTTAAAAGCCATAACAACTTGATTCCTTCTATAAAATAAATTTAGTCAATTATAAAATGTCATAGTCACCTTGAAAATTAGTGTCTCGCATAAAAAGTTTCAAATTGTATTTATTTTAATATTTATAATATCATTTTTTTAATCATTCATTAATCAGTTAATTACTACATCATCATTATGTTATAAATAAATTTATTATTTAATTTTTAAAAATTATAAATAAAGTACCATGATGTAGAAAATATTTTTTTTTTCTAATAAATATTTATAGTCTAATTTATAATATTTAATAAAATATATTAAAAATGATTTAATTATTTAAATTTGAATTTAACACATTTAACTCTTCTTTAAATAAAATATTTTAAATGTCATAATCTAACCTAATTGATTAAAAAAGAATCATATTTTCTTCCTTCAGTTGATTTTGGCCTAAAAACACTTATCTAATAAAATTAAGACATGTGTTTAATTAATTTTATATTATTATAATTTTATTTTTAACTTTAATTAATCTTTTTACTTTTATCTTTAGTAAATAACATTAAAAAGTTATTATTCACAAAAAATTATATATTACTTACTGATGAAAATCGTTTCCCTTAGATTTTTGAAAATTCAATTCACAAAAGAGGTTAAATTACTTTTTATGGAAATTTGAAAATGCGCCTAGAAGTTGGGTAAAAGATGTTAAGAAGTAAAATAAAATTTTATTCATATAATATTATTATAAAATGAATAAAATGACTTTCATTGGACTAATAAATGTATTATTTATATATTTTTGAATTTAATATAAAACATTAATTAAAAATAACCATTTAAATGAAAAAGTTGGTATTTATGTAGTATGTAGTATTTTTTATTATTCATCAAAAATTAAATGTTTTCAGAAAAATAAGAAAAATTCACCCTAAGCTTATTTTTATTTTAAAAATTACAAAATTAATTCTATTTTACAAAATTAAATTTTTAGTAGTGTCTAAAATTAATTTTAATATTGTTCAGAAAAGGTCATAAAAGTAGTTCTTTTAAGAAAATAGCTTTTCAAAATATATAACTATTTTAACAAATCTTATACATTTCGTTATAAATATTTTTTATTTATATCAGAACATTATAAATAACTTTAAAATTTTAATGTTACTATTCCTACAAAAATATTTAATTCATAAATACATATATCATTTAAATAATTACAATACTAATGTGTTGTTTTACAGAAACTCAATCTTCTGTTTAATGCAAGCCAAGTCTGTGTTGCATGAAATATAAGATATTAAACTACTTTAAAGGGATAATGTAACATGAAATCTCACGGTGTTACATATTCGATCTCGGAAGGATGTAATATATTATCCCCCAAAATAATAAGTATGGTATTGGCCAAATCCTAGTAGGATTTTACTCAATGACTCCATAACAAGATGCCAATATAAAATTACCCAAAAATGTTCTTTCAATTATAAAATGAACAATTTTGGCTATTCAAATGAATTTTTAAGGAATTCATCATTTACATTTCAAAGGATTAAAATAAATTATAAATTCATGCTTCACATTTAAAATTATCTAAATATATTTCAAATGATGTTGTTATGTTTAGAAATGGAGAGCTTTACTCAAATAAAACTTTTTATAAATGGATTCAATAGAAACATTTATGTAAAACAATTGATATATATCAGAATTCATGTAAAACAATTTACAATAATGGAATATATTTATTTGAAATAAAAGAATTGAAAAACATAGTCACATGCCTAATAAGTTATTATAGTTCAAGGATATATAGAAAAAACACATTGAAACTAAAATTATAAACATACAAACCTTTTAACAAAGAAAAAAGAGGACTCATCAACATCACCTAATGGGCGTGATATGCTCATATATTTTATTAAAACATTATAAATTATAATGTCCCATCCAAATAATTTACTAACTTCTTAAGTCTTTCATATTATCTAATAAAAACCCACAATGCGAAATATATTTTAAGACTTCATAAAATAAAATTAAAACCCATTCTCCATTTCAAATATTTCTATTTTAACTTTAGAAACCTTAATGAGTTTTCAATCAAAAAACATGCCTTTTCACCAAGATAATACCAAATTTTTTCTATCAAAACCACATTAGGAAAATTTCAATAATAGGTATTGGAAACAAATTCACCAGTCAATTTCACAATCTAATTTCATAACTAAATTCAATAATTTAATTTTCAATAAATTATATTAATTTCATCACAAACTCTCAATTCAATGGAATTGGGGGTTTTCACAATTTCCCCAAAAAATAAATTTTTCACAATTATATTCAAAAATGTAATTGAAAAAATTAGAATCAATACAAGAATTTAAATTAAACAATTTAGATTTCCAAATACTTCTATAAACACAAAAAAATTTAATAAAGTTGGGGTTTCTTTAATTTCATACCAAAATCAACATTCATTTAAACCTGAATTCAATGAAATCAGTGTTTTATTATAAATTAATTGAAAACTATTTAATGAATGTAAAAAGTTTATTTTATTCCAATAAAACAATTTAAAAAATAATTTTTTTGGTTATAATGATTTCAGTATCATAACAGAACCACCTGCCTCAGGATCAACAAATCTTGAATCATAAATCTGACAATAAAAACACCAATGAACAATTGAAGAAATGAAGATCTAGGAATAAAATCGAGTTTAGATCCAAAATTGTTGTTATTAGATCTACATAACAATACAGAGATCCATGGAACCTTATATATGAGAAGATAGCTCATGAGGGAATGAGATCAGGATGAGGAATTTAACAAAGTGAAAATTGAAGGTATTTCCTTAAGCATCAGATCATTTCTAGGAGGGATACAAGAAGGATAATCCATTTTAGGATCTATAAGGAATGGATGAACCAATATTAGGTCATACTGGTCCATCTGGGGCCAAAAAGGGGAGTTCTTGAAATTTTAATAAAATTTCTGATCACATAAAATCTCATCAGCATGATTTCCTTGAAAAATACACATGGTTTAGACAAATTGTGTGGAATCCATAACCCTATTTTAAATGACCCACATAGTTTCTCTTAAGAGGTTTAATGGGTTGACTAACCATGTGAAAACCCTGTTAAATCCCAAACCATGGGTTTGATGGTTTTCTCTAAAAGGGTGAATGATTTTTGAAAATTGTGTGCCAACTTTTCACTAATCTGTAATTCTCCAAAATTTTCAATATTTCACCTGAAGAAATCACATAATAATACCAATATATGATTAGTGAATGGGGGTTTATTAATATATGAAAAGAAATTAATTCAATGTGACAACCACCAAAACAAATTATTTTACAATCTCTATGAACCCTATGAAGAAACATTAATGATAAAAAGATAAGTCTATTGTGATCTCATTAGAATCTCCCTATCCCACGTCGCATGAGATTCAAAACCATGATTTCAAAGAACATGAACAAAAGTTATTAATATCCTAAAAAGTACCCTGGTTTTAGAATCCACTATCCTAACTGGACATTCAATCACGGATAAATTAGGTTAAACTTCAAGATCATTTCAATTCAAAACATGAGATAGATTGGATAAATACTTTCATAGATAAGATACATAGAACACCTTCTTTATTGATTCCAAAAGTGAAATATGTGAAAAATTGTATGAAACTTCCCCCACCTTTTGAGAAACTTCAAAAGGCCCCAAAAAATGAAGATCAAGTTTCCCATTCCTCCCAACCCAAGGAAGACCCAACTAGGGTCAAGCATTTAAGAAAAACTGGTTACTAATTGAGATTTATAAAGGTATATGGTGACTGTCAATGTAATACTTATATCGGATAAGTGTCATCACCCTTCTTTGATGAATAAACTTGATATTTTTTCTCTTCTCTTTCACCAAATTTGGCCAAACCAAGGAACATTCCCCAATATCCAACCAAAAAAATAGATTTTTAAAATGCCGACTATACAGGTCCTACAACTAATATATTATCATAATGGAATGGTAATTATTGATATAATAACACTTGACCAGCTCCAAATGATACTTCCATGTCTTAATAATGTTGATAATAGATGTGTGAAGCATATCCTCAAGAATCTATATAGATATTTCTATTTGGCCATCCAACTATGGATTGTATCCCTTAATAAAATGGATGTGAGATCTGACTGCCAACTCAAGGCCCCTCCAAAAATTAAAAAAGTGAACCGAGGATACATATCAGATACTGTAACTGATATAACTCTATGAAAGTGAACAATACCTTTAATGTAAATATTTTCCAACACCTCAACATTGGTTGTTTCATCAATGGGTATAAGTGAAAGGATTTTTTCAGATGAATTATCACAACACTTATCACATTTTTCTACCACTTGATAAATGGTAACCCAACCACAAAGTTCATTGATATCACATCCCACATCAATGTAGGGACTAGATGTGGCTGATCCAAAGAAAAATGTTACTACTACTTAGCCTTCACTTGCTGGAACATATAATAATGAGAGACTAAGTCAATGATGACATGTATCACACATGGATGCCAGAACTACTGCTACATTCTGTAGAACATCTTCGTGATTCTTTGGTGAAAATACCTCTATGAACACTAAAAGTCTCTTGTAACATAATTAATTATCTCTAATAGAATAACCCAATGTTTTTAAGGGATAAAATGACCACATTTTTTTTGAAATCTCATTATCTATCTCCCACCATTACTAGAGAGTCTTGTTCTATTGAACACATCATCAAGCATTTGTTCTAAAGAAATAAAATCCAGAATAGTGGATGTCAACCGAACACAAGACAAGGAAACATTTCTCTCTAATTAATAGACTCTTATATGCAACTGCGTAAACAGAGCCATCAAATTCCACTCTTCTGACGATTCATTCCCTTCTTAGGTTGGAAGTTTCTTTCTCAAATAATCTTCAAAGACATTACCTTTACAGATGATATTGGTGATTTATAAATCAAAGGAAAACTGTAATTCCAACCAATGCCACTCGAATAGGTTTAATTCTTTTTGAGAGAAGATATAATTATAGCTCTTGTGTTAAAAAAACAGAAAACCATTCTCCATAAAGGTAATACTGGAAACTCTTAAGAGAATGCACCCTAGGTGTAAGTTCCAGATCATGGGTTAGATAGTTATTCTAACTTGGCCTAATATGATGAGATTCATAGGAAATGTCATGATCACCTTTCATATGAATGCATGCCAAACCTAATCCTGATGCATCACATAAGACCACAGAGCCTATCCCAACCTTTGGAAGAGTCAACACTGGTACAATAGTCAAACGATATTTCATATCAAGAAAATAACCCTTACATTTATCATTCCAAGGAATCATCACTCCCTTCCGAGTTAGGGAATTCCTCATAGAAGCCACCATTGGAAAGTCCTTAAAAAATTGGTGATAATAACAAGATATAACCAAGAAGCTCTGATTCTTGAAAACATTCCATGGTAGTTCCATTGTCATTACATCATTCTACTTCTTAGGGTCAACTAAAATACCATGTTATGACACCATGGGTCCCAAGAATTTCCCATCTAGAATATAGAATTCATGCTTCAAAATCATGGTATATAGTTGTTGATTTCTCAAAAAAATCTGAACTATTATTAGATGAAGAAAATGGTACTTAGTGGATATTGATTAAATGAAGATTTAATCCACAAATACAACAACAATGGTATCTATATACTCATGTAAAATCAGGTTTATTATCAATGAAAAAATTAATTGACCATTGGTTACACCAAATGGCATATCAAGGTAATCCAAATGGACATACCTTCCCCAAAAGATGGTTTTTTGAATGCCATATTATTTTATCCTCAACTAATGGTAACCATAGTGGTGATTAATCTTCAAGAACCCCTTCTCCCATATCAACAAATCATATAGATCACCATTCCATGGAATCAAATACTTGTTTTTTACCATAACACAATTAAGTTATCATTAATCAAAACATAGATGAAGTGAACCATCATCATTGTTATTAATGTTAACCGGCATTACCCAAGGTGACACACTCATGATTATAAATACTTTCTCAATAAGATCATCCATCTGGGACTTCAACTCTTTCAGTTTACCTGGTTCCATGTCATAAGAGGTAATAAACATTGGTTGACTTTGAAGAACTATGTCAATGGAGAAATCGGACTCTTTTATTAGTGGAAAATAAGACACGTTTGAAGTAAAAACATTCAGAAACAGAAAGACAAAAGGAGGGAGATCAATTATCATGGATTACCACTATATATTAAAAGGAAACACTGATATTAATTTCCCCATCCCTAGATAAGAAGGTACAAACCTGCTCGACCATGGGTCCCATTATCCTTGAAATACAAGACGCACATAATTACGAGTAGTAAAGGAGACCCATCGATGATAAAAATTAATTTGGGATTTATTGGTAGTGAGACAATACATATTGAATATGATGTTAGTAGGTTTCATTTTGAGAACTATAAAACTCAATGAAATCATGAAATATGATACATGGAAGATGCAATATGGACTATATAGTCGATTTTTTTACATCATACCATGTGTTGTAGTAATATCTATATTATTTGATAAAATCACCATAAAAAGATTTAAAATATTTAAAATACATATTAAAATAAATGAATGATATTCACCCGTATAAAATAGGAAAATAATTGATAGAAAATATATATTAATGGTACTTATCCCAATCTCTAGACCCATATATGCTTCTTATAAAGATTATTCCTCAATGTTATGTAGCTTAATTTTGGAGGCATGTTGATAGAACAACTTTATATGTATTGTGTCTTGCATCCCCATGGTTTTAGGAGGATATGATGACACTATTACACTACGTGGATTATTGTAGACAGGTCAGAATTATTAAAAGTCCCCCAATCATATTTAAGAGCCACATTTCATGCATGCCCTAGTGTAAAAACCCTTTATATGACTTGGATTTACACATTGGTAAAATATCAGAAGACCAATTTATGGAACTAAAACATGTCTTGAACTACCCTGTTATAGATGATTGCCATCATAATCATCATGCATTTGTTTTCCCGTGAAAGAACTCACACTGCCATAAAGATAGAAAGAAATTCCCAATAATCATGACATGCCATCCAGGTCACTTTCAACCATTGTCACCCTATCCAGATCATCATCATAAGAATGATGCATATTCAAGAAAACCTGAGAATGATTATCTTGACAATGACCCTACTCTAACTTTATAACCATTATATTCTCATTCGACACAATATCTATTGAAAAATTCAAGAGGATAGAAAAATGGTTTGGATACATTGTGATATTCTTGTTAGCCTACTAATGTTGGAAAAAAATAATTAACATGGCCAACAATATTGAATCAAGATAGAAGTGGTTAGTGAAAATAATCATGATTCATTTACACTCTAAGTCATCTTGATTCTTCGCTCACACTATCATGTCCCACCATCTCTTACTATGTCCTTCCAGCACAATGGTGTCACACTTTTCATTGATTTCTTTAGGTTTTTCCTAGAACCCAAGATAGTGATCAATTTTTCACAACCATTCATTGGGTTATTTTGGATCATTTCAGCCTCAAAATAGATTTGGCTTATAGAAAAGAAACTATTGAGAATAAATTTTGAGAATTTCCAAATAAGGCCTCAGAGGTGGAGCCTAAATGGGGACAGGTGGTGTTCCATATCCTACATTGTCATGAACCATCTCAGGTACCCTGGTAACCTAATAACTTATTCAACTGTGATGTACCCCAAATGTTTTTTTCTAATGGCCAAGGTTCAGCGAATAGAACCTGACATTATACATAATGAATGTGGGGTCGTATTTCCCACAAATAATAAAGAATCTGGATTTCAAATCAATATTAATATTAAGGAAACTCCACTGGGATTAATGTAATAGTATTAAAACATATATAATTACCAAAAATTCTCAAACCAAGTACCAAAATGTATGAAAAAATGTCCCATTACCAACTTGGACACAAATCACTAAGTCCATAGATCAACGACTAGAACCAGCTCCAAGTGATCCTTTTCCCTTGCTCGATCATTGAAGGAGGTAATCTACCAAAACATGAAGGAGAAAGGAGGGTTTCAGACAAATACCAGTAGTACACAACCCAAATATTACATAAAAACATTAATAAGATATCAAATTATCCCTGAAAGTTCATTAAATTTCAAAATAAACAGGTTGGGCATTTCTAAATAATATTTCAAAAATAATGACTTACATTACTAATGTAGGACATACATTGGAAATTAATTCTTCACATTTCAAATGACGTAAATTACTATCATATTATGAAATTAACTTTAAACAAAGGGGTGATTTATTAAAATTTAACTTTCCAAAAATGGATTAAATAAACACTTATATATAAAACGATTTATATAAATCAGAGGTCTTGTAAAACACTCTTAAACATTGAAATATATTCATTTGGAATACAAAATGTGATTAACACGGTCATATTTTAAGACAACTATAATAAATTTAAATTCCATTCTAATTTTTAAATATACCAATTTTCCTTGAAAATGCTTAAAAGGTTTTTAATCAAAAATATGAATTTTCACCAAGATAAAACCCTTAATATTTATATAAAAACCAATTTAGGTCATTTTCATAAAATGTTATTTGAAACCAATTCAACATTCAATTTTATAATAAAATTTTATAATTAAATTCTTCAGATTCATTTCTAAAAATTCAGACCATTTCAATACAGACCCTCAAATCAAAGGAATTAGTAGTCTTCAAATTTTTCTGAAAAATAAATTTTGCACAATTAAATTAAAAAATATAATTGAAATAATTTCCAACAAAACAAGAAATTAAATTAAACAATTTAAATTTCCACAGACATCTATAGACACACCCAATTCATTGGTATTGGCGGTTTTCAAATTTTATTCAAAAAAACTTTTTTTTAAACCCCAATTCAGTGGAATTCGGTATTTGAAACAATCCACTTGAAATATATTTAATCAAAATCTATAAATTTCATTTAATTGATATAAAATTGAAAATACAAAATAAAATTTGGGTTAATAAGATTGCGGAATAAAAATAGAACAACCTACCTTAGGATAAACCAATATTAAATTACAAAGTCATATCGAAAATCTCCAATGGGTAACGATGAAAATAAACATATATAAATCATCCTAGGTTATGATCCAAAATAGTAATTATTAGATCAGCATAAAAATACAAGGATACCTGGAACCTTAGGGAGGAAAATGAGGATCATGATATTATAAGATCAGGATAGAAAAACTAACCAAGATAATATCAGAGGGAGTTCCTCAAGATTCAGATCGCTTCTGTGGGGGATCTAAGGGTTGAAAAATCCTTCATATGAGTTCCACAGATGGGAGAAATACATAGTATGTCCTACCATTATTTCATAATCTAACATCTATTTTTGGGAAATCATAATAAAATTTAACATCACATAGAATCCCATATGTTAGGTTTCTGAAGAAATTTTTGTGATTTTGGGAAACCATGCTCAAACGATGTTCCCCTTATAAATGGGATACATGATTTCTCACGATATGGTGAAAAATCTTGGTAACATTTCTCCAAAATTGTAAAATCCCACAACAATGGGTTTTAGGGTATTTGGTGAAAGGGTGATTGTTCTAGGAAAACTATGCATCGTCCATCAGTAGCCCAGAAATCTGAAATTTTATAAAAATTTCACCTGAAGCAACCCAAAATGAAACTCAACCATATCTTATAATAAAGGGGGTTTAGTAATATCTAAAAAAATAGTATCAGGATGATAAATATAATTCAATAATTGAATTTCATATGTAATATTACAGACATAATTATCATCATGAAAAAATTATATATCATTTATGTTCTTATATTTCCATGAACAAAAAATGATAATGTAATTTGTGTGTATGGGTGGATTACCACCACCACGTAGAGATGCAATTAATTTATCATCCCCACATCACATGGATGAAATAAAATTTTGCTTATTTGGAGAAATAATATTATATTTATTACAGTATTATCATTAAAATGATAAAATAAAATTTACATTTTTCCATAAGGATCCTTGAAAAAATGAAAACATATCTTATGTAAACGTACAAACTACGATCTTCATGATTATAAAATAGTTCAATTTTCATAACTATAAATCATGGTTGTATTTTAAAGCATAATTTATATATAAAAGTGATAATTATTTCATTAATAATATTATCTATATTGTTGAATAATGACCACTTTGACCATATTCGACATATAGAAGTCATTTTGAACATATGTTCCAAATAACATCAAAATGATTGACATGAACATAAATTATTATGTAATTATATATAAAATATTTATAATTTATAAAAATTGACTAATATAAATACATAGGTTCTTAATTAAGTACATTATTATGAGAAGTTTATAATTATAGAGGATCTAGAACATACATGATAATTCATAATCAATGGAAAGTCCTTTTTAAAAACCCTATTTTAATGTTACTATTTAATCTCTTTTTACATACGTAAATGGATTGTTTTTTTAATTATACAGAATGAGAATGTTTTTACACCTTTAGAGAAATAAAATTCTACAATATTTCCTTTATATTTTTTTCATATTGATTTTCAACAAAATTCCTTCATTATTAAGTGCATGGTTTTTATATTTTAAAAGTGACTATTACAAGATAAGGGGTATGTTGATATGTAAAAGTATTTTCCATATGTTTTTAAAGGTATTGTATTAGATTAAATCATGATATGTTAATTTTAAAATATTAATGAATTTTTCATCCCCATTATAGCTCACAGCTGAGCCTGATTCATCTTATATGAATGGTAGATTCCCGTTGTAGCTTATAGGTGGGCCTGGTAAAACATATTTGAATAGTTGATCCCCTCATTGGTCCTGAAAAATCGGTAAGCTAAATATATCTTAAATTAATATTGTTCCCCATTATAGCTCTTAAATACATTGTTTACTCTAATGGTGGATGTAGGTCACATGTTTATTCATTTTTAAGAGTGATTATAAGTGGGTTAGGATAATGATATCCCAAGGAAATTAAATAAAATTTATATCCTGAATTATGTTTTTTCTTGAAAATAATTTATCTAGAAAGGTAATATAAATATAATTTGATTAAAATTATTTTTATACCCATAAGGGTCAAAAGGATTGTTTTTTATGAATATGTTTTTTTGGGATTGTTTTTGCTAGAATAATAGATTTATTTTATTAAATCCCCTATTGAAAATTTGGTTCTCAACTACAAGTACTAATATTTTTTTCCTTGGGTATAAGGATGATTATTGAAAAGGATTATTTCAATATAAACATTGTGAATATTTTTCATGAAATTAAATCATTTTTTAATTTTTTTGTGGAGTATGAAAAAATCTATATTGATTATAAGTTTCCAATTAGAATATATGTGGTTAATATCTAAGATTATTTCCTAATTAACTAAAACTCTATACGAAAAAGATCCTGATGATTTTAATAAATAGAATTATGTTTCAAAGACACTAGAATATGTAATGTTTAAGGCCATGTCCATATAAATAAATTTTTAATTCATGTAATCATATAGTATATATTTTTTGAATTTATTGTTTAATTCCACAATTTTAATTATATTAAAAATAATCCATTTTATTTCATGTGAATTGATATTTTATTTAATCTTTATATTTAGTTGTTTTCATACTTAAAATTTATTTTTATGGAAGATTTTGATTCATCGCATATTGTATATCTATTATAAATGTATATTATTCATATTAAAGGGTTTGAATTTTATATGTTTGATTCCATATTTGAATCCATCATTTCCATATTTGGAGCATACATTACATTAATTAGTCATAATCAATAGAAACATTGGTAGTTAATTTCTCACCTCTGTATGGGTAAAACATGAAGAATACAGATAAAACTATGAAAAATGGAATCAAAAGAACCATACATTTTCCCGTAGTTAATTTGATCGGAGTTATTCATCGAATTCCAATATCTATTAAATGATATTTCATATTCCATCATTTTTCAATGATAAAAATCAATATATTTTAAATAAATTTTAAAATATATAAAAAAAACATTCTTGAATTTAATATTTTTAATAGGTTTTCTCAAGTATTAAAACAATTATTCAATGAATAAAATTTATTATTATTTACATGATTAGTTTTATATGATGTTAATTTTTTTTAATGAAATAATTAATATAAATAAAAAAATTAACATGGCGGTCCAAACTAAGAGATAAGGGGGAAATCCATATAATTGTATAAATTTTATTATATAATATTAAATATACTTATTCATATCTTATATTATAGATATATCAATTTATTTCAAAGGAAAAAAATTGTAATTAGTTTTCATTAAATACTTTATATAATTCCAGGGGTTCTCATCTCCTCTTATGTAAATGGAAACTTCTTCTCCTTTCATCTTCAGACTTCATCAGCAATCTATCTCATACAATACCTACCCAAAATATCATACCAAAATTCATTTCTAAAACACCAAGGATTAAATGTCACCAAAATATTTACCTATCTAATTATGTGTAATCTAACAGTGGTTTTATGAAGAATATGTATAACTCTTAACTGAGTGTTTCCATTTTCTATCTTCACATACCTCTTTAATATAGTTTTAATCCTTTGTGATATAATAAATTATTTATCCAAACTATACTTGAATGTTTTTAGGAATATGTTTCAACCCTTTTTTCATTTTAATATATATATATATATATGATTTTAAGGACATTAGATTCATTATTTAAGGATATTATATCATCTATTATCTTTCCCCTATGTCAATTGGAAAATATTAACATTGTTTATGTATGTGTTTTTAATTAATCCCCGATGAAGATATGTGATTTATAATTTAGGTACTTATTCAATAGATGGACATAAAATAATATTTAATTAATAAAAATTATAATTATGTTTTTATTCTTATTTTTGATATGGTTTAATAAAGATAAATTTTATGAAATTAATCCTAAAACCCATTTTTTAATTATAAAATTAATATCCAAAAAACACTTATCATTGACTTAATAGATTATGTAATTAAACATTTTAGTGGTAAAAATTTGAAAAATGACCATATAATAAGATTATACACATAAAGATGGAATGTAATCATCTTAAAATAGTTGTAGTTTTGTTATATATAAGATTAAGTATGTACATGGAAAGTTAGATTTGATGTAAGATGTTTATTAACTAATTTTCCATTCACTGTGATATATTTCTACATCATCGACTTTTTTATTACATTATTATTTATGAAATTAAATATAATATTATTGTGTTTCATTTACACTTGTTTTTTTTAGTTTTATGATTTTTACACAGACTCATTTCATTGATTTATTATAACATGAACTATACAGTATTTGTTAGGATTATTAATCTCAATATTGTTTCTTTTTTTACATGTATGATAATATTCAACTACATCCTTTTTTTAGTTTAATTTGAAAAAAATAAGATATTATATCATGAATAAATATTTTATCATTATATTTATGGTTCCTTTATTTTTTTTACTTTCATGATATATTTATTTAAATCTATATAAAATTCTAATGGGTTTTCATGATCTAAATTTAAATTCAATGAAACCTAATTCATGTTATTCATCATGATTTATTTTATTTGGTCTACAAATTTCCACATTATTTTTTATAATATTATATTATGTAAATTATTTGTTTTATATAATAATGTTATGTTCATTCATTTTTTATTCATTAATTACCTAAGTTGTATGTGTTTCTCATCTCAAGCATCATCTTTGGGACATGGTTTGATTAATGTACCTAAATTAACTTATTTGGTTTATAAAATAAATAAATAAATATAATATATTTTACCGTTTTATAAACATAATATTTTATGTTGCCTTACATTTTCATTCATTTAAAAGGATTATTCTAGTTTTAAAATGTCATAAAAATATATTATTTTAAAATTTTGATTATTTGTTTTAAATACTTTTAATCAATTTCTTACTCCTTAATATTTATGTTACATAAATATTTTTCATCAATATGTTAAAATGAAATCCTATAGTTATTCAAAATGATATTTTACCATCTAAAAAATGTTTTGATATTAATGTTTTTAATATTTTTGTGGCATCCTAACCAGGGATCCCCAAAATGATACCCCACGCTAATGTGTTAAATAACCTCAGGTGAACCACCCCATATTAGGGAGGCCATTAACTAGAAGTGAGTGTCTATGGTTGTAGAGTGGGGATACAATACTCTCATGGTCAGAGTAGCATAGAGGTGAAATAAAAAGATAAATAGCTAATTATTCATTAATAAATTACATAAGATGATAAAATATCCAAATTTAGTATACAAAAAAAATATCAATCATCATATAAAAAATGATGTAATTTTAGGTGTTATTTAATGAAAAAAATAAATACATGGAAATTTTCAAGAAATACAATACATGTTCCAAATGAGGAATAGTCAGAAAGGTGGTCTCCAATAGCATCATAATACATTTCACTATCATATGATTCCTCTCACCTAAGCTCTAATAAATAAAATAAAAATAACTAGGATCTTGGACATATCCCTACCTACATCCACATAATATTTCAGAGTACCATTGATGAATTGTATAGGGTGTGAGATAAACGTTTTTATGGCCACCACCAATGGTGTCTATAAGTACCTAGTAAGTGAATATAATATGAGTATTTTATAGATATAATAAGTGATGATAATTAATAGAAACTAAAGGGGGTTTTCACTTGTTCATAAAGGATGTCAGGGTTACACTATCTTCTTGTCCATCCTGATATTCTCTAAATATGTAACCATATTTATATATGTATATAGTCTAAAAATGAAGTTATATCTATAGACTTCTATATGGATACTACTACTGTTTGTAACCACAGTGTAACAGAATCTTCTATTAGAAGAATTATGAGTCCCTCAAGTGTCAAGAGAGGAAATGCCCAAACTCATGATAGTAGGAAATTCATACCCATGTATTATAATAGTAAGGTCATCATGTTTGTGTATTATAATCCATAGAGTTCATCATTCCCATTCATCATAATCTATAAGGGTCTAAATTACCATTCATTATAAATCATAATTCTATCGTTTCTCATGTGTCACAGCTGTTAGGGTAACTATCATATTTATCAAAATATAAGGATTTCATGCATGAGTACCATAATATCGGGATTCCATGCCCATTCATAAAAGTGTATGAGATTATATTCCTATATATAAATAGTATGGATGTTTTTTCTTGAATGAAAATAGTTTGTATGGTATCCATGAATCATAAGAGTAGGTTTTCTATGTTCGTATTAATTTCAATGGTGATATTCCCCAATTATAAATCATAGTTTATCAATAGCCATTGGTAAGAGAAAGTAGATGTATAATAGTTAATTATAATTATTGTTTAAAGAAGGTGTAACCATTTTTTTCTTAAAACACGTGACATGGTCATACTAGTCACATTCCATTTCATTCAGTATTGTCTACTAAGTGATCTAGCAATGATACAACACTAAAATTTTCCATTATCAAATATGATATTTCATTATATAAGTAAGAAAACACTCTGATGGGTGTTTTGGTAGTATAACCATGAAATTAAAATAGTCATATCATGGGTGTACCAATAGTGTTTGTTCATGTTGATCCTGGAAAAATCAAAAAAAATTCAGATATAATGGAGTTATTTGGTTCTATATTATGGAAACAAATTAAAGTAGATTCATATAATGGGTTAATTATAGTGAAACCAGAGAGTGAAACATTTGAAATAATTATAAAAATCATGTCACTGAGAGTTAATTACTAGAACACGTACAATATTTTTTCCATAGAGAACCCATCCTTTATTGGCCTCTATTTTTTCTATATTATAGGAGAGTAGAAAAATAGAAAAACTCCCATAAAATAGAAAATAATATTTCACACAAAAATATCATTATTATTAAAAATAAAAATAAATAATAGATCCAAATTATTAGATTTCATACCTATAGACATCTAATGAGATGAAAGAATGTCAAATCCCAGTTTGGTTTGAAGAATTATGAAAGAACCCAAATAGAAGGGAGGAGGTTCTCTCAAGGTAGAATGAAGATATTCATGACCGTTAGATGAGGAAAATAATAAGGCGGTTTAATTATATAACCCCTTAATTAAAAAAATGTTTAGTTTACCCAACCTAAATAGGTCACATGGTTTGGCTGTAGAACTTTCTAAACCATGCACCAACCATGCATGCTCAACTAGCCATGGAGGAACCTTGCATGGTTTATAAGAAAATTTTGGGAAACTATGCAAATACCAATGTATTTGGATGTATAAAAAAAATTCAGATTGTTTATACAATAATTTTTCTTTGGTTATGTGGCATGGGATTACTTTCTGGCCTAATTATATGCCCTGAAATTCCCCACATAGTTAGGAGAAACCATTTTGATTTGGATGCATTACTTTTAATAACTGTGTGGCCCAACTACTTCATACAATGTCCATGTTTCTAGTCTATAAAAACACTGAAAGTAATAATTTTATTCATAGCCTCATCTTTCTATCACATTAAGATTTAAAAAATCAGTTAAACTAAAATGTAAGGGGTCCTTACCTCACAGAATAAGTGGGTTCCTACAGTTTTTCATAAGGGTTTATTTTGACTATCTCTATAAAATCATGAAATAAATGTTAATTTTTAATATCTAATAAACTAATGTATTTTATTTCCATCAAAACTATTCAATTATTTGAAGATTAATTTATATGTTATCATTTTTAATTTAAAATAAATTAATTATCTCAATTTTTATTGAATAATTTCAGTTTTAATGGTATTGAAAGAAAATAATATATTCAAATTTTTTCACAGAAATTTTGAAAATGATCCTGTAATGTTATTTTATTTTATTAGAACATTATCAATTAAATCTAATTACTCATAGGTAATGTGTTATTATAATATCATCTATATTTTTTTATGTATTTCAAATATTTATATCATGAATCCTATTTTCTATTAATGAACAAATAAATCCCTAAAAGAATGTCTGTTTTAAAAAAATGTGATGGTAGAAATGTAATATTTCATATATGGATTTATTATATTGTACATGGATATTATTGATGATGATGGGTGATGCTATTATATTTCATAATGATAGGTGATCATGATATATTCTATATGATGGGTGTGCCTATGATTTCTCTCCAATGAATTGGGTATTGTTCATTTTTATTAAAGGACATATGGTAATATGTAATTGGGTAGGTTTACAATAAATATATAACATGGATATTTTTATTTTTTACATGAGTGAACATTATATATACAGATAGTGTTCTAGGATACAAAAACATATTTTCTATACTTATTTTGAGTTTTCATTGATTAATTGATCATGTACGACATCACATGGACCATGATAATTGATGATAATTATTTTATAATTTGTTGAATATTAAATCCATTCCACATGTTTAATTGTATATGTTTTTTTAGTGATTTTTTCTCTTATGTAATATTTATGCATCCAAATTATGTTCTTAAACCCTTATTCACATATTGTATATACTAATGATTTTAAAATATTTAAGCTAATATTTACCTATATAGAGTATTTGATTTTTCCCATACTATATAAATTTTACTTAGGTTATAAGGAATGGTATAAAGTAAGATATATATAAATATATATATATATATCTTTGTGTGTTTTTAATATGTAGGATGATTAATACATAAGGTTTAATAATAAAATCTTGTTATTGTTGAAAAAATGATCACTTAAATTCATGGGTATTGTTATGTAAGAGTTTTTCATTTGTCTATGAAAGAAAAATCTAAATAATTTTTTTCTTAAATAAGGGATACAATATTTCCATTTAATTTTTTAAAAGTATTCCCTAAAACTAGGCCACATTTATCATTATAAAATTCCTAAATGCAATGACAACATTTTAGAAATATATATGGGAGTACAAGTTCATTACTATTATAATTGCTCTTAGAGTTCAGTTTATATAACATTACAGATTTGGCTATTTTTATATATTAAAAAATTAAGACTATGGGTACCATCATTATTTAATAAGGTTATGGTTTACTATATTTTGAATGAAATATCCACCACTTTTGATGGTTTTAGAGAGGGTAATTTAAAGTGACTAATGATATTTTCTGGGATGTTGTATTGGGTAGATGAATAATTAACAACTATGTGTATCAAGTTATTTAATATTAAAGATTATTAGGGAATAATGCCTCTATATTTTTGGGGATATATGTTAAGAAGTATGAGACTACTTTTGGGGATGAAACATAATTCAAAATTTAGGTTATTTATATTAACCGAGTTATAGGTAAAATTATTAATAGAATAATATATTTTTACCCATGGGTGATATAGTAGAAATAATTGAGTCAAATATTTCATTTAATAACATAATGTTTTATCAACTTTATGTACTATCTAACATTTTTATAAACATTTGTTATTTATTAAATAAATGTTCATTATCTTTTTTATCCTTATCTATATCATATAATGAATTAAAATATTATGTTTTAGGTATTATAATGATTCATCTTGGATACTCATTACATGTAATATTGGAAGAAATAGTCATGGAAATTTGATAAAACATGATATAAAAGGAATAAATTGTGTTTGTGGGTTTGTTTAAAAATATATATTTGTATTTTCAAATTTTTAGAGTCTAGAAAGGAAAAGGCCCCTCTTAAATTAAACTTTTTATCTTTTTATAATCATTTATTATTAATTGAATATACTTTATCTCTCTTACTAATACATAATTTTATGGTCATGAAATTTCACATTACAAAATTATTTTTCACTACCTAAAAATATTTAGGCATTATGTTTCTATTCAATATCAATATTTTCACTACCAACTACTTTTTACATATTTAGGAACATTATTTTGTTTTATTACACATTTCATATATATTTAAATTTCCCACATTTAGAAATTATTTTTTATTAACCCTTCTTCATACTATAGTAATTGAAAATAAGGTATATTAACATATTATACCATTTATTAATGATGTAAAGATACAATTCGAGGAATTATACTTATTAAAGTGTAAGATAATTTTCTTCCCAAATATATTAAAAGTATACTGTTATTAATAGTGTATACAACTTTTTTCACTGAGTTTTAACAAACAATGAAATAATATTATTTTAACTAAGACTATTGTAGAGTTATTTAAATTTTAGGGTTTGAATATGAGTAATAGAGTTATGAAATATTTTGGAAATGGTAGCACCCTATTAAAATTTGTTGTTTAATATTTTTCAAATAAAAACTAAATTTTTTATGATCATGATTTATGCTTCAAAAATATATTTTTTTAATAAATATGGGTTTTAAGTTATTTCATTGAATGAAATATAATTAGTACATTTGTATTTTATAAATTTTTATTTGTAAAATTGGTACCATTTTTGAAATCCTAAAATCAAAATTAACTCTAGATGTTTTTTTTATTTTCCTAAAGAGATAAATTTCTTAGTGAATAATGAAAAATATTGATTTTATGGAATAGTGTTTTTTCTATCAAACTATTGGAAAATTTATATTTTTTTAATTGATATGAAAATTTAATTAGTACCCTTTAATTAAATATAATCCTAGTTATATCATTGGAACATACATTAATCTTAATTTAGTTATAAAAAAATTTATAACTAAAAATTCCTTTTTTATAAAACTTTATTTCATTTCATTATATGTGTTTATATTGAATAAAATTTCTTAAACATATAGATACTTAACTAGATAAAATATAATCCATATTTAGATTTATGATTAACAATTTTTTAAACTATCTAAATTTATTTTTAGTCAAAATTAATTTTATCATTAGGAGGAAAAGTTTCCACCCCCATAATGGTAAAACTGGTAGAAGAAGGATATAAATTTAAAATAAAGCTTAAAAATAATCCATTAATTTACAATATTTTATTTAATGAGTTTAATTCAACATATACAATAATATAATTTAGAAATGCAGTTACAGTAACTTTTTTTAGATAAATACCATTATATTATTTTATATAATGAATAATTATTAAATGTAAATTCTTTATTTTCATATTTCAATTATATTTCCCAAACTATTAATACCAAGAATATGGATTATAAATTTTTAAAATGTATTTTTTTAAACACTAATTTAACCCATATTTAATAAAAATTAATACAATTATTTTCAAAATGTAACTATTCAATAAAAATCACATAATAACTGATTTAAATGATTTTCATTTGGGTAATATCACTGTCAAAAAATTGGAATATTCAATAGAATATTTTTGGAGTTACACTATGAGCTATCTTGAGATTCCACTGTCTGAATAGCCTTAACCTTAATTAAATCAATGTATTAGATATATTATACTACATGTGTGTGATTTTGTTCCAAAAATTGAAATATATCCTTAACAATATCTTCTGTGAGATTTTTTGGATTTATATTAGATTTGAAATACATGTTTTTCCAGTGTTGTGATGAAATGTTGTGCATGATGTTTTATAGATACATCACATTTAAGGGTAATTATTTCCCCTTATTATTTTATTATTTTAAATTTATTTAAATTTTTATTTTCCCTTTGTTCCCTCATCTTTACTAACATTTAGAAAACACACCACATTATTTATGCCTATAATTTCAAAACCCACAAAATCAATATTCATTATGTGGGAAAAATTTATCAATGCCTTGTGTTAAAATAAACACCCCACAATCAATATTGGTTTCAAACACATACAAAAATGAGAGTTTAATTTTATGTTTTATAAAAACATAGACACATATTAATTTAAACTACACAAAATTGGTGAAACATTCATTATTTCATGTTTGAACTTCATAACGAGTCTAAGGGATCATAAATCTCCGTTGAAAATGTTTGACGATTCCTTTTGATCCAACCTTTTGTTTCTATTTCCAGGACCAGGAACATGACTCCCTCCAGTTTCTTCCCTATGTACCACATCATGGATGAAGAAGGGAATGTTTTCTTTTATTTTGAAAATATTTATTATAATAATCCATTTTTCTATCCTCCCCAAACAAAAAAAGTAGTTAATTTACTATTATAGATGAAAATATATTATCAAAGTTTAATCACATGATGTTATAATGGTATAATTTATTTAAATTGAATGATGATAATTGAATATAATTTTTATTATAAATAAACATAAAAAATTATAGGATAATCACACAAAATAATCAAATTAATATTTATTATATTTTACAGATGATAATTAAGTTGAATTATAAAATTTTAATTAATAAAAAATAACATAATAGTTACATGACATTGCCAATGGAAAATTATTAGGTTTTTTCAAAATATAATTTTATTGAAATATAAAATTATTATATATAAAAATATTAATAGAGGTTATTTATTGAAATTCTATTTAGATAATTATTTATATCTGGTCAATGAAAATTTACTAAAGGACTACCACTATGATGTCATATTAATTTAGAGATATATAAATATTATAGAACTTGGTTTTTTAATAATTGTTTTGGCTAATTTTACGAGTCCATGAATTGGTCTAAAACAATAATTTATAAATAATCCAAGAGAGGGAATGACTCATCACATCTAATGTATGATTTTTCCTTAAAATGAAATTGATAATTTGATTTTTTGAGCCTTTGCTGAATCCTGGGAACTATTGTGTCAACAAATCTGACAATTTTTCCAATGAAAAGGTGTTAAAGGAAATTAAATTTTCCACTATAGATTCTGAATCACATAAGTTGGTTTATCCTTTCTATTAACATCAAAAATATTATGGTCAGAATTTCCTTACCTCATGAGTATTTTTCTATACATTCATCCTTTTAATAATCATGGTTTAGGAATAACTAGAAATCATTATTGATTATGTAACATGTTTGTGTTTTGTATTATCCCCTAGGAACCTTATGTGAAACTTTTTTCCATGTGTACATTCATATCTTATTATTCATTTTAGAAGTTGATCGCACGTATTTTTTGTGATACATTAATTATAAGGTTATAATTTGATATCATGTATACTATAATTTCTATGTGTGCCTTTGTTTTATTATTCTTGGATCCCAAGGAAGTTGGAATATCATGAAATATTTAACAATTAGAGGGAAACTATATATGAGGTACGATTATGGCAGCGATGGACTTAAGAATAGTGTAGGGATATGATGATTCCTTATGAAGGTCGTATAATATAATTAATGACTAGAGGATGGAAAAGGAATTTGGAACATGATTATGAGTGAATGAAGAGTTGATCAGAAATAATAAGGTATTATTAGAAAATTATTCTATTCATTCCCATTGTATGTTGACATCAACAGGAACACTATTCTATGATTCAGGATAATTTTCCTCTAGATTAGTCCTTTATTACATATGACACCTTGATTATCTTTCCATCATTGAGCCAGAGATTGAATGGATGAGGATTAATTGTGGAATTTCATGTACATGACCACTTTCTTTTGTACTTTATTTTAGGATGTGTTATGGAATTTAATATTATTTTGGGATACACTTGTATACATGAGAACTGTAGGTTAAGAACACAATGGCAGTTCCCTATTGAGAAATTTTCTCACAATATACTTAAGAATTTTGGAGTACTTGTATATTTCATGACTAGATACTCAGAGAAGGGTAAGAGACCTATAGTGAATGGATGAGTGGAGGAGTATAGAGATTATAGAAGACCAAGATGAGATCCAGAGAACTAGTTTGTACATATTCACTTATCTATACATATTTAAACTATTATGATTTTCATAATATTAGCAACATTATACAAGTGGGTCATGTATGCAACAGTTTCAGTTCCTCATGTACTCGGATTGATTATTATAATATTTTTTCATCCTATGAGATGATTCCAAAGGTGTAGACACCCCACTGACATACAGAGACCATCATTTCTATTCACTAACCTCTTGCATAGAGAGAGGTATCCTTGAGGACGAGTGACACTCGACTCAGACATTTCAGTTCGGTTCAGGGTGTTATAGTAATAGTTATTTTTATTATAAATATTAATGTATTAATGTAATTTTTATTTATTTATTAGTTACCAAATATTTATGGTAAAATAATTCACACCACTGAGATAGTTCATGTTCATGTAGTAAAGAAAAGTATATGATTTTTAAAAAAATAAAAAAGTGTTTCTCGTGTGTTTTGGTGTTTTGTGAATTTTTTTTGATAAATATAGTCTGATATTGTAGTGTTAAAATTTTATATTATTGATAAATTAGTTTTTATATATTTTTTAATGTAAATTATTTTAATAGTATTGAAAACTACTATAATGGTATTTTTTCTAAATAATATTTTCATAAATGATTGATTATTATTGAAAATATTATATTTGAAAACAAAGATGGAATAAGATCCAAAATAAAAGAAGTTTTTAATTTATGTTTGAATTTTACTCTTATTAAAACATTCTTTGCCACTAAAGATTAAAAAAATGTAATATCATCTTAATTGTTTAAAGGGTTAACTATGGGTTAAAATAAAGTTGTCGGGTAAAAATCATACAACATAGAATAAATTTTATTTAATAAGTGGATTTAGATCCCATTATATCCAAAATTAAAATTATATCATTTTGTTTTCTCATGAATATGAAATTAAATTTTATTAATTTAATGCTTTATATAATTAAATGGGTTCCCCTCCCCTCATATATAAAATAGAACCCACATTCCTCTCTTCGACACACATATTGATAACTCTTGGATAGAAAATCTTTACCCGACCCCTTTTCTAACTTTCAACCAATGACCTAGTTGCTCTTTTCTCATCAAATGTCTCTCTTATAAGGCTTATGATGTATAGAAAGTTGGATTTCTGAAGTTGTGATATATATTAAAAGTAAGAGTTTTTAGTTTATTTTTTACTACAATCCCATAAAAACGTATTGAAACATAATGATATGATTCAATAAGTATCTAAAATACTCCTAAATGTTATTATTATTTTGGTAATACCATTTTCTATGTCCTTTAAATCCTATGGTGAATCAGAACATTGATCATGTGTATGTGTTCACTACCACCCCTACGATGTGATATTTTTTGTTTCCATAACTACCTCTCATGGATATTTATATTGATATATTTAATATATATATATATATATATATGATATTAATGAAATAATTATTAGAATTTATATATATGATATCATTTATTATATAACGCTTATATACGTTTAAAAAAGGATAATTTCGTTCATATGTATATGTGGATTTCCATCTCCACGAAGCGATATGATCATATTTTCTTGTTTATATTTCATTTATTATTACAATTTGTTATTTAAATTATATTAATTATAGTTATTTATTTATGATTAATATGTATATGATGGAAAAATGACTATTTTTTACATGACCAACCTACCAAATTCATTTGTTAATCAAAACAAAATATCATCACAACACCTATCATGGAAATTACAGATTGTGTAATATAATATATAATTTAAATAAATGAAATAATTTCTATAATCATAATGTAATACAGATGAAATTTCTTTATTAATTAATTTTAGAATTTATAACTTATTATTATATAGAAAACAAACCTCACATGGGGAGTTTCTTACACAATGTAAGGGGTTTGTTAACTCAATTTCAATTTATTGGTTTATACATGTACTTCATTGAATATGTTATTCAATGATTATGTGTTATATAAGATATGATTTAATTTTTTTTATTTTTACATTTTTAAATATTGTAAAATTATTCGGCATAATCACTTCATATATTAATTCTTCTTTCAATGACATAATCATTGAAAGGCGTATTCTTTAAGATGTTTTTTCTTTAAGGCATTTTTTTTAATATGAATATGGTTCATTTTATATGGTGTATGTTTTGAAAATTGATATATTATATGAAAAATTCATGTTTCATCATGATATTTAATTTTCGTTTGAATATATCTTTTTAGGATATTTTGACTCAAATGTTATAAAATTTTAAAGGGGTTTCATGGTCTAAATTTAAAATTTTTTGAGACACAATTCTTATTATGTACCATGATTTATTATATATGGTATATTTATTTATAAATGATGGAGATATATAATATTATCTCCTAAAAATTATTAATTTTATATAATCATGATATATTCCCTCAATAAATGAATTTATGATTCCATCATTACCAATGTTTTATGTGATTTTCATCTCAATCGTCTTTCTATGAGAAAAATTTTGATTGATGCACCTATATTGATATATATTTTGTATATAATTACTCATGAAATAAAATATCATTACCCTTTCTATATTATTATTATTTTTTTTATATTATTATCTTTTCCACATTTTTTTTGTTTTTAAAAGATAATAAATTGATTCTATTTATAATAATTAATTCAATGTATTAATGATGATTTTCCAAACACATCATATTTTTTATTTATGTTATTTTAAGAATATTATTTTATAAAAAAATATTTATTAATTTTAATTTTTATGATATTTTACCGTTTTTTTATTATTTTAAATGAAAATTTTTAATTATTTTAAACATGATTAACTTTTGACTATATTTACAAATATTTGAAATTAATTATTATATTTATCTTTAAGTACATGAACATAAGATTCCACCTTTATTATAATTTAATTATTTATAGTGTTATATTAATGATTCCACATTCAAATTCATCAAAAATATTTCTCTTAATATTTTTTGGAAATATTATTTTGTTTATGAGTTGAAAGAAAATGTAATTTTCCCTGCTTTCAAAAAATTATTTTAAATATTATCCTAAAGGTTTTTTATCTATTCTAACATCCATTTATGATTAGTTTACATAACTAGGAATCATTTCTTATGATACCATCAATATTTTTTTCTATGGATGGCTTATGGTGATTTTCATCATGAATCTTATTTATTTTCCATTTGAAAATCAAAAAATAAAGTAATGAAAGTAGATTTTAAAAGATTTATTATAAAAACTAAAGCTACATTGTCTTATATTCATGTATAGTAGTTATACATTATTGATTTTGACTACTATTAATGATATATATATATATATCAATATGATGGGTTATCTTAATATAGAGTAAACTACTAGTGAGGTAGATACATATATCAAACGTATTGGGTAATGTTTCTTTCAAAAAATATAAATAAGAAGGTAGTTTACATGAAATAATTATTATATGTTTTTTAATTGGATCTCATTATTCCGGAAAAGGATTGAAAAATATTAGGATAAATTTTTAGGATACCAATAATTTTTCTCTCTATATTCTAAGTTGTTTAATGGGTCCTTTGATTTGGTTTTTCATTATATGGATCATGATTGTTTATTCTTATGACTATTTATTTCGTTAAAAATTTATTTGATTTGAAATTTTTAATAGTATATGTTTTCTAGGTATTAATTATCTTATGACATGTTAATTCAGGTGTAATATGTTCTCACACCCATATGTGCATTTAATATATTAAATTGTTAATGATTTTTTACCAATACTAATAATCCAATATCACTGTTATTATGTTTATTTTCCCTATTGTATAATGAAATATTTTATCTAAGATTGATATATAATGGTTTCATTTGGATGATGGTGGAGGCTAAATGTGGAATAATAAAATTTGGTATAGTTGGAAAAATTTGCACCAATTGAAATGGGTTTTGTTGTGTAATATTTTTTCCTCAATATCTAAAACTATAAAAGTAAAATATATTTGGGAATATAAGTGATGAAATATTTCCATTAAATTATGTATTATTTTATTTTATAATATTGAGTCATGTTTATTGGTATTAAATTCAAAAGTGTGAAGAATATTTTTTTGTCACAATATATGTGAGTATTAGTTCATGGATTTTCTAGTGGTTATTAGATCTAGGTTTATATAACTTTTATGGTGTTTATATATTCTAGTGTGGTTAAATTAAGAGTTATATATACAATATTGTATATATAAGTTTAGGTTGATCATAAGATAAAGTTCATATGAAACAATTTTTTTTGGGTTAAGTGATGTGATTTTAATGTTATAATTTGTGGAGACATTTTATTTTATTTTAGTAAAAGTAGACCTTAGGAGTATCATGTGATATTAGTGGAAAAATTCATTGGGAATAATGCTATTACATTTTTCCGTATATGCTAAAATGTTTGAGATAACTTTATGTGTTATCAAATTATTTAATGTTGTTTTTATTGACGTTAAGTTAGATATTTTTTAATTTATTTTTGAAATTACCAATGTTTAATATTTTCTGTCACTATGAAAATGCTATAGTGAAATGTACAATTTATTTACATGAGGGTTTATAAATTTTTGGAATAAGCATCAATTATAATATCTTTTTTATTTTTTAATGTAGAAGGACTAAAATCTCCTAATTATCTAGATTCTATGATCTATAAATATTTGATTCCTAAAGCATGATAATGATTCATCATTAATACTCATCGCGTAAAATATAGATTTAGATAGATGTGGAATCTTATTAAAACATAAAATGAAAACAAGAAACTAAAATTAAGGATTTGAAGAAAATAAAATATGTATATTTTATAATTTTATGAAAAATATTATTAAAATAATATCTCATAAATTATAAATATTTATTTACAATCATAAATGAGGATAATCTGGTCTTCCTTCTCTCTAGTATATCCATGATTTTGTGTCCATTAATTTTTTCAATATCTCATTCTCTTGAACTTCCCATTATCATTCAGACATTAATTTTCATCCGTATGTATATATTTTATTTTCATACTAATATTACCCTTTTTGGGATCCAATTTAATGTTATTTGATATGATCTTCATATTCCCCATTACCAACTTTTAAAAGGATGTTTTATTAACCTATATTACTTTGTATGTACTCATAGATTGTATTTAGAAATGTTAGAACATCAATTAAAAATACAATCAAAATGTTGTGAGGATTGAATTTATTATTATTTTTTGGAAAGTAACACACCGTGATTTAAATAGAAGACTATGTTCGTTACTGTATATGACATGAAACACTAAGCTTAAGTGAACAAAGAAATAATGATATTTAAAATATGAACATCATAAACTAGAAATTGAATTTGTTGATATTAATGGTAGTAACTAAATTATGAAATATAATTATAATTTTCCATCTCAAGAAAAATATACCAATTAATTTTATTAAATAATAACTTTATTTTTAGTCAATTTATTTTATCCTTAAAAAATGATGTCATGTTAAAAAAATAATTATTCAAAAAAATGGGTCCTGTTGATTTTAATGACAAAAATTTATAAATAATTTAATCGAATTTTTGAAATTTTATTTGTTAAAATGGGTATCATTTTCAGAATCATAATATATAATTTATCTTAGGTTGAAATTTTAAAATATTTTCTAAAATTTTAATTTTCCAGTCAATAGTGAAAAATAAAATTCTTTTTAATTATGTTATTTGTATATTAATATATTTTAATGGATTTATTTTAAAAGACAATTTATTTTTTTATTCAAAATATTCCAATTAGTTTCATTTTAATTGACATTATTCTTAATTTTGATATATTTTTTTAAATATAAAACATCATTTGATTAGAAAAGTGTTTTTCATATAAATTTTTTGTGTTTATTTAAATCATATATCTTCCTTGTATAGTTATTAAATTTTATAAAATAGGTTCCATATTTGTAATTTTATTTTCCATATTTGTTAAAAAGGAAAAAATTTATAATTTCCATTAATTAATAGTAACCATGGTAAAAGTATTTTCACCAATGTAAGTGTAAAAGGGGTGGAACAGTGATAGAATAATGAAACAAGGATTATATAGATTCCAAAATATATATATTTCGATGGATTATTTGAATTTTATCACCTATTCATATATTTTAAAATATGTTATGTTTTCCCATTTTTATTTGATAATGAACTTTATATTATTTTATGTAATGAATAATTCTAAAATATCCCATTAATTATTTTAATATATATTATATGTCATCATAAGGATAAAAATTTCATGATCGGTTATAAATTTTATTTTATTGGGCTTAATTTTTTGTTATGGTCTGTCATTTTTAGATTTTTGTGAAAAAGTAATTATTTTAAAATACTTGAATAATAATAGCCCTTTTCTTGTTCATATAACAAAAGAATAAATTAAATGATTCCAAAAAATGAAAATTAATATTTTTAGGAGATTAATTGTATTCCATTTATTTTTTCTAAACTTATATGGTATTATTATAGTTTTAAATGTGCATATTAATGTTATAAAACTCTATTTATTTTTACTAATTATATAAATATCCATGAAACTGAATTTACTGGTATTTTAGGTTAAATAATAATTTTTTAAATGAATATTAGTTCATAGTAATATTATATTGGTCCATTTTCATTTTATATGGTCTATTACATCAACAATTATCTATGTATGGGTCATTTTTTAATTTGTTGAGGTGTAAAGGTTTGTATATCACTATAGTCATAAAAAGGGTAAAACTGTAGTTAACACTAACAAATCTTGGTTAAAACATCACATATACTTATATAAATGTATTTATTGAGTTATTTTCATGATATATATGTCCTATATTCTAATGATATCAATTTTCTTCCACAAGAATCAGAGAATTAATTTATATTAAATTTTATACTTTTTGAAATTACCAGCATTTCCCACTCAACACATTTAAATGGATTTTACCTCCCCGATCTTCCTTACACTTTCTATTCACTATATCTTATCCAATACGTCTCCAAATACCTTACTAACATACCTATTTATGACCTAGAGGCCCTATTATCAAATAAAATTACTACTTAGAAGGCTTATTGTACAATCTAAGGGATGATTTTTTAAGAGGAGGTTAAAACATAACTCAACATTACAATTTATATTATTCTTATAAATACTTACAAATTTATTAATCCTTGATGGTATAATATTATAAGTATATCCACTAAACTGAAGGATTATCACTGAAATGGTATAATTATTTTTTTCTCCTATTCATGTACCACGTTCTTTGACGGTTCCAAAATTGAACTTAATTATTAAACATGATTATTATGTAATGATTATTATTATAAATATTTTGTAATAATGAATACATTGTCCTTGATGAATGAAAAAAATACATTTTTTATTTATGTACTTATCCTTCTCAAAACCACTACATTGACTTAATAGAAAAAATAATTTAATATTTCATAGAATTAAATGAAATAAATGTTTGTATAATACGAGAATAAACAAAAAAATATTTCATAAAAATAAGAAAATAAAATAAGCTTATTAGTTAGGTGATAAAGTGTTTAAACGGTAATTCAAACTCAAGGTAAGGGGTTTTTTAAATCAATTTCCATTAACTGTACATGTCGTAGAACCCAAAAAACATCATGAAATGGAGCATCTGGCAGTAGTTAATAACACTGAAGAGACTACTAATCCTGAAGAAATGAAAGTTGGAACATGGAAACAGGTTAGAACCCGCAGCAAAAAAGAAACATGCTGAATGAATTGAAGAAGAGAAGAATAAAGAGGTGGCACGTGACAACTGTTCAGATGATGATCTGGTATCTCTACTTCACCAAGCGCATGAATTAGAACACCAATATTGTGGAGGGAGAGGACGGAGGGGTTGTGGGTGAATTGATGTCAAACTATGGAATGAGTTTCGGGACAAAGAACAGTTAATTGCTTATAAAATTAAAAAGAAGATTGGCCATCTGTAAGGAGGCACTTGAAATTACTATCCTTTGAATCTGGTTGTACTTGATACTCTCCTTCTGGAGATTTTTTATATAATAATTGGGGACTCATCCACCACTTTTTTTAAAAAAATGATCCTTGTGAGGATTATTCATATCAATATTGTTTCAATGAAAGATGTATTATAATATTCTCATATATGATTTTATAATAAGTTTTCAACTCCAATTTATATATTAAATCATGACTTAATTTTTATCAACATATTCCTTGTAACCTTTTTGTTATATCATTCATGATATATTCATTGAAATTCTATAAAAGTTTCAATGGTTTTCATGGTGTAATTTTCAATTCATTGAGACATAACTCTTATTATGCACCATGATATAGATTATTTTATGTACATATATCTTCATGATTTGTTTTACAAATTATTTCATATAAATTTTTGGTTTTACGTACTCGTGTTATGTTCACTTATTCAATGGATTTTATATAGAAGAATTATACAAGTTGTAATGGATTTTCATATCAATATATTTTCTTTAGTTACTAATTTTATTAATGAACCCATAGTAATTTATTTAGTAATCACATTAAATATTGACATATTAAATCATAAATATTTTTATACTTATGGTATTATATGTTTCTTTTTTTCTTTCATTCAATTGTTTTTGTTTGAAATAGACGCAAATGGGTTTTCTATAAAAAATTATCTTAATGTGCTCAAAGACATTTTACCGAAATAATACTCCATGTTATTTATCATATTTCAATAAATTTGTTTCATAAATTTAACTTATTTCCCAAATTTATTTTCATTGGAAATTGACTATTTTTATAAAGATTTAAAAGGATATATATAAATGTGTTTTTTATGGAACACTTTTTCATTCTTAACAAAAGTTTCAACAAAATTTTAGTCATTATTTTGTATGAAAAGAATATATTTTCCCATAACCTTAACTATTTATTGATTTTATGATTACATTATATTTCTCTATGGTAATTAAAAAAGGGAGAATTTTACTCAATATTATGATAATTTTTATAATTTAATGGTAATAAGTGAAAATGAAATTTTAATTTTTTTCAATGAAATAGTTTGAATGTTATTTTAATTGTATTTTAATCAATTCCAAAACACATTAATTACTCATATGATATACTAGAAATATGTTCTGGTAATATATTATAAATAATTTCCCTATACGGTTATGATTACTGATATTTTAGAAACCAATTATTTTCTATGGGTATATCATGATGTAAATGAATGATATTTTTGTAAATTTTTTATGATGAAAATGAGAGATTTCATGTTTAATATTTAATAATACTACAAGGAAAATATTTATGAGTACGGTTGATCATGATATATCTCAATTTTATGGGTGATCCCAATATAGAATACATGATAGATGAGCCCCATATAGCTCTCCAAAGTATTGGGTAATGTTCCTTTTCATTAAAGGTAAGACGGTAGTTAATAAGTTAATTTTATACTATTGATTTAATGGGAATATATAACATTATTAAAAGACTGTACAATCAAAGATGTTATTAATCGATGATAGAAATATTTTTCTTTATGGTTCATATGAGTTTTAATGTTTCTTCTGAGGATTTTTTGACAACACATAGGTAAGTATTATTAATTTTTAGGACTTCTTCCTTAGTAAAATACTTATTACATATACCATTTTACTGTTACAAACTTTTATTGGTTAGAATTCTTTAATTTAATCCCAATTAAACTATATAAGTAATTATAACTTGTTCTCATCCTTTCGTCCTAGAAGATATTTTGTTCTTAATTCCTTTGTTTACACATATCAAACCTTTGATTTCACCAATGTAATGTTTCCCTTTCCATACAATTTTATGAAATACTTTATCTAATACATGTATATAAGTGTTTCAGGTGGGTAATTATTAATAATTAATGTTGAAAAAAAATTGGTATATTGGGAAAATTATTTATTAATGAAATTGGGTTTACTCTGTAATATTTTGTCCTAATTTCCAAAAATTATAGACATAAAAAGATCATATGTTATGTTTGTGAAATAATATTTCTTTTTTTATGTTTTATGTTTTTATATGTTAACATTTAATCAATTATATTAGATTTATATCCATAACTGGGATGATTATTTTCTTAACGCAAGATCTGGAAGTGTGGGTCAATGATATTATAGTTGGAATCAGGGAAGTGTTTAGATAAGCATAGAGATAATGATATTTTCTTGTGAGGTTAACATAAGACCAATGATACCATAATTATTTAATAATTTTATGGTTTATGATAATTTTAATGTCCTAGACAATGATTTTAGGTATTATAAGGGGATTTTAATGTTAATAATTACATTTTTTGAGATTTTTTATTTAGATTAAATACATGTCACCCATTGGGTTTTTATGTTATTTATTGATATATATTATTTTATAAGAGTTCTGTAAAAAAAATTTGGATGTAAGTTGAAAGGTATGATAAATCCTTTGATTTCAAAACATTCATTAGTGTTGAGTTTATATAGGATAATTCAAATGTTGGGTTAATTATTAGTGCAATAATCAATGTTAAACAATTTGTGTTATTATGAAAATGTTGGAGTTATATGTACTATTTCATCATATAAATGGTCATTAATTATCGATAGTAACATACCTTATGATAACGATTTTGATATAGTATGAACAAGAGTATTATATTTTTTATCCTTTTCCAGGTCCTATGATTTATTAAAATTTGACGCTTTAGGAAAATGAATGATTCATCTTAGATATTTATATCATGGAATATGGGATGAGATTGAGGTGTACACTTGTTATAAAATGAATCCAAAGGATTAAATAATGTTTATGAATTTTATTCAAAAAATGTAAATATGTTCTCTAATGTTATCTCATTACATAGTAAAAGAACCGCTCCAAAATTTAAATTTTATATTTTTTAAATAATTTTGGATGAATTTATGTCCTTCATTAAATATTTAAAATCATTGATTATGTGGTTATTTACATTCCCATGATCATATTATATATTGCATATTATAGTTATTTGTGGTTAAAGTTTCCCCTATATGTCCATATTTTTATTACCCAATAATTTCCAAATTTTTATGAACCTAGTTACGTGTTATAATAAATGAAATTAATGTTCTTATATACCTATTTTCAAAAATATGCTTTCTTAGACATTTTTATTTGGTGGATTTTTTAGGGAAGGTATATTTTAATTTCATGCCTTTGATTACTGAGCATAACATAAAATATAATGGGGCTCATTTACTAAATTGGGAGAGAATTTAATACCTTGGGATTTTAATATATTACTATGTTTCATAACATATACGACACACAATATTGAACATAAATGAACCATGAATTTATATTATATTATATATGATCACTATAACATAGATGTTAAATTGGTGAGTATGAATAATAGTAAACAAATTATAAATTATATGTAAAATTTTCTGACTGAAAGAATATTTATCGATTAATTTATAGTAAATAGGCCATTATCTTTTAGTGAATTCAATTTATGCTTCAAAAATATGTTTTCTTCAAAAAGCAGTTTTATTGCTCTTTTTTATAAAATATTATAATTTATTTATTTCTCATTTATTAAAAATATTTGATAAAATGGATATAAATTTTATATAATCATTCAAAATTATATTATGATAAAATTTTAAAATTTTTATGAAATGATTAAATTATCATTAAATAGTGAAAATATTGATTTTATAAAAAATTACCTTTTCCATTTAAATATATATAATGTATCATTTTTTGTATTTAATTTAAAATTTAATTACATCCTTTTTATTAGAAATAATATAATTACTGTAATTATAATCTACATTTTTCTATCATTTTATATAAATCAAATTTTATACTTACAGTATCATTTTTTGGGAAATGGTTTATCATAATTTTTTAATGTATTTAGTATAATGTAATTTTGTAATATCCCAAGTTCTTATAAAATAATATTTTTTTATATTTATTATTAGTTATATAGTAATCCTTAAAATAAATAATTTATTACATGGTAATTTATTTTAAAAAATTAATTTTTCAGCTATAGAATATTAATTTGACAAAACTAATTTAATTTTCAAATTCATCATGTTGAAATAATCTTAGTATGAATGATTGAATATATTTTTTGAAGAAGATTAATTTTTGGTGAAAAAAAAATTGTATAGTTTAATATAAAATGCGATATTTTTTTAAAAATTCACTAAGACATAATCATGATATTAAATTTATTAAATTTATTGAATAAGTAATTTATGATTTCATAAGAGTAATATTTTATAAAAAATCAGAATATTTATGTTATACTTTATTTCATGATAGGTATAGAAAAATATTGTCAATGTTGATTCAGTTCTTATACAGCTTTACAAATGTCAATATTTTTTTATAAATAATAATCAAGTGATATTTTTTTTCCAATACTCATTTATTAATTGTTATATATTATTGAATTTTTTGTTTTTTAATTTTTAATTTTATAGGTATATAAAATTGATCTAATCCAAATGCTTGTGCATAGCAGGAAAATACAAAATAAAAAATTTAATATTTATTTTTGTATATAAATAATGAATGAATCTTGAATTTTATTTTCCAATTAATTAAATTTTTTATTATATTAATTTATTTTAAAATTAAAAAAATTAATAACTAATATAATTTTTTTTCAATGTTGATACAGTGATTTTTCATTCATAAGAAAAATAAATAAAATCATTTAATGAAAATTATTATAATTATTTAATGACCCATATTTTGGATAAATATTTTTCAATGTTATTTTTTGACAATTATCTTATTTAGATTTGAATTTGGTACATTATGGACCAAAAAAATAACTTTAAGACATTTATGATATTATATTCAAAAGTAAATCAAGGTATACATACTATAAACTATAGTATGTATAACATTTTTAGTATGATATCTTCCAAAAGTGTTATTCGAACACGAGTAGTCTTTGTAAATATAATTGAATTATATATCTATTAAAATATTTTTTTTAGTTGTTAGGTAATATATAATTAATTCAATGGACTGAATATTTATGATATAATAATTATTTAATTAATGAATAAGTCAAAATAAAGGAATAAAACATAAAAAATAACTATAATTTTTTATTTTTTATTTAATTAAAGAAGTAATTAGATTAATATGACATGTATATGATATAATAAAATTACTATTCAAATTATTCAAAAAAATTATGTTCTTATAAAAATAATTATGATTTGTTTTTATTTTGACAACAAATATTTTTGATGAATAAAATATATTATTAAATTTTTTAAAAAATAAAAAATTAATTAAAAAATTAAATTATGATTATATTTATTTTAAAATGTAATTAACTTTAGTTTTAGGACTTTATATCTCTTAAGCCCCATAATAAATTTATTATATTTTCTTAATATAAGTTATTCCTATGTTACCTCTCAGGACAATTATAAAATGAGGCTCCCTCCCTCACAAAATGTCATAACCATAATCCTTTCTACTTGGATAAAATATATCAAATTGAATTCTCTTCATTTATTTTCACATTCATGAGCTCTAGCTCTCACAAAAAGACCATTCCCAAGACCCTTAATGTTGTTCTCAAGGTGAAATTTTGAAGAAGTAAGGTTCCTTTTTTCCAATTTTAATTTTCTTTTTACATATACCGTATCCCCATATCATATCCAATGTTTTATGAAAACTACAATATCACATATACACATTATGGTTGTTTTGCATCATAAAATCATTCATATTCATCTTTTATTCTTGAATAAGGAAATCACAATCTGTGGTACGTCAATTAACCTCCATCATGGACGATGATTTACTGTTTCTCTTTTACCAAAATAATGGATAGTTTAAATTCACATGTAACTGTTTCAAATGAACAAAAAATATATATATTTATCAATTTTGGAGTTTCACCTCCATTCGAAAATTTAATCTTTTACGAACAGAACATGGAAACCATGTAAATCATAGACCCAAAAACATTGGAAGAAATAAAATATTATTAACAAATTGCTTTAATGATGTTATAAAATGATCAGATAAGGTGTTATAGACATGATTATGTTTATTTATAATTTCAATAACACACTTTTATAAATTATAAAATAAGTTTACACACATTTTATTGAAGAAGAACCCAGGGTAAGATAATTCATAACCTAGTTTCCATTAATTGGGTTAACCTTATACTTAATCTCTTTTTTCAAGATAATATTATATGTGATATTTTTTTAGTATATTATGTTTAATTATATGGATTTACTATGACAAAAAATATTTATATCATTTTATCAATCCTCACTATAATTAAATGGTTTGTTTAAGGTAATGTTCTTTTAAAATCATCTTTTAAAATTCTTATTTTACAAAATTAAAAAAGAAATGTTTTTATCAAAGTGTTCTTGTTTTAGAATTATGTTATGGTTCTTCAGATTTTATTATTATAAAGAGTGATACCTATTTATCCCTCTAATGGATTGGGTATGTTTATGTAAAATTTAATGCCTTATGCTTACTCCACGTGTAACTATAATTGTTACACCATATGGTATGTGTGGGGGTTACAAATCGCAAGGTAGTCTTGAGGGTTACAATATTAATTAATTAATTACCCATAATACCATTATGGTTTTATTTATATTTTCTATGATTTAGTTAAACTTGATGTTTCACAAAGTATAGAATACTTTATGGGTGGAAGTTTGTCTTTGTGAAAATAAATTTCGAATGTTTACAAGTATTTATGTACTGATGATTTATCTCCTTCTTTTTATATCCCTTACAGAGATTTTTGTGCTCAACCCGAGTTTTAAAATGATTTTCCCAGGGTTTATGGATGGTTAAGAAAAAATGGTTAGACAAGATGAATGTAGAAAAGACATTTAAAAATATTATTTGTTTAAAAAAATTAATGATTTGGTATTATGAAAACGTTATATTGTTTTAGTCATACCCACTTTTTATGAATGTGAGTTGATATGTATAAATTATGTCCTTACTTTCTAAAACTATAAACTAAAATGATCTTTAGAAATGTAAAACTAATATTTTAAAGGAATTTCCTTGATTATGTAATGTCTAAGGCTGGTTTTTAACAAATTTCATCCATTTATATAGATTGAATTTGTTAAAATATATTCCTTATTTTTTATAATAATTTTCTAATTTTTTTAAACTTGTTAGCATTAATTTTTACCATAATTAACATTAATAATTGAAGAATTGATTTCACCACATTATTGGTAAAACAAGTAGAAAAACGTCGCAAATATGAAGTAAGCCTTCAAAATAATCAATAAATATTCCAATATTTCCATTGAATGAGTATAATTATACCAAACCAAATATATATTACATAATTTTTCATTTTGGTGAATTTTTTTGATAAATAATTTTATATATTTTAAAATAAATATTTACTAAAAAATTTCATTTTCATAAATTCTATATATGTAATATGTTTTCAAAAGGATATAAAAAAATTTAACCCTTCTAGAAAGATATTTTAAAAGTGAAATTTTTTTTGGATTTGTTAATTATTATTGAAAAATAAAAACATTTAAATTCATACATAATACCAATAGATAACATTTAAAGGGAGTGGAAAAATAACGTAAATGTCTATAAAATAAAAATGTATTTTATTTTATGTAAATATTGGTTTTACAAGAATTTTTTGAGAAATAAATTTTATAATTAATTCTTAAAATATATATATTGATGTTAAATTTTTATAGCGTATTTTAAATTCATATTACGGGAATAGATTAAAAAATGAAATTAGAATAATTTGAAGTGACATATTATTTTATTAAATTAAATAAAACTCAAAAAAAATTATTTATGTGAAATGGAAGGGTATATGATTTATAATATTAATATTTTCAAAAATTATAGTCCCCATGTTCTTTGAAAATAACATTCTTAACCCTTAATGTGTAAAAACTAATAATGTATTGGTAATATTCAAAAAGGTTAACTAGGGGTCAAAAATAAACAATATGGATAAAAAATAAGGGATATTATTATTTTTTTTGTGGGATTTATAATTATATCCACCACATGTTTAAATATACTAATTATTTCCACATTAATAAAAAAATTAGAATATTATAATTTAATACTTTTTGGATTTACAAGGGTACCACTCCCTTGGCTTATAAAATGATGCCACATGTTTTATATTCCTCAGAGATATTGAGAACTCTATATCATCTAATTACTACCCAAAACCCTCCTTAAAATCATTACCTTTGAATTATGGGATCTTTACGGAAAAAAATCAAACATATAAGGTTTAAGGTGCAAGACAATGTTGATTTACAATAAAGTGGTAAAAATCTTAACATACCAATTTCATTTCACGTATTCTTAAAACTTAGTAAAATAATATTATACCATGAAAATATTGTAACATTAGTATCTCCACAACACATAAATGTTATTATCACTTTGTTAAAATCCTTTTTTATCTCTTTCACTAATCAATGGGGAATAAAAACCTCATTCATGTGTATATCTGGGATACGTCCTCCAATAAGAGATGTGTTTCATTATCTATAACCACCTATCATGGATAATTATCATTAAGTAATATATATGAAATTTTTGATACAATTATCATTATTTTAATATATGATACGATATATAATCTTACTCATCCAACTGTTTGGAAATTAACATGTCATTCTTGTGCACCATTGCATTACTATATCTGTGAATAAGTGTCATTCATTTTTTTAGTACCCCTTTCTAGGAATGTTCTAAATTATTATTTAACACATAATAATTATAATTAGTTCATGATTTTTATTCGATATAAGATAGATGAATTATGATTTTTACAATGGTCAACCTTCTAAAGTCATGTTTCAATTAAGGACTGAATATCCCTAAAACACATTGTGTGAACTTAATAAATTATGTAATTAACCATATCAAGGAAAATTGAAATAAATGGATTAATAAGAATTTAACACAAAAGCAATTTTTCTTATAAATTTACAAAATAAATTTATGTATATTATAAAGATGATAAAGTATATACATGGTGATTCAGACTCTACGTAGCTTGGTTCTTGTCTAAATTTCCATTCACGAGGTTATAATTCCATATAATTTATTATATTATACATAGATTATTTGTAAATGAATACTAATTGATTTAATTCAAAAGTCCGATTATTTTTCCATATTTATAATTATTACAAATAATCACTAAATTTGTGAATTCCAACATTAGTGATAAGATATTTTTTAGGATTATTCACCACATTATATTTTATATAATACATGTCTTCTAATATGATTCTAACTCATTTAATAAGGAGAATATTATGAAAATATAGAGATTATATAATGATTTAATTCATGATCATAATATTGAATGTTCTTTTATTTTAGGTATTTTAAAATATATTTATTCAAATGTTATAAAATATTTAGAGTCTTTTATCTCAATTTAAATTCATTAAGATGTAATTATTTTTATGAACTATGATATACCTTATATTGGGTAATTATTTCCCATATTATGGGAATTGAGATATTATTTCATGGAAAGTTTGGGTCTTGTGGAATAAATTTATATTCTGTCATTCAGTTATCTCTGATTCAAGCATTATCTATGTTATATGTGTTCCACATATCAAACTTCACTCCTGGACACATGTTGTTATTGATGCATATATATTCATTTATATTGTTTATACACTAAATAATTACATATAATATCATTTCTATTATCATAATCATGGTATTTAGTGTTATTTATTATATTCTTTCATCCAAATGAATTTTTTTTAAATACCACATCAATATTTTCTTTAAAACACTGTTACAATGTTTTTAAATAATTTTTAACAAACTCTTCCTCCATTTTGACTATATTATTCCCCAAAATTACCTTTATAATGTAATGTTTTTTAATAAAATTATTTTTCTCACTCTTTGATATAATTAAAAATAATACAATTTGATATTTCATAACATTTTCTACATGGATATCTTTTGAAAATATTTTCAAAATATTGAAAATTTTCTATATTATTAACTTCTACGACATAAACATATTTTTCCACCACCAAGAAGATTATTTAATTTGTACCTAACTTTAACAATTTTCATGGTTATTTCCATGTTAAATAATTTCATATATATTCTATGATTATTTATTTTTTTAATGGTATTGAATGAAAAGGGTGATTTCTACTTTTTTTAAAAGAATTTTTTTAAATTTTAATCTATATAAACATCTAGAACAGATTCCTCTTCCACACTGTTCATATATTCATATGATACTTTCCATTTGAAATATATGGACAATTTAATATGATAATTATCAAGAAATGTATTTCTTTTCTATGTATAAATAATGATATAAAAATATAGTTTTTTTAAATGATTATGATGAAAAGTATAGATTTCTTATATTATATTCATATATGGTACTTGGAAATTAGTGATGAAGATAGGAGATCAAAATATTACCCTTTAAGAAAAGTGTGGAAAATAAATATTATAATATGAGTGATCCTGATATAACTAATATTAATATGTGAGCTTGACAAATCTTATGTGATGGGTGATCCCAATATATATCTCTAATGAATTGGGTAATGTTCCACGTATTTAATAGAAATAATTAGTGAGTAAATTGTTAAGGTTTATTACATGGATTTAATAATGGTATTGTAATTTATAACCTGAGTGATCATAGGTGATGAAGAAAATGTTTGGAGATACCAAAACATTTCCTCAAAAATTTATATGATGTTTTTTAGTTCCCTTTAAAAAGTTTGACATCAAATGGTACATAATTATTAATTATTAGTACTATTTCATTTATTAACTATTTATACCTTGTCACATATTTAATAATCATAGATTTTATGGGTATGCATTATTTTATTTACAGATCACAAGCCTTAAATATATGCTCATTATGTTATGAGCATATTGTGCTCATTGAGTATATTTAACTGTTTATAGCTACTTTTACCCGTACTATGAATTTTATATTACATTTTTAATGTTTCTTTTACCCATGTAATTAAGAAATATTTTGTGTAAAATATTTCTACAAGGTATATATAAGGGTGATGACAAATACTTAATTTGGAATAAGTAAAGTTAGCTATAATGGTAAAGATACTCACATAATTACTTGGGTATTATTATGTAAGAGTTTATATAAATTATATAAAATTCAAAATTTTTAACACCAATGGGTATGCAAGTGATCAAATTTTTTTATTTAGGTTGAATATTATTATTAGACTAAATTGGGTCACGATTATTGGAATAAAATTCATAAATGTTATAATTATTGCTTTTAACTAGATCCAAAATAGTGGGTTTAGGGTAGATTTTCATGTGATCAGAGTAGGGTATTGATATATATATATATACTAGTTTATTTTAATTCTTGGTTAGCTTAAGATTTATGGATACAATCATGAGTTTATATGATCATTGTTGATCACAATTTATAATGAATAATAACGAATTCATAGGTTTTAAGTGATGAGATAATAAAGTGATTAAAGATATTTTGGGGGGTGTTTTATTTTGTTGTGATACAATCTATCCCTATATTATGTTGGATTTTGACAGGAATGGTTATTGGGTATGAATATAGTTTCATTTTGGGGAATTATTTCTGAAAGCTATTGCATAATATTTAAGGTTAAAATATTTTTTAATGTTAAGGTTATAGTGGTTAATTGATAGGTAATATTAATTATTTAGTGAATTGAATATGCATAAGCTTGGGTGTAATTGTGAATATTTTGTAATCAAATATATTATTTCTCCATATAAAGGTTTATAAATTTTTGGTATTATCATAAACATTACATACCATATTTGGATTTAATAAATAAAATATTATTTCATTTTTATCTTATTTTAGTTCAAATGATCTATTAAAAGATGATGTTTTTATCATAATAATGATTCAACATGGATAATCATCGCTTAAAATATGTGATGAGATAGAAGTGAAAACATATTAAAAAATTAGACTTCTTGATTAAATTGAGTTATGGATTTATTGAAAATAAAACAAATATATATTTTGTTTTTCTTCTTTAAGATAGTAATATAATCCTTCAAAAATTAAAAAATTTATCTTTTTTCAGTCATTTTGTATGAATTTATGATCACCTCTATCTCTAACAAATAGATGATTTAGTGTAATTAAACATCTAATGATCCCACTCTATATCACTCCCCTTAATTATTTGGATATTAATTTTCTCCTAAGTTTAAAATTTTCCACTCCCCATTAATTGTTTTTCTATTTGGAAAACTATTTATTAGTTATTCTTTAAATACTTCATATTTCCATTCCCCTCCTATAAAAAATGATTTTTTAATCGTTTTAATTAATGAATTTTCAACAAATGTATTATATAAATTATGAAACCATTCTTACCAAGCATAATATAAAATTATTATGGCTCAATTTAATATTTTCCATGATAATATGACAATTCATATTTTAATATATTACTATATCAGATATCACTTCTGATAGGAAACTTTCAGCTTAATCTGGACAAGAAATAATATTAATTTAAATATGAGCATTATAACCATGTAAATTAATTATTGGGTATAAATAAAAATAACTAATTTATTAAATATAATTATAATTTATCTACTCCTGAAAAATTTATTGAATAATAAATTCTAAATAATCATTAAATTTTTATTAATTTTATTTTATGCATAAAATATTATTTTCCTTCCAAACCTGTTTTTTTTAGAATGTTATAATAAATTTCTTCCAAATTTATAAATTTTATTTTATAATATTGATATCATATTTTAAATCATCATATAAATTTTTTAAAATGATGTAATTATTAGACATTTAAAAGGAATTTTTTTTCCTGGAATAGTGAAAAATTAATGACTATGTCTAATCTTTATTTTTCTATTATATATTTTAAAGAGCCCCATTTTTATTTAAATTTATATTAAATAATAATTAGTACATTTTGATTAAAAATTATTTAATTTTTGTTTTTATAATCATCATTATGTTTAATTTTTCAATAAAAACATTTTTTTACTTTAAAATTCTATTGCAATAAAATATTTTTTCATCACGATTTATTGTTAATATAAAATGAAATTGTTTCCAAATATAGGGATTTAATTTCATAATAATTGTTAATATATTTTTATTTTCATGTGAATTTTTTTATTGTAGTTAAACTTTACTTTTTCTCATAATGAGATGTAATGTATTTAAACATATTTTCACCATAGTAAGTGTGCAATGGGGAGAAAAAGCTTAAAACTATGAAATATGGAATCAAAATCTTCCATAGACTTGTCAATATTTCATTGGATGATTATAATTCAACCAATTTTTCATATATATGAAAATGTTACATTTTTTCTATATTTATCATTCATAAGGACCGTTCTATTTGTTAAGAAAAGAATAATTCCAAAATGTCACATTATTGATTATAATATATCTAATATTATTTCATGAAGCTAAAATAGTAATGAATGGTTACAAATCATTATTTATAAAAATGAATTTCTAATTAGTTTTTTAATTTATGTTTAATTATTAGGGATAAAATAATTGCCTTAAATTATTTTGGAAAACCAACAAAATTCTCATGCAAGGAGTAGAACAATAATGTAAATGATTCTAAAAACATACAATGTAATTTTTTTGATATATGGAGATTAAAAAATTAAAATATTTAGTTTATTAGTAATGTATTAAAATATATATTTTTGGTTACATTATATTATTTATATTTATTGATATTTTATTTTTTAAATACTTATCACACTGATCTTAATAGTATATGATATTAAATAATATTTTGTTAAATTAATTATAATTCATCAAAGTCATATTTTGGGAAACTTTAATGGGGAATGGTTGATAAAATATACCATTTCCCCTTTATGGCTCACTTTCCCTTTTATTTTATCTTTCTTGGCCATTGAGGCATAAATAACATTGATATCATGGTAATCATTAATAAGGTTAATTTTTCTTTAACCTAGGATACATTTTTTAAAACACTAAAAAATATTCTAAATGTTACTGGATGGGATTATTTCAACATATATCTATCCTATATTTATTATACTTCTATTTGGAAAACATTAACCATAGAAATAGTATAGATTACATTAATATTTATTTGTAATTCCAAGTGTACCCCATCCACTAACTTATTTAACGGAACATTTTCTCCTTTATCCGTAACAATACAAGAGAAATCTATCTTATCAAAGACCTACCATGGTACTTTAAAACCCTTATTCTTTATTTGTAATAGTATTTAGTTTAATCATAAGGCTATACAATAAGTAATAATGCGTAACCTAAATGCTACTTTTTGAAGATGTTGTATAACTCCAAAATGGGTATTTTGATTTTATTTATTCTTCTACATCCTTCAAATTATCTTTCAACATGATAAAATAATAACATACGTTTATCTTATATACATATAAGTTTTTTTACTATGGTATAAACCTCTTTCATCTTATATTCCATCCATTGGGGAACAAGTCATTTTTCATGCGTACGTGTTGACTACCACCACTTTGACAATATGAATTTTTTTAATAACACCACAATCATGTGTAATAGCTCAATTTAGAACATGTTGTCTAAAGTGAGGATCCACAACACAACATGAATACATCCAAATATTCTATAGGATATCGAATATCAAAAATGTTCCTAACAATGCAATTTGGGATACCTTACCCTCAACAGTCACCCACATAAACCATAAGATTAATGAAATATTAGAAAACAATGATTTTTAATGAAGAATATAAAATATCCCAATTAAATAAAAAAGTCCCCAATTTCACCCATATAAATAAATATATATCACAATATAAAAATACTAACCATAAAATTTTGATACATGTAGATAAATTATTAAAACACAGTGGAAATTGTCCAGATTCTATCCCTATACCACTATTTCCTCCATACTTGTCAATAATATATCTATTGTGAGTCACATTCCCACAACAGGAACCCAAATCATCAATTATACTCATGAATCTAAATTCTGATGTATTTATTGAGTAATAAAACGTTTTAGGACACTACTAATTAATCATTATTTTTTTTAAATTGGTATATCAGGTTTATTACATTATAATAATAAATGGATATGAAATCATAAAAATTATAATATCTAGATTTTTTAGAACTAATACGCTATGATCCCCAAAAAACACATTTGTAGGATCTACAATAGAATTTTAATCATAAGGATTTCATAAGTTTACAAGAATTTTCATTTAGTTCACTGAATGTATCTCTCGGTATTCTTAGGGAACTATGAAGGATTTGGCCATAAGGTCATCATGTTCTTCCTCCATCATAGTTTAGGACTCGAGAACATCATATTATATCTATAACATGGATTTTGTAAAAATACCATCATATACCCACTATCAATTCCATGAGTTTGTCATCAACGACATCTTGACATTATATTGTGTTAAGGACCATCGTTTTCATTATCGCATGTCATTCAAACTACCCTTAAAATGGATATCCATATCATGATGGTGTACTAATTTGATGTATCAAAAGAAACAACTTTAAAGGAATGTAAATTTTATATTATTGGGTAGATAATAACATGGAATAAAATTACCTAGTGTCATGAGAATTAGTAGAATCATTAAAGTATATGTGATTAAAAAATCAAAAATGGATATGAATAACAACATGTATACACATTTAACCACACATCATTTAAAAGTCGCAGGTTCTATACAAACACATACACACTCACAGAAGAACATGTGATAATAAAAAATAATTGATTTATATTTTATTGAAATGGTGGAATAAAATGAATATGGAATGTATTTTCAAGGTTCCCAAATTGTTATAAACATCGTAAATAAATATAATTGATTAATTACTCCAATATTCATCAATGGACTAAATCCCAAATCAAATTACGCACAAAGGGAAAACCAATTCAAACATCTAAGATTCCAATATTGTGATTTGGATCATTAGATAACACGTTTAATAATAGTTCCAAGGATATATCATACTAGAAAATATAGTTATATAATTAAATACCTCGTATAGTCCATAAACGAAACTAGTTTTGAGATATGTCTTTGAAGATGATACCAATTCAATAGATACATTTCGGATTAAAGAATTTATTTTAAATTCATTATAAAATTTAGAATAGAAATCCATGTATATTTAACCAAAATTGTTCCATCATTAATATTTCATCCCAATAGAGATCCAAGATGAGATTCAATATGTACAAGTTCGTAGGATGATAGTTTTAGGATAAATTAGACAATAAAGTCCACCATTCATGGGAGATCATACTATGGTAAATGGTATTCTGTCAAATTTCAAAATATATAACAAATCAATTATTGAGGTAATAAAAATTCATCATATCACATTTTATACATAGATCACTTTTAGAACCATACACTTATCTCAATGGAAAAGTATAATTTTATGAAGTTATCTAGAAACATTCTATTTTATCCTCACCATATTGATCCATTTTTGAAAATCCATGGGGGAATGGTTAAGGGATCTCATGAGTTTGGTGTGAATAATGTTTTTAGAAATAGTTGGATGGGTATGGATTTTTTATTTAGAAAGGTGTAAAATGTGTGGAATTAGAAATTCATGTGGTGAATTAAATGCACATCTACCCAAGCTCCCCTGGTGTGATGATTTCTGGCCTAGGACATGATAATGTGCTTGAAATATCCACCTAGGTTCTAATATCACAACTGTATGGTTAGTGGAACCCCCCAAATAAGAATCTATTCTATGTGGTTGTCCCTTGACCCATTGTATGCCCACTTCATGGCTGGTGGACTCCACCGACCTACTAGTTGTAATTTACAGCAACCATAATGCCAAGACTCTACCCATCTCTTCATCCATCGATTCCCCAACACTTTATTCTAAAAACTAACCCATGAAACCCATGATAGGGATAAACCAAAAAGGTAATGGAAAATTTTGTATACATAAATAAACTATTACATGTATTATATGATGATGTAATAATTATCCCCCTATAACAACATCTCATCCTTGATAAGTACCCTCAGCAGACCTTATAAAGAAACTTGAACTATTATGTCCAAACATTTTCCTCGCACTCCCATGACCTCCTCGATCCAACTGTGATTTCATAGAATCTGGAAATGAGATACCATCTTCCATCTTGAGAATTTTTTTCATTATTCAACAATATATACTCGGAATTCCATGTATTATGCATCTTGGTCAAACTCAACATCCTCTCAGTTGATGAAATGAATAGTGTGAGAAATATACATTTGGAGCTATGAATTAAAAAATAAATTATGCATAAAATCATATGAATAATTATTATATAGATGATATAATGATATTCTAATTTTCATAGTAATCATTAAGGGTATGACATAATGTTATTGTAACTTACATTACTTTTTAAAACCTCAAATTTCTAACCGAGGTGTCACTTTTAGAAAACCATTTAGCATATAGAAAAATCCAATGGTCACCTATTATGCACATTTAAAAGTTATATCTAATTAAAAATTATATATTATTTTAAAAAAATATCTAAAAATTATATACAAAATACATTTTGGGATTTTTTAGAGATGTTTTTTATTGAATATGGAAATAATAAAAATTTTATAAAAATCCATATTATCAATTAATGTATACCTAATTACCAATTATTTTGAATTTATTTTACAATTTATCTATTAAATTATTATTTAAAAAAATCTAGTTAATGTCATTTGAATCATCATTATTCTAAAATTTTATATAAAACCATTTTTATACTTAAGAATGCATTTTTTTAGAAAATCGTTTTCATAGAATTTTGTTTGTTTTGGAAATTTATTTCTACAATATAAAGCCCTAACCCTAGTTACATAGATTTAGTGTATTGTTACATAACATTGGAATGATCACAAGGGATCAAATCCCAAATGACTGATCAGTTTAGTATCCTTGGAAGTATAACATACATTCTTAAGTATTACATTACATCATGAAATAAAAACATCAACAACATATTTCCCCTTCTTAACAAACTTATATCCTTAACCTATCTTGGAATCTCAACCATTAAATAATTCTTCATATCCTGGAAAAAATAAAACATAGAAAGGGGTGAGCTCAGATTCTCAGTAAGGATAACAATATAGCGGTATCTTTTATAAATAAGCATAAACAATTAAAGAAATGTATAAGTCTAAAACATAAACCTTTTAAACATAAATTTTTTCATAATATGGCCAATATAAATCAAATAATTACATTAACTTATTCACATGGATATTCTACTATTCTAATAATTAGAAGAAATATCAATAGCCACGTTCATAACGATGGAATGAAAAATATCGGACTTCATAACCACATAGTCAAGGCATAGTTCCAAAACTATAAATAAGATTTTTTCAAGGCCTTATACTACGTCACTAGTTTGTATCATGATACCTAAAGATTCATAGATGATCTATAGTGGGCTCCACCCATCACTTACTAAGTCCAATGCATTCCTCATGTAAAATGGTTTAAACATAACATAAACATTCGTATTAAAACTAGCATACAAAATGCCAATACATTATCCAAAAATCATGAATGGGGTAAAAATAAAACATCCATAGTAAAACATATCACAAAACCTTCAATGAAATATGAAATATTTTTGTCATAATAAATTAACTTCAAACAATATCAAAATCCATCAAAATATCATTACATAGATGAAATGACAACTAATTTAAATAAATACTTATTTTTATTTTGAAATCATTTAAAAGTCACATAATTTAAAAAAAAATATTTTGAAAATATTCATATAATCTAGTATGGGATTCTTTTAAGGTTTTATAATGGAATAAAATAGCCGCACCCACCGAATAAGTTAAAAAAACATTCTTTCCTTAATTTTCTCAAAAAGGACGTAAACGACCGTATTTGGAAAACAACAGAAAGATTCATTGATAAAAATTTTATAAAAAAGTAAGAAAAGGGTATAAATGACATTAACCTATATTCTAGGGAATATTAGAAATTTTTTGAAATATATATTTATGATACACATATGTTGATGATAAATAGGTCCTAGGAAATACATACGTTAAAACAACATCGGATAATAAAGAGATTGTGAAATTAACCCTTAAAATGTACTTTTCCTTAGTTGATGGAATGTTAAAATCCGGTATAATAGTTAAAACATTGTTATTATGTTATAAAATAACCATATATATAAATATGATATCATATATGATCCTCTAATATTTCTTTGTTAAAAATATTTCAGTAGTATCATTGTTTCTGGTGTAAACGGATTCGTTTTATGTTATATACTTGGTTATGAAAGCCATGTATATTATGGATAGGATGTATTTGACTCATATAAATAATTATATTATTTTTATATACATTATTGTTAATCATAAAATGATAATTATTCATGAATGATTACGATGGTGAATGAATATCATCGCGTTTGTGGATATGGTAATCCGTATGTACGCACGAGCGACAATATAATATTATTGATGGTGAAATAGTATGTAATTGGATCTTATATCATTAATATAGAATCATTAAAATGATATATTTATTATTTACATCAGTTATACTCATTATTATACCCATCCAAATAATGAAGTGTTTGACTGACGAACTACACCACAACGTGGAGACGGTAAACCGTACGTACACACGTATGGTGCGTTTGTCATAATATGATGGATATAATAATTAATATGGTTGTAAAATTTTTATAATAACATCACAGAATATATAATATACTGGATTTTTTATTTTAGAATTTAAATAACAAAGAAATAGGAAGTGGAAGAATAAAAAAACCTGAAATAAGTGTTGAGATATTTACCTCTTCTTCGGGTTCTTCCTTTTGATTTGATCAAAATGGATCCTTAGGTTGGCTTTCTGACCAAAATAAGGCCTCTAGGATGATTTTTTCAAAGTTGGGAGGATATTTGGGGAGGTTTTGTCCAAGACAAATGGATTTGGTGGTATGAAATTAAGAGAAGGGGAAGTCCTTTTTATAAGAGAGGTGAGGGTCACTTTAGGAAAGGATTGAAATAATATTTTCTAAAAAAATAAGTTTAGGTTTATAATGGCTAAAAATGATTAATTTATAATATATGGAGGGTATGGGTCGAAAAACTCTCAACCAATAGGTTTTAGACAGGTTTAGGATACCATATTAACCTTATCTTTTAGATTTAACAATTAGTTAAATAGTTTGTCATTTACCATGTCTCTAGGTATTTTTATATTATATGGTTAATAAAATTACTATAATAGTCTAATAGAACCCAAATTAGTTCCATTTTAATATATATCACCTTATCTAAGTCCTTTTTCAGAACCTTATATTTTTAAAAATATTATATCAATTAATAATAAAGTATTTGTTTTAAAAACTCAATTATGTCAATTTTGACACTATTTGGTATTTGGTTACTATGAATATCATGACAACATGATTACTTCAAAAAAAATATTTAATCAACCCTAAAATGACATATTAACCTAAATAATTACTGGAATTCATCAAAATTAACAAATTACATTTATTTGTAAATTAATAATATCAATTATTTTAATCATTCATTAATAACGAAATTACTGCAGCAACATTGTGTCATAAATAAATTAAATTATTTAATGTCTAAAAATTTTAAATAAAATAAAATTATGTTGTAAATATTTATAAATTTATAATTAATATTTATATTTGAATTTATCTTATGTATAACCCTATGTTAAAAATGCTTTAGTTATTAAAAATTGAATTTAACTCTTTTAACTATTCTTTAAATAAAATAATAATAAATGTCCTAATCTAATCCAAGTGGACAAATGGGATCATATTTTATTCATATTATTTTTTTGGTTAAATTACACTTATCCAATAAAAACATGACATGTGTTAGGGTAATTAAAATATCATTTTTACCCTTAATTTCCCTATTTACTTTTAACTGTGGAAAATAAAAGTAAAAAGTTACTATTTACCAAATACTATTTTCATCATATTGAACCAGAATTTACTTTTTGATGTAAACCATGTCTCTTGAAGGTTTGAAACTAAACTCATAGAGGTGGAAAATTTACATTTTATGCAAATTTTCCAATGGTCTTAGGAGTTGGGTAAAATATAGTAAAAAGTTCAAAAAGAAAATTATATATCTAATCATATTATAAAATGACTCTATTGAATTAAATTGATCCTATATATGTTTAATGTATCTATTTTGAACTAAAATAAATTTAAATAAAATAAATAATTATTTAAATAAAAAGTCAGTTTTAACCAATAACACAGTGTTTTTCACTATTCGTCAAAAATTGACTGTTTTCTAAAAACACCAAAAATTCACTTTAAGCTAATTTATATATTCCGAATTCAAAATTGAAGTCCCTTTTGAAAAATAAAATTTATAAAATTTTAAAAAGTGGGTATTTCTCTTCATAACGAATAGTTTCATTGGTCGCGGTGTCTTAGAATCTCAAAGTTTTTTACAATGAAATATATTGCATTATTCAAAGGGAAATGTACCCTGGAGGCCTGAGGTGTTAGATTCTTTACTCCTTTAAATAATTTATTCCTCGAAATTTATAGAGTAATACTGAAAAAAAATATTCATGTGATTCTTATTCATAAGTTCTTCTGGTTCCCACGTTGCCTCTTCCATATTATGGTTTCACCATAGAACTTTTACTAGATGAGTCATCTGGTTTCTCAACACTTGTTATTTGGTATCAAGAATATTGACATTCTCTTCACAATGAGACGGATTAGGTTCCAGTTCAATTTCCTCATAGGTATGTATATGTGTTTTGTCGGGCATGTATTTTCTTGACAATGATATGTGGAACACATCATGAACTTTATAGAGACTTAGAGAGATTTCCAAATGACAAGCTACAACTCCAATTCGCTCTAGAATTTTGAATGGTCTGATGTAACTAGGACTCAATTTACCCTTTTTACTGAAATGAATAACACCCTTCCATGTTGATACCTTCAATAAAACATGGTATCCTACTTGAAGTTCCAAATCCTTCCTTTAGTTATCGGCGTAGTTCATTTGCCTACTTTTGGATGCTTTGATGTGGGTTTGGATAATTTTCACTTTTTCTATTGTTTCCTCATCAAGTTATGGGCCTACAAGTTTTATTTCACCAATATCATCCCAACAAGTTGGTGTGAGACATCTATTTTCGTATAACGCTTCATGCAGTGCCATCTGAATACTTTAATGGAGCCGTTGTTATAAGAAAATTATACCAGAGTTAAATATTGATCCCACACACCATGGAAGTCTTGTGAGAATGTTCTCAACAAGTATTCTATTGTTTGAATAGTCCATTCTGATTGTCCATCGGTTTGAGGGTGGTAGGCAGTACTCAAATGAAGTTCAGTACCCAAGGCCGTCTGAAGACTTTTCCGGAATCTTGATGTAAAATAGGGATCACAATTATAAACAATGAATAGGGGTACTCCATGAAGTCTTACAACTTCTTTAATATATATTCTTGTCGTACGTTCAAGTTCTAAATCTAATCTTATAGAAAGAAAATGTGGTGACTTAGTAAGACAATCAACAATGACCCATATAGCATCATTTCTTCTATCAGTCTTTGGTAGTCCCATGACAAAGTCCATCATAATATCATCGCATTTCCACTCAGGTATGGGAAGAGATTTCATGACTCCTCTAAGATGTTGTCTTCCAGCTTTCACTTGTTGGAAAACTATACATATCGACACAAAATCCGCAATCTCTCTCTTCATGTTTCCCCACCAAAAAAGTTATTTCAAATCTTATACATTTTAGTGTGTCCAAGGTGTATAGAGAAATTAGAGCTATGAGAATCATCCAATAATTCCATTTTTAGATCAGGTATATTGGGAACACAAAGCCTCTTCCCAAATTTCGAAATCATGCCTTCATATATGATATCGATCAATCTCCAATCATTCATAGCTTTAATTTTCTTTTGAAATTTCTCATCATTGGTCTGAGAACTATTTATCTTTTCTAGTAAACATGGTTTGGAAACAATTTGAAAAATCATTGATGTTTCACCTTCCATGGTTATTCCCATATCCATCTTTACTAGATCCATGTATATAGGATCCATTTCAACTCTCATCTTCTTCAAAACTCCATGATCCTTTCTGCACAAAGCATCTTCGACCTTATTTTCCTTCCCAGGGGGTAGTATATAGTGCAATCATAATCCATGAGTTCTTCAAGCCATTTCCATTGCCTCATGTTGAGTTCTATTTGTGAGAAAATATACTTCAAACTCTTGTAATCAATATAAACCTAACATTTTTCACTATAAAGATAGTGTCTCTTTATTTTTAGAGCAATTATTATAGCTGTAAACTCAATATCATGAGTGGGATAGCTTTGTTTATAAATTTTTTTCTGTCATGATGCATAGTCAATAAATCTACCATTTTTTAAAAGGACACAACCAAGTCATTTCATTAAAGCACCACCATAAATAACGAACCAATCAATACCTGATAGTATAGTCAAGATATGATCATTAACTAATCTTCTCTTCAGTTCTTCAGAAACTCTTCACACACTTTTTTCCAAACAATTTTAACCCCTTCACGTGTGATCTTGGTTAATGGGTTAGCCAACTAGACAAAATTATGAACGAAACATCTATAATAACATGAAAAACCAATAAAACTACATATATCACTTCTACTCATCGGTGCTGGCTATTCATGGATTTCCTTGGTCTTTGAAGGATAAATTGAGATTCCATCCTTAGAGACAGTATGGACAAGGAAAGAAATCTCTTGCAGCCAGAATTCACACTAGATAAACTTTTCAGATAATTGATTTCTTCTTAGGGTTTTTAGAATAGTGCACAAGTGATTTACATGATCTTAATTGCCTTTTGAGTATACCAAGATATCATTTATAAATACCACTAAAAATTCATCAAGATATTCCTTGAAAACTATATTCATTATATCCATGAATATGGAGGGTGCATTAGTGAATCCAAATGGCATTATTATAAACTCGTAATGCCTGTACCTGGTTTGAAATGCTGTTTTCAAAATATCTTCCTTCTTCACACACAACTAATGATATCCAGATCGAAGGTAAATCTTTAAAAAGTATTTAGATCCATGAAGTTGGTCAAATTAATCATCAATGCAAGGTAGGGGATATTTGTTCTTTATTGTTATAACATTGATCTCCCTATAGTCAATGCACAACCTCATAGATTCTTCTTTCTTCTTAACAAAAACAATAGGGGCTCCCCATGGAAAAACACTAGGGTGAATAAATCCCGTGTTACTCCATTCCTATAGTTGTTTCTTTTGTTATAATAATTCCACAGTAGTCATTTTATAAGGGTTCTTCAAAATGGTCTTTAAACAAGGAATAAAATCAATGTAAAACTCAATTTCTCGTACTGGAGGATGTCCAGGTAAATCCTGTGGAAACACATCAACATATTCTTGAACAATAGGTGCGTCCAATATTCGAACATTATTTTCCTTAATAATAGTTATTTCATTCTATTCTTCCCTAATAATTGAATTTAGTATAGCTACTGGGGGCGGATCTAGATAAGAATCAGGTGGTGACAATTCTGCTATAAAGATAGGGTACTCCTTATCATCATTGAAAATTACAACCTCCTTCATCGTACAATAAATTTTCGCATCATGGTCTAAAAGAAAATCTTTTACAAGGATTATATCAAATTCAATCGTGGTTGTGATGATGAGATCAGCAGATAAAGAACATTTATATGCCATAATGGGAACTGATTCAACAAACACTGTTGCGATTATACTTTCCTTTGTATTTTTGACTGGAAACTTCCTTATTAGGTCAAATTGAAAATATCTAATTTTCATAGCAAATTGGGAAGATTTGAATCAATGCGATGATCCAGAATCAGATAAATCGTTGGATAAACATGAGGAAATCATTAAATTATCTGCCACCATGTCTTTTGGAGATTAAACCTTAGCAGTAGTGATTGCATAATATTGGCCTTACTCCCTTTGGATTTTCTAAGGTATGTTCCCTTAGCGCTTAGGACATTCATTTTCATAATGTCCCTTTTATCTACAATTGAAGCATTCAACATTGATAGCCTCTTTCTTCCCACTGCAATCACGAGCTTGGTGGCCTATTTCACCACACTTGTAACAGACTCTCATTCCCTTCAGGCAAGTACCGTGGTGTTTCTTCTAACATTTACCGCATTATGGATATTCAACATTTCCCTTCTTCCCTTAATTTCCATTTACAGAGTGTTCAATATATCACTTTTTCTCTTCCTTTTCTAAAAGTTCATAAGACTAAGAGAATTCCTTTTCTGTCTTGATAGCACATGAGACAACATCTTTGTACGATGAAAAGGATTTTGAGGCAAATGCTCGATGGATAAATGGGTTTAACCCATCAAATAATTTATCAATCTTACTCATTGGGTTACACATATAATCTATTGCCTTTTTTCTAACCTTGTAAATTTATCCTCATACTTTGCGACATTATCATCCTCCTTTTTCCTTAGAATCAGAAATTTTCTTTCCATATCTTCTCGATGGTCACGATGAAAGTATTTTTCAAATAAAATCTCTTTAAACTCCCTCAATTCCATGTTCAGTACTTCTTCATCTTCCTTTGTGTTTTGGATTAATTACCTCCATTGATCTGCATCTACAGTGAGGGGATAAACTACCCAAACAACATTTTCCCTTTCTCTACTCCCCAAAGCATGACATATTTTCTCTAAAGATTTATCCATTGCTTAGATAGTAATTTATTTTTACTCCCATTGAATGATTTTTTTTTCTTTTTAAGTGGTACAACATTGATCCTCTACATTGTGGATCAAGGTTCTCCATAAGGGTATGGTTATTATTCATAACATGAGTGAGTTGCCCCAGTATGGTGATATACTAAGCAACACCAGTTGCATCACCATATCCACTATAATAATCTTGAGTAGGATGAAAATACATACATGGATTATTTGGGTTGATACAGTTTCCATTCCTCCTACTAGGTTCCATTTCTAAACAATAGCATAAACTAGATTAGTTTATGAATCCCAATACATAATTCCAAACTTGTAATATTGTTAACATAAATTGAATAGTTTATGGATATAATCAATAATCATAAAAATGTTTTCATTGAGGAAGTATATACTCATAAACCCTTCATAATGGTTTGTAAAGAAAATTATAATTATCCTAATCATATCCCTCGGGAGTGTCATAACTAAGAGGGCATCAAAGACCATTATCGTGCACCATTTCTCGTTCGAGTCTAGGTCAAAGTAGTGTTTTTGCGTTTTACCCCTTGGTACATCGGCACCATAGATTCCTCTACCTACTCATATCCAGACATTGATGTATTTCATGGAAAACTCACAAAATATCTATGGTACAAAAATTCTAGGATGATCTTCTATACTAATCCTCAAAGTCTATCTTAGGGTAGTGTTCTCTGATAAGAGTTTTTCTAAATATAGTCTCCATTGATTGTACTAAACATTCTCTAATACCAACTATAATTCCACAACCCCAATTTCCTAGAGTTAGTGCGTTATTAAATAACATTGTCATGATCACATGGGATCAAATCCTGAAAGACCGATCAGTTTAGTAGCCATGGAAGTACAAGATAAATTCATAAGTTTAACATTACATCATGAAATAATAACATCAAAAACATGTTGTCCCATATTTAACACACTAATTTCCTTATAATATCCCAGATGGTCAACCAGAAAATACTTCTTCACATATTGGGAAAAATAAAACATAGAAATGGGTGATCTTAGATACTCTATAAGGATAACAATATAGTGAAAGCTTTCATAAATTAGAATAAACAATTAAAGAAATGTATAAGACTAAAACATAGGCCTTTTAAAAATAATATTCGTCATAATATGGAAAATAAAAATCAAATAATTCCATTTACTTATTCACATGTATATTCTACTAGTCTAATGGTCATAGGCAATATCAATATCCACTTTCGTAATGATGGAATGCATAATGCCAGACTTCATAACCACATATTCAACAGCTTGTTCCAAGACTACAAATAATATTTTTTCAATGCCTTGTCTCTAGACACTAGTTTGTCTCATGAGACATACTAATGCATTGAGAATCTATAGTAGGCTCCACTGGTCACATACGAAGTCCAATTCATTCCTCATATGAAAAGTTTTAAAATAAAATAAACATTCATATTAAAACTAGCATACAAAATGTCAATAATTTACCAATAAACCATGAATGGTGTAAAAATAACACATCCATAGACAAACATATCACAAAACCATAAATATAATATGGAATATTTATATCAAAATAAATAAAATTCATTCAATTTTAAAATCCATCAAAGGATGTTGACATAGATGAAATGAATCTATTTGAAATAAATACCTCTTTATATTTTTAAATCATTCAAAAGTCACATAATTATAAAAGAAAACATTTATTTATAAAATATTGTCATAATATTGTATGTTAGGCTTTGATGGTTTTATAACTGAGAAAAATAGCCACACCCTTCGTATAAGTTAAAAAACATTCTTTCCATAATTTTTTCGAAAATGCCATAAAGGACCTTGTTTGGAAAATGGCGGAAATATTCTATTATAAACATTTTATAAAAAGAAAAACAACGGTTTAAATGACCTTAAAATATAGTCTATAAAATCGTAAATTTTTTTTTTGAATGATATTTTTTATAAAAACGGATGTGGATGATAAAGAGGTTCCAGAGGATACTTACTTAAAAACAACCTCGGATAATAAAGAGATTGTGAAATTAACCCTTACCATGTACTTTTCCTTTGTCGATGGTTTGCTAAAATCCTATGAAATTGGTCAGAAAATTGTTATTAAATTATATAAGAACCATATATATAAATATGATATCATATATGATCCTCTAATATTTCTTTGTTAATAATATTTCAGCAGTATCATTGATTCGGGTGTTAACAGATTCGTTTTCCTTTATATTCTTGGTTGCATAATCCATGTTTGTTATGGATAGGATGTATTAAATTCATATGCAGAATGATATTATGTTCATAAACATTATTTTTAATCATAAAATGAAAATTATTCTTGAATGATTAAAATGGGGAATGAATCTCATCACGTTCGTGGAGAGGGTAATCTGTACATACGCACGAGGGACAATAACATTATACTGATGGAGGAATTTTATCTAATTGGATGGTATATCATATATACAGAATCATTAGAATCATATATTTATTATTTACATCATTTATACTCATTATTATACCCATCCAAATAATGAAGTGTTTGAATGAAAAACTACACCACAACGTGGAGACGGTAAGTCGTACGTACGCACGTATGGTGACTTTTTCATTCATAAGATGGATAGAAAAATGAATATGGTTGTACCATTTTTAAAATAACATCCCAGTATATATAATATATTAGAGTTATTATTTTATAATGGAAACAAAAAAAAGAGGACATGGAGGAAAATAAGAATATGAAAGAGGTGATTAAATATTTACCTGTTCTTTGGGTTCTTCTTTTTGATTTGATCAAAAGGGCTTCTTAGTATGACTTTATGACTAAAATAAGGACTCTATGATGAAGGGAGGATATTTGGGAGGATATTAATGCAGTTTTTGGCCGAGATAAATGGATATGGAGGTGTTAATTTAAGATAAGGGGAAGTACCCTCTTATAAGAGAGGTGAGGGTCACTTTAGGAAATGCTTGAAATATTATTTTATAATAAAATAATTTTCGGTTTCTAATTGCTCCAAAGTGATTTATTTAAAATATATGATGGGTATGGGTAGAAAAACTCTCAAAAAATAAGTTTTATATAGGTTTAGGTCACCATATTAACTTTATCTTTTAGATTTAACTCTTAGTTAAATAGTTTGTCATTTATGAACTCTCTTTGTATTTTTATATTATATATTTTACAAACATAAAATAACAATCCAAGAAAACCAAAACCTGTAAATTATTAATATATATGACCTTATATATTTCCTTTGACCGACTATAGATTTTGAGAAATATTATATCAATTAATAATATAGTATTTGTTTTTAAAACTCAATTATGTCAATTTTGACATTATTTAGTATTTGGTTTTTGTGAATATCATGAAAAATGATTACTTCGAAAAAAAATTATTTAGTCAAATAAAACATGTCATATTTACATATAATATTAGTTTAATTAATCAAAATTCTATGATTACATTTATTTGGATATTTATAATATCAAGTATTTTTACTTTCATTAATAAGATAATTTCTACATCATCATTGTGACATAAATAAATTAAATTATTTAATGTCTAGAAATTATAAATAAAATACCTTTATGTAGGAAATATTTTTATATTTATAATGAATATTTTTATTAGAATTTATCTTTTATAAAACCTTATATTAAAAATGGTTTAGTTATTGACCTTTGAATTTATCTCTTTTAACTCTACTTTAAATAAAAATAATAATTAAAGTCCTAATCAAATAATGTGGACCAAAGGGGATCACATTGTATTACTAAGGTTTTTTTTCTAATTAAACTTATCCAATAGAATTATGACATGTTTTTGGGTAATTATAAAATAATTTTAACCCTTAATTACCCTATTTACTTTTAACCGTGGTAAATAAAAGTAAAAAATTACTATTCACCAAAAAATATTTTCATTTAATTGAAAAAAATTTAACTTACTAATTTCAACTTTGTCTCTTGGATTTTTTAAATTCAACTCACATAAGTGGTAAAATTTTGTTTTATGAAAATTTTAAATGCTTCTAAGATGTGGGGAAAAGACGGTAAAAAGTTCAATAAAATTTTTATATATGTAACCTTATTAAAAAATGAATCCAATGAATTAAAATAAACTTATATAGGTATTATGAATATATTATGACTTAAAAAATTTAAATAAGATAAATTATTATTTCAATAAAATGTCAGTATTAACCAAAAACGCAGTGTTTTTCACTATTTATCAAAAATTGAATGTTTTCAGAAAAATACCAAAAAGTCTCCCTAAGCCAATTTCGATATTACAAATTCAAAAATGAAGTCCATTTCAAAAAGGAAGTCTATTTTAAAAAATAATATTTATAGAACGTTGACACAATGCATATGAAAGTAGCTGAGAAATAAAGTTAATGAATTTAGAAAATAAAAAAATTAATACTTTTTGGGGTTATTTATGGTATTAGATGTGTTTTAGATATATAATAGGTGTTATTAATGTGTTAAATTTTTTTATATTTTTGATACATTACTATATTCATAATTATTAAAGTCAACTTATTTGTGTATTTTCAGAAATATAATTATTGTTATTTTACGTTAAATAGTAATTTATTAAAATAATTAAAATTCATTAAAAAAATTAAGATTGAAAATTTTAATTTTAAATTTCTTGGAATATAAATAATTTACAATTTATTAGTCAAAACATTTTTAAAGTAACATTATTTTCCCCTGAAGAATAAATCCCATTAATATCATGGTAATCATTAAAAGGTTTTACTAGTGGTTGTATCTAATTCATATAAGTTAAAACAACACCAATAATTGTGTATATTTTTTTATATGTGATTATTTCTATATATGTAATACTATCTCAAAAAAAATATGAATTATGTTCCAAATTAATTAGAAAATTATTTCTTATTGATTTAATACTTTAGGTTTCTAAGGGTTCTCCTCTATGCACATATAAGAGGACACCACCTATTATCTCCTAATAAAACATATTGATCATTCTATCTTTGCTAATAACTACAAATACCCATTATCGAACATAATCCCCATTCTATATAGGATAATATTACATCAAAATACAATCTTATAGCGATTATGGTGTAGAAAAATGGTTATTTTTTTTAAGAATAGGTTTAACTATTTACAGAGAGTTTTTATTTTATTTCTTCTCCAACATCCTACAAATATTATTGATCTATAACGATATAATAATATTATTATTAACAAATATTTAATTTCCATTAAAACAATTTAATGTACCATTTTACTCATCTTTTCTATCATATGTGTAAAGAAACCATCATTAGTGCGTATTGGCTAACTACCACCTCCATGAAGTTATGTGTTTTTTCCATATCCACCTCCCATTTTTATTAATATTGATGAATTTAATATATATATATATATATATATTATTCATGGAATAATTGTCATTATATAAAGATAATATATCAACTATTTTGACTATTTCATCTATTAAAAAAAGATAATGTTGTTCTTCTGTATGTGTGGATTACCACCTCCATAAAGTGAGGTGATTAATTTTTCATGTACCCATTTCATGGATTGTTTTAAAAACATATTTAATGAATGGAAATTAAAATTAATTTATTATTATTATTATTATGGATATTATGGAAATATGGAACCATTGAACACATTCAAAATACCAATTTCATTTTTCAATTTTGAAATGATTGTCCTCAAAACACCTTAAGTGGAATAAAAATATTAATTATTTAATATTTAATTATAACAATTCAAATAAGTTTCTTCATAATAAATTAATACACCTTAAAATGTTTCTTAAATATGTATAAAATTAATATAGTTTTATTATGTTGAAGACAATGTTTTAATGTGGTGAGTCTTGCATGAGGCATAGGTCTTCTAAACTCAATTTTCATTCATTAAATTATACACATACTTCATTGAATATTTTATGTGAATATTATGATAGACATTAAATCTGATTTTATTATTTTTTTCCAAAAAAAATTCTGTGGATTCACAAATTTTATTCAAAATAACTTCATTGATTAATTATAACTTCATTGATACATTCTGTGCAAGGATTATTTGTCTCAAAATTGTTTGTTTGACACATTTATTGTAATATACACCTACATCCTTCCATACAATGTATACACTAAAAATGATGATATTATAAAGTCAAATAAACTTTTAAAATAATATTTAATGTTCTGTTAAGTTTCTATCATTCAATAGATATTTATTCAAATATCAAAAAAAATCTAGGATTTTCAGGGTATCAATGTAAATTATTTTAGACATAATTCATGTTTTGAATGATGATTTATTATATCATGTAATAATTTTTAGATGAAGGTTTTTTAAAATATTATTTCATGTATTATATGGGTTGTAAATATTCAGGTAATTTCACTTCATTCAATGTATTTTGGATCTAGCATTTTTTATGTTGTAAGGGTTTTCATCACAAACTTATTTCATTCAGACATTTTATGATTCATCAATCTATTTTTATTTATATGGTGAATAAATTGTCTCTTTATATATAACATCATTATAATTATTATACTCCTGGAATTGTATGTATATTTTTATACTCTATATTTGTAATGTATTTTATTTTCAAATGGACATAAAGATATTTTTAAACACTCTTTTAATGTTGTAAAAGAATTTTAACCGTACACTTCCAAAGTTTTATTTATGTTATTTAAAGAATATTATTTCATAAATATAAATTATTTTATAATTTTATTTTATATAATCATTGACCACATTTAAAAATCATTAAATGAAATTTTATTAATATATTTTCCCTTGGTCACTTTTGGATATATTTACAATAGTTTGAAAATAATGTTTATTTTTTACATTAAGTACATGAAATAATTTTCATATCATAATATCAATTTATTTATTTTTAAGATTACATAATTTTTTCCAGATTATTTTTAAATAATATCCATTTATAAATATGTTTGGAGTTTTTTGTTTTGAAAGGTACAGAATAAAAAGGGTATTTTTTCCTATTTGCAGTGAATGTTTTAAATATTACTTTAAAGTTATTTCAATATAAGTAAAATCCAACAATGATTAAATAAATTAATTAGGAATATTATCTTATGACACTATCAATATTTTTTCTAATTATGGATTAAGATTACTGTTATTATTAAACCTATTTCATTTCAATTCTTAACTTGAGCTATAATAGAATGTAAGTTATTCTAAAAATATTGATGATGAAAAATCTAGGTTCCATGTGTTATATTCATATGAAGTAATTTTATAAAAAATTGATGACGGTTGAGCTTGATATATCTCATTATGACTTGTGAGTTTAATATTTCTTTTATGATTAGTGAGATTGAAGTATCTCAACAATGCACTGAGAAATGTTCCTTATCATTTGAGAAAAAGAAAGAGGTAACCAACAATGTTACTCCTTTGGATAACTAGGCTACAATAATTTATGATATATGGTATCATAGGGGATAAAGATAACATTCCGAGATACCCAACAAAATTTCCCTATGGTTTCTACATATTGTAATGGTTACATTGATCTTCTTTTACAATGTTGGATCTATGATTAAGGATTCATAAGACTCTATCATTTATAATGACTTTATTCCATGTCACATGTTTAATGTTTCAATTTTTAAAGGTTATGTATTAGCTTGTATAATAATCATGAATGTTGAATATGTTATCACACCTCTATGCTCATCTTTTTCTTAGTAAAGATATTATATTTGATATTGAATATATATAACAATTCATTGAATTTGGCCGCACTCTTCTTAAATATCATTTCATAGTTTAAAAAGAATTTTTTTATTTATGATATGTATATAAGTGTTTCATGTGGGTTATATTTATTATATAATGTGGAATAAGAAAAATGTATATAATTGGGATAATTTTTATTTAAATACATGTGCAATGACAAATAAGAGTTTGTTTGAATTATCTTAAATTGAAACCCTAAATCGTCATTGGGTAGATAAGTAATACATGATTTATTATTTTGGATTTATATGTTAAATTAATATAATTAGGTCATGTTTATTTGTATCAAAGATAAAAATGTAAAGATTATATACTATTTTTAATAGGATCCTAGAGTGTGGGTTCTGAGATGTTAATTGTTATCAACATAACACTTCTGTAGAATCTGAGATATGTTGATACGAAATTAAATGACACCAATTTTCTATATAATTTTATAATATTATTTTTTGAATAAATTTTCTTCTCCAACACGGTCCCATAAATTTTTTGGTGTTTCACTTCATTCCATTGAGTTTCTCATAAGGATCCGTCTTAATGATTTGGTAAAAGCAATTATTGTTTGAAAATTTTACAATAGAGATATGTTTATATCATCCCCTTTTGAAATGCATTGAGCATGATATATGAATATATTATAATGTTTGAATGGTCCTATAACACTAATCATCTATCTAAATAGGATGTGCAGTGATAAAGCACAACTCTCAAATCGATTTATACTGAACTATTATCAAGAACATCAAGTAAAAATTAGGATATATATGAAATATGATGGATTATAGTACTTCATGACACCTTACCACTTCAATAACGTATATCTTGATTAGATGATTATGAGAGAAATATTATCTGAAATAAATAAAATGTTATGGTTTTTCAGTGAGATTGATAACACAAAAACCAGTATTGTTCCTTTTAGATGTCTTTGGGACACCCAAGTTAAAATTTATGTTGATTAATTCATATATCCACTTACGTATTGTTAATGGTTATAACATTGACTTATAAATATATACCATATCCATGTATTTCAAATATATAACAAATAACGATTCATATGCTATAATATCTCTCTTCATGTTATCCCACAAAAAATTCTCTTTATAATTTTGTTACATCATCACACATCATGGATGATTAGTAAATAGTAATCTATGAGATTAAACTAGTATATCTTTCTTCAATTCATTTATTGATGGGAAATATACGATATTCAATAAAATTATCATTCAATCATGGTACAAAATGATATTTTGAACCATGTTTACCTTCTTATAAAACATTATATCCATTTTCTCTCCGTCATTGATATTTACATGAATTGATACTTGAACATTCATATAAGAAATATATTGTATTCTAACCATCCTTAGTATTTTATGTTCTATACAGTACAAATATATATACATTAGATCTATTTCAATCCCCCCTATTTAAAAACAATCTCGTTAATTGTAATTTGAAGAACTAACCACCTTGAATTCCATACATGGTTGGTAAAAATGGAATAGTGATAATATTTTATCAGTTTTTTCCATCTCTTATAATGTATATTTTATCCATTCTATATAAATATATTTTATATTCTTTTTATCTATAAAATTTTCACCCATTTCACCGTAATAGTAATTCTTCTATATCATTAAAGAGAACATTTACATTTCTAGTTCCAAATCATATAGAAGTTAATTTTTCTTGTAATCCATCAATTGGGGTGAAGCATAAGATTATACAATGTCATCTTCATGAAAAAAAATCATAGAACATTTTTTAATGCCTAAATATCTATCATAAACCCTTCTTTACTATAGGATAATATAATAATAGGTGTGATGACTAACCTTGACTATAGTTCCTATCAATTTTAAATGATTTTGTTAGTCAAAAGGGACTTTTCACCAATATAAATCAATATAGTTATTGGATTTTATTACCATGTGATGTTTTCAATGGTGTGGAATTATTATAAAAAACCCAGGAAAACTATGGATTTTATTCAATGTGGTTGGTCGGATCCAATATTCAATATCTCCTCCCATTGAAGGTTCCCCTGATGTCCCAATAGTTATGATTGCATCACCAATTTATAATATATTTAACAGCAAGAATTTAAAATTGTCAAAATTTATAAACAACATAAATTTTATCATAACAAAAAAATTATTATAATATCATCATTCACATCATTTCCCTTACAATATTTATGAATATTATCTATATTTACCACTACAAACTGATTAAGGAAATATTCAATGATTCTATTAATGATATATATGAATATAAGGATGAAATTAAAGAGGAAAAATAGAATACTAATAATTTCAATGTGTTCAAACCTCATAGATAATACTATCATGGATATGTCCTCATTTATTATCCATAATAAAGGATATATAAAAGGGAGTTCAATCATTAAAATTTATTGATATTATAATTTTTTTTTAAAAATCAATAGTAAAATTTAATGGATATATATTTGTGATAGTAATATTGTTAATTTGTTTATAAACTTTTAAAATACTCATTTCCACAAAATTTTACTAAATAATATGAATATGTACACACAATGGTGATGCACTTTTTTTAATGACATCATTATCAAGATTATCTGAAAGTCACTTTCCCAATTCATAAAAAACATTCACAGAAATATAATAAAGAGTCTTCAATGTATTTATATCACCGGGTATGTGATTAATTGAAAATTAAACTTCACTATTCATGAGATGAAAAGGAAACACTTTAGATATTATATCTTTATAATATCATAGAATATGAATTTATTCAATTCATAGATTCTCCAAAACATTTTTAGATAAATTCCCACCATACAATGTTTGTAAGACTGAAATTATAGAAGTATTTTTTATTAAAAGTTCGTATTCACTAGAAAAATATTAGATAATTTGATGTATTATTTTATTACATTTAAATGTTTGAAATATATCTTTAAGTAATTTCTAAAAGAGGAGCCAAGACAATATGAAATTTTAAGGCTCAGTGAGCATGGAATTGAAATTTTCAAAATACTAAATATACCAATATCATCTGTGAGTAGTTTTCTAGAAAAAGATAACGAAATCCTAAATTTGGTATTTAAACAGAAATATGAGATCATTGTTGAGTATAGAATATGGACTTTATAATTGGTGTTACATAATATTTTTTGCATTGAGTGATTGTATAAGATTTTACAATGGACTAAATAATAAATGAATTAATTAAATAATTAATTTTATTTATGATAACAGATCAACCTAATAAAATTATATATAAACATTTTTATTAGAAAAATTCATGGATGAGATTGTATCCTTGAAATTTGAGAGAGTATCTGGTTAAGGGTCTTGTGTAGATGAACATCAAGAAAAAAAACAGTATTTTGAACCTAGAGAAATTGATGATATCACCCACGATAATGACTTAGATTCCTTCTTCATCAAGGATTGATCCATTTTGATGTATGATATTTCATATATGATTATTAATAATCAATTTTATTATCTTAAAATAAATATGAACAAATCAACCGACATATTCATTCACACATTGACCATTTTAAAGATATGGAATTATTATATGGGAAATAGGGGATTTGTTTTATTCATTTATTTACATATACTTGTTCATTGTTCTAATAGATAATAATAAATTCAAATATAATAATTATCCAAGGACCATTCTCATTGTTTTACTTTTCACTTCTTCTCACATTATCCTTTATTTCATTACGGATGCTTGTTTTAGATTGTAGTTTGACAAATACACACTAATCAATCGTTGGAAGCCTAGTTCCAAGAAAAATGGATTGATACCATAGATACTTGTTGTAATTGATAAGGGGATCAATCTATGATTATGGATCATGAATGAACCAATGTTACTTATTCCTATTTTAATTTCTCGAGATAGAACATGTGATGGATGGTTTCCCATGAGAATTATAAGGTCAGATTCTAGAGGGTAGTGATGCTAAGACTTAGCATGACTATATACTTTTTTATCAGTGTGATCTATGTATGAATGATATTTTAGAAGAGGGAATGAATATTTTTGATGTAGATATATTAATTTTAGACAATACTGATTTACAAATCGTGTATTTTTGGAATACTAATGTTGTGCGTCCCTTACTGTAGTGCTAGGGATTCCATGGATAAGAATGTATCACACAACATGTGAGATATATCACAAAGAGTGTGACTATACATAGTGGAACGACATATACCATAAGAGCTACGTGACAGTATAATATGAAATTAAATAATAAAAATATTATTTTGATAATCTATATGGTATTAGATTAATATATTGTAGTAGGAATCTCTCCAAGTGGAAGGGATGAGATCATGTATCATATTTTTATTTACGTGGGGTTCTCAGAATCAATGTATTAAATGGTAAACAGTTTTCAATCCACTAGTTAGTGTGTTAATCTAGATGGGTTTATTTCTATACCCTATGGACATGGGTGTGATCAATCTATGTGTATCAATATATTATTAAATATAAAATGTACTTCATTAATGTAACGTTCCGGACCTGGGTGCCAGTAACCGGTGCCCTAATCTGAGTGGTTACATGACCTCTAGTGCTCCTCCCAGTATGCCATAGGTTGCTGAGTAGCAGCGAGGCTCTAAGTTGTCATGTGGGAAGACTATACCCTCATTTTACCAGAGTAATCTACAACAGAAAAAATCTAAATTGCAGAAACACTACAAAATAATAAACACATTGCATACACAAATCATTCCCAAATTGGGTAAAACATAGCCAATAGTTAGTATGTCATTCCATGATTCAGTGAAAAGTTAACAAAAACCAAAATAATAATAAATAGTGGAATCCACTAAACATTCCAGAAACTATGTCCCAGAACCCATCCATGCTCATTATAAATTCTAAATTAATTCACAAGAAAAAGGTCCTCTCCCTTCTCTTGACTTGTAACCATTAAATCTGCCCAGCTACCCAATGGAGGCCCGAACAGGCTATGAGTACAACTCAGTAGTCCACCACCAATGGTTTCTAAAAAATATCTAGTAAACAGATAGTTCTTGCCAAGTTAAACAAAATAAAGTAAAGGAAACATGTTAAAAATACAATATCAATTGTGCCATTTTCCGTTAACCTACCAAATAACCCATACTCATACCAAGACACATCATTTATCAATTCACCCTTTATACACGTTCAATGGATTAAGAAAGATCAGCATTAACAATATGAGGGAATTAAACATGTCCTATATAACTAGGAATCATAACACAACAATTTTCATTATCCTTACCTCGAAGCCTCAGTCAGGGTGGATGCAACCATTAAGGGAACAGAAATATCTCCCCTTCCCTAACCTGTGAATTTGGTGTGTGGATTTTCGATCTTCAGTCAAAAATAAACATGTGGGCATAAAACCTTAAGTCTACACCCCACACTACCAATCCATGTGCACAATGTTATTTATTAAATTCCATAACAACCACAATGCAACAAAACACAGCCAATATCACTAGAAAAAATACAATAATTTAGAAATGGGGAAAATAACATTTTTTCATAATCCATTAACAAATTCCCCATTTATGAAGCACAAAATTTCATTCCCATTTCCCATTACCATGCTTATCTCACTATGCATATTCAAGTATAATTCTTATCCCTTAATATTTCTCTTTAACTCATTTAACCTCTTTTTAATCCAATCAAACACCTAATTAGGCCACCGCCCAACCAAGGAGTGCTACTAGGACTCCCATTCTCATCATTTAATATTAATATCATATTCACTATGAGGACTATGTTCTCTCACAATAGACCTACATTTACATAGCTAAACACTATGTCCAGGAATGTGGGAACACCCCAAGGGTGGCCCTAACACTTTTCATATAATTTTCTATGCATCCCATGGGGATCATGAGGGTTCCATTAGGTTTTTTATTCACACTAAACATCATATCATGATAATGGCATGACGAAATAATCACAAGAGAGTAATAATCAAAAACCCTACATGATCAAATCTACATAAAACTCAAGGTATATAACTTATAAACAACCTTCCTAAAATCTATTGATGAACGCCCTCTCAACCAAGGATTTAGATCATGATACAACACCCCTTTGAAGCCTCATCCTAGATCTCACAAAAAAAGTGAGGTTTGAGAGCTTCATATGGAAATAACCCAAAATACAAGACCTAAACTAGAAAAGATGGAGGATGAGAAGATTAGAATTACCCAGATCATCAATTCTCATCCAAAAACACTCTAAATGGTAAAGAATCAAAGGATATTGATATGTGGGAGGTCTTGGTACCTTTCGTTCATCACAAGGGGTATGAGAAAGAGAGTGGAGTAAAATCCAAAGTCTGTGTTTAAAACCCTAGAGTGGAAAGATTAAAATATTTTTAAAATTTTATGCGTTGCATGGTTTACTAGAACAGTTTTCCAAACCATGTGAAAGCTGTTTAGATGCCACTATCTAAAATCCAACATCTTATATGGTTTCCCTAGGATATCTGCACGATCAGCACAAACTTTGCGCGGGCTATGTGGCCTTCCCAAAAAACCCATATTTCTTTTTTTCCCGAACCCTTAGAACCTCTCGGGCCTCCTTAAGGACTTGGTTAAGATGTTAATTAACCAAAATAAAGGTATTAAACTGAAATGTATGTAGAACATACCTTTCCATGAAATCAAAGATCTTACAACCTCTCAAGATTATAACTACTCATCCTAGAGCCTCTCTTCGGAGCACCACTGAAAAATTAAGAAAACAGTTCGGGCTACTGGGCCTTTATATCTGATTCATCCCCCCACATTTCCTCCTAAACTTTTCCATGTTTCCACAATACAAGGACCAAAGGAACAACCATGCCTCAAATAACATTCTCATTGTAGTCCATGATATGTGCTATTTGATCCTCAAAGGACACAACAACATCAAACTCAACATCGTCAACATCTAGAACATGATATGGGTTAAGGTTACATTTGTTGAAGCTATGAAATAAGAAACACATCATGAATCCCGCTATACTGATAAGGAAGAGGCAATCGGTAAGCCACCATCTTGATCCTCTCCATGATCTCAAATGGATCCACATAAAAATGTGCAAAATTTTCTTACTTCTGAATCCAATGGCGATCCAACCTTGGTGGCACCTGAATAAATACAATATCACCCACCCTAAACTCCAGAGTACTATGATGCTAATCTTCCTAAGACTTCTTCCTACTCGAGGTTGTTTCCATATGTTTCTAAATCAAACTAACCTTCTCAAACGTCTCCCCTGTGAAACACGGTCCCAACAACTCAGACTCTTCCACCTCAAACCAACACAGTATAGTTCTATAGAGTCTCCCATAGAGTGCCTCAAAATAATCCATCTAAATTGTAGCCCAAAAACTATTATTGTAGGAAAACTCCAAAAGGGTCAAGTGTTTCTCCCATGAGCTACCAAAATCCACAACACAAGCTCTCATCATGACCTCTAATATCTACATCATTTTTTCCGATTTGCCATCCATATTTTGGTGAAAAGATGTACTCAAGAACGCCTAGGAACCTAGTGCCTTATGTAACCCCTTCCAGAAGTGAGAAGTGAAACACATATCACAATTGGAAACTATGGTTATCAGAACACCATGCACCTCACTAACTCTCGAACATACTATTGTCCCAACTAGTCAACTATTATGGTCTCTTGGATCATCAATAAATGTACCACTTTCATCAACTAGTCCACAAAAACCCCTATCCCATCACTCTTCTAAGGATCCCTTTGATGAAAAACCATGAATTCCATCATCAAATTATCCATATCCTCTATGGGATGTAAAATAACTACAACAATCCACCTTCACGATGTTTCCCAGCCTTCACCTGTTGATAGGTAAGGCACCTTTCCCCAAATCTCACAACATCTTTCTTCATTTTTGGCCACCAAAACTACCTACGGAGGACACGATACATCTTATTCAAACCAAGATATGCATCCCACTTTAATTCTTGGTACTCACACATTAACTCTTCTCATACTCATATCGGTACCACGACACGGACATAAGCACAGTCAACACCATTATCTCCAAAAATCTATATAGAAGGTGAATCCCCATCTTTAAGACATTACTTCATAGATAAACACACCAGTTCTACCAACTGGATCACCTTAATCCATATCAAAATAATATATTCAACAATTATGGATTCAAAAGTCATCTTCTCCAGCTCATCCTATACGTCCAAGTGCATATCAATAAACAAGGTCATTAATATCCACTCTAATTATGATTCTTGGACCACCTGATTACAAGTATTCATTATTATAGCATTTGTAACACAATTATATTATCCTTTTGTGTAAGACAACTCAAAATCAAAAGATTTTAGGTTTTCAACCCACCTTCAATGTCGAAGATTCATATCCCACTGAGAGAATATGTACTTGAGAATATTACGGTTGGTAAAATATGTAAAATTTTATCCTGAAAAGTTATGTCTCCAACACTTCAAATCATGAACCACTGCAGCTAGTTCAATGTCATGAGGTGGGTAATTTCTCTCATTATGTCTCAGGTGTCTTGACTTGTAGATAACAACATGGTCATCCTTCATCAACACTACACCAAGTCCAACATCAGACACATCAAAAAAAAAAGGTATTCTTCATACCCATTTTAGGTAAAACCAGAATCTGTGCGGTAGTCAATTGCTTATTTATCTCTTGAAAAGCACCTTCACATGCTTCTGAACACTCAAACTTTACTCCCTTCTTGGTCAGACTGGATAGTGGTGCTTCTAAATGAGAGAATTCCTTAATGAACCACCCTTAATAACAGGCTAATCCATGAAATCTATAAACAATGAAAAAGATCTAGGTCTATTCCCAAGACACCACAGCCCGTACATTCTCTGGATACACTGACACACTCGATTCAGAGATGATGTGTCCCAAAAAGTGCACCTCATCAATCTAAAAGTGAAACTTTGATAGCCTAGCGTAAGTCCTATTATCTCATAGAGTACTCAAGACGATATCAATATATTTGAAATGACCATCATGAGTCTTAGAGTACACTAAGATATCCTCAAAAAAACAATGATGAAGCATTCCAGATATGGGTGAAATATCTGATTCATCAAAACTATGAACATAGATTGTGCATTATTAAACACAAACAACATTACCAAAAATTCAAACAACATATACCTACTTAAAAACGTTTTATGTAGCGTGTTAGAAGGTATCAACCTTAACTAATGGTATCCCGATCTCAAGCATATCTTGGAAAACACTGAAGAATCTATGAGCAGGTCAAAAAGATCATCGATTCTCGGAAAAGGGTATCATTTATTCACCATCATATGTTTCAACCTCTTATAATAACCACAAAGTCTATGTGAACCATAATCATTTTTAGAAAAAAAATCATAGGTGATCCCAAAGGTGATATACTTGGATGAATAAACCTGTTGTATTCCAATTCATCCATCAAAACATTCTATTCTTGAAATTCAACTGGCGCCATATGGTATGGAGGAATAAAGACTGGATCTTCTCCTGGAAACAACTCAATGGTGAACTCAACATCACTCTTGGGTGGTATCCGCAATAAGTCCTCAAGAAAAACATCTTGAAACTGATCTAATATCAGTTGGAATATTGGCTGCTCTTTATCCCTATAATTTAACATAATTCATGTTACCTAGGCCATGAGATCTCCCAATATATGGAAAATAGGCCCGACATGGCCCGATCGAGAATCCCACTCTGCATAAATAACATAGGTGTCCCTATCGGGAGACATAAATGTTACCCGATGTTGATAACAGTTGATATGGGGTTGATACAACACTAACCAGTCTATTCCCATTATCAAGTTAAAACATGACATCTCTATGAGAAACAATTCCAACTAAAAATGATATCCACTGATCTCTAGGGGACTACCCTTACATTTCTTGATGTTTTCAACTCGTACCCCCAATAGAGTATCAAGTGACATTACCCCACTTGCATCTTCCATGGTCAAAACAAACTCAAATATGAACTAAGTAGAAATAAAAGAATGTATAGCACCTGTATTGTCATTACCCACCCTTCGGGTACCATTATATGGCTACCCCAAGCCCGCCTTCCGTAGGCCAGGGGCTGTAGACTAGAACCAAAGAAGTAATTCACTAAAAATGGGAAGGCACTACGTTTATAACATATAAACACCAAATAGAGTACACAAATAGATACGAAATACTAAGTAAAACTGTATAACAAAAGAGGGATGAAGTAGAAGGGGTTGAAAATACAAGCCCAACTGTAAATTATAGGAAACTAAAAAGTACAAGTTCAACTAAAGAAAAGAAAAACAGTCACTGGGTCATTATTCGAGTGTCCTACATAAATGGTAGGTAAAGATAACCTCCTCAGCACTCCACATCTGTCTGTCTTCTCTGTGTACCGACTCGACCTATAGTCCACCTATGGGTACCTTCCAGTCCTAGTACTCTAAGACTTAGATCAGTGTTGTCTGTAATCTACATCCAACACAATGAGGTGCAGGCATAGCATGTGCAGGGTTGAGTATAATGATAATCAGTAGGGACCCAGGGACCCTCATGGTCTCAAAAAATCCAATAAGGATAAACCAAAAAGGATGAAATCTACATATAACATTACATAGGTATATACCAATACATATACCTTAGTTAACAAGTTATCCATCTCAATGATTTGGAAAACACAGAAAAACTGACTCAGCTCAACCTGGATTTTATTATAGGGGTAGTAACCTTTTGAAACATTGGTTGCTGTAGAACTCCCCCTCTATCATGTACAGAGGGTCTACTGCCACAACCAGGTGCTTCCAACTAACCTTGTACTACTATGGTACTCCTCCTGTCGAGTATCATGGGAATGATTCATCACACAGAGGCACTCCCCACCGTGGGTATGCCACCACAACAAGGCGCTCCCCCTTATAGCCTCCAGAGGTGATCCTCCTATCAAGTACCGTGGGTCTACAACCACAACTAGGCATTCTTCTATCGTGGGTCTGCCACCACAACCATGCGCTCCCCACTAGGCTAGTCGAGTCATTCTGATTCAATCGGTCAGAAGTCATCATGTCTCATCCAGCTACAATGTTCCCTCACAAATGCTCGCTTGTCTCTGAAATATCCGCTCCACAAGCTACAATTTGATGCTCCAACTGCCACAAACTCCTAAAAATAAGTATCTCAATCTTTCGCCACATCATTGGGGTATCAATGCAACTGATGGTGCATCAATTGGATGTTCGGTTTGTGAGTTATTAGCATTTTATTCTCGGTGGGCCGATCTAATTCGTGCACGATCCAACCTAGCCATATCTCAACTATACCCCAAACTCAGTGGAATATAATCAAAGGGACTGCCACACTCCAAGATTACCTGCGCCCTGGATGGATCGTTAAACGGACATCCGGATCTAAAGATATGGCCAAAAGAAAGTAAAGGGTCGTAGTGGGCCCGGTCCGGTCCGACCCGGTCGGACCGACCCGACCTGAACCAGTCTGGGCCGACCCAGTTCGGTTCGACCCAGTCTAACCTGTTGGTTTTGGCCTAGCCCGTTGGGCGGGCCCGCCCAAAAAGACCGCGAGGAACCGTATAGAGCTGTAAGGGCCTGGGGCAACTCGGCCCGGCCCGGGGCACCTTAGCCCAGAAGGGCGTTGCGAGGGGCCGGTTCGGTCGGGGTGCCACAAGGGCTCGACCAGTTTAGCCAGGGCGCTGGGGCGCGGCCGAAGAGGCCATGCGACCGATTAAGGAGGCATAGATGGCGAGGGTGGCATTGTTGGGGCACGACGCAGCGGGGGTGCGGCACTGCAGGGGCACGGGGGCAGGTTCGGTCAGCGGTCGTAATGTCGCGGGGGCGACACATGCCATTGAGGCCACATGTGGCGTGGTCGTGGCCTTCTTTGCCTTCTTCTCCATTTCAAAGAACACAAATAAGAATATCGGTGGGGGTTCAAGCCATTTTAGTTTGGCTCGAACCCTATGCATTTAGGGTGGTAGAAATCGCTTCATCAATAATAATGCAAAGAATGGGTGTGGACGATATCATAAAAAAAATTCCCATAATCCCTCATTAAAAAATTATTCCCAACCCACAAGGAAAATAATCCTTGGAACAACTAGATAATATTTTGTTCCACGTTCTTTTTTTTAAAAGGAAATAATCAAGGAAATATTATCATACTTAAATAAAATCCATACATTTATTCGTTGTTCTTTGACAGAGTTGTGGGGAAGAAGGCGGAGTTGTCATCGTTTGTCGTGTCCACCACACACTTCCAATCCCGAGCCCATTATTTGGTTCATTTATGACGATAAAGTGGGAAGCTCGGTCATTGAAGATGTCCCACATCGGTTGCTTCCACAAGGTGATTCTGAGGAAGAAGTTAAAGATGCTTCTTGCCGGCATTCTTTGTTGGAAGAACACGTTCTTCAATCTTCGTTGGGGAATCTAGTTCTTTGTTGGCGAGAGTTATTCTCTCAAAAGGTCTTTCATCCTTTACGAACAAAGTAATAGGTAACCATGAATAATATATTATAAAATCTATTAAGTCATTGGCATAAAATTAAAAAAGGATAATTAAACACTTGGTTGGTTCATTAATGGTATGCGTGTTGAAAATCATGGTGGGGGAGGTCAAGAGGCTCTCCCTCATTTCTGAGGGAGTTGAGAGGTTTTCCTTAATTAAATTGGGTGTTTAGTCTCGGGTGGTCCCCACATCGTAACCTCTCATGGGAGGTTAGGTTAGGGTGGGCCCCACCACCATAACCTCTCATGGGAGGTTAAGGTGTGGTGGTCCTCGCCTGCAACTTTTACTTGGGTGTTTATAATAGGTAAAATAAAATAAAACATGCATTTATTTTATTTTATTACATCCATGATAATCCCAAAAAATAACTTTCACCCTCGACCAACTGTCGTTGAGGTGAAAGTCTTCTTAAGCAAATATCAGCATTGTGAGTTCAATAGTGCCCTCAGATTTCAATTCCGAGCACTAGTTCAAATGTTATAAAAACCTACTTGAACCTTCACTGAATATACCTGAAAAATACTTCAAAAAATTTATTTTGGTCACACCGGGCCTCGGAATCATGCACCGTCAATTTTCAAGGACTCCTAAAATTGTCATATATTTCAAAAAAATGACATGAAAATTCAAGGTGTTTACATTCTCCCCACCTCAAGGCTCTACGTTCCTATAATCCATGACTCATAAGTAAGGGATGAAGTGGGGGTACTGATCATGCATCTGAGCCTCCCGCTCCCATGTTCTCTCTTGGAGGTTCTCGTGGTGCCAACATACGTTCACCAGTGGTATCAACTGTCCACGAAGGACCTGCTCATCTTGATCCTCAATCTCAACTAGAACCTCCATAAAATTCACCCTATTGTCGACGTCCACCACTTCATGGTAGATGATGCGAGAAGGGTCCTGCATGTATCTCCTCGGTTGGGATACGTTGAAGACTTCATGCACCCGGTGCAACTGAGTTGGAAGAGATAAGTGGTATCTTACCTCGAAGACTCTGCTAAGGACCTAAAAAGGTCTGATGAATATCAGAGATAATATGTCGCCTCGGCCAAATCAATGTAAACCTCATTGGGGTGAGACTCATTGAAAGAGGTGGTCGCCATCCTCAAACTCCATATGTCTCTGTCTCCTATCAGCATACAACTTTTGCCTGCTCTGTGTAGTCTTAATCTTCTCCTAAATGATCTGCACCTTTTCTGCGGTAGCTCGTACCATCTATGGTCCCACTATTGCTGACTCCCCTGGCTCAGTTCACCACAAAGGTGATCTAAACGGTTTCCCATACAATGCCTCAATAGGTTCCATCCTAATAGTGGAGTGGTAGCTGTTGTTGTATGTAATCTCCACCAAAGGTAAGTGATCCTCCCAACTGCAACTAATGTCAAGGACACAAGAACACATCAAGTCCTCAAGGGTTTGAATGGTCTACTCACTATGGCCATTTTTCTAAGGATGGAAGGTGGTGCTCAAATGATGTTGCATCATGAAAGCTTCCTACAACCCCTTCCATAGCGGGGAAGTAAAACATGTGTCGTGATCGGAGACAATCGTAGAAGTTACTCCATGTTGCTACACAATATCTTGCACATAGAGACCTGTAAATCTCTCGATTGTACCATACTCCCAGATCAGCCAGAAGTGGGACAACTAGGTCATTCGGTCGACGTTCACCCAAATCAAGTCATGTCACAAGGATGTACATGGAAGAACCGTCACGAATTCCATGGATATCCCATCCCACTTCCTCTCTGGGACCTCTAAAGGTTGAACCAAGCCTACAGGTACCGGGTTCTCCACCTTCACTTGCTGAAAAGTGAGGCATTAAAAGACAAACTCTGCGACTGCTTTCTTCATTGCCGGCCACCAGTGCTATCGTCCTTGATCCTGGTACATCTTCGCTACTACTGGATGTACCACTAGCAGAGATGTGTGTAACTCCCTGAATAATTCCACCAGATGTGACACTGGTACCGTGGTACGTCCTCTGAAGATGATGAAGTGCTCCCCACCTTTAGAAAATATATCAGGTGCTTGTCTTGTGGATATCTGAGCATGTCATGTCTCGCAGTCCGCATACCCATGCTGATCCTCCCGGGATCGCTGAAGAAGTTGGGGAGTGACTGTAAGAGATTATAGGAAGGATTCTCTATCTCTATCCACAAAGGATATCTGTAAAGCATCCAGTTTCTCCATCACCTCACCTAGCAGCTATATACTAGATCTCCTGATGAGTGCATCTGCAACAACGTTCTCCTTCCTATGAGTATAGACTATCTCAAAGTCATAGTCTTGGAGGAACTCAATCCAACATCATTGTCTCATGTTTAGGTCCTTCGGAGAGTATATATACATGAGACTCTTGTGATCAGAGTACACGGTAAAATATTCACCCATCATATAGTGTCACCACTTATTCATGGGGAAGACCACTGCTGCTAACTCCTGGTCATGGGTAGAGTAGTTCTGCTCATGTTGTCTTAGCCTTCAGGAACCATATGCGATAACCACTTGATTTTGCATCAGGACACATCTGAGTCTGGTCCCTGACACATCGCAGTAAAATACGTACCCTACTCCTTCCTCTGGAAGCCTCAAGATGGGGGCACTAGTCAGCCTCTGCCTCAGCTCCTGAATATTCTGTGGGCATCTCCTTGACCACATGAAGGTTTGGCCCGTATTTGTCAATTCTAAAAGTGGTTCTGCAACTCTAGAGAAATTTGGCACAAATCTTCAGTAGTATCCACCCTAACACAGAAAACTCCATACCTCCATCACACTCCTGGGTGGATCCCAAGGAAGTACCACAATAATCTTCTCTGTATCCACTGCAACTCTAGCCTCTGAGATGACATGTCCTAGAAAATGAACCTCTCATATCCAGAACTGTCACTTCTAGAGCTTACCATAAATATGGTGCTCCTGGAGTGTTTCCAGTACCACCTGCAAGTGATAAGCATGCTCCTCCTCAGTAGTCGGGTAGATTACAATGCCATCGATGAGGAATACGACAAAGCGATCAATGTATGGCTGGAAGATCCTGTTTATGAGTCTCATGAACACTTCTATAGCATTGGTTACACCGAATGGCATAAAAAAGAACTCATAGTGGCCATACCGACATCTGAAGGCTATCTTTTTCACATCCTCATATCGATCTCCGACCTGGTGATAGCCTGATCTGAGGTCTATCTTTGAGAACCACAATTCTCCCTCCAGCTGATCCAAGAGGTTTTGAATCCTCAGGAGTAGGTACCTATTCTTCACGGTCACCTAGTTTAGGCATCAGTAGTCGATACAAGTCCCCAAGCTCCCATCCTCCTTCTTGGTGAACAGAATCGGGGCTTCCCAGGGAGAAACACTAGGGCGGATGAGTCCCTTCCCCTGTAAGTCCTCTACCTGTACCCAAAGCTCGTGAAGCTCCATGGGAGCCATCCGATATGCTGAAGTAGATATTTGTGTCCTCCTGGGGTTCGATTCAATGTAAAGGTCTACCTATCTTCGAGGCGGTAGACCTGGAACATCATCAGGGAAGACATCGACATACTGGTTCACCACTACAGGATAACTCGTACTCTCTACATATACAACTCTAATGGTAAGGCAAGCCAACTGAGGAGTGATCGGATGCACCCCCCTCATAGAAAGTCTATCCTTTGCTGAAAATGCTCCCTTCTCGCCAGTGAAGGTAAACCTGGTCACATCCATATGGACACACCGCACATTGCACCTAATACAGTCAATCTCAGCATGGTTTGTAGATAACCATTCCATACCCAAGATCATGTCATAAGGCCACGACGCCGCTACTAGGAGATCCCATCCAAAGCTCTCTCCTCCTAGAGTAATCTAACACTACTGACACCTGTGCGTAATCATCGAATTTACACATGTAGAAGTCTATATCCGTAAGGATCGAGCCAATAGCTCCATCGAAATCTCTGAGCACCGAATGAGGGAAGTGGTAATAAAAGAGTTTCTACCATATGTGTCTATAAGTACTGAAACTATGTTGGAGTAGACACAGATCGTACCTCAAATCAAATCTAGAGTTCCATGATCATATTCCTCAGCTGCTTGGAGCTGAGATCTCCCATGTCCACCTGCTCCCTATGGTTGGGGTGGACCTCCTAGTGGAGGAGACAGTAATAACTCGAAATATCACCCACCACCAGCTGCACAACCTACTCCTATGCCACATCTGCCTGATTCCTATGGACCACCTAGATCGAATATTTGCCTCTACATGGGTGGTCCTTCGAACATCTGCTGATCATCCAAATAGCGGGTCAGATAGTCATGAGCCATGTGACCCTACCCACCGCATTAGTAACACTACCCACTCCCTCCATGTCTATCTCCGCTTCGGGTTCCACACACAAAAAATATAGAGTCATGCGGTCATCCACCTATATGTCTGGTCCTCATGGACCTCTGAGAAAACTATCTGCTACAAGCTACAGAAGACTCCACTATGTGTCGACTGGTGGTGGATCTCGCTACTGGAGACTTCTCAGTAAGGAAACTCTCCACTAGAAGGGATCTCTCTAACACACCTTCCAGTGTCGGGATACTGAATGAGATCACTGAAGCCCTGATCTCCCGCTCGATCCCCTACTTGAAGGTATGGGCCTTGAAGAATGGGTCATGCACTATATCTTTGGAGTAGTGTGAGTGTTCTGTGAACCTCGCTGAGTACTGAGCTACAGTCATGCTTCCCTACTTCATATGAAGTAGCTCATGTATGTTCACTGCACGAAGAGTCGCTGGGACAAACTCTGCCTGAAACAGGCTCTTAATGTGTGCCTAGAGAAGCATCATCTCATCGTGGACCTGGAGCATCAAGCTCCACCATATGCCTTCTGCTGCCTGTATAAGGCTAGAAGCAAGAATCCCCATGAGGTTTGCTGTTGTCCCTACCATTTGAAAAACTCTCACCATAGCTTCCAGTAAATCCTCACCCGCATGTGGGTCCATATCTCCCTTGAACCTGGGTGGCCTCTAGAATTAAAACTCGTGCAAAGCGCTCAATTGGAATGCACCATCTGCTGCTGGGGCTGGTGGCATCAGTGTGCCAATGGGAAAAGGTACCGTTGGTGCCTCCACAAGAAAAGGGCCATGAACGAGGCCTCATCGCTCGGTGGGCTATCCGTGCGTACAACTCTCAAGACACTAGCTGGTTGTCCGCGTGGAGGCATCCTCAAAGAAATAGTTGCGACATGGTAAAAATTTATACCTAGTAATCTCTCCTAGTTGAGCTGACATAAAGAAAAAATTTTAAAACACACACACAATCCGTGTTTTCATGCACCGAGTCAAAAAATCATATGTCAGGGTCGTGGTGTATGGATACGTTGGCCGCCGCACCAACACTGGACTCCATAAACCGAAAACCACACTCACTGCTCATAACTCTATTGGTTCATAGAAAAATATCAGAGTCATTTGTTCTGCGGTACAACCGACTCCTCTGATACCAATTTGTCACAACCCATCTCCTAGGTCACGTGTCGTGACTACCTGAAGCCCGCCTTCCATAAGCCAGGGGCTGGCGACTAGAACCAAAAGCATAATTCCCTAAAACTGGTAAGGAATTGACTTTATAAATTGTAAACATACAACATAGCACATTGGTAGAAATGAAACACTAAGTAAAACTGTATAAAAAAGATTGCTAAAGTATAAGGGGCCGAAAATACAATCCCAGCTATAAAGTACAAGAAACTGAGTACAACTAAAGAAAAGAAAAATAGTTGATGGGTCATCCCCCGAGGGGTCCTACCTGAAGGGTAGGTACAGATATCCTCCTCATCAACCCACATCTGTCTGTCTCCTCCTTGTAATGACTAGACATATAGTCCACCTCTAGGTATCATCCAGTCCTGGTACTCTCAGCCTCAAATCACCATTTCCTGTCATCTGCATCCAACACAATGAGGTACGGTCATAGCCTGTGAAGGTGTGATTATAATGATACTCAGTAGGGACCCTGAGACCCTCATTGTCTCACAAAATCCAACAATGATAAACCAAAAAGTATGAGATCAAGAGATAACCTTACTTAGTAATATGCAGATACATATACCTAAGTTATCATGTGATACATCTCAATCATGAGGAAAACATAGAAAAACTTACTCATCTCAAGCAGAATTTTATTATAGTTGTAGTAACAATTCGAACCCTTGGCTGCTGGAGAACTCATCCTCCATTGAGTACAGTGGGTATTCCGCCACAATTAGGCGCTTCCCACTATCCGTGGACAGCTTAGGTACTCCTCCTGTCGAGTACCGTGGGTCAGCTGCATCACCCAGAGGCGCTCCCCACTGTGGGTCTGCCACCACAACTAGGTGCTCCCCCTCATATCCTGCAGAGGTACTCCTCCTACCGGGTACTGTGGGTTGGCCACCACAACCAGGTGCTCCTCTACCATGGGTCTTCCACCACAAATAGGCACTCCCTATTGGGATAGTCGAGTCACTCCGAGTCAATCAGTCAGTAGTCGTCGTGTCTTAGCCAGCTACTATGTTCCCGCAAAAATGCTCGCTTGTCACCAAAAGATCCTCTCCACAAGTAAATTTTCAATGCTCCAACTGCCATGAAGTCCAAGGAAGAAGTATCTCAATGGTCCGCCACATCATTGGGGTTTCAATGCAACTGACGGCGTGTCAATCATACGTCTGGTCTGTGAGTTATTATCCTTTTAGTCCCGGGGGCCCGATTGGATTCGTACACGATCCAACCTGATCGTATGTCAACAATACCCCATACTCCAATGGAATATACTCAAAGGGACCGCCATGATCTAAGATTTATAGCGCCATTGAAGGTTATTCAAATGGATGTTCGGTGTCATCGATATGGCCCAAAGAAAGTAAAGGGTCGTAGTGGGCCTGGGTCTCATCAAACCCAATCGGACAGACCCAACCTGACCCAGTCTGGGCCGACGTGATTTAGGTCCAACCGGCATTACCCATTGGGTCTGGACTACTCTTTTATGCTACCCAGCCTATTAGGATCGGCCCAGCCCACTAGGCGCAGCCCAGGAGGCCGTGAGGAACCGCAGAGTGCCGCAACAGCACAAGGCAGCTCGACCTGGCCCGAGGCGACATGGCTTGGAAGGGCACCGCGAGGGGCTGGTTTGGCCCGGGCCTCGTAAGGGCGTGACCGGTTCAGCAGGGGGTAGTGCGGCTGGTGAGTGCGGCCCGACCAGGGCGCAGGGGCTGGCTCGGTCGGCAGTCAGAATGCCACGGGGGCGGCGCAGGTCACTGAGGCCGTGGGTGGCACAATTGTTTCCTTCGTCACCTTCATCGCCATTTCGAAAAACACCACTATGAAGATCATAAGGGGTCAGGCCATGTTATATTGCCCGCACCCTCCACGTTTAGGGTGGTAGCAATCAGTTCATCAAGTACGATGAAAATAAAGAGGGTGTAAGATATCTTAAAAAATCATTAATTCCCATAATCCCTCGTTAACAAAATATTCACAACCTGTAAAGAAAAACATCCTCAGATCAACATGATAATAAGTTGGTCCATGTTCCTTCATTTTAGAAAGAAAGAATCAAAGGAATAATATCATACGTAAATAAAATCCTTATATTTGTCCGTTGTTTTTCAATGGAGTCGTGGGGAAGAAGATGGAGTTGTCATCGTTCGTCACGTCCGCAGCACACTTCTAATCACGATCTTGTGGGTCGGTTCGTTGACAACGATTAAGAGGGAAGGTCAGTTGTCGAATATTTCCCACATCAGTTGCTTCCGCAAGGTGATTCTGAGGAAGAAGTTGAAGACACTCCTTGCATGCATTCTTCATTGGAGGAACACGTTCTTTGTCCTTTATTGGAGAAACTAGTTCTTCGTTGGCGAGATCTTTTTTCTCAAAAGCTCCGTCCTCTTTTTCCAACAAAAGAATAGGTATCCAAGAATAATAGATTATAAAATCTATTAGGTCGTTGGCATAAAATTCCAAAAGGATAATTAATCACTTGGTGGGCACCTTAATGGCATGCGGGTTGGAATAATCAAGGTGGAGGAGTTCAAGAGGATCGCACCCATTTATTTGAGAGTTGATAGGTTTTCCTCAGTTAAATGTTGGGTTTAGTCCCAGGTGGTCCCCACACCGAAAACTGTCGTGGCAGGTTAGGTTCGGGTGGGCCTCAACACCATAACCTCTCAAGAGAGGTTAAGGTGTCGTGGTCCCCAACTCCAAATTCCACTTGGTTCGTTATAATATATAAAATAAAATAAAACATTCATTTATTTTATTTTATTATTTACATGAAAAACCCAAAAACTAACATTCACCCCCGACCAACTGTCATCGAGGTGAAAGTCTTCTTAAGTGAATACTGGCACTGCGAGTTCAACGATACCCTCAAATTTCAATTCAGAGCACCTGTTCAAAGGATATAAAAAACCGCTTGAACCTTCACTGAACCTACACCAACAAAACTTTAAAAAATTGATTTCGGGCCTCGGATTCCTGTGTCGCCAATTTTTTTGGACTCTTAAAATTCCCATCTATTTTAAAAAATATTTACATAGAAATTCCAGGTTTTTACATGTATCAAATAATTTACCTGAAAGTGTGGAAGGTACATGAATCATACCTGGAACTATGGAAGTTCTTACCTCTCCAACCTTATGTTAAGTCAAAAGTCTTCTTTTGGCTTTTACATCATGTTTTGGAAATCACAAATATATTCTATGTCATGTTTTGGAAATATCAAATGTATTCTATCATATGTTTGTAAATAGTAAATTGTCTTTTATCATGTTTATCGTATCGTACGATGTTGATCGTACCGACCAAAACGTATCGTACTGACTCTGTCAAACGTATCGTACTGACTCTGTCAAACATATCGTACTGACTCTGTCAAACGTATCGTACTGACTCTGTCAATCGTATCGTACTGACTTTGCTATTCAGATAATCATTATTTGTTTTGGTACTTTGTCAAAAACTCTCTCTGCATATGAATCGTACTCATGGTTTACATTTCCATATATCTCTTATTCTAACAAAACGATGTCGTTGAGTTAGTTATTTACTAATCAAAACGATGTCGTGCTTTCTGTTTCAATATGACCGTTGGAGGCAATATGACCATTGGAATCCGAGGCCTATAAATAGGAGGTCATTTGAAGCTGAGAAGACACTGATGAACGAAGAGACTCTGTGAACTACGAAGTTTTTAGAGAGAGACACTGTGACTTCTCTCATCAGCCTTGTGCGTCCGATCATCGTATCGAGGGCTTTCAAGTAATTGAAAGACAGAGGTGCCGATTACCTGCAAAATCGAGGGCTGCCGGGGATAGGCAGACAGACGAGCCGATCATCGTATCGAGGGCTGCCGGGGATAGGCAGACAGACGAGCCGATCATCGTATCGAGGGCTGCCGGGGATAGGCAGACAGATGTGCCGATCATCGTATCGAGGGCTCACCAAGGTGTTGGTGAGACAGACCTCTTATCCTAGGTGAAAGGATAACCCTTTTCTTTGGGTTAAAAGAATTGTATTACTTTTACATTTCCGCTGTTGTATTAGAAAGGGATTTGTATTGTTTCCTTTCTTCTTTACATATTCAATTGTAATTGTTTCAATTACAATCATTCTATTACATATTGTATTGATTGGTTCTATACGCTTTAAGGTAGAATCATTTACATTTGTATTACTCTGATTATTGTGTTCATCTTGAATACAATTGTTTTACATAACAATAGTATTACAATACATCATACCTTTTACATTCAATACAATTGTGGGTGTTTGTGTTTGTATTAGTTTAAGTTCATTTAAACTAATCTCTTTGTTACTAAAACTCAAGGTTTTTAAAACCTACAATTCACCCCCCCTCTTGTATTGTTCCATCTAATAGACTTTTATATCGACTATTCGATCCAACAATTGATATCTGATCTTGATTTCTGATGGTCTCCTCCTGTACTCTGATTACTTCTTCAAGGGTATCAATTCTGTTTTGCAGAGTCTTGTTATCCTTGGACAACTCGGAATTTTGATTCTTCAGTAAAACCATTTCATCTTTGAAAGATGAAACCTTCGAGAATTCAGATTGGAAAGCATTCATCCTCTCTTGCAAATCTTTCACTGAAGGAACATCGGCTCTTTCAGACGACAAAAGGTTCAGCCTTTCAATTGTTTCTTTATCAAGCTTGTTGAAAGCAATTGCAAGCTCATTTGATAACCTTCTTATATCTTCAATAGCAATCTCATGGTCATTGATTGAGCTCTCTGTTTTGTATGACCACTTGGTCATCTTATTACAAGCTTTCTTATGAGCAACTGAGCTTTCCGAAAGAACTTTCAGATCGGCTTCAACAGACAAGACTTTCTTTCTCAATTCTTTTACAGATCCAAACTTCTTTCTCTGATTTTCAGTGATAAAATCAATCTTTCCTTCTAGCCTCGGAAAATAAGGAATGGTTTTCTCCATCCTTCTCAAAACTTGAACAATGTAGTCACTCTTCTTGAGAGAGATTGTATGCTCTGAATCGGTATCATCATCGTACGATGCTAGTTCATACGATCTGCTTGAATCAACAACTGGCTGTTTCCCTTTCACTTTTTCTTTCTGCTTTCTTTCTTCTTCCACTCTGTCACTAATGACAACTACTTTATCAGATTGAGAAGATTGAGCATCTTTCTTTTCTCGAGATGAAATCCTGTCCGAAGATTTTTCCTGATCGGCATGAGGAGTTTGTTGAACACCTTCGCTCAGCTTTTGAAGCGATTCCTCTCTACTTTTCTTTGAACTTTGAAGAAATTCTAACAGAAAATCTCCTTCTTCTACTTCCACTTCTTCTATCACTTGTTTTCCTTTTTCTTTCTCAGGAAAACTCTGTACGATGGGTTCTTGATGCACTTCCATAGTTAGTTGAGCACTAGCATCTTCAACTGATTTCAAGACTTTAGAAATATCAAAGTCCTGAGCCTTTCTTTTCAAAAGAGTCTTCTTTTTCTTTTCAGCTTGAAGGGTTTCTTCTACCCTTATTCTTTCTGCAAAAGCCTCAGCAGGATCAAGACCAGATTTTTGCGGATCAACAGGAGCTTCTCAAAACTCAGGGTGAATCAATTTCTAAAGACAAGAAGGAGACCAAGAAGATGAAAGCTGTGCTTCATGAGCTTATAAAGAAGGAGAAGGAAAGAGAAAACAAATGATTGTTGTATTTGTTTCTTTTGGAACTTGTTTGTTTTGTAATAACTCTTATAATCCTTTCTCTTTTGTCCATTGTCTTGTATTACTTCACTAACTCTTCCAGACAATTCGAGATTCCTCCTTTCATTTTGTAAATCACAAAGGGGGAGAATATTTACAAAGAAAAGATTGTTTTACAAAGGGGGAGAATGCATTATAATGCTCTTAAGGAAAATCTATGAATACAATCCTTAGGAAAGTCAATACCTAAGGGGGAGTTAGTTGTATTCAATTTTCTTATTCAGAAGAGTTTTCAATAACTCAGGGGGAGATAAGTATTTCTTGTTTCATTTACTTTGTGTGTTTGTGCTTTCCAAAAAGGGGGAGATTGTTAAGTCAAAAGTCTTCTTTTGGATTTTACATCATGTTTTGGAAATCACAAATATATTCTATGTCATGTTTTGGAAATCTCAAATGTATTCTATCATATGTTTGTAAATAGCAAATTGTCTTTTATCATGTTTATCGTATCGTACGATGTTGATCGTACCGACCAAAACGTATCGTACTGACTCTGTCAAACGTATCGTACTGACTCTGTCAAACATATCATACTGACTCTGTCAAACGTATCATACTGACTCTGTCAATCGTATCGTACTGACTTTGCTATTCATATAATCATTATTTGTTTTGGTACTTTGTCAAAAACTCTCTCTTGATATGAATCGTACTCATGGTTTACATTTCCATATATCTCTTATTCTAACAAAACGATGTCGTTGAGTTAGTTATTTACTAATCAAAACGATTTCGTGCTTTCTGTTTCAATATGACCGTTGGAGGCAATATGACCGTTGGAATCCGAGGCCTATAAATAGGAGGTCATTTGAAGCTGAGAAGACACTGATGAACGAAGAGACTCTGTGAACTACGAAGTTTTTAGAGAGAGACACTGTGACTTCTCTCATCAGCCTTGTGCGTCCGATCATCGTATCGAGGGCTTTCAAGTAATTGAAAGACAGAGGTGCCGATTACCTACAAAATCGAGGGCTGCCGGGGATAGGCAGACAGACGAGCCGATCATCGTATCGAGGGCTGCCGGGGATAGGCAGACAGACGAGCCGATCATCGTATCGAGGGCTGCCGGGGATAGGCAGACAGACGTGCCGATCATCGTATCGAGGGCTCACCAAGGTGTTGGTGAGACAGACCTCTTATCCTAGGTGAAAGGATAACCCTTTTCTTTGGGTTAAAAGAATTGTATTACTTTTACATTTCCGCTGTTGTATTAGAAAGGGATTTGTATTGTTTCCTTTCTTCTTTACATATTCAATTGTAATTGTTTCAATTACAATCATTCTATTACATATTGTATTGATTGGTTCTATACGCTTTAAGGTAGAATCATTTACATTTGTATTACTCTGATTATTGTGTTCATCTTGAATACAATTGTTTTACATAACAATAGTATTACAATACATCATACCTTTTACATTCAATACAATTGTGGGTGTTTGTGTTTGTATTAGTTTAAGTTCATTTAAACTAATCTCTTTGTTACTAAAACTCACGGTTTTTAAAACCTACAATTCACCCCCCCTCTTGTATTGTTCCATCTAATAGACTTTTATATCGACTATTCGATCCAACACCTTATGCGTATTCTGAACCACATAGAGTTGAGATGCCCCTCTACCCTGGGATCCAACCTAGATAACATGCACTGTACTACACTAATGGTATGAATTGTCTCTCCCAAGAGGTCCATATCCACCACCCCTACTGGTATGACTTGTAGAGCACCAACTTCCAACCCGATATGGGGTAACTGAACCCATTCTTGCACTCGACATCTTCTTCTGACTTATTTGATCTCCCTATTGTAGCGGGTTTATATAAAACTTCTGCACGTGGCATAACCTGCGGAACACCTGTCTCTCAATTGGCGGTAGGGGACACTGGCCATGCGTGTGCCCCGGACTACCAAACTTATAGAAAAATATCTGGTCTTCACTCTTAGAGGTTTTTCCCCGCCACTATCTACTATGAAAATATCCACTCTACAGAAAAATTTTAAAACAGAACTTCTTTCCCTCAGAAGTCGCACTACTGGTCCGCCCTTCTCCCCTCAAAAGATCATTACCGGAGGCCCCAATGTGGTTTCCCTATGAGATAAGACCATGATCAACTACTTCAGAAAAACACTGTAGAATAAATATAGTTACCAGAGACCAGATCTCATGTCTCAATCCATACTGAAAATATCACGCCATAACAGCCTCGTCTCTAGTCAAATATGGAATAAAGCGATGCAATTCATTGAAACAACAAGCATTGTCCATCACCGACATAGCCCATTGAATCAAAATCATAAAATCCTCCGACTTTTACTATTCTAGTGTCTCATGATAGAAGTTCTCAAAAAACATCTCCTGAGTGTCCTTCTATTGTATTCCCTCAACCTGTTCTTTTTGGACCAAAATGACCCACCAAATATTCGCTTGGCCTCTTAACATATAAGGTGCCAACTTGACTCGCATCTCAATGGGAGTCTCTAGATAATCATGAATATACAAGATATACTTGATCAAGAACTCTGCTACCTCTAGGCCACCCTCTCTAGTAATGGTTAGAGGGTGATGTAGTTGAAACTCTCTAATCATCTCAAACATACATTGTGAAACCTTCCTGGGGTCCTTTTCCATCATATACATAAAACGAGAAAATTTCTCATGGAACCTATCTTCCCTATCACCCTGAACCATTGGGTTCCCCTACTCCACTACCATTGGAGCATTCTCAGCAACGTCTTCTAGTTCCCTAGAGGCATGCATCTTCCCCACGGTATTTCTTTAAAATGACAAAGACAACATTAGAATGAGGCACTAAAGGTATCACATAATGAAGGCTCATCACTAGCCTTAACAACCACTATGTAAAAACTATCCAACCATGCTCATCTTATCTGGGACACTACCCTTATGCATTCCTCCCAAGACCATGGCCACCATGGTTATCCAACACACATAGTTTCGAGCTTTTATATTAGACACCATTTTGAACCATTCCACATTCCATGTTACTTTAACAACATCTTTACCCACTATAAATTCTTATTAAACATTCTCCTTGATTATGACCCAACATTTTTACAGCCCTTGTTATCCATTCATACCCTCTTATTATGCATAACTTCAATAATTTTAAAATAAAAAATGCATCCTAACTTTTACTTCCCGCGCACCTTTCCCATGTGTGTGCCTACAATGATGCATATCACTTATCTATATAGTTCCCTAGGATGATTCATGAATTCACAACCTTGTTCCATTCTTCCTATGAGTTAAATATCAAAAAATAGTCAAATAACACAACAAGTGTATCACTCGATGGTGAAATATCGTCACATGAAACAACACACAACAAAAAAACAATTCCCACCAATGGTGATATGGTTTTCCCCCAATACATGTGTTAGATACTACAAATAATGATCTCATTACAAAGTACTAACACTATCCCATCCTCCATCTAATATTCCCAAATTATAAGAAAGAGAAAGGAACTCCTCTGATTCCACTTTGTGATGTCCTTAACCAGGGATCCACTAACTAGTGCCCTGAGCTGGGTAGTTACATGACCTTAAATGCACCTCTCTATATGCTAGAAGTTTTCGACTAGTATCAAGGGTCTATGTAGGCACGTGGGGAGACTATACCATAATTTTATCAGAATAAGCCACAACTATAAAAATATAAATAGTAGAAATATTATAAAATAACAAACACAATGCATAAATAAATCATTCCCAAACTGGGTACAACACAACCAGTAGTAGGTATGTCATGTCATGATACAATGAAATTTGAACAAAAACCAAAATTAAGACAAAAAATGGAATCCCCAAAACTATCGCGGTAGTAATTCTCGAACCACAACCAATCTCATCTTGAATCCCAACTCAATTCCCAAGAACTGGTCCCTTTCCCTTGTCCTGACTTGTGACCATGAAATTTTCCTAGGTACCCAACAGCGGCCTAATAAGGGTGTGAGTACAACTCATTAGGCCACCACTGACAGTTTCTACAAAATATCCAGTCAGTAGATAGTACATGAAAAGGTAAATAATCAAGTAAAGTAAATATCTTTAAAACCCAATCTCTATTGTGTCTTATTCCGTTAACCTACCAAATAACCCATACTCATACAATGACACATAATTTATCAATTAATTCTTTATACATGTTCCTTAGATTAGGCAAGATCAACATTCACAGCAGGAGGGAATTAAAAAAGTCCAATCTCACTAGGCATCATGACCAGACAATTTTCATTGTCCTCACCTCGAAGCCCCAGTTCTTGTGGATTCAACCGTTATGGTAAGGGAACTATATACCCTTCCATAACTCATGAATTTAGTTGGTGGAGTTTGGAACCTCAGTCAAAAAATGACCCGTGGGTACAGAACCTCATGTCTATACACCACACTATCATTCCATGGGCACAATCTTATTTATTAAATTCCACAAAAAATCACAATGAAACCCAACACTTCCAATATCACTAGAAACAATAATATAGGTCAATAATAGGTAAAATAACAGTATTCCATAATCCATTAACAAATTTCTCATTTATAAAACACAACATTTAATCATTATTTCCCATTCCCATGCCTATCTCACTAAGCATATTCAAGTATAAATCAAATGCCATAGCATTTCTTCTTAACTCATTTAACCTCTTTTTAAGCCAACCAAACACCAACATTGGCCACTGCCCAACAAAGGTGTGATTCTAGGAATTTCATTCACATCCTTCAAGCTTAATATCATATTCACTATGAGATCTATGTTCTCTCACAATGGCCCTACATTTACATAGCTAAAAATTATGTCTGGGAACATGGGAACACCCCATCGGTGGACCTAACAGAGGTCACATCTTCCATGATTTGTCCCACAGGGATAATGAGGGTTCCATTAGTTTTTTAGAGACCCTAAACATCACATCAAAAAAATGGAATGAAGAACACATCAGAATAGGGTAATAATTAAAACCCTACATGCACAATTCTCCACAAAAATCGAGGTATATAACTTGTACACCACCTAACTCGAATCCATTGATGAACACCCTCTCAACTAACCCCATAGACCCCAATCCAGCACCCCTTTGAATCCTCAACCTAGAACACGATGAAAAATATAGGTTTGAGATCTTTGGATGGAAATCTCCAAAAATACAAGTCATACCCTAAAAAGAGAGAGGAGAAGAAGACAGTACTGGAAAACTAACCTTTACCAACGGTTTGGAACCATTGGTATAGGCCTCCAAACCGTTGGTATAGCCTATACCAACGGTTTGGAGAACCGTAGCCAAGTAAGCCGTTGGGATAGGTCTATACCAACGGTTTCCAAAAACCGTTGGTATAGGTAATATGAAATATATACCAACGGTAATGGAACCATTGGTATATAAATTCCGAAAATAAAACATCCGCTGGGATTTGATCCCAGGACACATCGTTTATAATTGAACGACTTAACCACTAAGATAACATCACTTTTGTAAATATAATTTCATAAATATATATATGTATTATCGTAATTATTTAAAATTTTGATTTATATAATGTTCTCGGTTAGAAGTTCTGGAAAAAAATTAAAGAACCTATCCCAACGGTTTTGAAAACCGTTGGGATAGGTTCTGGGTGGGTGATTTTTTTGTTGGCCGGATGCGGGTTTTTTGGTGCTTTTTCCCAACGGTTCACCAAAACCGTTGGGAAAGGGCCTCAAAAACACACCATTTCCCAACGGTTTTGGTGAACCGTTGGGAAAGGTCACTCTTTCCCAATGGTTCACCAAAAACGTTGGGAAAGGGTGTGTTTTGAGGCCCTTTCCCAACGGTTTTGGTGAACTGTTGGGAAATGGTAGCTATACCAACGGTTTTTACAAACCGTTGGTATAGAAGTGTTGGGAAAGATCATGTTTCCAGTAGTGAGATTAGACTCACCTGAATCATCGATTGGATTTCAACTTCACTCTAAACGGTCAAGATTTAAGGGTGATCGACCCTTGGGTGCTCTTGGTCCATCCGGTTCCTCACAAGGGATACGAGGTAGAGAGTGGTGTAAAATACAATGTTGGGGTTTTAAATCCCAAAGTGAATAAATTGTAAATTTTTTAATGTTTCAGGCCTAAACTGTTTTCCAAACCATGCAAAAACCGTGTGGATTCCACTGTCAAAAATCGCACCTCCTGCATAGTTGTTCTAGTCTATTCGCATGGTTATAAATAATCGTGCACAGACCGTTCGACCTTCCCAAAAATCCCCTTTCCCCCTTTTTCATGTACCAAACCCTTAGAACACCCATGAGCCTCCTAAATGAATTAGTTAAGTACTTAATTAACCTAAATAAAAGGGCTTAAACTAAAAAGTAAGTATAACAGGCCTAATAGAGAAATCGGAGATCCTAAAATTATGGTGGAAAAAAATAGGTATACTTATTGAATAGATTACATTTGTCCTATCATACTCACAAATAGAGTTCTATCAGGAACGTTTTATTAAAGACTCTCGATTAGAATCTTAGGCTAGAAATACATGTCTGACCATACCTTGAGACTTAGTGTCAACTACTACTATTTTTGGATGTTTTATTGTATGTATAGATTTATTATTGACATTTCTTATGATGAGTATACTAATATCGATACTTTAATCATAGTGATTTCATGTTTCTCTACCGGGTATTATTATGCTCACCCATGTCTGGGATCTTCTGTTATGTTTCATATAATTTCTAAATAACCGGTCATTCGATGGGGTTCTCAGTAGACCAAAAGTTTATATATCTTAATAATGGGATATAATGACCATTGTTTGTACCGTGAGTCACTTTTCATTGTATTCCTCTATTACTCTTATGTTTTCCATCTTTACTATTTGTGGTCAGATTGTATTTGTCCCATATTGGATCCCATAAATATTTTAAACTGTAATTGTTGGATTTATATGTAGGCATCAATTTGGTATGAGTTTTATTTTACATTTGAAAATTTTACTAGCTTGGTGGTGTGTGTTTGTGAATATTGGTATATTAGGAAATGGATTACCATTTTAGTGTTTTTCCAAATAGGAACTAGTCACCCACCCCAAACTGTTGTTTCTAGGATGGGGGTAGTCAAACTCAACTTATTAAGGTATAGGTCATCCCTTGGGGGGTTATTAATGAAATAATGGTATCATTGAATTTTGTTTCATATTAGTACCGAGGTTTGTGTTTTTTTTCAGGTTTGATATTGGTTTTGGTTTTATGGAAACAATGTTAGGTGTTTTGATTTCATATTTTAGGTCGTGTAATCCAGTGTTGGTAAAATGGTAGACCTATCCATACCAAATGTAATTTATCACATTTCTCCCATCTATGTACATATAGACCTTGGTTCTAGAGAATGATAATTTGAACAAGCATCATATTTGAATGGGTTTTGTTTCATTTTCCTTCTTTAGTTATCTCTTTATATATACTCAATTACCATGTTACATATTTTGTATTTTAGAATGCCTCAATAATTATTTACAGCTTGTATTATTAGTAGGATATCTAGTATGGTCCCCTCAATGTAAAACCATTAATACAAGTACATGTTTTGTAGGTAGTTCCTATGATAATTTTGACAATCATACCTCCACCCAATAAGCATCATATGGCCCTTGATGTACCAGAGGATGTCACGTATAGGGTGAGAACACTTCTTGGGATTCAACAATAGAAACCCATCTATTTTAAGGGTGGGAAAAAACCAAATTCATTTGATTATTGACTCAAGGTTTTTATTTCAGTCATTCATATCTTCAGAACACCTACAAATCAAGTGGTGGTTATGGCGATGAACTGTGGCCATGGATCCATGTGGTGTTTAGGGATGTAGGTGGTTATGGTATATGATGGGGTGACTAATTTTGGAACTAATTTGGAGCATAACATTTGGGAGGAGTACTCCCCCATCTATGATGTGAGTAGTGTGCATCCATGATCTTTTACTACTACAACTAGGTAGTATGACTATGGATGATTATGCTTCTTTCCCTAAAAACCTCACAAGATCCTCGATAGATATGGTTCAAGATTATTTATTCCATGGATTTATGATAGAGAGATGAATATACATGTAAATATTATGATGTGAAAAAACTAAACAAATTCATACATTAGTGGGTGGTACTAGAGCATGCCTTTGTGATAGAGAGATTTCAGGCTGTGAAGACAATGGTAGTGGGTGACAAAAGTGGGAATACCTAGGATTTTACCTATGTAGTAGGTAATCTTTGAATGATGTAGGGATATAAAAATGAAATATTTGTTTAGGTGGTGATATCAGGACATAGGTTCCACTATTGAGGAACCTAATGATGTGTGTAGTATTTCCAAAGTGAGATAGTGCTACTCTTGTGATGGGAATAGAAATCTCACGTATAATTATCTTACATCCCGTAGAGCTGATAGAGAGATAGTGGTTTAGATTACTAGGTATAGGAATTTATAGGATCAAGTTGTTCCATATGGTGGGGGACTTCGAAGATGATAAGGGATAGTAGTGATAGGTTCTATAAGGTATCACATGTTTCCTAAAACACCCCATGGTTATGCCCTCTTGGCTTAGGGAGTTTCTCCATGTGGGTAACAGAAGCTACAAACCATAGAGTCCTATGATTCAGAAGTTCTGAGTTATATATGTCTTAGATTATTTAGTTGTATTTCTTATAGAAATAAGTGTGGGATACTCTTTTTTGGGTCCATCCATAGTTAGTGACCTATAATTTCTTGTTGAGACCATGATTCAACCCATACATTTGTGGAGACTTCTATAGATGACATAGCAATAAAAAAATTCATGAGAGTGTGAAATCGATCATATAGGGGATAGTTTCCCGTTTGATCTCTTTGTTTTCATGTTGAGGTCCTATAAAATAATATTTTTCCTAGACTGGATATACATAAATCATGCACAAACAAACTATTTTAGGGAAAGGATAAGGTGTGTCCAAATTAATGGGATAGATTTTTCATTCATATGAGATAGGGAGACCCAGGAGGATCATGATAGACTCATAAAAATGATGGTGATACACATTAATCCACATTTGGATAGCCTAAATCTTTGAGTAGTGGATTGTATGGGCAATTAGTTTCCTTTTATGATGTTTGAGTTTGAGGATTCCTTTCATGATGACAGGCCAAGCATACCTACCCTCTAAGAGAAGGAAATATTCATTGGCATACTACTAGATATGTCCTTGATATCTGCACCATCATATTGTATTGCTACCATAGATCTACACATGTTGAGGGAGTAATTATTGGAGTTTTAGTGGAATTTTTTCATGTGACCTAGTGTTTCATCCATGGAAACCACAGTGTTGTTCACCAATAATGTCGGAGAGAGATTGAGGTTATGTGTGGATTATTGGTGCCAGAACTAGGTGATCCATAAAAATATGTATCCACTACTGAGGAATGATGGCCTCTTTTATCATTTGGGAGAGGCCCAATGATTCTTTAATATTGTCCTTAGATCATGATATCACCATTCATGAGTACTGTTTGAGGATATATCGAAGATTACATTGAGATGTATCTGTGGTCACTATGAATAATTTTTTATTCCATTCAATATAGAAACACCCCAGTAGTGTTCAAGGGACCTAGGAACAAAATATTTCCACCTTTCTTATACCACATTCTGGTTCTCTTCATCAATGATATTCAAGTGTAATCGATGTCTAAGGAGGAGCACACAAAGCACATGAGGATGGTTCGAGACACACTTAGAGAGAACCAACATTATGTGAATATCTCAATGTTTTAGTTCCGGATTTTGGATGTTCACCATATAAGATATGTTTTCTCATCTAACCATGTAGTAGTTGACATGAAAATGTTCAAGCGAGAGTTTTCATAAGAACTTAAAAAAATGTGATTGATGTGAAGAGATTATTTGGCATGGTAGGCTACTACAAGAGGTCAGTTCCTCATTTCACCATGATACCATCATCTTTAACTAAATTAACTAGGAATGGATATCATTTTTTTATGTAAATTTGACATACTGATTTTTTGGATTTTAGGGAGAGGTTGATGTGCTCTCGCATATTGATATTTCAAGAGGAGGTTATCATGTTTTTAGTGCACAATGATTTTCAAGGACTAGACATGATTGTGTATATATGATGAGGAATGACCTGAATTCTAATGGGTCTTTGTAGGTGAGACCAAATAATTAGAACTACATGACCCATGATTGTGATTCTCCATTGGTATCCTTCACCCTAATGATATGGAAAAACTAGCTTTTGTGAGGGGGTGGTATCATCTAATCTAACCAAACGTATCTCAAGTATATCTTATTTAAAAATTATCTTAACTTGGGATAGTTATAATGATTATATTTCGTCAATTAATATGAATTTCAGATTTTATACTCAATGGAAGGGGAACATAGTGGAATACACTCTTAGTATGAGATATGGTTATCAACTATTCCATGAGTATTTTGGTTATTTTTCCTCATTATGGCCGTCTTTAGTGGTAAATGATGGGGATGCGTATATTGTTTCAATGGATTTTACCCAACTACTTTCACAGGGTGTTTGGGAATCACATCATGGAGATACCAATTGTGATACCTTACATACTTATATATCCACTAGATGCTATCTTGATTGATATTAAAAATTTTGAGAGCATGTTGTATTTTTTATTAGATATGTAATGGAGGCAGTTTTATTGTGTGAGCAGATGATGAGGGAGTTTCATACATATGATTTGGTGTTTCCTTCTACTGTGGTGAAGATGTACCAAGACTTATGATATCAATTTTGGTGGTTGGTCATGGAAAATGGTGTTGTAGAGTTCGTCTCTTAATACCAAACATATTTCTAGTTGATGGACGAGCACATGGTTATAGCAGGTTTAGATCAACTCCTTATAGGACAACAGTAGATGTGTGCTGGAATAAAAATGAAATTAATTATGGGGATAATACATATATCCAAAGGGCATGATTCAAAATGGGTGATCATAGAATGGCTCAAAAAGTTATCTTTCATTTTAGTTATTTAGGAGTATAGTTCATTAGAGATCATTGGGGCATATAAGTGCATATGATAGCATGACACCTTAGTGTTCCCTAAAATATTGATTCAGATCATGATTATATATTCACATAATTATTATAGAGTGGTTTTTGGAGGCCTTTATAACTCAGTTGTGTTTGAGCATGAATTTTCACCCCTTTCTAATGGCTATATTGGGTGGTACATTCAGGTTGGATGACATGTTTTGGGTATGAATTTTATAAATTTTCTATAGTTGGGAGGATCATATACAATTGGTAGTGTATTCATGAAGTAACAAATATGATTCTGCCATTAATATGGAAACATTCAAGGTATTTTTTGGGAGAACATGTAGCGGACCACATTATTGAATTGATCTAGTGGAGTTAATAATCATGTTTATAGAGTTGTTGCGATATATGATATTGAATGTCCAAAACATCCAAGAGTTGAGGAGAACTACACAAATCCATCATAATTCATACACAGATAAATTCTATAAGCCTTTAAGGTTTTAGTTTGGTGAAAATTTGTTCCAAATGTTTTCACCTCAATTTTTATTATGTTGATTTATATGGGGTGAAAATACATCTCCAAGATTCGGTATCACTTTTTAGATAATATGGATCAATTTATGTCTCTATCATCGTAGTTAAACAGGGTACATGAAATCTTCCATATGTCACATCTAAGGATATATGTTCTTGATATGTCACATGTTATCAACTAGAAATATATAGACATTGAGGACGGATATAACTTTTTATTGTACCTGGTGTAGATCAAGGATCAGCTATAAATGGTCTTACATGGTCAAGAGGATCCTTTTGATTGTGTCTGGTAGAAACCCAAAAATCTCTATGATAGCACCTCAAAGCAAGAGACCCAGATGTGAGATCAGTACCCACATACTATTTAATAATATTTTTTTAGGAAAAAATACCTTTTTTGGTGAGTATTAAATATCATTAATTTTTTTATAATTATTTGAAATACATATACTAATATTTCTGGATCTTGTTATTGAGATTGCGAGAGATTATGGGGCTCAGTGAGCCCATAATTTATTTTTAAAAAATGTCAAATATTTTAATATCATGCATTATTATACTTATTTAAATAACGAAAATCTCCAAAAAAACATTTATCATATCATAAAGAGGATATTAACATTGTATTCAGAGTGAGGGATTTACACTAGGAAGGATATAATCATTGTTGACATCGAGAGTTTGTTGAAATATTACTATGGAGGAAAATATTAAACAATAAAATGATTTTTTTTGAGATTAATAAGAATATAACAATCTTATATATAAACCTTCTTATAACAACATTTTAAGGTTCACCTCCAAAAATGAGAAATTGATTGTGGATCTTGTAGAAGAGATTCTATGGAAGAACAGTGATGAATCAAGAATTGTTCATGATAAGGAAAATCTTGGATCTCTCCGATGATTCTTATGTGGATTTATTCTATATTATGGATCACTTTATCTCAGGTTGTGATTTTTTATATGTATTTACCTTCTTTTTTTATCCTATGAGGAATACAAATCAATCCACTAGAATATTAATTCAAAATTTGAGAATATTTTAAGTTTGAATATATGTTGTTAGAATTGGGGATTTATTTTATTTTTTGATTATCATATATTCATTTCTCATTATATCTAAGAAAAAATAAAACCAACAATGAAATTGGATGAGGATCATTCTCATGTTTGTGTTTTGTGAATTTTTTCCCCCACTTCGTCTTTTCATCACTGATATTCATTTTGGAGATTATTCCAAATAAAATACATGGTAATCAATAATTACACCCTCATTTCTTAGAGAAAGGGATTGATAACATATATTTGGGTTAGGATTGGATATTGGATTGATATACTATGATGGAATGTGACCGGATTGGATTTCATTGTGCATGTTGTGATGTGTAGCGACGGGAGATGTGGTAGGTAGTTTCCTATGAAAATAATCTAGATGGATTCTTGTGAGACTTTATGGAAATCCGTGGTAAGAATAAATCCTTATGTATGGTTTTGATTAATGGAAAAATCATAAAAACATGTATAACTAATTATTCATGAAGAAGATCCATGGTCTCTATAAAATATTAATATGCACATTGTTTAATCCTAGATGACATGCCATGTGGGGCCCCAGTTGCATCACTGTATTCTCCAAAGAGAAGAGAGTCTCACACGGCGTGTGACACTTATTACATGCTGTGTGACATGACCTAGATGATTAGTATTTACCCGTAGAGGTACATTGGAATGTATATAGCAATATACGTGACACAGAGAAACTATATGGGCCGATCCATGTGCACAGTCATGGCCTGATGCAGAGACATGTCTATGTACTTAGGCATAACCATTTGTACATGGTAATAGACACAGTCATGGGCTATAATACAAAAGTAGACCCAATGAGGAACAGACATGGGGTATATAACCATTACACACTACACACTCCTTCGATTAAAATTTATAGACCATGTTTCCCCTAGCATAGACAAGTTCTTGTAAGCGTAAATTACTATGATCCATCCCTATACAGATATATTATAAAATTATGTCATAAAACATTAATTATGATCCTCTCTATTGGATTCATTTTAGATTGAATTGTATGTATTTCCCATATATCCTAGTATGAGATCATCTATAATCATCTTTCCCTTGGAAGGGTTCTATAAATCGGTGTGACCATCTATACTCATGGGTTGATCTCCAATATTGTAAGTTAATAAATATTGAGTTTTTGGTATAAACTACGGACCTCGTAATGATCACCATCAATGTATCAATCTCTAATGACAACTTTCATGTACTTTATTATGGGTGGCTAGACAAGTAACACATCTCTAGTGGATTCTATTAGATATATCATACTCGTATAGTGAGTTATCCCAAAAAAGTGTGGTTATATACCCTCAAGTTGAATATTAGGAATAAAATATAGATTTGGGTATTCCTGCAGTCTTGGTATCGATTATGAGTATATGTGGATGTTTTATTAAAAGTGTCATATTATTAATGAATATACTATAATGAGATGAAAAATCTTTAATATTTATTCATATCGATTTCAATGTTTTCTACTAGGTATGGCCATACAGACCCCTCTGTGGTCTCTTTATGCATGTGTCATGTCTTAGGTAGATGAAAATATGTTTAATAGTGTTCTCAGTAGACCAAGATCATACATAGAAAATATTTTTTCAAGACAGACTATGGTTCATTCAAGTATTCTCTGTTGACTATGGTCCCATCTAAATCTAATGTAAGACCTCGTTAATATTTTTATAGGCTTTTATTAAGCCATTGTTGACTTCCATGATTTTTTTATTTCTATTTCTGGGATTTAGATATATACAATCATTTGGTGTCAGTTTTATTTATCTATTCAACATTTTATGGTCTTGGAGATTTGTTGGGTGTTTATAGGTTCCTTAGGCTAATGCCTCTATTTTAGTGTTTTTCCTACTTGGATCTAGTCAACATTCACTATCCTGTTGATGGAAGGTTTAGGGTATTCACAACAGGTAATCACTAGTTAGGAAAGGCCGAGTTGCTCAATTCATGATAGATAATAATTATTTTATTCTGTATATAAGATATCAATTATCTTCATCATCAATTGATATGTTATCTATACAGGGAGAGACATTATATGCCCCAAATCACATCAAATTCAACAAGATAGAGAATCATAAAATTTTGATAAATCATATTCCCACATAACAAAATCAGAGAGGTGTTTAATAATTAATATTATATCATCACATCTTTTTTATATTTAAAAAAAAACTCAATATCTAATAATTGATGTGGTGATAACATACACCTAGAAAAATATTCCGATATAAGTAATTGGGTAAAACATGAATCAAATATTAAATTTGTAGTTCCTTTTTGTATGATACATTTACCTTTACCCAAATATTTTCTATAACCCACTTTTTGTTTTTTTATCTCAGGATCATTCCCATTATCTATTATATTAAGATGTTTTTTATGATTACTAGCATCATTTACCGTCAAATTCATGAACTTGGTGTCATAATTTCTATACTACATGTAGTTTAATCGTTTGAGTCTAGGTTGTTTATTCATCTAATATTTATCCTTATGTATTTCAATTTATTTTTTCTTTACATATATTAGACATGAAATTTCTCAATGGAGATCCATTCAACATAAAAAACATTTACTAGTCCTATGGAAACAATATCGCCCAATATGTTTTGCACACTTCTGAAAAAAAATAATGATCCATTTTAAAAACATTATAGGTTTTGTTATAATAATTTCCCTTAAAAACATCATTTTATTTTTATTGTAACCGTGAGAATGATAGGATCCCAATTATTGATTTCTAACTTGAGAAAAAATCTAATGATTTCATTCAAGATACTAAATCCCCATATGGGAAACACCTTTTTGAGACTTAGATTTAATCCAATGATAAATTTGTAAAATTAATTTCATGGTGGATGATAAATTTATAATCATGCATCATGTACACCATAATTCTTTCATCATAGGTACCAATATAGTCAATATCCATATGATTAATATCAAAAAATTATAGTTACATTTTCATATAAAATTTCTACGAATGTACGTGACAAAAAATACAATATTATACTCAACCAATTCCATGGAGTCAATTTCCTGTAATTTTATTATATTGCTAGTAAGATTATACCATTAATATATAATTCCATAGATATGATATAAATTTAGGAAACACATTTCATTGTCATATCACTAGAGAATGGGAAATATCATTCTAGTGGTATTGATACAATTTTCAATAAGTAGCATATCATAAGATCCATTAAAATATGGTTGATGTATCCCCGTGAAATAATCAATATCTCGTTGTTACATCCATTGATCTTCTGTAATATTATCATTATTAATGGATTAAGAAATTTTCATGATGATATAAACACAATTTTTCATTTTATCACCCATGTTATTCAGTATCTCAAGGATAAATTCATCGTATTGTCTTTGACATTCAATTTAAACATGCTTCATACTAGTTATGGACAATGAATAAAATAAAAACGCATAGTGTAACAATCTTACTAATATAATTGGAGTGATCAATCAAATAATCATGAATTTTTTGGTTATCCACTAAATTAGGATACCTTATTTTCAACCTCTAAATGTTTTAAATTTACAATAAAAAACATTCTGTTATTCATAGGCCCTCTGAATATTTACACTAATTTTCATCATAACCTAATGTTATAATATAAATAAACCCTTATATTATTCAATTATGGCGACTGATGAAAAATATATATTAATATTTCATCATTTTAATGAAAAAATAATATATTATGAAATAATTAATGCCCTAAAACTATATTGAATTAGTGTATTTGGATACATGATTTATAATCAACATATCTCAAAAATATTATGTAATATCTCCCATAATTTTCTAATATAATTATACACAACTTATACATGTCTTACTTAAATATTTCATTCATACATGGAGAAATGGAGACATATGAAATATTAAGATTAGATTCTTAGAAAGGGTAAACATATGGGATAACAATTGATGATTATTAGATTACATAATATAAGCATAAGTTTAAAATAGAATCATTAAAAAATTTGATGTTCAACCCCATGTAGTCATATATAACCACTCATTATAATATCAAAATGAATTTATCATATGTGTGATAAATTAACAATAATAAAAAATAATCCATGAGAGAATATCATATGAATAATATTATTTCCTTAGAATTTTGGTGCACAATCAAAATATTATAAAATATTTTCTATAGTAATATCTCACTATGAATATTAGAATAGTGAATACAGTCCCATAATGGATTTTTTTCACTTCCTATTATATCGTTTCCCTTTTCATTTTTCACTTCCAAGGATATCATTGTGGGCATAGGCCCTATATATAATTTGTTCACTCAATTTTTGTGTTCATCTAATATTAGGATATATGAATCATTACCCAACTCATTGTAGGGATATATAATTCTCGGTACATCATTCATAGAATGTAAACCAAACATATATGTTCCATAATATCATTAAACATTCATCATTTCATAACATATTAAAATGTAATATAATTTATTAATATTTCCACATCATATAAGAATAGTCCATGTAGAGAAATAAAATGGATGGAATCATAATACCATATTCCAAGTTATCTATAAAAAACATTAATTGATGCAGACATATATTAAAAAAACATTAAATGGGAATTAGAACATTTTATTATATATAGAGAAAATATTAGTTTCCTTCATTTTAATTAAAAATTAAAAATTATAAAATATTCAGAAAACTAGTTTCAAGGATTATAATGATTGAAAATTTTATGGACTATTGACCAAAAAGAATTATTGTGATGAAGGGAAAATCTATTCACATTGTATACAGTTAAAAGAAGATTATTTTCACATATGTGTAATTAATGTAATAAATAACCCTTTTTAAAAATATTAAACTAAAAAGTTATTAGAATATTTAAAGGAAATCAAAATATATTAAAATTTTAAATTTCATAGTAATATAAAAAATATAAAATAACACACTTGAATCAATTTTGAAATTCTTGATGTGGAAAAAAATATTCCATAAAAAAAGAAAAACATGAAGGATTGACACAAAATCATTTTTTGAGTAATGGATAGACATAGAGATGAAAATTTAGAAGGAAAAAAATGAAAACACTGTAAAAAATAGAGTACAATAAAATTAGCGGGTTTTAAAAGTAATGTATCATACGCACGGGTAATATTTTCATTATTAATGGATGAAAAAAATGAAATATAAATAAAAATATATCCTTCTAGAATCATAATAATATAACAAAATATATATATATATTCCCTAAATAAACTTATATGATCAGTCTCATTTAAAATACATTGTTAATAACTAACATTACATAGTGGATGTGTTAGTTCAGAAATGCATAATTAAATCGTTATTATTCATCATAGGAATTTAAGTGAGAAAAATTAGTATATAAATAACATAACAACATTAAAATTTTGCAATGATACTTATTCCCTCTTCGTAATAAGGTTGAATAAGATTTATGGGAGGTATGAAATTAAATTAATATACAATTATTTGGTTAAGACGATTACCTATTATTTGAGAAACCTCCATTTGATCAATTTTTAAGCATCCTTTTGGAGGTAATTTTAAGAATAATAAAATAAATAGAACATTGATAGGGAAATTTATATGATATATGGTTTGGTTTTAGTAGAGTAAATTGGATCATGAAGAAGGGAAGAAGAGAGAGTAATTTGTTCCCTTTTATAAGAAAGTGGAGTGGGGTTGTAGTAAATAATAAAAATATTAATATATAATAAAATCATAATAAAATAAAAGTGGTGTTAAGGAAACTCATGTTTGAATAAAATATAATTTAATGTTGAATATTATTTAACTAGTCAAATTCATACATTTTTTTATAATTCAGGCCACAATTTCCTGTTTAACCCCATAGATTTCCCTATATAACCCCATCCAAAGTGAATTTTGTTACCATATTTATTATTCATTATTAAAATTAATGATTGTGTTATCAATAAAAAATTTGAATATAATGATATATAATATAGTATTTTTTATTAAATTAAATTTTGAAATAATTTTGAAGTTATTTTGAAAATAAGCACCCAAAACATGAAAAACACTTTTTAGATAAATGAATTTGTAATAGTAACACTAAATTTAATACATTTCCATTCCTAATGAAAAACATTAGTTGTAATATAACTTATTTTAATGAAGATATAACCAAAAAAATAGATTAAAATAATTCAAAAGTATTGATGAATATAATTTATTAAGATAAAATTCCATTGAACATATAAAAGGGGGTTTTCCAAAATACATTTATTTTTAACATAAAATATTTTTATTTTAATTTTATCAAATTAAATACAAATTAATTGATTTTATACATAAAAAAAAGATTTTAATAATTTTTAAATTCTATATAATTTTTTAAATAAAACATATATGACCAAAAAGGTAATCATAAACAAAATATGAGTTTTTTAAAATACATAGTATTTCTGAAGGGAATTATAAATTAGTTTTAAAATATATTTTTTATTTAAATACCATATAATGTGATTAATTTAATAGTTTATATTAAATTATAAAATAAGTGAATTGTTTTTTAATTTTCAATAAACCAAGCCCATATAATTTATTCAAGAGAAAGTTTTTTAAAAAACATGGGGGTGTAAGACATCATCTAATTTTGGAGAGATTCGTGAATTGAGAAAACCTCCTCATCGAGAAGATATTTATTTACTGGTATTATTTTTAAGGAATGAAATTATGTTACTAAATAATAAAATTCCATTATTTTAACTAAATTATAAGAAATATACTAAATGACAAAATATTATCAGATCACCTTAAAACATACTATATTTAAAATAAATATTAGATTACTGAGGTAATATTTAATCGGTTATATTTGGAGAGAAGTTGTAAATCATGATACAATATGTAGTGTATCAACATATGAATCTTGAAAATTAATATGGGGTGGTTCTTCTTGATTTTAGAGTATCAGGTCTTAGTAAACAATGTTTTTTTCACAAATTTTAGATACTATGATCCATGAATGTGTCATCCATCTGGTTTAGGAGAGCACTGAGCGATCACTCAAAGGATTCCATATTCAACACAAGTGGGTTCGATTATAAAGTTTACATCATAATTGACGGGTGTATGAGTTACATCATGGAATCATCAAAATTTTAATTATAAATGTCTCTCAACTCAAATGTAAACAGTTCCATTATCAAATTTATAATGTGTATGAATTTTCTCGTAAGGATTTCTATCAATCAAATGATATAGGATAGATCTCCCCAAAATATTCTAAACACTTTATGGTTATGGGGAGGTTTTATATCAAGGATTGCCATAGAAATTTAGGTTTGTCATTTTTTTCAGAGATTAGTATCACAGATATGATGTGTCTCAAAGATGTTACACCAAAAATCACACATTTAGTAGTTCGTCATCAGAATATATTATAATGTTTTGTTGAAAACCATTTTAGTATAAATATATTGATCGAGAAAATTATTTGTGAAACCCACAAAATAATCCATTTACTATTATACAATATTCTCTATGAAGAACATTAATATATATTTATTAGTGAGTTAATATGTATTAGTATCATCCTTTTGGGAAAAGGGAGTTACTCAGTCAAAATATAAACTATGGGGTAACCTAAATATAGTTTCTTCATTATATTTTGTGTCCATATAAATCTATTAATATACATCGTAATATTTCATAAAGGGTATATACTATGAGATATCTATCATGTTTATGAACATATACATTATTAAGAATAGTATTAATCATTCATTTAGTGTAATTTAATATATCAAAAGATTATTAAAACCCTGATATTTAATGAAATCTTGAAGGGAATAATAATATAGTGATAATTTGGGAATTGGACATTCATAATGCTAATGAATTTGACTATCTTCCCATATTTATATAATGACATAGAAGTATGGATTGGAATAACTATATATTATTCCAACATATATCAATAGTTTTTGTTCTGAAAACCTAAATGAGTGGTAGCCACATCAAGATCAAGTCATGGTATTTATATTTTGTTATAGGTACGTACATCTTGGTATTGTTTCAAGAAATATATTTACTTATAATTTACTATATAAATAATAGAGACAATGATAAATATAGGACATAGTTCATTCATGGTACCTATATTCAGTTGTTTAATATCATAAATGTTATTTTAGATTCCTTCCATGAATACTATAGGGGAGTCACTAAGATCTTATTCGGCACCTTCTTCTTAAAACCATTATTGAATAGATTAGTTAATGGTGGATTTTTGGAATTTTGGAATTTTATGGAGGCATTTTTTGATCTTAATGATGACAATGTAGGGATCATTATTGATAATGGAATCTATATTATTTTATTATGTCGCACCATCATGATGAGGAGAAGATATTTGGATATCTTAATATCATAGAGATGATATCAAGGCCTAATATTTTATAGTGTTATTATCGTTGAATTTTTTTATCCCTCCACTATGTGTCCAAATTTAATTGATGGAAATGATATCACGAGGATGAGTATAAACATGTCTGGGAATGTGAATTTTATATTCTCATAGGATTTATATCAACATTATGGAGGATTATCACGTGTGTTAAATGAGACTAATGTTCTGTAAAAAAAATTAGTAGTAAACATTATAATGGAACATGATTATATAAATATGATTAGATGAAGACTTTTCATTCTCTGTGGTTGGTTTTCTATGAAGACCTTAGCATAAAGATAATATGAAAGGAAATTGGTCGAGAGTTTGGACTTATTGTCTTGTGACACTATCCTTGCATGATGAATTCCAATATTAGAGGTTGTTGACTCCATATTCTTGATATGACAAACAAAGGATTTTTCTAGTCCACAATATAGATTTATAGGGGTTATTTCTAGGTCATTTTGAGTAGTAATATAAATCTTTATTTCTATAAAAATGGTCTACCCTCTATTCAATAAAATTTATTATTTATAAATTGATATTTTCAATATTTTTAGGGGGAATTATTATGATATATTAATCATAAATGAAACTTGAAAGAGTGTTTAAGGAACTAGCTATATGATGTTGGCGATATGGTTTTTATATTTATCCACAAACATCCTGATAGTGTTTTTAAAGTTGTTTCCTAGAGAAAAACAATAAACATAGTTATAGAAGTTAAACCCTAAACTATTTTCTATGTTTCATCTAGGATAATGGTTTGTGTTCGGTATTATCATACCATGGGATTTTATGGTTAGATAGAGACATATCAAACTCACTATAATTGATTTTTATGATATTTTTAACTCATTTGAGATTAATTATGGATCTTTTATTAATTATGTGGATATCTATGTCAATTTATTATAGCTTATAGAATTTGTTGATGGATATCATAGTTACATATACGGTAGATTCTTGATCGCTCTCCATAATAGGGAAAACACTGAAATGTATGTGGAACCAATCCTCATTCGATTTGACTATGCTACAATAACATAATAATCATCTCATTAGGGCAATATAGGTCCCCACAATGTTTCTCCCTATGTCAAAAGAGAGGTAATGTTAATCCCATTATGATCGATTTCCCATGATAATGTCAATCTATTTAAGTATTTCATATTTCTTGAATAGGGTCCCATTCATATTATTTTGAGTTTTCTAAATACTTTGAAGCTTATAGTTTGATGATAGTTATGATAGAGGCTTCTTCGGTTGAAATTAATTTTAGGTAATTTTCGTAGTTTTTTGTGTGGGTTTGAGCTTGCCTTTCCATGTTAAAATATAGAATGAAAAATTAAGAAATTTATAGTCAGTCCAACAATATGAATGGAAGAGAATAGTTTTGGCAAGACTAATTACTATTTTATGATCTTTTACAACCCCCTGATGTTTCAATATCTTGGGTTATCTAATATATAGGTATTTAAATGCAACATATTCTTAATTTCAGGGTCCATATTTTCCACTTCTTCCTATAATTCACTAGCATATAAAATCACTTCCCTAGTTATCATAAGGGAATTCAAGAATATTTTTTTATCAATTCCAATAAAGTGGTTTCTCAATTTAATTCAATTGATGGAAGAATACTGGTATTCATCATCTCATATAGAAAATATTTTTTGGATCGGTTCAAATTTACTAAATTTTTTGGATGGTTACATCCTCTAAATAATAGAGGTAAAAAATTTCAAATGATATAGGCCAATATGTGTGTAGAGACCCAAATCATGATGTACATGAACAATAAATTACTTTTTCGGAATACTTAATACATAACAAAAACAAACACACATGGACCGTAATAGTTTAGTGTCTTTGGAAACTCGGATCATAATCTTCTAATCATGGTGAAAGATATTCAACATCTTCCATAACGATCTTCCCCTTATGTTTTCTTACCTAAAACCTTTCATTATCTCCTGGGGAAAAGAAAACATATTAAGGTTGAGCTCAAATTCTCAGTAATGGTATGCATGGAGAAAATAAAACAAACCATATACATTTGAACATAAAAACATGAACATAATGTTTAAACAACGAAATCTTGAGCAATGACATAAAACATGACAGTATGTAAGGAATAAATCATAATAGAACATCAATAATAATAAAATATATTGGAAATAAAACTTGTAATTTTGTAAAAACATTAATCACATGATATGATTTCCATAGTAGCCAAGGCATTGCTTCCAAGACCATCTTAGTGGACAAAGTACCTTTCTGAATCGAGTTCACTACTCGTTTCAGTCCTGTAACACTGAACCAGATTAACTTACCATTCCAGCCATGTCTATCTCATGAGATATAAATCTTTAGCCAATGAATTGTAGGGATATATAGGTCCCACTCATCTCATAATGAAATAATTCTTATGTGTGCCACAATATAAACATACATCATTCATAATAACCCAAAGAATAAAATGGTTTTCATAAAAATCATTCCATAGAAACATAATCCATATAAAACAAATGGATATCATTTTGCCATAAGAAAATTTAAACCATGAAAATCATAGAGACATTATACTTGAAACATTCAAATGTGAAATAATGTCATCTTAGATGGAAAATAGTTTTGATAAAACACTTGAAATGAATTCTTGAGGAAAATATCCTTTCTTATTCAAAATCATTTTCTTTTCACAAAATGCCATGAAATTTTAAAAGAAAGGGATTTTGATGAAAATAGTCATGAAATCTTATAGAGTAAGCTTCTATAAAATTAGGAGTTATGAAACCGTAAAAATCTGTTCATGTCGTATAAGTTTAAAAATAACATTCTTCTCGTACTTTTTTCGGAAAAGTAAAAAAGTTCCCCGTGTAGTAAACAAAAGTAAGATTCCTTTCATAACATGTGGTAAATTTAAAAATTGGGTAAGAAGGACTTTAAAAATAAATGAATTTTTTTATAAAACATGGGCATGGATGATAACAATAACCCCAGTAAACACTTACGAATAACTATCTCGGATAAGAACGAGATTGGAATAGTTATCCCTTAACTTAGGTCCGATATGCTTCGTACGTATCAGACCCTCCTGTATAATGATTTAAATAATGTCATTTAATTATTATAGAATAATATTCATTTTTATTATATCATATATGGTTCACTTATGACTTTATATTACACATTCTTTTGTAAATTCCATGTTAAAGCAACGTTTTGGGTAAAATCATTTTATTTATCGTACTTGTTTGGACATGTTGTTATTGATATTATTATTAATTATATCATGATATAATTACATACAGAATGTAAATCATGATTTATATATCATATATATTCAGTATATATATATATTATAGATTGATAAATGAAATGAAATACACCGTTCATGGAGATGGTCGGCCGTACGTACGCATGAACGCTGTTTTCCATTCCTTATTGACTTGAATGGAATTAAGAAGATGACATACATATATATATATATACATAAATCCAGTATCATTATTATATAATATATTTCATTATTATTCATTATATATACATTATAATCAATAATGAATGGTTAACATGGAGAATGAATCTCCTCACGTCGTGGAGACGGTAGTCCGTACGTACGAACGAGCAATGACATCATTCCCATGATCATGGAATTGTATTGAAGTGTATGTATAATACTTAAGAATCAATATAACTTTACAATAATCATATATAGTTATTTATTTACACAATTATACCCATCCAAGTAAGGTGGTAGTTGAAAACAGATTACACCACGACGTGGAGACGATATTTCGTACGAACGCACGCGCAGTGATTTCGTTTTCCGTAAGATGGATAGAAGGTGAAATAGGGTTGTTTAATATTTATAATAACATATCAGTATATATTTAATACTTATGTTATTAATTTATAATTAAACAACTAAATAAGTGGAATTAGAAGATTAAAGAAACTTGAAAGAGTCGGTAGAAGAGATTACATCTTCCCTGACACACTTCCTTTAATCATCTTCTCAAGGTACTAGAGCTCGTCTTTTTAGAAGACCAGAACCTCTATGATATAACTATATAGGATTAGAAGAGGAATTGGTAGTGGTTGGCCGAGCTTTAAGGCTCAAAAGGGTTTGAAGAGAAGAGGGAAGTGGTGCCCTTTTTATAAGGGGGGAGAGGGGCACCTTTGGAAAAACATAAAATATTATTTTATAATAAAGTCATATTAGGTTTTTAATAGCTAAAAATTTATTTATTTCTAAGATAAGGTGGGTATGGGTCGAGATCCTATCAACAAATAGGTTTTAGACAAGTTTAGGTTACCATTTTAACCTTATCATTTAGATTTAACTCTAAGTTAAATAATTTAACTTTTACCGTGTCTTTTTGTTTTCTTACACTAAATGGTTAATAAAATTACTATAACAAGCCAAACAAACCCCAAGTTGTTCATTATTAATATATATAACATTATATAAGTCATTTTTCTGAACATTATAATTTTAATAATATAATAACAATTACTAATATAATATTTGGTTTAAAAACTATTTTATGTCAATTTTGACACTATTTGATACTTGATTTTTTTGAAACTCATAACAGAATGATTAGTTCGAAAAAAGTTAATTAAATAAATAATAACATTTAATATTAACCTATTAAATTATTTTAATTCATAAAAGTCCCAAATTTCTTTATTTTGGTATTTATAATATCAATTACATTAATATTTCTTAATTTAGGTAATTACTGCATCACCATTGTGTCATAAATAAATTAAATTATTTAATGTCTAAAAATTTTAAATAAAATACCATTAGGTATGAAATTGTTATATATTTCTAATGAATATTTTTAGTTGAACATATATTATGTATAACCCTATACTAAAATATGTTTAGTTATTAATCTTTGATTTTAACTATTTTAATTCTTTTTGAAATAAAATAATAATAAATGTCCTAATCTAATTCAAGTGGACCTAAATGAGAATATTATATTACTAAGGTTGTTTTTGGTTGAATTATACTTATCTAATAGAATTATGACATGTTTTAGGGTAATAATAATATCACTTTTACCCTTAATTACCCTATTTACTTTTAACCACGGTAAATAAAAGTAAAAAGTTACTGTTAACAAAAAATTATTTTTATATTATTGAAACACATTTTACTCCTTGATATTAACTGTGTCTCTTGGATTTTCTAAATTCCACTCACAGAATAAGTAAAATTATGTTTTATGTAAATTTTCAAACTCTCCTAGGAGGTGGGTAAAAGACGGTGCAAAGTTCAATAAAATTTTTATATGTCTAAAATTATTATAAAATGACTCCTATGAATTAAATTGAACTTATATAGGTATTATGTATCAATTTTTTCCTAAAATAAATTCAAATAAAATAAATAATTATTTATATAAAAAATCGGGTTTTATAAAGTAACCTAGTGTTTTCACTATTCATCAAAAATTGAAGGTTTTCAGAAAACTACAAAAAATTTACCATAGGCTAATTTTGCGATTCAGAATCCAAAAATGATTCCATTTTAAAAAATAAAATTTATAAAATTTCCAAAAGTGGGTATTACTATTCATAACGTCTAGTTCATAATAATAATAGAATAATATATCGTTTAGTGAAACTCAGTATTGCGTACTACACACGCTATCGAAGAAGGTGTTGATTGTGTGTAATGCAAGCCAAGATAGGGCTGCGTGTAGTGAAATATCCGTTTGGTGTTGCATATAACATAATCAAAACATATTTCATTTATACATTAAACAGAATCTATACTTAATGTTGCATAGAGTAATTCCAACAAAATGAACTTGAAATTGTGTGTAACACGAGCCAAGAATAATGTTGCGTATACAACCAGATAATACGGTGTTGCTTATAGCACAAGATAAACTTGGTGTAGCATACAAAACCAGACATCAATGAAATTAAGAAGAATAATTCTCATAAAATCTCTGGTTGTTACATTCTACCCCTCTTAAAATTAATTTCGCCCTCGAAATTCTTCGGGGTTATAAATAGTTTTCTACTTGAAAGTTTCTTTCATCGAAACCCGCATAGTAAAAATGAATACTAAAACCTCATTTTAAAATGGGAAGTTAGAATCATAATGGTCACCCAATGTAACTCAGCATTGGGTTTCCACATAGGACAACATAGTTGAAAATATAGATATGGAATAGAAATCTTACCATCATGTTCTGATGGCGAGTGGTAGAGGATATGGCTATGAAAAAGCCAAAAATCACAAAGCCAAAAATTTGTGATGATCTAAGTTACTATATGATTCATCGGATATAAGGACATTAGGAAAACATTTTTTGTTTTCAAAATCATTTCCCAAATGTTGAAGTATTTTTGAATTAAAAAAATGCTTACATGATTTTGATATAATCTCATCATTGCTCGTGCCTCGAACAATTTCCACTTCATCTCTTAAAGCAATGATGTTGAATTTGTCTTTCCGGAAGTGTTAGTAGATCAAGCGATAGAATGATAGGTCATTACATATATCTCAAAAAAAGGTTATAAAAAGTTATTAAATATACATAAATCCATCTATGGTGAGGTTAATCGTATATGATTCCAAAAATGGTCTTATACTTCATCTATCATACTGCTTAATAAAACTAGTTTCTACTAACCAGGGACTTCTTGTAGGCCAGTGGTAGGAAATAAAGGCATGTCTCACTTCGGTTCTGGGTTTGATTCCCACAGCCTTGTCCGACGCGACGAGTTGTCGCCCGTCCTGCAGGTTGTCCCTTTTTCTAAAACTACATTATAATAACATTCCTTCAATAAAATAGAAAAAATTTATTTCCTTAAACAATATTATCTTATGTATATGTTAATTCATTCCAATATTTAGGCCTATCCAAACTCATATATAAAGAAAACAATTAATAGAAATGTCATCTTCCGAGCATGTGAATTCCATCATTTATCCTTTATATATCATACGATATATCTTGTTGGTCAAATTACAAACATGTGAATACCTTAATCATGTATTATCTTGAAAAATGAATTCCCATTGACTATTTGTGAAAACATGAATGATGTCAAAATTTAACACTTTCCACATACCAAAATCCCAAAAATTTTATATACTCAAACCATGATATAACATTGTCCTTATATCAATCATGATCTCATGAATACCATAAAACATATTATTTTATCTTTATCCCTTCATTATTCACATATCATATGCTTTCCAAAATATTTGATTTACTTTTCATGGTTACCGGTACCATATAATTATTGAAAACCATAATAAACCAATACATAGATATTCCAATATTCCACATTCTTATAAATTAGATTCCACCACATTATTTTGGAATCCCGTTACCTAAACACATAATCATTCCACTACATCTTTGTCATACTCAACATCACCAATAGTGAACTCATGTGACTTCCCTTTGTCCTTTTCCTTAAGAGGATGCTCAAGTCGATCATAATTAACCCTTGGATTAGGGAATTGACTAGCATAATTCCCCATTTCCATGCACTTGAAGCATTGAAGTGTTGGTGGAGTGTTCTCTGTAGTATTTTCTTTATTCACATCATTAACTACCTTTTTCACATTACTTCGACACTCAACTGCTCGATGACCTTATTTTCTACACTTAAAACATTTTCTAGTACCTGTTAGGAAATCTCCACCATGCTTCCTTCCACACTTTGAACATAAAGAAACATTCATCTTCTTTTCACCATTATTATGAGATTTCTCCTTGATTTCAATCTTTCGTTTCTTGTCAATACCATGAGATGGATATGTAACACCAACTTCAATTTCTACCTTGATAGTACAATATACAATTTCTTCATAGCTACTGAATTCTCTTATAGCTAATGCCCTTAGAAGACTTGGTTTTAAGCCACTGAATAATCGATCAACTTTACATTCAGGTTGGATGATAAATCCAGATGCATACCTTGCAAGCCTTGTAAAATTCGCTTTGAATATACCAACAGATTCATCATCCTTTTTTTAAGCTCAAGGAACTCCTTTTCCATCTTGGTTCGAATAATACGAGAGAAGTACTTATTAAAAAACATGTTCTGAACTCATCCCATTCCATTGAATCAATTTCATCTTAGGGCCTTGTATTCTTAAATAGAGTCCACCACTGGTCTGCTTCACCTTGTAAACTGTAAATAGCCAAAATGACTTTTTCATGCTCTGAATAGCGAAGTATGAAAAATATCTTTTCAATAGTATTGATCCATTGTTCAGCAAGAAGTGGATCAGAAGTCCCACTGAAAGAAGGTGAACATTTCCTCATGAAGGCCTCAATATAATATTGTTCCCTTCTTTGATGATTCTTAAATCGAGAATGATTCATAGCTTGTGTAAGTATAGAAATAAGAATTTGCAATCCATTTCCCATAACATTTGGTTGTTCTGGAGGACAATTATTGCATTTTCCATTACATTGATCAACACGGTTCCTTCGGGTTCCAACCATCGTCTAAAACCCAAAAAGAAAAGTGTGAGAGGAAGAAATCATTCCAGGAAAAAAACATAATAATGTGTATGTACTTTAAATATCTAACATATTTCGTTTAATTTTAATATTTTTACCATAATTATAGGACTATAACCTATAATTATACTTAAACTTAGGGATATCCTTAGAAATACCGTAAAAATATCTCTAGAGATCTCACTAAATTTCTCGCATCCTAGTCTCCAAAGGTTGACTAAACCTTCCATCTGATACCAACTGTAGAGAACCAAAGATTGAAGTACATGGGCATTACATTACTTTTGCGGAATAATTAATACATAAAAAAAACAAACACAAAAGGACCGTAATAGTTTAGTGACTTTGGAAACTCGGATCATAATCTTCTAATCATGGTGAAAGATCTTAAACATCTTCCATAGAGATCTTCCCTTTTTGTTTTCTTACCTAAAACATTTCTTTATATCCTGGGGAAAAGAAAACATATGAAGATGAGCTCAAATACTCAGTAAGGGTAAGAATGGAGAAAATAAAACAAACCATATACATTTGAACATAAAAACATGAACATAATGTTTAAACAACGAAATCTTGAGAAATGACATAAAACATGGCAGTACGTAAGGAATAGATCCTAATGGAACATCAATAATGATAAAATAGCTTGGAAATAAAACTTGTAATTGTGGAAAAACATTAAGCACATGATATTATTTCCATAGTAGCCAAGGCATTGTTTCCAAGACCATCCTAGTGGACAAAGTCCCTTTCTGAATCGAGTTCACTCCTCATTTCAGTCCTGTAACACTGAACCGGATTAACGTACCGTTCTAGACATGTCTATCTCATGAGATATAAATTGTTACCCAATTCATTGGAGGGAGATATAGGTCCCACCCATCTCATAATGAAATCATTATTATGGGTGTCACAACATAAACATACATCATTCATAATAACCCAAAGAATAAAATGGGTTTCATAAACATCATTCCATCATAAAATAATCCATATAAAACAAATGGATATAATTTCACAATAAGAAAAGTGAATCCATAAAAATCATAGATACATTATACTTGAAACATACAAATATGAAATAATGTCATCTTAGATTGAAAATAGTTTTGATAAAACACTTGAATTGAATTCTTGAAGAAAATATCATTTCTTCTTCAAAATCATTTCCTTTTCACAAAATGCCATGAAATTTTAAAAGAAAAGGATTTTGTTCAAAATAGTAAGGAAATATGTTAGAGTAAGCTTATTTAAACCAAGTAGTTATGAAATAGTAAAAATCCGTTCATTCCGTATAAGTTTAAAAATAACATTCTTATCGTACTTTTTTCAGAAAAGTCAAAAAGTTCCCCATGTCGTAAACAAAATTAAGATTCATTTAATAACATGTGGTAAATTTAAAAAATGGGTAAAGAGGACATTAAAAATACATGATTTTTTTTTTGAAAACATGAGAATGGATGATAACAATAACCCCAGTAAATACATACAAATAACAATCTCAGATAGGAACAAGATTGGAATTGGTATCACTTACCTTAGGTCTGATATGCTTCATACGTATCCGAACCTCATGTATAATGATTTAAATAATGTCATTTACTTGTTACAGAATAATATTAATTGTTATTATATCATATATGGTTCACTTATGACATTATATTATCCATTCTTTTGTAAATTCCATTCTAATGCAGCATTCTTGGTAAAATCGTTTTATTTATCGTACTTGCTTGTACTTGTTGATCTTGATATTATTATTACTTATATCATTATTTAATTACATAAAGAATTTAAATCATGATTTATATATCATATATATTTAGTATATATATATATATATAATAAATAGATACATGAAATGAAATACACCATTCATGGAGATGGTAGGCCGTACGTACCCATGAACGCTATTTTCCATTCCTTATTGACTTGAATGGAATTAAGTAGATGACATACATATATATATGTACGTAAATCCAGTATCATTATTATGTCATATATTTCATTATTATTCATTATATATACTTTATATTCATTCATGAATGGTTAGAATGGAGAATGAATCTCATCGCGTCATGGAGACGGTAGTCCATACGTATGCACGAGCGATGATATCATTCCCATGATCGTTGAATTGTATTGAAGATTATGTATAATATTTCAGATTCAATATAAATTTACAATAATCATATATAGTTATTTATTTACACCATTATACCCATCCAAGTATTGTGGTGGTCGAAAACATATTACACCATGACGTGGAGACAGTATTTTGTACCTACACACGCGTGGTGATTTCATTTTACGTAGGATGGATAGAAGGTCAAATAGGGTTGTTTAATATTTATAATAACATATAAGTTTATATGTAATACTTATTTTATTACATTATAATGAAACAACTAAATAAGAGGATGTAGAAGAAGAAAGAAACTTGAAAGAGTCAGTAGAAGAGATTACCTCTTCCTTGACGCGCCTCCTTTAAACTTCTTCTTAGGGAACTAGAGATGGTATTTTGAGAAGAACAGAACCTATATGATATAACTAGATAGGTTGAGAAGATTAATTTCTATGTGATTTCTGATCTTCAAGGCTCAAAAGGGTGAGAAGAGATTAGGGAAGGGGTGACCTTTTTATAAGGGGGGAGAGGGGCACCTTTGGAAAAACATAAAATATTATTTTATAATAAAGTCATATTCGATTTCTAATAGCTCCAAATTTATTTATTTCAATAATAAGGTGGGTATGGTTCGACATCCTCTCACCCAATATGTTTTAGACAAGTTTAGGTTACTATTTTAACCTTATCTTTTAGATTTAACTCTATGTCAAATCATTTAACTTTTACTGTGTATTTTTGTTTCCTTACACTAAATGGTTAATAAACATACTATAACAAGACAAATGAACCCTCATTGGTTCATTATTAATATATATAACATTATCTAATTCATTTGGAAGAACCTTAGATTTTTAGGAATAGAATAACAATTAATAATATAATATTTTTTTTAAAAACTATTTTATGTCAATTTTGACACTATTTGGTACATGATTTTTGTGGAAATCATAACAGCATGATTAGTTTAAAAAAAGTTAATTAAATCAATAATAAAATTTAATATTAACCTATAAAATTAGTTTAATTCATAAAAAGTCTCAAATTACATTTATTTGGGTATTTATAATATCAATTATTTTAATATTTCATTATTTAGGTAATTACTGTATCACCATTGTGTCATAAATAAATTAAATTATTCAATGTCTAAAAATTATAAATAAAATCACATTAGGTAGGAAAGCTTTTAATATTTCTAATGAATATTTATAGTTTAATTTATACAATGTATAACCAAATAATAAACAATCATTAGTCATTAAACTTTGATTTTAACTATTTTAATTCTTTTTAAAATAAAATAATAATAAATGTCCTAATCTAATCCAAGTTGAACAAAATGATAATATTATATTCCTAAAGTTGTTTTTGGTCGAATTATACTTATCAAATAGAATTAGTACATGTTATAGGGTAATAATAATATCAATTTTACCCTTAATTGCCCTATTTACTTTTAACCATGGTAAATGAATGTAAAAAGTTACTATTCACAAATAATTATTTTTAGCTTATTGAACCAAATTTTACTACTTGATATTAATCATGTCTCTCAGATTTTTGAAATTACACTCATAGAAGTGGTAAAATTAAGTTTTATGTAAATTTTCAAACTCTCTTAGGAGGTGGGTAAAAGACGGTGCAAAGTTCAATAAAATGTTTATATGTCTAAAATTATTATAAAATGACTCCAATGAATTAAATTAAACTTATATAGGTATTATGTATCAATTTTTTCCTAAAATAAATTAAAACAAAATAAATTATTATTTATATAAAAATTCGGTTTTTATATAGTAACCCAATGTTTTCACTATTCATCAAAAAAAGAATGTTTTCAGAAAAATTCCAAAAATTCACCCTACGATAATTTTGATATTCCGAATACAAAAATGAAGTCCATTTTGAAAAATAAAATTTATAAAATTTCAAAAAGTGGGTATTACTATTCATAACGGCTAGTTCATAATTATATTATAATAATATATCGTTTAGTGAAACTCGGTATTGCGTACTACACATGCTATCGAAGAAGGTCTTGATTGCGTGTAATGCAAGACAAGTCAGAGCTGCGTGTAGTGAAAGCTCCGTTTGGTGTTGCGTATAACATAATCACAACATATTTCATTAATACATTAAACAAAATCTATACTTAATGTTGCGTAGAGTAATTCCCACAAAACGAACTTAAAATTGTGTGTAACACTAGCCAAGAATAGTGTTTCGTATACTAAAAGATAATATGGTGTTGCGTATAGCACAAGATAATCTTGGCGTAGCGTACAAAACAAGAAATAAATGAAATTAAAAAGAATAATTGTCATAAAATCTCGGGTTGTTACAATGTGTATCAGTAAAGAGTCCTCAATATGTGTTTTATTATATAGATGATTATTTCAACTAATTTAGGAAAAGTAATATATTGAATGCTTCATCTTGAATATATTATGGAGGTTTTATTTCACAACTAATTAGTTTAATATATCCCAATGTATGTCTTGTTGTATATTGGTTCATATCTTGTTTTTATAGGGATCAGATTTTTTAATTCAACAACATAGGATTTTATGTCATTTTTTTCTCATATAGTATGATAGAAGATACCCAACTATCATTAGTTAGTGTTTTTAATAAATTAATATCCCTAGAGTCAACAATAATCTATTGGATCTTTTTATGAGTGAGTAAATCATTGATGATTTGTGCTAAAATCTTATATAAGTGACAATAATTTGGGTTGACATTTAGACCATAATCAATGGAATTTTTAACTTCGTGTATTTTAATATAGTTTCCCTATATAAGAAATGTAAATTAACATTGACCATTATCTCATTATAAGTATTATATTTTATAATATCTTTCCTTAAACTATATATTATTATGATTCTTATTACCCTTATGTTGAGGGTGATGTTATAACACCCTAGAATATGGTGAAATATATTTTTTCAAATATATATAATTTTTTATATTATTTATTACATGAAATATTTATTTTATATTACATTACATAAAAGATTAATTTAGACTACATTACATGTAACAATGGGTTTAGCTTTTAGTACACACAACACAATGTTTTTCTTATGTGACTTGAAAAATAGAGTTTTTACAATTCATGAAAAATAATTAATATTATTATTAAAAAATTCTACTATTACATAATCATAAAATTGGAAGAATAAACAGTATTAAAGAAATTTATATATTATGTATAATATATATATATATAATATTGACTAAAAAGTACATAATTCTTCAGTAATGTTTTTATATGATTTGAAAATACGATTTCCTCAAAAACAATTCTATCAATTTTTTTTTGAAAATTTATAAAAATTATTTTTTAAATTTTCTGAAAAAGAACTTGATAAAATAAAATACATTTCTAAAATCAGAATATCAAAATTACTAATAGGATTATTCATTATATTTCTATGAAAATATTCAATTTTTAATGACTAGTAAAAATAATAAATTTTTTATTGAAAACAACCTTTTTGTTCAATATTTTTTTAAAATAGAGTTTATTTTACTTTTTTATGGCGAAATTAGGAAAATTATACATCCATTACCCAAATTTATTTCATTTAAATCAATTTCTTATTCATTTCAGATATAAGAACTTGTAATATTCAAAACATTTTCTATTTAAATACCATCTTTGTCCTCCCATCTTTGTGATTAAATTAAAATAAAAAACATTTTCGTATGTGATTGGAATTTGGAAAAATGTATCCCATTTTTATAATAGATATATGTCTAATTATACAATAATTAAAACTTAATTTTTAACCAAAATGAATATAAAAAATCTTAAAATTCATTTACCATGGTTAAGGTAAAAACAGGTTTATTAAGGGTCAAACAAAATGGATATGAGTAAAAAAGTCCCAAAAACATGTATAAAACCCATTTTATGGACATATATAGAATTTATACCTTATATAATAATGAATAATAGTTTTTTAACCTTTTATCAATGATATATGGAGGTAAATATTTTGATTTTAAAAAAATTACATTTGTTCCACTCACCTCACATATAATACGACACCACTTCACCAATCATATTCATACATTATAACCCATTATATTCTAATTTATACTAGAATAACTTACCAAACCCCATCATCTCATACTTAAATAATGAAAATATACATAAATCCAACATAGGAATGAGTTTTTTTAATCTTAAGGATGATATAATAAGAGGAGTCAATGTTCATCAACAAGTATTTCTGTTTTAATTACTCGTAAACCTCATTAAATTATTACTATAACTTTATGATATAATGAAATAATTATATTTTATATAATAATATTTGTTATGTTATGTTAACAAACTAAAACAATCTCCACTTCTATCAAATGATTAATGAAATCATCCTTCATGTTTACAGTGGACTACCGCCTCGCAGACTGATGTCAATCCATGTTTCATTACCAACTCTCCAATATTGAAATAAGGGTAGATTTATTATTTATATATTATAATTATGATATAATTATGATATAATTATTATTATATAATTATTATATCACAGATAAATTCATTATTTTTGTGTGGGAATATGATAACATCACTCATGCATACTGTAGAATACCACCTCATGAAGCAATGTTATTCATTCTTTCTTTAAATGGTATGTAGTAATGGTTATATTAATGAAAAAATGTAATATATATGACCTAAATTATTATTTAATTACAATTTATCATTTAACTTTCATTATTTTAATACGTCATAAAAATGGGAAAAACATTCATGCCAATGTATGACATTCCTTCTCCAGGAACAATGTATTTCATTTTTTATCGACATATTTTTTATATTACTATAAGTAAATACATAATGATTTTATATAATATTCATATAATGGTAAAAAACTAAATTTAATAGAGACCTGGTTAATGTATGAGGGACAAAATAAAAAATCAAAAAATAAAAGCAATACAAAGTAGTTATTACTCGGAACGTGATGTGGAATTGTTAATAAAAGGTTAGTAAAAGGACTTAAGTAAATAATAAATTTAATGATATATATATTTAAGTAATCATAATAAATATATAATAAACATATATTTATTATATAATAGGAAGGAAATTTTATAATATTATTCGAGACATAATGTTTTGGATTTTCATCTCACTTGTTACTTTAATGAGACACATGTCAAATTCAAATCCAAATTATTTTTTGTAGTTTAAATATATCCCAAGGATGTATATTATGATAAATATCCTAAAAAATATTAGTGTTTACATATAAATTTTAGGTTCTCTTTTTCTATGGGTCTAATTTTCAATTATTATCAAATTTGTATGAGATTTTTCTCCCAAATTTTATTCTTTGAGACATATGTCTGGTTATACTTATATATTACATTAAGAGGTATATATATACCCTTTGAAATTTAATATCCCGAAATTATTTATCATATATTATTTTAGAGTTTATCATAATAATTATTGTTCATGGTGATTACATTTCAAGTCTTCATAAGTGGTAAATAGTTTTGGTTAGAATTTGATCATTTGTCATGATTGTTTTTAATTATCTTTCAGATGAGAAAATATGAGGAAACATCCCTAAAATAAATAATAAAATTTCATCACCTATGGTTATTGATGATATTAATAGTACCATTTTAAACTCTTTGAAATGTTAAATAATTGTTAATTATTTTTAATAAAATCATACATAATTTGTATCTTCATTCAGAAATCCATTTTCATCCAAAACCCATGTATTCAAAAAAAACAATTTTTTTATTATTGTATTATGATTTATAAATTAATATTTTTACCCATATTGACTTTTATAAATTTTTATGTAATATTCATTTTTTTAATTCATATTTTTATTTTGTCAAAAATAATAACAGGATATTTTTTCAACATGTACAACATGAAAGAAACATCCCTTCATCATGAACAATATTTTATTTGAATCACTATTTACATCACAGATTTCTTAAAATTAAATGTTTTTAAAAAAGATTTATGTTCTAAAAAAATTTATTAATAGTATGAAGGATAATTTCCAAATGAAATATGTTAAATGAAATCTAAGGATTACATTTTAATTATTGAATCATATTTTAAAAGGTAAGGATTTCTAAAATATTTTATCATTTTTTTAGAAAACGTTATTTTCGAATAATGGTAATCTTTTTCATGTAATGTTTCAATGGATTTATCATTGAAATCCATTATCTAAAAAACATTATATCCTTTTATATAACATTTTATTTTATGGGTGTATGAACTAAGGATACCATTCTAATTGTTTCTATAAATTTATTATTTTTATGATGGAATGAAGTTTATGAACCCCATTTATCATCAAAGAGTTATTCCATTAAAAAAGTCATATGATACGAGCTTATTTCCACATGATTCGTGAAAGAATGAAATGCTAAAATGATTATGAAACCTATCTATTTTTTATAGGTATGATATGATGAAATGTTTATGAATTCCATTACATTTCATGGATTATTATATGGTTTATATTTTGAGATCATATAGATAATTTATGTATTATAATAATTATTTGATGCATATGGCCTAAATCTAATTCTAATACAATAGGTAATTATTTCTATATCATTACATAACAAGGTAAAACAAAGTGGATTTTTAGATCTAACATTGGAAACACATGTGTCCTGGTCCACTCTAGAAAATTGGTGTGTCCTGGTCCATAATGTGAAACTAGTACATCCTGATCCACAATAAAAAAGAACTTATAAGTCCCAATCCACTATGATGATGGTCTTTGTAGTTAAACAAGGAATACAAATTATTTTATTCCAGATTTATGATTTTTCCAACATTTTATTACTTGATATTATGGTATATTATATATTTTTGATGATTTGTCACCCTTATGGTATATGTTTTCTTAAATGATTTTGTTTTATGCCATGACTCAGGTTTATAGTCTATGACATGTTTCATATAAACATCATAATTTATGTTCAAGATCATATACACAAATTATTATCTTATGACTCTATATGATCATATATTCATATACCTTATTTTTACACTTCCTGAGAATCTAGGATCAACCATTATTATTTTTCATTCACTATGTTTTGAATAAAGGTTCACATAGGGCATCCTAATATAATTACTATGTGAGAAGATATTTTTGGGAGATGGTGAAGATCATTAACCAAATTAAGAAAAAAGTTTAAAGAACCTCAAAAGTCACTGAACTATTATGGTCATCTTGTGCATATTTGCATAATATATAGAATACTAATAAAAAAGGGTATAATATCAATGTATGAAAAGACTTAGTATACATAGTTAGTACCAGATGATAGCTTAATTTTCCATTGTAAACATGGATGATAACCCTTCACTGAAATAAATAATGATATATCTAAATATATGTATTGGTATATCTCTAAGGATAAGCCTATATATTATTCAATGTAAAGAAAAATTTACTAGGATATTTGTAAAGGAAAGAGTGAGTGGAATCCATAAATTACATCCCTCTCTAGAAACTAAAATTGGATACGGATCTAGAACAGAGGTCCCAAATAGTAATAACACATAATATGAATTATTGAGTTAGACCCGACCACCACCTAGTGAATTCCAACAGGTCGTTATACATAATGAGTTAGCTTCTCCCAGGGTATATGATTTGGAAATTATAAAACTCATTATGAACCATCCTAAAGGATTTAAACATATATTGATAATTTATGAACTATGATAAAACAAAGAAATCATGGATTGAAAAAATTATGTGATTCATTATAAATAAGATAATATATTTTTCATGATTTGTTGTTTTACTCTATGATTATTGATTCTCACACTCTATATTATCGTTTTTGACATTGATGGTATCGCAAAGAAACTATGTTAAGACTGAATAAAATGGAAAATGAAATGATTTTCCTCCCACAAAACCAAATTTCATGTGATCTCTAATTTAAAATCATACTGATATTAGAATAAAAAATCTATCATACAATGAATCATGTCGAACGTTCAAAAAAGATTAATAAGAATTGGAGTTCTATTGATCCATTCATGAGGCAACTTCCACCTTATTTTAATAATTAAAATGACCATATAATTGTTGAATAATAGATCAGTAACATAGAAATGATATTTTTTGTTCTTAAATGTGTTAAACAAGAAAAATTAATTTTGTATATTTATCATTTTTAAGGGGACAAATATTAGTTGTTGGTTCTTATTATTAATATTATGGAACAAGACGAAGTTGAATCTATATAATTGGATGATTTTAAGGGTTAATTTACTAGAACCTTTATTTACTGATATTCAATTAACAAATATTGATGTATAATTCCTTAATATTTAATAAAAAGGATAAAGAACTTATTGGTATATATTAGGACAATTTTATTATAATTGAAAGGTATTCTTCTAGTTTAGTCATCATCCGGAAAACAACCAATGATCACCTCATTAGTGGCCTAAAACTATGCCTTCGAAAAGAGTTTCCAATAATATACATCAGTATCTACAAAACAAATTTGTTTGATGTGAACTAATGGAAGAATTATAAATTGGATATTAACACCACTCTTATTGTTTTATAAAAAAAATGATTATTGAGTCTCCTGAAAACTCAATAGTGAAATGAAATTCTAGCCATTTGTATTCCATAAAAATGGGAAGAGTCATTAATGTAATTTCTTTAATAGAACAATTATTTTAGAAAAATGTGGAATGGAATCATATAAAGATATTAAATGTATTAATTATATTAGTGAGAGAATTAATCCAATGTTGGAGAAGAGGATTCCAAATAATGCACGACCCATAACATTAATTTTCGGTTGAAGGATTTCAGGAATTATGGGAATCAATTCACATATTTAATTGATAATGTAGTGACAAAAACAAATAAATGAAACTGGAAAAGGTAATTATTATTCAATAAAAATTGTTGTTTCCATTTATTAAAATTAGGGAACACTTATCCTCTAATCCTAGGTTAGGAATTAAATGTCTAATTTTCTATGTTTGAACCATATAAAATCGTTATTTTTAATCACTTAGTAAAATTTATTGTGATTATATTCATCTAAATGACTTTTAGAATAATATAATTAAATTTCATATTATATTAGTAAAAGTTTGAACATAATATTCTAATTTTTTCATAATAAAAGAGATTATATAAGGAACAAAATCTAAATTAAATATTGGATATATATATGTCACCAAAAAAATTTACTTAAGAGTTATGGGTACCATCACGTGTAAAAGATTATAATGATCATTATAAGTTATCAACAACCATTAATAGGTTCTATAATATAGGATATTATTGAGCTTAAGGATATTTTAAGAGACAATTATAGAAATACAACATTTTGGTTTCATATATGTTTTGGTGAAATTTTTATTTAAGGAGTAATTCCTTCACACCTTGTGAAATTATGATTAATGTTACTGGTACAATTTAGGATTTATCTTATTTTTGATGTTGAAGAAATCACCTTACTAAATCAATAAAATTATTTAAGATGAAATAATATTGTTTGTGGATCCTCTTTAAATAATAAACTTTAATGAAGATGTATAGTTTCATGGAGTAGCACATTCAATTGTATCTAATTGGGATATAAATTTCACCACATAGATTTGGTGAAGTCTTCATAATTTATTTATAAGAGTTTAGTTTTAGTAATGATATAATAATTCAAACCCTATAATATAGTCTAAGATCGTGTTCAATGGATTAAAAAGGTGTTCTGGATCAACACATTCAACATGTTGATATTTCAGAAAACAATTTCTTTTACAAGAGAATTCATATGGATCCTTATCAACCCATTTATTAAACGAAGTTTATAACTTCAATGTGCTATAATGAAGAAATAGAATGAAATATATTGAGACTATATAAGTTTAATTAGATAGAATATAAGGTTATATTCATTTTGAAACAGATAAATACATTTCATAGTTGAAAGGGATATTATTCTCATAATCTCTTAATAGATCATGAATTTTATATTGGTAAGAAGGTAATTTTATGAATTTATCCTAGGAATAAATAATTTTAATATATATCCAAATGTATATCAGTATAATTTAAATACTAGATCATATTGGGATAGTTGGATATTGATTAGCAATTTCACCGAACCTATCTTAGTTTCATAATGTCTTCCATGTATCAATCTAGAGGAGGAACATACATGATTCATCACATGTATTGAAATTATAGGTTATACCACAAAATATTGATATTTTTTTTGATGTACTACTAATTTAGATTAAATATCTAATATAAAATGTTCTACCAATCAAAGCTGCTTATTTGGTCAATGTTTTTTGGTGAAACCAAAATCTTCATGAATCTATGGGAGCATGATGGAATAATGTGGTATAATTAAACATGAGTTTTTTTTTAAACTTATTTTAAGATTTTAAGTGTATATATTCATTTTTGGGGGTTATAATATTACTCCCTGAGATTTCTCAAATTTAATTTTTTTTTTAAAATTAATATTTTCAAAAACAATTATTACAAAGACTATCTGGTTTTATACTTTTTTACTATAAAATGATTTTTGATTGTGTTCCTTAAAAAACTATGTTTAGTTTTTTTACACACAACATATGATTTAGCATGCATTATACACAAAATTGTGTTTTAGAAAACTGTGAAAAACAAAAAAAATTATTAATTATAAATTACCATTATTACCTTGTAATTAAATGTGTGTAATAAATTGGGATAACTAAATTTAAAAAATTATGTGTAATGATTTTATATAAAGAATAAACATTGATAAAAATTTACTTAATTATTTAATAATGTCTTTATTTGTTTCAAAAAAACTATTTCCTCAAAAACCATTCTATTTTTTTTAATTAAATAAATTATTTTCATACTTTTAGATGAATATTTTGATAAAATAATCATAAAATTTGAAATTAATGTATTAAAATTATATTCTATTGATATTTTAATTTTTCCTAATAGTTTTATTTTTTGATGAATAATAGAAACATGGATTTTAAAAAGAAAACTAACTTTCATTTTATTTATATATAATGTAAAATAATATATTTAACGATGATTAAAGTAAAAAATAGTTCAATTATAAATCCATCATTATTTTTTTCATATTAATAAATTTCAAATTAAAATATGATATAAACCCATTGTAATATTTTCAATATTTTCCCTTTTAAAACTCGATATATCATCACGTCTATGAAATTAATTTGAAAATAATTTTCTCTAATATTATTGGAATTTATAAAATTGATTTATATATTTTGAGTCAAAAAAATTTATATTATATAAATTTTTCAATATATTTTTTCTAAAATTTGATTTTTAGAAATAGAAAAAATGGTGTACTGAGGTTAAGGTGAAAATTGGTGTATTGTGTGTTAAACTAAAAAGATACTGATAAAAAATGACCAAATAAATGTTTAAAAAAAGTTTTATGGAAATATTTATACCATATACCTTGAAAAATAAATAATAAGATATTTTGAGTCCTTTACAATGAGAACAATGTTGGTACACATTCTTTATTAAAAAAATAACAATTATTCCACAGACCTCACTAATAATAGGACACCCACTCTAGTATTTTATTCATAACTTTGAAACCTTTTTTTCTGTCCAATATCATCTAAAATTTGTTCCCAAATTTTCTAATATCATCCAATAAGACATATTTTTGTCATAATATAAGCCAATTAATGCTTTTTGTGAAATCCTAAGGATACCTGAAGAAGAGGTAACACACATCAATGAGAGTTTTTGATTTATTTCATCCTCAAAATCATTAAATTATTATTATAACGTGATGAAGTAATAAAATAAATATATTCTATGAAATAATTTGTGTATATTAGTTTCATTCCCTAAACCCATATTTTCATACATCAAATGGGTTAAAAAATCATCTTTTCTGTGTTCAACAGACTATCGCATCACAAATCGATTTCATCCATTTCTCCATTACCGCCACTAATATGTGGACATAATGATTTTTGTGATTATATATGATATTTTTTATATTATTATGCTTATAAAATTATTATATCACACATACATACATTATTTGTGTTTTGTGGGATTATGATATTGTCATTCATGTGTACAATGGACTATTGCCTTGTGAAGTGATGTGATTCATTCACATTTTTCATTGAATTTAATATGTATGTGTTAATAATAATATGTTATATATATTACATAATAATGGTAATTTAATTATAATATTTTATATTAGTTTCAATTTTCAATATGATGGAAAAATGGAAAAAAATTTCATGCATACATACCACCTACCATCTCTATTATAGGTGTATTCAATTTTCTATATCTACCTTTTATATATTATAATAAAAATATATATACTAAATAATATGATATTTATATAATTTTTAACATTCTGGATATGATTTAACCATCATCAATTTAATATTAAAAATATAAGCAATCAAACCATACAAAAATACAATTGATATATTTCCCAAAACATGAATAAAACATAGGTTTTTTAATAAACAAGAAATACATGGTCCTAATTAAATAATATATTTTATAGATTATTTTTTTATTTTTCTATAATATATCTGATGTAAAATTTTATTTATTATAAAGGTGTTTCAAATGTGTACAAATGAATTCTATATTAAAGGTAAGGGATTTTCGTTTCATATATTATTTCTATGACACAGAAACAATATTCAACATATATTTAAATTATAAGGTTTGTATTATTCCTATAAATTTATTTCATGATGACTCTCATGAGAAATATCAGGGTTCAAATATCCACTTTAGGCTTTTTTTCATCCGGTTTACTGTTCGAATTTTAACACATCGATAAGGAATTTTTATCTGAATTTTCATTATTTGAGACAAATATATTGTTATAAACATATCTCTTTTTCTGAGGTGTAAATAAATCCCCATTGAAATGTATTATAATTAATTTATTTATCATCTAGATATTTTTCTTTTTCTCTTAATGTTGTTATTTCATGGTTCTTATGCTTCAATTCTTCCAATGTTGTGAGGATTTTTTGTCACAATGTGTTCATTTATCAGGATTATTCATGATTTGTTTTCAATTATAAATCAAATTTTATATATCATAATAATCATAGAAAATTTACTCTCTTCTAGTTATTCATTCCAATTATTGGTACATAAATAAATTATACTTATTTCATGAAAATCTATCATTATTTCACTCTTCAGTTGGAAATCGGTTATCTTCTAAAAACATGTTTTCTCTAAAAAAGTATTTTAAAATTTTTATACTATTATTTATAAATTATTTTTCATACCATTTTTTAACTTTTTATAATATATTTTTATGTAATCTTATTTCCATTTTTTCAATAATTCACAATTTGATTTTATAAAAAATATGAAAGGATTACATTTTTTAACATGTATAGCATTGAAGAAACTTCTAATAATCATGAAAATTAATTTCTTTAGAGTATCTTTTATATGATTTCATTATTATTTTTGAATAATGTGACTTAAAAAATGTTTTTTATTATAATTTTTTTTCAATGTAGAAATCATCTTTTTACAAAGAAATGTTTTAAATAAATTTTAAAACTTACATTATAGTTTTTCAATGTTCAATTAAAAGAAATGTATTCAATAAATATTATATGAACATTTGGTTTTTTTAAAAGTTATTTTGAAATAAGATTATCTTTCTCAAGAAATAATCCGCGTTATTTTTCATTTCCATTAATTCACCTTATATAATGATATCCATTGATATATCATATAATTTATTAGGGATATTAATGAATGAAACCATTATAATTATTTATCGACAAGTGTTTTTCATTATGATGACATGATGTATAAGAAACCAATTTCTATTTTAATCAATATAACAATGTAAAAACCTTATGAAACTATATTCTTTATCTACTAGTTATTCAATGATGAAATTATGAAAATATTATGAATCCTGTGGCATTTGCCTGGGTTATGATATGATGATATGTTTATCAAACCCATTTAACTTCATGGAATATAATATGGTAAATGTTTTATGATCTTGTCAGACAAGTATAAATTTATTTCATTATGTGATAGGTGAGACCAATATCTCCCTCCAATATATTGGGAAAATCCCTACATATCATAAGATAACAATTGGAAACAAAAAAAGGGCTTGATAGAATATTGGAAATAGGGTTGTCTTGATCCACTATGGGAAACCAGTGTGTTTTGATCCGTTATGGAGAAAATGTGTATAACATTCCACAATTAGTAATTTGTGTGCCTTAATCTATGGATGATAATATGTGAGAGGTCATGATCTACTATACCGATGGACTTGGTAGTAATCCTTAACATATGATATTTTTTTCTATGTTAATGATAGTTTCATACTTTTATATCATGATCTTATAATTAATTATTGATTTATGATGACTTATCACACTTATGGTCCATTTTTTGGAAATGATAATGTATATTGTATAACTCATGATTATAACATATTATAGGTTGGGTATGAACATTGTATGTTGTAATTGTGATCACATGATCTTATTATAAACTTATTATTTTATATGAAAATATATTTATATCTCTTATAATTACCCTAAATGAGAATCTCAACTCACCCTTTATTATGATTCCTTAACCATGTCATGATTAATATTGTATCAATGGTATGCCTAAGAGGATTACTATGTTTGAAGATTTTTGTTTGATATGATTAATATATTTCACCAAATAAAAATAATATGTGCCTTGTCTCCAAATACACTAAACTACTTTGGTCCTCAGGTGTGGGTTTCTATAAATTATTTAATATTCAAATAATAATATGAAATATATATATATCAATTTCTTGGGTCACTATAGATTTTATTGTTGTTTCCATTTAGTGGATAAAACCATTAGATTTTTCATAAGATTGGGTTCCAATGATAATAAGAGTTCAGGTTTCAGTATAAATGTTGTAGTCTTTTCATATTGTGATCATACATTATCTTACATGACTTACAGATCAATTTCAATATGTATAAAAAAATAGTAATACATTCCATGAACAAATAGATTATTATCTTGGGAGAATTATGTTTTTATAGCACTTGTACATAACTAAAAATATAAATTATGTAATACCATCTTTATAACCTCTAAAATAATTCATTCCATACTTATTAAATGTATTCAATTTAGTATATACATCAATTAAAGGGGTGAGATAAAAGCCTAGTATCGAGAGGGATTACTAAGAAGGAATAAGTGATATGAATCAATAGAACATGGGTGAGAATAATACTAGTAACCATATAATAAGTGTGTGATCATATTCATTTGCATGAGGGATTATTTTATAAAATGTGTGGAAGGTGGATTATGAATAATAATTAAATATCATAACATAATAATGAAATATATCACAATTTTATGAAAAATTCTAGTATCATGTTCGAACATAACGTATATGCATAAATCAAAATGATACAACTTTTAAACATAATTATATCATGTTCCAGTCACAACAAACCTAATCTCATGAGATATATCACAATAACAAATTAATTATAGGTATATATAATTATTATCCCACCTATCGCATCATAGAATTCTCTAAATCATGCATGCCACATTGAAAGAGAACATATAATAATCGTAATCAAGAAATAAAATAGAATAAAGGAGTAGTTTTCGTAAATAATTAAAAAATATTACTTTCATGAGTAACTATTTGGGTTCCCAAATGAATAAGGGATATAATATTTTGAAATAAAAATCCATCAATCTTCATTGGAGAATAAATAAATCGATTACTATCAATGTGATGTTTTATAAATTAATATATCTTTGAAAAATATATGTATGTGACTTATGAATTTTTTTGTTATATTTAACAAGTGTATAAGACCATAAGAGAGGTAAACAATAATAAATTTATTTTTAAGGACATAAAAGGAAGATCTATACTGGTAATAATAGAAAAGAGTTTATAACGCAAAGGGAAATCATGGGATTTAAGATTCCCATTACTATAAATACAATTATATATCATCTTGTTTGCAACTGTTTCATAATAAACCTAGGTTTTTTAGGGGATAAGAAAATTTGAATTATATGAACTATTTTACTAATTATTAATTATAATAATATGACTCTTTTTCTTAACTCTCGTTATTAATGGTGAAATGTTTTGATATCATATTTTCTTTACAATATCCCACCATACATCAATTTAATGATTGGGATTTTTTTATACTTATAAATTTTAAATATTATCTATAGAATATTATAAATACATATTCGAATAATTTAATATATTATGAATAATTTTTTATCATCATCCATAATGAATCTGACTATTAGTGATTTAAAATTATCTTCATGGGTGGTTAACTGATCATTGGCGAGTTATTGTAATAATATGAGGAAAAAATAGTATACAATAAAATGAAATGGTAAATATAAACATTATACTTAGTAAAAAAACAATAATATAATGTTAAAAAACTACTAAATCAATTAAATACTGTTCTGTTTTCTAATTAATGGATAAAATGGGGAATAAAAGAGGAAAATGAGAAAAACAATTGATGAAAACTTACCCTCTTTTCTATGTTACTAATTTTATGATAATAAAATCCCTGAATATTGGGTTTGGAGTGACTCCAAATCTCCCTTAATGATTATAAGGGGTATAACTGTTATAATGTAGGTATTTGTTTTCTCTTTATGTGAGGTAGAATCAGTTTACCTAGGGAGGGAGATGGGGCTTGAATAGTTTCATAAATTATTATTTTTAAGTTATGATAATAAAAAGAATATAAAATATGTTTTAATACATTTAATATTAATATTTATAACATTATAAATATATATATAATAAATAACATGATTTTATGACATCCAAACACTTTATAATTCTAATTTACTAGTCTGATTAAATAAAAATAGAAAAAAATGATCAAAATGTTTATTTAAAGGGAAAAGTTACACTATTAGGCCTTGGTAATTAATATTTAGGATTAGAAATTAAGTTTATTGTTTCTAGATGAATTATTTTTCATATAATTTGGATTAAGATAACTCATTTAATATTTATAATTTCATTAATGTTTTTTCATACAACATGTAGTATTTCAAAACCTATATTTTTACAATTCATGTAAAAAACGATTTTTTAGTAAAGTTATCAAAAATTCACCAATGGTAAATATGGATGTTATAAATATACTAATGAAATTCACTTTATTAATAAAATATTTTATCATTTATATTTTTAATTTTTAATATAAAAATTATTATTTTCAGAAAAATACATTAGTTTATAATTTATAAAAATGTTTTTATAATTTTTTTTAATTATTTATCTTATATTTTATTTTATAGAAATAAATTAATAATGTCTTCATAAATTAATCATGTTTGATGCTATTTATTTTACATGTTATATTTTGAGGAAAATATATTATCCCAATAGTCTGGTTACTATTCCTTATAACCTGGTTACTTTTCCAGAATTCACATTACTATTCTAATGGTTACATTACTATTCTAATGGTTACATTACTATTCTAGCAATAATGTTACCTCTAATTAATACTTAATTATTCCCTTATACATAAATATATATAATATATTCCCATGTTATTAATTTTCATTTTTAAAAACTCTTTTTAGATTTATATTATTTTTTACGTTGCAATAGTGTTTTTCATAGGCGCCATAATTCTATAAGATAACGATGACATAAATCACCCCTTTCGACGTTTTTTATTTTTCCCCCAATTGTACTAATTTGAATTTTCATGGATTAAGATATCTTATAATTTAATTATATCCATTATTAAAATAAACTAATATTATTTTATACTTATTTTACGTGTAGAATGGTACACTATATAATATAAAACATATTTATTGAAGAAATGATTATCATTTCTTATTTTTTGGCGGTTATATTATTAACCTTTTAATATATTTTATACTTGATATTTAAAATCATTATATAGGTTCATAAAAGATAATGGTAATTCTATTTCATTATTTCCTCAGGTTCTGATGTCAGATATTTATATTTATTATTCCTAAAAACACACTAACAAAGTGAGATATATTACTACATAGAAAATTATCTCAATTTGATAAGGTAACCCTAAGTCCCACATCATAAGAGAGGTCATTATCTTATTTTACCACCTATATATTTAGTATATGTGAGAGATTAGATATATACCTTATCAGTAGAGGTATTTGGAGCACAACGGAATTTTGATCTTGGTTTGATGGGAAGGTAAGAAGACAAGCCATGGATACTATGGAATCAATTATTTCAAATGGGAAAACATACCAATGATTTTGAATTGATATTTTTACATTTTATATGATTCTCTTCTAAGGTGATATCTATTGGAAACTTTTTCTCTATCTTTAAACATCAGGTCCTTTGGATAAAAGGACGGACTACTCCTCTTTATTCTCGGTGAAGACTTTTTATATTATTGTATGTATGATACCACTACTATTTAATCCATAATAATATGATGTCCAAATAACATTCATTGACCAAATTCATTGCAACTCTTCTGAGTTCTACATCCTTCACACATGGATCTTCATATATTGCCATTTGAATACTCATGTACAAGATGTTGTTGTATGAGATTTAAAATAATAGGTGTTTTTGATCCAATAAACCATTATATTAAATTAAAAAGTATCTAAACATGTCATTGGCTGTTTGAGTGTTCCATTTATATTTTTCATATGTTTGGGGATGATTCGACATAGTGACATTTAATTTAGTGTTTGGAGCTTGCTGAAGACCTCCCCATAATTTAAAGGAGAAACATGAATAATGATAAAATACAATTGAAAATGGATCCCTATTATACCTCACATAATCCTTTACAAATATCATAGATGCTTTCTTAAATTATGAATTTTAGAAATTGAGATTTAGTGGGTTGTCTCGGTGAGTTGATCCACCCAAACCCATATATCATTGCTTTTTTCCGATTTATCTGGGAGAGAAATGATGAAGTCCATAGTCATAATATCTCATTTCCATGTGGGTATATTTACTCATTGTATCATCCCTATATAATTCTATAGCATTTTGTTAGATCGCTGGAAAAAAATACCTTTGAGATTTACTCATCAATATTCTACATTATATTGTCCCACTAGAAGTTCTCCCAAGGATCTAAACACATCTTCGAACCTTCATAATGGATAGAAAATAATGTTCTATGTGCATTAACACTTTCTTATTACATTATATAAATTTTAAAACTAATAAAACTATTTCCTATTTAATTAAACTGTCATTATATTTGATTAATTCATTAATCCTTTTATACCTTGTTTTCGGGACCATCCTCTAAAGCTCAAAATCATCCCATTATGCCTCCTGGATCATTTATTGGATAGATTTTTTGGGAGTAATTTTGAAATTTTAAGATACCTTACCTACCATTAAGACATAAAAATACATCATTTACAGATATGAAATTATTGGATATTTATCAATTCCATTATGGATAGTGAAGTATATTATTATCATCAAGGATCATAATTTTCATTATTCACTTGTATGGAATTGTAGTGAAGATAGAAATTATTTTCCTAGATTAGATCTAAGCAACTTCCTAGAAGAATGATGAGTTATTTATATGTAAATATATACAGTACAATATTTTAATCTATATATATAACCCACTTCTCTACACAGAGGTAGTTTCCTCATGTAGTTCCACTAAAGGATCACCATATATTGTGAGAGTTATAATACAATTTTCTCTTTCTACATGAGTACACAAAGAAATTCATTCATGGAAGCATTATTGTTTCTCATACACCCTTAAGAAATTGAGGTTAGTTTGATCCTAGGTCAAGAGATTGTCCTCTTATTGATCTCTTTTAATACTTCCTTGCATTAATATATTCATATATACTTTAACAATTTCAATGTTATCTTAGTTAGTGGCCTAAAATCTCAATTAACATTTCTCATATGTCTTTGAAATTATAGAACTAATCGATTAAAAATATGTATTTCTATGAAAGTTTAGTATCATTTACACTGATTAATTTCCTTTTCATTGGATATTAACTATAAATTTTATGTCTTGTGATCTTCTTTCGCATGAATCTGACTTACTACACACTAATGTTGTTGTTGAAAAACAAAGAATACATATTCTTCTTTCTTAATGTCTATAGCATATAATTGTAACACCCAATGTTTTTCTAATAATAATTATAAACAGATGGAACATTTTTTAAGTAGATATTTATAACTATACATTAAACATAATTTTCCCCCTTATATGTTTTTAATTTCAAGAAACTGTCTTCTACAGTTGTGTTCACTAAGTTATTTGGAGTCTAATGAAACCAAATTGTTTATTGGTGAATAGACACATACCATTATGAATATTTATATGAATAGTAATGTTACACTAATGAATAGTAAATTTTATAAACATTTTATTTTCATAAGGCTTTAAGAAAATAAAATCTTGGTTAATTTTTCATCGTGATAGAGATGTAGTTATAGAATTAGAATTGTTAATTTTTGAATTAAGAATGATTGTATTTAAAAAATAAATTAATAATACTTATAAAATTATTTTCAAAAAATGGACTACATTTTTGAATTATACACGTCAAAAAATTGTTAGGGTAAATTTTTGGGATTTTTCTGAAATTCTTGAATTTTCGATGAATAATTAAATACGATAAAATATTGTATAATCCAATTATCAGTAAAATACACTATTTATGACATAATATGTGATGTAATGTCACTTGGTAAGAACTCCCATGATATTATTACTATTTGAGGTCACATAAACAAATACTATTCATAATATATGGAAAAAATAATATAATAATGTTTAAAATAATGAAAAATACCCCCTCTCCTCCTCTATAAATACCACCCTCAGTCCTCACATCTTCCCAAACATCAAAATAATTCATCCATGCCTTATTTCTACCCAATTCTCCCCCCAAGAATCTTCCCCACGTCTTGGTGCATCTGGTCTCACCAAAAGACCAAAATGTAAATCCCTTATGAATGATCTCAAGGAGAAAAGATCAAGAGGTAAACATCCACTTTTACATTATTTATTTTCATTCATTTTATGTTATTCTATTCCATTACCATTAGCTTATGTTGGGATATATCATTCCATATCCTCTCTTACTAAACATATTATGTAAGAGTGATGATATATCCCTTTTCTCTCATCAAATTATTTTTATGAAATTTTAGGAGATGTCTTAGGCTACCGAATTTTCGTGAGAAATTTCTCAAGTTTTATTTTATTTAAAGATTACATTATTTTCTTCTTCTTTCCACACCTCCTCTCAAACAAGGGGCATGAAAGCTACAAAATATTATATATTCTTGATTTTATGATGTTCATGGAAAATCCAACATCATTATTTTTATCCCCTCCCACTTATTCTAGGAATTAAAAACATTGTCCATGATGTGCTGAATTATAGACACTGTAGATGATGTGATTTCATATATCCTTAAATCATACATGTATGGTCATGAAACCATTTTTATGGTTGACCAGGTTATAATATATGTATTAGGACTCATTCATGATTTTGTAATTCTTTTGTAGATATGGTTTTAATTTATAAAACAAAATGTGGTTGTTATTGTTAAAGAACCACAAAAATTATCTAAACGAACATCATTACTGTTTAAACATATGAATCATCCACATGTAAGAATTCAAAATGAAAAATGGTATAATTTATGGTACTATAAATATGTAAATACTACTCCATTAAAATTCTATAGTTTCTATTCCAGTTAACAAGAACATCCATAATGAACCAATAATGGAAATCATGTAAAGAAAACACCCAAAAATAGTGCTAGGAGAAAAATACTAACAATTAAAGGGTGAAATGGTGTTATTAAATGATCATATAAGAAGTTATAAGCATGAAAACGTTTCTGTAAAATACTAATAACACTCTTCTAACCATTATACAGGATGTTCAAACATGTTTTTAGTAAGACAATCTTGAGGTAAGGGAATTCTTAACCCAATGTCCATTCATTCAGTTATCCTTTAACTTTATTGTTATATGGTATTAGAATTGTTTTTTGATGAAAATTTTTATACTATGTTGATTTATTTTTTTTACAATATATTTACATATTAAATCAACTCTATTAATCCTCACTTCAATTTTATGTAATTTATAAGTGGCTTTCATTTTTAAAAACCTCTTTTATATTTTTTTTTACAAAATTCAAAAGCAATATTGTTAGGCTAATATTCATGTTGAATGATTATGTTTTCGATCTTGTGCATTTTTCATGATGATGGTTGGAACCTATATTTATATTCAATTATTTGTCTATATGTATGTTTGAGGTTGGACGTATGGTTACTCCATGTGTAACTGCGATGGTTACACAAATTGTAAAGTAGTCATGGGGGTTAAAAATTCTAAGGTATCCGTGATGATCAAAATATTATATAATAAATTCCCCAATATACCATTACGGTTATATTTATGTTTTTATTTTTGTGGTAATCTTTTGAAAATCTCATGTTTTACAAAGTAAGTATATATGGGTGACAAGCATGTCGTTTGAAATTGATTTTATATGTTACAAGTGTTCTTGGAATAATATGTTTATTTATATCCCTTACTGATCATTTTATGCTCATCTAAACTTTTTAAATGATTTTCATAGGTTATAAGGATGTGTAAGAAAGTGAAGGATGCTGAGATAAATGTGTGAAGATCTATCTTTGAAATCATGATTTTTTAGAATGTTTTAAATTTTGGAAGGAATGAGTTCGGTATTTATGGTACCCACTCTGTAATAACAGGTAATATTATGAATGTATTGTCCCAATTCTCTATATCTCTAAACCTGAATAGATCCTCAATGTTAAAGGAATTGTTTTCTAGATTAAATTCAAGATTATGTAATGTAATAATGCAGGGTCCTTATAGTTGGTATCCGATGATAGTATAGATAAATTTAGGGGTTAGGATGATGTCAAAATAATTCCATAAATGATTATTACTGTATAATTAATTTGTAATGTTATAGAATTTAAATATTACCAGGTTGCTTCGCCTAAGATAAGTTAGTTCAGAATGGTTGTCCGCAGAAGAAATAGGGAAGATAAAGAGGGGAGGCACTAAAATAATGACATTCTTCTGAATCTGCAGCCTAGAATGGTAGGGATTGGAACCGAGCAGTTTTTTATAGTAATGGCTCAACTAACACAAGAAATAAATGGTGGTTGAATCCATGCAAGAGGACAACCAGAGGTACTACAATAGAATATTACAGTAGTGGAAAATTTTATAAAACAACACCTTCCAGCTTTCATTGGATCTTTTGGCCCAGTAGCAGCTAAAGGATGGATCAAATCCTTTGAAAAGATATTTGATGTTATGGGATGTTCTAAAAATCAAAAGGTAAGTCATTACATTTATTGTTTTGAAGGTGAAGCTAATCAGTGGTGGTAAATGGTAAGGAATATCCGGGGTAGAGAGGATGTTGATGCCTTTGAGTGGGATGAATGTAAATGTCTTTTCCTTGAAAAATATTTTCCTATGGTTGCACGACATAGTATGGAGAAGTAATTCCTTGAATTGAAATATAAGGAGGAAGATTCAATGACCGTGTATGATGAAAACTTCACTCGACTGGTGAGGTATGCTCCAAATCTTGTTCTGGATCTTGATAAAAAAATTGACCAATTTTACTCCAGACCGAAACCAAGGTATTGAAGGGCGTTCGCCTCCCATGAATTCAAATGTTATGAAAAACTTTTCTGATGTTCTAAGAGGGTAGATATGGAGTTTTCTGATAATCACGCGCAATTTGGAAATTAAGAGTAGAAGAAATCCAGATGGTAAGAAATGAGTAAGAATCAACTAAAGAAATATGATGCTAATAAAATCTAGTTTCCATTTTGTGAAAAGTGTGGTAAGAATCACCCTAGGGAATATCTTCGAAAAACTGAGAAGTGTTTTAAATGTTGTATTTTTGGACATATATACTGAGATTGGAATGAAAATGATCTAATGAAAAATCTTTATAAGAAAACTGTAATGTTTTTAAAATGTCGTGAGATGGTTCATTTTGAAAATGTCTTCCCAAAGAGAGATATGAATGATACAAAGAAGTTAGACAACAAGACTCAAGGTGTAGTGAGATCCTTTTCTACTATGTTAGTAGATGTCAGACCATCCAATGATGTTTTATCATGTACTTTTTTTGTTCACTCTGATTATACTAATGTTATATCTGATACGGGGTTTACACATTCCTTCTTCTCTAAGAAATTTTTGGGTAAATTGGAAATATAACCTCAAAAAATTAAACTAGAACATGTCAATAAAACACTAGGGAGAAATGATATAGCAAAGAGGAATTATAAGAATCATTATATTGTGGTCTATAGAATGACTTTAACTCTGAACCTTGTTGTTTTTCCCTTATTCGAGTTTGATGTGATTCTATGAATGGATTGGATTTCTGTTCATCATGCTAAGATTGACTGTAGAGCTAAATATGTTTTTTCCCAGAAATAGTTTCAATATGTATATAAGAATGAACCCATACAATTGATAACATATCAGGAAAAAAACTATTGAAATATGGAAATGAAAGTTTTCTTTCTCATATTGTCGAAAACAATGGAACTATTCCAATTATTTTTTGTGTTAGTGGAAAATGAATACCTTGATGTTTTTCCCGATGAGTTACCTAGTGTCATACAAGATTTATAATTTGAATTTATAATTGAATTAGTTCTTGATAATAAGTCAATTTCAAAACCCACATATCATATGGCTCAAATAGATCATCTTGAATCGAAAAATCAGTTGGAGAATTTTCTTACCAATGGCTTCATTCGTCCTAGCACATCACCATTGGGGGATCCTGTTTTTTTTGTAAAAAATTAAGATGGTTTCATGAGAATTAGCATTGATTATGGAGCTTTGAAGAGCATCAATGTAAAAAAAAGTATCACTTGCCTCATATTGATGAATTGTTTGTTCATCTCTAGGGAGCTCTGTAATTTTCCAATATTAACATGAGATATAGATACCATCAGCTGAAGGTGATTGGGGATGACATCTGAAAAACATCCATTCACACTTGATATAGGCATTATGAATTTTTTATAATTATATTTGAATTAACTAATGCACTTGTTGTATTCATGGATCTTGTGAATAGAGTATTCCCTGATTCATGGATAAGTGTGTGCTTGTGTTTATTCATGAAATTCTGGTATTTTCTAAAAATAACGAGGAGCATGAAAAAAAATCTCAGGGTTGTTTTACGAACCTTAAATGAAAAGAAACTATATGGAAAATTCAGAAAGTATGATTTTTGGTTGCAACAGATTTCTTTTTTTGGGAACATTTTAAATAAGGATGGAATAATAATTGATCCTGTCAAAAAAAAGTGGTTGATGAATGTCAATGACCCACAAAGGTTACTGGGATTTGTAGTTTTCTTGATTATCGTGTTATTACCGAAATTTCGTTAAGAAATTTTCTCAGTTATCTAGAAAAATAACTGTGTTAACACGGAAAGGGGTTAAATTTTTTTTAAAGAATAATGTGATGGTTTTTTTAGGAACTAAAGAATAGATTCGTGGATGCTATAGTTTTGGCCTTACCTTCCCGAAATTGTGATTTTTTCATCTACATTTATGCTTCTTTGAACAGACTTTGTTGTGTTTCGATGCAGAATGATAAGGTAATTTCCTATGCATCAAGAAAACTAAAACCTTATTACTTAAATTATCCCTCACATGATTTGGAATTGATAGCTGTGGTTTTGGCTTTGAAAATTTGGATGCATCATTTATACGGAACCAAATGTCAAACCTATACTGACCATAAAAGTCCGAAGTATATAGATTCAATCAGAAGGAATTAAACTTGAGGCAGAGAAGATGGCTTGAACAGATAAAGGATTATGATTTCACAACCAATTACCATCCTATAAAATCAAACAATGTGTTGGATTCCTTGAGTTGAAAACAACTTGCATCGTCAACAATGTTACATTTAGAACTTGATCCCTTGATTAATGATTTCAGGAATTTTGGCTTAGATGTTGTTTGTGCAAGAAATACATCTGTTTTGATTTAGGTATCAATGCAGTCATCATTGTCTAATAGAATTGAGTGATCATAGAAGGAATACTATGAGCTACAGAAAAAGGTATAATTGTTTAAAATGGTAAGTTTCCAGAATTTAACATTGATAAAGATTTTGTTTTATGATTTTGGAAAATGTTGGGTGTGCCTAGTGATTCTCATTTGAAGAAATATTTTTTGTGTGAAGCTCATATTTCTCCAATTTCTGTTCATCTTGGTTATACTAAGATGTACAGATACCTTCAGGATTATTATTGGTGGGTTGAAATGAAAAGAGATATTGTTGATTTTATTGTGAAATTTTTAACATGTCAATAGGTTAAAGCAAAGCGGTAGTTATTAAAGTGGATGCTTCAGCCTTTTCCAGTGCTATAGTGAAAATGGGAGAATTTATTCATGGACATTGCGGTGGGACTACCAAAGGCTTCTAGAGCTATCAATGCGACTTGGGTTATTATTGATAGGCTGAGAAAATCAGCACATTTTCATTTTATTGGAGATACAATTTCTTTGGATCAACATTATCGAATGTACCTCAAAGAGGTTATCTGGTTACATAGAGTTACTCTCTACATTGTATACGATAAAGATCAAGGGGTCACTTCTAACATTTAGATGGGCCTTCAGAAGCCGTTGGGAATAGAATTAAATTTCAGCACACCTTTCCATCCTGAATCAGATGGGAAATCTGAAACAACAATACAGACTTTAGAGGATATGCTTCGAGCTTGTTCAATGTACTACCAGGGAAGTTGGGATCATCATAATTTTTTAGTAGAGTTTTTTTATAATAACATTTTTCATTCTAGTATACAGATGAAACCTTTTGAGCCTATGAATGGGAAGCAGTGTCGGACTCCAACATTTTGGGATGAAGTCAGTGAAAGAATTCTGATTGGGCCTGAATTAGTAGAATAAGTAGATGAGAAAGTGAAGATGATCCCGCAGCACATGAGGACAGCTCAGAGCAGGTAGAAAAGTTATGCCGATAATAGAAGGAAATACTTCTCTTTTGGGGTTGGTGACCATGTTTTACTTAAAATCTCTCCTTCAAAAAGGGTGATGTTTTTTTGGTAAGAATGGAAAGCTAAGACTATGATTCATCGGTCCTCTTGAAATATTGGAAATAGTTGGACCAGTTTCATATAGAGTAGATTTGCCTCCAAATTTTTCTTAGATACGCAATGTTTTTTATATTTCAATGTTGAGAATGTATGTTCCAGATTCATCACATGTCCTGAGCCCATAAGTCATTCAGTTGGAAGAGAACCTTTTTTAAGAAGAGAACCATGTTCAGATTCTTGATCAAAGGGAACATGTATTTCTGAATAAGTTTATTCACCAGGAAAAGAATTTGTGGAGAAACCACATGGTTGAAGAAGCAACAAGGGTGTCTGAAAATTCTATGATGGAAAAGTACCCTCAGTTGATTAATAAGTAAATAAAATTTTGAGGATGCAATTTCCAGAAAGTGGGGACAATGTAACACCCCATGTTTTTATAAAAATAAATAGAAATAAATGGAACTTTATTTTAAGTATATATTTATGACTAGCCTTTAAACATTATTTTTTCACTTTTATGTTTTTAATTTAGAGAAACTGTCATCTACAATTGTGTTTAGTAATTTATTTAGAGTCTGATGAAACTAACTTGTTTTTTTTTGAATAGTAACATACCCTTATGAATAGTAATATGACCCTAATCATATGTAAATTTTATTATTATTTTATTATCTTTTGGCTTTAAGACAATAACATCTTTGTTAATTTTTCATCATGATATAGAAGTAGTTATAGAATTCGAATTGTTAATTTTTGAATTAAGGGTGCTTTTATTTAAAAATGAAATTTAAAAAATTTAGAAAATAATATTCAAAAAATGGACTTCATTTTTGAATTCTACAGGTCAAATAATGTTTAGGGTAAATTTTTTGGAATTTTCCAAAATTTATGAATTTTCGATGAATAGTGAAATACGATAAAATACGGTATAATGAAATTATCATAAAAATACCCGATTTATGAAATCATAAGTGATATAACACCACCTAGTTCGAAATCACATTCCATTATTACTTTTTTTGGTCACATGAACTAAGATTATTAATAATATTGGGCAAAAATATTATAATAATGATTAAAATAATGAAAATTACCCCCTCTCCTCCACTATAAATACCACCCTAACTCCCTCTTCTTCCCACACCTCCCAAGCCTTGAGCCATGCCTATGTTCTTCCAAATACACCTCCCAAAATCTTCCACACATCATAGAGATTTTGGTCTCACCAAAAGACCAAAACAAAATCCCTTAAGAAGGATCTCAAGGAGAAGAGATCAAGAGGTAAACATCCACTTTTATTTTCATTAGTTTCATTCATTTTATGTTATTACCTTCCTTTACATATGTCTTAGGTTGGGATATTTAATTCCATAACCCTAATTACTATCCATAATATGTAAGAGTGATGATATATTCCTTTTCGCTCATCAAACTATTTTTATGAAATTTTATGAGATACCGTTAGGCTGCAGAATTTTCGTGATAAATTTCACATGTTTTGTTTTATTTCAATATTCCATTATTTTCATATTCTTTCCTCACCTACTCTTAACTAAGAGGCATGAAATCTATAGAATATTTTATATTCTATAATTTCTCATGTTTGTGAAAATTTAATCATCATTATTTTTCTCCTCTCCCACCTATTCTAAGAATTAAAAACATTGTCCGTGATGTGTCAAATTACCAACCTCATGGACGATGTGATTAAATTTTTCATTAAATCCTTAAAGTATGTTCATGGACCCATAATTATGGTTGAACTGGGTTATAATATATTTATTATGACTCATCCATGGTTTTGGAAGTACTTTGTACACATGGTTTTAATTTATAAAACAAAATTAGGTCGTTATTATAAAAGTACCCCTAAAATGATCTAAATGAAAATCATTAGTGTTTTAACTTATGAATCTTCCTCATTTAAGAATTAAAATTTATAAATGGTATAATTAATGGTACTGAAAATATTAAAATACTACTCTATTTTAATTATGTATTTTCAATTCCAATCCACAAGAATGTTTAAGGGCGCATATGATCCATTGAAAATAGGATCCCTTTGTCACATGAGTCTCTCGACTATGGGAATGTCTCTCTTGGTAGGGGGGTGGGTTGTCCTCCATATCCTAGTTTATATTCATAACATGGGTTAATTGATATAGTATCAGAAATTTTTTTTTGATTCCCTCAATCATCTAGTTGGGAATCTCATTATGTCAACACTCACACAACCCTCCACATTGATTGTTAGCATTATTCCTCTTTTTTCAAGCCATTGTCAAGAATGAAAGGAAAATTATTTATTTGGACCATAGATAGTTAAACACATAAAGGGAAACCCAATAAAATTAAATCGATAAATAATAAAGTAAAATTATCTCCTTAAATTATGTGTCTCTATACTTTCGTGTATGTTATCTATGTTCTAATTCATAATATATATTCTTATGGTCATTTTTTTATTCCCTTAATATTGGTTTGTAATTAACTTATTATTTTACCATTGAATATCCACCAGTAGTGTCAAACTAGGTGCACAGTAAGGTCTATTTTCATGTACCAGGTTACCCCATGCCATTCTTGGAACACATTGTACAAGTTTTCACTCTTAGGTACATAAGTTCCAGAACCAATCCACTTTTAGTGTCTAAACAGTGATGTATTTTCTTGGTAAACCACTTACTATATACTTACCAAAAATTTGGGATGTTTTCTTACAATTTTTTTTATCCCAATGGGATTTTACAAGGGGTGTGAAATAATAATCTGAAAAAATAAATAAACCTATCCACCAATACAAACTATAACAACCCTTCTCTTTATTTCATATTTAAACCTGACTTATTTCATAAAATTTCACATAATATGACTTAGAAGATCTAGATTTTTAGTGTCTTTGGGAAATTGGGAACATTGCATAATAACTTAAAACATGAAAGGAAACTTATTTAATGAATACTTCTTATACACAAATACAATATTCCTTCATACTTAACACTGCATGGGATAACCTATGGACATACATAATAACGAGGTGAGCTATAAACCCCAGTAAGGGATTAAACATGGAATAACCTGAGAGAAAAGTAAATTTTAGAGAATATGAATATCAAAGGAGCATAAAAGGAAAATGAATATAAAAGAATTATTTATCAAGAGAGTCAAAAACTAGGAAATGTGGAAACAACATGAAACATTATATTATCATGACTCAAGGCTCATTGCATATAGAGGATTAGGAGTCAATGATCGTTGCACATAGAAGAGCACGAGTCAAAGATCATTAAATAGAGGATCATGTGTTAGTGAACATTGTACATCAAGGATAATGATTGAAATATAATTTCACATTATGTATCATGATACAAAATATTATCCAATGCAATGGGGAATTATTAGGGTTCACCCATTATAATCATTTCATTTTCATGCTTAAGTGTGCCACATAGATCATACGACGTTGATTCATTAATCATCATAGTTTATTCCATGATCAATGAAAATATGAATAAATTTATATTGATCAAAATTTAGTATGTATTTTTGAATAATGGTGAATACCATTTATACAATAATGGGTATGGTATTCACTACACTATGATTCTGGAATGGAAAATTGTGGTGCAATTTCAACAGCATTACAACGTCATATGGAAATTCATAAAATGGGGTTATGATAGATAATGGGATTAATACCCACATAAAAATGAAATTAATAGTAATTAGAACATGGGAGGATATTCCCCAACACATGTAATTGAAAATAAAAGGTGTGACATAATAATGAGTCTTCAAGTAAGAGGAGAAATAAAAATAACCCTTATGAAATATTTTTATTTTAAAGTGTGTACATAAAGAATAATAGGGGTGATTAATGATGGTGAAAGGAAGATATCATAAAATATACATCAAATGGAAAGTATGATAATCATTTACTATCATATACCAACATATTATAATGGAATTTAAGAAGAAAAATATAAAATAAGTTATTGAATGGAAATGAGAAGAGAGAAATCTCTTACAGAATTTTGACATAGTATTGGATTATGTAAGGGTCCGAATGAGGGTTAATAAATGATCCCTCATAAAAATAGACCCAATTTTATTTTATGTTAATTATTACAAGAAAATTTAAAAACAAGAAACTAAAATTAGAAGAACTAATCTGAAGGAAGGTTCTTCAATTCAAAGGTGAGGAGAGAAATATCTTACATTGATGTGTGAATCAAAAGGCTAAGGAGAGAATTTTGGGGATCTTGGGGGTTCCTTTAGAAGAATATATGGAGTATTTAGTATCGTGTGTAAGAGAATATATGATTTTGAGTGAAAATAAATTGGATCATGGGTGGGTTTATATAGGAACGAAGGGGGTTTCTTTATTATCTTGTTTTTGGACATTAGATAATAAAATATAGAAAACCAAAAACTGTAACCTGGTTTTTGCCTCTGGTTATTTTCAAATGGGATGGGTAAAAATTATTTTCCATGGAAAAGGTCCTAAGAAACTAAAAAATTTCCCTTTCTTATGTGCAGGTGTGTTACACATTCAAATAAATGATTTTAAAACTATAAAAGATAATATAAGTCTTTAATGATAAACCTAGGATTTAAAAAATAAATAAAATAATCTAAATATTAATTTAGTTTAAATAGAAAATAAATATTTGTCCGAATATACCTTTTAAATTATTATTATCTCATTATTGGGCCATTATGAGGTCATGAAACACACTGTGTATTTTTTTTATATTTAATTTTCACCGAAAAAAATCGATTATCTCATAATTTCATTAAAAATTCACTGTTGAATAATTTTCACATCCTTATTCTAAAATTAATATTAATTTTATCTAAATAATATTCTAAATATATGCATTTTCACTTTTAAAATAAAAAACAACTTTTAATCAAAATTGACGGGTTTGGGAAAAAAACTTTCAAACTTTAACTAAAAGAACAATTTAATTCACAAAAATTATTAGATAATTCATATATAATAAATATAATTTACTAAAAATAATGTATTAAAATATTATTTATTTTATAAATATATTAATTAATCAAAATATATTTTATAATTGAATATGAATGCTAACCTAAAATATTATTTATGCTTTAAAAATAAATTATAATATAATAATAACAAGATAAAAATATATTCATTATTCTCTAAAAAAAATAATGTACAAAATAATATTACTAGGTTAGTGATACATATCCATTTATTACACCAGAATACTCCCTAATTGTATGGTGTGTGATGGTGGGACTTTCAGTGGTTGCATCCACAAAGTAAAATAGTTTCTTCTTTAATCGATTTAATTACTTATAACTATATTATATAATAATTATTATAAAAAATAAAGTTTGTCTTATTTGAGATTATTTATTATTTTTATTTCAAATTATGAATAACTTTTTGAAAAGTCAAATCCCCAAAGATGAAAATTTTATTTTAAATTTATTCTCGCAGGCATGAAGAGAAAACAAGGTTTTGAAGAGAAAAAGTTTCAAAGTTCATAAAAACATTATATAAAAATTTAGTATGATATTGATTTCAATGATCTAAATTAGATTAATTTATAAAATTTGAACTAATTTTACATTAAAATAAATTCCAAATTCATTCTATCAATATAATATTTTTAATATGAAAGGCAGTTTTATATAATGAAAATTCAATATTTCTCACTATCCAAAAAAATGAATCTTTATAGATAAAACCCAAAAATTTACCCTAAGATAATTTTAAAATTATAAATTAAAATATTAATCTTAATTTACCATATTATTTTTCTAAAATTTTCACAAGTTGATTTTAAAAAGATTCTTCCATAAAAAGTTGACAAAATCACTTTTTTTAAAAAAAATTATTAAAAATAAATATGGATATATTTACTTGATTTATTTATAAAACTAGTTTGATTTCAAAAAAACAGTTATCGTGAAAATTATTTCCTATATTTCATAAAGTGTTTTATATTCATTTTTAGTTATGTTTTAACCAAATAATTAATATTATATACATCTGTAAACTATATTTTTAAAAACATTTAGTCTTATTTATTACCTCCATTACAATGGCTAAGTGGAAATTATCATATTATATGATAATATTTTAATAATATATTGTGTTTCATTTAATAATTATGTAGTGAATAACTAAATCTAAAGATAGTTTTGTTTATAACATAGGCTAAGAAAGTGTTTCACGTTGGACAAGATTTTGTGGGTGTTTCATGTAGTGAAATCATAGCATGGTGTCTTGTATAGCACAAGATTAACATGGTGTTGTATCTAATCCAATATAATATCTTTTATTTCTTGTGACACAACGTATATTCAGTGTTGTGTCTAATTAAAAATATCTAAAATAATTAAATAATTTTAAAAATATTTCAGAAAACCTATGACTGTTATAGTTTATTCATATAAGAACTAACAATTCATTAGAAAGTATGGATGTTTAAAGGTCAAATACGTGACAGTCCTCATGTGGGTTTTAATATTGGTATAATTCCCATTATTGTAGGCTTTTTTGTTGATGAAATGTTCATTCAAATTCCAATTATTTTTTGAGATTTTTGAAAAATATAATTATGTGAGGTGTAGTACTTTCACATGTTAATGTGAAATAAGCATCCTAATAATTGGACACTTCACTGTAAAATATACTATAAAGTATCATGTTTTTTTGTTTTCATGGTAAATGTGAAAAACGATATCAAAAATATCATCATCAATGTAATAATAAATACAAATATTTTATTTCATATCTAGGGTAAATTTATTTAATGGTTATTCCCTAACAAAAATATCTAAATATTGTGCTTTCAGAAATAAGGTAGATTTAAAATAATAAATTTTTTTGGTTATGTAAGTCATAGAAATATTTTTATTTCACCATGTTGTATTCCAATATTCTATTTCATTATGGGACACATTACAACATTTATATCTAATTTTAGTTTCATATCATTAGGGATATATTTTATGACACAAAATAAAGGTGTTTGAATTTAATTTGGAGAATGTTTATAGAAAATATACACCATTATATTTAAGTATAATAGAATAAATTAGTGACTAAAAACATTTATAATTTATCTTCTTTTATAGAAATTAAATTTTTTGAGATATAGATATGTTGTATTTCATTATAAGTAAAAAACATTTTAGTTTTAGGAAATTGAAAATTTCCGGGAAAATTTTAAAATTAAGAGGTTATTTTTAATTGATGTGATGATGGAAAAATGTATTATCATTAATTGATTATATTTACAATGAATTACGAGGCTATCCGTGGAGGTACAATAAAGATAATTTCGTGTCAAGTTCTTATCAGTATTTGTTGTAATCACTTTTTATAAAAAATATGTATCACAAGGAGTTCCTGAGGAAACCATCAACACATAGTTAAAAGCATAATTTTTTTATAATTATATGCTTTTATATTATTATGTTCTATATTTTTTTCATAATAATTAGCATTAAATTTGATAAGACGAAATTGAAAATTACACATGGAATTTAGTGCCCCATTCTTAAAACTTTTTACATGGATTAACACTTTCTTTTGAATAAAAATTCTTAAACCCGCAAAATAAAACTACTAATCATATTTTTTATATCATACCATAATTGATATATGATTTTTTGGATATAGAACACTACATGTGAACAATGTAAATTAATTTTCTATTTTTTATTCATTTTATATTTTTTAGTTGGTCATTTTTTTATTTGAATTTTAAATTTATTTTATAATTGTAAATAAAAATCAATAAAACTTATATTAGTCTTTTCATTAAATTAAGTATTGAATAAATGTGGTCCTAATAACCCAGAAGTTAATTTCATTAAGTTTTATGATATTTTTAAGGAATTATTAAGTTATTTTATGAACATTTCTATACACTAAATCATCCCTCTATAGAAATAACTCAGTGGGAAATATTATCTTTTTAACAATTGATATTATAGATTTGATTTATTTTTTTTATAATATTTACTCTAATTTGGTAAAAAATTGTCTTTTATTTGTGTTCAAGTCAACGAATTTTCTATCCTAAAATTATATTTCATTTATAATGAATATGAAAAATATAAAACAGAATAAAATACGTAAGGAATTTACTAAATTTAGAAAACAATATTGGTGTATTGAGATTCATTTAAGGAATTGTAATAGTTCCCAAGAAGAATGTATGAATGATTTTAATGGGATTATTTTCATATATTTAGTAATTTTATAATATTATTTAAGAACATTGATTTTATAAATGATGATTGATTTTTTAGTCATTTTGATATATAAAATATACAAAAGGAAAAATATCTACCAACTAGTGCCCACTAATTTCCTAGAAACCCATCCTTAACATAGATTTTATGCCTTATCCCTCTACAAACCACTAGTTTATCCATTAATATGTGGCCCCCTACTATGGTCCACCCATATACATGAATTAATTTTTTGACTAATGAATATTCCTACAGTCCCACAAAGGATATTTCAATGTTCTCTTTCCTTACTCACACACACCTCTTGAAACATCCCAAAAGGTCACCCATCCTAACCAATAATCCTATCCTAGGATCCCTTGTATAGCTTTATCTATTTAGGTAGGCTCTTAAAACTGAATTTGTACCTTGTTTAAATGGGTAGTAAAATTTAAAATTTTAACTATCTAACAATAATTTGTGTTATATTCACTCCTTTTATATAAAAAAAACTCATTTTGGACCTGATATTTTATCATAGGTAGTTTCACATCATATATAGATGTGTAACACTTTGATACCTCTATAACATCAAGGACCATGTGGAAAAAAATTACCCCCTCAATTTATTATATACTTCGAGACGTAGCATTATAGGGACCACTAGATTCCCCAATGACATGTGGTCCCCAACCTAGTTCTTATCCACGTTCCTAAATGGATCAAAAATCTGATGACTATACACATATTCAATCACATTAACTTTTAGTGTGATTTTTTCCTTACTCACACATATTCATGGAAACCTCCCCTCAGGTCACCATCAAAGCCATTACTCAAGGGGAAAGATATTTTAATTTAAGAGCTCAATCATGGTAGGATTCTAAAACGAAACTTAACCTTATCTAAATGGTTTGAAAAATTTATAATCATATCCCTTTAACAATAAATATTGTTAACAAATATATCCATATATAAGATAAATAAGATAAATTATTATAATAGTAAATAATGATGCTAGATATAGAGAATATGTCAAGCATGTTTCAATTTACGTGTTATGATATTGATTAAGAAAAATATAAAATCATATAAAAACTCTAATTGTGTTTTTTATTAATCATAGTTAAAAGAAAGGTTTTTAATATTAGGAAATGGTTTAAAAAAATTCAATGCCTGAAATAAATATAATTGGTTATGTGGATAAATTCCAAATCTTAAAATAATTTTAATAAATTAATGCCATGAAATATTATATTTCTACACATAGAATAAATAGTTTAATAAAACAATTTTAAATAAGAAAAATTGTGAATGAATGATTCCATTTCATTTATGAACATAAAGAAATGATAAAAAAGTCGAATGATGGATAAGCATTCTTCATAGTAGGGTTATTTAAATTATAAGGTAAATTTGATCAAAGGAGAAATGAATAATCAAATTCAATTATGGTCAATGTGGAATTGATATGGGTTAAAAAACTAGATAACCCACAACCAAAGTGTCAACCCATTTTAAATGTCACCTTATGTATATTTTTTGAAAATCATTTGATAGGTAATATTTAAGTGAAGGAAATGTATGAATAGTAAAAAATCTTCTATGAAAAGTGTTTAATTGAAAATAAAGAAATTACTTCTAAAAATTTAGGTGGATACGAGGGATCATAACTCTAGTTTGAGATGAAATGTTATTTTAGTCTTTCAATTGAAAAAAGAAATAATATTCCCCATGATGTAATTGAAAAATGATAGGTTCAATAAAGACACACGTTCAAAATTACCATCATTAATTTAGAATAATGGACTTAATTTCAATGGTAATAGTTTTTATGACTTTAATTTTTTTGATTTAATAATTATATTGGATGATTATCTTATTCAACATTATAATTTTTTTCCCATAGTGAAGGTGGTGTAATTTTTTTGTATACTGGAGATTAAAAAGAGAAAATTTGGTATGAATATCATACAAATACAATTGTTCATATTAATAATTTTTTAGAAGACATTATCAGAGAAATATATATATGAAATTATGGAGATATAAAACCTATATGAAATATATAATCTATCACATTTAGAAATATATTTCATTATCTCACAATTAAAATAAAATCATCTTGAAAAAAATTTCAAGTGTTGTTATAATTAAATCACTGATCAATATGTTTCATGGAAGATAAGAATGTCATATTTAAATCTAATATATAGTTAAAATTTATTCATGGGAAGGATTTACTCTAAATTAATACATAGATCATGAAATCCAATAAATCTAAATAGTCTAAGAGATACTGAAAAACGGTATGGTAATTAAAATATCATTATGTGTTAAATGGATAAGTCAATAACATTATGAATAAAAGGAATAGCTCTTATGAATTACGACATAATGAAATGATAAATCCTGGTGATAAAACATATGTTTTACATCATTTCGAAATTATTATATATATTATAATAGATTAAAAATTTTAAAATAATAAAATAGTGGGGGTCCTTAGTGTCTCATTTCCTTTATCTATTTAAATAAATTATAGCATTATCTATACACATTATATAAATTAAAAAATATATTTTGTTGTTTTTTAGATTAATGGAGAAGAAAAATTCCATGGGGAATAACTAAAAGAATATATATGAAATTTGATATTGGTGAGCATGTATTTTTATAATGCAGGGGGTTCCCTTGAAGAGAAAATATATATATGTTTGTGGAGATGCGCTGTATACATTATTTTAATAAAATATATGGTATCATGTGATCATAGTATCTTTTACACCACATATTAATTAATACTAGTACTCATTTAATTTAGAGTTTTAGTTGAGTGCATTTAAAAAATTACATAATTCTACACATCTCCCATTTTTGGAAGTGCACATATAGAGAGGGAATAAGATTATTTTAGTAAGATATATTCAAGATATATTACCTAATGAAAACCCAGGATGAAGTGAAAACAATGTTCTTATTAATTATTGAAGAATTATCCTATAAATAAGTTATTGAGATAATGTGGGGTGTTATTTGGTAGAAGCATAACATCAGGGATATGTGTTCGGAATTAAAATATGTTGGAAGGGACGTTCATTAAATAATTTATATTATAAGAACCAAATTTTTATTAATAAAATGAGGAATAATTAGTAAATTTTTACCTCAAAAAATAAAACCAAGAAAATCTATTATCTCTATATTTTAGGTGAAGGAGATAAGGAAAATATGAAATAAATATTTGTTAAAAATTTATAATAAATCCATATTTAGATTTTATTATCATTTAATAAAGATTTATGTTATATACCGTTGGGTTTTTTTCAACCATTAAGAGACATATACATGGTTTTGGATTTCATAGTGTTGATGAATATATTTATGGATTAATCGTACAAATGGATTAAATAAACATTTTATTGGATTTCATTAATGTTTTTATTGATGACCATCTTTATGTAGTGGTGTATATTATATTATTTTATATTAAAAAAATATATAAAAAGATTTATTTTTGGAACATTCTTTGTGGTATTCATTATGAATCTTAAAATGGGGGAGTTATGAGGAGATAATCTATGATATATACTAATTCAATTTGGAAAATACATAAAGGTCAAATTATATCGAAGGATTATAAGAATTTTGGAATAATGTCTGCCGATTTTTGGAATGTGGAAAAATTTTATATCATTTTCTAAGGAAGTATATTTTGTTCTGATAAACTTGATATAAAAAAGGATATAACTACATTGTTTGCCTTTCAGTGTTCATCAAGACCCAAAAAATGGATAAGTCATGTTGATTTTTTCCAAAGAAAAATGAATTTTACTAGGATTATGGTTTTTTCAATGGTTACTAAGATATTTTCCCTTGGTGACAATATGATTTTAATGTCACAACCATACGTTTTATATGGTAGTGAAAATTCAAAATTGAATGGTTTGCATCTTTTGATGTTGATTCCCAAAATAGACATCATCATGTCAATATGAATTCATCAATACGATATTATACCTTATTTTATATTATGTCTATAATTATAATTTCATATTATTTTAAGAAATATTGATATTCAAGGTGGGAGTTCATTAATTTTATTTTTATAATTTTGATGGATGAAATTAACCATTAAATTGTAGATAAAAGGACAATTTTAATCAAGGGAGACCATTATAACATTAATAACATTGGGAACAATAAATTCACGAGATATATATTTATTTTAATAATATCAATATATAAACGATATGATTGTTGTGAAAAAGAGAAAAATCTAAGGAAATAAATAAACCAGTGATTTAATTAAAATATGGAAGGTGACGATGTTGTAATGGTGATACTGAAACATTTCTTATGAGCGAGGGAAAATGTAAGGACATTATAGTTCACCCATGTAAATATATAGAAATGAAATAATATTGATCCTTTTATATATTTTTATGGGATTACATTCCATATTATTTTCATTCTCTAGTATTGTGAATAATGAGATATTCTAAACATGTCCATGAAGGTAGTGCACCATTTTTAAACCAGTTTCAATGGAGAGGCATCTGTATTTAATTCGATACATTCCATTTTTAGTATCCTATAATTGGTGGACCAAGTAAAAAAAATTGTAATTTTTTCATTATTTCAAAATTTTCATGTGGGATAATGTCAATTAAATTTTTTAACAATCATTACATAAATTATATCAATGAAAATTTAAAATGAATATGGATCATGTATCATCTTAGTAATTTATTATATACGTAAATTTGGAATAATTTCATATCATTTGATATATTGTGATCCATGCAACAACATGGTAAATAAAATATTTTTTTTATAAATTAAAAGCAAAAATAAATTTTTAGAAATATTAATTAAACAATTATTGAAAATAAATTAGTTTTTGGAATAAAATGGAAATAATGAAAATTTAAAAATAGAATTTTTTTGTAGAAATTATTTGAATAAATTACATATTTATTTTAAATTTACTAAACTTTATGAATTTAATTGAAAAATTTATATATCCAATTTTTTGAATTTTTATTAAAACAATTTTGTAATATAAATGAAATAATTACATAATTATTAGTTTAAATACCTTAATAATTCATAGTTAAATTTAAAAAAAGCTTATAATATATTTTAATGTATATTGTATATATTTTATTAGAGTGATGAATTTTAATATTTTCATATTTAAATTCGATAAAATGAACATTATTTTTCAATTTTTCGTATTACAATTTTATTATTGTATGTTTTTTGGATTTAATTTAGTGGATTATTTGTGCTTGAATGGTGAAAGATATAATTTTTAAAAATACAATAAATTTTATGAAATAATCATGAAAAAGTAAACCTTTAATTTCTTCTAAAATATTTTTCTCAAAATATCATGCATTTTATGATTAAAATAATTTATTTTAATATATTATGTCTAATTTTGAAACCCATTATTTAATTTCTTTGGTATTTTAGTTATATATTAGTATAATAAAAACCATTATTGAGATTTTCCATTAATTATGTAATAAAATTTACACATTTCTTCTGTTCGTTCTATTAATGTAACAAAAACAATAATAATTTAATAATAATTTATAAATTTCGTGGTAATCTATATTATAAATGTTTATTCTGTAAGAATAATTTTATAATTTCAAGGGTAGTTTTAAAAAAACAATTTTATTTAGTGAAGTAAAATTTTATTAAAATTTGTTTCACCACCTATAAAATTAAATAGTTTAAATTTGGAATCATATTATTAATCAAAATTTTAAAATTAGTTAATAATGTAATTTTTTATTCACAACATAATTATCATGGTAACTGTTAACCCTCATTGGAAAGATGTAAATTGATAAAAATATGTTAAAACAATTTTATGAAGAAACAAATATCATAAAATATTGTTTCAATTTTATTTTCTAGGTTCATCGTCAACCTAAATTTTTCAATATATAAAATTCAGCAATTCTTATGTCAACATCCTTAGATAGTGACGTTTATATTATTCAGTGTTATGATTATTTACAAAAGTACCTCCCATGTAATATATTAATGATACCCTCATCTCCCCACCACAAAAAAAACATTGCATAAATTTTTTTTATAACATCATATGTCATCTATCTAAAAATAAAATATCTTATTTGGGATACTTTAGTCCCATGAATAAGTAAAAAACGTCTCCTTTCCAAGAGGTTCTCCAGGAAGATATCAAAACTCTTAATGTAAGAGTTATATTAATCTTCATTTTTCATCTATATCACTATTACTCATATTTATTACTTTCAAAAAAAATTAAAATAATTATTCTACTGTATATGTGAGATAATAATTATGAAATGGAATTCCCTCACTCATTTCATCATTAAAAAATTATATTTTTTAAATAGGTTGTTCCGTGAACATGAAAGATGTTATAATTTTATGTTATCATGACTAATTATGTAATGATCTATACATGTAATATAATATAATATTAATGAATTTATTATTTATAAATTATTCAGGTATGGTTATCTACATATTGTTTTAGTAATATAATAAATACCTTTTATGCCATCGAAATTTCCAAAAACAACATTTACTATTTTCCATACAAATCATCATACATTTTTAATAACATGAAAATAATATTATAGTTATATGAAAATAAAATAATATTATCCACAATGAATATTCATGAGAATATTAAATAATGACAATTGTGAAAGGAACTGAATTTTAAAAATGTAACATGCTTAGAAAAATGAAAATTGAACACATAAACATTATCTTTAAGAAATATTTATTAAAAAATTAATAAAAAATAATTTTAAAATAATTTTATCTAATTTTACATATATTAATATTTTTTTCATTAATGGATGAATAATTAAACTACTTTTTCCATATAGGAGGTTACATTGTGTCCGATAAAGAAGATTTTTTGTGGTATAGTTGTAAAATCCCATGTAAGTAGAGAATAATGTATTTTCATATATATGTCTATATATTATTAGATAGTGTTTTAAAGGCTTAAAATGAGATTAAATCCAATTTAAGCATAGAATACTCTAATATTTTTTTAAAAGATTGTTTTGCCGCCTTTTGATGGAAAACCGTTTTAAGTCAAAAAAATTACAATTTTATAGGCACTATTTTTCAAAATAAACTTATTCTTTAGTATTAGTACATTGAAATTTACTTTGGAAAATTTTTTGGTATTTTTCTGGCAATGATCATCTTTTAAATGAATAGTGAAAAATACTCCATTTTACTTCAAAACTGTTTTTTCATCTAATTTATTTATATGGATATATTATCTTTTTATTTAGTTTTTAAGTTTAAATAGAATATATTTTTACCATTTAATCCAATTGTGGTCATTTAAATTAATTTCACTTTGAAATTGGACATAAACAATTGTAAAACATTTGATAGATATTATTTCTAAAAAACCCACTATTTGTTTTGACAATGAAAATTATTTGTAAATTAATTACTACAATTTCTTTGTTTGGAATTTTTTTAAATGGATTCCATATTTGGAATCAGAAGATACAAATATTTTAATAAATACTCTTTTTTGGACATTATTAATAGTAATGACAGTAATTATCTTTAATTATCGTGATTAATTAGTAATCGGGTAGTTAAGGGTAATAAAATAATATCATAATAATATAAAATGACCCCAAAATGTGTCTTAATGCTACTTTTTGTGTCATGGCCGACCATGGGATGCCTTTTTCCAAAATTTTGGTCCCCATGGAATAACTTTTGGGTGATAGTGACACTTTATCATTTTATGTTCTTTAAAATTAATGTATAACAAAAGTATGCATCACCCAAGTAAAACAATTTTAGTTTTTTCTACATAAATTATCTCAAAGGATATAAATATTAATTGGAAATCTAAAAATATTTAGTACATCATAGTATTTTTTTTCTAATTTTTATACATTAAATAAATTAATTTATTTACGACACCATGATAATGCATCGATTACCTCATTAATGAAAAGTTTAAATAAATTGAAAAGATAATGTAAAATATAAGACTTACACTTGTAAAAATCCTTTTTTATGGGTGGATTTCGAACCCTTATCACCTTATCCTCAAAATATATCATTTTGGGACCATTAAAATCTAAAAATCATTTTATAATAAAGAAACATTTCTATACATTCAAAGAGTGCCCCTCCTCCCTCTTATAAATGGCCCCCGCCACTACCACCTTACCCACACCTCTCAAGCCATTGTCTCGGACAAACTATGCTCATTTTAACTCTCCAAATCCCTCTATTCATGATAGAAGCCTTACCTTATGCATAAATATCTTCAAAAAACCATTTTGTTTCAAACAAAGGGGAGTTACCCGATTTAAACGTAATGTCTTCTCTAATGTTCTTTTGTTTTATTTTGCTTCTCCAACCCCCTAACCTCTTTTTATTCCCATATTTTGTAACAACACCAGTATCTTCAATATACTAAAATGTTGTTATGATATTTATTTTATTTACACTTACACACACCTCTGTATAATGGTTAATGAACTTACTCTTTCTGTGAGTGGCGAATTACGGCCTCACGAAACGATGATTGTACAATCTTATTTTAACACATTTAGTGGTGGACATTAAGATATCACTATATTTATATATGATATATATTATTTTTATGTTTTCTTTATTCTTCTGTATTTATCATTTATGGCATACCTTTGTGGTTTCCATTATGGGTAAAGCGATAATTTCATTTTAGGAACTGCGGACTACCGCCCACTCAAAGTGATTTGATTCATTAATTCCATAAGTAGGATGTATAAAGGATTTAGTTAATGGTATTATGTTTGATATCATATGGGTATTATAATATAACTTTATATCATTATGATTTCACTCCATTAAATATGAACTATAAAAGAAAGTAGAGATCATGCGAACGTACGGCTTACTGTCTCCATGAACGGTGCATTTCATTTCATACCAATAAATGTTATTTAATATTATAAATCCATTTATATACTAGATATATATAATATATATGATATCTAAACCATGAATATAATTTTTTATATAATGGATTTTTTACCACATGAACAATTTGTAATTATAAGAAGTTTATTTTTGACTCAAGTACAAAAGATTGACAAAACAACCATTATTAACTTAAATAATTACATAATCTTCATAGAATGGAAATAAGTGATATAAAAGGATTAATTAACTTGAAAAGGGTTCTTAACCAAGTAGAAATTAACTCTAGTTTATTAGTCAAGAGATTAAAGAATGATCGAGTCAAGTCGGACACGAGGTAAAGGACTTCGTCTCAATCTCCATTCATTGAGGAATATTTTGTTTTATACACAACATTATGTTATACAGTGTATAAACCCCTTTGAATTTTACATTTATTCAAAAGTAATCTTTTTATATGAATAGTTTTACTAAATGAAAAAAGGGAATGTTTTTGTCGTACGCATGCGGCGACAACGACTTCTCCATAGCCATGACCATTATTTGAGTTTCGGCTTCCTCTACAAGCCATAACTTTTTTAAATGAAAAATAAATACCATGTTTTACTTTTATTTTATTTTGATATTGAAAATGGTTTTAATAATGTTTTGATTATATAAATGTGTTTTTGATATCTTGTGATTGAAATGTGGAAATTTAATGTGTATTTATGCTTGTTTTATGTGATACGATTATGTTATTGTTCTTGGGAATTGTTTATGAAGATGGTTAGTTCCATGATAAACTATGGGCGGGTGATCCCAATATAGCTCTCCAATGCATTGGGTAACGCGAAGGAGTTAAACGCAAAGGTTTCTCCGAAGAGATTTAGGGAATATACATTGATGGGTATTTCAAACGTAACCATGAGGGTTACTCCCTACGTAAGAATGATATGAATGCCTCAAGTTACATTTTTGTCTTATGATTTCTATGGTTTATTCAAAAATATTATGATTGGATGAGTTATGTTAAAGTGATTATGTTTTATGAGTAAAGTATGATTTCATTGATTTTTATGTATACATGGACTATGGTTTTCCTTCCGTATTTTTATATCCCTTACTGAGCTTTTTATTCTCATCCCAAGTTTTTTTTAATGTTTTTCACAGGTCAAGGGAAAGGTATTTGATTTAATGATAGTGTCAAGGAAGTGTCGAGAAAGAATCCATGTTTTATTTTAAATATATTTCCTTTGACGAGAAAAGTGAATATTGTATTTTATGTAACCACCTTGTTTAAATGTGGAATGTAGTGCATGATTTATGATATAATTCTCTAAAACATTAAACCTAAAAAGATATTCAATGTGTATTCTTGTAATAACTCAAGAATAAGTAATGTTTAAGGTTGGTGCCTTATATTTGGTACCAATGGTCGGTTTAGATAACTTTAGAAGTTATAATTCAATTAAATGATTATCCAAAAACAGTTTTTATGGTCAAATTGAAATAATATATCTTTTGATGATAACCATGTTGTTTCATCTAAGTCATGTTTATTTAGAATGGTTTTCCACAGAGGAAATAGGAAAGCTATGCTAGGAAGGCATACAGAAGGAAATGACCTTCCAAATCAGCATCTTGAGATGGTCGAAATTGGAACTGAACAGTTTGTTGCAGTAATGGTGCAGTTGACCCAAGCGATAAATGGTGGTGGTATCCATGCATGAGATCAGCCGGATCAACCACATAGGAACATGCCAGTGGTGGAACATTTCATGAGGCAACATCCCCCATCATTCTGAGGATCATCTGACCCTGTTCTAGTTGAAGGGTGGATTAAAGCACTGGAGAATATTTTCGATGTCATGGGGTGTTCAGACAATCAAAATGTTAGTCTTGTTGTTTACCATTTAGAGGGTGAAGAAGATCAGTGGTGGTCAATGATTAAAAATATCAGGGGAACTGATGAGATTGATGCTCTTAACTGGGATGAATTCAGAGGTATGTTTATTGAGAAATATTTTCCTAATACTATTCGAATTAGTATGGAAAAAAAATTCATAGAATTGATGCAAGAGGATGAGCCAGTGGATGATTATGAATAAAGGTTCACTCAATTGGCAAGGTATGCTCCCAATTTTATCCAAGACCTTGATAGTAAAATCAATCATTTTTACACAGGATTAAAGCCAAAATATCTAAGGGCTTTAGATTCTCATGAGTTCAAGATTTATAAAAATCTTGTTCGATGTGTTGAGAAGGTGGAAATGGAGTTTGTCGATGATCAAGTGTTCTATAACAATCAACTGAAGAAGAGGCCGAGGTGTTAGGAGAAATGGACGAATCCTTCAAAAAGGTCTGATGGTAAGAAAACTAAGTTTTCGGTTTGTGATAAATGTGGTAAAAAGCATAATGGGGAATGTATTTTGAATTATGTAAACTGCTACTGATGTGGTAATATGGGACATAAGGCTTGTGATTGCACTGAAAAAGATCAGGGTGATGGTAAGACCAAATTTGATTTACAGTTAGTGAAATATTTCAAGTTTAATGAGATGGGTCATTATGCAAACGAGTTTTTGACAAAGAGCTCAAATTATGGAAATCAATCATACTACAAGCAGAAAGGTGTGGCGAAATCCTTTACAACTACTTCAGCAGATGTTGGGCCATCAAATGAAGTGGTATCAGGTACATTGTTTGTTTTTTCATATTATTCCAGTGTGTTGTTTCATTTAGGGTCTATACATTCTTTTATCTCTAAAAAATTTTCTAATAAATTGGGAATTCCATCTCAATAATTGAGTCTTGAACTAGTGGTAAAAACACCTGGGGGAAATGTTGAGGAAAAAATAATTTATAAAACTTTTCACATCCTTATCCATGGAAAGAACCTACCTGCAAAACCTACTATTTTACCTCTAGTAGTGTTTGATGTTATCCTGGGTATGGATTGGCTCTGTTTTTACCATGCTAAGATTTATTGTAGGGCTAAAGAAGTTTATTTTCAGAAAGACTTTCAATTTGTGTACATGAATGAACCCTTACTGTTGATAACATATCAAGAGGCTGAGAAACTGGTAAAAGATGGAAATAAATGTTACCTTGCACATATTGTTGAAAAAAACGGAACCGTTTAGATTAATGATCTCCCAGTGGTAAATGGGTATCCCGATGTTTTTCCTGACAAGTTTCCTGGAATAATACCGTATCGGGAAGTTGAATTTTCTATTGACCTTTTTCCTGATGCTAAGCCAATTTCAAAACCCCCTTATCAAATAGCTCAAATTCAACTTTTAGAGTTGAAGGATCAATTGCATGATTTATTATAGAAAGGTTCAATTCGACCTAGCACATCACCATGGGGTACTCCTGTCTTATTTATTAAAAAGAAATATGGTTCAATGAGACATTTCATTGACTATAGATCCTTGAATAACATCACTGTTAAGAACAAATATCATTTTCCTCCTATCGATGTTTTGTTTGATTAGCTCCAGGGAGCTCATTATTTTTCAAACATTGACCTGAGATCGGGGTACCATCAGTTGAAGGTAAAGGAAGCAGATATTCCAAAGACCACGTTTCGTACAAGATATGGCCATTATGAATTTGTAGTAATACCTTTGGGGTTAACCAATGCACCTGATGTATTCATGGACCTTATGAATAGAATTTTCCATGAGTTATTGGATAAGTTTGTGGTTGTTTTCATTGATGATATTTTTGTGTTTTCTAAAAGTAAATAGGAGAATGAAAGTCATTTAAGGGTTATTTTTCAAACCATAAAAGAAAATAAATTTTATGGGAAATTCAGGAAGTTTGAGTTTTGGTTGCAAAAAATTTCGTTCATTGGTCACATTGTTTCAAAAGATGGAATAACTGTTGATCCTGCAAAAACAAAGGTTTTTGAAGAATGGCCAAGACCCACAAATGTAACTAAGATTCATAGTTTTCTTGGTTTGGCAGGCTATTACCAAAGGATTGTTAAAAAAATCACAGTTATCTCTTCCAATGACTAAGGTAACTCGGAAGGGTGTTAAGTTTGTCTGTACAATAGAATGTGATGATTGTTTTCCAGAGTTGAAAAGAAGATTGGTGAATGCTCTAGTTTTGGCACTACCTTACAAGAATAGTGAGTTTGTTATCTATAGGGATGATTCATTAAAAGTGCATGGTTGTGTCCTAATGTAGAATGATCAGGTAATTGCTTATGCTTGACATTAGTTGAAAACTCATAAAGTAAATTACCTTACACATGATTTGGAATTAGCTATTGTTGTTTTCTCTTTAAAAATTTAGAGGCATCATTTGTATGGTGTAAAGTGTGAAATATATACTGATCACAATAGTTTAAAGTATATATTCACTCAGAAGTAATTGAACATAAGATAGAGGATATGGCTAGAATTAATCAATGATTATGATTGTACAATTCATTACCATATGGGAAAAGCAAATAAAGTGGCTGATTCTTTGAGTAGAAAAAGTAATTATTCATTATCCATGTTTCACTTAGAACATGATCATTTGGTTAAGGAATTGATGAAATTTGGCATAGCAGTTGTTAGTGTGGGATGTTCTTCTATTTTGTTTCAGGTATCAGTGAAATCATCTCTATTAGACTGAATAAAGAATGCTCAGAAGCAAGACAGTGAGTTATAGAAAAAGGTAGAGTTTGTTCAGAAGGGTATGTTTCCTGAATTCAACATTGATAATGATTGTTTTTTGTGATTTTGGAAGAGATTTTGTGAGCCTTGTGATTCACAGTTGAAGAGAGAGTTGTTATGTGAATCTCATAGTTCTCCATTGTCAAGTCATCCTGATAGTACTAATATGTATATAGATCTTCAGGAGTATTACTGGTGGGATGGAATGAAAAGAGATATTTCTGATTTTACTGTGAAGTGTTTGACTTTTCAATAGGATAAAGTAGAGCGGAAATTACCGAAAGGGATGCTTCAGCCTTTACCAGTACCAGAGTGGAAATGGGAGAATATATCCATGGACTTTGTTGTGGGATTTCCAAAGACACCTTGAGGTAATAATGAAATCTGGGTCATTATTGATTGCTTGACTAAATCTACTCATTTCATTGCTATAAGAGATAATTTTTATCTCGATAAACATTCTCGTATGTATCTTAAAGATATAGTCAGGTTACATGGAGTTACCCTCTCTATTGTATCTAATCGTGATCCCATGTTTACTTCTAACTTTTTGAAAGGCCTTTAGAAGTCATTGGGTACTAAATTAAATTTTAGTACAGATTTTCATCCTCAATCAGATGGGCAGTCAGAATGAACAATTCATAATTTGGAGGATATTCTATGTGCTTGTTTGATAGATTATCAGGGAACTTGGGACCAACATCTTTCTTTGGTTGAGTTTTCTTATAATAATAGTTTTCATTCTAGTATAAAGATGGAATCATTTGAGGAATTATATGGGAAGAGGTGTCAAACTCCAACTTTTTGGGATGAAGTAGGTGAAAGGAAGTTTATCGGACTAGAATTTGTAGAAGAGTTGGCTGAAAAATTTTGGCTGATACAGAAACACATTAGAACAGCTCCGAGCAGGTAGAAAAGTTATGCGGACAACAGGAGGAAGGATCTCTCTTTTGAGGTAGGTGATCATGTCTTTCTTAAAGTTTCACCATGGAAAAGTGTGATGCGATTTAGTAAGAAAGGAAAGCTGAGTCCAAGGTTTATTGGACCATATAAAATTATGGATAGAGTTGGATTAGATGCTTACTATGTGGATTTACCTCCGAGTTTATCTCAGGTACATAATGTTTTTCATGTTTCAATGTTAAGGAAGTACATGCCAGATCCATATCATGCTTTGAGTCCAGAGGTAGTTCAGCTGGAAGAGAATCTATCTTATGATGAACAACTGGTCTAGATTCTTGACCACATGGAGAATTTATTGCAGAATAAGATGATTCATCAAGTAAATGTTTTGTCGGAAAACCACATGATTGAAGAGGAAACATGGGAATCTGAAAATGCAATGAGGGATAAATACCCCCACTTATTCAATAAGTAAATAAATTGTGGGGATGCAATTTTCTAAAGGGGGGAAGGATGTAACATCCCCAGTAAGTAATGAATTATTGATTTTTAACTCTAGGTCTATTTATGAATTAGATTGTGTTTTAAAGGCTTAAAATGAGAACAAATCCAATATTAAGCATAGAATACTCTAATATTTTTTTTCAAGATTGTTTTACCGCCTTTTGATGGAAAACCTTTTTAAATCAAACTTTTGACAATTTTATATGATCTATTTTTCAAAATAAAATTATTATTTAGGATTGGGAGATTGAAATTTACATTGGATAATTTTTTTGGTATTTTTTTGACAATGTTCAATTTTTAAATGAATAGTGAAAAATATTGTATTTTACTTCAAAACTACATTTCAATATAATTTAATTATATGGATAGATTATATTTTTAATTGGTTTTAAAGTTTAAAAAGAATTTATTTTTACCATTTAATCCAATGGTGGTCATTGAATTAATTTCACTTTTAAATTGGACATAAACAGTTGTCAAACATTCGATAGATATTGTCTCTAAAAAACCCACTATTTGTTTTGACAACAAGAATTATTTTTAAATTAATTACTACATTTTTTGTGTTTGGATTTTGGTAAAATTTATTCCATATTTGGAATAATAAGGTCCAAATTATGTAATTAATACTTTCCTGTTTTTCGACATGATGAATAGTAACGACGGTAATAATCTATAATTATCGTGATTAATTATTAATCGGGTAGTTAAGGGTAATAAAATAATTTCATAATAATATAAAATGATGCTAACATGTGTCCTAATTCTACTGGTTGTGTCATGGCCGATCATGGGATGCCTTGTGCCATACTTTGGGACCCCATGGAATCACTTTTGGGTGATATTGACACATTATCATTTTATGTTTTTTAAAAGGAATGTATAACCAAAGTATGGATCACCCAAGTAAAACAATTTTAGTTTTGTATAAATAAATTATCTCTTATACTATAAATAGTAATTCTAGAGCTAAAAATATTTCCTACATCATATTATTTTTTTAAAATTTTTAGACATTAAATAAATTAATTAATTTATGACACCATGATAATGAATCGATTACCTAATTAATGAAAGATTTAAATAAAATGAAAATATAATGTAAAATATAAGACATACACTTGTCAAAAACTATTTGACGGGTGGATTTAGAACCCTTATCACCTTATCCTCTAAATATATCATTTTGGGACCTTTAAAATCTGAAACTCATTTTATAATAAAGTAACATTTCTTGACTTTCGAAGAGTGGCCACCCTCCCTCTTATAAATGTCCCCCATCTCTACCACCTTACCCACACTTCTCAAGCTATTGACTCGGCCAAAATCATCTCATTCTATCTCTCCACATCCCTCTCTTCATCATAGAAGCCTTACCTTAGGCAGAAAGCTCTTCAAGAAACCATTTTGGTTCAATCTTTTGTTTTATTTTGATTCTCAAACCCACTATACTATTTTTAATACTCTCTTTGGTTAAAACACCAGTATCTTCAATATACTAGGATTTTTTATGATATGGATTTGATTTATACTTACACACACCCCCATCTAATGGTTAATGAACATACTGTTTCTCTTAGTGGCGAATTACTGCCTCACGAAACAATGATTGTTCAATATTCTTGTAACTTATTTAATGGTGGCCATTAAGATGTCAATATATTTATATATGATATATATTATGTTTATGTTTTCTTTATGCTTATTTATGTTTCATTTATGGCATTCCTTTATGGTTTCCATTATGGGTAAACGCGATAATTTCATTTTAGGATGTGCTGACTACCGCCCCCTCAAAGTGATTTGTTCGTTAATGCCATATGTGGGACGTATAAAGGATGGAGTTAATGGTGTTAAATATTATATCATATTTGAATTATAATATACCATTATATAATTATAATTTCACTCCATTAAATACAAAATAGAAATGAAAGTAGCGTCCATGCATACGCACAACTTACCATCTCCATGACCGGTGCATTTCATTTCTTACCTCTAAATGTTATGTAATATTATAAATCCATGTATATACTGGATATATGTGATATATATGATATATAAATCATGAATAAAATTATGGATATAATGGATATTTTACCACATGAACAACCTGTAATTATAAGATGTTTATTTTTGACTCAAGTACCAAAGATCGAAAAAACAACCGTTATTAACATAAATAATTTCATAATGTTCATAACATGGTAATAAGTGATATAAAAGAAATAATGAAATTGAAAAAAGTTCTTAAGAAAGTAGAAATTAACTCTAGTTTATTATTCAGGAGATTGAAGAATGATCGAGTCATGTCGGGCACGAGGTAATGGACATCGTCTCAATCTCCTTTAATTGAGGCATATTTTGTTTTATACACAAATTTCTTTTATACGGTGTATAAACCCCTATGACTTGTATGTTTATTCAAAAGGAATATTTTTTATATGAAATGTTTTACTAAACGACAAAAGGGAATGTTTTTGTCGTACGCATGTGGCGACAATGACTTCTCCACCACCTTGACCATTATTTGAGTTTCGGCTTCCTCTCCAAGCCAGAACTTTTTTAAATGAAAAATAAATACAATGTTTTACTTTTCTTTTATTTTGATATTGAAAATGGTTTTGATAATGTTTTGATTATATCAATGTGTTTTTGATATCTTGTTATTGAAATGTGGAAATGTTATGTTTCCTTTATGCATATTTTATGTGATACGATTATGATATGGTTATTGGGTATTTTTTATAATGATGGGTGGTTCTGTGATAAACTAAGGGCGAGTGAGCCTGATATTTCTCTTCAGTGCATTGGGTAACGCGAAGGAGTTAAACACTATGGATTCTCTGAAGAGATTTAGGGAATATACTGTGATGGGTATTCTAAACGTAACCATGAGGGTTACTCCCTATGTAAGAATGTTATGAATGCATCAAGTTAACTTTTTGTCTTACGATTTATATTGGTTATTCATAAATCTTATGATTTCATGTGGTATGTTAAAGTGCTTATGTTTTATGAGTAAATTATGATTTCATTTATTCTTATGTATACATGGACTAAGGTTTTCTTTCCGTATTTTTATATCTTTTTATGCGCATCCCAAGTATTTGAAATGTTTTTCACAGCACAAGGGAAAGGTACATGGTTTAATGATAGTATCGAGGAAGTGTCAAGAAAAAATACATGTTTTATTTTAAATATGTTTCCTTTGTTGGGAAAAGTGAATATTTTCTTTTATGTAACCACCTTGTTTAAATGTGGAATATAATGCATGATTTATGATCTAATTCTCTAAAACTCTAAACCTAAAAAGATCCTCAATGTGTATTCTTGTAATAACTCAATATTAAGTAATGTTTAAGGCCGGGGCCTTATAATAATGTTTCAATCTAAAATTTCCTTCACTAAGGCATGTTTCTTATTATCAAATTTCATTTATTATTATGTTGAATATTCTTCCTAATTGACATAATATATCATGGTTAGCATTAAAATCATGGTATTTTAAGATACTTTTTATGTATTTTTCCTTCAATGTGTTTTTTATATTAATATTTTTAATTATTTTTATTTAAAATCATTACTATTTATGATTTAATTTATCTTATCCAATTCATTATATTCCATATCCATATCATTTATAATATTTAAATAATTTTATTATATATATATCAATGAGTATTTAGTTATTTTTTAAAAAAATAACACAATTTATTTTAAATGCTTTTTAAAGTGATATTGTAAACATTTTTCATAAAGTTCACATATAATTTTTTTTATGAATATATAGAAAAATGATATTTTTAACATTTACCATGTGAAAAATATTATCTCAATAATTAACATTATTTATAATAAAAATTACTTTATTCATTTTAGCGGTTTTTAAAAAAACTTATTACCATTCTTATGTTAAATTTTATTTTTTTAATAGATATCAAAATTAAACAATAACTATTATTGTTTTTAGAATAATAATTATAATAATTTTGAAAATGTATATTTTTCCTTGTTCAAAATTATTTATGTATTTTTTATACACCAATTGGGATATTATATATGGACAGTATCAATCTTCATTCCATGGATTTAATTTGATAATGTTTAAATTCTTTTTTTTAAACATTACCTTTATATTGGTTAAATATTTTATGATGAATAATCTTATGTTTTTGTGGTAGACAGATATTATTTTTATCTTTATGTGATGTGTGGGTAAATTATGGGCCTCCAATTAATTGTGTATTATTTTATATTTTGTGAAATAAATGTGTTACATGAGTCGTTGTTCTAAGGCCAAGGGTATGCTGGTATTCGAGTCAAGCCCACAGGGTTTGCTGGTGGTTAGCCCAATCGTAAGGGTACACTAGTTATTATCCCAAGCCTAAAAAAGTAAATGTGTTGTTGAAAAATATTAATATACATTGAGAAGGAGTTTAACCCATCTCATGGGGTTATGAATTTATTGGTAGATATTATTTACTTGTGTTATGATTCCTTTGACTAAGTTTATGCAACACTTTTTTGTAAAATTGTTATTTTTATGTTATTTGGGATCAAAATTATTGGGTATTTACTCATTTTTATTTAAAAATAATTTTTATGTGATTTTATGGTTTATTATTCTTGCATTTTGTTTATATTATCCTATTTTATTTAATTTGACTATGAAATGTTTATCAAAATCACAATATCATAATATTCAATCTTAGGATCTTCAATTTATATTTTTCTCATATTCCATTATTAGGGCCTAAATTGACCCTTATTTAATATTTCAATTCCCATGGTTATGAATAAGTATATTAGGTATGATATGCTATGAAAGGGTTTCATATGTGAATACTATTACCGAGAAATGGTGATGACATTGAAAAATTCATTTTTTATATACCAAATCAATAAATACACTAACCATTTAGGAAATGGTTAGAAGATTATAACCAGATGTATTGTGTATTAATCTAGAATTATTTAATATATATATATATATATCATGTTTTAGTCACCATAGTTATTATCATATTAAGGTTTAGTAATTTTTTGGGGATTAACAAATGAAGAATAAGATAATATAACATAAAAAATATTTTATAAACCAAACTTGATATATAACGAACTTAAAATGACATGTTTAGAAGAAGCCATCATAATTTATGAATTATAATATTAGATTTAATTTTTATGTGAATTTTTAATCATATTTTCATAATGATTACAATTACCTTTTGGGTTATAGTTGATTTCTAAAACTAGGAGGAATCATGTTACCAAAGAATATGATTTGTAATTAGATGACTATCCCAATGAAAAACAAAATTAAATGGGTCTTGGAGTGTGAAATAATATTGATATTCTCATCCAAACCTCTCTAGTTATGAAATACAATGTTCAATATATAAAACCTTATAATGATAAATATAACGAACAAAAAAACATTGAGTATTTCATTAAACAACTTCCACCCTCCATTAATGGATATTCTAATCCACTAATCATCGACTAGTTGATCAGTATGAATGAAAAGTAATTTCCCATTCTCTAGTTCTCATATTTTGAAATGTATGTGTTATCCATGTATTTATTGTAAGGTGAATCTATTAAATGGTTAATATTACCAAGAAAAAATTTAAAGTGGATCTAATTGACTACATAGAATGATATGGAATTAAATAGGTATTTTTTATAAAATAATTTCCCTGAAAACATTTCAATAAGGTGGAGAGTGAATTTATAGATTAGAAAAAAATTGGTGAATCAATTAAAACCCATAAATAAATAATTTGAATAAATTGATTATATATTCCTAGTTTTATCAATAAGAGAGAATAAAATTTATTCCATTTCATTATGGGAATGAACCTGTGTCTCCAAATAGAATAGGATATAAAGAATTTTAAAACATTAAAATAAATTCTTGAATGTTATCTTAATGTTTGAATGTAAATTGGATACATTTATCATTCTCCTTTTTTTGGAGAAATGTTGAGAAATTTTAGGTTCCCTATAGACACTAATAATATGAAAACCAATAGGATAAAGAAGACTAAACATGTTTTATGGGAAAATTTTCATAATGATCATAGGGGGAACTACATCAAATCAAAAAGGTAATTCATCTTGTTTTTAATTTATAGTTATCTTTAACACAAACTCCATTAGGATATAAAGATTATAAATATTGAAATGCTTGAATGTAATGATTATCCTACTACAAAACAACACTCCAATGATTTAATTAAAAAATTATGGATATTGTGACATCCAATGAATGAATCTATGGATTAAGGAGGAAATCAATATTAGTAACCCACTAATATAAATTGTTTAAAGGATAACATATAAAATATCAATAGCTAAAATGGATCCATGAATAGAGTGGTAGATGATATAATTACTATCTAATCAATAACTAATGATATCTTGTTTTATTATTTCTTCTTAAAGAACATTTATAACTATGTAATTTTATAAGGGTTCTATATCACTACCTCAATAATTTAAAGTTGAATTATTTGTGAAAAATCTTATTTATATAATTATTACATCTAACAAAACAAGGTTTTTAAAAAATAAATATAAATTCATAAAAATAATTTTATGTAGATAGTTATAACTATCTATTAAACATAATTTTTTAGTTTGTTTGATTTGAATTTCATTAAATAGTTATCTACGGTTGTGATCAGAAATTTTTTGTAATCTGATAGAACCAACTTGTTCTTTTAGAATAGTAACATACCCTTATGATTATTAATATGAATATAAATATGACACTTATGAATATTAAATAATAATAATAAATTATTTTCTTACAATTATAAGATAATGAGATGTTGATTAATTTTTTAAGGGGTAATAAATGAGTAATGAATTTAAAATTTTTATTTTTGAATAAGTTATGATTCAATTTAAATTTCAAATTAATAATGTTTAGAAAATTATTTTCAACAAAATGGAGTTCATTTTTGAGTTCTACACATCCAAAAATAGTTACAGTGAATTTTTTGGATTTTTCTGAAATTCTTTTATTTTTGGTGAATAGAAAAATATAAAACATTATGATAAATGATCAATGCTTGTTTTACAACATCATAGGTTATGCAAGGGTAATTTAATCTCACATAGTTTGAAATTATAAGTAATTATTACTATTTTGGGTCACATGAATCAAGATTATTCATAGTCTTGAGAAACTTTATTATACTAATGATTAAAATAATATAAAATCCATCATCTCATCCACTATAAATACAACCCTCATTCCCATATTTCTCACACACCTCTCAAACCTTGAGTATTTTCAATGTCCTGCCAATCCCCTCCTCAAAGATCTTCCTCACATCCATGACCTACTGGTCTGACTAAAGGGCCAAATCCAAAATCCTTAAAGAGGATCTCACGGAGATGAAATCAAGATGTAAGAATCATCTTTCATTTTAATGTGTTTTCATTCCAATTCCTTTCATTTATTATACCCTCTTTCCCCACAATTATCCTAGAGGTATGAAATCTAAAGAATATTATATATTTTGTATGTTATCTTGTTCATGTAAAACATTCATCTTCTTCCTTCCTCTCCTCTACCTCTTGTTGAAAAAAGAAAAACACAATTCACAATGTGCCAATTTACCAAAACCATGGATGATGTGTTTGCAATATAAATTACATCCATAAAATATGACCATAAAACCCTGTTAATTGGTGAAAAAAAATGTAATTTTTATTTTATAACCTATTATATGTTCCTTAATGAACTTATATTCATTATATTAAATTATATAAGTAAATAAGTTCATGATTATTGAGGAACCACCCATATGATTTAAACAACTGTCATTAATGATTTCTCTATTGATCCCTCATCGTATATGATAAAAAAATGATTTATGGTATCATTATATATTCTGGAAACATTTTAATACCATTTCATTCTATTTATGAAATTTCACTTCCATATGAAAAGAAAATAAAATACAAACCGGTCATGGAAATCATGTAAAGAACAAACCCAAAAAATAGAAGAAACAAAATACTAATAATTAATGGGTGATATGATGCAATGAAATTGTCATATAATGTTTTATAAACATGAATATATTTATTTAATATATTTATAACACCCTTTTAACCATTATACAGGATAATTAAACATGTCTCATGTATGAAATACTCGAGTTAAGGGAATTCAGAGCCTAATATCCATTCATTGGGATTACATTTTACTTCCTTATTTATGGCGTATTAAAAACTTTTGGCAGAATAATTTTTTTTATATTAAGTTTAATTATGTGAAATTTAAAGGTATATACATGTTCCATCAACTCTATTATATCTCACATAAATTATATGTTATTTTATGTAACTTTTTGTTTTAAAAACCTCTTTCAAAATTTTGTAATTCAAAATTCATAAGAATTTTTTTTAAAATTATTTATGTTTTATTATTATTTTTTCTTTTTCATGGGAATTATTTTGGATTGATTTTTGGACCTATATCTCCCTCCAATGCATTGGGTGTGTTTTTCTTCGAGTTTAGACATATGGTTACTCCATGTGTAACTGTGATGGTTACACAAATTGTAAGGTAGCTATGAGGGTTATGAATTATAAGGTAGGTGAGGGGGTTACAAGATATATAAGTATATCCCCAAGATACTATTATGTTTCTACTTATGTTCTATATATTTTTTGGAAATATCATGTAAAACTAATGTTTCACAATGTATGTTTATATGGGTAACAAGAATGTCTTCTTTTTTAAAATGATTTTATAAGTTACAAGTATCATTGAATAATTTTTTCTTTCATTATTTTTAATGTGCTTTTTGTGCTCATACCAGGTTTTTAAATGATTTTCATAGGTTATAAGGATGTGAAAGAAGAAATACTAGTTAAATGTTATGATAATTTTTCCATGAAATCATTATTTATTTAAAAAGTCATATATTTTGGAAGAAATGGATACTGCTTTTGTTGTATCATCATTATATGAACGTGGAATGATTATGTATATATTATATCTAAATTAAATGAAAATATAAATTTCTAAAGATCCTCAGTATGAAACGAAGTGAGTTAATGACAAAAATTCAAGATTATGTAATGTAATAAGGTCGGGTGCTTATAGTTTGTCTCAATTGATTTTTTAGATAACTTTAGGGGTTAAGATGATGTTAATAGAATTCCATAAATGATTTTTAATTTATGGTTAATAATAAATGATATATAATTGAAAGATTACCATGTTTCATTGACTAAGATATATTGGTTCAAAATGGTTTTTCATAGAAGAAAAAGGGAATTTGAGAGGAGAGGCACCGACAGAACGATATCCTTCCAAATCTGTATCCTGAAATTGAAGAGATTGGAATCAAGCAGTTTGCAAAAGTAATGGATCAGCTAATGCAAAAAATAAATGGTGGTAGAATACATTAAAGATAAAAACTAGAGGTACCACAATAGAACATGAAAATTGTGTAACATTTTATGAGACAATGCCTTATTATTTCAATGGATCTTATAACCCAACAGCAGCCGAAGAATGAATTAAGGCCCTAGAAAAGAAATTCAATGTTATGGGTTGTTCATATAATAACTAGGTAAGTCTTTCCACTTATCGTCTTTATGATGAAGATGTCTAGTGGTTTTCAATGGTCAAAAATATCAGTGATAGAGAGGATATTGATTTTATAGAGTGGGATGAATTTAAATTCGTTTTCCTTGTAAAATGTTTTCCTATAGAGGTGTCACATAGGATAGTGATGGAAATCATTGAATTGATGAAAAATAATAAATATTCATTAGTTTTCTATGAAGAAAACTTCACCTCACTATGTTAGTATGATCCAAATATTATTCTCAATCTTGTTTTAAAAATAAACTGCTTTTACTCCGTATTAAATCCTTGGTGTTGAAGGGCACTGACCTCTTATGAATTCAAAAGTTGTGATAATATTTTCTGATGTGCTGATAGGGTAGAGATGGAGTTTTCTAATGATCACATGTAAATTGAAAATAAGGAGAAGAAGATGTCCATATGAAAAGTGATAAGTAATAATCAACCAAAAAAATATGAAGGTAAAAAATTCGAGTTTCTAGTTTTCTAAAATTGTGGAAAAAAGAACCATGGGGAATGCCTTACCAAAACTGGGAGGTGTATTTGAGGTAGTATATTTGTATATATGGCCCAATATTGTAATGAAAATTATCCTTAGACAAATCCACATAAGAAAACTTTTACATGTTTTAAATTTATAGATAAGGGTCATTATGAGAATGTATTTCCAAAGAAATATCTGAATGATGCAATGAATATAGACAATAAGAAGAAAGGTATAGTGAGATCCTTGCAACCGTGTCAGTAGACGTTGGGCCATCCAATGATGTTGTATCAAGTACCTTGTTTATTTACCTATATTTTTCGAATGTTTTGTTCTATATGGGGTCAATGTATTCCATTGTTTCTGAGGAATTTTCTAGTAAATTATAAATACCACTTCAACAAATGTGACTGAATTTCATTGTTAAAAATCCATGGAAAATATTATATAAAATTAGAATTATATTATTCCTTACATTTTGTTCATTGGAAATAATTTACATTCAAAACTTTTTATTTTTCCTTAGTAGAGTATTATTTCATTCTGGGAATGAATTGGATTTTACTTTATCATGATAAGATTGATTTTCGAGAAAAATAAGTTGTTTTTTTAAAGAGTTTCAATTTGTAAACAAGAACAAACCCATAAAAAGGATAAAATATGATGAAGCTGAGAAACTATTTAAATAATTAAATGAATTTTATCTTGCTCATATTGTTGAAACCAATGGGTATTATTCAATTTAATGCCAAATCATGAAGTTGAATTCACAATAGACTTAGTTACTGAGGCTAAGACAATTTCAAAATCCCCATATCCAATAGCTCAAATGGAACTTATTGAATTGAAAAATTATTTTCATGAGTTTCTTGATAAAGGCTTCATTTGTCCTATAACTTTACCATGGGGTGCTCCTTTTTTGTTTGTTAAAGAAATGATGGTTCAATGAGACATTGAATTGATTATAGAGCCTTTAATAACATCACTATCAAAAATAATTATCCATTTTCTCAGATTTATGACTTGTTTGATTATATCAATAGAGCTCAGTACTTTTCCTATATTGACTTGAGATCTGGATACCATTAGTTGAATCTGAAGGATTATGAGATCCTAAAAACATATTTTCTAACTAGATATGTGCATTATGAATTGTTTGTTATGTTATTTGGGTTTACTAATTCTCTAGATTCATTTAGAGATCTTATGAAACGAATATTTCATGAGTTATCGGATATGGTATTGGTTGTGTTTATTGATGAAATTATGGTATTTTATAAGAGTAAGGAAGAGTATAAAAACATCTAAGGGTTGTTTTACACACCATAAAATAAAAATAAACTATATGGAAAATTTAGAAAGTGTGCTTTTTGGGTGAAAAAAATATCTTTTCATGGGAACATTGTAAATAATGATGGAATAATATTTTATCCTGCTAGAACAAATGGGGTTGTTGAATTTCCATGTCTATAAATGTTTACATAGATTTTTAGTTTTATTTTATTAACAGGTTATTATGGAATTTTTTTTTCAAAACATTTCACGATTATCTAGACCGATAACTAAGTTAACATGAAAAGGGGTCAAATTTATTTGGATAGAGAAATGGGATATTTGTTTTCAGGAACTAAAGAAGTGATTGATGAATGCTCAATATTTGGCATTGCCTTCCCAAAATTTTTATATTTTCATCTACATAGATTATTCATTGAAGGGACTTGGTTGTGTTCTAATGCAGAATGATCCGATAATTTTTTCCTTCAAAACAACTATAACCTCATGAATTAAATTATCCCACAAAAAATTTTGATTTTTCTACTATGGTTTTTTATTGGAAACTTTGGAGGCATATTATAAAAGGAGAAAAATGTGAAATATATACTGACGATAAATGTCTAAAATATATATTCACTTAGAAGGAATTAAAAATGAGGCGAAGAATATTATTTGAACAGATAAAGGATTATGATTGCACGATTAATAACTATATGGGAAAAGAAAACAAAGTGGAATATTCCGTGAGTCAAAACATAATGCATCATTAACCATGTTAAATTTGGAACAAGATCCCTTGATTAATGATTTGATGAATTTATAATTAGAAGTTGTCAGTGTGGGAAATTCTTCAATTTTTATTCTGGTTTCAGTGCATTCATCATTTTCAGACAAACTTATGTAAGCATATAAGAAAGACTATGAGCTACAAAAAATGGTAGAATTAGTTAAAATATGTAAGACCATGATAATGATTATGTATTATAAGTTTTCAATGTTTGTGTGTGACTTGTGATTTCCAGTTAACGAAAAATTTATTGTGTGAAGCTCATAGTTCTTCATTTTTAGATTATCCTCGCATTACAATGATGTACAGGGACCATCAGGCGTATTATTGGTTGGATTGAATGAAAAGAGATATTTTAATTTTTACAATGAAATGTTTGACAAGTCAATTGGTTAAAGAAGAGTGGTAGTTACTGAAGGGGATGCTTCATCGACTTCTAGTGCCAGAGTGGAAATGGTAGAATATGTCCATGGACTTCATAGTGGGAGTACCTAAGACTTCTCAAGGTAACAATATGATTTGGGTTATTATTGATCGACTGACAAAATCTACAAATTTTATTTCTATTCACGATATAATGTCATTAGATTAGAATTCTTGACTATACTTGAATGATATTGTTAGGTTACATGTAGTACCACTTTCCAATGTATTTGATCGGGAACCTAGGTTCACATATAACTTTTGGAAGGGCCTACAGAAGTAAATGGGCGTAGAAATAAATTTATGTATTGTATTTCATCCTCAATCAGATGGAAAGTCGGAACGAAGGGTTTAGAATTTGGAGGATATTCTTTGAGCTTATTCAATAGACTATCAGGTAATTTGGGGTCAACATCATTTTTTAGTTGAGTTTTCATATAATAATAGTTTTCATTCATGTATTTAGATGGAACCTCTTGAGGAATTGTATGGGAATCGGTGTAGAACTCCATATTTTTGGGATAAAGTTGGGAAAAGGTAGTTTATGGGACCATAATTAGTAGAGAAAGTGTATGATAATTTGAATATGATCCACCAAAACATTAGGATAGATCATATCATGTAAAAACATTATGTAGACAATACATGGAAAGACTTCTCTTCTGAGGTAAATGATCATGATTCTCTTCATATCTCACCGTAGAAAATTGTTTTTTGCTTTGGTAAGAAAACAATGCTAAGTCCACGGTACATTCGAACTTATAAAGTCCTAGAAATAGATAGACTAGTCGACTAACGAGTAGCTTTGCCTCTAATATTATCTTAGGTACACAATGTTTTTCATGTTTTGATATTGAGAAAGTATGTGCCAGATGTAACTAATGTTTTGTGCCCAAATGTAGTTCAGCATGAAGAGAACATTTCTAATTAAGAGAAACCAATCCAGATCAATGATCAAAGATAACATGTATTAAAAAATAAGGTAATCCACTAGGTAAAGGTTTTACATAGAAACCCCATGGTTGAAAAAGAAACATGGGAGTCTGAAAATGTTATGAAGTAAAGGTACCCACACCTGTTTAACAATTAAATAAAATTCCTTGGAAACAATTTCCTGATGGTGGGAAAAATCTAAAACCACAAGGTTTATAAAACATATATTGAAATTCATGGAGCTTTTATTAATTAGATAGTTATAACTAGACTTTAAACATAATTTTTCAGCTTCTATGATTTGAATTTTAAAAAACAGTCATCTTTGGTTGTGATCAGTAAATTATTTAGAGTTTGATAGAACCAAACAGTTTTTTGGGGGATAGTAACATACCCTTTTGGATTGTAATATGAATAGTAATATGACCCTTATGAATAGTAAATCATATTATTATTTTATTTTATTAAGGTTTTACTGCATCATAGGTGATAAAAGGATGATGTAAGACCACTTGGTTCAAACTCACATGCAATTATACCTATTTTTGGTCAAATTAATCAAGAATATTCATATTATTAAGCAATAATATTATAATAATGATTAAAATAATGTAAAATCCCTCATATCTTCCACTATAAATACAACCCCCATTCCCCTCTTTCTCATACACATCTCAAGCCTTGAGAATTGTCTATGTAAAACCAAATCCCCTTTTCAAGGATCTTCCTCACATCCATGACCTTATGTTCTCATCAAAATCACAATAAAAATGCCTTAAGAAGGATTTCAAGCAAAACAGATAAAGTGGTAATAATCCTCTTTATTTTTCATGTGTTTTCATTCCAATTCCTTCTATTTCCTATACTCCCTTTTCCTCCACCAATCGAGGACGTATTATATCTCTATAATCATATATGTTCTTTATGATATCATTTTTAAGTAAAATATTCTTCATCACCCTTCCTGTTAATCTTCTTATAAAAATAAAAAACATCGTCCACATTGTGCCAATATACCTAAATCGTGGATGATGTGTTTACAATATCCATTACAGCCTTCAAATTTGATCCTAAATCACATTTATGGTTGAAAAAGATTTTAATGTGTATGTTGAAACCTGTTTTATATTCTCAATATAACTAATATTCATGAAATTATATAATGAAACAAGTTCATGATTATTGAGGAACCGCAACAAATGATCTAAATAACCTTCATTAATGTTTTATCTAATGATAGATCATCATATATGATAAAAAATGACTTATGGCATAATTATATAATATGTAAACATATTAATACCATTTCATTCCACTTCTGGAATTTGATTTCCATATGAAAAGAAAATCAAATACAAACCAACCAAGGGAATCATGTAAAGAACACACCAAAAAATAGGGTAGAAAAGAAATACTAATAATTAAAGGGTTATGTAATGTTATGAAATGATTATATAATGTGTTATAAATATTAATATTTTTCTATAAGATATTAATATATATATTTTTAATGATTATACAGTAGTTTTCAAAAAGTTTTAAGTAATAAAAACATGAGGAAAGGGAATTCATAACCAGATTTCCATTCTTTGGGTTAACATTCTACTACATTATTTATGTTGTATTAATTTTTTTTTGGAAGATTCATTTTTTTATTATGTATAATTATGTTTATTTATATTTTATATACATATTAAATCCACTATATTAAGTATCACTTCAATTATATGATTTTTATAATGGAATTTTATTTTAAAAACCTCTTTTAACATTCTGTTTTAGGAAATTCAAAAGAAATGTTTTTATGCAATTATTCTGGTTGTATGATTTTGTTCATGTCTTGGGAATTTTTTATGATGAACGGTGGGACCTATATATCCCCCAAATTATTTGTTAATTTTTATAATGGAGGTCAGTTATTTGGTTACACCATGTGTAACAATGATTATTAAAAAAATGTAAGGCATCTGATTCACTCTCAAATTTAACCAAGAGATGAAGGGAGAACGGCCCTTGTAGTCAAGCATGGGTTGTCGAATCCTCTAAGAACTAAGAAGATACCAAATATACACAACCTATGAGATGGATTATTGGCTATAAAGTGACCAACTTGGTTTTTATTTTAGATGGTTTTACAAAAAACTATGAAACCTAAGTGAATTCAATTCAGTGAAAATGGATTAATGTTAGGATTATGCTCGGGGTGGATTGAATGAATTTTACTTCTTTAGGAAATTCTGGTTTTATTAATTCTTGATGAATCCATTTTTAAAAATAACATTACCTTCTATCATTTTATGGTTTCATTATAGAACAAATTAGTTACTAATCCCCTACACACTTAGAGAACCAAATTCATGATCTCTCCATGGTATATGGTCATTTTGGTACATGGATTTAGCTTCTTCAAACACAGTAAAGATGAAGAGTGAAAATAACTGAAGAATGGATGTCTTAAATTAGTTGTCCAATTAACAACAATTCATTCATAAAATAACATTCAATCCAGCCTTTTCATCTTACTAATATCATCACATTAAAGGGATATACCCCCATTGATTATATACTCTCAATGGTTAGTGGAAGATGGCTTACAAGAATTAAATTGAATAAATTAAAACCGTGGAAATAATGAGCACTCCTCCTTGTGTGTGAACAAAATTAACTCTTATGTGTGAAATAATTTACCACAAAACAAATAAATCATTGTTCTTTGTGATTTTAATGTTTTTATGGTAGAAATGGGAGGAATATAAGAGAATGGTGCTGATTTAGAACATAGAAATACAAAAAAGAAACTTACATGGAAAATGAAAACACCACAAAGTAACATTGGAATAATAAAATTACATCCGAAAAAAGAGATACCTTCACCCTTACCAACACTTACTTAAATAGGAAATTATGAATCCTTAGGCTGAGACTCAATAAATTTATTCCCAATCATTAAATCAATTTTGGCCTTATGGTGGTGGAAAGTAGTCGGAAAAAATTGATTCTCTCCATTGACCCAAAGTGGAAACCAGCTCGTATCCACCGAAGAGACACGTCGAAATGACCTTTCAGATGGCCAAATTAGAGTAGGACATAGCAGAAGAAAATGGAGATCTGTATTCCTCTTAAGAGCCTGCAAAATTTGGTATCATTTAATGTTTTGAATCATGAATTATATCTGATTTAGTGGGATAACATCTTGGGCCATAGATTCTGGCCCAGATTTTGATAATCTATTTGGGCCGCCTTAATATCCATAATTGAGGCCAAATTAGCACTGGATATTGAATTTTTATTTTTCAATCTATATATCTTATAGCTTCCCATGAAATTTGGGCTTTATTGGGTCTGTATCATGGACCCCACGTTCCCATCAGTGTGCTAGTGTCCAATCTGCCTTCTCCAAAATTGTTTCTATTCATCACCAAATATCTCCATCATACTTAATGAATCCTCCATTGATCCCTGAATAAAAAATGGTCATGTTGAAGTGTAGATCCATTTCTCAAAATATTAAATAAAAATATGGATAATTACATTCCTTAAAATCAGATGAATCATTGAGGCTGATTTGTTGTATAGTAGGCATGATGTGCCCAAATGATGAGAATGGATGTTCAAAATTAAAAACCACTGAATCAGGACCATTAGATCAAAAATGAACATTTACTACCATTAAAATTTAACAATCATATGTACTTTTATTAGATAATCACACCCCCTAATTTAGATTTTCTAGTACCGAGCAAAAGGTTTCTCAACAATTTGAAATTTCAATTCCCTTTTCCAAAAACATTTTAATACAAAATGATCACCAAAACCCCTTATACCAAACAATCATGGAACACATAAAAATATTTTAATACATTATAGTTTCATAAGAATATCCGAATCTCAAGCTCAATCCTTTGTTCAAATTCATCGACGCATTTCATCCAATTTCAATAATGTATGATGATCTGTTGTGTGTCACAAAAGACATGTGGGTTCATTTTTATTAAATGGTAAAATGATGAAAGCTCTAGGTGGAATCACATTTCAATATTAATATGAGTATTAAATTTTACAAATATATATTCTCTTTATTGTTTTTTTCAATATTTCCATGGTAATTGAAATTGCACTCAATAGAGTCAACCCATGTATCGAGACTCTCTCGATGACTAAGGCTCAAAGACCATAGGGAACCAAGTGAAGCCCACATACTCGAGCATCATATCTAGATAACTTAGTCAAAAACAAATTCAAATTACCACAATTAGAGATAAAATTACTAACTCTTGGATGGAAAACTTTGGAGTCACGATCCCCAAGTGTTGAAAGATGACCATTAGGTCATTTCACTGCTCTAGGCACAAATTTATTGTTTTTTTATTATTTCTGAATACTCATATCAAAACTGAAATGACCACCAAACCTATGCAATTTGTTTGGGGGGCCCTATGAGATCAAACTAATATCCCAGTATCCAAAGTATGTGCATTGTGATCTCTTTTTTTCATATTTGGATTAAAATATAAACGAAGAAATTTCACATTAGACAAACACACTTTACAAAATCGATGGTCATGAAATTATACATTGAATAAAATTAGAATCAAGGAACTATAAATTATTTGATATTCAATTTCAAATTGATGAATGTCTATTATCATTATAAGGCCCCAGCCATAAACCTTACTTAATCTTGAGTTATCACAAGATTACACGTTGAGGATCTTTTCAGGTTTAGAGTTTTAGAGAATTAGAACATAACTATTACATTTTAAAAGATTACAAAGTAGACACTTATACTAAGTCTCCATAAAATAAACACTCTTAAAAAGAAATATGTCAATATTCCATGTTTTAGATAGCATGAAATTCCCTTGATCCCATCCTTGACCTTATTCCACTTTAAGTCCTATGAAAAACATTTCAAAAAACTTGGGGTGAGCATAAAAAGCTCAGTAAGGGATACAGAAAGAATGAAAATTGTTAGTTTATCAAAACAACAAGTAAACCATGTATACTTTATCAAAGTAATACTTTTCACCTTTATGAAGTAATAAAAACTCTTCACTGAATAAAGTATCATTACTTACCTTTTTGTAACAAAAGGATTACCATAAAACCCATATAAAGAACACATAACATATATAAAGGTAACTTGGGACATAAACATACTTAAGTGGAATAACCATACGGTTGACTTCCACACATATCACTTAATGGAATAGCCATATGGCCAATTTCCATACATACATAATGGAATAGCCATACGGCCGACTTCCATACCCAATGCATTGGTGGTTATAACATAACCACCCGTCCTGGTATTCACGGCACCACCCATCATATGGTTTATAACGTAACCACCCGTTAAAATGTCCAAGTACCAGTATAAAATCATAAAACATAAAACCAATATAAAGGAATGATAACATTTCCACATTTCAATCACAATATATCATAAATATATTGACATAATAGAATCCTTTTTCAAAACCATTTTCAATACCAAAATACATAAAAGAGTATATGGTATTTATTTTATTCTAAAAACATTACGGCTTGTTGAGAAAGCCAAAGATCAAATAATACTCGCGGTGGCGGAAAAGGTCGTTGTCACCGCTTACGTTAAAAAAACATTCCTTTTTGTCGTTTAGTAAAACGCTTCGTAGAAAAATATTCATTTTGTATAAAAGTAAAAGTCAAAGGAGTTTATACACTGTATAAAAGAAAGTTGTGTATAAAACGAAATATGCCTCAATGAAAGGAGATTGAGACGAAGTCCCTTACCTTGGGTCCGACTTGACTCGATCGTTCTTTAACGTCCTGAATAATAAACTTGAGTTAATTTATACTTGATTAAGAACCTTTTTAAAGTTCATTATTCCTTTTCTATCACTTATTTCCATGTTATAAACATTATGTAACCACTTAAGTTAATAATGTTTGTTTTGTCAATATTTGGTTCTTAAGTCGAAAGTTGACTTCTTACAATTATATGTTGTTCATGTGGTCAAAAGTTCTTTATATATAGAATGAAATTCCCTATTTGGATATAATATGTATCATATATATCTAGCATATACATGTATTTATAATATTACATAATCATTTAGAGGTAAGAAATGAAATGCACCGTTCATGGAGAGGGTAAGGCGTACGTACGCATGAACGCTACTTTCATTTCTTTGTCATATTAATGGAATTAAAACTAAATGAGAGGTATATATATTTTAATTCCAGAATTATATTCATCACTTAGATATATCATTAATTATATATATCCATTATATACATGTACCTTTAATAGTACATCACATTTGGGGATAAGAAATGAAATGCACCGTTCATGGAGACGGTAAGCCGTACGTATGCATGACCGCAACTTTCATTTCTATCTCATACTTTAATGGAAAGAAATAGTAATGATATAGAGGAATATTATAATTCCAGTATAACATAATATATAATAACTTTAAATCCATCCTTTACACGTCCCACATATGACATTAACGAATCACATCACTTTGAGGGGGCGGTAGTCTGCACTTCCTTAAATGAAGATATCGTGTTTACCCATAATGGAAACCATAAAGGTATGCCAAAAATGAAAAATACAGAAGCTTAAAGAAAACATAAACATATTATATATCATATATAAAAATATTGACATCATAATGGCCACCTTTGAAGGTGTTAAATGAGTATTGAACAATCATCGTTTCGGGAGGCAGAATTTCGCCATCCACGGAAACCGTATGTTCTTTAACCATTTGATGTAGTTGTGTGAGAGTGTAGCTCAAATAAATATTATAACAACATCCTATTATATTTAAGATACTGGTGTTGTTACAAAAGATGTAAATAAAAAGAGTTTAGAGGGTTGGAGAAGCAAAATAAAACAAATGAACAAGTGAGAATGAATTACCTTTAAAAGTGTAACTCCCTTTTGATTTGAGCCTAAAGGCTTCCTTTGAAAGGATTCTGCCCAAAGGGAATTCTCTAGGATGAGGAGAGGGATGTGGAGAGAGTAATTGGGCAGGGGTTGGCCGAGCCAAAGGCTTGAGAATTGTGTGAAATGGGGTAGAGGTGGGGGCCTTTTATAAGAGGAGAGGAGGGGCACTTTTGGAAAGTAAGGAAATATTACTTTATTTGAAAATGTGTTTCGGTTTCAAAAGGTCCCACATTGATATATTTCTTGGATAAGGTGATAAGGGTTCTAAATCCACTCATCCAATTGGTTTTTTCCATGTGTAGTTTTTATATTTTTCATTATCTTTCCATTTTATTTAAATCGTCAAATAATGATGTCATCACTGCATCATTATTATGTCATATATAATTTAATTTATTTAATGTCTAAAAATTATAAAACAAACAATATGATGTAGGAAATATATTTATATTTCCAATGACTATTTATAATCAAAATTTGGACTTGTATAACCCCACTAATAAATTATTTTAGTAAAACAATTTATGTTAGTGTCATTTTCACTTTAACATTAAATAAAAATATATTAATGTCATTTTCCAACTTAAGTGCCTCCATGGGGTCCCCAAGTTGGCCCATGGCTTGTCTTGTTCGGCCATGACTCACCCAATAGGTTTAGGACAAGTGTCATGGTGTTTTCACATTTTTATAATATCATTTTTACATTAAATTACACTAATAATCTCTAATCGCGATTAAAAACTTCATAAGTTACTATTCACCAAAAAATTATTTTAATCTCATTGAACCACATTTTACTTCTTAATGACAACCATTTATTTTGGATTTTCAAAATTCAATACACATTAGTGGTAAACTTTCATTTAACTGAAAAATCAGTTTGCTTGATTACCACTTAGTGGTTTCACTATTCATCAAAAATTGAAGTTTTTCAGAAAATTACCAAAAATTCACCCTAAGCTATATTTGATATTCCGAATTCAAAAATGAAGTCCAATTTAAAAAATTCAAAAAATATAAGTCAAATTAATTAATTTAATAATTAATTCCCGCTGTCATGACAAATAGCGTGTTTTTGTGAAACAATAAGTATCAAAAGATTGACACCAGTTTAAATCCAATTTCAAAGTGAAATTGATTCCAATGACCACCATTGGATTAACTGGTAAAAATATTTTCTAATTTCACTTTAAAACCAATTCAAAATATTATCTAATCATATAAATAAATTAGATTAAAAAGCGGTTTTGAATTAAAACACAACCTTTTACACTATTCATTAAAAAATGAACTTTATCGGAAAAATACCGAAAAATTACACAAAGTAAAATCTGATGTCCCGATTCTTAATAAGAGTTTTATTTGGTCCAAAAGAATGTATAAGAGTGATCAAAACTTTATTTAATGACGGTTCACCATTAAAAGGTGATAAGTGAACCTTTAGTGAAAATTAGAGTATATATGCCTAAAATTGAACTCTTTCCGTATTTTAAGCCTTTATCTTTTACTGGGTAAATGTATAAACATTTAAAAACATATCTAATCATATTTTAGTTATTTCAATCCATTCCCGCCAGTACAACGGCTACTTTTTAACTAACATTTAAAATAATATTATTTTATTACTTGTGTGCAACGTAAGTTTTCAAAGAAACTCATCGTTGTATACCAAGTACGCTATTGAACGTAGAAACCCCTTTTAATTAAAATTAATATTTAATTCGTAAATATTAATAAATATGAAAATTATTTATTTTTTATTTACCTGGGATGTTACATCCTTCCCCCCTTTTGGGAATTGCGTCCTCGCAATTTTATTCACTTATCAAAATATGTGGGGGTATTTATCCCTCATAGCATTTTCAGATTCCCACGTTGCCTCTTAAATCACATGGGTTTTCTACAAAACCTTTACCTGATGAATCACCTTATTCCGTAACACTTGCTCCCTATGGTCAAGAATCTGGACCGGTTGTTCCTCATAAGATAGGTTCTCTTCCAGCTGAACTACCTCTGGGCTCAAAACATAAGATGGATATGGCATATACTTTCTCAACATCGAAACGTGAAAAACATTGTGTACCTGAGATAAACTCAGAGGTAAAGCCACTCGGTAAGCAACTGATCCAACTCTCTCCAGAATTTTGTATGGTCCAACGAACCTTGGACTCAACTTTCCTTTCTTATCAAATCTCATCACACTTTTCCAAGGAGAAACCTTGAGAAAAACATGATCACATACCTCGAAAGATAGATCCTTCCTCCGGTTATCCGCATAACTCTTCTGCCTGCTCTGAGCTGTTCTCATGTGTTTCTGAATCAGCTGAACTTTTTTTGCCATCTCTTCTACCAATTCTGGTCCCATCAACTTCCTTTCACCCACTTCATCCCAGAAAGTTGGAGTTCGACACCGCTTCCCATATAATGCCTGAAATGGTTCCATCTGTATACTGGAATGAAAGCTGTTATTATAAGAAAACTCAACCAAAGAAAAATGTTGGTCCCAACTTCCATGATAATCCATCGAACAAGATCGTAGCATATCCTCCAATGTCTAAATTGTTCGTTCTGACTGCCTATCTGATTGAGGATGAAAAGTTGTACTAAAATTTAATTCAGTACCCAACGACTTCTGAAGGCCTTTCCAAAAGTTAGAAGTGAACCTGAGATCACGGTCAGATACAATGGAGAGGGGAACTCCATGTAACCTAACTATCTGTTTAAGATACAGACGGGAAAGTTGATCTAGGGAAAAAGTATCTCGTATAGAAAGGAAATGAGCAGATTTGGTCAAGCGATCAACAATAACCCAGATTGAATTATTACCTCGAGATGTCCTCGGTAATCCCACAACAAAGTCCATGGATATGTTTTCCCATTTCCACTCTGGCACTGGTAAAGGCTGAAGCATCCCTGTCGCTCTTCTTTAACCTGTTGACATGTCAAACACTTCACAGTAAAATCAGCAATGTCTCTTTTCATTCCATCCCACCAGTAATACTCCCGTAGATCTCTGTACATCTTAGTACTGCCAGGATGAACTGAAAACGGGGAACTATGAGCCTCAAATAACAACTCATTCTTCAACCGTGAATCACAAGGCACACATAACCTCTTCACAAACCACAAAACACAAACACAAACTTATCCAAGAACTCATGGAAAATTTTATTCGTAAGGTCCATGAATACATTAGGTTCATTAGTTAACCCAAAAGGCATAACTAAAAATTCAAAATGGCCATATCTAGTACGGAACGCAGTCTTCGGAACGTCTGCTTCTTTTACTTTCAACTGATGGTACCCCGACCTCAAGTCAATCTTCGAAAAATACTGAGCTCCCTGGAGCTGATACCACTTCATTCGATGGCCCAACATCTGCTGAAGTTGTTGCAAATGATTTACCACCCCTTTCTGCTTGTAGTCGAGCTGCATTCCCCCAGTTGAGTTCTTCGTTGGACACTCGTTTGCATAATGACCCATTTCATTACACATAAAACATCTTACCGTTTGCTTTTCATTTCCTTCTTGATCACCTTCCTTACAGTTACAAGCAATATGACCAGACTTACCACACCTAAAGCACTTACCAGACTTGGATAAACATTCTCCAGGATGCATTTTACCACACTTCTCACAGGATGGATATTTGGCTTTCTTACCTCCTTGCTTCTTTGATGAATTCTTCCCCTTTGCCTGCCAACTAGACCTCTTATTCTGTTGTTTTTCATAGAACACCTGATCATCGGTAAACCCCATTTCTACCTTCTCCGCACATCGAACAAGTTTTTCATAACTTTTGAATTCACGAGAAGCTAAATCCCTTCGATACTTTGGCTTTAACCCTGAGTAAAAACGGTTTATTTTACTATCAGGATCTCGTATAAAGTTTGGAGCATACCTTGCCAATCGAGTGAACTTTTCTTCATAAGTAGCCACTGAATCATCCTCCTGCCTCAATTCTAGGAACTGTTTTTCCATCCTAAGACGAACCACCTTAGGAAAATATTTCTCAAGAAACATACCTTTGAATTCGTCCCAGTGAAGATCCTCAATCTCATCATTATCCCTTATATTTTTCACCATCGACCACCACTGATCTGCTTCACCTTCAAAATGGTAAACAGCAGGACTAACCTTTTGATGTTCTGAACACCCCATGACATCAAAAATCTTCTCCAGTGCTTTAATCCACCCTTCAGCTTGCACAGGGTCAGATGATCCTCTGAATGATGGGAGATGTTGCCTCATGAAATTTTCCACCACTGACATGTTCCTCTGTGGTTGATCGGCTTATCTCGTGCATGGATACCACCACCATTTATAGCCTGAGTCAACTGTTCCATCACTGCAACAAACTGTTCAGTTCCGATTCCGACCATCTCAGGTTGCTGATTTGGAAGGTTATCTTCCTCCTGATGTCTTCCCAACATAGCTGCTTTGTTTCCTCTGCGGAAAACCATTCTGAACACAGAAATATCTTAGGCAAAGCAACATGGTAATCCGTAAATTCTATATCATTTCAATCATATTATAATTTAACACTTTTCTAACTCCTAAAGTTGTCTAAACCTCCCTCTGATACCAACTATAAGGCCCCATCCTTAAACCTTACTTAATCTTGAGTTATCACAAGATTACACGTTGAGGATCTTCTCAGGTTTAGAGTTTTAGAGAATTAGAACATAACTATTACATCTTAAAAGATTACAAAGTTGACACTTCTACTAAGTCTCCATAAAATAAAAACTCTTAAAAAGAATGATGTCTAGATTCCATGTTTTAGATAGCATGAAATTCCCTTGATCCCATCCTTGAACTTATTCCACTTTATGTCCTATGAAAAACATTTCGAAAAACATGGGGTGAGCCTAAAAAAGCTCAGTAAGGGATACAGAAAGAATGAAAATTGTTAGTTTATCAAAACAACAAGTAAACCATGTATACTTTATCAAAGTAATACTTTTCACCTTTATGAAGTAATAAAAACTCTTCACTGAATAAAGTATCATTACTTACCTTTTTGTAAAAAAAGGATTACCATAAAACCCATATAAAGAACACATAACATATATAAAGGTAACTTGGGACATAAACATACTTAAGTGGAATAACTATACGGTTGACTTCCACACATATCACTTAATGGAATAGCCATACGGCCGACTTCCATACCCAATGCATTGGAGGTTATAACGTAACCACTCGTCCTAGTATTCACGGCACCACCCTTCATATGGTTTATAACGTAACCACCCGTTAAAATGTCCAAGTACCAGTATAAAATCATAAAACATAAAACCAATATAAAGGAATGATAACATTTCCACATTTCAATCACAATATATCATAAATATATTGACATAATAGAATCCTTTTTCAAAACCATTTTCAATACCAAAATACATAAAAGAGTATATGGTATTTATTTTATTCTAAAAACATTACGGCTTGTGGAGAAAGCCAAAGATCAAATAATACTCGCGGCGGCGAAAAAGGTCGTTGTCACCGCATACGTTAAAAAAAACATTCCTTTTTGTCGTTTAGTAAAACGCTTCGTAGAAAAAGATTCATTTTGTATAAAAGTAAAAGTCAAAGGAGTTTATACACCGTATAAAAGAAAGTTGTGTATAAAACAAAATATGCCTCAATGAATGGAGATTGAGACGAAGTCCCTTACCTTGGGTCCGACTTGACTCGATCGTTCTTTAACGTCATGAATAATAAACTTCAGTTAATTTATACTTGATTAAGAACCTTTTTAAAGTTCATTATTCCTTTTATATCACTTATTGCCATGTTATAAACATTATGTAACCACTTAAGTTAATAATGTTTGTTTTGTCAATATTTGGTTCTTAAGTCGAAAGTTGACTTCTTACAATTACATGTTGTTCATGTGGTCAAAAGTTCTTTATATCCAGAATGAAATTCCCGATTTGGATATAATATGTATCATATATATCCAGCATATACATGTATTTATAATATTACATAATCATTTAGAGGTAAGAAATGAAATGCACCGTTCATGGAGACGGTAAGCCTTACGTACGCATGAACGCTACTTTCATTTCTTTGTCATATTAATGGAATTAAAACTAAATGAGAGGTATGTATATTTTAATTCCAGAATTATATTCATCACTTAGATATATCATTAATTATATATATCCATTATATACATGTACTTTTAATAGTACATCACATTTGGGGATAAGAAATGAAATGCACCGTTCATGGAGACGGTAAGCCGTACGTACGCATGAATGAAACTTTCATTTCTATCTCATACTTTAATGGAAATAAATAATAATGATATAGAGGTATATTATAATTCAGTATAACATCATATATAATAACTTTAAATCGATCCTTTACATGTCCCACATATGGCATTAACGAATCACATCACTTTGAGGGGGCGGTAGTCCGCACTTCCTTAAATGAAAATATCGTGTTTACCCATAATGGAAACAATAAAGGTATGCCAAAAATGAAAAATACATAAGTTTAAAGAAAACCTAAACATATTATATATCATATATAAAAATAGTGACATCATAATGGCCACCTTTGAAGGTGTTAAATGAGTATTGAACAATCATCGTTTCGGGAGGCAGAATTTCACCATGCACGGAAACCATATGTTCTTTAACCATTTGATGTAGTTGTGTGAGAGTGTAGCTCAAATAAATATTATAAAAACATCCTATTATATTTAAGATACTGGTGTTGTTACAAAAGATGTAAATAAAAAGAGTTTAGAGGGTTGGAGAAGCAAAATAAAACAAATGAACAAGAGAGAATGAATTACCTTTAAAAGTGTAACTCCCTTTTGATTTGAGCCTAAAGGCTTCCTTTGAAAGGATTCTGACCAAAGGGAATCCTCTAGGATGAGGAGAGGTATGTGGAGAGAGTAATTGGGCAGGGGTTGGCCGAGACAAAGGCTTTAGAAGTGTGTGAAATGGGGTAGAGGTGGGGGCCTTTTATAAGAGGAGAGGAGGGGCACTTTTCGAAAGTAAAGAAATATTACTTTATTTGAAAATGTTTTTCAGTTTCAAAAGGTCCCACATTGATATAATTCGTGTATATGGTGATGAGGGTTCTAATTCCACTCATCCAAAAGGTTTTGTCCATGTTTAGGTTTTATATTTTTCATTATCTTTCCATTTTATTTAAATCGTCAAATAATGATGTCATCACTGCATCATTATTATGTCATATATAATTTAATTTATTTAATGTCTAAAAATTATAAAACAAATACTATTATGTAGGAAATCTTTTTATCTTTCCAATTACTATTTATAATCAAAATTTGGACTTGTATAACCCCACTAAAAAATTATTTTAGTAAAACAATTTATGTTACTGTCATTTTCACTTTAACATTAAATAAAAATATATTAATGGCATTTTCCAAATAAAGTAGATCCATGGGGTCCCCAAGTTGGCCCATGGCTTTTCTTGGTCGGCCATGACTCACCCAATAGGTGTAGGACAAGTTTCATGGTGTTTTCACATTTTTATAATATCATTTTTACATTAAATTACACTAATTACCTCTAATCGCGATTAAAAACTTCATAAGTTACTATTCACCAAAAAAATTATTTTAATCTCATTGAACCACATTTTTCTTTTTAATGACAACCATGTATGTAGGATTTTCAAAATTCAATACACATTAGTGGTAAACTTTCATTTAACTGAAAAATCAGTTTGCTTGATTACCACTTAGTGGTTTCACTATTCATCAAAAATTGAAGTTTTTCAGAAAATTACCAAAAATTCACCCTAAGCTATATTAGATATTCTGAATTCAAAAATGAAGTCCATTTTACAAAATTCAAAACATATATGTCAAATTAATTAATTTAATAATTAATTCCCGCTGTCATGACAAATAGCGTGTTTTTGTGAAACAATAAGTATCAAAAGATTGACACCAGTTTAAGTCCAATTTCAAAGTGAAATTGATTGCAATGACCACCATTGGATTAACTGGTAAAAATATTTTCTAATTTCACTTTAAAACCAATTCAAAATATTATCTAATCATATAAATAAATTATATTAAAAAGAGGTTTTGAATTAAAACACAACCTTTTACACTATTCATTAAAAAAGAACTTTATCGAAAAAATACCGAAAAATTACACAAAGTAAAATCTGATGTCCCGATTCTTAATAAGTGTTTTATTTGGTACAAAAGAATGTATAAGAGTGATCAAAACTATATTTAATGACGGTTCACCATTAAAATGTGATAAGTGAACCTTTAGTGAAAATTAGAGTATATATGCCTAAAATTGAACTCTTTCCGTATTTTAAGCCTTTATCTTTTACTGGGTAAATGTATAAACATTTAAAAACATATATAATCATATTTTAGTTATTTCTATCCATTCCAGCCAGTACAACAGCTACTTGTTAACTAAAATTTAAAATAATATTATTTTATTACTTGTGTGCAACGTATGTTTTCAAAGAAACTCATCGTTGCGTACCAAGTACGCTATTGAACGTAGAAACCCCTTTTAATTAAAATTAATATTTAATTTGTAAATATTAATAAATATGAAAATTCTTTATTCCTTATTTACCTAGGATGTTACAATCATGTTCAAGGTTAATGAAATTTTTCCTTCTAGTAAGAAGAACTCTTTTTTTAAATAATTTATTTTTTTACATAAAAGCCATTTTTTTATTTTATCTCCCCCCCAACCTAAAATAACAGTAACCCTGGGGTTTAAAGATAAGAAAATTTAGAAGGGGGAGTAGGTATAGAATGGGAGTTCAAAAAGGAAATTGAAAAAAAAGTATCATTGAATGAAATCAACTAGTAGTGGAAGTTGAAATTCTTGATGCTCCATTTTAATCCCTTGATCTTCATGTCACTCTGAGAATTACCTATTGGAAGAAAAAAAAAAAAAACAAAACAAAACAAAACTATATAAATATAGATATATATATTTATTCTTATAATTATAAAAGTAAAATATAATTATATATACACAAATTATAGATTAAGGAAGTACTATAAGTCGTAGTCTTGTAGTAAGTGTGTGCCCCTATCTCCATTCGATTTTTGGTTCGAGTCCCCACAGTTTCACCGGTTGTGACGGGATTTTCCCCATGACCTACGATGTGGCCTTTCAATTTTATTATTATTATTATATATTTGTTATTTTATCCTATAGACACATAAAAATAAATTTAACTGATTATGAATTGTCTTCTTTTTAAATTTCTTGTTAAGGTATTACTCATGGATCACACCACGTGACACGGAACAATATGGCGCTCCGTTTTCATACCAATCCATACTCATAATAGAAGAACATTTCAACAATCTATTCTTTTATTATTTTGAAATATCAAAATTATTCAATAATCGTATTTAAAAAATTATTCTCCAAGATGAACACCACAAGTTGCCTCCCGTGCAGTGCTTTTGTATAATTTCGTTAGCTGGACAAGAACACCCCTAACGTACCCGATAAAAACATTTAACATTTTAAGGATTAAAATTTTCTCCACATTAATTTATATTATGATTGAGTATTCAATGGGTTTTATAGGAAGTTTTGTAAATTGACTCAACAAAAACAATATAGGTCCCAATGAATAGGATAATCCCATGAATATAGATAAGGGTCTATCCAATTGTCTTCCTAATATTTCTTAAGAAATCAAGTATAATTTATTCATTATTATCATCTAAATAGGTTGAAATTATGATAGAATTTTTATGATTATCCTCTATAAAGGGAGACTTGATAGAGGATATATGGACCTTGAATTCCAGCTTGGGTTCGCTTACACTTTCAGACACTGGTCAAGACATTGAATAAAAATCAATTTCTTTTTCAAAATTTCTCAACAAAATTGGTTCTTTTTTCATAGAAGATACAACCAAATAATTAGAAAGATCATTGTTAGGAATGTCTATGTACTCAAATTTTTTGATTTCTCCCAATTTTTTGTTGATTATTTATTATAAGAAATCATAAATGGAGCAACATTCCGGACACTCAATACATGATGTCAAATTCTCATCTTTTGTATCCAAAAAATCAATTTCCTATAAATTTAAAGAACTTTAAATAATTACTTTATCTTATTCATCAATCCAAAATAAAAAGGATGGTTCTTCAATAAATTCATTAGAGTTTTGTGGGAGAAAATAGAATTTTATCAATGATGAGGAAGGGAAAACATGACTGGGAATGGGTTCCACAACCGTCTCAAAGTTTTGTAGTTCTAATCTCAATAATGAAACCTAAAAATTCATTATCTCCATTTTTTTACACAGTTTTTCAAGTAATAGATGTGGATCAGGATGGATAAGGGTTTAAGCCAAATGGTCTATTACCATAAGATAATTAAGTGGTTGGAATTGCAAATGTGGGAGTTCATATTAGATTCATGGGGATTGAAACTCATTATATGTTGGAATGTAGTGTGGATAATAGGAGTTAAAAATTTGTGGTTAATTAAGTTTTTGATGATCCCAGGGGTTTTAATTTGGATGTTCTTTGTACATCACACATGGGGTGGATTATCAAAGTAGGGATAGGTTCCCCATGTTTGAATTGTTTCAAAATTTCCTTCCATAGGAGTGAGGGGGCGAGAATAGAGAAATGGATGAAAGAAATAATTCTACTGTCTAAGATAACATACATAGGCCCATGAAAAAGATGCCAAAATTTTATTCAAGCATAAATTTACCCAAGATATGAAGGTAGAATGGTCCTCATAGTCTAGCTTGGTTGTCAAATCCACTGAGACCTAAGAAGATACCTAAGATACACAACCTCTGAGCTGGATTTTTGGCTATGCAGTGGCCAATATGGTTTTGATTTTAGATGGTTTTAAAGAAACCAATGAAACCATAATTAATTAAATTCAATGAAAATGGGTTGATCTTTGGATTATTCTTGGGGTTGATTGAATGAATTTTACTTCTTTAGGAAATTTTGGTTTTATTCATTCTTGATGAACACATTCATCAAAATAACACTACCTTCATAATTTTATAGATTAATGCTAACTAAACTCAATTAATAATCCCCTAAACACATAGAGAACCAAATTAAAGATCTCTATATGGTATATGGTCATTTTAGTTCATGGATTTAGCTTCCTCAAACATAGTGAAGATGAAGAGTGGAAGTAACTGAAGAATGGAAGTCTTAAATTAGTTACACAATTAACAACAATTCGTTCATAAAGTAACAGCCAATCCGGCCTTTGTATATTCCAATGATAATCCCATTAAAGGTTTATCCCTCCATTTATGGTATACTCTCAATGGTGTGAGGAAGATGACTTATAATATTTACATTGAATAAATTAAAACAGCGGAAATAACGAGCAATCCTCTATGTGTGTGAAAGAAATTCATACCTATGTGTGAACTAATTCACCACAACACAGATATATCACTGTAATTTCGGATTATAATGTTTTAATGAAAGAAATTGGAGGAATATAAGAAAAATGTGTTGACTAAAAACATATAAATACAAAAAAAGAATCTTATATGGTAATTGAAAACATCACAAAGGAACTTTGGCATGAGAACATTACATCCAAAAAACAAGAGATACCTTCCCACTCACCACCACTGTCTTAAATAGGAAATTAGGGTTCCCTAGTTCGATCTGTGTTCAATTTATTCCCAATTACTAAATCAATTTAGGCCTTGGGGTGGTGGAAAGTAGGGTGCAAAAATCGATTCCCTACATTGACCCGAAGTGGAAGCCATCTTGCATCAATCTAACAGACTCATCTAAATGACCTTCTAGATGGCCGAATTTGAGGAGACCATAGAAGCAGAAAATGGATATCTGGATGTCTATTAACCACTTGTAAAAATTTGTCTCATTTGAAGTTGTGGATCGAGTGTTATGGCCGATTTAGTGGGGTAACATTCTGGGCCGTAGATTCTGGACCAGATTTTGATATTCTATTTAGACCGCCTTAATACCCACAATAGAGGCCGAATTAGAACTAGATACTGAAGAATGATTTTATATTCTATATGGATTCTAGAATCCCATGAAATTTGAGCTTTATTGGGTCTGTATTGTGGGCCCCACTTTCTCATCAGTGGGCTGGTGTCCAATCTTTCTTCTCTGGAATGGTTTTTATTCATTTCCAAATATCACCATCATCCTTAACGAATCCTCCATTGACCCCTGAATGAAAAATGTTCATATTGAAGTGCATATACATTTCTCCAAATATAAAATTAAAATATGTATAATTACTTTCCTTAAAATTAGATGAATCATTGGACCTAAATTGGTGTACATTAGGCATAAAGTGCACAAATGATGAGAATGGATGTTCAAAATTAGTATCCACTAACCAAGGACCATAAGATCAAAAATGAACATTTAATACCACTATGATGTAATAAACACGTCTCCTTTTAATACATAATCAGTATCAATCGGGGTTAAGAATTATAAAGCAGACGAGAGGGTTAAATTTTTATGTAAGTAATGCCCCAACATAACTTAATGGTTATATTTATGTTCTATATGTTTTGTGGAAATATCATGATAATCTCAATTATCACAAATTATGTTTATTTTGGTAACAATTATGTCTTCTATTTGAAAAGAATTTCTTACATTACAAGTATTCATGGACTAATGTTTTCATTCCTTCTTTCCACTAATCTTTTTGAGATCATTCCACGTTTTGAAATGATTTTCCCAGGTAATAAAGATGTGTTAGAAAAATAAGGAAGCCAAATTAAATATTATAAATATTATTCCAAAAAAATGATTTATTTTAGAATTCATATATTTTGGAATAAATGGATACTATTTTTTTATCTTCTCTATATGATTTTGGATTGTTATGTATGTATTATGTCCCAATTCTCTAAAACTCTAAACTTGAAAAGGACTAAAATATGAAAGGAAGTTAGTTCTTGAATAAAATTCCAGATTATGTAATATAATAAGTTAGGTTCCTTATATTACGTCACAAGTATAAAACTCTTATTTGATAGATGTTTATAATAGTATGATTCTTGATAAAATTATCAATCTCTATATAGTTTAATTTTATGTAATTTTTGTCTTCAATGGGATCTCTCCGTATGGATAACATATAAGTCCCCAAGGTTTGGAAGTTACATTTTTGATTCTAAATAAACCTATAATCATCTATCATTTCATGTATAATAATTAACTCAAAATTTAAATTACATCCAATATGTGGGTCTTAATATATTATCATTAAAGGCCATTATCACAGTTGGTCATGGATAAACATCACATCTAATATATTTTCTATTTCATGGGTTTATATCGATTCAATTTAGGAATATTTTCATAGTCATACCCAAAATTAGGATGTTCAGTATTTAATTGCACACAAAACTTATGATATACCAATTCTAGCCCCTCTTTATAGAATGGATCTAATTTATTTTGAAGAATTATAGAACTAAAAATAAGATAATATGGATATGTGCTTCATAGAACGTCGTGATTAAACATGTAGTGCACCCATTCATTTTTATAAAAAGATTCATTTTTCAATGTATCATTACACTGGTTATTCTTACCACAATAATATCATGATAAGGAACATGATTTTTTTACATGATATTGATGACTTGTTTGATGAACTAGAAAGGTATAAATAATTCTCAATGACACACATTTAATCTAAATATCAAAAATTATGTTTGAATAAAGGATTAAATAATCAGTATATATTTTTTATGAGTTATGTATACTATGAATTTATTGAAATTCAATTTTTTAATTATGAATTACCCATCTGTATTTGTAGATATAATTAATATTGTATTTTTAGATTACATCGACTAATTTTTGTAGTATTTAAAGATGATATTCATATATTTTATATGATTATGGATGAACCTGATGATCATTTATGAATTATTTTGAAGAAAATTAAGAAATAAAAAATATATTCTAAATTTAGAATGCTTTAATTATGGATAAAAAGTTACTCATTCTTGGTTCAAGTGATCCCAAGAAAGGGTACATTTATGGATCCTTCAAAGAGACAAGTTATTGGGAAATGACATTGACCAACAATTATGATATAAATCCACAATTTTCTCATATTATCTATAAATAATCAAAAAATTGTTTTATATTTAATAAGTCTATCAAATCGATTAAAAATATTAATTTGAACAGGATTTATCTTCCTTTGGACATATTAATCTAAAGAAAACGGTAATGTATTTAAGAGATCGATGATAACTGCACATGTACATCATTTCCCTTGATGTGGTTCATAAATATATTGATCGATATGTTTACCCACAAAAAATGACAATTTGAAAGTATATTCCCCTTTCTAATTGATGCTTCGTGGGAAATTTCACTAAATTGATGATTTGAAGATAATAGTTGTAATTTTTTAGCTTTTAAATTTGGACGCATTATCCATATCATAAAATGTGTGATATATATAGTAAACATAATATAATAAATGATATATTCACATTAATTGATTTAATTTTATACCAATAGATATAGTTTAAGTTGATCAAATATTATTATTGTAAAGACATTACAAACCTAGAATGGAAATAAAAATGGATGATGGTCTGACTAGAATGAACTGCATTACCTTATCTGTGATGAAGTATAAAAAAGAACCAATACTCAAAGATTATTTTATAATAGAACATGAAAACACAATAAACATGGATATATATTATATTACCCATATTTACGCTCATACATTCATACGTGTGATTATTAAAAAGGTACACAATGAGGATATACAGATGTAAATGAAGGTTAGGAATGTTCTTGAGTTCAACCATGATCATAATATAATGATAAGGATCATAACATGAATATTTATTCTATAAATACCAAAACTAAAGAATGATCTAGTTGTTAAAATACATAGCATACCATTCTCTATCAATCATGAATGAAAAATCAATGTAAAATATTATTATATAACAACACAAAAATGGATATTGAACACTATGTCACATGATTATTTGTATTTATGAATGTTAAGGAAAAATATAATAAGTCTAAAGGGATGATAAATCCATTAACCATACTAATATTGAAATTATGATACATCATCATATATTTCTTTATTGGAATATGAATGAAATAATAACAATATATCCATTTTTTTATTCAAACCCCTTATGATGCAAGTGTATTCAATCTATATTAGTGATGATCTTCCCTTGACCAAATTTCTAGGATATAAATTAAGGATGTTGAAAATAAATCATGGAAAAATTAATTCAATTATATATTCTTAGGTTATAATATTTAGATCAATGCTTTTTCAAAAGGATTCAACAAAAATTCAATAAAGAATAAATTTTTTTCACTTCATATCTTCCTCAAATAGATGATCATTTTCAAAGGACTATTAATCATTAAGAGAAAGTTTATGATCTTATTCCATTGATTTAAATGTTAGTATGGACAAACCAACATGTGTTATAGTTATCATATAACAAAAATTTACAATAAATTACACATAAGGAATATCCCATGTCTTTATATTTTAATTGGAACCTATCTCTATCATTATAGGATGAAGTTGAAGAGAATAAGATCCAAGGACTTGATCTTTCTATGATGATTTCGTAGAATATTCAAACCACCCAATGAACATTAAAACTACCCAAATCCAATATAAACTGTATTTTTAAATCATCGGTGAAACATTGAGTTTGAGGACAGAGGAAATTTAATTCAATGAATATCCCATTAGAATAAGTATATGTGATATGAAAAGAAGGTAAATTTAATCCCTATGTATATTTGACCCTTTGGAAATATCCTATATTGTGGGAGTGGATTCTTATATACTATACTTACACAAAATCCATCCCTATGTGAAATATTTTTTCCTCAGAATAATTTTTTCCATGTAATTACCTAACCCTTAACATGTTTTGAACATATAGGTCCTACAACTATACCATTACATTTTTATAAATATATATTGGAGAAAATATTTAATCATAAATATAATGTTCTGTGAAATAATACCACTAACATTGTTAAGGATATATAAAGGAATCATAAGTTTAATGAGTAAACATGGGAACATGAGGATGTAATGGGGTAGATGTATCACCATTTTTTAATCCCTATCATGTAATATTATGTGAAAAATTATGTTAAGGTGATAGTTTGTAACACTCTTTGATTTTAGTATGCATACCCCCTTATATAAAAATAATTTTTATAATTTACAAAGAATCAAACACAATAATAAATTAAATAACACTTTATTATATATTTTATGATTTTTTTAAAATAAATATATAAAATATTACATAGAAATTAGTTTGGTAAATTTAAAGGCCTTTATTTCACATTGGGAAAACACATTCTATTTGTAGAAACTATTTTAATGAATTATGCATCTTTGTTAAATTTCATAATTTTTAATAATGTTAATAATAAATTTATTTATATAATACATGAAATTATAATTAAAATAAATTAGTAACATCAGTGAAATTAATAATATATTACAAGTAGTATTTTCTTAATTCTTCATGGATAAAGTTAATTTTTCCATTTAATATTTTTTTATTTTATATTATATATATATTATTTAAAAGATAAATTTCTATATTATATAATTTCAACATTAAAATATAATTTTTTTTATATTATAATAATCAAAATTAGATTCCACTAAATTATTATGATTTTTCAAAAATGTTACTTTTTTGTTGAATAGTGAAAACACCATTTTAAAAAATAAATTATATTTCATTACATCATAAATATATAAAAACTAATAACATATATATTTATATATAATCATTGTATAGTGTAAATTTTTAATTATAGTGTAATATAAATCCTTTAAAATATTATATTGTATTTGGAAACCCATGCTTTACATTATGGAAAATAAGGTAAATATTATTCTAAAAAAGTGAATTTAGTTGTCTTCCTTAATTTTACTATTCCAAATAAAATATTAAATTTTTTAATATATGTAATATCAAAAATAATTATATGTTTTATTATAAACCAATAAATTTCATGGGAATAAATACTATATATGATTTTCTCGATCTCTTTCTATGCTTGAAAATGTAATTTTTTGTAAAAACGTTTTTTCATCCATTAAAAAAAATTCTTAAAATTAATTTTCCCCATGATGGGAAAAAAAATCTTATAATTTTGTTTTAATATTTTGAATCAAAATTTATAAATTACATTAAATTTTAAATTTCGTACATGGGAATGAAATAATACACGATAGAAGTTAATCAATATGGGAAAGGATTAAATCATTAGTTGGTGTTTAAAAGTAACGGATAAGGCTACAAATGTCACAAAAAACTAGCTGATTCTGATTTTATGGTTTTATTATAGAAATAAAAGATATTATGTTTTATTTTTTTCTATTTTGGTTCCACTTTCCTCTACTAATAAAATTTATTTTGTTTAAATATAATGGTATTTACATGAGTGCTGTCATTCCCTCATATAAAAGGACACCTGCTATCACATACATTTCCCACCTAAAACAAACAATTAATTAAACATATCTCTCCTAAAAACCATTATTAGCAAGAAAAAATTATTACCCCAAATTTTTGAAAATTTATCACAATAAAATATCTTAAATCATTATTCTCATAGAGGTTATTCGAAAAGACAGTGAATTTACCAATATAAGGGATGTCTACTTTGTGAGTTTTATTCTCTACAATCAGAATATAATTCTTATAAAATAGGATTAATATATTTCATAAAATGTTCTAAATAGTTTTTCGTATGTTAAATTTATATTATAACTATGAAATATCCTTATCTTACTAATTCAGTTGTTATAACATGCTATTATTTACATTGGTTTTTCACCCATATGAATGACGTTATAATGTTTATGTCATGATTGATTAAGGAATGTTATCTAATGAAACTATAATGTAAAAATAATTACAAAAATATGGATTTATTATTAATTAATTATTTTATAGTAATTTTATTAACTTAAAAGATAATTTTCTTATAAAATCAGTATTTCTATAAATGGGTTTTTGGATTTCTGTACAAATGATCACAAGTTAGTCCATGAAATGACCTTAATACTCAAGATATATGTCTAAAAATGATCTAAAATATTATTGATATTTTTTTGACGATTTAACTAATAATATATATTAAGAAACATGGCCAAAAATAGAAACATTAATGGAAATATTGATAGTTAACATAAAAAAATGATTTTAATAGAGAATTATTACTAAATAATTAATGAGAAATTTGAAGATAATAATATATTGTAAGATCAATATAAATAATTTTCATATATATACATCTATAATAAAAATAAATTCATTATAGGCTAGGTTAGATCATGTATGACTATGAATAATTACATAGTAAAGGTTTTTTGTCCCAAATTCCATTCATTGGGATATGTTTCTAATTAGGCACCTGTTTTAATTTATATTTTTTATATACATACTATTCTACATACTATATTTCGAGTCACATATTTATCATATTATTTTATGATATTTCTCACTATCATTATATCAAATTTTTTGTTGATTATAAAATATGTTTGAGATTTTATATTAAATAATTTCCTTAAAATATTTTGATGTGTTTTACCAAAATAATTATATTCTATATCCATATTTATCATAATATTTCAAGAATGTTCTTAAGTATGTTAAAATTATAATTTTACTAAATCTTGAAATACTAGTTCATTCTTTTCAATGTAAATAAATTTAATATTTTTAACATTTTTTATTTGTGAAATTTCACATTATTTATGAAATTGTTAAAATAATGTTCTTTTTAACAATTACCGTGTGATGAAATTTCTACGCATGATAATTATTATTAATAATTACTCCCCAATTGAATGTTTCCATGCTTTTTCAAAAACATTTTTTCTATTATTCTATGTAATATGTGGTTTTAAAAAATTTCCAATTCAAAATTTTATTTATTACTTTTTTCAATGAATAATTATAATACATTTATATTCCTATATTTAATCTATGTTAACATCCTATAATGATAATTATACTATTTCAATGATATTATATATTAATATGATCCATATTATTTCTTTTTATTTCTTAAATGATTTTTTAAGGATGTTTTAATAAATACTATTATAATTCCATCTTTTATTTATAGTATGAGGAATTCTATTATGTTTTTGTGTAATACATATGTATGGGTTATTTATATATGAATTGAGGATTATTTAGATCCCTCAAAATAATCTTTTAAGAAATTATATCTCATTGTCTTAATGAGGTACACATTTGGTTAACCTAATCTGAATATTTTTACTAGTGGCTGGCCAGAACCCAAGTGTACATGGGTGGTGGATCCTTCCCTGAGTTGTACACCGGTTGTTGGGCCAGGCATGAGGGTACATGAGTTGTAATATAAAGCCTAATAAGTTACATGGGTTGTTAAAATAAGAATTTTTTTCACTTTTAAGGATATTATAAAAGAAATTTATTTTATGGATTTGATTGCAGCATTCATCAAAAATTGTAATGATTCATGTTATTATGTTTATTCCACGCTCTTGTGAAATATATTGATTTTGATGTTATCATGGATCAAAAAAATGATTTATAACCCATGATAAACTAATATAATTATTAAATTCTTATATGATTTACAATTCATGTATTTCTCATTATTATTCTCTTATAATATGTTATCTCACACTGATTACATTCTCATATGCACATACTGAACATATGATTTGTTATGGTTTTACATTGGTGTCTCTCATTTTTTTATTTTCTGATAATCAAAGTATACCCATTTTTTATATATTTACACTTTAGTTTATGAAGGATGATATTAAATATGATATATCTATAAATGGTGTTTCTTTTTATGTCCTTATATGGGAAATTATGAATACATTGAAAATTAATTTGTTAGGATTATAATAAAGAGAGACATTAAAAATTTATGTTCTATGTGTGAATTAATATGAGATATTTTGGATACTCATGGAAAATGATGAAATATTTATGTATGTTATTATAGGGGTTAAAAAAAGACAATAAACATGTGTAGAGAATAAATTTTACCCCACTCATAATGAGGTCAATGTATTTTAGGTTGGATATTTTTTTATGTAAATGTTAGATTATTTTCCAAGAATTTATTACGTTGATTCACTCATTCTTTTAGGGTATTTGTCATTAATAACTCTTGTGAGATTAACAAAAAATTTCCAATTTTATAAAAAACATTTTTCTATTGAATTATTTTTAATCATAATTAAAATAAATAATTAGTAGAATTATTTTAATTTTTATAATGATAATAATAATAAAAAATTCTTTTAAAAAAAGTATTGGTTTAATCAAAAATAAATAAAATAGTTTTTTTTGGGTATTTCAAAAATGTGATAATTTATAAAAAAAAATTAATAAGTAATGTTTTTATATTTAATATACATACAAATTTCATTTCCCATTATTCAATATGTTTGGAATACTCTGTGTTATATAATAGACTTTTATTATATACCCTATTAAAAACCCATTATGAAATGTAACATTGTATACCCCGTATTTATGTTATACTATATGATTTCTCTAAATCATGTAATGTAGATTCATGAAATAGTGAGTCTTACACATGTTGAAATTAAATAACTCTATATATTTAATAATTTCAAAATATATAGCACCTATATTTTGTAAAATCTATAATGACGTTGAATTATTTTTAAAATAATTATAGTATACATGATTATTAAAATCATAAAGATGAAATAATAAAAAATTATGAGTTTTTGGGTTGAAACATATTTTACAATATTTCATAGGAAATCGTACTATATTAATGATTAGAGAACCAACGAATGCATTCAATACAATTCTATATATTGTGATATTTTCAATTCACAATACACAAATCAGTAATCAACGAATATTTTATCCATATCAATACAAAACTATATTGAATCATTTTCATACAACTATTGGGGTTTTGGATCTTTTAATAAAACAAATTTAACAAAAAAGTAAAAAATTATATGTGAATATTGATCCATATTTTTGTTAAAATATCCAAATAAAAAAATAAAAAATAAAAAATAACTACTCATTGTCTACGCTTCATTATTTCTATACTAGAAGAACCATTTAAAAAACAATTTAATGAATTTTAATTATGAATTAAATCTATATTCTATAAATCATGGATCAAATCCTCTCTATATTTATCAAATGTGTGAGTACTATACCCATCGAAAATTAAAATAAGATTGAAATAAAGTTCTTAAAACCCAATAAAATACATTGTGAAATGAATGATTCCCATTTATATATCATTGTATCCTTAAATGATATAGGTTCCCTGGTTGGGGAATATATCCAAAAAAATATTAAAATTATTATATAAGATTATAATTTTTTTATCAATTAATAATTAATAAAATATTATTTGGTCATTAAACTCTTCAAAAGTTTATGTATTAAATTTAAAACATAATTAAAAATTTAATCACATAATGTGTAATATAAGTTAAATATATAGTCAAAATATTGATTTAAAATATTAATTCATAATATGTGTTCAATAAATATAATTATTTAATATACATATATGATATCATAAAATAAAATAGGTTTAATAATGTAATTAATTTTTATATAATAATTGAGGGTTTGGAGAATAATTTTATCATAATATTCCATTATTATATTAAATTTATTGGGAAAAGAGAACATTATAATTTACTTATTTAGCTTATAGGATCATTCTAAACATCATATGTGGTATGTTATGATCATGGTTTCGACTTCCAATTAATAATTCTAACATAAATGAAAATAATATGTTATAAAATACTATTTTATAAAAATTAAAAAAACAATAGTTTTGGGTTTATTAAGTATTTCTCATAGATTCAAAACCACTTTGGAATCACCAGTATATTCATTCCTTATAAAAATTATTGAGATTAATTTCTTTTGTAGAATTTAATTTTTCCATTTTAAAAAATATAATTATAAATATTAGTCATGAACATAAAAAAAATGTTTCCAGAAGACCAACAAGTAAAATACCTATGAAATAAAATTGAATATTTATTACCTCTAATTCATATTATCTATATTATATTTCACCTACTTTTCATAGTGAATAAAACCATTTAATTAGGTTCATAGAAAAATTATAAGAATGATTAGGAGTGATAATTTATTAATGGATTGTAAATAGGGGATTTATGTGTGGGTTATTATGTAACATGTGTATAAAATAATAATATCTTTCTTATGAACCTCTACATAGTACTATAAATTATGTTTTCCAAATCAAATTTCATAAAAAATCAAATATCTAGTTTTGGATATATACTACCACTTTCTTCTAGAGTGTGAGTATTCCCTTTAATATTTCTATATTTATATTCATGAAAATACATGGATAGACTTAATTTTATAATTTATATTGATCATATGGTTATGTATAGAAACCATTAACTTCCCCACACTATATATATTAAAAGGAAAAAATTCAATCCTAAACCATATATTTTTTATTCCAACCGTAATTTAATTTTATAAATAAACACAGAACGCAATCTTTATTGAGGCATTGGGATGATTTGGAAAAGGCCTTTCATATATGTACACATATACATAAAATGATATATTAACATTTATATATATATATATGTGGGTTATTTTTAAATTTTTTACATGATGTGTTACCACAACATATATATAATACACATATTTTTTTGCATTAAAATTAATGTCACATAATATTTAAAAATATTTTTATTATAATTATTTGGGTAAACAATTTTATTTATGATAAAAATTCTTATTAAATCATATTAGGGGAAATTTGATAATTTAATTCACTAATTTAATATTTAATAAAATATTTAAATAAAATAGAATGAGTAGTTGACTGAATCTAATAGGAATTATTAGATTATAAATACAATTTTTTAAGATCATTATGGGGCTCATAATTTTGTATCCCATTAACAATCAATAATAATAAAATTTACAATTATAACTAACCATATAATTAGTTTTTTTACAAGATCAAATTTCCAAAGGTGTGAAATGAATTTCAGGTTCTTTTTAAATACTAACATGGAGTATGAACATAATTGTTACATTCTATTATTCTTATGTGTTTCATATAAAATTAATTCATTTTATAACACTAGTGGAAACTATTTTATGTGGATGTATTTTTCCAAATTCAATAAAATGAAGACAAAAATGTAATTTTTGTCTTATCAAGGAATGAAATTCTATATATACCATTCTGGTGAAAAAATAGCATCCTATATTCAAGGTATATCAAAATCATGATCAATAACACACCAAATAACTACTTGATTAGTTTTGAACTAAAAAATCATATGGGAAAAAATTTATGAAATTTATCAAAATTGTAATACATTTGATCCAAAATTATATCAAAACATGATTATAGTAATACCTGGGGTAAATATCATTGTATTCTAGAGGGTGTAAATTTATACCAAAGGGAAAATTTTCAAAACAAGGGATATATACCCCCTAGACTAAAATATTTATACTCCTAAAACATAATATTAAATACAATGTTATAAATATATATCCATAATTAATATTTTATGATAAATTTATTATATATAATATAAAATAAAATCATTATTATATAAAATTAATTATTTTCAAAATAAAAATAGACAATAGTGAAAAATACTTACACACAACACTAGTAAAAAAATACATCACTGTGAAACATTAAATAACAATATATAGATAAAAAATGATTTCTAAAAACCATCACTACTAGTTTCTACTAAAAATATATTATGATTATGAATATGTATTATCATAACTATTTATGAAAAGATAAATTTACAAATTATCCTTTTCTTGTGGGTTTTAATATGAATCAAAATTAATATATTCAATAAATAAAAAATAATATTGAGGAAAATACAAGATAATAATCACATATCCCAATTTGGTTTGATAACATAGGTTTACTTAATCTATTCACAAATATTTTTATAAAAAGAATTCATCACTAAAATAGAATATATAGTATGTGATATGATTAAATTAACTAATGTGTTCCTTAAAACATAAAAACATAGTTAGAAAACAAATAATACATTTCATCACATCGTGACATTTTTTTATAATTATATCTCTTTCATTCCTCTGAAAAATATATTTTTGGATACAAAATCACCTATCATAGCTTAATCATGTAGGGAAATAAAATAAATCTCGTCTAACATGAATATGTGATAACTATTAATAATATATTTTTTCATTATTTGGGTCATTATAAGTAATGGGCATGTTGATATTATCCATTATATCTATTAATATACCCACTATTCTTTAATGTCCACCTAATGATCATGTGATTCATAGAGTATGGAATAGAAGAGAGGACATGATTTCATATTTTTCTAGGTCCCATAATTTAATGATATTATTAAACTATTCCTCATTTCATGTCCAGAGTTTCCCTTACTCTTATTATTATCTTATGTAACTTCTATGGAATTTCATTATCTAAAAAATTATTAGATGTATGATGGTATCAAATATTAGCCCCACATAATAACTAAAACATGAAACCCTTATATATTAAACCATTATAATCTTGATCTCATGATCAATATAATATCCATATATTCAATAATGGATTCGATAAATTTTAAAAACATTATAACATCATTACATTGGTCATATATAAGTTTGAACTACAAATTTAGCACTATTTACATTAAAAATCATTATTTATTATTATGGATCATATTGAAGAAATATTTTTTTTAAATGACATCAATGTGAATAATATTAATATTCTATTCGAAAAATTATATCTTTTATAATTATTTTTGTTAATTTTTTTCAACATTAGTCAAATATAACAAATGTTTATATACCATGATAAATCATGTTAAATATAATCACATACAGTCAAACCCCATAAAATATATTAGTAGTTCTAAAATTATTCCTCTATTTCCCCATAGTTTTATTAGGATCATGAAATATCCTTCGAAATAATATAATCACATGATCATGGATTATCATCTATAGGAGGCTCAAAATTTTTATCTTCCAAATCAGTGAACTAAATCACATATTTTGGCCTTGATAACTACTTTTTTCAAATTAAAATTAAAATATCCTAAAATCAATACCTCATGTGTTTTTAATGAAATATGGATAAAATAAAATAATGAAAAATAATTAAACTAAGAAATGTGGAACATTGAATCATTAGAAGGAGTCAGGTTCCACTATGAAGATTTAAAAAAATATTCCAAAATTTTTCATTCATTTTTGTTAATTTTATATTTATGCAGCTCAGATAGTTTCTTTTCATTAATATAATTGAATGTATCAAGGGTAAATATATGTATAATATCTTACATTTTAGTATAACGAATGATTTTATAATCCTGTTAATGTTCTATTGTATGAAAATTATAAAATTTAAATATTTGGATTTAAATTACTGTTAAATTTGATTACCATAGAAAACTAAAAACCTAGATAAATTACTCATTATAATTTGGATAATAATAAAAAATAAATATTATTATTAAACTTCTAAAGAAAATTTTAATATATTACAAATTAATCCACAATTAAAATGGGAAAACACAATGAGAAAAATAATAATTTAGTATTATTATATGATAATTTTATGGGGTGTAAAAATAAGTAATAAAAACCAAAATATTAAATTATATCCAATAATAATCAGTATAATTACATAGGTAAGTTATAAAAACTAATACCTTGATTTATTATACCATTTATAAATATATGATCCTTTTATTGATGTCCTCCACTAAAATCTCTTGAATTAGGAAAAAAATGAAAACCTTATTTTTTTACCATTGGGTCAAATAAACAAATTTTGAAGAATATAACTACACTTAACTAACAGATTTATTTTAATCCGAATTATATTAGTGAAATATTGATCTAATTTAAAAATAATTTTTTATAATAAAATTCCAAAATTCATGTATAAATTTTAAAAAAAATTATATACCACAATATAATATCAAATTATATCATAGACATACATACACTCTAAATAAACCTAACATCTAAAAAATTACATATAACTAATATTATATTAAAGTAGGTTTCATAAATATTCCAAATTTTGCTAAAAATGAATATTTATATGTTAAATACTTCATCCAAAAAATAAAAACATATAAAAACAAAATAAATTATATATCTTGGAATAATTTTCCATTCGTATCATCACAAACAAAAAAATTTAATAATATAAAGTATATATAAAAATTAAAATAATGTTAAAGATTGATATCAAAATAAATATAGATACAAAGATGTAATATGACAATACCATACTAGTATATTATAATTAATCCATCCATGTGACCACAACTTGAACAAAAAATAATTAGATTTTCACTGCAAAAACATTCAATAATGATATAAGAGATCGTTTTCCTACTTAACAATGCATCATCTACGTAATTTATTATTATAAATAAGATGAAAATATAAATTAGGTCAAAAACATACATATGAATCTTATATATCAAAAATATAGGATGAAACATGTCAGTTAAGTATTATGGAGTTTACATGAAACTTATCTAAAATTAAAAACTTTATTATGCATTACCATGAACCTCATGGTTTTATTTATTATCAATATATATATATATATATATATATATATTCATGTAATTTTGAAAAATATATAAATCTTCTATTTCTAAGATACTTTAAATAACCTCAATTTTAGACGTATTATTAAATTACTTTTCATAATGAGTTACTATTCCAATGCAATATTTGTATATAAACACATCACTTATATGTTTTTTCTAATGTGGAATATCCAATATAATCCAATTAAGTTATGAATTTAAATTATTTTAAAAAAAATAAAAATAAAAATTTATGTTATCTCATATTTTGAATATATATAATCACAATGTGTCCACTTTAGTTAAATGATGGATCAAAAAATAATTGATCTTGATTTTAAAATTGAAATTTCAAAGCGAGTTTTGTGTTTTTTGGTCATTTCCACTAGGAATTGATAGATTTTGGTTAAAAAATATTATAATATATTAGATAAAAAATACATTTTTCACTATTTTCTAATTTAAAAAAAATTAATGTTATAACTAAAATGTTAGGAAAATTAATATAAATTAGAAAAGATGATCTTTTATATCTCATATACTATTATCATCAAGAGTGATGAAAATCGTATCATAAAAATAAATGATATTTTTGTGTTCTTCTATGAAATCCTACTTTTGATTTTAATATTTACTATTAACTTTTAATAAAATCATTATAATGGTTTTGGATCACAAAATATGTTTTTATAAGACATTTTAGTAACATACCCATCATGTTTTGTTTCTGTAGTTGTCAACAGTTCATCTTCAATCTGGGACTAATTAATATTTAATCCAAAATTTTCATTTTAAAAATATAATCCTTATTTTTAACTTTATGGGACTATTATAAATGATTAGGGGTTTCAGAGAATTTTTTTTGTCAAACTATTTCTCAAGAATGATTATTGGGACTTCGTTAAGCTATTTAATGTTTTTGAATAGGAAAGAAAATGGTCTTGGGAATTAATCTATCGATGGGTGTTTATAACTTCTATTTTCATCATTTATTATGTTTAAAGTGATATAATAGGTTAAAAATGGTCTTTTGTATGAAAAATATATATTACATAATTTCTTCTCCAAATTTAAAAACCTTAGATATCAAATAATATATCATTTGTAGTATTTCTACAATAGTAATGATATAAAATACACATATAATGTTGTTATGTACTAAAACACATGTTACACATTGAGGTTAATATATTACACATGAATAAAAAATTAACAAATTGATTTTTTTTAGTAATGGAAGAACCTTACAAGATGAATAATATATTATGTATGAATGAATTATATTCTATATCAACCTTTCTTATGTGAAATTCCATATGTTTTGGGATAAATATGTTAGGTATGAATATTATGTTAAATATTAGATTTTCCCCAATAAAAATATGTTATGTATGAAATATTTTTTGGGTTTCTATCTATGTTGAATATCATACTTTTATAAAAATATATATTATATATTAGCTTAAATATAATATGAAAGGATAAATATCTTATGTATTTTGTTTTTACTCTAAAAAATTCCTTATATACTATTAATATATTATATATAGGATGAAATATCCTATATATGGTTTTCCTCTAATTTGAAATATCATAAATTTGGGAATGTATTTTATTCATTACATAAGACATTATATATCTAGTTATTCCTAAGGTAAAACCTTATATAAATATTGAAATATGTTACACCATGGTTATTTAATGGAACAAAACATATATATATATATATAATTTATATATTTTTTATAGTATGAGAATTAATATTTTAGAATACAAATCAATGCATAAGATAATATATATATATATATATATATAATATTTGGGCTTTCGTTGTGAGATTTATATTGTTTTTTACATGGGTTTGGATGCATTTTAAATTATTTAAAAAATATTATTATTTAATGATAAATATGAATATTAGAAAAATGTTAAAATAACAATTTTATGTATATTAGTTCTTTATAATGGCCTATATATAGGTAAAATATTTATGTATGATCTATCAACACTTTCTTTATCCCCAACTATAGTCTTTTACATTTCTCAATTGATTTAATTTTTATTTGATATATGTGGTTATTAAATTTATATATAACTCTATGTGACATATCAATCCCAATATTCCACACAATTTCTTAATATAGAAAAATTTATTAATATTTATACACTATTTTGAGGATTTTTTAAAAACAATGAATTTTACCACCTCAGTTGGATTAGTAGGATATATTTAGAAAGTTATTACTATAAGGTGTAAGGTATTTAGCCCTTAGGTTTTATTTAATGTATCACCATTCTAATTTTTCTTATATTTATTGGTCATTATTACCTAACACACACTTGAGCTAAAAAATAAATAAATGAATTTTTTTTCAAATCAACAACAAATAACCCTTCTTTATGTTGTGTGTAAAATGTTATTTAGTGTAAAAAATAATACATTCCACCATGTGAGGAGAGCTAGATTTTAAATAAAAAAGTAGTTTTATAAAGGCGACTGACGGGGGATCCTAATGTAATTTGTGACCTAGTAAAATAATATGGATTCTATAAGTTTCTTCCATAATTGGGGGGATTATATTTTAGATTCTAATTGTTACATGAGAATATTGGGTTGACTAATTTCCATAGGATGTATTATTTATATGAGATTACGTGGTGATCACCACATCCCCATCAAAATTTATATCTACTATTATTGGGATTTCATTTTTTCCCTAGCTTATTATATGACATTACAAGGCATGAAACACATACCTCATATTATTTATATCTATGATTACAAGGAATGCTTCTTCTCCACTAGATTATATCACAATAGATTTATGTGTGGTTGGTACCTAGCCAATAATTTTTATACAGTAAACTACTAGGTGGTCCAAATGTCAAATTATTCTACTTATATATATATATAATACATTTTGGTTGATGACATCTAGCACTACCTGATACAAGAGTGATGGAACTGGGGTGCCACCTTGGACCATATGAACAATTATTTCTAATTATTATTATTTTTTACATTAAACATACATGTATGCATGAATTTTTACTAAAAACGTATATATTTATGGAAACCATTAATGAAACCCCACAAAGTTGTACAGATACTCTACTAGATCTTCCTTGGGAACATGATTAGACTTTATAATTGTAATAGATGATTATCGGATTGGATACTTGAATGATGGTTGACTCAGATGGATTTGATAGATAATGAAAGAGAAGGTTTGTGGCTATTTTTTTAAATTTTATTGAGTTGAATATATTTTTGTTTATTTTTTGGATGTGGTTGTATATGATCCACCCATGGGGGATCTTTTCGAAATATTTATTCCTTATATTTATTCTACAATATTTATATTGATATTTTGTATATTTGTTATTATATATTATCAATTTTAAAGATGTTATTTATCTTCTCATTTATGATATATCATATTATTATTATTTCCAAAATTATCTTTTACCTTGTATGAGGGTACTATCTCAAAATGGTGGCACTATAGATCACCACTACTCGAAGGAATCCTCGGGCATATTAGGAGGAGCACACAAGGTCCTACAACATTCATGTAAGGTTATGATTTTTTGAACCAAGATAGGGAATTAAAAAGTGATATTATAGAATCATTACTTTTGAATTTCAATTTCTCTATGTTAAATAGATGATATTAAAATTTTAATATATTGTATAGTTTTTTCCCTGGTAGTAGCTAATCCAGAAATGGGGGATGTCTAGAAATACCCATGTACGTATTTTTTTCTTTGTGATCACTATTATTACCGAGAAACCTCATATAGTGTGGTTCACATATTTTAAGTCATGTTTTATGTAATTTATATACACATTTAGATTGGAAAGAGTGAATGTGTTCATGTACCATGTTAGACACAAAGGATTAAAATTCCATTCAAATTATGTCATGTGATTAGTTACATGACAATTAGTTGTGGGTCATCTATTTGAAGTGTTAACATCAACTTGTCGGGACAATTTTCATATTACATAATGTTTACATGTTTTCTAACTAATTATTTAAGTGGATAAAAAAATTAATTCAAGGTTTCTTACCCTATATTCATTATTTGTGTTCAATAAAATTAAAATTAGAACATATAATGTTTTTTATATTTTTTCCCTTTAATTTTCATTTAATTTACATGATCCCTAGTTGTCGAATGATTTGAAAAATATAAATAAGGAGATATTTTCTGTATATAAAATATATATATGGTGATAACTATAAGTATTAGAATATGGGTCTAAATAGAGTTCCCATATTGTGATATATTTATGATATATTTTACATATGATAATGGGATTCTATGATTGTGAGTTTTTTCAATAAATATGATTTTTCTATTGAAATGATAGTGTTTTATAAGTTACGTGTTTGAAATTATAGAGTGGTGCCTCTGTGAATATCACTTATAGAGATATAAGAGGGTGGTGATGAGAAAACCCTACAAGAGAATGGATAACTACTTCTTTTGAATCTAGGTTGGAGATGAACGATTAACTACGTGGGATGTTATTATATGTGGAGTAGTGGGTGGAGATAGAGTCTGAAAAATATTTACCTACTATGTCTGACTGTGCTTGAGTGTTTTAGATAAAACACCCACATTTATTACTATTTACGTAGGAACGTATGCAATGATGTTTTTGGGTGAGTGTATTTTGATGAATTTATGACCATCATGAGGAAAACCAAGATAAGAGGGTGATGTTAGTTGTTTACATGCTATGAGTCCCAAAACATTACTAGGGTTCTAGTTCTATATAGTAACTTGGCCCCACTGACAGCATAAACAACCTTCCTTAACATGGTCATAGGGTCTTGACTTGACATTTACCACCAGTTTCACCACAAACATGTGGTCCCCACCATAGGGCCCGCCCACGTGCCCAAACAGGTCCTCTGACTAATCACTGTCCCCGTAGGCCAACACATGATCTTTGTAGTGTACATTCTTCATCACTCACCCACGCCCAAGGAATATTCGTAGGAGGAAACCCATCTTGAATAATACTCTAGGCCAAGAACACTTAATTATGGTCTTTTAATCAGGTAGGACCCTTAATATAAAGGTTCACCTTATTGAAATGAGTCGTATTATTTAGTCATTTAACCCCTTAGCATTCTGGGGTGTTAAATTATCATTATCTATGAAGAGAATAATGTTGATTAATCTTGGAGGCTCTTCTTGTCCCTAATATCTGATCACATTAAATTGGTGTATTTCTTAGAACACATAAACTTAGTTAATGCGAACTTGATATAAATAGGTATTTTTTTAACTATGGTAACCAATAAGATTATTTCTAAATTCTCTGCTATTATTTTTCATGTATGATATATATAAATCAATGTTATTTGAGAAGGGTTTGAGGTGTGAGATTAGGGATCAGGTGTTGTTCATTCACCTACACTACAATTTAATGGCAGTGAAAATGAACATGATTATATACATGAACATTAGTCGAGGAAAGAGATCAGGGCATGTGTCTTCAATTTCAGGGACTGGTATAAGGTCATGATATAGAAAGAAAGTTTCAGTTCAATGATTCACATTAAAATGATTTAGGATACATTATAACGTGTGGAGATACATTTTATACCCTTATGGAGGTGGTTTTGAATAGTTTCATCAAGTGGAAGGACTGGCTGCATTATTCCCTAGTAACATTGGAACTCATTTAGTGTTGATTATATGGTATTATGTGAAACCTATAATTATTTAATAGTAGTTCTGAGTGGTTCTATATTGATATATGATCTACTGGGGAATATGGATCTGGAATTGGATCACCTACACCTCGTTAGGTGGGTAGCTAGTGGTATTATATCCATTCAGGTTTTGGTTGGGGGACATAGTGTCTACGTGAAGGGGAAGTAGTGCCAATAAATTAGTTTTTTGTAGTGTAAACAGTTAGTCTTCTAACACCATAGAACAATCATGTTATCATCCATTAATCCTTCCATGACATAAAGTGATCATATACTATCGTCTTTCCATGATATTATCTTTATTAATTCAATATTTTCATTTGTATAATTTAGTATGGGTTCCCCACATTCATTAATTTCTATATATTTAATTAATTAAATGGGTATGGCCATATATTTATATAATAGAGTGATGTTAGCATGAATTAGAAGGTGTGAAAGTTTGGAATTATTTGATGTAGTAAATACAACCATATGCTTTGAAGCTACAAATTCCTCTAGAATTTCATTAATTTAGAGATAACAGGATACAACTTGATCCTTGATATGGGTTTGTTTTTATTGTACTAATACCCTAATAATTTTTAACATGAACAAATATCCTTTAAATCACTAGAGAGTGGTAGTTATTCCTTTACTAGAGAGTGGGTATTTTATGAGATTCGTGTTGACATGACCATCAATTGAATGAAATGATTATAGATCAAGACACTAGTTTGTAATTTAATTACAGGGAGATAAAATTTGATGATTTTCCAATTGTTGTTGATCAGTTATTGATCATATGACGATTCACAGTTTCATTTTCACCTTTACACCACTATGATAAAATAGTTTTGTGTTGAAAATTATAAAAATAATAACAAATTTCAGCCCATGTTTTATTCAATTATTCTGTTTTTTCACTATTAAATTGGGAAATAATACTTTTTTGATTTTTAAATTGTAGGAGTTGGTGATTTAGAGGGCCCATAATGATGTCTTAGAAAAATGGGCCAACCAGCATAGGATCCAAGCACACCAGCAGACTAAACCGCAAACTTCCACTATAACATGCACAAAAATGGGTTGAAGTTTTGTTGATAGGTCCAAAATATAATGAGATACATTTCATATTAAGAAACCCAAGATTAATTCAACTAAAATTATTTCAATCCAAACTAATATTAATGGGAAATAAAATCTGTATTGAGTCCAAATCTGTGTTCAGTATTCTGTCCATATCACGAGCTGTAGTTTTCTAATTGGTTCCAAATTTTCAGTGGAGATATTCAAGAGGTGGGGATACAAATTTTTATTTTTCTTCAAATTTAGATAAGTGTTTCTGGAGATCAAAACCAATGGTCTATGTCTTTTTACACAATCCATGTTCTCAAAAACACCTTCCACATTGCCTATAAAATGATGCCATGGACACCTCATTTGGAAGTTCAAACCAGAAGAAAATATCTTCCATTTTGGAGTCCCAAAGGATCTGTATCCGCATACAATAATTTTTGGAGGCCCCTATTCTCAAAGGGGGATCATTAAGGAAGAAGGATTTCCTATTGATCCTCCTGGTCCTCATGATGTCGAGCTAAGTGGTTGGTGATCATTTTGAGGGAGTTACACACTTAATGTGAGAATTCAAGAACATAATTCTCTAATTTGTTTGGTATATATTGTGTATTGAAATTTTTCTTTTATATTTATCTTAATTTTTTTATTCATTTAATTGAAACACATTTTATTTCATAATTGATTGGTGTACAATTTTAAGTGTGTGACTTGTCTTATTCTGATTGGACCACATAAGACTCCTCTTCATTCCCAAAAATAGGATATTTCAATGTTCCTTGACAGACTATAATTAATTATAAGCTGTTGTAACATGACTATATGATTTTTAGGTCATGTTTTAGTCTTATTTTCATCGTTTTATGGTTTGTGGATACCCAAGATATTGGTTAACCCTCAATCAATGGATTACACCAAAAAAACTAATAATCAACTAAAAACAAGGAAATTTTAAATTTTTTTAGTAACATAGAAATTATCGCATTGTTATCATATATTATAAAAATATAAATCTTTATCAACAAATAAACACTTTAAATTAAGTTAGTTTCTTAATGTTTTTTTTAAAAACAACCCCCCTCTTTTAAAATTTTTTAAGAATACACACTCGAATCCTCTAACCTCTCTTTGATATATGACATAGGTTCTACCCAATACTATAAATAACCTTAATATAATTATTAATTTTAAATGTCACAACAACATGCCAAAATATTGTTGTTGTTTTCACGGATCACTTTTGTTTTTATTGTGCATTTTTATAAGTTTTTTTTGTCAATTTTATGAATATTTATTTGTAATAGTTTCTAACATTACCTATATTTTTTTATCTAACTTATATCTTCTATAGGTTATGTTCATGACACATTCTACATGAGCAGACTTACCACCTTTTGAACTCGAACTGGAGAGGATCCAATGTTAGTGACACTCAGATGCATAGGAGAACCCATTCAAGGAGTACATAAAAAACCGTGAAACTCTGCTATATCATTATTTTTCTTCTAGAAACAAAATTAAACTAAATTAAACATTCATAATAGGTGTAAAATTACATTTAAATTAAAATAAATATCCTCACACAATGATTAAATCCAATCAAACTATATTCAATTCCAAGGGAGGCACCAAATTTTGAACTGAAGTCCAGTTTAATTCATTCATTACCAAGAATCCATGGACTCATGGGAGAAGATCCACATAAGAAAAAAATGAATTTAATACTACATGTTCTACATTAAAACATTATAATGTGGATGAAGAAAAAGTAAAGATTAATGAATTCTAATTTTCATTATAATACACAGCATAGAATTGGATATATTATGTTAATTCCCCAATTAGAGGTCGGGAAAACATGAAACACCTTTTTCATGAAAAATAATTCACATCCCTTAGAACTTCAATAATAAAAAAAGAAATTTGTGTGATAAGATAATATCACGTGGAAACTCTTCATGATTTCTGGGAAATCTTTAATAGTATTTTATTAGGTTTCCCAGACCATCAAATATGTTATCAACTATTAATTCAGTATTTTTATGACGGTTTAATTATTATTAATCGAAACATGATTAATGTTGATGTAGGTGTTGTTCTAGTTTATAATATCACTATTTCTGAAAAAAACCTAATTGAGAACAAGGCATAAAACACTCAACAATTTGGTTCTACCTCATGTGTGCCCATTTGAGGGGTCCATTAAGTACAAGGAAATGAAATTGAGAATAATATCAACAAAAATTTTGAAGAGGTATGTACCCTTATTTTAAAACATTATATTTCCCAAGGTAAATCCAAATCAACTCTTCCCATCTACTATGGAATATGTTTATATGACACCCATTATTCTTACCAATTCCCCCAACTGAGAGAAACTTATGAGATTTATGATGAAATATGTTTAGGTTGACCCTATAACTCACCATTTATGAAAAACCCTTACTATCCATCCAATCCCAGGTAGAAGGAAACCCAAGATTATAGGAAAGGGGTTATTCAAACCAACTTTAACAACCATGGAACCAACCAGGGAAAAGAAGTCAACCAGTATGACACGTAAATCCTCAACCACCCCAAATTCCTTACCAACAACCCCCTCAAAAACCTGAGCCTAGCCAAGAAGACAAGATTGAAACCCATGGATTTGAAAAATCTCCAATTTTAGAAAACCATTCAAGCTTCTATACAAGACCTGAAAACACAATTAGGATAACAAGCTAATTATGTGGGGGGAATTAAAATTTATGGGTGGGGTAAACTACACACAAAACTAGTAGTTAACCCTAGGGATTAAGAGAAATTTGAGTACCATCACCTTTCGGTGTGTAACTCAGCTTAAAATCCAAATGACCCTTTTAATAGAGTCATCTCCTTCTAAGGAACCCACCATCCTAATTACTATAAATTGTCAAAATGAGGTAAACCATTATCTTAAGGGAAGGCCTTAAAAAGGAAATTGTGTGTCGGTTGATGAGTCTCTTTTCCCAACCATTCCTCTTACATCTCCACAAAAGAAAACCCCACAAAGAAAAAAAAAGAAAAATAACATGGTAATGAAATATTGGAAACATTCAAAAAAGTATAGGATAGCATCCCGTTGATCTATTTTTTCAAACATATTTATAGATATTCCATGTTTTTGAAGGATATTTGTACACACTAAAGGTGAATTCGAGGTGATGAGAAGGTAAGATTTGGGAAGACCATCTCATCATTGAAGGATCCAACACTTCAAACTAAATTCAATGATCCAGGAATATTATCTATTATGTTCACCATAAGAATGTATTCCCAATCCAATGTAATTCTTGGTTTAGGAACTTCTATAAATCTGATACCTCAATCTATTTAATCATAATTTTAGCGCAGGTAACTAAAGACTATTTCAATTGTTATTCCATTAGGAAATCAAAGTAAATCACACCCTTATTGTATGTTAAATTATTTTCTTGTGAGGGTGAAAATTTTATGTTTTCTTTATGATTTTTATATTCCTAAAATAATAGATGATATGATGAATGGACCTTCCCTAATTATATTGGGGACAAATTTCATGAAAACCAGAAAAACCATAATTAATATCAATAATGGTAAATTATATATGGATTTTGGGGGAGACATTATCCAATTAAACATCCTTGATACCATGAATCACCCCTTGGATGAACATTCCTTTATCTCTATTAACTTTATCGATGTACTCCATTCCCCTAAAAAGACATATTTTTAATTCCATGATCTCCTTTATGAGTATTCATCATTGATTGAAATTCTAAGAAATGAATAATGCATATAATTTTTTACCAGTTTAGAAAAATGTCATGCATGTTTATTAATTAATGATTTCTTGAACAATGGGGATAACATGACTATTAAAGATACCATTAATCTTGTAAAAGCTCATTCCTTGTATGAGGATGAAACCATTGAGTATTTTGATGATATTAGCGACCTCTAAAAGTCCGACACACTCCCATCAATCCGAAATACCTTAGAATTCCATCTTAAAAAAATACTTTATGATATAAAATATTCATATCTATAGAATTAAAACAAGTAGTGCATTGTAATTTCTAGTTCTCTCCCTCCTGAGCATGAATTTTGACTTCTTGAACATTTTAGGTAGTATAAAAAAGATTTTTGATGGGAACTTTATGAAAATCTTGGTATTATCACATAAATTTTTTCACATAATATATTATTAAATAATGAGGATAAAATAGTGAGGTAGTAAGAAGATTGACTAAACCCAAGATGTTGTTAAAATTAACGGTAAAAAAATTGTTGGCTGCTAGAATCATTTAACCCATCTTCGATAGCCAATGGGCTAGTCTAGTTCAAATAGTTCGTAATAAACTGGTCTTATAGTAATTAAAAATGAAAACAATGAATTGTATCCAAACCATTCCCAGAATAGATGGTTTGTCTTCATAGACTATCTCCGACTAAATAAACAGACTAGGATGGACCATTTCCCCTTTCCATTCATTGATCAGAGGCTAGAGAGCCTAGTAGGGAAGTCCCATTACTGTTTTCATTATGGATATTCTAGATACTTTCATATACATATTTCCTCTAAGTATTCATAAGTTATGACCTTTACTTGTCCCTTTGTCATATTTGCATATAAATTTTGGCCATATGGTCTGTGAAATAATCTATGTACTTTCCAACGAAACATGGCTAGTATTTTTTCAGATTACCTGGATAATTTCATAAAATTACTCAAGGATTATTTCATTATATATGTCTCTCCTTTTGATTAATGTTTGAGTATTTTTGGTTCATTATTATATAGCATTATTGAAAATATTCTCATATTAAATTATTAGAAATGACATTTCATGGACTAACAAGGTGTAATTTTCAGAAATTTCATTAATAAGTATGGTATCCATGTTGAAAATAAATAGTGGATGTAATTTCTTCCTAACCATTCCAAAAAATGTATGATATGGAAAGTCTTATCTATGTGATGTTGGATTTTACCATTGTTTCATTCATTAATTTAGTAAATTTGCACTCCTCTCCTGATTTCTCCAAAAAAATGGAAACAAAATTATAATGAATCTGAGGAATGTTTTAAAAAATTAAAATGGATTATCAAATCACCCAATCTAATCCAAAAACCTCTGTGGGATTTACCATTTGAGCTCATATGTTATTCCTCAAACTATACAGTTAGAAAAGTCTTATCCCAAAGGGTCGATCGAGGTCTTCATGTTTTTCTTTATGACTCATGTACTCTTGATCATGACCAAGAAAACTACACACAAACTCAAAAATAATTCCTTCCCATTGTGTTTTACTAAAATAAATTTTGTTCATACCTTCTGGGGTCCAAATTCATTGAATTCTCAGACCGTGCAGTCCTCTAGTAGTTACTTAAGAAACTGGAATCCAAACCACGTATTATTCATTGGATTATCATTTTGATGGAATTAATCAAGAAATTTGATATAAAAAAGATAAATTAATGTGTTTTTTGTATATATCAGTAGGAACCTCCCATCCTCAAACATTGACTAATCCCCATGTAATCCCATAAATGACATGTTTTCTTATGAGCAATTGTACCTAGTGCAAGATGGTATTCCTTGGTATTCTGAAATTGAAAATTATTTCGTAGCATCTAAAATTGATTATAATATCAAAAAAGAATAAGTCGACCATCTAAAACATAATTCATATTGGTACATTTTGGTTTACCCCTGCCATTGTCAGACATGTAGTGATCAAGTCCCCAAGGGTTGTGTTCTAGAAAATGAGTTTTAGTCTATCCTTAGGTTCTTCCAAACTTTTCTTTATGGGGAACACTTTGGTCCCAAACAAAATTCTCATATGGTCCTCAATTTTGGTCTCTTTTATCCACTAATGTCTTGATATTCCCAGGAAATATATAAAATTTTACTCACTATGAATTAATGGAGAATGTCTCTAAATTAAATTAAATTCCACATCAACCATTTCTCTTTTATGGAAATTTTTTTGTTTGGGGTATTGACTTTATGGAACTATTCCCCAATTAATTTTAGAAATTGTACATTCTACGAGAATTTGAGTATGTATAAAAATGGGTGGAATAATTCCCCACAAGTACTGATGATTCCATTACTATTATAGAGTTTTGGAGAACAAAAATGTTTTATAGGTTTGGATTACCAAGGTTCATCATTAGTGACTAGGGTTCCCAATTCTCTAATCAAACAATGAAATCACTTCTCTAGTGGCATGGGAATGGAAATCGATGGTGTAATTCATATCACCCATAGACCAATGGTCAATCTGATGTATCTAATTTAGAGGTAAAACAAAATTTTGAATAAATGGTTCAACCCAATGAATAGATTGGAGTCTTAGGCTTGATGATTCATTATGGGCCTACCATACTACTTTCAAAAAACCCATTAGAATGACATATTATTGACTTTTTTTGGAAATATATTTCACCTCCCTATAGATATAGATCATCGAGAATAATGTGCTAGTAAAAAATGTGATTCTAATCTTTATATTTTATGTGCTCAATGAAAGTTGTAGATTCTGGTGTAGGAGGAAATGAGCAGAGTTAAATATGAGAACTCAAGGATTAAGAAGGGAAAAAATAAGGATTCCCATGACCATCTCCTCCTTCATTATAAAATCTACATTTGAAATATTTTACTACTATAAAATGGTCAAATTGAAGAAACCAAACAAACCTTTACTATTAATGAGTGATGTCTTTAGCACTTTCATTGAGCCTTTCCAGAATACGCGATAGAGTAACTCCATGTTTAAGAATCAATATATGAATGACACCAACCACTTTTAATGTTTCCTTCTCACATTCTCTTTTAATATATTGAGGACACATCAAACTTTAGGTGTAGGGAATGGGAATATTCCTTGTATAGTTATGAATTTTCATCATCTTTCTTTTCTTTTCTATTTTAGCTTTCTGAATTATACTCTTAACTTCCCCCTATTCCCCCATTAATTTTGAGAAAGAATGTTACTTTTTGATTCCAACATTATAATTGAAAATGATTCTTTTCTGAACCTTGAATGTTATAGAAAATTCATAGGGAATTTATATATTGTATGTTTTTTTATCATTCCAAAACAAATACACTAAAATGTGTGTTTTTGTAAGAATTCAATACTGTTGTGTGACATTTTCTTGAAATTTGGTTATTATCTAATGATATAAATTGTTGTATAATTTTGAAACATTTGAGATTAATGTTAACATTTCTATTAATGGATTAAGGGAAAATTGATTAACTTAATTTCTCAACACATATTTTCACTCAACCATGAAGTGTGATAATTTATTACATAATAGGAGAAAAATATAAGTTAGTTTAATTTTTATCTATCTCCAAAAATGAATTTTTTATACATTAATTCCTTATCTAATATATTTCATTACGGTACCATGTTAACATATGTGTGTGTGCCTATTATTCGTATATTGTATGCCCTCAAAAAACAAAACAAAAACAAAAACAAATAAACATTGAGGGGAATTATGAAATTTAAATCACATGGGGATATCTAGATCGATAGATTATGTTTTGACTTTGGGGAATGATTATGTGAGTTTTTCATGAAATTTGATTAGAAAGGATGTAGGGCAGGTTCAGTGGAATGGATCATGTAAGTAGAAAAGTTTTAAACTAACTTTTATTTACATGATAGAAAGTGGAATAAATAGTATGAAATTATTGTAACACACACACATGGATAATTATTAACATGATTATATTTCTATGTATATTCTTTTATTAGTATCCTGAATCTCTTGGAATTTATTTATTATACAATTTTTGAGACATATTTTTCCATGATCACTAAGAATAACTCCTCTACGTGATTTTTTCTTTCATCACATTTCTGTTAGAAATTAAATTTAAATATAATATTAAATCATTATAAATTTTTGAATATATACATGAATGTTTTTTTCAAATATGGTTTTTCATAAGAGTGAAAATGATTTGGTGTGGGGGCGTCAGCACACCGTGATTCACTCCCTTACACAACTATGCTAAAATATTTTTGTATTTAAAATTAATAAAAAAAAAATTTAACTCCATGTTTGATTCAATTGTACTTTTTTCACTATTAGAAATGGATATTTTTATGATTACACTGTAGGTGGGGTGATATGGAGGGTCCCTGATGAATTCCAAGAAAAATGGCACAAATTGTGTAAGATCCAAGCACACCAGTGGACTAAATTGAAAACGGATACTATAACAAGATTTAAAATTAGAGGAAATTTTGCTAAATGGTCAATAATATAATTTTCTACATTTCATTTTAATGAAGTAAAGCTAAATTAGGCAAATATGAGGTCCATCATAACTATTATGTCTATAAAATAAAATCTATACAACGTCAAAAGTAGTGTTCTGTATTTTTTCATATCATGAGATGTACTTTTTTAATAGTTTCCAAATTACTTGTTGAATATACAAGTAGTGGGGATGAAAAATTATATTTTTCTCTAGGGAAAGATAAGACTATCTAAAGGTCGAAAACAACAGTCCATGTGGTTTTACACTATCTGTGTTCCCAAAACCCCCTTCTACTTTTTTTATAAAATAATACCTTGGGAAAATAATTTTTATGTTCTAACCAAAAGAAAATATCTACCATTTTTTAGACCAAAAGGATCCATCTTTCCATCCATGATTTTCTAGATTCCCTTATCCTCAGAGGGGGTCAAAATTATGAAGGTGTGCCACCCGAGCATTCCCCACATCTTGGTGTTGAGCTATGTGGTGGGTAATCATTGTGAGGTAACTACACACTTGAAGAAGGTGTTCTGGAACACAATTCCTTATTATATTTTTGTATATGGGGGTTTGGAGTTTTTATTTAATATGTATCTTACCTTTTTTGGACGAATTTAATTGAAACACTTTTTATTACATAACCAATCGATGTGAATTTTTAAGTGTGCGACTTGAGTTGTTCTAATTGGACAACATAACACTTCTCTTATTTCTGAAAAATTTCAAATTTCATTATTCCTTGAAAAACCTTAATTCATGCTATGTGGATATACCATGACTATAAGATTTTTATGTCATGTTTTAGTTTTATTTGCATCGATTTAGGGGTTGTGGGTACCCAAGAACTTGGTTAAACCTCAAATAGAGGATTACAACAACAAAAAATCAATTAAGAACAATGAACATTTCAGGTGGTGTAGCAACATATAAATGATCACATACATTTCATAAATATTAAAAATCTATTTTTTTCTCAACTATAAAACACTTTAAAATAAGTTTGTTTCATAAAGCTGTTATCAAAACAACCCCCCAATTTTGGTATCTTTTATTAAGAATACACACTCTGAACCTATCAACGCTCATTGAGAGACAAACTAGGGTCTGGAATATACTATTAATAAACCTTAGAATCATAATCAATTTTATGTTTCATGACAATATGTTTATATAGAATATGTTTTTGCTGACAATTACATAGGATTTACACCTATGAGAGAGGTTCAAATTTATATAAATCACATTCTTGGTGTGGATCTTATTTATTTTCCTTTTTACAAGATATCTCTAATAGTGCAATGATATTTGAAGGCCTGGTTTGTGGAATTTGATTAAATGGGTTTTTACAGAAGATTATGTCCACATTGGGTACCACAATCTTATTTTCCAAGAAGGAATAAATCTACTTTACTCTATATGTGAACTATCTATATATGAATCAATATATGATATAAAATTGATAGCCACATACTTTTAAATGACTTATTTTATAACCTGTTATGAAATAGATTGTTCTCTATGATTAAATTGTGATATGGTTATCCATAAGTGAGTGTTAGATATTTTCAAATACCATGTCGAATATTCATGATTATGTATATCCAGATCATGTAATTTGGGATTTCATTCAATCTGGAAAAGGAATAATTGGATTTTATAGACCTCATGAATCCAATACCCCACCCAGACATCAACACATTCTTGTTTTATTTCATATTAGTTATACACTATGTTGTGGGTAGAAAACATACAAAATATGGATAAAATTCCAGACATAAATTGATATAATAATATATTTCAATTCTCTTAGAGTGACAAAATTGTACTGAATTTGTAATCATCATTGGGAATGTCATATCGGAGTCTATAGTATTATTATAACATAATAACATTTTGGTTGTAGTTTCATGAAGGTGGAGATGGATTTTCTATGAGATATATGTAGTTTTTGATTTAGCTGGCTAATACACTATATTATTCTAGTACATCTCTCACATTAATGGAGCAAAGATACGTTTAATAATGAAGAAGATGATGTTTTTTTGACTAGAGGTTTATGAGAAATACTTTTAGGGGATGAAAGGGATGATCAGAACACCAATCCTAATATTAACTGAGTTGTTTTTTGTGTACCCCATTTATATTAAAGAATAAGGACTTGCGATTTGAGTGGTTTTGATGAAGGATAATTACATTGAAACATTTGGTTCTAATAAGATGATGCCACCTGAGAGAAATTAAGAAACACATGACTAAGGTCTAATTTTATTTTTAATTCCTTGAGATTCTTAAGAAATTACTTATTTTATGAGAGGTTTATAGGGTAAATTGACCCTACAGAATGATTTACATTCTCTCATAGTGGTATTTAAACAACTAGTAGAGATAGAGGGTAGAGTACCTTTCATTGTTCGAATTCAATATGGTCTACAACCTTATAAAGTGAAATGTTTTGATATATATGGTTAGTAATAAAATCCATACATGGGTTGGGTAGCATTATAATAGTGAACAGAGGTTGATACAACTCTTTGATAAAATGCATTTTTTATATCCTCGAGTACCTAGGCTTAGTGATCCTGACATCTAAATATCTCCTTTCATCACTCCTCTACTTTGTGAAGATGGTTCAGCAATGAAATTTAGATTTTTTTTAGTTCAGAGGGATTTTATATATAGTAGATAGAGTCTACAAGAGTAGTACCTTATGGATAACGATTTTATATATGTTTATTACTGTTTTTTAGTCCCCATTAATATTTTTGAGCTACTTATTAGAGACTTACACACTTTAATATGGGATATGAATTAGTGTTTGATTTAGATATGTCAAGATATACACTTGTATTGCTTCTATCCTTGGATAAATATTAAAATTTTCGGTTTTGTAACATAGTTCTACAAATTTCAACACCTAAAGAATAATCACTAAAAATTTATTGGTCATCTGTAATCACTACCCATTCATGAGTGAAATTGGGATTATGTGGCCTTGTAATTCATGGTGGATATTCCAAGGACACTTAGAGGTCATGATATAGTTTGTGTAGTTATTGATCAATTTACTAATGTTGATTATTTATTAATGATCCTAAAAAAATTAGTTAACTAACCTTGTAATATCTATTTGTAGGGAATTTAATATTTATATATATTACCATAGGGAATCATCTCAAAAATGGAATCACTATTTACATTAGTCTAATAGTTATGGTCATAGAAGGAATATAAAAAATAAGGTACATCTAGGAAATCCATACCAAAAAAACATATATGAGAAATATGACCTTACATTCTAAATCATTGAGTTTTTATATTGATAATGTGTTAGGTTATTAGGAGAACCATTAATTCATTGTAGGGTTTTTTAATTATATATCATTGGCATTCAATTAAAATGTATCTATTTCAAGCTTTTATGGTGTGAATTTTCATTCACCATTGTAATTTCTAAAATATAGGGAGTTTGGGAGGGTAGATTATATTCTCATATAAAGAATAAATTGTATATAAAATTTATGAAGTAGTGATTAAAGATAAATTAGAGTAGGTAGAAGTCATAGGCGGATTAGTGATTCAATCCTTTGGAGTTCAAGGTGGTGGAAAAATTATTTCAATATTTGTTTATAATGTTGGGTAATTTATATTTAATGAGGTTAGGGAATCTAGTTCACAAATATACCAAACCACTTGACACTTTAGAGTGGATTTAAATGATTAATAACAAATTAGATAATCATCAACAGTATAGTTTTTTGTATGATATAGTTCATCTGTTATTGATTTTTTTATCATCTTGAACAATATATAGTGACCAAAACTGATGTAGTCGAGATTGAGTTGTATTTATTTTTGGAAGATCAACTAATGTGTATTTTAGACCACTATGAGAGGAATACATACAGAGAGATGGTTCATTTTGTGTGGATTTAGTGTAAACACAATAGTATCCATGTGCATTTGTCAAATCTGTAGTATAAAATTGAATTTAAATATAACAATTAAATCACCAAGTGGGCCTATTTTGTTATAGAATACATATTAATGTTGATATAAAATATGGTGGAGATGTTATGAAATCACATATTGATTTTTAGGTGTATATGTTTTTAAAATTTTGTTGAAAAAGGAAACTAATTCAAAATGTAGGCATAAGAAAATTTCAGATTATAATATATATTTTTAATGTTTTTGGGTTAATATAAATAATTATGTATTTTAAATAAATTATTTAGGTAAAAACATAGCATAGTTATATATATTGTAACAGAGTATCAGTGTTTAATAAATCAGGAAATGGAATTATGAACCATTTAGGGGTTTAGGGATGGCTGTAAGTATTATTCACAATATATGAGGTCTAGAGGTGACCTAAATGTTATACAGATGACTATGGTATGTTTTTAATTTTGTAGGACATTTTTTGGGTTTTTAAAGTTTTTATAACATTTTCTATGTATGGATACTTTTTTACTAAGATTACATGTTATAAAAAATGTTATGTATCATATGGAGGACGAAAAAATATATTATTTACTGTAAATATTATCATATATATAAGATATAAAAATTATAAAAAAATATTCCAAACCGAAAATACATTACTTAAGGAAAATTAAATTATGGTTAGTTTTTTTATAAAAAGTAAATGAATTACACACTCAGATAAATAGGTTACCTTTGAAAGTATATATCATTTATTGAGGGAAATATATTACCCAAGAATAAATATTTCACATCTAGGATGTTTTTAAGGGAAAATATCACATAACAGATACAATTTTTTTTGAATGTAAAATTTTATGATTTCAAGTCATTTTCTCGTCAAAGAGTAAAGCAGATATTGTTGATGTTATTTTGACAAAAAATAATCTGTATGATTATAAAGTTGATATTAGATTTTCCTCTTTTTTTTAATAATGTTTCATTGGATGATCTCAAAATCCAAATAAATTATTTTATTAGACTAATTTTAGTAAAGGAAGACCTAATTTCTAAGGGAAGGTGGTGACTAGAACAATATCAGAGGCATAAAGGATATTTATAAATTAAGAGGATGGGAGATTAGGCTCTTGCACACCATTTTGAGGGGGAATTATTTTCTACTTGGGTTCTCTCTTATGAAGTTCTTTCATGTCATTAATGGCTTCCTAAAATACCATTTTGGTATTGAATAATCATATGTTATCGATTAGATTGAATTATTCAAGTCAATATTTGGTTGTGAACAGTATTATTTTTATTATTGACTCTATGAATTAGAGAAACACAGTCAATGATATGGAATTAAACACCATCCCAAAATTATGAGGTTTTAATTTTTATTTTATCTCCCATTTGAGGGTGGGATACTACATATCCAATTAAAGGTAATTGAAACCCATGTAGATATGTGTCTCTTAATGAGGCTTCTCATACCATTTACTGTCATATGAAAAATTCTGATTGATGTAGTATAACATAATGAAGTAACGAATACTAAGAGAAATTTTCCATCTAGTGGTTGGTTTGGGTCTGAATCATGATTGTCCCTTTTATGTTGAATATAATGGGAATATGGTTTAATCAGTATATATTTTTTTCATAAGTAATATGGATCGGTGAAGATATCCCCCACTTGGATTATGGAATGATGAGAGTAATATTGTTATATTGAGAAAGAATATGACCCCACATGGATTGATTAATATAATCTGGAATATGGCCAGATGAAATGATGGTCCATATGGAAAATTTACCTAATTGATTGTGTTTCAAGACTCATTGGTGTATTTCTAATTGAGGTAATTAAATAAAGTATCTTAATATAAACATGGATTAGTGATAATGTAAATGATATATTGATGATATTTGGTTTAAACCATAGAGAGGCGTCTGATGTATCATATAGAGAAATGATTTAATGTAATTATAGTTTTAGGAATATATTATCAGGTTGTGTTATAGTAATGTACCCCTAAAGTTTTACAAGAAGTGGTAAAGATATTTTTGTTTAGTATAACTTTTTGTGACATGGAAGTTAGCAAGAAAGATTAATGTCATTTCATGGGGTCCTCTATATCATGAAAGGTATAGTAATAGATAACTGAGTGGGGATTACACATTTAAGGATTCCCTAGAATGCTTCATCTGTAATATATCCCATTATCAAGGAGAGAATGTGGTTTTTAGGACTTGCATTTCATTAAGGTGGCTCAAGACGAGGGATGTGTGTTTTAATTGGAACAATCAAGTCATATATATTGGACCTCGCAAGTAATGTTATTTATGAGAAATAAGAGATAAAGAAGTATTATGAATATTACATGAGATCATGACACTCGATTGGAATGGATTATATGCTTATGAGGCCACCCCAGTATCATTCACCCTACATGTCTTGTTAATTATTATTGATCAGTGACATCGTCCTTGATAATATCATTGGTCTCATGTCTGGAATGAGACCTTATCCTCCAATAATATTTTATATATAAAATACATGAAGGTGTGTTGAAAATGGATGAATGAGGAGGGAGACATATTGAAATAATGAAAAGGGTCTTAATCTATGGGGGATGGCCTTTCTAGCCCATCAGGTGGGATGAAGAAGAAATCCATCATTGAGTTAGAGTAGACTACTCTATTTTCATCATAACAAGGATCCCAATTATCTTGGATGTTAATAATAATAGTTTACATTATAATTCGACCAATATTTTAAATACTACGAAGCCCCCTTTTATCAATGTAATAACTTTTTGAATGGATGTGTGCTTATTTAAATTCTCTTACCATGTTTTTATACAAAAATTTGGAGGTGGATTGGGTGGGAGTCTTTGGTAATCTGAGATATTTTTTCCAAAACATAATGCTAATGAATATAGGTTGACTAATAACTACTATCCATGTCATGGAATTTAAATTTGAGAGGTCCTCAATTCATTATCAGTAAAATAAATGTAATATCTTGGGATTTTATAATTATGTTTGATAAATATACATGACACAAAACATTGTGTATAAACAAAACTGAAAGTATTATATAAACATTATAACCTCACTATTACATTTTTTATGTATGCCTATGACTATAAAATTTATAAAATATATATTCATAATAATCACTAAAAATTCTAGGATTAGTGTTTAATATATAAGAACATAATTTCCCATAATTTTATTTTATACTTATAAAATACAGTTTCATTCATGATGATTTTTATTTGTTTTTTAGATAATATTATATATAATTATTGAATATTTTATAAGTTTTATTAAATAAAAATCATATAATTATTTAAATTATCTTTTCAAATTTTACTTAGGGTGATATATTGAGATTTTTATTAATTGATTGATTTATCAATGAATAGTAACAAATAATGTGTTTCTTATAAATATTATTTATTTACATTTAAATTTACTATTATAATTTCAATTTTATCTTAATGTTAAATAAAACTATTTTAATTGGAAATATTCTAAATAAATATATAGGAATCCAAATTTTATTTTATTTTTGTATAAGTTCATTTTTGACCTGAATAACACATCTGGTTAAACACTAGTTTTTGTTGTGTTTTTCATTTTTTAATTAAAACAACTTCAGCTACATAAATAAATTGAATATTGAGAATCATATTCAAAATCATGAATTAGGAGCTCCAAAATTTTAAAATATTAGTTTATATTTTAGTCATTATAAATAGTAATCATGGAAAACATCTATCACCTTTATAAGGGTAAATCATGTAATTAAATTTATAAATAAATTTTCAAATACTAAAAATAACTATTATTGAATTGTATTCAAACCACTTGTTCTTAGGACTTTGGGCTATGTAATGGGTCTCCCTCTACCCAGTCAGAAAGATGTCTTTTCTTTAAATAATAAATGAGGATTCATCCCCATCCTTTAAAATAATAAATATCAAAATCCCATTAAATTATTAGTGGAATTTTTTCTACCTTCCTTATCCAAAATTTGTGTTTTTAGAGTTTTTTTTATTATTTTATGAAAATAACTTTTATGTTATTTTATGTAAAAAGAAATAAAAAATTTCAAACTCTTGAATTTAAATGCCTATTATATATTAATATGGGGATCCAAATCATTTTAATGAAAATAAAATGTTATACTAAATATAATGAAATATTTCGTATGATGGTAATTTATTTATATTTCTTGTGATTACATATTTCTCTTAAACTCTTATGCAAGGATGAAATAGTTCTTTTCAAACGATTAGATTATAAAATCATATTATTTTAAAAGAAATAATATTAAATATCCTTTTCAATGAAATCAGGTATAACATAATTTTATAAATAAAAAAAATACTTTCTTAATATTTTATTTTATAATTTTGTTTCTTTATTGATGTGTTTAACTTCAAAAAATTAATAGTTCTTAAAATGAATTTATTTATATTTTATAATAAATAAAAAAATTTAGGATTTAAATAAATAAAAATGTTACTTATAGAATATGAAATGGAATATGGATAATAATATCATCCATGATCCATTTAAGGTTCACTTTTTTTTGTAGTAATTTTCTTAAAACCTATAAAGTGATAAATATTTATACACTTGTAATCATCAAAAGGGTTCATTGGGGTTCAAACAATAAGATATAGGTGAAAAAACAAATAAACCAGTCATAATTTTTTTGTATGGGACCATTTAGACTCAATATTATGTAATGCTATAATTATATCAATTTTCTCCAAAAAACCTGAAAATTATTTTATAAAAATTATATACTATATGTAATTACAGGAGTTCCCCTCCACCAAATTATAAAATATAACCTTACCTCATTACATTGTAACATGTTTTGGGGACATTACTTTCCAAATACCTAAAAAACTAATAAGATCCATACCCATGTTTTATATACCTTATTTTTTCTATAACACATACCTTAAAGGGAATAAGGTTTAATAAGGTTTAATTAAAAAAAGGATTCCCAAAGAAGAGGTATAAATTTTAACCTAATTTTATGGTTTCATTTCTTATTCTATCTCCTCCAAATTCATTTCACCAAATTGATATAATAACATATGTATATTACATTTTTTTAATGTTATATTTTTTAAAATTATTTTCCCTAATATATAAAATTCTCTCACAAAATGGAAAATTAATCAATTATTCTTGTGTACGATGGACTGTAGCCTTGAAAACAAATGTAATTGTTTTCTAATCACCACATCTCGTGACTATATATAATGATGGATTTAATGGGTTTATTTATATTATAATTTCTCAAACCTACTAAGTCCAATCCCTTTGGAAAATCATATGTTGGAGGCATTTTGTAAGTCATGGTGACTCATTCAAAAAGTTTTCTAGTTTTTGGTTTTCTAGTGGTGACTTAGTGAACAATGACTCATGTAATGGTAGATCACCGAATGGAAGATCACCGAATGGTATCTCACCTAACAGTGGATCACCAAATTGTTTCTCATCAACCAGTGCCTCATAGCATGGTAGCTCACTAATCAGTGGCTCACCAAATGGTGACTCACTGAATGGTATCTCATTGAACCGTGACTCATAGAATGGTAGCTCGCCAAAGGGTGATTTACCGAACAATGATGTACATAAAAATATCTTGGAGAACGGTGACTCACTGAATGGTGAATCACTAAACTATGAATCAATGAATAGTAACTCACTAAAGGGTATGTCATCATAAAATATCTCATCGAATAGTAATGCACTGAATGGTTACTCATGGAATGGTGACTCGTTATTGAAATCTTGATAAGATGACTCACCAAATGGTGAGTGAATTCATGTTTTCTAGTTTTACCCTTTTTAGGTTTCATTTGACGTAATCATAGATTAAAACACCTTTTTAAGCATTTAAAAGTAAATTTAAAAGATATTATTTTATTATTAATATCTTAATGACCCTGGGGACCTCGAAACATCCTAGTCATTTGGTCATATTCTGATCGGAATTTTCAGTCCATTGAAATTGTCTTCATAGTTTTAAGGTACGGAATTTTCCTAAGATGATAACCTTTATTCCTTGAAAGCTTTTATTCACTCTTGGTGTGCCTACACCCTTTATTACCCAAGGAATTTCACTCATTATCTATAGTACCCTATTCTATTTTCCCATATAGTCATTCCTTTTTCTCACGTGGCCCTCTATTTTGGTACAATTAAGAATCTTAGGTCACCTATTTTTCCTAGTAGGAATTTCATTAGTCTCTTATTTCTTTTTTCATCATGAAAGGTGGGTATATTCATGTGGACTATTTATCAAAGTTATTACAAATTAATAATGGTGTTACAATATAATATTATTGTTAGCATTAGTAAAAAATTACTGATGGGGAATATGATGATGTTGATCGCCTATTTTACCTATAATCGTTGGCTCCTGTTATTCTTTGTTCCTATTGTATGATTTTTGAAAAATCATGTTCACTGATGGAATTTGTTTTTTCACTAGGGATGCTTGTGTAGAATCTGAAAATATTAATCCATTAATAAGATAAACCTAGTTAAATGAAAAGGGTTCCCTAGGATCAAACATGCTTTCTGACCATCGAGGAATAATGAAAGTGGAAGTTATAGAACCTTGAAGACTAAATATGTATACATACGGCATCATGGTTTCTTTGTGTGTAGTGTGGGGTTGGTTTTTTTTTGTTCCGTATGTGGCATAAATGTTTCTATTGTTGGTTGAATGGTTGTGGGTACAAGAGTGTATAGAGGGGTTGGACTTGTGAGCAGGGTGTGGTAAATCTATGCAGTGGGGCTTCTATTTTTGGTGGTGGTATCTGTGGGATTTTTGTATGGGGGGGGTGAAAAGTTGTGATGGAATCTCAGGTTGAGATATTGATTTATTGTGTAATGTATTAAATTGTAGATAAGTGGGACTTATCCAGGGTTGTTCTTTGGTTTTTGAAAAGTGTTTTGCAGTGGTATTACAATTTGATTTTGTGATGTATGTGTTGATGAATTTGATGGTTATGGCTATGCTTGGTAGTTTCTCGAGTAGTTTTGGAATGAATTAAGTGAACTTATCAATAATTATTGACAAGTGGTTAAAACAAATGGGTTGGATTTATTTTTTTCTCTATCGTTGTTTATATGGATATGCGTGTAGGGGTAGTAGCATGAGGTGTTTTTTGTAGACTGGTTTTTTGTTTGCAAACCCATAGGACAGGCTTAGTTTTTGTTACGTATATGTATAATCTTCTATTTACTTCTCTTTTCTATATGCACCCCACCCTTCTTTAGCACTATGTGATGAATTCCCCCAATTCATGGGGGATGGTGTCTTTCCCAACATCCTGGTTGGAAGATGGATGGATGGTTACTAACATTTCCCTCCACCCGTTTGAGGGAATTTATCTCCCAAGACTCTTCAAGAAGGATTAAATGGTTTAATGTTTGTTATTTGGTGTATTTAATTAGTTGTGGGAGAGTTTTTTTCCCTAAGAGGATTTACAATGAGGTTTAGGTGTTTTCGGGAGAGACGAGTTATAGTTGTGGCATAGGTGTCTTCAGGTGTAATGTGATGATGTTGTGGCCCATGTGTCTGTGAGAAATATGTTATGTGGTTTATATCCCAAGTGTGTGTGGAATGTTTGTGATGGTGGGTCTTTTGGAAGTGTGGTAGCAAAAATAAGTTCACCGTTATGGATAAGATGTTAACCAGTAGGAAGTAATGTGGGGTACCTTATCATCAATGTGCTTATATTTTTACTTTACTTAACTTTTATTTTTTGTGAGAATGTCTTGGTGAGGCTGGGGTGGGCAGAACTCCTTGATAGGGAATGTTTGTTCTGCTATTTTCATGGGGGAATATTATTTTCTCCCACTTGGGCATGATTAACTTAATTTTTTCATACTATGTATAATTGCACGCTCACCCTACGTATGTAAAACTCTTTTCATGATTCCATGAGGACATTGAGGACTATGCTTCACCATACTTTCTCAGGCATAAGGATAATTATTTTGTTTCTTCTTATACATGTTTTAGTACATTACTTTGCAGTTTTTCTTACTGCGTGGACGTTTTTCTAAATAGGCATCGAATGGTTTTCAATTTCTTCTTCTTACAAAATGTTTGGAGTTGTTTTAGATTTACGATCTTATCTCAGGATCTTTTTTTCATTAAAATGGGTAATTCCTCCCATATTATGTGAATTTTACTTAATCTGGGTGTTATTCGCCACCTCGGGGCCTATTGGAGGTGGGACAGAGGGGTCATAATCTCTCATTCATCATAGATAAGGTTCTCCATGACATATAAATATATATATATATTATTATTTACTTTATTATCATTATTAAAATATAATATATCTTTTAATTCCATACTTTCCATGAAATAGAAAATGATAACGCTTTTGAAGAATACATATAGATTACCTCTACCAAAAAGAAAAATGATTCATTTATCCTATATACCATCTATTGATGGTTATAATTCTCTTTAATTATAAAATGATTATTATTTCATGATTATTATTGTGGATCTTATGTTATAATTAATTAATTTTACATAGCCAACCACCCAATGCCATTTTTTCATATGGGATGAATATTATCAAAACTTATGACATTATCTTAAATAATTAAGTAGTTGAGTATATCAGGGTAATAAATAAAATTAAATGAATAATTAACATGAAAATGGTTCTTATTTATGTAAATAATTAATATAATTTTATTATTCAGTAGGATATATAACATACAAAATTACTCAGACTTGAGATAAAAGACAAATATTTCTTAAAATTCCATTATAATTATCATAATGATTTATTTTATAAATCATTTTCTACCATTTAAATATTATTAAATTTATATTATTTACGAATTTTTACTAATAGTAATGAATTAGAGAGTTAAATTTTTGTAAAAATTGAATATCATTTATATTTTTTCAAAATGGATGTTTTCTTTATTTAAAAAAATTGTTTTAAATTTAATTACAAAATAAAAAAAATAGTTATCTATTTTAACGTAAGATACATCTTTGAATTTCAAAAAAATAAAAAATATTATTTATTTTTATAATTATATTATAATACTCCATTATTTCACCATATAAAAAATAAATTTTTCCTTGGTTTTAGGTATATTATTAATTAATTTTTTTTAAAAATTTACAGCATGTTTGATAAAAAAAAATTATTCACCAGTGTTCAAAGGAGTTTTCAAAAGTTTTTATGATGAAATGGGGAAAGAATAAAATGATCTATTAATTATATAGTACATTTAAATTGTATAATGTTATGGATAAACCAAATACATATTATACAAATGGATGTTCTTGATAAAACTAACATGAATGAGTGGTCCTGATAAAACTTCTAAAAATGAGTGGGCCCAAAAAAATTATTAACCAAATGGAATAGAAAATTTATATTTTATGGATGTTGATAATGAAAATGATATCCATTGAATTAGTAAGTGTTTTTTATTAAAGTAAATTTACTTGGCAGTTAAAAATTGTGGTTTTTCATGTGGATTTAACTGGGTTCCATTTATTTTTGGCATGTGTGAACAAAAAATATGAGTATAATTATATAATTTACTAAAAGGGTTTTAATTTGTATGTTGTGGATTTAAATATTTTTTATTAGAAATTTAATTTTCCAAGTTTACATGATTAATTTTATACTCTCGAGGTAGAAAATGGAAAATGTAAACATTTTAAGAGTTTTTATGTTTTTCATTAGACTTATATATTTATTAATTTTATATAATTTAATTATATTTTTTCCTCATACCATATTTTAAAATGATTTTCCAGAGTGAAATACAATATTTAGAATATTTAATAATGTATTATTACTTGATATATAAGTTCCCATGAATTAATAAAGCATGTCTTTATAAAGGACATGTTTTGTGGAAAAATTATACTATGTGGAAGTGTACACATTTAAATAGATTTTCCATTTTATAAAAAAATTAAACATAAAATATCCATAAGTATGTTAGTGATCCATTATTTTTGTTTTATTCTATATTTTTTGGATGGATAAAATAATACCATGTTAATTGGTACAAAATCCTGAAATTTAAAGATTATGTTTTTAGAACAGGATCATAGAGTGCAGGTTTACAAATTTTATAGTTGCTATCGGTGGAGGGTTTATGTAGCATTGGAAATTATGACTTTTTAATTTGGGGATAAATTAAGAGGTATTAATATCATTATGGTTTTATAAGTTTTAGGATCATCATATGTTCAAAGTCATAGAAAACACTTTTAGGTTTTAGGTGATGAGAGTTTAGGATTATTATGATTACTCCGAGAGACATTTATGCTAATAAACCATTAAATTTAGTTGGTATTATTTTGAAAATATTATTCAATTATTTATGAATTTATATTCTATTAATATAAGATAAAAGGTATTGATTTCCTTTACGTTTAAAATCATCTATGATGTGTAGTTAATTATGTTTAATTGGGATGAAAGGGTTGTTAAATGTTGGGAATTTTTTATTTTTCTTATAAAAAGCTATGGTATAAGAAAAAGAATTTTTTATCTAGTGATTAAGGTTATTTTTGAATAAAATGTCTATTTTGGTTAAATTATATGATTATTATAAATAGAGATACTTTTTCATATGATGAAATTTTTATTAGAGGAATAAATGTTGAATTATCTTATATAAGTTTTTAGTACTTTATTATGGATTTATTATGATTTGGGTTATTAATGGAAAAAACTTCGTACATTTTAAAGAATAAATGATTCAGAAATATGTATTTTCTATATGAGTTTATGATTGAATAATATTTTCTAAAGTTAAATTTAAAATTAAACGTGATAGATTTTGATCAAATCCTTTTTATTTTTTGGTTTTGAAGATAGTTAGATATATTTTGTTTAATTTTAAAGGCAATTATTTGCTAATTTATTTTTGTTAAAAATTTTGTGTTACTATTTAAGAATTAAATATTAATGTGCTATTTGGTCATAAAATAGTTAATAAATATTATATATTTTCAGGTCATGTGGAAAAAACTGTTCCAGTTAACATACAAATATAGGAGGAATAACTCTTTATAATTTTGGGGAACACATACTCAATTATAAAGTGATTTTAGTGCCCCATGGATGAAAAATTAGTATTAAATATTCATTTTATTGATTAAAAGATGAGATAAATGTGTAATATTTTGAAATCATGCATCCAACTGATGAACAATTATTTATTTTATTTATGAAAATATTTTTATGAATATTTCCATATACTCATAGTCTACATGGTAATGAAATTACTCAACTATAATGAATGTATCTTGAAAAAAAATCATATTACTTGTATTTATGATGAATCAATGGGATTTTTCAAAACTCATTGAATTATTGTTTTGTGTTCATCAACATTCCCTTAATCATTAAATTTCTCGTGATAAATATCATTACTAACTTCCTATCAATATTTACAATTTACAATTTTTTTCCTATTCCATATTTTAAAATCCAAATAATTCTCTAAAAATTGAAAAAACATTTCTGTTTTATTCTGGTTGACCTTATAAATTCTCTTTCTCACTTTTTAAGTGGATGTTTTATTAGATCTTTTTATGATGTGGATTTTCATAAAAGTTAATTTTAAAATTTCAAAACATTGATCAGAAACTTTATTTAAAAATTGGGAGGAAATAATTTCATATATTTTAGGTAGAATATAATATTCATCGATTTTAATGTAATACTATGAGTGATGGAACATAAGATACACAACAACAACACTAAAGGACTTGTGAAATATTTGATGAGCATTATAACATATACATTTAATTGGAAGGTTTGAATTATATTAATAAATTTTTTTAAAAAATTCGATCTATCTAAATAAAAAACAATGATTTATTCTTTGGAAATAAGCTCTCAATTTATAGTAAATTCAATTCATTATTCCAAAAAAATAGAAATTATATTTGTTACATTTTTTGGAAAATATAATAATTAATGTGTTCCATTTTAAATAAATTTTCTATATTGGGGGATTTCCTTTTTAAAATTTTCATATAAAAATTACATTTTGGGAAAATATTTGGATTTTTATGATAGATTTAATTTTATTGAATAGTTTAAAATACAAAATTTGGTAAAAATGTAATATCATTTCTTTTATTTTTTTCATTCTTATTTAATTATGAATTTAAATTAAAAAATTATTCCTTTAATTGTAAATAATTAAATTATATAAAAATTAATCATCGTTATACCATCTTTGGGTATAAACTGATTTTTTTCATAAAAAACATTTTCATTTCAAAAAAATGTTTTTCCTTATGTTTTATAATTTTATCTAAAATTAGCTTCTACCAATTGAAAAAAAATTAATCTAGAAATATAGATTTAATATTTCAAATATATGGGTTAAATTGTTTAAAATATTTCAATTTTATTTTTCCCTTTTGAATATTAGCTATGGAAAATATTTATCAACTTTGTAAAGTGAAACCTAGAAATTAAGGAAAATTTAAAATTGATAAGAACTACAAATAAATATTACACTTACAATTAATTTATTTTTTTGTTATTAATAAACTTTAATAATCATATATTCCCTATTATAGGAACTTCATGAAATTTTTAATTGAAAAATACTTATGTATTATTTTTTAATGAGATATAAAAAATTTCATTCCCATGATTTTAAAATTTTATTATATGTTTTCATTGGTATAAAAAATTGTTTTTGAATTAATATTAATAGTTATTTTTAAAATAAGGAAATAATTTTTATGTTTATATTTTATTTATAAATTGTAGTCATTATAATTTTTTTTAAATCTTATATAGCACTGATAGAGTTCTTTTTCAATGAGTAAAAAATTAATGTAAATGGTTTTAAAAATATCAAAAGTGATATTTTTTTAGATAGTATATAGTTTCTTGAAAAATATATGGTTACTAATAATTTATAATTTATGAGTATGATGTATACAATTTAATGCCATACAAATATTTATTTTTTTAATGTCAACATATTCTTGTAGATCAAAAAATGTCATTAATTATTTTTTCTACTATGAAATATTTTATTAAATGATTTAAAATTTATAAAAACCCCCATATTAAAACTAGTGAGTTTGATATAGTTTAAAATATCAAACATGGTCCATATATTGTAAAATTTCAATTTATAATAACTTTTATGATTGCTATAGTGTAAAAAATGTTGATACCATAGTAATAGTAAAAACGGGTAAACTGAGGGCGGTAAAACCATGTAATATGGGTAAAAAACTAACCTAAACACAAAAAAATATTGGATAAGAGGATTATGATTCAAAATATTTATATAATCTAATTATATTAATCTCATCTACTAGAAATAATAAATTAATATAGATTAATTCAATATTTTTTGTAATTCCAATAGTGCCCCTCCCCACACCTATAAAAAGGTCCACCTATCCATTATTCCTCTCACCTTTTGAACAATATATTATGAAAAAAACCTTCAAAAATAACATCCTAATGAAGATCACCATGTATTAGAGGTATTAGTTTTTTTTTCAAATTTCATCCTTTAAGTGCATAAGTTATACTGAGAACCATTGTAATTTATTTCCATCACCATCTTGTTGGTTCAAGGCGTAGGGGAAGCACGTGGATGGGTGTACCCAAATTTAATTTTACCATTAACAAAAATCAATCTGAGATCCATTAAAATGATAAAATACTAGATCTTTATAATAGAACATAGAACGAAAAGGAAAGAAGGTTGTCTCAGAACTAGAGAGAGAATCATCATATGTTAGTTATAATTAATTTAATTAAATTACAAGAAATACATTCATGAAATTATTTCATCATTGATGCTTCTGGTCATGATCAGATGTGATCTATTGTTTCATCGCAAAAGCATTATATATGCTTCTTATAGCAATGATCCACACATTCTCTATGTATCTCTAAATGTCAGCGAAGGAATCTTCAGGTGCTAGCATAAAAGTGCCTTTGCTTGTGATTTATGCCTTCGATAACTTTAAGAGCCGCATCTAAATAAAATTGTTTGATCCATTGGAGGAGGATCTCTCTCATAACCTAAGAGCGTTCTTTGATGAATGAAATTCTATTTTGAGATATTTCTTCAGATCCATTGTGAAAAACCACCGAGAATGGCTAGGGCTTGTGAGAATAATTTAACAGTGATTTATATTACATAAAATAAATAAATGAATGAAATAATGTCTCATCAGCATGTATTCATTTAATTTAATTCTTAGTAAGAAACTGTGTCTAATAATATCATTTGAATATTATTATTACTTTACATTCACCTAGCGAATTAGACCTAATATTATTTAATTAAAAAAATAATATTATTTCTCATAAATTTCCAGAAAACTACATGATGTGTAAATTAATATACACGGTGTGTACTTTTGTTTTTTCCATTTTTCTTTATTTACTCCACCTAATTTATTAGAACTTTAATAAGGTCTATTTATTTCTAAATAAATATCAGAATATTTTTCATTCATAAATATATTTTTTCACCGATCATATATTCTCTCAAATAACTAGTGTCAAAATAAATGCTATAAGGCATCCTTGAATAATTATTAAACCAAAATTAGAAATAAACAATAATGAAATTCTAATTATAATATTTAATTGGGATACATTGATACACTTATTTTCTTCACCTCTAGGCATCTATTTCAATGGAGTTATGCAGATCCTTCCTAAGATCCAAGGTTAGTGTCTAAAAACATGCCAAGGAACCCATCGAGAAATAAGTTCACATAGTAATGACATGTCACCCATAAGATTTCTTACTATGTAATGTAATCCATATATATTTATATCTATAATCAAGTTTGTTCTATTCTAGTGTCATCAACCCATGGGATCTATTACTCCTTCTTTGACCTCCTGGAATTGAACTTTCCCATTCCTCTCTATGGCCATGGACTTATATAGTCTATATCAATTCCATAAATGGACATGAGATATCAACCTCTATTATGGATGCAAAGGCTCTAATCCTTTCTTGCATTATCTTTTAATGTTTTATTACTCTTGAAAGACCCAACATATCCATCCTCACTGCAAATAGTGTTTCATCATAGTTTTCTTCAATACATCTAAGTGTGCGAGTTATACCACTCATTAATAATAATCTTAATGTCTAAGGAAAAATAAACACATCCGTAGATATGAACATCCAATAACACTATGAAATGTTGATTTCTTATTGGAGATTCTTGTTCTAATAATATATTCTTGGATATTACCATTTTCACACACCATAAGAAAGTGCCTCAAAGTTTTATGAGTCATCGCCCCTAATGTCATGTCTTATTTGTGTCCCTCAAATAACATCATCCGGCTATAGAACATATATTCAAGAATAAATTTATGGAACATTCAGGTTCTCATCATAGAAGGGATCCTCTTTTAAACATTAGTGCAACAACTATCATTAGGAAATTTTCACATCCATTGTCATGTAGATGAACAATCAAGATGTAAAATGGTATTTATTAATATTCAAATCCACGAATACAAGTTTATCATAAAGTACAAAGTAGTTGGTTCTAGACCACCAACTCCAACACACCTCTCACCTAAATTTCTAAAGATGTATTTAATGTTAAAATTTGTTATTAAAGACATTATAATCATTCTATGTCAGTAATATATCATTTAATTTCATACCATTCCCTCAGATGTAAAACGGTAACATTATTCATTAATAAGTGTGTATTACAACCTCCATGAAGTGATGTGAATAATTTCTTATTTATTTCATTCAAGGATTGTTATAAAATAGTTTTTAATGAATAAATATAATTATTATGTAATTATTATTATTATATAAATTATGGAATAGTTACCACTCTTGGCCATAGTCAACATATAGAAGTCAATTTTCATATGTGACCAAAATATCATAAAAACTTATGACCTGAATTTAAATTATAATTTAATAGAATATAACATGTTAATAATAAAAATAAAAGGTAAAATAAACATTTAAAGTTTATTTTTAAATTAAATAAATTAACACCAATATTTTATTTTAAAATATAATGGAAGTAGTGATGAGTCGTAGATGAGGTATGGGACACAATAATGTAAAATATTATTTTATTTTTTAATGATTTATTTTCAAGATTATTTTTATTATATGTCCATATTAAAAAAATTATTTTATGGATGAATTTGTATAGATAAATTTAATATGACTTAAATTTAATATAAAATGCTAATTTCATAAAAATTCATTAACAAGGAATCATTTATCCTTTTTTATAAGGAATGTAATTAATTTCATTACAAAAGGAAAAAAGAAATTTTATCTTTTAAGGTTTCTAAAATTGAAGTCATTTCCCTTGACCAAAACTTTAATTTTATGTTTTTCATCTACTATATTTTTATATTTTTTATTGATAGATACCCTTTTAACATTTTTTCAGAGTATTTTAGTTTTAATATTTGGGTTTTAAAATAAAATGGTATTTCAATATCCGAATGTATTTTTCATATTGGTTCAAAAGTGTTTTATGAATTTTATGATAAAAAGTTGGGAACATAATTTTTATTATTCATAATATGGTTTATGAGAATTATATTTGATGACTAATGTTACTGATACACCTCATAATAATGGGTGATCCTGATACTTATTATTCAGATTGGGGATCTCAATACACCTAAGATGAAGTGGTGAGCTTGATGCGGTTTATAGAAATGGGTGTTCCTGAGACATCTTATATGGAAGGTGATCCTGATATTTTAGTCCAATGTATTGGGTAATTTTCATTATTCACAATGTAATTGAGGAATGATATAAACCATATTTTTTCTCATATGGATTTAACTAGAATGATGTTATTTCTAAAATGAGTGAAAATATATTGTGAATATGATCCACTATGTTTCTTAAAAGGGTTTCTATTAGGTATCTATGGTTTTTAAAAATATTTTTTGACCAAAATTCCACTATTATATGTGGATTTTGTTTATTTCAAATTTATAAAGAATATAATTTAAATGATAAAAAAAATTTGAGTTTCAATGTTTTCTACTGGATTAAAGTATTTATAACTTTATTGTTCCTTCTTGAGATTTTTTTTCATCTTCTCATGTTTTCAAATTATATTTTATTTGGATTTGGAATGATTATATATGATAAAAAATATAGATTTCTGGATATATAATTTACCTTTAACTAAGATATCATGTCTTTATAAAGACATTTTTTTGTTATAAAATGGATAAATATTAGATGTGTCCACTTTGAATGAGTTTTTCATAATTCACAAAATTTATGACTCTTAGAGGTATTTGGGTATGTATGTGAGTCAGTATTTTATTTTTTATTTTTTGGATGACTAATACTGGATCACATTTAAAAATAATAAAGACACAAATTTAATGATTATGTTTTTTCACCATATCTTGGAGTGTTGGTTTAGGGATGATATATAGAATATGATAAATGTTTTCAATTTTTCTAGTATAGAGGGAAAATCCCCTAGTAAAATAGAAAACATTCTCTTACAATAAGGATTAACATAATAAATAGGCATTCATATAGTATAATATAAATTTATCTAGAAACATGTAATTCTTATGGGAAATTGGAAATTTCATAGTAACATGGAATTCTCTTAGTACCATGGCATGAGGAAACTAGAATGGATTAAAGGAAACTATTTTGAGTGGAATGATTCTAATGTAATAATTGAAAACACATTCTACTAGATGAATCATTCTATTAAAAATAACAATGTGGTGTAAATTTCTTCATTGTGTTAGTACACTACCATTTCCCCCTACCATTCATTTAAACCAAAAAATTAACTATTAGAATATAACTATATGGGTAAAATGAAATGGGGCTTCTAGGATAATTATTTTTCTGATGTAACAACCCAAGCTTCTATGGTACATTTCTCTTTGAATAATGCAATATCTTGCGTTTTACGCAACTTCGAGCTTCAGCACACCACGACCAATCAAACTAGTCGTTATGAATAGTAATACCCAGCTTTTAAAATTTTATAAATTTTATTTTTTGAAATAGACTTCATTTTTGGATTTTGAATATCAAAATTAGCTTAGGGATAATTGTTTTTATTTTTAGGAAAACATTCAATTTTTGATGAATAGTGAAAAACACAATGTTATTGTTTAAAACATACATTTTATTTAAATAATTATTTATTTTATTTAACTATATTTTAGGTCAAAATTGATTCATAATACCTATAAATGTTCAATGTAACTCATTAGAGTCATTTTATAGTAAAATTAGATGTATAAAATTTTATTGAACATTTTAATGTCTTTTACCCACCATCTATGCACATTATGAAAATTTGCATAAAACATGATTTTACCACTTATGTAAATTGAATTTAAAAACTCTAAGTGACACGATTGATTTTAGTTAGTAAAATTTCGTTTAATAGGATGAAAATATTTTTTTCTGAATACCAACTTTTGCTTTTAATTTACCACGGTTAAAAGTAAATAGGGTAATTAAAGGTAAAAATGATATTATAATTACCCTAACACAAGTCGTAATTATATTGAATATGTGTCTATTGACCAAAATAAACCTTATGAATAATATTTGATCATATTTTATCTACTTGGATTAGATTATGGAATTTAATATTATTTTATTTTAAAAAGCGTTAAATGTTTAAAATTCAATGTTTAATAAGTAAAATGTTTTTAATATAAGGTTATACATAAGATAAAGAAGAATATAAATATTCATTATAAATATAAAAGTATTTCTGACATCGTGGTATTTTATTTATATTTTTTAGAAATTAAATAATTATATTTATTTTTGACAGAAAGATGATGCAGTTGTTACCTTATTAATGAAAGATTAAAATAATAGATATTATAAATATCCAAATAAATGTAAATTTTGACTTTTGATAAATTAAACTAATTTTATAGGTTTATATTACTTTTTAAGATTTATTTAATGTATTTTTTTTGAAGTAATAAAGTTTTGTTGACTTTCAAAAAAACCAAATACTAAATAGTGTCAAAATTTACAAAAATGAGGTTTTAGAACCAATATAATATTATTAAATGATATAATATTCCAAAAAATCTAATGATCAGACAAAAGAATTATATAATAATAGATAGTTCATTAATTAACCACTTTTGGTTATATTGTAATGTTATAGTATGTTTATTAACCATTTAATATAAAAATACAAGAAGACATGGTAAAAGTTTAACTATTAAACTAAGTGTTAAATCTAAAATATAAGTTTAATATGGTGACCTAATCTTGTATAAAAACTATTGGTTGAAAATATATCTACCCATCCCCACTATAGCCTCTAAATAAATCCATTTGTAGCCGTTATAAACTAAAAATTACTTTATAATAAAATAATATTTCAAGCTTTTCCTAAAGTGACCCTTGCATCTCTTATAAAAGGGTACTTCCACTTCTCTTAACATAACACCTCCAAAGCCTTTTTGATTGGACAAACCCTACTAAAATATCTTTAAAATTACCCTCAATTTAACCTAGAGGCCTTACTTTGGTCATATAACCAACCTAATGTGACCTTTTGATCAAATCAGAAGGAAGCACCAGAAGAATATGTAACTATTTCACCACCTCCTTCAAAGTTATTTTCTTCTTTCACTTCCTTTTTCTTTGTTGTTTCCATACTAAAATAATAAATTCAATACCTTATACATTATGTGATGTTATTATAAATATTTTAAAACCATATTCATTATTCTACCCATCCTATGAATGACAATGTCACCATATGTGTGTACGTAGAGCTTACAATCTCCACATCCTGGTATAGTTTGTTATTCGACACTTCATTATTTGGATGGGTAAAATAATGAGTATAATTGATGAAAATAATAAATATAACATGTTAATTATTATTTATATGTAATATACCATATAATCACATTTTATTTAAAAATTAATATATTGATATTGTCGCGCATGCGTACGTACAAGTTACCGTCTCCACGGACGCAATGAGATCAGTTCCCCATTATAACCATTCAAGAATAATTTTCATTTTATAATTTAAAATAATTTTTAACAACTTAAAATAATTCTGGATATGAATCAAATACATCCAATCCATAATAAACTTAAATTACATAATAAAACATATAAAAGAAAACAAATCAGTTAACACCTGAAACAATGATACTACTAAAATATCATTAACAAAGTAATATTGGAAGATCATATATAATATCATATTTATGTATGTGGTGCTTGTATAATTTGATAACAATTATTTCACCATTATATAGGAGTTTAACATACCCTCGACTAAGGAAAATTACAAGGTATGTATTAATTTTACAATCTCTTTATTATTCGAGGTTTTTTATATGTGAGTATCTACCAGGACCTCTTTATCATCCACATTTTTGTTTCGTAAAAATGTATTTCAAAACATTTTTAATATTTCCTAGAACATGGGTTATTTTCATTTATACACTTTTTTGAGTTTTTATAAAATGTTTTGAAAGAAATCTTTCCTTCTCCTTCCAAACAAGGTACTTTATGACCTTTTCAACAAATTAAGTTAAGAATTTTTTTCAACATATACAGAGGGTGCGACAATTTTCCACCGTTATAATACCTTAAAAGATTCCCTTATAAGATTATAAGAATATTTTAAAAACAAATGTTGTATTTTATGATTATGTTAATTTTATATTATTTCAAAATAGAAGGAGATATTTTTCTCAAATATTTTTTATTTCATCTCTGTCAATATCCTTTGAGGGATTATACACTTTTTTAAGGTCATTTATTTTGAAAAAATCTTCCATATTATATTGATGGATTTGTGATATGTTTGACAGTGGATTTGTTTTTTAACCATTCAAGGTTTATGGTTAAAGTATTAACATTTTGTATGATAGTTTTAATAGGAATGGTATTTTCTATTTCAACCTTTTCATATGAGGAATGCATTAGACTTAGTAAATGATAGGTGGATCCCGCTATAGCTCCTCGATGCATCGATAGGTCTCATGAGAAAAACTAGTGTCTTAGCACAAGGTCTTGACAAAATCATATTTGTAGTCATGGAACAAGGTCTTGAGTATGTGGCTATGATGTTCGCCATTATGCATTCCACCATTATGAAATTAGCTAATGATATTACATGTGATTATTCAACTAATATAATATACATGTGAATAATTAAATGGAATTATTTTATTTATCGGTTCCATATTATGTTGAAATTTAAGTTTAAAATGATTTTTTTTACTCATAAACATTGCCTTAACTGTTTATGCTTATTTATGATTGTTCCCACTATATTGTTATTCTTACTGAGCATATGGGCTCACCCCTTTCTTATGTTCTTTTTCCAGGATGTGAAGAAGTATATTATGATGGACCTATAGAGATAGGATAAGTGATATGAGTGTGTTAAAAGGGGACACAATGTTTTTTTCATGATGTAATGTAATAATTATTTATGTATCTAGTACTTCCAAGGATACTAAACTAATCAGTCATTCAAGACCTAGTATCTAGTGATCATGACAATGTTATGTAATAATACACTAACTTTGGATAACATGGGTCGGGGTGTTACATTTGGTATCATAGAAATATTAGTACAATCTTTTCATGCTAGATATAGAAAAACTCTGATTAGATAACATTACCCTAAGATAGACTTTGAGGATTAGAATAGATGAACATCCTATAATTTGGTTAATATAGATATTTTGTGTATTTTCAATAAAATTCATCCATGTCTGGATATGATCAGGTAGAGGCGGCACTATCACAGTTGTGTCTAGGAGTGGAAACTCTAACAAGGAGTTTTGAGCCTGACCCAGGGTATCTGGGTACATAACAATGGACCTTGTTGCACTATGGGTTATGACACTCTCAGGGGAAATTCTTAGGATAATTCACATTTTCATTACAATCCATTATGAAAGGTTTATGAGTAAATACTTACTCAAACAAACAGTTTTTATGATTATGGATTATAGGCATAAACTATTCAATTTATGTTAGATATTTTAAATGTTTCGAATTATGCATTGTGATTCATAAACTAACTCAATGTGTGCCATTATTTAGTAATGGAACCTGGTGGAAGGAATGGAAACCATATCAACACAGGTATCCCATGTATGGATTTCCCTCTTAATCAAGATAATTATTGTGGTTCTGGTGATGCAACTGGTACCAATCATCTTATAACCATACTGGGAAAACTCACTCTGGTTATGAATAATAACCTTACCCTTATGGAGTGCCTTGATCCACACCACAGAGGATCAATTTTAGACCACTTAATGAGTCAACAACCACAAAAAGTTCAATGGGAATACAATTCCATTTTTATTTGAGAAATGGATAAGTTCCTTAGAGAAAATATTTCATGCTTTGGGGAGTAGAGAAAGGGAAATAATTATCATGGTAGTTTATCATCGCACTGGAGATACAGATCAATGGTGGTTATTAATTAAAAACCCAAATGAGAATGATGAAGTATCAAATATGTAATGGAGGGATTATAAATATAATTTCATGGAAAAATAATTTTATCGTGACCATCAAGTGGATATGGGAAGACAATTTCTGAGTCTAAGACAAAAGAAGGATGACAATGTCGCAATGTATGAGGCTATATTTACCAAGTTAGAAAGTCATGTTGTAGATTATATATGTAACCCATGGAGTCAGATTGATCAATTCATTGATGGTTTAAAACCATTTATCCATCGAGCATTAGTCTCACAATCCTTCCCGTCATATGAAGATATAGTATCTTCCACTATTAAGACAAAAAAGGAATTATCTATGCATTTTGACTTCAATGTAAATAAAGAGAAGAAGTTATATGATGTATACTCTATAAATAGAAATAAGGGGAATAAAGGAAAAATTGAATTTCCATCCTGCAGTAAATGTGGGAAGAAACACCCCGGTTTTTTCCTGAAGCAAATGGAAATCTGTTACAAGTGTGGATAAAAAGGCTACTAGGGTCATGATTGTAAAGGTAAGAAAGTGGTTGTCAATTTTGAATTCTACAATTATAGAGAAATGAGGAATTAGGAAAATAAATTTCATATTCACTAAGGAAAATTACCTCAAAAAAGTCCAAGGGAGAAAGGCCAAGATTATGTGATCACTATTGATGAGGTTAAAGCTTCTAATAATGTTTTGACTGGTACTTTAAAGGTTTCCTCAAATTTAGCCAATGAATTATTTGATTCTGGATCATCACATTTTTTATATCTTCCCAATTTTCTATGAAAAATATAGTTTTTCCATTTTGATTTAACAAGGTAGTTATTGGTGAAAACTCCTAAGGGAAGTATCATTTCAACAATGTTTTGGAAATCAGTTACCATTAGGGAATATAAATGTCCTTTATCTTGTGATCTCATCATCATACACATTATTGCATTCGATATAATCCTCAGTATAGATTGTCTTTTAGATAATGATGTGAAAATTTATTTCAAGAAAAACGATGTTAAATTTTTTGATTATGATAAAGTGTTCCTTATCATTATAGCAGAAACATCACCATATGATCCTCATCTAGATCTACGCCCAGTAGCTCTACTAAATTCAATTATTGGGGAGGAAGATAATGAAATAAATATGGGTGATGAAAGGAATGTTCGAATAGAGGATTTACCTATTGTGCAATAATATGTTGATGTGTTTCCATAGGATTTACCTTGACATCCTCCAGAATGAGAAATTCAGTTTTCCATTGATTTAATTCCTTGTTCAAGTCCCATATCGAAGACCCCTAATAAAATGATCATTGAGGAATTAGAGGAACTCAAGAAACTACAAGAGTAATTGAGTAATAAAGTATTTAATCACCTGATAGTTTCTCCAAGGGAGCCCCTATTCTTTTTATTAAGAAGAAATATGGATCAATGAGGTTGTGAATTGACTACAAGGAGATCAATGATATAACAATAAAGAACAAGTATCTGCTACCTCACATTGATGATTTGTTTGATCAACTTCATGGAGATCAATATTTTTCAATGATTGTCAATTGATCTAGATATCATCAGTTGTTTGTGAATAATGAAGACATTCTAAAGACAACATTTCATACTAGGTATGGGAATTACGAGATTACAGTAATACCTTTCGAAATGACTAATGCCCCCATTGTATTCATAGATCTAATGAATAAAGGTTTCAATGAATATCTTGATGACTTTGTAGTGGTATATATTGATGACATCTTGGTTAACTCCAAAAGATATGAAGATCATGAAATTCAATTGCGCAATATTGTAAAGACTCTTTGAAGAAATGATTTATATGGGATGTTTAGAAAGTGTGAATTATGGATTCATGATATTTATTTTCATGGATATATTTTCTCTAACGATAGAATATTTTTTGATCCATCTATGACAAGAGAAATATAAGAATGGCCAACATCGACGAGTGTAACTAAGGTACATAGTTTTATTGTTTTAGTAGGTTATTATCGGCATTTTGTCCTTAATTTTTTCCAATTGGCTATCCCATTAATCTAGCTCACATTTAAAGGGGTCAACTTTGTTTGGAAAAAAGCGTGTGAATAATGTTTTTAAGAACTAAAGATAAGATTTGTCAATGTTCTTATCTTGAATCTATAATCAGGGAATGATGGGTTTGTTATTTATAGTGATGCGTCGACAAAAGGACATGGTTGTGTCTTTATGTATAATGATATAGTTATTTCCTAGGCATCCTGTCAACTAAAAATTCATGAACAAAACTATCCCACTAATGATCTTGAGTAAGCAGCTATAATCATAGATTTGATGATATGGAGACACTATCTCTAATGTCAAAAATATGAGATATATATCGATCACAAGAGTTTGAAGTATATTTTCTCCCAAAAATAACTCAACATGAGGAAAATACAATAGCTTTAACTACTCATAGATTATTAGTACACTGCACACTACCACCTGGGAAGGGAAATAAGGTGGCAGATGCTTTGAGTAGAAATGAACATGGAGTTTTGAAGAATATGAGAGTTGAAAGGGATCTTATGTTCATGGATATATTAAAGAATGGTATTGGAATAATCATGGAAGGTGAAACATCAATACATTTTCAAATGGTTTCCAAACCATCTTTACTAGAAAGGATAAAAAGTTCTCAAACTGATGATGAGGATTTTCATATAAAAATTAAAGTCTTGAATGATGAAATATTGATTGACTTCGTATGTAAATATAGAATTTTAAATTTAGGAAGTGGATTTCTATACTTGGCATACCAGATCTATAATGGGAATTGTTGGATTATGCTCATAGCTCTAATTTCTCTATACAACCTACTATCACTAAGATGAATGTAGATTTGAAGGAACATTTTTGGTGAGGCAAAATTAAGTGGGATATTTATGATTATGTGTCAAGATGTATGGTTTGTCCATAAGTGAAGGATAGAAGACAACATCCTAGAGGATTCATGCATCCTCTTCCCATACATGAGTGGAAATGGGATGTTATGATGACAGACTTGGTCATGGGGCTACCAAACACTCCTAGATAGAATGATGGAATACGGGTCATTATTGATCGTGTTACCAAGACTGAAAATTTTTTATATAAGGGAATATTTACTACTTTAACATTTAGAAAGACTATATTAATGAAGTTATAAGACTTCATGGAGTACCCCTATTGATTGTTTCTGATCATGATCCCCATTTTACATTAAGATTCCAGAAAATTCTTCAAAAGTCCCTAGATACTGAACTTTGTTTAAGCACTTCCTACCACCCACAAACTAATGGACATCCATAATGGACTATTCAAACCTAAGAAGACATGATGATGTCTTACTCCCTTTAAATTCATGGTATGAGGGATAAATATTTACCATTGGTAGAATTTTCTTATAACAATATATTTCATTCAAGTATTCAGATTGAACCATATAAAGAGTTATAGGTAAAGAGATATCACGCAGCAACTTGTTGGGATGATGTTGTAGAAAAAACATGTAGGCCTAGAACTTGTTGAGGAAACAATGGAAAATTTGAAGATTATCCAAACCAGCATTAAAGAAACTCAACGTAGGCAACACAGTTATGCTGATAACCGAAGGAAGGATTTGGAGTTTCATGTAAGAGATTATGTTTTCTTAAAGGTATCTCCATGGAAAGATGTTATATGATTCAGTAAGTAGGGTAAATTATGTCCCAGGTACATCATACCTTTTGAAATTATAGAAAAAAATGGAGTTGTAGCATTCGATTTTGAAATGCCTCCAAGTCTCTCCAATGTTCCTGATGTGTTCCACATATCACTGTTGAGAAAATACATCCCTGATGTAATTCTTGTACTCAACTGTGAAGAAATAGAACTGGTGTCATGACCCCCTCCCCACAAAGTGTACCCCTCCTGGGTCGGTAATGTGGGAACGAAAATAACAACCCCCAAGTCCCGCCTCCAGTAAGCATCGGGTTGGAGACTAGCACTGAGGGTATAGTAAACACACAAATTGGAGGCATTAACCTCTAAGATAACACAGGCGAAAGAGATAGATCAGATAGACTAAAGACAACTCCAACCCAAACAGAAATATAAAAGAAATCCCAAGTACACATATGTAATTTCAGGCAAACTACTACAACTGAAAGGGAAAAACTACAAGTACCCAAAAAAGTAAAAACATCAGCGACCACGATGCCTGAAAAAATCATACAACCTCAGGCTAGTAGAAGCCATCTTGATCTCCAACCTACATCAAGTGACCTATAATGTAGTTTATATAGACATAGAGTGAGTATAACGTTATACTCAATAGGATCCTCCTCGAATCTTCTCATGCAAAAGTAAAGAAAGTATTCTAAAGCACACTGAACAACAAGTGAAACTAACTCACCACCTAAAAAGGTATACTAAGTTCCTATCCTCACCATGGCTACTCTCACCAAGTAAAACATACAATAGTATATTATATAAAAAATAATATCAAGGGTACCCACTACTACTTCCCCACTGGTTTGCCGTTTTTCACCAACGTCACATGTCCTATGAATCTCTCTCCAAAAAGTCTTTCCCGCAAACACCTGGTTGAAGCACCACAACATGCACCTCATGCAACAAAACCACCATGACCACCTAAGTAAAGTAACTTTGAAGTTTCTAGGAGCCACCACAGCTCACATAATGTGTATCATAGTTCATGCATTATACCTCAATCCATTACTTCCCACACACTTAGTTAGAAACCTCAAGTTGTCATAGCCTATACACGTTACGCTTATAGTATTCCATATGATACTTTATCCATAATATATGTGTGTGAATAACCACAAGGATTATAGCCCTCTACACACATATATGGTTAAAACTAATCATTGTGCCTACCAGCACAAGTAACTACCAATAGAAGAGAGTGGCCCCAAATGGGGTAGTCATCCATCCATCCCCCCACTCGAATTTTTGCAAAAACAACCCCCATGGTTCATAATCCTTGGGGTGTCCGTTTCCCTAACTGATGGGGTGGAGTATCATATAGAAAAAAAAATGAAGAGAATATACAATATCTCACAACCACACTATGGGAATAACCTAGCCTTAGAAACAACTACATATAACGTCTCTCGGACTCCCAGTTTCCTCTTCTAAGACTAGGTATCCTATAATCACACAACCGTTTAAATATCATTGTTGCATTACTTCATTCCATTTTTTAGTTCCACTTTAATTTATTTAATTATTTGAACCTTAATTAACCATTAAAAATTCCACATTAAATTTCATTAGAATCACACCCAAAGGCCACTGTCCCATTAAAATAGTAACCTTAGAATTGTGTCTGTGCAAGAATCAACCCTATTAGTTAACATCATTTATTAAATTATTTATTTACATAATTACTTTCCCATATTCCCAGGAATTCTAGAAAAACATTATATGCTACTAAACGCAAGGGGATCAACACGGTGTGTAGATGAACAAGCCATCAAGTATTTTCCACTTATAGAAAGATCTAGACCCATCCTCCCTTGAGAAGCTAAACACATAATGCAGGTTTCATACCCCACGTGTCTTCATCCATTTCGGAAGAAGGGTGAACAAGACGAGAAGCCCTGATCTGTGGGGAAATTAAAGAAGATAAACAACCAAAAATAATCAATAAGAATCCAAACATTCACATCCAACCCATTTCATCATCCTTGGTGTCCTCCCTAACAAACACATTCATAAACTTATGCATCTCAACACTCTATGCATCAACTGCTACCACAACCATTTGTCCTCCCTACCCCCACATATCACAACAGCCATCCAGCCTCACATCACAACACAAGAAGCAGTAAAACAAACATCATATCAATTGGGATCTAGGCCCTTAAATAAGCAATAGGGTAACTCATAACCCTACAAAGAATTATCTTTTATCAAAGAACCAATTCCATAATCCATCTTGGATTAACCGATTTATTATTCGAAGGTTCTAAATTCAAGAAACCTAAATAGTATGCTATCAAAAATAATTAAACATGCTTACTGCATCAATTTTATTAATATCAAATTACAACAACAATAATCAGGTTCATTCACATGAATCTTTATCTTTATACAAACAATTATCAATTAATTCTGGATTTACATTATTTATAAATTTCAATCAAGAATAAAAATATAAACAAATCAAGCCTAGATATCACTTTATCATTCAAAACAAGAAGCAATAACATACAATCGATATCAATTTATTTATCCGATTAAAATATTTATTATTTCAATTACATTATAATCCAGTGGGATAAAACATGCTAACTAAGAAATTTCATGTAAATGAAAAGATAATTAATGAATCCCCTACCTCAAATGGTTCTTGATGTTCTTTATTCGAGAACGAACCACGCAAAGGGTTACAATATCCTCCCCTGTGAAAATTGTGTCCACCCGAGGATGAAGAGACACCACCACATCTGCCATACCTAAGAAAAGTCCTTTAGGAACATGGATAAAGAATACATAAAAGAGCAAGGAGAAACAGAATGAGATGAATACAAAAGAATGATGACAGATCATACCTTATATCGAAGATTGATTGATACTACATAGTTGCATCAAAAACAGAGGGGAACCAATCTAAGAAGGAAAGTTTGATTGAGAAACTCCTATGGGGTGGGATTAAATTTTAAAGCGTGTAAGAACCCATTTTTTCTATAAAAGACTTTATAATATTCTTGATGTTATTCCAGAGCAGCGACTTCTGACGGAGTGCGATTCAGAGCCCCGGTGTGGCCGGAATTAAATTCTCATTGTGTTCACACTGGGTACACCAAAAAAATGGGATAACTCCTAAACGGTGTTTTGGATAAGAGATCTGAGTGTACGGAGGGGTCCTAAATGGGGTTTCTACCCTATGAACGACATAATGAATGTCGACGCGGGGCGTTTGGACCCCTCGTTCGCTATTGGAATGTGAAATGGATAAATTAAATAATTAATTTATCCGTTTAATGGATTAACTCAAGTATCTCATATACAGTTTCTCGGATGGGAAAACTGTGGGAACCATTGAGTTTGGCGCATGTCGTTTACCCTAGGAGCGGTATAAGTTCCGTGGGCGCGGGCCGTCTGTGAAAAATGGCCCCAGGGGCGTTTTCTTAATTTGGTGGCCTCGGGCGTTCAGTTTTATTACTTTGAAAGGGGCCTCAGATTAAAATTCTGAGACCACCATTGTGCTCGGGGGGTGGTGTTTAGCCTAGGGGAGGCTTAACCTCGACTCTGTCGAAGGTTTCAGATGCGGGTTAATTTGGGAGTTAAATTAATTAAAATGTTTTAATTAATTTTCACTACTTAAACCTAACCCCCACCTCTTCTTCTCCCCTTACATGTCCCTAGAAGGAGATGTAAAGGAGGAAGCTCTCCTCCACCATCCACCTCTCCTCTCTAGTGAGGCGTGGTAGTTCGGCCGATCATCGTGAAGCGTCGGGCTACGCCCCTGCAGGTAGGATCATGTGTTTCATTTTATTTTTTTCCGCACCTACTTTGACCTCCATTAATCACGTCGAATTTCTATTTGATCTTCAAACAAATCCCATTTGTGCGTATTACATTTCCCGATCTTTATATCACCTATTTCGGTTTGTAAATCTGAGTTTCGAGGAGCTTGCAAACATCTACCGAAGATTGCGGGTTTTGGGTGTTTTCCGGTGGTTTTGGAGGTTCTTCAGCTGGATTTGGGGGTTCTGGAAGAGGGCGGTGTGGGAAAGCGCGGTGGCCAGGCAGTAGGTGGCACGGGCGAGGGCGGTGGCACCCAGGCAACGGTGGCCTTTGGCGGCTCGATAGCAGGGCGGTCGGCCGGCTCCACGGTAGCGGAGCGCGGCGGCAGTGCGCGCCACGAGCTCGGAGTACGGAGGCGGCTGTGGACGGGGACGGCAGAGCGCCTACATGTGAGGGCCTCATCTGGGGGCGACAGACAGAGGGAGAGGTCGGTCAGCTGGCTGGGCGGTGGGCGCATGAAGCTGGGGTCGCGTGACCCGACCCTGTGGGAGACCGCGCACATGCCAGCGGCGGGTCTCCGCGTGGAAAAGTAGCCAACCGGCCAGCCAGGTCAGCGGAAACGTTAAAAAAAGGAATTAAAAAAATAATATAATAATAATAATAATAATATTATTATTATTATTATTATTATTATTATTATTATGAAAATGATTTATAATTGATAAATCATTCGCAAGGTGCCTGATTTGGACGCCGTTTGTGGCGACGCGTCCCTTAAATAGAGACGAATCTTTTTGAGATGGTTTCGGGGGGTTTGAAGTCCCGAAACGAGGGGCCTCAGAGGTGCGACATGGCTTTAAGTGAATTGATGTTTTTCCGATGGTTTTTTGTTTTAAGCAGCGCAGACACATCCGATGTCCATTTTGAGCACTGTCAGCGGCGTTGGGACCCTGGTGTCGAGGTAGAGTTTTCCAGTGTGATTTTGAGCATTGAAACCATAGTTCAGCCATGGGCCCTAAGGCTTGTCTTTCGATCTACGTGCAGCTCTTTACAAATGTTTCATCGGGCGTCCGTTCGGGGCATGCGAGCAGTCATTTTTGGGTGTTTTTTCGAGGGTATTGCATTGACGCAATCTGCCTGGATTAATTCCGCACGCTGGTGCGAGCACCGCAAGGGCCGTTTTGGGAGTTGGCGGTGATTTCCATATTTATCACCGGGTGTCTGTTTTGGACATGTGTATAGTCCATCTTTTGTACTTATTCTAGAGGATCGCAATGGTGTGATCCGTTCGTTGTGATTTGGGATCGGGATGCGAGTCCCATGAAGCACTGCTCATGTGTGGTGCAGCGGAATGCAATTTTTTCTCCTGATATATGTTGAACTCAAGTGAGAAGTCCTTTTGACATGTTTTCCACAGGGGATTGCAATGGTGCGATACGCCCGACTGTTTTCGGGGCGGAGGCTCGGGACCACAGGACGTCGTTCGGGCATAAAGCTGTTTTGGAAACCTTTTCTGTCGGATATCTGTTTGAGGAAAGTAAATAGTCTATCTCGCATGTTTTCCGTGAGGATTACAACGGTGTAATCTGTTTAGGAGAGCAGATCCTCTTATGCGATTTTATGAAATGTGGAATTATGAAGGGTTCTCTGGTGGTAGTTCATCCTACTTTGTTTGTAGCGGACCCTTAGCGTGTGATCGCGTGCACTCTCGTGTGAGTGAATTAATTCTTGAAGAGGTGTAGTTGGTCGTTCCTAGTCCTATGATGTGGCAAGTTGTATTTGTTATGTTTATGCCTTCATGTTGGCATTGGTTGTCGTGTGCACGATAGCCTTTGGGCTGGAAACATGGTATACTCTGAGAGTATACGGGAATGCTTGGAGGTACATGTGGTTGTTTGTACCAGAGAACGTTTGTGTGATTGGTTGGACTTGACTTGGGGCTAGACGTCATGTGGGCCCCATGTGTGTGCCATTTTATGCTTTGCGTACCTTTGACTTATCACGACGTAGAGGGTCCCTCTGTTCTCGTTTGCTTGACCAGCAGGGTTGAGTTTCCCCTGGTTCTGTTCTCGTTTGTTTGAACAGGAGGGTTGAGTTTCCCCTTGTTCTGTTCTCGTTTGTTTGACCAGCAGGGTTGAGTTTTACCTGGTTCTCTTCTCATTTGTTTGACCAGAAGGGTTGAGTGGGTTTCCCCCTGGTCATGTTAATGATGGTTTTGACCAGCAGGGGGAGTGGTTTTCCCCTGGTTCTGTTCTCGATGGTTTGGCTGGCAGAGTTTCTTCATGTTCCCTGGTAGAGTTCTTGTGAATTCGGTATGACCAACACTTTACGTGGGCACTGATCCTCTAACTAGGAGGTTGTTTCCAGCAGGGATGGCCAGGAGGTTGTTTCCAGCAGGGCTGGCCAGTGAGGTACCATCCAGCAGGGATGGATGGTGGGGTAACATCCTGCAGAGATGGCCAGAGCAGTACCATCCAGCAGGGATGGCCAGTGGGTTACCATCCAGCAGGGATGGCCAGTACAGCGGTGTTCACCGAGTAGTACCATCCAGCAGGGATGACTAGAGTAGTTTTGGGTTTACCTCTAGTGGGGAAGCAAAAGTGTTCCCCGATGTTGGGTTTACCTCTATCTAGGCTGTGAAGTGGTCCCCGATGTCGGGTTTACCACCAGCTGGGCTGGGAAGCGGTCCTTGATGACGGTTCCGGGCCTCCATCCCGTGGAGTACCCTTTTACGGGACTAGGAATTGGGACTCATCGATGACTTTAGATGGGTCTCCCTCTAGTGGATTACCATTTTACGGGACTGGGCAGTGTGGCACCCATCGACCCTTTTCGGGTCTCCCTCTAGTGGGAACTCGTCGACTTCTAGGGATTACACTCCAGCATGGCTGGTCAGGGGGACTCCTGTCGATTTTGAGGATACCTCTCGACTGTAGGGTAGTGATGAGGTGTGGCTTGATGTTCCCCCAGAACTCTCAAGGATGAGGGGAGCTTTCCCCACCGATACGCGTCCTTGTGATGCGACCTAAAACTGTGCGGGCAAGTCAGTGCAGCCCAAAGCGGATAGTGTCAAGGTGCGGGGATTTGAGCCCCTTGACATGCAGTTTAGGGAAGACGTGCGGGATGTTGGGCATCGATGGTGTTTACTTCTGGGACTGTTGGCTACTCACTTTCTTCGGCTGAGCTACAGGATGGATATCCCATTATGATCTTCTTTAGGATTGTTCATTGAGCATATGAATATGTATATAACTATTTCCAGTACCCACTACTTGCGCTTGGTTACTCTCCCTCCAGGAGAGGCGAAGACGCGTGGTGGTTTTCCACATGCTTTCTGTGTCCAGCTTCTCGCGGTTGGATGAGTCTACTCCCCTTATATAGGTAGTGAAGACTCGACGAGAAGTTCATATTCTCACCGTTTCCATATCCTTGTGTCTGGATGAGTCTACCTCCTATCTCTTGTTGGGTTGAGCTGGACTCTCTACTGTTACTCTACTACACTCTCTATTGCACTCTTTACTGCACTATCGGTTGTGCTCCTTTAATTTCCTCTATTCAATCTACTGCTCACCCTTCGATACCTCCTTTGTTGATCCCTCAAGACTTTGGGGTATCCTACTGAGTATTTTTACTCACCCCTGCTTGAGATTTTCCCGCACTTGGTGTGCCCTTGAAGATGACGGACATGTTGGTCATGACTTCAGCGGATCGTAGGAGTTCAGGAGCTTGGACCACGTGTGTTGGTCAGAGTCGCGTTCTAGGTGGGCGACCCTTCTAGCTGTTTTTCTTTTGCTGACATGTTTCCAGATTATGGCACCTTTTCTGGTTGGGCACGTGTTTTTCCCTTTTCTACTCAGTTTACCTTCAGCACTTTCTTTGTACTGTTTAGAGGTCTATACACTCTTGTGGTTGTTTATAGAAGTTGGTAATTTTATTTTCTTTTTTACTTTTCACTTCTGCATTGAATCTGATGTGTGTGTGTGTACAGGTACTTAGGGAAAGGACTTCCCGAGTTGATTAGCCTTTGGAACATGTCGCCAACCCCTGGCCTATGGAGGCAGGCTTGGGGTAGTTGCGGCTCGAGTCCGGGTAGGGTCGGGTCATGACAAAGTGGTATCATAGGTGGTTTGTTCTTTGGGATGACGTTCGGACATCCCTAAAAAGGAATTGGTTGGGATTTAGGGCCATAGTGTCAACGTGTCTTGAGAGCAGCTCTAAGGCCAGGGAGTCTACTGATGGTGCGGTGGCCGACGTATCCATTCACCAGGACCCTGAAAACCCGCTTGTCGACGTGGCATGCTGAGACACTTATCGAAGGGAGAATTGGTTTGTGCATCACATAGGATTGAGTCTTTGACTATCCTTCTTGAGTCAGCTCCCCATTTTTGAAACTGTAATATACATATATGCTCATCTGACCTCAGAACTCCATGATAATATTCAGGATGTTTCCATGATGACAGCCAGCCAGGATACCAGTTTGGTTCATGACGATGACCCTATGAGCTATGAGGCCTCAGTCAAGGATCCATCATGCAAGCCCGTTTCTCTGGGTGGGCCGGTAGAAGCACCCCCACCTATTGAGCAGCAAACAGCTCTAACAGAGCAGAGTGAGCTTGAGCACAGGTTGAGCATGCTCCACGAGTTCCAGCGGCAGAGACCACTGACGTTTAGTGGTGAGCCAGGCCCTCAGGAAACAAAGGTTTGGCTGGAGACGGTGGTTCGTCTTTTCAGGCTTTTGCAGACGTTGGCAGATCTAATGGCGGGTTTGGCCGCCAACCTTTTCCGCGGAGTATCGTGGCGTTGGTGGAGTCTGTTGACCCAGTTTCATTATAAGTCGTCGCTTTTGTGGGGAGACTTCCTGTTGTTGTTTCGTGAGGAGTTTTTTCCCTCCTTATAATGCTCCGTTCGGAATCAGGATCTCCTGCAGTTTCAGCAGGGAGGGATGACGGTGGCCGAGTACACGGCTAGATTCGCAGACCGTGCACGCTTTTACCCAAACTTGGTCCACGACAGAAACTTCCGAGCGTGGACGTTTGAGTAGGGTCTCCACTGAGAGATTCATGCTGTCATAGTACCCTTGGGAATTCCCACTTATACTAGGGTGCTAGAGAAGGTGCTGGTGACAGAGGGCTTCCTGTCACATTCTATAGTTGGTGGTGGCAGTAGGCATGATGGAGCCGAGATGTCTTCCACAGCTAGCGGGCAGTGGAAATCAGAACCTCGTCACAGGTGGAATTTTGACAACCGGACTCAGGGGCATGGTCGTACACCATAGTGGCGCCGAAGGGCACCAGTAAACCCAAGAGAGAGTTGGTTTTATGCTTTCGATGGGCGTGTTCACCTGCCGCGGGACTGCCCGACCAGGCACGCTGAAAATATCGGGCAGGCAGCGGGTGCACCACCACGGAAGAGGCAACGCCGTGATCAGAATAGCGCCCAAAGAGGTGGTTCTTGCAGAGGAGTGGGAGGAGCTGGTAGTGGGGGATGGCTTCACGAGGTATTACCATCACCACCAGGCATTCTACGTCAGGCTCCAGAAGCTGACAGTTGGGACTGTAGACAATAGAAAACTTTGTATGTCTATGATCCTGCAGAGCATGAGGTGATAAGAGGTATTCTCTACAGCTCTTCTAATTTTTGCAAGAAGAATTTTCAGACTCTGTGTGTGAAATTCTTTTTTCCCTGCTCCTTGTTTGAGGTGTTACCAAGGTGACGCAGGGTGTTAGGTGTGACACTATGTTGGTAGAGTAGAAGGCGTGGAACCTTTTCTTTAGTCGATGGTATCGACTTCATCACTCTCTGAGCGTGTAAGAGAGTCTTGGTTGTGAATCATCGACTGTGAAATCTTGCATGACTAGATATCCTTGGTTGTTTCACCATATGGATATTCTGAAGGAGGGATTAACTGGGATTTGTCCCAGGTCCGAATGGTTATTCCAGTCGAGGCGTGCGACGTAGGGGTTCGATCAGGGAGGTGAGCTACCCCCGAGAGCCTTCGGGCCATTTTAGACCATGTAAAGGGGGTGGAGAGGTTCCATACCACCTTGCCCCTAAACCCAATGGATAGTTTGGGTGCATAGCGCCTCCCACGTGACTCACCCGAGAAGAGGTGTGCATGCTCTTATGCACATCATCAGCAAGGGCAGACCTCACACGAACAAATCAAATCTTTTAGTCTATGTGCGGTGACGCGGGACTGTGCAAGAGTTCTTCTGGTATGGGAGAGCCAGGTGCGGGCTTAGTATCCTGAGTTATTCGCTTATTTTTCTTTTTGGGGATGAAATTATTAAAGGAAAGAATGATTTAAGGACCCATTTTTTTCTATAAAAGACTTTGAAATATTCTTGATGTTATTCCAGAGAATCTCCTTCAGACGGCCTGCGATTCCGAGCCCCGGTGTGGATGGAATTAAATTTTTAGTGCGTTCACACTGGGAACACCAAATAAATGGGATAACTCTTAAAAAATGTTTTGGATTAGAGATCTAAATGTACAGATGGGTCTAAAATTTGGTTTTTACCCATCAAACGACATAAATCATGTCGGTGCGGAGCATGCCTTTTACCCTAGGAGGGGTATAAGTTCCACGGGCGCGGGCCATCTGTGAAAAATGGCCCTGGGGGCGTTTTTGTAATTTGGCAGCATCGGGCGTTCAATTTTATAACTTTTTAAAGGAGCCTCAGATTAATGTTTAGAGACCACCTTTATGCTTGGGAGGTGGTTTTTAACCTAGGGGAGGATTAACCTCGACTCTATCGAAGTTTTCGGATGCTGGTTAATTTGGGAGTTAAATTAATTAAAACATTTTAATTAATTTTCTCCAATTAAACCTAACCCCCCACCTCTTCTCCTCCCTTGAAACGCCCCTAGAAGGAGCACTCAAGGAGGAAGATCTCTTCCATTGTCCATCTCTCCTCTCCAGTGAGGCGCGACAGTCCGGTGGATCATCGCGAAGCATCGGGCTACGCCCCTGTAGGTAGGATCGTGTGTTTCATTTTAATTTTTTTGGAACCTAATTTGAGCACGATTAATCATGTTGAATTTGTGTTTGATATTTGAAAAAATCCCATGTGTGCGTATTACTTTTTTTGAGCTTTCTATCGCCTGTTTCGGTTTGTAAATCTGAGTTTCAAGGAGCCCGCAAAAGTCCGCCGAAGATTGCGGGTTTTGGGTGTTTTCCGGTGGTTTTGGAGGTTCTCCGGACGGCTTTGGAGGTTCCGGAAGCGAGCGGCACGGGAGAGCGCGGTGTCCAACCAGCAAGAGGCACGGGCGAGCGCGGTGGCACCCAGGTGGTGGCGGTCTTCGGCGGCTCGGCAGCAGGGCTATCGGCCGGACCTCTCGGCAGCGGAGCGCGGCGGTAGGGCGCAACACGAGCAGGGAGTGCAGAGGGGGCCATGGATGACAACGGCTGAGCGCCTGCGTGCGAGGGCCTCATCTGGGCATGAAAGCCAGAGGGAGAGGCCAGCCGGCTGGCTGCCCGGCTGGTGTGAAAATCCGGGGTCACATGACGAGACCCCGTGGGAGCCCGCCAAACTGCCAGAGGATGGTCTCCGCGTGGAAACGCTTCTAACCGGCCATCCCGGTCGGTGGAAACTTAAAAAAAAGGAATAAATAAAAAAATCTCATAATAATAATAATAATAATATTATTATTATTATAAAAATAATTTATAATTGATAAATCATTCGCAGGGTGCCAAATTTGGACGTCGTCTGTGGCGATGCGTCCCTTAAATAGAGACGAATATTTTTGAGATGGTTTCAGGAGTTTTTAATTCCTGAAATGAGGTGCCTCGGAGGCGCGACACGCCTTTAAGTGAATTGAAGTTTTTCCAGGGGTTCGTGTTTTGAGCCGCGCGGACACATCCGATGTCCATTTTGAGCACATTCAGTGGCGTTGGGACCCTGGTGCCGAGGTAGAGTTTTCATGTGTGATTAAGGGCGTTGAAACCGGAGTTGAGGCATGGGCACCACAGCCCGTCTTTCGAGCCGTGTGCAGCGTTTTACAAATTTTTCATCGGACGTTTGTTCAGGGCTTGCGAGAAGTCGTTTTTGGGTTTTTTTCCGAGGGCATTGTATTGGCGCAATCTGCCCATTTTAATTCTACACAATGGTGTGGGCCCGCAAGGGCCATTTTGGGAGTTGGTGGTGATTTACAGCTTTATCACCAGGTGTCCGTTTTGGACAAGTGAACAGTCCATCTTCTGTACATTTTCTAGATGATCGCAATAGTGTTATCTATTCGTTGTGCTTTGGGACTAGGATGCGGGTCCCACAAAGCACCGCTCATGTGTGGTGCGGTGGAATGCATCTTTATTTCCGAATATCTGTTGCACTCAAGTGAGCATTCCTTTTGACATGTTTTCCCAAGGGGATCGCAACGCAGCATTGCGACCGACTGTTTTTGGGGTCGAGCATCAAGACCATGGGACGTCGTTCGGCCGTAAAGCGGTGTTGGCGACCTTTTCCATCGGATATTTGTTTGAGCCGAGTAAATATTCTATCTCCCATGTTTTTCCGTGAGGATTACAATGTTTTAATCTGTTCTGGAGAGTGGAGCCTCTTACGTGATCTTATTAAATGTGGAAATATGAAGGGTGCTCTGGTGGCAGTTCGTCCTACTGTGTTTGTAGAGGACCCTTGGTATGTGATCACATGCACTCCCATGTGATTGAAGTAATGCTTCAAGAGATATAGTTGGTCTTCCCTAGGGCGATGAGGTCAAAAGTTTCTGTTGTTACGTTTATGCCATCGCGTTGGCAGAGGTTGTCCTGTGCACGAAAACCTCTGGGCTGGAAACGTGGTATACTCTGAGAGTATATGGGAACTCTTGGAGGTACATGTGGTTGTTTGTACCTGAGAATGTTTGTGCGCTTGGTTGGAGTTGATCTGGGGCCACACGTCATGTGGGCCCCATGTGCGTGTTGTGTTCTGCTTTGCATACCTTTGACGTCTCGTGACGTAGAGGGTCCCTCTGTTCTCGTTTGTTTGACCAGCAGGGTTCAGTTTCCCCTGGTTCTGTTCTCGTTTGTTTGACCAACAGGGTTGAGTTTCCCCTGGTTCTGTTATCGTTTGTTTGAGCAGCTGGGTTGAGTTTTCCCTGGTTCTTTTCTCATTTTTTTGACTAGCAGGGTTGATTGGGTTTCCCCCTGGTCCTATTCACGATGGTTTCGACCAGAAGGGTGAGTGGTTTTCCCTTGGTTCTGTTCTCGATGGTTTGGCCGGCAATGTTTCTTCGTGTTCCCTGATAGAGTTCTTTTGGAATCGGTGTGACCAACACTTTAAGCGGGCACTGATCCTCTACCCAGGAGGTTGTTTCCAGCAGGGCTGGGTAGGAGGTTGTTTCCAGCTGGGCTGGCCGGTGAGGTACCATCCAGCAGGGATGGCCAGTGGGGTACCATCCAGTAGGGATGGCCATATCCTTACCATCCAGCAGGGATGGCTAGTGGGTTACCATCCAGCAGGGATGGTCAGTACTGCGGTGTTCACCGAGCAGTACCATTTAGCATGGATGGCCAAAGCAGTTTTGGGTTTACCTCCATCGGGGCTGGGAAGTGGTCCCCGATGTCGGGTTCACCTCCAGCTAGGCTGGGAAGTGGTCCCCGATGCCCGGTTTACCTCCAAATGGGCTAGGAAGCAGTCCCTGATGATGGTTCTAAGCCTCCCTCTAATGGAGTAACCTTTTACGGGACTGGGCATTGGGACTAGTCAACGACTTTAGCCGTTTCTCCCTCCAATGGATTACCCTTTTACGAGACTGGGGAATGTAGCACTCGTCGACTCTTTCCGGGTCTCCCTCTAGTGGGAACCCATCGAATTCCAGGGATTACCTTCCAGCAGGGCTTGGCAGGGGGTCGCCTGTCGACTTTGAGGAGACCTCTCGACTGTAGGGCAGTGATGAGGTGTGTCTTGACGTTCCCCCAAAACTCTCAAGTACAAGTGGCGCTTTCCCCACCTATATGCGTCCTTCTGACGCGACCTAAAACCGTGCGAGCGAGTAAGTGCCGCCCAAAGTAGATAGTGTCAAGGTGCAGTGATTTGAGCCCCTTGACATACTATTCAGGGCAGACGTGCGGGATACTGGGCCTCGATGGTGTTTACTTTTGGGACTGTTGCCTACTCACTTTCTTGGGTTGAGCTACGGGATGGTGATCCCTTTAAAATCTTGTTCGGGATTCCTGATTGAGAATATGAATATGTATATATCTTGTTCCAGTACCCACTTTTTGGGCTTGGTTATTCTCCCTCCAGGAGAGGTGACGACGCGTGTGGTATGCCACGTGCTTTCAATGTCTAGTTTCTCATGGTTGGATGAGTCTACTCTCCTTCAATAGGTAGAGAAGACTTGACGACAATTTCATCTTCTCATCGTTTCCAGCTCCCTGTGTTTGGATGAGTCTACCTCCTCTCTCTTGTTGGGTTGAGCTGGACTCTCTACTGTTACTCTACTGCACTCCTTGTTGCACTCTTTACTGCACTCTTGGTTTTACTCCTTTACATTCACCTGTTCGATCTAAGTCTCACCCTTCGATAACTCCTTTTTGCTTTCTAAAGAATTCGGGGTATCCAACTTAGTATTTTTACTCACCCTTTCTTGGTCTTTTCCAGCTCTTGGTGTGCCCTTGCAGACGACGGACAGGTTGGTCGTGACTTCAACAGAGCTTAGGAGTTTGGGAGCTCGGACTGCGTGCGGTGGTCAGAGTCGGGTTCCTGGTTGGGGACCCTTCCATCTGTTTTTATTTGGTTACCTGTTTCTGGGTTGTGGCACCTTTTCTGGTTGGGCGCGTGTTTTCCCCGTTTCTTCTGAGTTTACCTTCAGCACTTTATTTATACTGTTTATAGGTCGATGCACTCTTGTGGTTGTTTATAGCAGTTGGTACTTTTATTTTCTTTTTACAATTCATTTCTTCATTGAGTGTGTTGCGTGTGTGTGTGTACAGGTACTCAGGCAAAGGCCTCCCCGAGTTGTTTAGCCTTCAGGGCTTGTCGCCAGCCCCTGGCCTATGAAGGCGGGTTGGGGTAGTTGCGGCTCGAGCCCGGGTATGGTCGGGTTGTGACAAAAGAATATCACAGCTGAGAACAAGGAGGAAGAACTAGGGAGGAAGATATATCGTCCCTTTAGAATATTTAATGGAGTAGTGGTTTTAGATTTGTAGGATTTTCCATTAAAAGCATATCACATTAAACAACACAGTTTGACCAAGAAAAAGCATAGTATGCCTTCGGAAAATTAATATAGAATTTATGTCCTTTGAATCGGCCTTAGAGTCTTTAAAACAAGTCTTTAAATTCATTTTATGTCAAATGAAACATCAAAGGGGAAAACTGTAGGAACTTGTAAACACTGTTCAAGAACAAGAAATTTGGCAAAGGAAATAAGGGCTGCCGTTGGACCTTCCATTCTAGAAACATTGTTCATGAACACAAAATTGGCCAAGGTAGTTTAGGCTACCATTGGACCTAACCATTCTAGAATCACTGTTCATGAACTCAAAATTTGGCAAAGGAAAGAGGTCACAATTGGAACATCACTGTTATGGAAACACATTTCATTAACTCAAAATTTGGTAAAGGAATGAGGTCATCCTTGGAACCTCATAGTTTCACTGTTCACATAAGGCTACTGATGGAACTATTCATATATGTTCAATGTTTCACTGTTCATATAAGTTTACCGAAGACACTGTTCACATAAAGACACTATTTCACTCTCCACCTAAAATTATTGAGGACACTGTTCACATAAGGTCACCATTTCACTGTTCACCTAAGGCTACCGATGACATTGTTCAAATAAGGTTTCCGTTGAAATATTCACCAATGGTTACTGATGACACTGTTCACATAAGCATACCATTTCACCGTTCACCTAAGGCTACCGATGACACTCCTCACATAATGTTACCATTGCACTATTCACCTATGGTTAACAATGACATTGTTCACATAAGGTCACTGTTGCACTGTTCACCTAAGGTTACCGATGATACAATTCACATAAGGTTATCATTGCAATGTTCACCAATGGTTTCCATTTTAACTATTCATAGCAGTCTACCATTGGATCTATTCACAAGGCTACCATTAGAACTATTCACTGAATTGAAAATTTGGCAATGTTTTGGGGATAAGTCACATTGACCTCCCAGAACACCTCAAACACTAGATTTTTACAAATGAATAGAACAGAGAGGTCTGACCCATTACAACCGATACTCGATCTGTCTTGTTGTGAAGAGCCTGTCAAGATTCTTGATACGAGAGTACTAGTGTTGAGAAACATGATGACTCATCTTTTAAAAGTTCTATAGAGAAACCATAAGATGGAAGAGGAAACAAGGGAACCCAAGGAACTTATGATGAAGAACCACTTGAATATTTTTATGCGGTAGTATTCTACACATTTTGAGGATGAAATTATTTCAAGGACGGAATAATGTAACACCCCATTCTTCCATTGTAGGTTTCTCTTTGAGTGATCTAACAGCTTGTGTTGTACGCAACTTCGAGTTCCAGCACACCACGACCAATCAAACATGCCGTTATGAATAGTAATACCCACTTTTTGAAATTTTATATTTTTTTTTCAAAATGGAATTAATTTTTGGTTCAAAATTTCAAATTTATCTTAGGGTGAAATTTTGGTATTTTTTTGAAAACATTCAATTTTTGATGAATAGTGAAAAACATTGCATTATTATTTAAGACATACATTTTATTTAAATAATTATTTCATTAATTTTATTTTATTTTATGTCAAAATAGATATATAATTTCTATATATGTTCAATTTAATTCATTGAGGTCATTTTATATTAAAATTAGATGTATAAAATTTTATTGAACATTTTAACGTCTTTTACCCACCTTCTAGGCACATTTAGAAATTTGTGTAAAATGTAATTTAATCATTTTTTTTAATTGATTTTCAAACATATGGGAGACACGATGGACATCATTATATAAAATTTGGTTCAATATATTGAAAATAATTTTTAGTGAATAGTAACATTTGAATTTTATTAATCACGGTTAAAAGTAATAGGCTAATTAAAGGTAAAAATGATATTATAATTACCATTACACTTGTACTAATTATATTGGATTATTTTTTTTCAATAAAAATTAACCATAGGTAAAACATATGCTCCTATTTTAGCAACTTGTATTAGATCATGATATTTATTATTATTTTATTTAAAGAATAGTTAGAAGTGTAAGAATCAATGTCTAAAAACTAAACCATCTTTAATATAGGGTTATTCATAAGATAAATTATACTATAAATATTAATTATCAATATAAAATATTTACTAAATCATTTTATTTTATTTATAATTTCTAGACATTAAATAATTAAATTTCTTTATGACACAAATATGATGGAGTAATTACCTTATTAATGAATGATTAAAATAATTGATATTATAAATATCCAAATAAAAGTAAATTGAGACTTTCAATAAATTCGACTAATTTTATAGGTTATTTTGAAATTTTAGGATTGAATTAATGTATTTTTTTCGAAGTCATCGTGTTTTTCTAACTTTCACAAAAAACAAATACTAAATAGTGTCAAAATTGACATAAATGAAGTTTTAAAACAAATAATATATTATTAAATGATATAATATTTATAAAAATATAAGGTTCATCCAAACAACTTATATAATGATAGTTTTGTCATTAATTAACCACTAGGGATTCTCTTGGTATGTTATAGTATGTTTATTAACCATGTAATATAAACATACAAGAAGACATGGTAAAAGTTAAACTATTTAACTAAGAGTTATATCTAAAAAATATGGTTAATATAGTTACCTAAGCATGTCTAAAACCTATTCGTTGAGATAATTCTTACCCATCCCATACATATCCTAGAACTAAATCCATTTTTATCCATTATAAACCAAAGATGATTTTATAATAATATAATATTTCAGGATTTTTCAAATGTGACCCTCACCTCTCTTATAAAAGGGTACTTACCCTTCTCTCAAAATCACTCTTCCAAAGTCATTTTCATTGGCCAAACCCTACTCCAATATCTTCCCAAAAACCTTCAATTAATCCTAGAGGCCTTAATTCGTTCATAAAGCCATCCTATGTAGCCATTTTCATAAAATCAAAAGGAATCCCTCAAATAAGATGTAATAATTTAATCACCTCTTTCAAAGTTCATTCATTCTTCCACTTCCCCGTTCTTTGTTGTTTATATACCAAAATAATAAATCCAGTACCTTATAAATAATTGAATGTTATTATAAAATTTTTAAAACCATATTCATTATTCTATCCATCCGATGAATGACAAAGTCACAATATGTGCATAGGTACGACCAACTATCTCTACGTCATGGTGTAGTTTGTTATTCAACACTTCAATATTTCTATGGGTATAATAATGAGTATAATTGTGGTAAATAATAAATATAACATGTTAATGATTCGTTATGTGTAATATTTCATCCAACTACATATGATTTAACCATGAATAGAATGATATTGTCGCTTGTGTGTACTTACGGATTACCGTCTCCACAAACGCGATGAGATTCATTCTCCATTGTCACCATTCAAGAATAATTTTCATTTTATACTTTAAAATAATTTTTAAGAACTTACTATCATTCTATATATTAATCAAACAAATCCTATCCATGAAAAAAATTACTTACATAAGAAAACATATAAAAGAAAACAAATTATTTAACACTCGAAATAATGATACTACTAAAATACCATGAAAAATGTATTATTAGAAGATCTTATATGATTTCATATTTATGTATGTGGTTCTTGTATAATTTAATATCAATAATTTCACCATTATACAGGAGGTTAATGTACCCTCAACTAAGGGAAAGTACAAGGTAAGGTTTTATTTTACAATCACTTTATTATTTGAGGTCGTTTATATGTGAGTATCTACAAGGACCTCTTTTTCATCCACATCTGTGTTTCCTAAAAATGTATTCAAAACATTGTTAATATTTCCTAGAACATGGGTTGATTTCATTTATACCCTTTTTTTAATTTTTTACAAATTTTTTTGAAAGGATTATTTCTATGTTTTCATAAATAAAGAACTTTATGAACATTTCAAAACATTAAGGAAAGTATGTTTTTTAACTAAAACGGTGGGTGCGGCTATTCTTCGCTGTTATTACACCTTAAAATCTTCATGTAAGTGCTTATAAAAATAATTTCAAAGTAAATGTTTTCTTTTATGATTTTGTGACTTTTAAATGATTTCAAAAAAGATAGAGATATTTATCTCAAACAGTTTTGATTTCATCTATGTCAACATCCATTGATGGATTATACACCTATTTGAAGTTGATTTATTATGATACAATATTCCATATATTATTGAAGGTTTTTTGATTCATTTGAATGTGGATATGTTATTTTTATACCATTCATGGGTTATGGTAAAACTATTTACATTTCATATGCTAGTTTTTGTACGAATTTTTATGGTATGTTTCATCATTTTCATATGAAGAATGCATTGGACTTAGTAAGTGATAGGTGGTTCCCCCTATAGCACCATGATGCATCAGTAGGTCTCATAAGACAAACATGTGTCTTCGCATAAGTCCTTTAAAAAATATTATTTGTAGTCCTGTCACGAGGCCTTCATATGTTGTTCTGATGTCCGACATTATGCATTCCATCATTAAGAAATTATCTAATGATATTACATGTGATTATTTGAATAGAACAATGTACAAGTGAATAAGAAGATAGAATTATTTGACTTATATTTTCCATATTATGCTGAATTTTATGTTTAAAACCCTTTTTTTAGACTTATACATTTCCTTAAATATTTATTCTTATTTATGATAGTTTATGTTATATTGTTATCCTTACAAAGCATCTGAGCGCACCCCATTCTTATGTTTCATTTTTTCCAGGATGTGAATAAGTATATTATTATTGATCTACCGGGATAGGATATGGGATATCAGTGTGTTCAAAGGGGACATAATGTGGTTTTTTTTATTACAATGTGTAATGTAAACATTACGCATGTATCTCGTACTTTTAAGGATACTAAACTAATCTTTATTTTGAGACTTGATCTCTTGTTCTCATTTCAATGTTATGAAACAATGCACTGACTCTGGGTGACTAGGTTCGAGGCGTTAAAGCTGATCACATAGTCTCAAGAGGAAAAATCATCGAGTGTGTCATAATGTTTTCCATCAACATAATAAATATTTAGGACCTATTAGGTAGTTTCCATTTAAGGATGCTACATGGTCCTTAGGTGTTGGTTATTCAAGTACACATATGGAACATTCTGACAATATTGTTCATTGGTGATCTAATCATGTGGTTTCTTGGAAAATTTATCCACTCAGTTAAAGAAAATATGCACCTAAATTACCACTATGAAGGATTTCCTCTATGAAACAAGTGGTTAGAGTCTATTTCGAAGATAAGCCTATAAGAGAATGTGTTGAACCTCGATGATCCACTGAGTACAATATTTTTTACCTGGTAAGACTAGGAGATCAACTTAGGATGATAACAATTATTTTTAGTTCTCAAAATTTCATATTAGTTTCCCATGTTCTATTCTATTTATTCACAATTGTCGAAAAATGTCACATCCGAAATTAGATCTATTCACTCTAATTAAATGAATTTTCTTGGAAAATAATTATTGATTTCAATGTTACAAATATTTCCAAGATGGTTTTGAGGAATTTAATTCAATGACTAAAAATATAATTTGATTCCTTTAATTATTGTTTTATTCGTGTTTTTGGACTCTCTACCTTGTAAAAACTACTTCTTTATGTTCATGTAATATGAGTAACGTAATGGTTTTGTGTCATGAACTGGTTATTCGATTAATATAAGATATTAATCTTTCATTACTCATTAGTCGCATTTTTTATTTATAATATTCTCATAGGAAAGAAGTATGAATGAGAAAACATGGAAAATGACATACAAAAAATATCATATACATATTATTTGTAGTCATGTTTTTTAGTTGGTGAAATCATGTAATTCAATATATTTTACTATGATTTAAATATTATTCATTGATGGATACACAAAAACATATTAGATGACCCAAGAGGGAAATATAAGGTTGGAAAGGATCATTAATATCATTGAGCTTAGATTTTTCCAATGATTCAACCTGAAGAATCATACACGTTCAATATCTATAGGGTTGAGATTTTTATACCATCCACTATCAAAAAATATTCAAATGTTTTTTTGTGGGTAAATCATGTTTCCATTCCATCAGGTGGATCAAAGATTCAACCATTAAATTTTATTAACAAATATAAATTGATGATCTTTACAAACATGTCAGTATCTGCAGCTTTATCTAAGAAAATGAGCACTCAATGTTCCATGTTATGAAGTACGTCCCATTTTATAAATAAAGAGAATATCAGATGATAGAGTTAATCCTTGGAAACTAATAATAATACATATTATAGGAAATGATATTCCATAGTCATAGCAGGTTATCAAGTTGTATATACGGTATGGGGTTCTTTCTATATAGATTTGGGGTGGCCATTCCGATAATAAAATACATGCAATAAATTTGTAGAGGATATATATGTAGATTATAATAATGAAGTAATGTTTGTTTCCTAAAATATCATATATAAGAAAAATATATCATCCCAAGGTCATATATAGGTGGATCACAAGTAGAAACACGTTCCATATAGTTCCTAATGAGGTGGATATGAGTTTTTTGGAAGTAAATATGAATAGTCGAGACTTGACTCTAGTGGAGGTGTATAAAAAATAAGTCCACCTGGTTTCTTCATGGGATGAAATATATATAAATCCAGTTCTCTCTGGATAATTTTTTCAGATAAAATGTCGTATTATTAGGGTTGATATCCACACCAATGATGGCATTTAATTTAGAAAATTCAGAAATCAATTTATTATGTTGAATAAATGAGTATTAAAGGAGAATATATCTTAAATGTGACCATTTTATGAGATTTTTTTGGATCCAAATTCCCATGGAACTATCTTGGGTGAAAAATGATTCATAACTATATGTGAGATGTCTTTATTCATTTTATCTACCTTGGTAATATAGCTAGATTGTTTCATTTCCAAGTACCAAAGAATATATCACCTCTCACATAACGAACATGGTGTTGTAAGGGATTAAATTGTTTTAATTTATACCATGAAAAAAGGATAAAAACTAACATATATGTGACTATAATTGATAAATTGTATCAAAATATAGGGAATGTCTCATATTCTTTGACGTTGTTCAAGGTTTTCATCGGCATAAAGGAACATTGTGGATGGATCACAACACACATAGATGGGTATAAATTAATCAATGTTGTGGTAATCAATGAGATAATTTTTTAACCTAGCATTTAGAGCATTAGGGTTGTTTTGACACACACACTAGATTGTATTAATATTGATAATTGATTGAATTGTTACGAACAATTACTATTTAGTCCATAAAATCAAAAACCAGGTAAATCATAGAAAATAACACTAATATCTCTAGAGACAATCCTTACATGTTATTTATTCTATAGGGGTATATTGAGGTCGAAAATTATTATAATTTCATCCATGATGAATAGTCACCATATTAGATCAATAATAAATTTAATTATGTCTATATAAAGTGATGTATCCTTTCCTTATAATTCAATTAATAGAGACAACCTATGGTTGTAGACCAGTTATGCTTAATGATGAAAAAATAATAGACATGCATTAAATTTACATTCCCTCTAATTGATGTTTCTATATTCCAAACATATAAATTTTTTATAACTTGGATTAAGTCATTTCTTGGTGGAAAATAGGAGTCTATATTACTTATTTTTAAGGGAAGTATATCTCTTTATGATGATGGAGAATAGATGCATCCCATGGGCATGGAAGGAATGGTAAAATTGGAGGCTCTAAAGCTAGTAGAGGTTAAGATGCAAGAAATATAATTTTCCTCAAAGGAGGAATATTCATTTAAAATTTATATAAAGTGAAATAATCATTTTATATTACCATTTATTTGGATTACATAAAAACCCTTTTTTATGTTTTTTATGATGCTAAATATTTAGAATCATAGAGGGAGTGTGAAATATTAAGAGATTCTTTATATGTTATGGATATTGGGGGAACCCCCAAAATGGAAAATTTATATTGACCTAGGTTTTATATACAATGAAATACCAGAAGATATATTTTTATGACTATCCCAAGGAAGAATAGAAGTATATCAAGGACAAATAAGGAAAAATTTACTCAATGGATGAAGTATCCATCCAACCAAAGTGAGTGTAAGAAATTTTTGGGGTAATCATAAGTAGGGTAAGTGATGCTGATGATGGATAATTTCCTAAGGAAGAGGCCCATAAGAAACTAGACATTCCCTTCATCGATACCCATTAAAAATTTCAAAAAAACTCATTTTTTCCCTTCCATATATAGATACTTCTCATTATCTTTTCATATCTCCAAAATATACTATTGGTGGTATAACTGTTGGTCTCCATTTCCAACATTATTTGGTGGATTGATACAGGGCTCTCTATTAATGCAAGATTATATAGAAGAAGTGATTTCAAATCAAGATGAAGTATTCTGAATGTACAAACATATAATATATCAAGTGTAATTTCCCATAGATGATATAAATAGATGAAAGTTAATTATTCTTTTGTAATACAATATGTATCCTATGACAATGAGTAAACATTACCTATATCTCCTTGTGTGGTAATTTTGAGAAACTCATTTTGAATTTATAATAATGTGTCAATAAATCCCATAATAGTACTATCAATTATGACACATGGATCATATACTACATATGGGAATGGAAATATAACACCTCTTAAAATAATATTCGAAGAGGAAACTGTGACAAAGACACACCATGAGGGTATCCTTGATCTTGATTTTAATATGTTGGCCACTACCCAGGTAGGCATGAAATTTATAGATGACCTAATGGATATCAATGATATACTTTCTCATCATATGGATAACATCACTTATTTTTATGAATAACTTAAATATGACATATTACTTAAATTTATGTTTTATATGATTCTTATTTTCTATTGACTAGAATCAAAAAAAAATTTACATATGTTTGACTAGGGAGATGTTCATGATGATTTTAGTCTAGAATGGACACAAAATTGGTGATCCATTTTTAATGAAATGATAGGAACCTAAGGATTAAAAAAAGGTTACTCAGTAGGAAATCCACACAATTATCTTTCAAATAATGGAGTCTTCGTTTGTTATCATCTCTTTTATATATGTAAATATATATCAAAATACATCATACGTAGATTGATCCCAAAATTTTATCAAATAATAAATTACTTATTTATTAATTTAATTTAATCACCCATTGGTTCAGGTTACATTATATTATGGTTTCATGTCCAAATTAGGTATTCATGAAAATTAACATACTTTCATGGTGTCAATTCCTATAAGAACTGCTATGAATTGACCAATTCTAGCAGATCTGGTCCCAAAATATATTCCATCATTGATTATTATCACCAATATTGACCCATAGTTTATAAAAATTACTCAATGATTGTAAAAATGAATATATATGAGAACCTCTATATTAATTTATTATAGCCCTTGGAAACCGGGTTATCTAGTTGCAATTCATTCTCTAGCTATCCATCATCATATTATAATATAGTTTTAATTTATAGAATATTAATTATTCTGTGAACAAAATTGGGTATCATTGATTGAAGGGTAAACAACACACCAGTTTCCTTTTTGATAAAGGTTAAAACAAACATATCTCAGTCATTATGATATAGTTAATTAATTGGAGTCCAACTATGTGGATCATGTGGAGGAAAAATAAATCATGTTTCAATGTAAGGACACTGAAGTTAAAAATCTTGAAATAGAGTCTGATATGAACAATGAACATCTCAAAACACAGTAAAAAAATCTCTTATGAAGTGGAAGATTAAAAGGGGTGTGTTTCTGTGGAAGTGGAGTGACTTCACCTTGCTGAAGAATCATAGACAACCAGAACTGAAGAACATCGATGTAGAATTAAACAATCGTCATAATAAATCAATTATATCAATGATATGTCATGAAATTTTCTATGAAGCATCTCCTACAATGAGAAATAATTAAAGATACTCTAATTTTATGCATTCTCCCTTGATCTTATTTTTAAAATAATTGTATTTTTTTCCCATTACCTATATTATTTTCAAATATTCTATTTTAATCACAATATGTTGATGATTAAATATTACATGAATCACTAAAAAAATTTAGTTCTCAATAGTTTTAAATTATAATATGTTAAATTTCAAACCCTAGTAAGTTCCTACTGAGAAGGACTCGTAGATGGGTATAGATGTATACAACCTCATCATTGAACTATAGAATTTTAATTCTATAATGGATAATAAATGGATCAAATAGAAGTTTAGATTTTGATTAGTAAATTGTGGAAATAGATTGATCAATGGTTTTATAGATGGTTGTCCTAGAAAATATGGCTTGAATCTTATTGGAATCATGTGTTAAAACCCCAATCATTATAATATTATTTATATTAACACTAAATATAACCCATTTCTTATATTATGATGATATTTTGAATAATGATTCATATTTTTCTCATATTTCCATTTTTATATATTTATATATGAAAAGTATTACACGTATTTTATTTGTATTATATTGTAATTTCATATATTAGAGTAATTTTTCTAACATTTATGTCCTCCCAAAATGGACCAAACTATGCTAGGTATGAGAGGAAATAAAAAAATATATCTTTATAATCATTATTTTAAAAATGGAATTATTGAAAATTTTATAACAAAAATTCTATCAAATATAGTTGGATAGGAAAGAATGTTGATTATTTAAATCATACCTCTAAGCATCCTAAATCTAAAACGGTGAAATGGGATAGGAACATCAGGGAGGACTGTGGGCTATAATCAAATGGTAGGTTCCAAAATAAATCTACTAATAAATATGAAAAGAAGAGGTTAGTTAAATTAAGATGAAATTATTTTTATTCACATGATAAAAGGGATATATATATATATACTAATCCATATTAGGGAATGATTTCATAACCATCCAGAAATTTCACCAGGATTTGGATATACCTACAACTTGTTTACATGGAAGAATTATGGGTACTAAATAAAATGTGAGATGCAGTAGGTGAATTTCAATAGAGAATTAAATGGGGTTTCTAGTAACCTAGAAGTTTCATCATCTTATATTGAATAGATTTGTATGTAAAATAAATTTTTTATTTTGTTTCTCTAACATTTAACTACAAATGAGAGCCAAATGATCATAACTTATCATTTTCAAGTAAAATATAGTGAGACACATGATATCAATGTACCATTTATTTGTGCTTTAACTTTTTCGAATTCATTATATTGGGGATACATAGTGATTAAGGACTAGATATTTTCCTAGGTCTCCATTTGTGGTTTTTCATCCTGAAATGATTTGTGTCTTTTTCATTTACATTTAACGGTCCTGAAGTTATGAAATATGAACGGTATTTTTTAGGTTTTTCTAGGTTTTATCTATATTGTATAATTTGAGAATAAATGTGATTTCGCTAAAATTATTAGTCTATAGTGGTAAAGTGTTGACCTGATGTGAAATGTTGGGATAAAAGTGACATTTTAGATGGGGATAAAGAGATAATGAAACCCCAAAGGATTTTGAACTGGAAAAAATGTTGATGATGATTTAATTTTTAATACAATGTTCCTAGATTAAGTGTGATAAAATGGGATAGGTGTATAATGGATGTATTAAAACCATATTAAAAAGAAGAGTTCTATAATGATGCAATCAAGGCATATTGATACTTTAGGTCCTTCCAGTTTGGAAAGAATGATTCTTATTGAATAAACAATAAGGAAATAAAAGACAAAAAATATTAGGGGGATGTAATAATATATAATTATAAGGGTACCTTGGAGACATATATTACCACTAACATAATATATTTATGTCTTATGGTATCCTTAGAATATTAATAATCACTAACTAACATGTGGATGTGTGGTTATTCCAAAATGGCAGTGGAGAAAAAATTTTATTTGATCTTGTGGGGACTAGGATTCCATAGTCTGTTGGAAATAAGTGAAGATCAATGGGTTTTTTGTTGATGATTCTGGAGTATATGTGATCTGGATCTCAATATGTATCTCTTTTTATCAAAAATAATGTAGATATAATTCTCATGGAATAGGGGAATAGTCTTATACCATTTGTAAGAATAATGTGTGATATAAAAAAGTATGATAGGTAGATATCGATCATATTCAATATGGAATGAATTATAATTTTTTTATACAGATCCATATGTGATTTGAGACCATAAAGGATAGACTTCATGTTAATTTTTTTATAAAGATAGAGTTCATGGTTGAGCCAATGGAATGGAAGGTTTGTGTCGGTACTTATTTTATAAGAGATAGAATCAAGACATACATAGTTCTTGATTGGTTTTGAAGAAACATATTTAAATTTGGATCATTTATAGGAGGGTATTTTTTATATAATTCTAGGTCTCAATTACCATGTATATTCCACATGGTTTAATGTCACGTAGTAAGGTTAATTTTCTCTATATTTCAAAGGTGGTATATCTTGATCATGCATCCCAAGAAAATCTACTTTTATCTTCATAATCACATGAATCATGTTTAGTATAAAAAAATGAGGTGACTTGGGGGGACAAACATTTTTCTTGAGATTACATGAGAAAAGACAAAAAATGTTCATGAAATAAAATTGATATTTTTGTTAAAAAATATCATATTATCAAATAAAATAGTTTGTAATCCTAATATATATAAGTGTAGTGAGAGTTGATAGAATATAGATATTATTTTATTCATAATAAAATCTATATATTTTAAATTTTCTATAGGATGTATGAAAATGGATCCTATAATGAAATCGAATTTCTATGATGGAATTTCCCATCTGATCGTATAATTGTGTCATATTTAGCAATGTATCACATGAAACACATAATGAAAGAAAGAAACATTTAATTGTATTAAACTTAAATTTACATTTATTTAATTTATCTAGCCTTAAAAATTTAATATATTATAATAGGATAAAATAATATAATATACTATAATTGTAATAGGAATATTTGTGTATTCTTTATCCATTGAATAACAAAATTCCCTAGCAATGCTGTAGAATTGAAAAAAAATTATTTGAAATATAATATTGATCATGAAAAGAAAAATATATATAACCTTGAGTGAAAATGTAAGTCACTCATGAATGATAAAAATATTATTTATATATCAAAATTAAGAAACCCATATAACTATAAAAAAAATTACCATTGGAATATTAAAATGGTTGTTTGAATATAAATATTAACTTTATGTGTAGTAACACAACCATTAGAATAGTACCTTCACCTATTAGAGTGTAAAAGTTTATTTTTTTCTTATAGAATAAAAATATGACATATTTTTATAATGATAAAAGAAAATTCAATATTTTAAAATTGATAAAAATGATTTTTTTATAAAACATAAATATTATATTTTCATTTTTATGAATAAAATTATTATTTCGAAAAATGTTTATTTTCATGAAATTGGTTTTCAAATAAAAATTTAATTGTATTATAATGATAATATAATTTAATGAGACCATTATAAATTCATCAAATGGTGAGAAAAAATATTTTAATATTAAAATTTACATTTAAATTTTAACTAAGACTTTAGTTGGAAAATAAATTTCTTATATATAGAAAATAATATTCATAAAATTTATTTAACTTTTTGAATTTTCACATCTAATATTGGTTTTAGATTTTTTTTTGGTATCTTTATAAAATAGATGAATTTACTATGAATTACTAAATGCGAAAGTGTAAGAAATTTTGCATTATATGTCAACTAAATGATTTATTCTATATGAGATGATGTATGAACCCTTTAGATTGAAATAAAATGCATAATTTATTAAATTTGGTCATAATATTCATTAATATTTGTTTCCAAATTCCCAAATAATAAACTAATTAATATAATATTCAAAAAACACTTCTCACCACTCCTTATAAATACCACACATCATGACCTATCCCATACACCTTTAAATCCTTGGATAATACTCATATTCTTCCAAAATAACTCCTAATCTCTATCCACATTATCCTAAATTCCCAATTCCCAATAAATAATATTGCATGGATCCTCCTGGGGTATCAAAGAAGAAGACGATCAAATGTAGGGGTAAATCCTCTGGTAAAAAAACTTTTAAGTTAATTCATAATATGACACCCCTTATTGTTTTCCATAGAAATAAACATAATAACATCAGTTTATTAAATATATATATATATATATATATATATTATTAAGTTCTTATATAAATTTTATACCCACCCTTCATTGGATTCAAAAAAAATCACAATATGGTCTATTCATCATCTCTATTGTTCAAATATTTCTTTTCCTCTAATAACATTATAGATGGATATAGAAATTTAATTATACTTCAATATGAATATAATATTTATATTTTAAATTATTTCATCATTCTAGAACATATTAATTATATTTTAGTTCAATAAAAATAAATGTTATTATGATGGTCCATAAAACTAACTTACAATATTATTAGAATTTTTATAATAAATGAATCACCACTATACCAGAACATGTAGGGATACTTGGTAAATTTTCATTTTTCATAAGTTAATAAATTTTATTTCATTTTATTTCCAGAGTTTTTTACCCATTAATAAGAACACCAATAATTATACACAAGTGATTTAACCATAGAAACATGAAATTTACCCCCATGAAACAACAAAATTACAAATGATATCTCATTAAAATAGTTGTAAATAAAAATAATATAATTCTATTAAATAATATATATATATATATATATAATATTATAATTTATGTAATTAATTAATAAAATGTCATTATTAATCATGTTATGTTCAATGCAATAACTATTCTGGAATCTAAGATTAAGAATCTCTATGAAAACCCATATTTTCTTTTGGTTATCATTTCTCTCTCTTTAATTAAAAATACCACAATTTTATTATAATTTTCATATATTTGAACTATTTATATATGTCCAAAAGGTAAAAAAATATTTTAATTCACCTTTAATTGATGGGGATATACATGGTTTTATAGAGATTTTCTTAATTTCATTTGAATGTATATCCCATTTAAAGTGAACTTGTCTATTTCCTACCCCATTTGAAGTACCACTCAAATAATATATTAAACCATGAAGGGTGTCTTAAATTTAGAATTATTTTATAAAAAAACATCTTTAGTTCATTTTCTTATTTATAGAAAGTTGTATTCTATTTAGCCTTATTAAAGGCTCTTTAACCTTTTCCTTGGACCCCTCTTAGATGGTATATTTCTAAATTTACCTACCCTCTCTTATTCCCAACATCACATGACATGGTAATAAATTGGGATTATATATATTTATTTAGAATTTATTAATTACCTATACTATTTTAATCTATCATTTTATGTAACCCATTATGATACTCTATATGGTTATCCGATATGACATGATTATGCAATAATTTTATTTTTTTAGTAATTATTATGTTTATACATTATGTATGATTTTTATTGGTGGAAAAAAATTAATTCACAAGTTTTTGTAGGTTCAACTATAAAGTGATACAGTTAATTTTCTAATTATTATGTCTCATATGATGATATGTATGGGAATATTGAGTAAACCTTATCCATGATGTGACATTATGCACCATGTGATCTTTTCTTGGATGTTATCCTTTAATTATAGATATTTCATGATTTATGTGGCTAATAAATCCCTATTTCACCATTTTGTATGATCACATGACCATTAATCTATTATGAAATATTATTATTTAGTTTCCCTAACTCTGTAATATCATTTTATTCATTTTGACTCATAAGTTATGATTTTTATCATGTTATTCCCTCACTAGGAATTTTCACCCATCCATCTTTATTATCTATTTCCTAGGTCATTCTATATAGTTTTATGAGATCAAATGGATTAATGAGCTCATTATGGAGACAAAAATAATGTTTTTTTTATTTTAGTTTGATCCTTGTGTTTTTTAATTATTATTCCAAAGGCAGTAGGCTTCTCATCCTTCAGGTTGTATTTTTTTATATTTAGGTTAAAAATAATTTATTATTATGAATACAAGGATTTTGTAATTATAGATGGTAATAAATAATGGTGAAGTATTTTTTTTATATTAAGACCATATAAATTCATGAGAACCCCAAGTGAATATTTTTTAAGGGAAAATATCATAAATGTTTGGTGAATTATAGAGAATGTAGTTTCCAATAAATTGCATCTGTGTCAAGATAATACCATTAGAGGTGCCATCACCATAGTTACAACATATGTTAATAACCCCAAATGAGTTTTTCGGTTATTAAATTGAGTTATATATATTTCACTAAAAAGAGACCTTACTACATGACTCATTTTACTCCCCTAGAGGAAATGCTATAGATAATTAATTAACTTCTCATGAACCACAATTTGGGACCTGAATTATTTATTCGGTAAGAACACCTAATAAAAAATTTCCATGGATCACCAAGATAGAATAATTTATTCTCATAAAACAATATATACATAATTAATTTACATATTTTAACATCTATGTTCACAATAACCCACTTATAAGATTTTTAATTTGAGTATTCTCATCCATAATTATTTTATTTTATTTTATTTATTGATAAGAAATATAAAGATCCCTTCCAAAAACTAATGTGAATGAAAATATGATTGTTTCTCAAATGACATGCCCGTCTTGATGGGAGTGGGGGATGAGAACATCATGGTATTACAAGGTTAAAAAATTCTTGTTATGAATATTAACATGAATCATGTGTAAAAACCTCTTTATCCTAAGAAAGTTCATGTTTTGGTTGAGTTCTCTATGATAAAATGTCTTTCTAAATTTATTTGATCTTATAATCCCATCAGAACAAAAAAAATAATCACTATATTATGATGATGTTTTCCAATCATTTCATAGAATATGATAAATTAGTGTTGGTTTTTTATCACATAGAGGGTAAGTTGATTAGAGGTGGAAACTATTAAAGAACCTAGTGTTCAAAGAAGAAATCAATTCCATTTAAATGGATGGATTCAAGAAAATTTATTTCAATAATTATTTTCCAATAAAATATCATCATAAATAGCGAGGGAGTTCTAGGGATTAATGTAAATTAAATTTTAATCTACTAGGGATTACGATGAAAACACCCCATGTATTTCATGGTATGCTTACAGCTTTGAAATTGAAACATAATGTATGTTAGGCCTTTGATTTGGTTGATTATAGGTGAGTATATGAAAAATATTTTGTGATTATTGGAAATGATTGTTATTCAAAGCTTGTCTGTTATTCCCTTATGGTTGAGATGGATATTGGTGACTCTCAATGGTCACCTAGAAATTGATATAAAATAATAGAATTTATATTAATATTAACTACTGAAAAATACAATATTGGAGCGAAATCCAAAACTCAAAAGTGTAAAAAATGGGGGTTGAAGCAACCTAAAAACTATAACAATGCAATGAGGAAATTCTTTATTTGTGGAAAATAATGTAATCATGTTAATCTATACAGATGGGAAATTAAAAAGGCCAATAATGATATGGAATAAGTTAATGTTCTAATAAACACTCCAAATTTAGTATTGTAACTCAAAATTAAAGAAGATAATCATTATTTTAGATAATACCCTCACCAAATGGTTATCATAGATAGTAAACCACAAAAACCTACATGGCCTATCGGGAATTAAATGGATTATGCAATCAGTATTTTTGTGGTGGATCACAAAATTTATTTGATGATAGGTATTATTGTTATTAATTCATGAATATTAAAAATAAAATTTTATTCTTATTATACATGTTCTTTATTATCATGAAATATTAGTATAATATTTCTTTTACCTCCTCAAATTTTGTGGGATTAGCTAAATGTGAGAAGAAGAAACATGGTAATTATTGTATCTAATTTATGTAACACCATAGCATGAAATATTTTTGGTTTTAATATCTTAGAAAATATTTTATTACTTCCTTTTTTATAATTTGATTCTATATTGGGTGATCATATATAGCTCAATTGATTGAGATAATGTAGATACTCATTCTTGAAGGCATGCCCACTGTGAGGAATAATACTAATGTATTGCTTAAAGAGTTTTCCAATCTTCATCATGACCAAGAGATGGAATTATCAATAAAACATATACTTATATATCTACCCATATCCAATAATCCTTATAGAATTTCCACTATTGAGTTGGAATAAAAAAACCAATAAGTTACCTCAGAAACTGTACATGTATTTTCTACATCGAAATGATTTTCTATAGGGTTCATTGATCCTCTTTATTAAGGAGAGGGATGAGTCTATATTCTATTTCATTTATTATCACGAAAATAACAAAATTACTATAAATTAGATGTATCCCCAAAAACGTATTAATGGATTTTATAGTCCACTAAGTGGGATCAATTACTTCCATATGGTGTAAATGATTTAGGAATATCCCTAATTAATAGGGAATAGGGGATATATCCCCAAAAATAGATTTTATAAAATACAAACACATTACTATGAAATAGTTATTCCTTCAAACTCATTATTTCTATAGTCATTTTCTTGGATGTAATTAATAGAGTGTGTATATATTACATTGACAAAATTCATAATATTTATTGTTGGTATTTTGATATACTCTGAAAGTAAGTTGTAGCATTAGGAGTATTTAAATATAGTGATAGTGACATTATGAAAGGATAAGATATATATATAAACATATAATTTGATTTTTGGATAGATGAATAATCATTCATGGAGTTTATTATCACCAACAAAGTAATATATCTAGATCCATTCAAGAAAAGTAGATTAATAAGTACAATAGGCCATCATCGCTATTGAAGATCCATAGTTTCTTTAGAATATATACCTACACTTGAAGATTTTTTATGAACATATCATGAATATATAACCAAATAAACATGGATGAATGTGAATGGAGTAAACAAAATTGGACTAGTGAATGAAAATATAAATTCATGGAATGGAATAATATGACAATCACATCACAAATACTCACACTACCCTCAAGTGGGGAACTTTTAATGGTATATTTTAATCATTTACAGAACATATCATTTTTTTCTACTCAATAAAAATGATAATGTGAAATAATATTCCACAATGTATTGGATTTTCATGAGATGAACGATATAAAACTTGTACAATAGTATTCTGTAAAAAACATTAAATTTAAAATTATATGGAATTATTTTAAAAGGGGGAAGTTGAAAATATAAATACTTAATAACATCCTCAAATGTATATTTCCATAAAATTAGATTAATATTACCATATTAATATTTCCAAAGATGATAATGGACTATGACTGGTCAATTTTACCATCATAGGATAGAAAAAATGTCATAAATTCTCTATGCTGAAGGGTTCCTATAACCTTATTAATTTTGAGTATTGAGAGGTACCTAATCATATTATATATTCAATGGATAGAAATGAGAATCAAAAAGGAAGAATCCTCATCATTAGATTCTCAAATTATTGATCAACCATCACATTTAAAGAAGATAATGTTGGCTAAATGGAATAATGTGTAAATACATATAATGTTGACGTTATATGATAAGTAAAATCCATGAAGATCCATATTTATGAATAAGTACTTGTAATATTTGGTTCATGATTATCTATACAATAAAATCCTATGATAGTGAAGGAAAATTTATTGATCCACATTTCACATCCTTTTATATCCACCTAGGTAGCATGAAGATGACACAATATGTCCAAGGGAACTATTTATGGGACAATGTGAGGAAGAAAATAATTCAACTTATATCATAGTGTTTTTAATTTGAAAAATGTAATTAAGAAAAAAATAAAATGGGATTATGGAAACATTAACCATACCTATATGAAAATTGGAAATCATCACCATAGAATTTTTCACTAAACTACAAAATACATATAGAGGAAATAATTCCACATTGTTTATAATGGATCATCTTAATATCACTTCTCACATTATTGTATTTCAATAGGTTGTGATTTTACATGGATCACTGATATCAATTGTGTTCAACATATATACAAGGATTACATTATTATTCCATAAAATTATTTCAAATGATCTAATATTTGAGTTGAGCTTTAATAAATCTTATTAGAAAAAAAATGATGGAAAAATAAAGTAGACTATCTTGAATCATGATTACATATTATCAAATTGATATCTGGGATTCAAATGATTAGGGGATCAATATCTTCCTTTGTTTGAGTAATACTGCATGACTTGATTTCACTCATGCTACCAAATAACTATTTATGAATCCATTTAATGAAATTTACATAGAACACATTCATGTTGGGATTAAATTGGTTAATGAAATTTGATGGGACTTAAAATTATTGAAGATATTTTATGTAAGGTAATGACCATTTAATAACCCATAGGGGATGCTATAAGTTGAAAGAAGAGATAATTTGACTATCATTAATGAGGCCTAAAGATTATTGTTGACAATAAATTATTCCAACAAAACTTCCATTGAAGAGATTTATTAGAATTATAAATAAAGTAATGATATGTCCCATATACATATTCTTATTAAAAATTGGTGATCACTTCAGAGATATGGATATTTAAATATCACTTCCACGAACATTGTATCATGTACATGACATAATCCAGATATACCCATTGAAGTAGTGCATACCAGATCGCTCACTTGTATTAAATTTTGAGGTGGAAGAGATATACAATTATCACATTATTTAGGAGTATCCATTGAAAATATTAGTTCCTAGAATGAATGTCCTACACAACCAGAGAACCCTCTTAGTCAAAGTAAAATAGTTTAACTATAAGTATGAGGATTCGAATTGGGAACTGAAATAATCATTGATGCATAATTATTATTTATTATTTTCACCACATTATGTAAATTGAAATTTCAAGGATTAAATTTCAAAAATGGGGAAGAATGTTGTGACAGAGAATGTTATCAATGGAACATCCCTTCTGAATATATAATTGTGTCAATTTTTTTTAATCAATCACATGAAAAAAATAGTGAAAATGATAATTTTAATTCATATCAAATATATAAATATATTTATAGAATAAATATATCTATTACAATAGATAATATTTCAATGTGAAAAAAAAATTAAAATAAGATGAAATCATTCGAATTTTTTTTTCCATTTGTTCAACCATATTAATAGTACTCATAGAAAAACCCATATAACTGAAAAAAACTATTAGTAATTAAATATATATATTTATAATTATATATATAACTATCATGGAAAATAGAATTTAATAAATAATAAATAAATTATGGTGTATTCATAGAGTGTATGAAACCCATCTGATAGTTACAAATCAAAATGATGGAATAGTAATATGACTATTGGAATAGTAATATAACAATTTAGAAGTTAACATAATATTTTGAATAATATCTTCAACTATGGGAGTTTAAAATAATAATTTTTATCTCATAAAATTAAATTATTACATATTTATATCATCAAACAAGTAATTAAATGTTTTCAAAATGATTAAATATGTCTATGTATTTTTATAAAATAAAAATGTTTTATTTAAAATTATATGAAAGAAATAATGGACTAAAATTTTGTTAATTTTCTTAAATATGGTTTATATTTTAATATTTTTTTTATTGTAATAATAATTGAAATATGTGGGACTATAAGTTACTTTTCAAGGGGATAGAAAAATAATATTATTATTAAACTTTTCGTCTTCCAAATAAAAAAATCAGTATATAAAAAACTTATTTTCTCATATTTATAAAATATTTAATTATTTAGAATTTCAATTTTGGAAACATACTAAAATGTTATGGTTAATTTTTTGAATTTTCCTAATATAAATATTTTTTTGTGGATATTTATGTACATTAAAATATAATATTAAATATAATAAGGTCAATACATAATTTATCAAAAATTAGATGACATTAGAACCCATTAGATCAAAATACAATGCACCATTTATAGTATAAGTTTTTGGTATTAGTCATCGTTGGTATTCTTTAGAAGAAATAATAAACAAACAAATATAACATTAAAAAAAGACCACCCACCTCCCTAATAAATATGATCTTTAACATCACCTTATTTTCACACCTTATAAGACCTTGAGATTACAAAAAATCTACCTAAGTCTCTATTTATATATCTATCCACATCATTACAAGCCTATATTTATTCAATAACCATTACAAGGAGCATTACGTTGTTTCCATATAGGATAAAACCAAAGGGATGGGTGATTTCTCAACTAATCATTTTTTAATTTTATTCTTATTTTGTAACACCATTATATTTTCCATAAAAATGGAAATAGTAATATAAGTATAATAAATATATCGATATTTTTTTCTATTATCCCATCATTTGATTCTAAAATTAAAATATTGATCACAATATGGTTAGTTCCCCACCTCCATAAACAACGAACTTCTTTTTATAACTACCCCTAAGGATTTTTATATAAAAATGACAATTATATATTGTGAAAATAAGTATATTATAAATTATTTCTCAATACATAATGTCTTAATATAATTTTAATTAAAGAAATAAAAAACATGTTCATTATGGTGATTAAAATAGCCTAAATGAACTAACTATATAATGATAATGTTTATAACGAATGAATCAAAACTATACTATAAAACATATGAATATTTCAAAAAAAATCTACAATTATATAAGGTAGGGAATATTATTACATTAAACATTTTATTTTTAAGTCTCATTTATCAAGAGAGTATTATTTACCACTTGTGATCCTACCTTGGAATGTATAACTGAACATCATCGAAGAATCAAAATTAAACATGAATTCTCATTGAAATAGTTTTAAGTAAATAAATTATTATTATATTATATCAAATATATATGTAAAATTGTAACAACCCGAGATTTTATAAGGAATATTATTTTTAATTTTATTGATGTCTTGTGTTATAAGCTACACAAAGATTATCTTGTTCTATACGCAACACCGTATTAGCTTGCATTATATGCAACACTATTCTTGGATTGTGTTACACACAATTTCATGTTATTTTGATAGTAGTCATTCTACGCAACATTGAGTATATATATATATATATATATTCAATGTATAAATAAAATATGGTTGGACTATATTATACAAAACAATGAAGGATTCTTTCACAACACGCAACCCTGACTTGGCTTACATTACACGTAATTGTGACCTTCCATGGTAGCGTGTGTTGTACGCAACACCGAATTTCACTAAACAAAGATATGTTATTAAAATATTATATAAACTAGCTGTTATGAATAGTAATACCCAATTTTTGGAATTTTATAAATTTTATCTTTCAAAATGGACTTCATTTTTGGATTCGGAATATTGAAATTATCCTAGGGTGAATATTTGGTATTTTTCTGAAAGCTTTCAATTTTTGATGAATAGTGAAAACACTGGGTTACTATTTAAAAACCGAATTTTTATTTAAATAATTATTTATTCTATTTAAATTTTTTTTAGTTAAAAATTGATGCATAATTCCTATATAAGATCAATGTAATTCATTGGAGTCATTTTATATTAATTTTAGATATATGAAAATTGTATTGACCTTTTCACCGTCTTTTACTCACCTCCAAGGAAATTTGGAAATTCACATAAAACATAATTTTACCGCTTCTGTGAGTGGAATTTCAAAAATCTGAGAGACACGGTTAATATCAAGGACTAAAATATGGTTCAATGAGATGAAAATAATTTTTGTTGAATAGTAACTTTTTACTTTTATGTACCACGGTTAAAAGTAAATAGGGTAATTAAGTGTAAAAATGATATTATTATTACCCTACCACATGTCTTAATTCTATTTGATAAGTTTAATTAGACCAAAAACATCCTTAGGAATAAAATATGACCATTTAGGTCCACATGGATTAGATTAGGACATTCATTATTAATTTATTTAAAGAAGGGTTAAAATAGTTAAAATCAAAGTTTAATAATTAAATAATTTTTCATATAGGGTTATACATTAGATAAATTCAACTATAAATATTCATTAGAAAGATAAAATTATTTACTACATAATGGTATTTTATATATAATTTTTAGACATTATATAAATTAATTTATTTATGACACAATGATGATGCAGTAATTATCTTATTAATGAAATATTAACATAATTGATGTTATAAATACCCAAATAAATGTAATTTGAGACTTTTTATTAATTACACTAATTTTATAGGTTAATATGACATGTTAGTATTTATTTTATAAACCTTTTTTGAACTAATAATTCTGTTAAGATTTTCAAAAAAAATCAATTACCATATAGTGTCAAAATTGACATAAAATAGTTTTTAAAACAAATATTATATTATTAATTGTTATTATATTCCTAAAAATCTAAGGTTCGTCCAAGATAATTATATCATGATATGTGTTTCATTAAGGGACCACTTGGGGTCTCTTGGATGTATATGGTAAGTTTATTAACTATATAATATAAAAATACAAAGTGACATGGTAAATGTCAATCTAATTAACTAAGAGTTAAAACTGAAATATAAGGTTAATATAATGACCCAAACCTGTCTAAAATTAATTGGTTAAGAGGATTTCGACCCATCCCCACCTTAGCTTCTAAATAAATCAATTTTGAGGTATTAAAAACCGAATATGATATTATTATAAAATAATATTTTATGTTTTTCCAAAGGTGCCCCTCTCCTCCCTTATAAAAAGGGCACCCTTTACCTCTTCTCTTCACACACATTTGAGCCTTGAATCTCATCAATACCCTGCCCATTTCTCTTCTCCACTTCGCTATTACCATTGTGTAGGTTCTTTGCTTCTCAAATGTCCATCTCTACTTCTTTAAGAGGAAGCTTAAAAGAGGTGCATCGAAGAAGAGGTAATCTCTTCTTCCGATTTTCTCAAGTTTCATTCTTCTTCTACTTCTTCTTATTTAGTTGTCTCATTATAAAGTAATTACATCAGTATTAATTATATACTGATATGTTATTATAAATATGAAACAACCATATTTCAGCTTCTATCCATCCTACGGAAAATTAAAATTGCCCCGCGTGCATACGTATGGAATACCGTCTCCACGCCGTGGTGTAATATGTTTTCGACCACCAACTTAATTGGATTTGTATAATGGTGTAAATAAATAACTATATATGATTATTCTAAAGTGATATTTATTCTGAAATATTATACATACTCTTTAATACAATTCCAAGATCATGGGAATGATATCATCGCTTGTGTGTACGTACGGACTACCGTCTCCACGACGCGATGAGATTCGTTCTCCATGTTAACCATTCATGAATGATTATAAAGTATATATAATGAATAATAATTAAATATATGACATAATAATGATACTGGATTTATGTGTGTATATATATATATATATTTATATCATCTACTTAATTCCATTCAATTCAATAATGAAATGAAAACAGCGTTCATGCGTACGTATGACCTACCGTCTCCTTGAATGGTTAATTTCCTTCCATTTATTGATCTATCATATATATTTATATGCTGAATATATATTATATATAAATCCTGTTTTACATTCTGGAATTATGTAAATCAGGATATAAGTAATAATATCAAGAACAACAACTTGAAACTCGTACGATAAATGAAACGATTTTACCCAAAACGGTGCTTTAACATGGAATTTACAAAAGAACGGGTAATATACAGTCATAAGTGAACCATATATGATATCATAACAATGAATATGATTCTGTAATAAGTCAATGACATTATTTAAATCATTATACATGAGGTTTGGAAACATACGAAGCATATCAGACATACGGTAAGGGATAATTATTCCAATCTCATTCTTATCCAAGATTGTTTATTCTTAAGTATTTACTGAGGTTATATTTATCATCCACGTCCATGTTTTCTATAAATGGGTTCATGTATTTTTAAATTCCTTTTTACCCAATTTTTAATTTTACTACATGGTATGTATGGAATCTTTCTTTTGTTTACCATACAAGGTACTTTTTGACTTTTCCGGCAAAAGTACGAGAATAATGTTTTTTTAACTTATACGGAATGAAACGATATTTACGGTTTTATAAAGCCTTATTTTCATGAATCTTCCTCCAAAATAATTCATGACTATTCTAAACAAAATCCTTTTATTTTAAAATTTCATGACATTTTGTGAAAAGAAAATGATTTTGAACAAGAAATGATTTTTTCCTCAAGAATTCATTTCAAGTGTTTATTCAAAACAATTTTCCATCTAAGATGAAATTATTTAATATGTGTCTGTTTCAAGTATAATGTCTCTATTATTTACATGGTTTCACTTTTCTTATGATGAAATGATATCCATTTGTTTTATATGGATTATGTTATGATGGAATGATGTTTATAAAACCCATTTTATTCATTGGGATACGATGAATGATTTATGTTTATGTTGTGGCACAAGTAAGAATGATTTCATTATGAGATGGGTGGGACCTATATCTCACTCCAATGCATTGGGTAAGATTTATTTCTCATGAGATCGGCATGGATGGAATGGTAAGTTAATCTGGTTCAGTGATACGGGACTGGAACGAGGAGTGAACTCGATTCAGAAAGGGACTTTGTCCACTAAGATGGTCTTGGCAGAAATGCCTTGGCAACTATAGAAATCATAAAAAGTGATGAATGGTTTCCACAATTACATGATTTATTCCCATTCTATTTTATCAATATTTAAGTTCCATTATGATACATTCCTTACATACTTCCAAGATTTCTGTCTTTGCTCAAGATTTTGTTGTTTAAACATTATGTTCATGTTTTTAAGTTCAAATGTATATGGTTTGTTTTATTTTCTCCATGCTTACCCTTACTGAGCATTTGATCTCACCCTTTATTTGTTTTCTTTTCCCCAGGATTTCAAGAAAGGTTTTAGGTAAGAAAAACAAAAGGGGAATATCATTATGGGAGATTTTGAATATCCTTCAGCATGATTAGAATATTACGTTCCGAGTTTCCAAAGACACTAAACTATTACGGTCCTTTGGTGTCTGTTTTTGTTATGTATTAAGTATTATGCAAAAGTAATGTAATGTCTATATACGTCAAGCTTTGGGTCTCTACAGTTGGTATCGAAGGAAAGGTTTAGTCAATCTTTGGAAACTAGGATGCGAGAACTTTAGTGAGATCCCTAGAGATATTTCTAAGGTATGTCTAGGGATCTCCCAAAGGTTTAGTATAACTATATGTTACAATCATAGATTTATGTTGACAATCGTGAATAACCTAAGGTAATCCTAAGGTTTCATGGATTAAAGAATGTGTGATAAGTTAGACATCCCATAAGTAACTATTTATTATTACGTGGTTCCTCATTATTTTAACTGTTTCTTACACCATGGTATTTGGTTTTAGTCAATGGAGGTAACCAGAAGGAATTAGGTCAACATTGAATCCAATGGAAAAATTGGTGACTATGAGAAAAGAAATTGCATAATTCCTAGAATGAAATATTTTGTGAATTTTCCGAATCATTCATCACGATATAGGATTAACAATGTGAACTTTAGTGGTATTCTCAATTCATCAAATAAGAGGAATATGGAATTTTATGCATGTTTGCATGCTGAAGAGCATAGAGAAAGGAAGATTGCTATTTCTAAAGAAGGAAAGAAGAACCTTAATGAATACATCAAATGGAGGGGAAGATGTTATCTGTGTGGATAGAAGGGTCATAGAGTGACATACTGTTATTGAGTTCAATTTCTTATACGTGGAGAACATGGGCATTACACAAATCAATGCCCTGACCTAAGAGATTACTTCTAAATCAAGAAAGGACTTATTCCATGGAAATAATTGAAGATGATTGGTTGAAGTGTTTATGTATTGGTATTCAATAATAATGTTGTTGAGGTACTTTAATGGTATATTGGAATACCTATATATTGGTCCATTGTGGTTTTCCCTAAGAAAATGGCATCGATAACCATGAAAAGTGATTTAAATATTTTTGGAAAGAAGATGATATGCGCATAATTAAGGGATAAAGAGAAAATAATATGTTTGATAGTATTCATGAGGTCATTTCTAATATAAGGACAATGTTATATAATGGTTTGAGTATAAATAATTTTTGGGATTTTGGAATGTGTAAAGAGACAACTTTTGACAGCATTCATGTTTTCAAATATGGTTCTATGGTAATTAATGTTTCAATAGAATACATGATTAAGGTATCCACATGTTTGTATTGTGACCAAAAAGATATATCGTTTGATATATGGGGGATAAATGATGGTATTCCCATGCTCGGTAGATGACATTTCTAGTAATTTTTTTCTTTATACTATGAGCTTGGACAGAAGTATTTTAGATAAACCTAAAGATTGGAATGGATTATGTTGGACATAAGTTAGTATTGTTTAAGGATAGAACTTTTTTGATATTATTGATGGGATGTTATAATAACGTATTTTTAGAAAAAGGACAACCTACAGGACGGGAGACAACACGTCCCGTCGGACAAGGCTGTGTGAATCGAACCCACAACCAAAGTGTGACAGGCCATTATCGCCAACCACTGGCCAACAGGAAGTCCTTGGTTATTAGAAACTAGTTTTATTATATTAATAGGTATGATAGATGAAGTATAAGTCCATTTTTGGAATCATATATGATTTACCTCACCATATATGGACTTATGTATATTTGATAACTTTTTCTAACCTTTTGTTTGAGACATATGGAATGACCCATCATTCTATCTCATGATATGCTAACACTTCACAGAAGACAAATTCAACATCATTTCTTTATGAGATGATGTAGAAATTGTTCAAGACACAAACAATAGTGAGATTGTACCAAAATAAAGTAAGCATTTCTTTTAATTATTCTTCAACTTTAGGGAAATGATCTTGAAAACCAAAAATGTTGTCCTAGTGTCCTCATATCCGATGAATTAGATGGTACCTTAAATCATCAAAAATTTATTGATTTTTGATTCATGGATTTTTCATAGCCATGTTCTCTACCACTCTCCATCAGAACTTGGTGGTTGAATTTCTCTTCTATATCCATATTTTCTCCTATGTTGTCCAATGTGGAAACACAATGCTGAGTTATGTTGGGTGACCGTTATGATTTTAACTTCCTTTTTAAAAGGAAGTTTTAGTATTCCATTTTACAATGTGGGTTTTAATGAAATCATCTTTCAAGTAGTAAACCATTTATAACCTCGACGGATTTAGAGGGAGAAATTCATTTTAAGGGGGGTAGAATGTAACAACCCGATATTTTTTAAGGATTATTATTATTTATTTCATTTATGTCTTCTGTTGTACGCTACACCAAGATTATCTTGCGCTATACGCAACACCGTATTAGCTTTCAGTATACACAAAACTATTCTTGGATTGTGTTACACATAATTTCTAGTTCTTTTGATAGAATTCATTCTACGTAGCATTGAGTGTATATATATATATATTCAATATATAAATGAAATATGGTTACATTCTATTATATAAAACAATGAAGGAGTATTTCACAACACGCAACCCTGACTTGGCTTACATTACACGCAATTTTGACCTTCCATGATAGCGTGTCTTGTACGCAACACCGAGTTTCACAAAACAAAGATATGCTATCAAAATATTATATAAACTAGCCGTTATGAATAGTAATACCCACTTTTTGGAATTTTATAAATTTTATCATTCAAAATGGACTTCATTTTTGGATTTGGAATATGAAAATTAGCCTAGGGTAAATTTTTGGTATTTTTTTGAAACTTTCAATTTTTGATAAATAGTGAAAACACTCGGTTACTATTTAAAAACCGACTTTTTATTTAATTAATTAATTATTTTTTTTATATTTATTTTAGGTCAAAATTGATACATAATTCCTATATAAGTTCAATGTAATTCATGGGTGTCATTTTATAATAATTTTAGATATATGAAAATTTTATTTAACTTTTCACCGTCTTTACCCACCTCTTAGGAGAATTTGGAAATTCACATAAAACATAATTTTACCACTTCTGTGAGTAGAATTTCGAAAATCTGAGAGACATGGTTAATATCAAGGACTAAAATGTGGTTCAGTGAGATAAGAATAAATTTTGGTGAATAGTAACTTTTTACTTTTATTTACTACGATTAAAAGTAAATAGGGTAATTAAGGGTAAAAATGATATTATTATCTCCCTAACACATGTCATAATTCTATTGGATAAGTTTAATTCGACCAAAAACAACTTTAGGAATAAAATATGTCTATTTAGGTCCACTTCGATTAGATTAGGACATTCATTATTAATTTATTTAAAGAAGTGTTAAAATAGTTAAAATAAAAGTTTAATAACTAAATAATTTGTAATATAGGGTTATACATATGATAAATTCGACTATAAATATTCATTAGAAAGATAAAAAGATTTACTACACAATGGTATTTTATTTATAATTTTTAGACATTGAATAATTTAATTTATTTATGACACAATGATGATTAAATAATTATCTTATTAATGAATAATAACATAATTGATGTCATAAATACCCAAATAAATGTAATTTGAGACTTTTTATTAATTTAAATAATTTTATAGGTTAATATGACATGTTATTATTTCTTTTATTAACTTTTTTCGAACTAATCATGCTGTTATTATTTTCAAAAAAATCAATTACCAAATAGGGTCAAAATTGACATAAATAGTTTTTAAAAACAATATTATATTATTAATTGTTATTATGTTCCTAAAAAACTAAGTTTTGGCCAAGATACTTATATCATGATAGGTGTATCATTAATGGACCACTTTGGGGTATCTTGGATGTATATGGTATGTTTATTAACTATATAATATAAAAATACAAAGTGACATGGTAAATGTCAATCTAATTAACTAAGAGTTAAAACTAAAAGATAAGGATATTGATCCAAACATGTATAAAATCTACTGGTTGAGATTATTTAGACCCATCACCACATTAGATTCTAAAGATATCAATTTTTAGCTATTAAAAACTGAATATGACTTTATTATAAAATAATATTTTAAGTTTTTTCAAAGGTGTCCCTCTCCTCCCTTATAAAAAGGGAACCCTTTACCTATTCTCTTAACACCCTTTTGAGCTTTGAAGCTCTGACAAACCCTGCCCATTTCTCATCTCCACTTACCTGGAAACATTTTGGAGGTTCTGTGCTTCTCAAATGACCAACTCTACTTCCTTAAGAGGAATCTTAAAGGAGGTGCGTCGAAGAAGAGGTACTATCTTCTTCCGATTTTATCAAGTTTCGTTTTTCTTCTTCTTCTTCTTCTTTAGTTGTATCATTATAAAGTAATAACATAAGTATTTCTTATATACTGATATGTTATTATAAATATCAAACAACCCTATTTCACCTTCTATCCATCCTGCGGAAAACGAAATCACCGCGCGTGCATACGTACGAAATACCGTCTCCACGCCGTGGTGTAATCTTCTTTCAACCACCACCTTACTTGGATGGGTATAATGGTGTAAATAAATAACTATATATGATTATTTTAAAGTTATATTGATTCTGAAATATTATACATATTTTTCAATACAATTCCATGATCATGGGAATGATATCATCGCTCGTGCGTACGTACGGACTACCGTCTCCACGATGCGATGAGATTCATTCTCCATGTTAAGCATTGATGAATAATTATAAAGTATATATAATAAATAATAATGAAATATATGACATAATAATGATAATGTATTTATGAATATATATTTATGTCATCTACTTAATTCCATTCAATTCAATAAATAAATGAAAACAACGTTCAAGCGTACGTATGGCCTACTGTCTCAATCAACATTGAATATCATTCCATTTATCGATCTATCATATATATTTATATGATGAATATATATTATATATAAATCATGTTTTAAATTATGTAATTATGTAAATATGAATATATGTAATAATATCAAGAACCACATGTCGAAACTCATACGATAAATGAAACGATTTTACCCAAATCGTTGCTTTAACATGGAATTTACAAAAGAACGGGTAATATAAAGTCATAAGTGAACCATATATGATAGCATAACAATGAATATGATTCTTTAATAAGTCAATGAAATTATTTAAATCATTATACAAGAGGTTCAGAAACATACGAATCATATTGGACATAAGGTAAGGGATAATTAATCCAATCTCATTCTTATCTGAGATTGTTTATTCGTAAGTATTTACTGGGGTTATATTTATCATCCATGTCCATGTTTTATATAAATGGTTTCATGTATTTTTAATGTCCTTTTTACCCATTTTTTTCTTTTACTACATTTTATGTATGGAATCTTTATTTTGTTTACCATACGAGGTACTTTTTGACTTTTCTGGAAAAAGTATGAGAAGAATGTTTTTTTAACTTATACGGCATGAAACGATTTTTAAGGTTTTATAAAGCCTTATTTTCATGAAGCTTCCTCTAAAAGATTTCATGACTATTTTCAACAAAATCTTTTTCTTTTAAAATTTCATGACATTTTGTGAAAAAAAATGATTTTGAAGAGGAAAGGATATTTTCCTCATGAAATCATTTCAGGTGTTTAATCAAAACAATTTTCCATATAAGATGAAATTATTTAATATGTGTATGTTTCAAGTATAATGTATCTATGATTTACATGGTTTCACTTTTCTTATGATGAAATTATATCCATTTGTTTTATATGGATTATGTTATAATGGAATGATGTTTATGAAACCCATTTTATTCTTTGGGTTACGATAAATGATTTATGTTTATGATGTGGCACAAGTAAAAAATGATTTCATTATGAGATGGGTGGGACCTATATCTCTTTCCAATGAATTGGGTGAAGATTTATATCTCATGAGATAGAAATGTCTGGAATGGTAAGTTAATATGGTTCAGTGATACGGGACTGGAACGAGGAGTGAACTCGATTCAGAAAGGGACTTTGTCCACTAAGATGGTCTTGGCAGAAATGCCTTGGCTACTATGGAAATCCTAACAAGTGCTGAATGGTTTCCACAATTACATCATTTATTCCCATTCTATTTTTTCAAGATTGATGTTAAATTATGATACATTCCTTACGTACTTCCAATATTTATGTCTTTTCTCAGGATTTTGATGTTTAAACATTATGTTCATGTTTTTAAGTTCAAATATATATGGTTTGTTTTATATTCTCCATGCTTACCCTTACTAATCATTTGAGCTCACCCTTTATATATTTTCTTTTTCCCAGGATTTCAAGAAAGTTTTTAGGTATGAAAAACAAAAGGGGAAGATCTTTATGGGAGATGTTCAATATCTTTCACCATGATTAGAAGATTACGTTCCGAGTTTCCAAAGACACTAAACTATTATGGTCCTTTGGTGTCTGTTTTTGTTATGTATTAAGTATTCTGCAAAATTAATGTAATGTCTATGTACGTAAATATTTGGGTCTCTAAAAAAATATTATTATTAATTTAATAAATGAATCTATTTTTATTTGTCAAGAAGTTATGTTTTAGTGAATTTTTATCATTTACCTTAATGTGAGGGATCTCTCTTGACCACCATATATTTTCAAAGTTATAATTTATCTCTCCTAAGATCTAATGATATATCAATTATTATTATATAATTATACTAAAAGATATATATATCCCAAAAATATATAAATATTTTAATTAAAATTTTATTGATGGGTAAATACATGTTTTAAAGGCTCATTTCTCAATTTATTTCAATAAAGATTCCTGATTAAAGGGATCTTCTCTATTTCTTACCCAATTTAATGTTCCACTCCATTAAAAGTTTTCAACCGTATTATGTTTTTAAATTTACTCAATATATTATGTAAAAAAAAAGTTCATTTTTTTATTTGAAAATAATATTCCCATTATCTTATTTGAATGCTCTTTTACCTTTTCCTTAAGGCCCATATTAAGTGGTAAATTTCCAATGTTACCAATCTAGAATTTTTCACATGTTTAGTTCACATGGAAATATTATTTATTGTTATATTTTTATTAATATATTATTGATGATGAGGTATTTTTTAATCCCCTTTTTCATGGAATCTTTTGTAATATACAGTATGGTTATCGTATCTTTCCCGGAGTTGACACTCTCTCACGTGGAAAAAAATTTGGTTCTGAGAACTCAAGTGTGTTTCCCCTTATGCCAAAGTCTTTTAAGTAGTAGTAGGGTGTGAAATGAATATTTTTCAGACTATAAATCATATTTTATTAAGTTATATAGTAGTATAAATATGACATACAAACAATATAAATCATAACACAATAATTTTCGAATCAAATAATAAAATTTAGTTGAAAAATGAAATAAGTAATAAAGGAATAATGAAATTACATGCTTGTTGTTAATAAAATTTCATTACCTAAGTAAAACAACAAAAATAACTATATAATCAAATAAATACTAAGAAATTACCATTCATGAACCACATTTAAGTTTTGTCTCTATACACCAGTTTTTCTAAAAAGAAACCAATCAACAGCAAGGTGATTTTTCCTTTTCCAATCCTACATCCACATAATGTACTCAAGTACCAAATAACATCCCATATAGGGTGTAATTAAATGTAAAAAGGTGAACACCTCCATATCTAAACAAACTATTCTGAAAATATTTTTATGAAATAAAGTGACAAACATGTGTATTAATTAATTCAATATTTAAAAAATTCCACAACAACCTATTTTAGATCCATAGAATAATATCACTAAGCATATGTCAATGAAAAATGAAAACCATAACAATAAAACCATGGTCAAACCACGTACTTTGGTATCATGAAGAATATCTTTGACCATGTCTCATAACCATGCCAAACACAACCATATAACCATGGTAATATACAAACACACTAGGTCAAAGCCCTATAATCATTACAACATCTATGTCAAATCCCTATAAGTAATATAGTATGGTACAAGGTCATTACCACTCACTATAAGCATTACAACATGAGACTATGACGATCATGTTCAACATCACTATTATAACATATAATTTTGCATGATATAGGTCCATGCCTGATGTATAATCATTTCCGTAAGGATAAAAAACATGTCGTAATAGCTTTGATATCACGATATCACATCATAAGACTCGCTAGTTAATTATAAGAATTAACATTTTTCATTAAATTAATTTATTCATTTATATCAAAATTGACCAACAAGAAAATTATTAAGTAGTAATAAATAACTTAGGTATTCTATATCATTAAATCAAGTATGGTTCTATGTCTTGGTAAGAACTATTTAATACATTATCATTAATATTTATATTCAATTTTCCCCCACAAATGGGTTGCAAAAATCCATGTTAATAAAATTATTAATCCAACAGGATCCAAGGAATAATACCATTCATTATTTTACTAATTTAGACCCACATTGTGTTGGAATAATAATAATATTCTATATACAGGAAAATATCAAACCATAGGGTTTAAAATTATACACACTGCCTTAACTATTAAGAATGAAACACTTACAATGGAAAACATCCTTAAGGAAGAATGTGAAGATGATTTCAAAGTGGTCCCAAAATCTAAACAGATCCTGATAGAACCCAATAATTCTCATGGTCAAGCGATTACAGTGCAATTTTTGGGGAAAATTTTTATAGAATGGAAAAAACAAACAAAGAAGACATAATTGGAACTGATAATGTTATTCTAAAGTCCATACTATAGGTTCACACTCCAAAATTCTTTAGATAATTCCATAGCATTGAGAGAATAAGGTTGTGATGAGAAGAAATTAAAATTCTACTATATAAAATACATTTAAAAATAAGGTAAAGAAAATCCATGTAATGTAATGTGGTTGAATGTTGTGTAAATATTATTAATGGGATATTCAAAAAAAACCCATCCTTTCAGCCAAATATTAAAAAACACCCAAACATTTCATGAAGAGTAATACATTTACATGGTTTGTAAATACTCTTGAGATGGTTTTTTAGATAATTTCCTTATTAAACATCCCAAACCCCCTTTAACTATTATCAAAATACCTTGAAACCATTATTAAAATAGATCAAATTATACCTAGACATCGTTATTTTAAAAAAACATGCATCCCTCAACATTATGTTATTTTCACTAAAAAAATCTCCATATGTGGATCATATCGGGTTTCCACTAGACTCCTCATAAGACAAGGGTGTGTTTATCCAAATTAAATAAATTAATGATGAAAATAGAACCATGGAGGATTTAGGATATGTAAAAAACTCAAATGATTGAATTTTAAGTAAATACTCATAGTGAAACATACCTAAAAAACATGGGATCTTAAAACCTCAGCAAAATATAACAGATCATCTCTAATATCTTCCAAGAAACACAATGGGGTCTCAGAGAACATGTAATGACATTAAGTTTTTATATCAGATTCCTTATCTAATGTATCCTCTTAAACTCTCCCATGAAACCGGTGCACTCGAACCAATAGTATACTCTCACCCAGAAGATATTTCTCTCTATGATCAACAAACTATATCAGATGCTCCTCAAATGATTTATTGGTACAAATATCGATGTCTATTATATGTAGAAAATTTTACGGATCTTGATGATATAACTTATGATAGGATACAAGAAATAAATCTTGAATAGATATGTAGAACTATGGTAGGCATAAGAATTATTCTACTAGACCACCCCATTTCACTATCTCTAATGGACTAATAAAACTGACTGCTAGATTTACCTATTTCATAATACCACATTTCACTAATCTAGAAATCGCATGATGAAAAAAATGATGGAAAACCTAGAATTCAGGAGTTCAACTTCAATGGTCACCATATGATTTCCACCTACTATGTATGGTCAACAACCTTTTTTCTATTAAAATAGTCATTCTCGCATATATCCTATATGATATTAGGCCCAAAAATCACTCACTCACCTACCTCACACCATAAAAGTGGTAAATGTAATGTCATTACATAAAAATACTATAATGGTTCAATTTGGATTTATTCATGGAATATATTATTATAAGAAAACTACAAGAGTTCCGCATGTTTTTATCCTGAACAACCAATGTCCAAGAGTCAGGGTCATAACATAACCCCAAGAATCTGATTAATCTTCTTAGATAAACCATCAAATTGACGAAGATATGCTTTAATAAAAATAACATATGATCCCAGATCCTTCTAAACACACTTCTAGAAAAACAGTGTGAAATGAGCATATCTATCAGAAGTGATATTCCTCAAAGAATCATGCCAACAAACTACCTCACATAGATAAATAATTCCTATATCATCAACTATGAAGGTCTCTCTACTATATATAAAGTGATATTCCATCATCAGTTAGTCCAAATCATCAATAAAAAATCATTCATATAGGTTTTCATGTGTAATACTATCACAAAAGTTATAGTTATATCATACCATTTCCACTATAGAACTCGAAGATTCTGTATAATCCCAACTAGCCTTTGATGCTTGAATTTGACCTACTAAAATGTGAAGGATCTAGCCCTGATGGTTGATACCAATTTCATTATTACTGAACACTAGTAAATTCTCAAAATATCATGATACATATTTATCACACTAGGATTAATCTCCCATATAGAAACATGAAACTCCCTCACTAGCTCCTCAATTAATCCCATTGTAACCTATAATTGACAACAGAAAGAAAACATAATTTCTATAGGAAAGAGACCATTTTAATAGTGTATCCCCACAATAAAATTTTTCTCCCAGAACTGATCCCTTAATATTTGATAACTACTCACTCATTATCTTATCGAAATGGATGGGTATAACATTTGATAAAGTCATATCTACTCATCCCTAAGACTACTAAACATCCAGATGGTTGTCTGCAAAGAGTGTTATTACTCACCACTCATTACAAGACTCATGTAATACCAATTTTTACGTCTTTTGGGTAAATGTATCAATAATGAAATTTCCCATATCCTGTGAATAATACATCTTGATGTTGAAACATTACAGATACTCAAACCACTCCATATACCAAAGGTTTGGGTCTTATAAAGAAATGATGTACATGAGGATCATGTGCTTCATGTATACCAAAAAACACTCACACATGAGATAATGTATACAAAATATATTTGTATATTACACTACTGGTAACTCTCAATCTTGAGTAGGGTAATTCCTCTCATGTGGTCACAGCTACATGGAGCCATAAGAAACCGTTTGATGTTCATACATCCTCACTGCACTAACTTCAACTCCAGATGTGTTACAATACTTGGTATATACATAACTCGACACAGGTAAAGTGTGGGTAGGTGTTAAGGTCATCTTTCCATTTAAATTCTAAAAATTTCTATTAATATCCTCATACAAAACAACCATAACAAATTTTTTAGTCAACCTAGATACTGGTGATCCCAAATTGGTAAAATCTTAGATAAAACACTGATAATGACATGAGAATCCTAGAAATCTCCAAATCTCAAAGATGTTCCTGAGATATTCCCAAGATACCATGGTTGCATCATTATCAAGGTCCAATAAAACTCCTACCTTTGAAATTACATGGATCATCATGTGTACTTTATTAATCTAAAAACCACATTTGGTTAGCTTGGCGTAATGTTGATTCTCTCTTAATATTTATAGGATGACATCAAGATATTGGGTATACTCACGTACTGAATGGGAGAACACTATGATATCATCGAAAAAACCCACTAGAAATCAATCAAGAAAAGGCTAAAAGATCATATTCATCAATCCTATGAATACCATTGGTGCATTAGTCAAACCAAACTACATCACTATGAATACAACCCATTCCTTCTTATAAGTATTGTCTAAGGTATGTATCTGGATAGCACTATTAACTAATGGTTAACTAATATAAAATAAATCCAATATAGGATCTTATCACCACTCAAGGGATTGATATGATCACTAATTAATGGAAGAGAATACCAGTTCTAGATAGTTATCTTGTTCATCATTCGATAATCCACAAATAAGCATAAAACCGCTTCATCCTTCATTGTGAAGAGAAATAGAAAATCCCATGGAGATGAACTAGAAATTCTAAAACCATTAAATTATTGATCTACCAACTAGACCTTAAAATACATAATTTATGATGGTTCTATTCTATAAAGTGGGATATAAGAAAGATCTTCTCTCGACAACAAATCACTCATGAACTTGATCTCTCTCTCACATAGTAAGATATAGGGGTTATCCAGAAAAAATGCTAAAAATGGTCTACCAATGGAGGAATGGAATCCCAATACATTCCACCATTATCTAAATAAATACCTAGTATCTAAACCATGATATAATTTAATCTAAAAGTAATTTCCCCTATACGAACCACTAGATGATCCCACTCATCTTGGTCGGAATAACAACCTCTTTTTAGATATTGAATGTTATCACTCCTCATGTAGTCTTTAATATGATCCTAAAATAGAACTAGACAATCCATATCAATAAATAATTTCAATACAATAATTTTCAATAAAAATGGTTCCCAAAAGAAATGGTAATAACCTATCTCAATAAAACACGCCTGTTATCATTTGAATTTCATTTATTGTACTCCTAATGTTTTTTGATGGTTAAAGCACCATTCAATATTTTCACCTTATAGAATAAAAATTATATAAAAATAAAATATATAATGTATTGTGACACTTGTATATAGAAAAACATAGTATAAGATTGATGATACAATAAATTTACCTCCTGTGGTAGATGGTCTTATATCCCTGATAGTCGGAGTACTCTAGATAACGTGGAGCTAACTTATCGCTCTGCCCTAAGTTCTGGTCTAACTATCCTAATCAATGTATCCTTCCTAGTACTGATCCTCCTACACATGGGTACCACATACCTTTCATCAACCTAAACAGCCAATGGAACTCCATCTACAATCTTGATTAGTGGTAATTGATCCCATTTTTAACTCTAGTGCTAGTCATAATACACTACAATTGGTTTGATATGATAATTTTTCTTAGATCCTCTAAATATGACATAGTATGCCATATATATGACACTCAACTATGGTTTAAGTAAATTTAAGGTGCTTGTGGACAAACATTCCACACATATGGATGAGAACTAAAAAATGGTCCTATGATGGATGTATGCTACCCTGATTTCACTTCCCACTACTACCTTGGAAAACATATCTTACCTCTCTTTCTAGATACTCAAAGAAGAGGTCTAACCTCTTTCTATTGAAACAAAAAGGCTGATTCTCAATTCCATTTCTATTTTCCCTTACCTGATGAGGTATTTATTCATCATTTCCTAAAAACTTCTCAAATTAAAAACATTCACTTATGACCTGGTCTCATAATGAAGCACATCCTAAAAACATCATGCCTTAGAGATCGCATAATCTTGAATATATGGCACAATGCACTATCATTTAGTGATGAATCCAGCATTGACATGCATTACTATGTCTAAATCATTAAAAAACATGATTTTTTATCCCACAACATCTCTATATTGATGTGTTTCGTGAAAATTATCTTGAATTCCTTCAAAAATAGATCATCCTGATTACCAACTTTTCCTATAACATCCCACCAAGGTTTATAATATCAATCTAGAATATATGTACCATGATTCTCCCTCTTATATAAGGGTGTCTCAAAATTCTTAATGGTGATCTTGATGGACTCTATCAGAAAATCGGCTGACTAGGGTCCTCTATCCCTAGAAAAGTAAGGCCTATGCTAAAGTTGAAGCTCTATTTTTAACTCATACATAAAATTCATGGTAGGAATTGTCTCTATTTCCATGGATCACATGGCCCATAAGAACATGTCATGAAGCTGACTATCTTTTTGATCCTCTTGAAGTAATGGAAGCTCTAATTGAGTAGTGATGGGAGTGTTATGATTTCCATTCATTCAATCCTCATGTTGAAGATTATGGGAAGGAATTTTATCTTCAAGAAAAACACACACCTTATAACACTAGTTAACAACAAGGTCAACCTTAATAGTTAGATACAACTATGGACACTAATTCATGGTATCTCTAAACATGGATTAAATGTTTTTTAGAATGACATGATAATTAATTTATTTTAATATACAGATATAATAGATATCTCAAATCACATTTCAATAGGAAAGTACATATCACATGAAAATAAATATGTCATGATCATGAATAATGCATACCAATATATATCCATATGTGCGTATTATGATTCATGTATACTCATATCATTATATACTAGGTCATAAGTACAAATGTAAATAATCAAAAACATCAAAGAAAAATAACCTCACACAATATGTGAATCACCCAGGGTAAATAACATAAATTGTAACTATTCAATGACATAAAAAACAATATAATTCCTATGTACTCAGATTTTCCCCTATACATGGGTTAACAACTCCCTTTCACATAATCATTACCAATTACAACCACATTTAAGTCTCCATTATTCTCTCCAAAATAGTAAAAAAATATTAAAAAGAATGTTACCCTACTCCTTTATAAAACATTGTTACATCCCCTAACCTTACACTCTCTCATGTGGACAAAAAAAAGTTGGTCATGAGGCATAAGGACTGCCTCCCCATATTCTAGAGGCTAATGTATTGCAATGGGAGTGTGAAATGTATATTGTGGATACTATACCCTTATTAGGATGCTTAATAGATATATAAAAATACTTATAAATTATTAAAATCATATTATAAAAATATAACAAACCAACAATAAAAGTTAATTGAACATTCCAATAAATAATAAAGGAATAATGAAATGTTATGATGAAATGTTACTAAATATCATGATTGAAGTTTAACATGTAAAAGGCTATCAGAAATAAATATTCACTCAAAGGTCCTCAGTATTGATCCTTATGTCGGTCACCCCTTTAAACTCTAACCCATACAGTGAGAAAATAATCAACAATGAGGATATTATCCCTTATCAAAACCTAGAACCATGTAATATAAATTGGTACTAAATGGTGTTCCAAATATGATTTGAGTAAAACATAGTAGGTCAACACCACCATGTATAATCAAACTAGTCTAATAATAAGTGTGTTAAATGAAGTGATTGAATGGTGTATTAATTAATTCCCCAGTTAATTAAATACAACAAAAACCTCCTTCATTTCGATGCCAGAATACCTCTAATCATGTATCACAACCATTCAACCAAAACCATATTACCATGGTAAAACAACCTACTTCGACATAATACTAGAATATTTCCAAGCATGTCTTGTATACATTCTAACTATAATAATATAACTATGGTATTGTATCAATAACATGATTCGAATCACTATAAGTATTATAGAATTTGTGATAAATACCTATAAGAATTATAACATGGGACTGGCCCTTTACCACTCACAATAAGCATTATAGCATGGGACTGGTCCAACCCCTATCATTGTCAGCAACACAACATATTAGTGTTCATGTTCTAGGAACATTCACAATATATAATCATTTTAACAAGGATAAAAAACATTTCAAAACAACATTGACATCATAATATCACCTCATAATCTTGAATGGATAATTATGGGAAGAACCATTTTTCTCTCAATTTCCTCTTTCATTTATATCAAAATTAAAAAATATTAAAATTGATATGTATCAAGCCATTAAAAAGGGATTCTATATCAAGAAATCAACCAGGGTTCCATGTCCTGAAAACACACAATAAGACATTAGCAATATCAATTGTATTCAATGTTTTCTCACTAGAAGGATATCCATATGATATATCAGTGAAAAGTTGAATTTAACAAACTCAAGGGATAATCCCATTAATTATTTAATTAATCCAAATGCATGTTATGTTGGAATAATCACGATATTCCTTATATTTGGAAAATATTAAATCATAGAGTTATGAATTAGATCCCCTACCATAACTAGTGATGAAAGAAATATTTTTGATGAAATAATCCCATAATGAAGACAGTAAAAATTATGTCCAAGAGGGTCCATAATAAAAATTGATCTATGAAAAATCATATGATTTAGGTATTACACCATACACTTTAGAGAAACAAGGTAGAGAAGGGAAACCCCTAACAAAAAAGACATACCATGGATTGATCACATCATAGGAATGTCTGTAATGTAAGTTGGAACTCCAATATCTCACAGAGGATTCCTAGTTTTGAGAGAAGAAGACTACATAAATAAGAAACAAAAAATCTGATTCACAACATACATTAAGACAACAGTATGTGGAGTTACATGTTGTGTAATGTAGTTACACTTCATGTAAATTTTTTAATGGAGTACATTGAATTACACATATCCTCAACTGAATATTAAAAACACTTGAACATTATAGGATGTTTCATCTATATTGACAACATAGGAATTTTTTTGTTATGGTTTTTCAGGACATTTCATTATTTAATAACCCAAACCACATTAATGATTCTAAACATACCAAGAATATGTGACAACACAATACCCACTTATACTTGGAATCCAATAAACCAAGAAAATATAAATTATGAAAAATTGAGTCATTATCCCCAGGAAAGGCTCTCTATGTGGATCATCTATGGTTTCTTCATTTTTCATCCCAACCCATGATATAATTTATTCAAATTCATTATATTCATTATTTGAACACGAACACCATGTTTTTATGATGACTAACAACTCAAAAAAATTATATTAATGAAAAAATCAGTGAAATTGATACTTGGAAAAATACTATATCTTATAGTTATGTTATAAGACATGATTATACAAACCATTTCAATCCATAGATTATTCTTATGTTCATACCATACATAATATTTTTATAGCCCAAATAAAAATGTATATGTTATGATGGGTGAATCAAGATCGAACTCCAATGAATTGGGTAATGTTTATGTCTCATGGGATGATATGTTTGGGTTTATGGAGTAATCTAAATATGTGATGGGGTTCAGTTTACCATGTGATGTTATCGTAGAGGTTAGCCTTGACTTATAATTATGTCTTATTTTATGTTGTTGTGACATCCCAAAGTTTACATATTCTTATGATTACCTATTTTTTATGTCATTCCAGTATATAATAATTCAAGTGAATTTTATTTATGATATAATGTTCATCCTTTTGGATCGTATTCTATTATTCTTATCATGTTACTACCATACCATTATTTTTTCTTGACTCTTTTTTCTATGTATTCACTATGTTATTCAATGATGTTTGAAGAGTTTAAAGGTATTTATGTCATCATTACTTAGATAAAAACAAAAATGTTTTATTATATATTCATTATTGATCATTCATGTACCTAGCCATTAATATATAATAGGATTACAAATAAATGGGTTTTTTAGTTTATATTTATGTTAAAACCCATGTTATAGTCTATCTCAATGACGTAGGTCATTTTAGTTGCAAAGGGAGTGGAATTAATATGGGAATATTTTTTCACTACTGAATATTTATAGAGAAATTTCCCAAAAAAATTATCTGTAATTGGATGGTTCTTATGGTTGTGTCTCATGGATATATACAAATTAATCACAACATATACAAAGAAATCATGTATGAAGCCACATATTGTCTTTGATACTGAACCACTACACAAATTATGCATTTATGTAGAAAGATGTAATTTGTTTCCTTGAAATTATTATTAGGAACTTGATACTAGATAAGGGAATCATTGAATATCATGTCTTTATTGGAATCAAGATATATTTTTTCCTTGATCATGTACTCCCTATATATATCTAACTCAGATATAGGAGGATGAGAAATTATACTCTTTTAGATGTGTCTAGAAACTATACATGAGATTCAGGCACCACTATGTATCCAGTTCCAATAAGAATAAATACATATGTAGGTATCATATATCTCTTATAGTGATCATTACTGTATATAAAGATAGAGTTATATTTTTTTTTATGTGTAACATTCCTAAAAATAGTATAATAAAATAATAAGGTCAGGATCATGCTTTGCACGCAACATTGAGATTTAAATGAATTGATAATTATTATGAAAATATTATTATATAAATTTTTCATTGACATTGAATTGTGGGGTATTGATATATTTATAATGTTCCCACTCAATATAAAATTTTTCATTAATTATTATGAAATAATCACTCAATTTTTTGTGAGGTCATTTTATTCTTTAAAAATTAACTTTCATCAGAAATTATTTCATATTATATTTGGAATGGAAATTAAAATTAATTTTATCGATATTAAAAACATTTGTTACATAAAACTAATATATTAGTATATTTTATCCTATTAAATTCATATTAGGATGAACAATATGTATTTCTCTGAAATGAATGATTTTTAACTAATTAGTGAAAAAGACAGATTTGAAAATACTCGGATTTCATTTCAATAAATAACATAATTTATGACCTATTAAATTTTGTAATATTTATTAATGTATATTATTAAAATTATTGTTTGTAATAAGATTATTAATTCAATTTGAATAAAAAATATTCAATATTTTAATAAAAGTTAATTTTTTTACAAAAAAAACTCATTTTTCTTAAATAAAATTATTGGGTTTTATGCATTAATATTAAATTTTATTTATTCCAATTATTTTTTATTTATTCATAAAAATTTAATAACATGATTGTAATAAGTATGATCAAATATGGTAAAAGGGTTCTTTTTTAGTCATTATGAATAGTAATTGTGGTATGAATTTGTAACATCAATTACAATAAAATGATTAAAATATGATTAAGACTATGAGATAAGGGATTAAAATAAATAATAAAATTCCATTTATTTCATAATATGATTATGTTCTGTCCATAATAATATGAAATTTATAATTTTGACCTTTTTTCAATTTATTTTTTATTATGGCCTATTTAATTATTTATGCAATGAAAAATAGAAATGGATACGCTCTTGCTTTTAAATATCTCATATATGTTCACATAGGGATAAAAATATTATATTATTGATTATTAATTTTAATTTTTATAGTACCATAAAAAATTTATTACTCGCAATTAAATTATAAATTTCAATGATTATACGAATACCTTAGATTCATATACAACGTTGATACAATTCCCATGTAAGCATTAGAAAATTAAAAATAAATTACTTTTAAAAACATTAGAAGAAGTAGTTTTTTAATAAATAATGGCTTAAAATCAATTTTATAGTTAACAATATTTTATAACTTATTTTTAAACTATTTATATTCACATTTTTTTAATCTGCTTGTCCTTAAATTCAATTTACATGAATAGTGATAAAAATTAATTCAAAATATTTTATTTAAAATAATATTCCATTAAATTGTTTAATAAAAATTAAAATTAGGAAAGAGGATTAGTAGTTTTATAAATAGACTAATATTTAACCCCTTTTCCAAAATTCATCAAATTTATTATTACTTTAAATCTAAATTTTTATTAAACCCACTTTTAAAGAAAAAGTGTGAAACCGTCCAGATCCACTAGATCCCTCAAACGTAATAGTAGGAAACAAAATTATTAAATACTAGAATAAAACCATTAGCCACAGCCTCCCTATATAATTTCCATGAAAGATCTGATTTTATTTTTTCTGATCGCCTCTAATAATAACTTTGAATAGATGGGCCAGTTTTTCCCTCGTTTGCAAGAACTCATCCTCTGTTAACTTCTTGGCATTGATGCCTCTAGTCAAAATTAAATGATGCTTGACAATCCAATAATCTTTCTCCATATTTGTGTCCAATTGGATTGGCACTCATTTATTCTTTCCATATCCTCCATAAGAGCCTAAATAATCAGGACCTTGTCTAGCATCTCCTCATTGTAGTGCAAAAGGAGGTCCCTTGATATGCTTGAGGCCTCAACAGTTTCTGCTTGTTGTGGACCAGGAAAGATAGACAAAGAATCTTCCCTTGCATCAGCCTCCTTGCCTGCCATCCCCGGCATTCCCTCCATGGAATGTTGAGTTGGTTCCATGATTTCTTCCCTCTATACTCCCAATTGGCCTCCCTCCCTATCTAAGCTTTCAACTAACGTTGAAGACTTCTTTACCTCATCTCCACCCATAGGGGTTTTACAATCCTCCGAATAATTCTGCTTGCACTTCTTTCCGGAGGCCGAATCCACACTTTTAGACAATGGATATTCCCTCAGCTTAACTTTTTTGTCCTTACTCGGTGCTCTACCTAATGATCTGATTACTAGTGATTTAGGGATATTTGTGTAGTCTTTTCGAGGCCTTGATTTCCTATCCCCCTTGAAAACTAGAAAATTCACGGTCATGATGTTCCCTTGTTTCCCTTTCATTGATGCAGTCCCAACCAAGACGTTCTGCTCTATTTCTATTTTGGGCTGAGAATATCTTTATTTGTCACTTGTTTCTTCATCTTACTACTGTCTATACCCGACATGTTTGCGCTTCCAATTAGGAATGAAGGTTTCCCATTCTCTAGTGTCTTGCGTTGACAAGTTCAAGCAGGATAGCAACACATAACCACAACCCATGAATTGTGGCAGTGTATTAGTATCCTCACAGGCTACCTCCTCCGCTATATCTTTTCCGTATTATATCTAATTGTTCCTCCCCTCATTATACCCAGCATCCTATGAATCCTGTACCAGATTATCATTAGATAATTTCTCAAAGTGGTTATCCAACTCAATGGTTTCCACTTCTCTGAGAGGTCTTTTCACCCTTGAATGCACTACCTCACAATTGAACCCACTTTCGGCCTGGGGGTCCCCAACCATTGGAGGGACCTCAATACCACCTACCCAACCTTGAAACGAATTACCCTGACTAGAATCTTCCACTGAAGGCCTCAAAACCTATAAAACTCTCTTTATCCAATCAAGTATTTTCTTAACCTTTGAATTAGTAGTAACCACCTTTGTTGGTTTTGGCATTGCAACATCAATCAAAATCTCATGAAAAAAATATTTACCAGAGCTTCACCCAATTCCATCAAATTCCCTATCCTTCACATAGTTTTCTGTATAATCTCCACAAGCGATAGGGTCTTCCATCCTCATCCCATGCTACTTAATGCTCAGAAGCCCCTTGCGACAGAGCGAGGCAAAATGACCCAAACGCTTTGACAACAAATAATACTAAGGCCACCACTAAAAAACACAACCTGTCTCCAATAGAAATCAGGACCATCTCTTATCCATACCCAGTTCACTGGCAGCATGGACACATCAACCTCCACACAAACACGAGGACAGACAGGATGGCTTACTGCATCAGTTCTGCTATCAGAGAAGAGATAACAACCAACCAAGTTCCCTAGAAGGTGCATAATAGAAGAGTTATAAAAGGGTAATAGGAGAGAAGGAAACATTACCCATATGGTCGTAGTTGGATTGTCTTGTTTCATATGAAAATGAAATTTCCACCAATGATGGTAGAAGAAAGAGCCACCGCATCGACGAGGAGCATTCGACCACATAGTAATGAGGTCATCCATCAAACCAAAATGAGTCATCACATGCCTTCAGTCAAGAAGCCCAATAATCACACACTCCAGTAAACCCTAGGACTCGAAGATGAAGCGGTCAAATTCTTCAATCGAAGGTCGGTGACTACAATACCATGCCACCAGTGTCAGGGAGAAGAGATATGAGGCACTATTGAACTCTGCTGGCGATAAAGATAGATGAGTAGATCCATTGTAAAGATCTAGGAGTTCTGGGCATATTGGAATCCAAAAAATGGGGGAACAAAGTCCTGGATTTTGGAAATTAAGGGAAGTGGGGAAGCGTTCCATATAGGAAGTAATATCTCGAGGAACTCCCCCTCTAAACGGGGGGGGGGGGGGGGGGAGCCAAAATCTTGGACATTGAGGGATATGGAATCGCCGAGAGATGCCGAGATTGAATCCCCCTATCAATTCATCAAATTTATTCTTTATAATTAATATTATTTCATAATATGATAGAAATTTTCATTACCTAGTTGAAGGTGAAAACTGGTTTACCGGGTTTTAAAACAAGATAAAAACATATATTTTAAAATTAATGTTTTATAAATCCAATTTCAAGGACACATTTATACCTCAACCAATTTTAAATTCTAATATCTAAGAATTATTAATCATTTTAATTAATTTTTACATTATTAAGTTTTATACTATTAATAAATTCTAATTATGTCCTCTCACCCACTTATAAAAGGACACCCATTATTTTTGTTATCGACAAAAACATGATCCATATAAAAACACATTAAAATTATATTATAATAATTATTATTCATGAATTATAGTTTTTTTAGTCTTAAAATAGAATTTAAAAGGTCTTAAAGAAGGGATCTAGATGATTCCTATTAAAAAGAGGTAATTGTCTTACCCAACCACAATCAACTTATTTTTTAACACACTACTTACAAATCTACGGTAATAATTATAAACTAATAAATTCACTATAATAATTTTTTTAATGCTATTATGATCATTTAACCACCCCCATTTACTATATTTCCCATCAAGTGGGAAGTGAATGAATCACACATATCTGCGTATGGAGTACCAACTCCACAAACTGATAGAGATTACATTCTATAACCAATTTATCTGGATGGTTATTATGATGTGTTTAAATTATAGATATTATATTTATCATAAAATTATTATTTTTTAATTATAATATCATATATTTCTTCTTAACATCCACTCATTGGAAAATGATAATTTCACTCATGCGTTTGTGCAGACTAAACCCTCAAAGAAGTGATGTGATTCTTTTTACCTTATGTTTTACTTAAGTAGTAACAAGGATATATTTAAATATATATGAAATTTTCTCTATAATTAAAGTAATATAATTATAAAACTATATTTATTATTCCATTCTATAATTTGTATAGAAAATTAAAACAACATTCGGGCGTACATATTACTTAAAGTCCTAATGAATAGTGTAATTAATGTTTATATCTCTATAATTAATAGAGGGATATATATATATATATATAATAAATATAATACATATTTCATGATTATGATATTGGATATGATGAAACCATGACTAAAGTGCAAGTCCTGAAACCATCTACCCAAAACATTCTTTGGAAATGGGTCGGCTTTCACGTAATTATTTTTTATAATAATGAAATTATTAATGAGAGGATAATTGGAAATTAAAAAGTAATGGAACAAAGTATGTTATGAATGAATACATTTTTGATACATATATATATATACTTGAGTTATGAATGCATATGAAACAAGACAGGGATTGAGGAATGTGATTCTCATCTCACTTTTATTTCTCTGATTCACATTTTGTATTCACCACTTGTTTCCCTTATGTAATGTATATATTTCCAATAAATATATTTTTTAATTATTTTAATGAGAAATATCGGGTTTTAAATATTAATATAATTTTCTCCATATCATGAGTTTTTTAATCAGAGATTACAAAACTTTTATGGATTTATTATTTCAAATTGTATTCGTTAGGTTATATGTTATATTATGCACAAATCATATATTATGAGGTGTAAATAACTCCTATTTAACATTTTGTGACTTGAATTTATTAATATTCATGATATTTAATTTTTCATTTAACATTATTCATTCATGGGTTTTATGATTAAAATGTTACCAAACAGGTAAATGATTTTTGATTCAATTTCATTTTAATTGATATTATTTATTCTTGAATTTACATTGAGTTACATTTTTTGATCCATATATGAACCCCATTAATATTATTGTACTATATTTATTCATTGAATTTTCAATTAATATAATCACTTTACTCTCTTTAGTATATAAAATTATATAGTAAATATCCTTATGAAAAACAGAATTAATTTCCACCTTTGTCAGGAATTTATTTATTCAATTTCGATGTTTACTTTATATTATTTTCAATAATGTTGTTAATATTTTCTATTAAAATAAAATTATTCAGATTTTTAAAATTATTTAAATATAAAAGAGAATATTTATGAATGAGTAACTTTTGTAATTTTACCAATAATGTAAACGAAACATTATTTTAACATTCAAGAAATAAAAAAAATTCCCCTTTCTTGATTTCTCAAAGATTTTAATATTCCTTTACAAGTTTCCTTGTTTATTATCATATAAAATTATTTCCATAATATTTTTTTTATATTTTACTGATGAGATTCAAAATGGGAATGTTTACTTTACATAATAAATATTCATACTGATTTTTATGGGAAATTTAATTAAAGATATCATTCCTTGATGTAAGTTAATATTTTCTAGGGATATGGAAAAAGGATACCAAAATAAATCTTTATAATGATTTTTTATGATACAGCTGATGAGAGGTTTTTTAAATCAGTATAATTTATATTTTATATTGTATGATGAATTGATGATTTTTTTGGAAAAATTTTTACTTTACATAGGTAATGATATAAGATTTACAATCTTGAAGAACAAACATAAATGTAATATGAGTACGTGGTAGGTGTATCCATATTTATATACCCATCCAATTCATTGGTTAATTATAGATATCTCAAGAATTAATACAGGCTAGAATGTAGAGTGAAGCGAGTTAAGTAATGAAATATGTTTAATATGAATGTCTGGGGTGTGATCCTTGATAAAGGATATTGAAGAATGGGGAGTGATCCAAATCATCTTTGATAGTCTTAGTAGTGAAATTTAACAAAATAAATTATTATTTATGATTATCTATAATATGAAACATATGTTCCAATTTTATTACCCCATGACTAAAGTTATTTGATTTTATTCTAATTCATGTCTTATGAAATTACAAGCTTTATTCCACAATTTGTGATTAGGATATATCATAATCTAGTTATAGTTTAAAATTTTACATATATTACCAATACCCTTATTGTCATCTTTTTATTAAATAATCATTAATAAGTCTTTTTTACCCTTATTTACTATTTGATCTAACCATTTAGGTTTCTATTCCATAGGCTATGAAGCCTGTTTTTAGGTAGTTTATTTCTGAGAAGTGTACTATGTGGAAAGATCATTGTGGTTTATGTTGAAGATACTTCATGATATAATAATATTATGTATCTAATCAAAAAATATACTAAAACATTTTTGTTTTATCATGGTTTATTTTTATATAATGAATATTAATATGTGAATATGAAATATTTTTTTATAAAATGATAGGGTCGATATAGTTTTATAAGAGATAGATTCAGTCAATAATTTGAGACAAGTACTAGACAACATCTATGAAAACCATGTGTATAATCCTATGTATAAGATAACATTATACTTTTTTTCATGAGGTAGTGGTATGTGTTTTTCCTAGAAACACATAATATTCTGTATACTATAAGTGAACAAGGTATTTAAAAAAATGAATCGAGGGATTATAACCCCGAAAAGTTATGATAGTTTATGTCATCGACATTAATATTTTGCATTGCGAGTGTACCCTATCTATACCCCTGGTTTTACAATCTCGTGGGATATTCTATAGTTAATTGAAATTTTAATTATTAACCAAAATATAGTAATTTATTATATGTTTATCATTTAATAAATTGGATAAACCCTAGGTTTTATAGGTTTAAAATAAGGTTCCAAGATTAAAAGATTAAATAAATTATTTTCCCATATTATTTGGTTTTCTACTGTAATGATTTTTTCCTAGAATAAGATATTTTTTTAGACAATGGATAGAACAAGGATGAAATGATTATATAGGGAATGTGATGGAAAATAAAATCATGCCCCTCTTTAGTAACTGAATGATATTTGTACAAGGTGGTAAAACATTATGATTATTTTATGTTAGTTACCATGATTTATTATTAACCATAGAAACATAGTCGAGTTTACCAACATGTAAAATAAAAAGAAAATGGAATTTTATGGAAGTTAGGTAAAAACTATTTTGGTAGAAATAATTTGAAATATCTATCATATCAATAATTTTGTAAGAATCACATAAGATAATTTCTCAAATGAGGCATAATATTTTTTATATGGGGAAATGTAAGGAATGGAGTACTAGATTTCTAGGGAAATTGATGTCATATGTTTGGTGAAAGAGAGAATTATTTGAACCAATTATTTAAATCATGGGTTAAATCAATTATCAAGGAATGGAAAATGTTATACCAATCATTAAAGTGGTTGGATTGAAATATCTATGTATTTTTATTTGAGAATTATATTGATTAAGTTTTATATCAATGGTATTCTAGTTTAAAAAATATTTTAATATTTATGTATTATTTCACAATATTTTTTACTAAAGGGTTTGAAAGAATATTTGAAATTGTACTAGAATACATGAAAAATGATTTAGTGATAAGGTGATATATTTGAAGAATACTTTATTAAGGTATAATTTACCAATAAATATTCTTGATGTTTATTTTATAACACTTATATTGTATAATGAGAAGATTGATATTAAGGATTCCAAGTAGATAATATCAGGGTCCTTGAAATTTGTGAGAGATTTTATGTAAAAGTGATTTATGTTTTATTTTATGAATATTATTGAATTTTTTTATTTATGGAATTTTACACCCTAGGATTTTTTTAAATATTTTATTCACATAAATTTAAATTCACTAATGGAATTCATAAACCACAACACCTTGTTTTAATGAAAAAAATACACTATTAACATTATTATTTGAACATGGTAATTGTTACATAATGTTTAAAATTATATCTCTGAGTAATAATTTTTTTTGAAATATTATGTATAATGTTTTTATATAAAGAAAACTTGTTGGTAAAAAAGCGCTTAATGTTTTGGTAAATACTATATATGTTTCTAAAATTCAATCTCTTAAAAAACAATTATATAATTATATAAAAAATTATTAAAATTTATTTTTGAAACACAAGGAAATTTCCATTAAAAAATCAATTTTTGGATTAACATGTCAAAATTGTCTTATGTCTAATTTTTGATAATTTTATAAATAGATTAATTTTTCTATGAATAATAATGAATACTTATTTTTGTTAACATATTCCATTTAATTGAAATAATTTAAAAGATACATTTTATTTTTAAGTTTTTTTAAACATAAATTTCATTAAATTATATATTTATTAATCGAATTAAGTTCATTTAAATTAAATTTATAATTTTTTTTTATTCTAAAACTTTATATACTTTTGAAAATTTTTAATTTTGTTTTTTGTTCATCGTGTCTATAAGATTAATATTAATTAAATGTAAACCAGATATTTTATTTAAATTTGATACCATGGATTTCATCTTTCAAATCCATATAAGATATATAATATTATAAGGTAAAAATGTTATTTTTTTAAATATTAATAATGATAATACAAATTATTTACCTTCACTAATGATAAAACAATGTTTTTGGAGATACATCATCTTGTGTTGAAATTAATTTTCCACACATATGGGATTTTTATTGAATAAATTTGATAAAATATTTAAAATATGTTGGTGAATGTTATCTAAAATGGATAATATTAATTTTATTATTATAGGATATGTTATATATGTAATTAAAAATATACAAGTTACCATTGTGAACACTCAAATGGTAAAATTAAGCAATTAAAATGTCTAAGTAATAACATGTTTAAATATTTTTCTTCATGAGGAAGTGGTTTTCATTGACCATTTAATTCATCAAGTACAATATTTATTTATTTTAGAGGAATTTTTGTGATATTGAATTCAAATTATTTAATAGTATTATATATTTTTAAAATGAAACTCCTCCTCAATTATAAAAGGACACTTTCTCCTAAAACATATTCAAAATTATAAAGACATTTTCTTCAAAAAATTCCAAAAATTACCCCCAACATCTTTATACATGTCTTAGAGCTTCTATAATTTCCAAAATTCAAATCCTAGGGCCTTAAGAAGAGATCTAAATGAGGTTGTTCAAATATAAATTAATTGTCTTCAATAAGCTCTTATTTTTTTCTTCTCTTATATCCTTAAAATTTTCATCATAATTACAATTTAATAGAAAGTTATTCTTAAAATATAATGATAAATTATTATTTTTATTTAATTAACTATATCCATATCCACATCCATCAATTACAAAACAAAACATTCGATCTTCTTTATGGTATACTCCTATCTCAAGAACCGATTTTATTCATTTTCCATCACCACCAATCATGACTATATATAATGAAGAATTTTCATATATTCATTATATGTTTATAAAATAAATATATTTATGGAATTATAATATGGAATATTCCCTCTTACATTCTATTCTGATAGAATGTGATCATGTTGCTTGTCTCTACGGTAGACTACCTCCTCATGAAGTGATGTCATTAATTCTTCACATATGCTTTACATTAAATGTAGTAAGGATGGGTTTAATGAAAATATATGATATATATCAAATATAAATGCCCATATAATTATATTATAATATTTAACTTTTTCCATTTTATCCAATGATAAAATGGAAACATCGTTCATCCATATGTACGGCCTACCGTCTCCATGAATGGAAAAATTAATTATATATATATATATAACATTGTTGGATTACTCGAAATACATTCATACTGGATATTTATCATATTAATATAATTTTTATAATTAGATATATTATTGAACCATGATCAAATTTAGAGGACCAAAAATAAAAAACCCATACGGACATGAAAAAACAAAATAGTTGTTACACAAAACATTATTTCAACAACATGTTTATATTAAACATGTAATAAAAGGAAATAATTAAATCATATATTGAATAATAAAAATAATTATAGTTATTTAATATTTTTATATTAATCTAATATTTTTATAGAGGGTATTTTTAAATTTACCATAGTATTTTAGACTTAAGGTAAGGGATCTTCATCTCAAATTTCTTTCTATGGGCCTTATGTTATGTTTTGCACCCATCTTACTTTATGAGGTGTATATACATCCGCATTGACATTTTATTTCAATAATATATTAATTATCAGGAAATTTTATATTTGATTTGATGTTATTCATGAATGGGTCTTATAAAAGTGGTATGGGTTTAATATAATAGTTTCATTATTTATCAGGGTTGTTTGTGATTATGCATCCAATGATGAGATCTTATTGTCTAACTCTCATGAAATACATGATATTTAATAAATATTAGGAATTTCTTGTGAATAAAGATTTACATTAATATTTTACCTTTATACATAATCATTTTCTAAAAATTAAGTTTTTAATAAAAATAATAATTTGTTTCTCTCATCAGTTGAAAGAAATATTCTTCCAAACCATGTTTTAAAAACTGTTTAAGGTACTATTATTTACATTTTACATAAGATTAAATTTTGAAATTTTATAAAAAATGTCAATGGAAACTTTTTTTAACATATATGGCATGAAAAAAATTTATTGTTTTTCTAACTACCTAATTCTGTAATGATTAAATTATTCATTTGAAAGGTTATTTAATGTTTAATTGATTTTCAATTTTTTTTGATCTATCATTTTAATGTGATGATTTTTAAAGAGAGAATTTTTTTTCATGGAAAGAAGTACCCAATGATCATAATAAATTAGTTACAAATAAAGTTAAAATACACTATTGTTACATAAAATTTACAAGTGATATTATCCAATTATACAATCATGATTTGATTTATAGATTGATTATATTTATGATGAAAATAGTTTTAAGGTAATCATTCATTTTCCATAGGTTATAGTATGATGAAATGATAATGAAACATGATCATTTTAAATGTGTAATAACATTGTTAAATTTTTATGAATCTAATTTAAAATCTAGGGGTTATAATATTATGAATGTTTTATTATATTCTTGCAGAAAAACATATGTATTATATAATTGGTGAGACCATTATCTCCCTCTAATGCTTTGGGTATTTATTAATTACTTGTGGGTTAATTATGTTCTGTTTAAACATAATTTCATATTCACATTGATATACATGGACTTTTTATAATGTCTATAAGATTAAGGGAATGGTTTCTATAAAAATAATACTAACACATGGACTAGTTTTATTTTCCATAAGATTATGTGTGGACCTCGTTTTATGTATATAAAATAAGGAGAGTTCCTTATTTCATGTCCATCAGATAATGAGTGAACCTATCTCTTTTGAAACTTCTTCACAAGGTTATAAAACTATGTGTATTCCAAAAATCTATGTCATCTTCCAATGTTATCCACCCTGGGATTATATAAATTTTATTAATATGTGATTCATGTCTTATGAACTACCATTATTTATGGAATGACTCATGTTTGTGATCTATGACATTCCTACATTGGTTTTCAAATGTTATAATGATGATCTCATACACTGATGCTCATTTCATGTTGATTTTACCATTTTTACCCTTTCTAATCGTCTTTGGTTTCCCATTCATAAGTTTCCCTCCCTCTGTTTATAGATTAATCCACTTCATATGATATGTATTAGAAGGGTTTTAGTTATAAATAACCTAACTAGAGATGATGTATTACACTTATGATCTTGTTGTCAATGTATCCATTTTTTGCAAAGGCACTAGATCTAAATGAGTTTGTAATGGATGGTTTTGTTATGTAATGAATATTTTTATATTGAAAAGTAATATTTATGAATGAAAAGTGTTTTCAATTATAGTTGGTATTAGATAATGGATAAGTTAAAATTTAGGAACAATGATGATAAAACTATAGTTTCATCCCTAAGGATACATCAAAGGATTACTCTACAGATAAGTCAAAGTGAATTAAAGTGTCTATGAATTTTGTTTATGTAAGTATTTAGTGGTTTTAAATAAATTAAATCCCAGTTTCGATACTATATGTGGATGTGGATATATAATAGTTTCATCTAGAGGTATAAAATATGAAAATGGTACATTGAGTTGGACTCAATCATCAACTCATTCAAGACAATTTTTCTTGTTGCACACCATATTTGACATTCCCTAGTGATATTATTTGTAAATTCACAAAATTTTTATGAAACATCATGAACGATATAAATAATGACCATGAATGACCTATGTTAAGTCTAATGTGTCATAGATTTAAAATAATTTCTCATGATTTAGACATGTTGTAAATAATTTTTATGGATTATGTGGTTTCCTACAATGATTATTATTTATCGTACTCTAATTTTTGGATTTAGTCAAGGTTCATAACTAGGAGGAATCATTTTAACAATAAATTTGATGAAAAATTAAGAAATTTTTAGATATAAAATTGGGTGATGACTAGATAAAATGATATTTTTATTTTTCCAAATAAATATCAGGATATATTATTATTAATGAAAATATCTGTGAAATTTATAATGATCCAAATAATATGAAAATAAAATTTTCAGAATTTTAATATGGTAATGAAAACAGATGAAAGAAGATTTGGATACTTACATTTCAAAATGGTGAGAAGAATCACCCAAGATAACATGTCAAATTAAGAGAAAGATGGTTTCTATATTTAAATGAAGCTTATTGAAAATCATGTTTACATGGAATTTGATGTATTTTGAATAGAGAAATATAGAATTACCATATTTAATTCCAGAAAATAAGGTTTATCCCCTAGACCATTGAAATACCTATGATAATCCAACCATTACAGTGGAATGATTTAAGTGTGTTTGTGTTTGGGTTCATGGATTATGTTGTTGAATAATTTCCAAAATGGTTTTTTTAATAAGAATTATGAAACATCTAAGGATTTTTTAAATTATTGAATCATATAAATCTCCAAGAAATATAAACATTAATAGTTACGTATATTTTCAGGGGTTTATGAGTTTACGGTTGATCATAAGCTTAATGTCTTATGTTGCATTTTTAGGTTTTAATTGATGTTATTTTAGTGTTATTAATGTAATTTGGGAGACATTTTATAGGAATAAGGTTAAATAGGAAGTATAGTTCGACATAAAATGATCATTTCATATGTTTAAAGGTATGAATAAATTCTGGGATTATATATGAATTCAAGATTAATGTTATTTTTAGTATATTTTGAGTATTTATATGGATTTTTTAATAATTATATTAATAATTATTAGCATAAAGGATAACATATCACATTAAATAGGGCTATAGGGCTTGAACTCACAATTCATGGGTGATAATGTATATTTTCTGGACCTATCATATGTGATGTTTTAGTTGGTATAAATAATGTGGAAAATAAATATTAATTTCATTTTGGGAGCATATTTTTTCTCATAGATACAACCATGTGAATTTAAAATGGCATAGTTATTTCCTTTACCTCACAAAAAATGAAGGTTTATGAAAAAAATTACCAAAAATAATGATTTAGAGTTAGTTGTGGTAATTTATTCATTAAATATTTTGGGGAATTATCATTATGGAGAATGGTATGGTATATATACTAATCAAAAGTTTTTAAATTATGTATTCACATAGAAATAGTCGAACATGTGATAGGGAATATTGTTGGAGCTAATTAAATATTTTCATTTCTCAATTCATTACCTCTGTAGGAAAGTGATAAATTTGGATAGAGCTTTCAGTCAAATTGATCATACTATATTATCTATGATGAGGATATTAAGAGATTGAATATGTATTTATTTTCAATGTTTGGATCTATAAATCATGAAGTAAGGGTCAAAATTTTATCTTTCTTAATTTAGTATTCTACCATATATCAATTTGAGAGTAAAATAGGTGTGGAATGAGGATGTTGATCATGAAAAGTATGTAAGAAATATTCACAGGTATATTCTTGTTTATTATTGAATAATATGGTTTAGATACAATTTATGTGTTATATCCATACCATATTTAAAGGAGATGTTATAGGAATCCCAATCTTCTCCATTCTTTATTCATATGTTAATAAAATAGAAGAATAAAGATTTCAAATATAATTTCTCATGGTATGTAATGAAAAGGTATAATGAAACGTTTTTTACATCAATATTTGGTATGATAGAATTTTAAGGTTGATATATAGATGTCTAATGGTTTATTTATTCTTTTCTATACAAGAATGAAAATTTGAAAACATCATATTGATTTTTTTTTTGCATCCCCAAAATGTGTAAAGGGAATAATGATATTTGGTTTGTAGTACATCTCATAAAAATCTTAGAATACTATATCAATATTAAGGAATATTTTTATCTATATCAGTATTCAAACATATAAATTTAATAAGTGATAGGGTTTCATGGAAAATGAAATTCAATGTTCTTGAATTGAATTTATAATTTCTTAGATATTGTGTTACATTTAAACACTATGTTTCATTCTCATACAAATGGTTAGTCTGAGAGAAAAATTCAAAATCTACTGGATAATGTTATATAATATTCTTTTAATTTCAAACGTGTTTGGGATTATCATATTCATTTGGTTTAGTTCTTCTACAAAAATAGACATCAAAATAGAATTCACATGTAACCTTATGAATCCCTATATGTAATGAAGTGTGAACTAAAAAATATTGGGTTGAACTAAGAGATTGAATTATATTCTAACATGATCTGGTTAACAAAATGGTATAGAAATTTGGATCCATTCAACATCACATCATGTCATCACAATTTCATCAAAACATTTATACTAATAATCACCAGGATAATCTACAATTTAATGTTTTTGAGAATATTTTTCTATAATGTTTTCCATGTAATATGTTTAAAAAACCTATAAATAAAGGAATTATGGTCCCAATAGATATTGGGACCTTTGATTTTATTGAATGAGTTGGTATGTTTTTCTTATCTCTTTTCTATTCAACCAACCCTCTATCAAGTCCATGATATTTTCAATGTATCTCTCATCCTGAAGTATATTCCTAATCCATCACATGTATAGAAACCAATGTCCATGCCAATTGATAATGATATTTTTTAGAATAAAATCTAGGAAGATTCTATTTCACACGTATGAATTAATAAAAAATAATTTAATTTAATTTTTCTATGTTTTTGTTGGCCTCGTCTTGTGTTAATCATGTTTTAATGACCACAAATCCTATACATTTTGTAAAACATGTTAATCATTTTTAATAAGTCTCAAATTATGTGCCCAAATGGTTGGTTTCTTTATAATTATTGTAAAATATTTTTAGTTTGTGTTATAATGGATTTAATTTGTAAATGATTGAGTCTAATATATTCTATGAATATCATTGTTTTATTCTGTGTACAAATATTTGGCTATGTCTGAGAAACTGTGAGTCTTCCACCAGTTCTGTTTTTCCCGGAAAGACCCATACACTGTTACCAGACACCATGACCCAGACAATGTGACCTAGTCATCGTGACCCTGACACCATGACCTAGGCATCGTGACCCAAAAATGGTGACCCATACACCTTGACCCTAACACCGTGACCCAGACACTATGACCGAGACAGCATGATCAAAAAATGCATCTGTGATACATGTTCCTGATCTCTATATAACTATGCCATCATGGATGTCTCATCACTCAAAGGAAAATAAGGATGCACCCTTTCAATGAGACAAAATTTCATTGAGACACCATTTATAGATACACTGTGACACTATTTTTTAATCTGTGTTTTTGTTTTTCAATTTAATTTCTAATGGTCAAATCTAAAGCTTTTAAATACACTGACATAATTAATGTTTCTTTGTATACATGGTACCTAGCTATACGATGTACAAGGTGTAGAATACACGCATATTTTAAGATCCAACACATTCACTGCAAGAATAAAAGGGAAGTGCAACCCCAAAACAAGAGTGCACGCGATAACGAAGATACATGAGCATTCTTGAAGAAAAGAACTGACACATGCAGCAAGATAAATCTGAAGAACACACGAAGCATTCTAAAATATCAAAAAGTTGTGATATAATTGATCCTAGACAAGAACATCTTCACACTATCAACTCCATGAAGAACACTAGCCAGATCTAAACTAGAGCACCAATCTTGCAATTCTCTATTTCCCATAAGAGGATCAATTCTTGCATCTGCTTTATCATAGAAGTCCAGAGCTACATTGACTAACAATCAAGGAACTTCTCTCTTTATCTCGTCATCCTTTATCTATTGTTTACTATTTTTAGCTTTCGAGTATTGTGTGTGTGTCTATAGAAAAACACACAAAGTCTCTTGAATTAAACTAGAGGATATAATATATCCTTCCTCTCATATCATTTTGTACTTGTTTATTCTCACGGATAAGTGTGGAATAGGTCCTTGTGTGACTTGATAGTTCATACCCACGAAGAACTGTGGAAGAGGTCATGTGACATGAATAGTTATGTATACTATTGTTTACCCTGATCCAGGGTGTGTATCAAGTTTATTTATATAAACTACTTGGTGGCAGTTGATCACCAAGTAGAGTGGAATAGGTCTTGGCTTGAGACTGAACCACTTGTTTTATATCCGCTGTTTTGTTTGATTTAGTTTTATGTTTTTAATGTATAATTTAGAAATCACTAAACTTTCTTTGATAGTTAATCTTGGAAAGATGTTATAATTTATTTTACTTATTATTATAGCTTCAGAAGTAATATTAATAACTAATATTAATATTTCTGAGAATTAATCAATCTTCTGATAAGTTATTTAAACAGTCAGACTTTCATAATCTTATTACATTGATTAACTGGGCTGTATTTATTTGGGGAACATTTTAACAATACTTTTCAAACAGAAATTTTTATAGATACACAATTCACCCCCCCCCTCTTGAGTACTCTACTCCGACAAACATTTGGTATGAGAGAATTGTTTTAAGATTCTATTTATGACCCTATTCAACTATGATTTTAGTTGTACTTCAAGATCTGTAAATTTATATTAATTCTAAATTTATATATCTTTCAAATTATTTCTTTATTATGTATAATATATTGGAAGGTTCTATAATTAAAATACCACCATTCTTTAATGGAACCAATTGTGCTCAATATAAAATTAAAATGAAAATGCATTTAGAAAGTATGGGTTCCAAAATTCTGTCTTTAATTATAGTTGAGTATATGATTCTTGCTACTTATATAATCACTTGGGATGAACCTACCAAGACTTCCTACAATAAAAATTTCAAATCCATGAATGGTTTATATTGTTCCTTAAGAGATGAAGTATTTAACATAATTTCTGTATGTAAATCTGCCCATGAAATTTGGGATGCTTTCTCTATTTCACATAAATAAATATCTAGTGTGAAATAAATGATACTTAATACATATACTATTAAATATGATAACTTTAATATAAAACCAAATGAGCCTATTTCATGACATGTATCTCGGGTTCCAAGAAATTGTCAACACATTGGTTTCTCTTAGACTAGATGTTACTTCCAAAGAACTAATTATGAGTATTCTCAGATGCCTACCTGACAGATGGAGGTGAACCTCTATCTTTATTAAATATTCATGTGACAATAGCAAGTTACATGTAAAATAACTCATTTGGAAACTAATGTTGTATGATGAGGAACTAAAATTCAACAAGGAAGAGGAGGATAGACCCAAAAGAAAATTTGTTGCATTCAAAATCACCACCGCTAAACATAAAGAGAAAGGGAAATTGGAAGCCGGAGTAGAAATTTTTAGCAGGGAACAATCATCACCTGGCAGTGATGAGGAGATGGCTCAATTACCCAGAAGGATTAAAATATTTTACAAGAATTTTTTTCCAGAAAGCCTAACTTCAAGGGAAGATATGGTCAAAATGGAAGTTTTAATAAAAATTGGAAAAGAAGTGACAAGTCTAATGAGATTTTATGCTATAAATGTAAGTGAAAGTGAAATGTATAGGCAGACTGTCCCAAGCTGATGTACAAAAAGTAGAATGAGGACAAATATAAAAAGTATAAAAAGGAAATGAAAGTAACATGGAGTGCTTCTGAGGACAATTCAAGTGACTCACGATATTCACATGATGAACAGGTTAACAAATCCAATATGTGTTTATGAAAAACACATCTGAGGTAACACTTGAGTCTCTTGTACACAATTCCGATTATTCTATATATTAAAGTGATTCAGAAAATAAGTCTAATGAAGAAATGTTTGAGTACTGTAATATGATTTAAGAGACATGTAATGAACTAAAAGATAAATTCAAATATTCAAAGAAATGATATAATCTTACCTCAACTATTAAATATTAAATTACTGTAGAAAGGGAGAAAATTCTCTATTACACCAAGAAAACAATGAAATAATGCTATCTAATGAGCAACTAAAAAAGGACCTTCAATGTTTTAATAACGGAAAAGATCCTCTAGTACAAATTATAGGTAATGAGATTTCTCAAAAATATACTATTGGTATTGGATATCAACCTAGTAAATGATATTTTGGAAGTACTAATTTTGTCCTTAAATCGAGGACATACAGCTTTACTCCTAGTTCAGGAAAACAATCAGATAGTTCACGTTATGATAAACTCTTTGTTGTTTCAATCGTTTATGGACCAAATAGAGTTTATTTTCCAAGTACTATACATATTGCTTATAAGAAACCAATAGGGAAGGTATGGTTTCATAAAACACTAGTCACTAATATTACTGGACCGAAACAAGCATGGGTACCAAAATCTATTTTTATTTGACTATTTTGTAGGAAAGATTCTTAAAGAGTTCCGATAAAAGCTTCTGGTAATTGGAAAGTGGGTGTTCAAGACACATTATAGACTACTATTCATGCTTCAAAAACATAAAATAAATTGATGATGGGCATGTCACCTTTGGTGACAATGAAAAAGGAAAGATCATTGTCCTTGGACAAATAGGTAACTCTAACTCAGTTTTAATTTCCAATGTACTTTTTTTGATGGATTGAAATATAATCTGCTTAGTATTTTACAACTGTGTGATGATAAATTTCATTTTAAATTTAAAAATGATTCTTTCAATGTTTTCTATTCTAAAAATGAATTAGTGTTTTCTACATTAAGAAATGAAAATGTATATTCAATTAACTTAGATTCTATAGTCTCTCAAAATGCTTCTGGTTTAAGTGTATTTTAGTAAGAATCATGGATTTAGCATATGAGACTAGGACACTGTAATATTAACTCCCTTAGAAAGTTAACTAGAAAAATATTAGTCAAAGACCTACCCAGACATGAGTTTCAAAATGATAAATTGTGTAATCCATGTCAAAAGGGAAAGCAGCACAAAATTTCTTTCAATCCCAATAAAGAAGTGTAAACTTCTAAACCTCTCAAACTTGTTCACATGGATCTGTTTGGACTATCTAGAGTTTCTAGTTTAAATGGAAGGCACTATGTTTATGTATTTGTAGATGAATTTTCATGATATACTTCGACTTTTTTTTGATAAAAAAAGTGAGGCCTAATTTCATTTTACCAAATATTCCAAAACTTTAGAAAATATTAGTGAACTTATAATGAAATTGTAATGAAGATTTCATGGCCATGAGTTGGAAAATCAAGTGTTTGAATCTTTTTGTTCTCAATATGGCTACATTCATAATTTATCTACCCCTATAACACCTTAACAGAATGGAGTTGTGGAAAGAATAAATAGAACCATGCAAGAGATTGTTAAAACCATTCTTAGTGAATACGACTTACCCATTTATTTTTGGGTTGAAGTTGTAAATATAGCATGCTATATAATTAATAGTGTTTTGATTAGTATTGTTCTTAAAAGAACTCTATAGGAGTTATGGAACAATAGAAAACCCAAAGTAAGATACTTAAATTATTTTTTATTAGAAGTCTATATCCTTAATACTAAAGAAAATTTTGACAAATTTGCATCCAAGTGTGATAAAGGAATATTTTAGGAAATTCCATCTCAAGTAATTCTTATAGAGTGTTTAATAAAACAACTAACTACGTAGAATAATCTGTCAATGTCAAATATGATGAAACAAATCCATATGAGCCAAAGGCCTCTTTAGAGAACCTAGAGGATAATCCATAGAATCGAGAAATTGATCTAAAATTTTCTAACCATCTTGTCAATGAATCTGTGAAAACTTCTAGTTCTAGAAATTCTTTAGATTCAAGTCACAGTGAACTTGACCCAGTTGAAGAACCTGAAATCACAAGTCCTTTTTTAGAGCAGTTTTAAATCTAAAGAACCATCATTTAGATGTTTTTGTAGGAGACATTGATAAAGGGACTCAAACTAGAGATTCTCTTAGAAATCAAGTTGATCATTGAGTTTCTTGTCACAAATTGAACCTAAAAACATTAATGATTCTATCAATTATGAATTTTGGGTGATGCCAAGGCAAGAAGATCATAATCATTTTGAAAGGCACAAAGTTTTGAAACTTTTTGACAGACCTATAGACACATTTACCATAGGTACTAAATGGATGTTTAGAAATATGGTAGATGAAGCTTCCAATATAGTTAGAAACAATGCTATATTGGTTGCACAAATCTATAGTCAAGAATGAGGAATTGACTATAAGGAAACCTTTGCACTAGTAGCCATACTTGAAGCCATCAGAAATTTGCTTAATTATGTTGCACATCTGAATTTCAAACTATATCAAATGGATGTTAAAAGTGAATTCCTAAATGGGTATATATCTAAGGATGTATTTGTGGAAAAACTCCCTATATTTACAAATCCACATTTTCCAAATCATATTCATACATTATCTAAATATTTATTTGGTTCAAAACAATCTCGATGACCTTAGTGTGATAGATTACGTAGTTTTCTTATCTCCAAATATTTTATAAAAGGAATATATAATCAAAACCTTTTTATAAAATAAATTTCCAATAATGTTTTTGTAGTTCAAATTTATGTAGATGAATTTATTTTTGAATATTCAAGAAATTATTTATGTTTGGAATTTTCTAAAATGATGCAAAATGAATTTGGAATGTGTTTAATGGGTGAACAAAAATTCGTTCTTGGATTTCAAATCTTTGAAAAAAATGACGGTATTATTTTAAATCAAATAAAATATACTTGGGATCTTCTAAAACGTTTTGGTTTGGATATCACTAAAATTAGTATCACTCCAATGAGTACAAGTTGTAAGTTGGATATTGATAAAGTTGGAATATCTGTTGATCAAACCACTTACAGAGGGATGATTGAAAGCTTACTCTACATAACTGATAGACGACCTAAAAATATATTTAGTGTATGTATGTGTGCTCGTTTTCAAGAAAACCCTAAGGAATCTCATTTAATTTCTATTATGAAAATTTTTAAATACCTCAAGCATTCACCTATTCTAGAACTGTTCTATCCCAGAAAACCATCATTAACTTAGTTAGTTGTTTTGTCGCTAACTTTGGTGGTTTTAAGTTAGATAATAAAATGCCTCTAGAATATGTAACTTTTTAGCCACGTCACTAGTGTCATGGTGTAGTAAGAAACTAAACATTATTTCATTATATTGTTCAAAAGTTGAATAAGTTTTTCCTTGTAGTTTCTATGCACAAATTTTGTGGATGAAACACACATTACTAGTCTATGGATATCAATTCAGGAATGTACCTATAAATTGTGACAATATAAGTGCTATTAATATCTCAAGATATCCTATTTCACACTCTAGGACAAAACAAATTGATGTAAGACATAACGTTTTGAGAGATCATTATCAAAAATGTGACATCACTTTGGAATTAATAGGAATTGAATATCAGCACGTTGACAATACAGTCACACAGTTTAAGATTACTGTCTAACTCTAATAGTTCTATAGTTTTACTATCTTAAAATTTTTTGTTTCATGTTTATGGTCTCACAGTTACTATCTCTCTATTATTGTCTATCACTTAATATCTTAGACAATACAGTCACACAGTTTAAAAATCACACAATTATGGTCTTTCCCTGAAATCCTTTTATGGTCTCACTATGAAATCCAGTTACGTTCTCACTATGAAAGTCGATTACAGTCTCACCGTAAATACACTTTATTGTTTTATTTACATATTATAACTTGTATAGAGGTATTTAATAATTTTATTCTTTTACTTTCCTGTGATTTTGATTTTTGGATTCTTGACATACCTAAATATGTTTCACTCCTTCTTCACCAGATCTCTCTTCTCTCAATGCATAAGCCCTCTCTCAACCCTTCGGTTATATCTCTCTTTATAACCTTCATTGAATGCCCAGGATGAATGTCCCATCATCGACTACTCCTGATAAGAAAATATCTAACAAAAATATGAAAATATCACTGATGTTAACACCCGAAGGTCCTTTGAATCTGAATCTGTTGAATAGAATAGTGGTGCCTGAAAAGGAAAACATATGAAAGTGGATTCATCCAAGTATGTCTTTCTTATTCAAAGTGTTTAGAGATCATGGATGGATATATTGATTTACAATTGAGGATAGACCAATTTACAAGAAGATTGTTGCTCAGTTTTATCAGTTTGTTCAATTTTATTTTGATAAGGAATATGATTTTGTTTTGAAAAGCTTGATCAATGGAAAAATATGTAAATTTTATTTGAGGTTATGGGGTGCATGCCTAAGGATACGTCATAAGGGTATTTTTGAGAACTTCCAGAGAGTTCATCCACCTCCAGTGAGATCTTTGTTTTAGAAAAAGTATTGGGAAGCTTAACTGGGAATGAGACAAAGAAAAGTGTTATAGCTGTTGAGCTAAATGGTGAAACCATAATTGTGTTTAAATTTGTTCAGAATCTGATTAGACCTAGAAAAGGTGATTTTTATACACTCAAGTATCTGGATGTATTTTTGATACATCTCATAATAAATGGACACTATATTAACCTATGAAAATATGTTATACTCTATATGTGTGAGTTGATCAAGAAAATCTCCATGTCAGCCTCACTATTCAACTCACTATTTATCTCAGCTATGCTACATGAAAAAGGGTTGGTTAAACAAGATGAATATTCTAGTAAGGAATATGAATTTTTTCTTTCAAAAGTTACAGTATAGAGAATTAAAGTCAGTTGGAATCCATGGAGAAAAGCATGGGTGGAGGATAATTACATGGTTTATGAAATGTTCAGTCCGGTAGAGCACTCTTCAAGACCCAATGATATTTTTATCTTGGTTTAGAACTAGATGAAATTATTGAGTATTATGATGAGATAGAATAATAAGAGGATGTTGCGCTTATAGGGTAAAATGTTCTAGATGAGAATGAAATTGAACCTGTTCTCCAAGACATAACTGAGAAGGAAATGCATGTTTCTAGAGAAGTTGTTGATCTGGAAGAACAACCTTCTTCTAAAGAATAATTTTTTTCTAAGGTAAGTGAAAATGATATTTTTAAAGAGCATATAGAAGATGATCATTCTCTTGTACCAGAAGCTCCTCATGAGAAACATTTGGAGGAACCTGTTTTTCCAGAAATTATCCCATATTCTAAAGAGAGAATGGAGCATGCCTTTCAGATGGCTTGAAAGGAAATGGATGAGTCTATTGGGGATGAAATCATAGAAATAGATCAAGTATCTAAGTCTCCCAGGGCTGAGAAAGATGCAACTTTTGAGGGGGAGAAGTCCCCCAGTCTGGAAAGTGTTGAAGTTCCTAATCCAGTTGATCCAAGTCCAGTGGATACATCATATGAATTACCTTGTTATTTTGATCTGAATGATTCCCAGGAAGTCCTAGTTAAATGTATAGATCTATCTACTATGATTCAATTGATAATGGAAGCTTCTCCAAAAGTTATATCTTCCATGGTATCTGAGCCTATATCAACTTCTATTCTTGAACCTTCACAATAACCTTCCATATTGGTGACTCATGATTCTTTGAAAGCATTTGGAGCTACCCTATTGGATGGGGTTGAAAATATAATGAATACTAAGACTATTCTAGTGAAAAAAAAATTGAGTAAAAGAGATGATTCCCTATTATTGGAAATGATCATAAGGAAAATTCAGCAAAACATGCTTCCTATGATTCAAGAGGTCACAATTGAGAATAAACAGTTAAGTGATGAAGTGAAGTCTTTCAGATCTATGTTCGAAGATATTAAAAGAGTGCTGAACTCAAGACCGAAACCTGTATCTCATCCTATTGAGGATATTGGTATTCATATTCTACAATATATAGCCTCCCTAATTCAACCTAATATAACCTAACTGGCTGAAAATTTAGCTAAAAGAAACATGAACATTGTTCAAAAGATGCGTGAGCAAGTTATTGTTCTTAATAAGTTGAATGTTGTGTATAAGTGTTGTCTACAAATTTTTTTAATCAACTAAAGTCTCTTACATTATCTTTTACTAATTTTAGTTCCTCTGGACAATCATCTCAACCTTCCATGAATATTTATCTTCTCAGAAATAGGAAATCCAATATGTGATCAGTGGCTTTGACAAAGAATCTCTATATGTGGTTTTTGAGAACTGTGAAAGAGTTCTTTATTTAGTGAGAATTCATCACAAAATATCAAATGATTCTTATGAATAAATTACTAATAAGGTGTACTTATACTTCAATAGGATCTTCTTGAAGCATGACATGACCAACCATTTCAAGTACCTTGTTGAGAATTTTAGAATCTCTCTTTCCACTCAAGCATTCCAAACTCGTGTCCAAAATATCAAAGATTTTACTCCTTTATTGGAAACATTTTTGGAGAACAGAGATATCTTTGAGAAATACATGCAGTATGGTGGTCAGATTATTACTGACTTTATCAAGATTTTAAGTACTTATCTTCATGTATAGAGTACTTATATTGTGGATCCTGCACCTGCACCCTCGAGACCTGGTTTCTCTACCTTCTCATCCTCAACCCTTTCTTAAACTTCTTGGTCTGCCTCTCAGGCTCTGAGTCAGATCCGACCTATTATCCTTGACCATAAATAGCCTTAGTCTTCCACTATTCCTACTATGGCCCCCTCTATTTTTGAAGGACCCCATTTACCTTTTTTGTCAACTAGTTTACTCCATTTTTCCACTTCCACCTATGCTCTTATGGCTTCTTCTGATGCGGATGCCAAGGGCGAAGAGAAGATAGCCAGTGATGATGAAAAGTGAAAAATATTTTATATAGGGATATTGTTGAATTTATATTTCCTACTATTTTTAATGACACTTTTTTATCGAATTCACTGTGAAATATTCTTATTTGTACTCTTCATTACTTTTTTACTCTTTTTGATAATCCTAAAAGGGGTAGAAATATGTACTATAAGTGCACACTAAAGAAGAGACAAATTCACTAAGAACGGATATCTCACCCACATTATTTGTTATCATAAAAGGGGGGATATTGTTTTCCTCCTCATGTTTTAATCATGCTTTAATGTTTATAAATTCTATGCATTCTGTAATTCTTGTTAATCCTGTTTAATATGTCTCAAAAAATGTGTACAGATGTTTGGTTTCTTTATAATTATAGTAAACTATTTTGAGTTTGATTTATAGTGAATTTCCTTGAAAAATGACTGAGTCAAATCCATTTAATTAATATCATTGTTTGAGTTTGGGTACAAATATTTGGCTATGTCTAGGAAACCGTGAGTCTACCACCAGTTATGTTTTTTTGGAAAAAGGACCCAGACATCGTGACCATACACCGTGACACGGACACCGTATTCCAGGCACCGTGACCCAGACACCGTGACTGAGACACCATGAACCAAACACCCTGACCAGACATTGTGACCCAGACACCATTACCCAGACACTGTGACCCAGACACCATGACCCAGACACAATGACCCAAACACTGTGACCCAGACACTGTGATCAGACACCACATATGTGCTACCAGTTTTTGATCTCTATAAAACTATGCCATCATGACTGTCTCATCACTCAAAGTAAAATAAGGAGAAACCATTTGAAGGAGACACTATTTCATGGAGATACCATTTCTTGATAGACACTGTCACTTTTTCTTAATCTATTTTGTCATTTTTATAATTTAATTTATTACTGTCATATTTGAAGCTTTTAAATGCACTGACATAATTAATGTTTCATTTTAGACATGTCACCCGACAGTACGAGGTACAAGGTTCAGAATACATGCATCATGTCGGTTCCATCACATGAACTCCAAGATTAAAAGATAAGTGTGGACTAGAAACAAGTGTGTGCTTGTTAACAATGAAACACGAGCATTCTTAAAGAAAATAAATGACACATGTAACAAGATAAATATAATGAACAGAATAAGTATTCTTGAATTCAAAAAGTTGTGATACCATAGATCAGAGTCAAGAACATTTCTGCACTATCAACTCCATTAAGAACACGATCTAGATCAAAACCAGACCAACAGACTTTTGATACTCTTTTTCTCACAAGAGGACTCGATTCCTGCATCTACTTCATTATAGAAGTCTAGAGCTGAATAGACAAAAACTAAAAACACTTCTAACCTTATCTAATATTATTTTCTCTTTTGTGTATTTTTTTAGCTTTAGATCAGTGTGTGTGTGTAGATATATATAAAAACACACATATTATCTACCATTAAACTGGAAGATACAATATATCCATCCTCTCACATTGTTTCACACTTGTTTATTCCCACAGATAAGTGAGGAAGAGGTCCTTCTGTGACCTGATAGTTCATTCCCACAAAGAACTATGGAAAGTTTGTGTGACCTAGACTGTCATGTGAACTGTTGTTTACCTGGATCTAGGGTGTAGATCAAGTTTATTTACATAAACTGCTTGGTGGCAGGTGATCACCAAGTGGAGTGGATTAGGTCATGGATTGAGACTGAATCACTTGTTTAATATCCGCTATGTTTTTTAATTTTGTTTTATCCATTTTACTGTATAATTCAAAAATCACTAAACTTTATTTGATAGTTAATCTTGGAAAGAATTTATGATTTCATTGACTTATTATAATAGCTTCAAAAGTAAAATTAACAACAAATATTAAGATTACTGATAATTAATCAATCTTCTAATAAGTTATTTAAACAGTCAAAATTTCAAAACTATATTACGTTGATTAACAGGGCTATATTTATTTTCGGATCTTTTTAAGAATAATTCTGAAAAAAATATAGATACTCAATTCACCCCCCCTCTTGAGTACTCTACTCCAACCGACAGTTTTTTTGGTGAAACCACTAGATTTACGATACTACACAGTAACCTGAGGATGTAATGAGGTCAATGTATCCATAATAGTTTTTATAGATGTTATAAAAATTTTGTAGTGAAATTATTTTTATGGGGGGTTTATAATTTATAACCCCAATATATTATGAAATAAATTTTTAAACAAATTTAATTTCTTTGATATCTTTCTTTACATGCAACACCGATATTTAATAAACCACAATATACTATTAGTATTATTATTTAAACCAAACTGTCAAAACCTAAACCTCAAACACGGAGAGATTAATAAAAATAACCATCTATTAAAAATTATGTATAATTTTTCTATATAAGAAGAACAAATTTTCCAATAATTAATTAATTTTTAGTAATTTCTTTTTATGTTTTGGGAAAACTATTCTCTTAGAAAATGTTTTTTGTTGATTTATTTAATGAAATATTAAAATTAAATTTTTTTATAATCAATAAATTTATGTTGGAAAAAATATATCATATTTGGTATCATCATATATAAATTATCATATGGTAAATTGTGTATAATTTTTAGAAAATATTTTTTTTCAATGAATAGAAAAAATATATACTTTTATTAAAAACTACTTTTTCGTTTGATTAACATACATGATCTATTTTATTCTAATATTTTTTTAAGCCTATAATATGTTCATTTATATTTATATTTATAGTAAAATAATCTATACTTTTTTAAATTTTACCTTTTCAAATGAACTTTTTAATTACATCAATGGGATTAATCACAAATTAAATTATACCAGTTTTTTATTATAAATTGATAGAATTGATTCTATATTTGTAATATCAATAATTAATAACATGTAATGACTTAAAATTGTCTTATTTTCATAACTATTAATAAACATAATAAAAGTTAATTACTATAAGTAAGTTTAAAACATGGGTTATCCCATTAAATTCACTTATGTTAATATTAACTTTCCATACATATAGGTTTATTTAATATATTATATTTCTTATTTAGAATCCATGTTTCAAAATTATAAAATAATTTTTAAATTAATTTTATTCTTAAAGGATAAAGTACTGGGGTAAATAAAAAGATACAATTTACCAATGTGAAACTAAAAGTGTAATGTTATCCAAAATTAAAGGATTTCGAATTTCATGTGTAAAACTTCTGTATTTAAATTTTGGAGGTTTGTAAGGACCATATAAAGGCTAAACTCTATTATATATGAATTTTGGATGTAATTTTGAGGAGAATGACTTCTAATTATTGAATATTTTTGGATACTGTTAAAAATGTCACTCCTCCTAAATTATAATGAGGAATTTACCTCCCCACCCCCCTCCCCCCCTTCCCCACACCCCACCCCTCGAATATTAACACTTAATAATACCCTTTTATCTACAAAAACCTTCAAAAATATATAAAAAATTTCTATATACATGTCCTGGATCTTATGGTGTTCAGAAAAGGCCAATCCTAGTGTCCACAACATGAGATCCAAAAGAGTTTGTTCTAAGAGAATGTAATTATCTAGAATAGGATGTTTATTATTTATTGTACTCTTACCACCTAAATTAATTTCATAATTATTAAAATATAGTAAAAAAAGTATCATAAATATGGTTTTATTTTATTAAATAATTTTTTTAACCGATATCATTGTCCACTTTCTTGAAATGGGAAATGAAACTAGCAATTGTCTATACAGTGGACTACCGTCTTGTAAACCAATGTAGTCTTTTCCAATCACCACCTCTCAAGGATATATATAATGTTTTATTGTACATGTTTATAAGATATTTATTAAATAATGATACCTCTTAATTATAATATCACAAATACCTTGTTACTTTCAATTTTGTTCTAATAAAATAATATCGCTTTTGTGTATGGAGGACTACTGACTCGCAAAGAGATGTGATTCATTCAACAAATATAATTTACATAGATGGTAATAAGGATAGGTTTAAGGAAAATTTGTTATATATATTATATATAAATTATTTGAAAAATATGATAGTTTGTTTACAACTCTTTTATTTCTTCCAACAGAAAAAATTGAAACATTATTTATGCATATGTATGCCCTCCGATCTCAATGAACAATGTCATTCATTTTGTATAAATAAATTTATTTAATTAAAAAATATATATAATCAATATATATTTTATATACATCGTTGTTAAATATATATATATTTGTAATATCTGAATAATTTACAAATATATTTAATATAGAATGAGTGAAATGTTGATTCTCTACAAAACAAGACTTTATTGTAACCTAACCAATAAACAAAATTTTTCCCACTTTTGTAATTTGAATTTTGAAAAAACTGACACACATAGTTGCGTTCAGTAAGATATTTGGAGTCCCATAAGACAAACATAATTTTTGATAAATAGTAACATGCCCTTATGAATAGTAATGAGTAATAATGAGTAGTAAAATGTAAAAACAAAGAGAAACTTCACCATTGACTATATAAATACAATTTAGACATCTTATATGTGAAAAAATGATCATACTATAAGTATTGGTATTTTTGTATATCATAAATATTTTAATTACAATTTAATAATTAATTTAAGAATTTAAAATGGAAATTTATTTTCATAAAATGTAATAATAAGTTTTTATATTATTTATTTATGGTTATATGATAATTTTATGGGACCATTATTAATTTCTCAACATGTTATAAAATGAGTTATAGTTTTAAAGTTGTTTTTCAGAATAAATTATGATTTTATTTAAAATTTAAATTAAAAATATTTATAAAATTATTTTTGAAAAATGGATTACATTTTTTAATTATACACATTGATAAATGGTTTGGGTGAATTTTTGGGACTTTTCTAAAAAACTAGAATTTATTGTGAATAGTAAAAATACAATGTTGAGTTTTTAGTATTTTTAATGACATCATAATTATTTTATAATTAATATAAAATACTGGCCAAGTTTTATACATTAAACTATGATGTGAGGTGTCACAAGTGGATAATACCAAGGGAAAATACCATGGTAAAGCTCATGGTTTTGCAAAAAACACTAATGAGGTGTCCCTTAAAATTAATAAAAAAAACTCCCTCAAATTTACTAGAAATACCAACACATTCTTTCATTTTATTTAATTTAAAAATAATTATCATATAAGATCTAGTATTTTACCTCACTATTAGTACTCTCAAGGTTTCCTCAATCCCCAAGGGTCCCAACCTTCAACTCATAGGAGTTACTCTAGAAGGTAAGAGAATTCTCAACTTCTCTTTTCCTTCCAAGTTCTCTTTTATGTGGTTTGTATTTCTAGTTTTCATACAATATTATTATTTACTTATCATTATGTATCTATACTATTTTATGAGTATTTAATGAATATGTGCCTCATTTTATCTTTATTTTAATGTTTTCTAGTATTATGCTGCATAGTAGTTATGTTGTATGATTTTTCACTCAAAATCTCTCTCTTTTTCCAACACTCTTATTATGTTATTATTTTTTAAATCAAATTGGATTATGTTGGGATATTTCATTACATATCCCCATTACTATATATATTATTTATGAATTATGAGATAAATGTTTTCTCTAATCAAATTATTTTATGAATTTTTATGTGACGTCCTTAGGCTGCCGAATTTTCATGAGGGATTTATGAACTTTTATTTTAGTTTGAGTTTATTTCTTTTCATTTATTTTACATTACTCATATCCTCTCATAAAAATTATTTATAATTAAATTACCTTACTTGACCTATAATTTTGTTAATCTAATGGAATATTTCATCCTCATCATTCTTTTCCCCTCCTCTTATACTAAAAATGAAAATATCATCTCAGATGCATTAATTTATCACATTCAAGGATGAAAGGTTTTCAATTTCTATTACTATCTTAAATACTGGTCATGAAAAATTTTTAATGGCTGAAAAAAATCATTATATATGTATTTTATGTTTTAAAATGTTATTTAATTCTTACACACTCATAATATAAAATAATAATAACAAAACAAGTTCATTAAGCCCAAAACTGGCTAGTTTATTCAAGCGTTAATCATTAACTTTTATCTAATGAGTCAAACACATGGTATATACCGAAATTAATTATAAGATCATTTATATCTCTATAATTTCAATAATAAAATATTTTATCCATTTTTAATGTTTTATAATGTTTCAAACGAACTTCCATTCTAGTATACAGGTAAACTGATAATGAAAACCAAGGAAGAAGATTCTTCCAAAACAATAAAACTAAACCTTTTAAACCAATCAAAAAGAAATTAATGAACCTAATAATATTATAATAAATAAATTAAATAAATATTAGGTTATGTAAATATTAATTTATGAATTTAAATTTTTTATCCATGACACTAATATAGAGTGAATAATACCATCAGACTTAACGTAAGGAATTTCATTATCTCACATCCATTTTTCTGAGATATTCTGTACTCACTACTAATAGTTGTGTATAGTGTATATATACTGACCATTGATGTTTCAAATCATGAATATATTCATTTTCATGATATTAAATTTATCAATTAATGATTATTTATTTCTGGGAATAAGATTTGATCGATTACAAAGTTGTATGTATTTTCTACCCAAACCTCCATTTTCATTCAGGTTTCCCTTATTGTCTACTCACCTCTATGAAATTATTATTTATTTTTAACTACTAATCATAAATTATGTTTGAATGTTTTATATATTTTTACCAATCAGGATGGTTCTTTATTTTATGGATGTGTCATGTGGTTTATAAGAATATTTCAAAAATTTATCCAAAATGCATGTCCGATTCAAAGAACTTCTCAAATTATTACCTATTTTGAAGTTCACTCTATAATCTATTTTAATCCATTTTTATCTTTCAAAAATCACAAATTTTAACAAGGAACCCCTATTTTGGTTCATTTATTGTTTTATTAAATCAAACTCGCCTTTGTGCTTTAAAATCTCTTTAATGAATTCCTTAAATAGAACTAAAATGATCTATTTCTAAAGCATATTTAAAAACTCTTTTGTAATGATTTCAACTCAAAAAGATTTTATTTAATCCTTAAATATATTTTAAATGACCCTGACTTTTATTTTTTGGGATATACAAGTTTACAGTCATATTTAATAAAAATTACAAATGATTTTCCAAAAAATATCTTCTCTCAAAAGTAAAAAAGGTTTTTTCTCATCTCGGTTTATCTTTTATGAGATATATTCCATGTTCAAAGAATACTTCTTACTTGTGGTGTATGTATTTCCATTTTTTATAACATATCAATAGTCTTCTTATTCTCATGATATTCTAAGATATTATCATTTTAATGTTTCATGGTGGTAGGGACCCTTTTGAATGTTTAAGGATTATTTCCACATGAAATTTTTAGTGGTCTAATTTAAAAGTATATTTATTTTTGTCAACGCACTTTAATAAAATTGTATACTATGATTCATACGTGTATTGAGAAGGAATATTGAACTTGTATTAGATTTATTTATAAATAATTCATTGTACTTACTATGATTGGTGGGGCCTACTATAGCCTTTCGATGCATTGACATGTCTAAGGAGACAAATCAATAGGTGAAAAACCCTTCGAGTTTGTTTCCAAAAATCTGACGGGTTCCTACCCATAAACTTAAACTGTTATGACGGTATAGTAGTATCATGTTCTAGATACATGACATATAATTAATAAGAATTATCTTTATTTATTTTCAATTATTACTATCCATGAGGTTTTCACTATGACAAAATCTATGGATGTAGTTTCATTCTCAGTTTATTAATGTTGTGTGTGTTTCCATTATTCACCGTGCCATATTGACTATGATAATTTTTTTATGATGAAATTACTTATGATTCATGCTTACAAAATTTTTAACCCTTTCTGAGATTTTGAGCTCACCCCTTTCATATGTTTCATTTTATCAGGACATGATGATGTTTATTATGATATACATTCAAGGAAAAACTTAGAGTTGTGGATGATCCCAATAAAACTTATTTGTTTTTTTCATGTTTTAATTTTAAACCTATGTATATATCTAGTTTTCCAAAACTACTAAACTACTCAATCATTTGAAATTTGATTCCATGTAATCATGCCTATGAATTAAAATAATGCACTGACTCTGGGGTTTTGGGGTCGGGGTGTTATAGTTTGTATCAAAGTATGTTTAGTATAAAACATGGAATGTAGATTTAGAAAATGTGGACATGGTAAAAACCCCTTAGATAGTAGAAACAATATTTTTAAAATGTAGATTAGGGAACAAACCCCTAATATCATCGATGAGGATAAATATACAGAAACATCCTTTTATTTTGGTGAGGAATATATTATGTGGATATGTTTAGAAAATACATCCCTGTCTGGATACTACAAGTGGATGTCATTCTGGCACAAATGTACTTGGGAGTGAAAACTCTGACAAGGAGATTAGGTCTTGACCTGGGGTATCCTAGTAAATGAAAATGGGCCTTAATGTTCACCTAGTTTGAAACTCCTGGCTTATATTTTTAGGATACAACAAATTATATTTACTCACCATTATGAAGGATTTATTCCCCCAATGTATCTAATGTATATATTTCTAGGATTTATGATGCATAAATTTATGCTATGTGTTATACAATGTTTATAGTTATATAAATTTCAAAAAAAATTGAGCTAAAATATAATAAATAATTTTTTAGAAATAAAACCTAGTAGAATGAATGAGATCATCACTAATACACGTGATGAGAATAATAAGAAGGGTCATATCTCTCATGGTCATAAAACATCATTTCAATGGAATATAATATCCCATGTGACCCCATTATATGAGTAAATAGTATCATGTGTTAACAAGGTAAATAAATAATTCTCTGAGTTGTATGGATTTTAAGGGAAGAATACAAGGAGAGGACGAAAGAGAAAAATATGGATAAAAAAAGAAGGGACAGAAGGGTTTTCCCACATGAGATAATTGTGGAAAGAATCATCCTAGTAAATGATTGAAGGGATTGAGAGTTTTTTTTATTTGTGGAGAAAAAGGACACCAATTTCAGGATTTCAAGGGTATGAAAAGGGTTTACGATGTACAATGCATCAACTACAAGGATATGGGACATTATGCAAATCAATGTCCCATGCATCAAAGGAATATGCCTCAAATAATGATACTGAATAATGATGATGTTATGATACTTCCATAGATGAAGTGGAAGGATTAATATGCCTAATTAAGAATTATTTCATTTGAATGTTTTATCAATAATTTACTGGATATAAAAACTATAGAATATATGATTATTTTACTGCTGTACTATTTCATTATGTATTTCAGGTCTTATGACTAATTGTACCCATGACAAGTGATTCATTAGAAAGTTAATATCTTTTTAAAGTATATGGTTGTGGGAAATATAGCCCTTAATATATCTCTAATGTTGATATAATCATGAATAAATGATTGATTCAGATAAGTATTGACTACCTTGGAAATGATTTTTGACTTGTCGAGAAGTTGCCTATGTTATCATCGATAGAGTTTACAATAATTTTGGATTTAAAGAATTTACCAAATAATTTTTATCTTAATTATTTAATATGGACGAATGCATGTTTTTTATTGTAATCCAAGTTATTACCATATTTGAAGAGGATACATGAAAAAGATATTCACATTTCTTTGAATGTGAACATTTAGAGTTGTTTCATGTTGATTAAAGGTTGGCGATAATTTTATCTTGGAAATTCTGAGATCTTCATTCTAAAGTGTTGAATAATTATATTTCAGAATATTTAGCTATTTATTAAATGGTTTATGTTGATCATTGTAAAATCTTTTAAGGGTTAATGTATTACTTCACCATATGGTGTAACCTGTGCTAAGTGATAAATTATAGATAGTTTAAGGTGCAATAAAAGGATGAGTTTGTAAAAAGAAATGTATATCTATAATCTTATAGATTGGAATAATACCTCAAAATTTTCCCTATTATCATATCTTTTATAATATCAATGAATTTTTTTATAGTAGTTTATAGTTTTGAAGTAATATACTTTCCTCTGAACATGTTCTCTATCACGTTCCATCAGAACTTCATAATTAGATTTTTCATGCATGTCTAGGTTTTTACATCAATCAGATGTCACCCCATTCGAATGCAAAAAAAAAATTGTGACCACCCCACTCCCATTAACCCTTTTTATGAGGATATATTATTAACCCTATTTTCAGTGTAGGTTTCCCACAAGGGAATTTTCAAACATCAACCTTTAACTTTCGAGGTATGGTTTTGAAATTCGCGGACGTAATTTTATTGAGGAGGGAATATTGTAACACCCCAAGAATTTACAAATAGATTTAATATAGAATGCCCAAAATATTGATTCTCTACAAACCAACACTTTATTATACCCTAACCTATAAACACAATTTTTCCCCCTTCTATAAATTAAATTTTGAAAAAACAGACATACACAGTTGCGTTCAGTATGATATTTATAGTCAAATAAGAAAAATATAATTCTTGATAAATAGTAACATACCCTTATGAATAGTAATGACTAGAAAATTGGCCACAAAAATATAAACTTCACCCATGACTGTATAAATATAATTTAGATATCTTATAATTTAAAAAAATGATGATATTATAAGTTTTGGTATTTTTTCATATCATAAATATTTTAATTACAATTTTATGATTAATTTATTAATTTAAAATAGAAATATATTTTCCTAAAATGTAATCATATATTTTTACTTTATTTTATTATGGTTATAAGTTAATTTTGTGGGACCTTTATTAATTTCTCATGGTGTTATGAATACCGTTATAGTTTTAAAGTTGTTTTTTTTGAATAAATTATGATTTTATTTAAAATTTGAATTCAAAAATATTTAGAAAATTATTTTTGAAAAATGGATTTCATTTTTAAATTAAATATGTCGAAAAATTGTTACGGTGAAATTTTTGGATTTTTCTAAAATACTTGAATTTCTTGTGAATAATAAAAATACAATTTTGAATTTTTGATATGTTTAATGACATCATAATGATGTAATAATGAATATAAAATACCAATAAACTTGTATATAGTAAAATATTATGTGATGTTTACCAAGTGGATATTACTATGGGAAAATACCATGGGCATGCCCATGGTTTTGAAAAAACCACTAATGTGGTGTCCCTTTAAATTAATAAAATATTCTCTGACATTTTCTATAAATACCCACTCATTCCATTGTTTTCATTCATTCCAAACTCATTTTCCTTGAATATCTGGTAGATTTGTCTACCTATTAGTCATTCAAAGGTTTCTTCAGTCCCCCAAGGTCCCAACCTCCATTTCTTAGGAGTTACTCTACAAGGTAAAGGACTTCTCAACTTCTTTTTTCCATCCACGTTCTCTTTTATGTGGTATGTATTTCATGTTTTCATACCATGTTCTTATTTAAATATTATTATGTACCTATACTATATTAATGAGTATTTTATACATTTTCAACCATTTTCCTCTCTATTTTAATGTTTTCTAATGATATGTTGCATTGTCATTATGCTGCAGAATTTTCCTCTCAAAATCTCTCTATTTTTCAAGAACTTTTATTAGGTTATTATCTTTTAATTTAAATTGGATTATGTTAGGATATGTAATTACATATACTTCTAACATTCCATATTATTTAATGATGATGAGATACCCTTTTTATCTAATTAAAATATTTTACAAATTTTTATGTGACACTATTAGGCTGTTGAATTTTTGTGAGGGATTTCTCAACTTTTATTTAATTTTGTGTTTCTTTGTTTTCATTTCTTTTTCTTACCCCATATCCACTAATCCAAATTCCAGATTAATTCAAGTACCTTACATAAACTATAATGTTTTATTATAATTGAATATTACATCATCATCTCTCTTTTCCCCTCCTCTTATACTAAAAATGAAAATATCATCCGAGATGTATTCATTTATCACATTCAAGGACGACTGGTTTTCAATTTCTATTACTATCTTCAATACTGGTCATGGAACCTTTTTAATTGTTGAACCAGATCATAAAATATGTATTTTATCTTATTAAATGATTTTTAATACTGATAAATTCATAATATAAAATAATAATAACAAAACAATTTCATTATGCACAAAACCGGAAGTTAATACAAGCGTTTATCAAAAACTTTTATCTAATGAGTCAACCTCATGGTATATAAAAAAATTAATTATAAGATAATTTATATATTTTTAATTTATTTAATAATTTATATTAATAAATATTTATTTTTTACCACATTTCAAACGAACTTCCATTCAAGAATACGGGTATACTGATCGTGAAAGCCACGGAAGAAAATGCTTCAAAATAATAAAATTAGACCTCTTAAACCCATCAAAAAGAAAATTAAAGAACCTAATAAGGTTATAATAGATAAATTACATGAATAATATGTTATATATATATTAATTAATTTATTTAATTTGGTTATCCATAACACTAAGATCAATTTGATAACACTATCGGACTTAAGATAAGGGGTTTCTTCATCTCACTTCCATTTTTGTGACATATTCAATATTCAATAAAACTAGTTTTGTATGGTGTATTTATACTTCCCATTGATGTTTCAAATCATTAATATATTTATTTTCGTGATATATAATGTATCATTTAATTATTATTAATTTTGGGTCATAAGAATTAGTTAATTACAAAGTGGTAAGTATTTTCTAACTGAACCTCCATTTTCATTCGGGTTGCTCGTATTCTCTTCTCACCTAAATGAAATAATTATTTATTATTATGTTCTAATAATAATTTTTTTTATTTTTATGTATATGTTTTGAAATCATAATCCATATTTATTTTATTAGGTGTTATGTGTTTTAAAATAATGTTTCAAAAATTCATCTGAAATGCAAGCCCGATTCAATGAACTTCTCGAATTCTTTCTTATTTTTACGTTCACTCAATATTCATTTTTATGACATATTTATATTCAAAAAATCACAAATTTAAAATTAAAAAATATTTTTTTGTTCATTTATTGTTTTTTGAATGAAAACACGTTTTTGTTCATTAAAATCACTTTAAATAATTCCTTAAACCGCCCTAAAATGTTTTATTTCTAAAGCTTCTTTAAAAACACTTTTAAAATATTTTTGACTCAAAAGGATTTTATTTATGACTGTAATATATTTACAATGAACATACCATTTATTTTCTTTGATATACATCTTTAAAATGTGATTTCCTTACAAATTATTTTCCAAAAGAACTCTTTTTTCCAAAGTAGAATGTTTTTTTCTCATCTCACTTTATCATTATGATATGAATTACATGTTCACAACATACTTCTTACATTTGGTGTATTTACTTCCCTTTGGTATATAAAATCAAGAGTCTCCTTATTCTCATGATATTCTAATGTATTATTATTGTAATCTTTCAAGGTGGTATGGGACACTTTGGAATGTTTAATGATTATTTCCTCAAGAATTTTTCAATTGTCTCATTTAAAAGTATCATTATTTTATTCAACTCCCATTGATGAATTTTTATCCTCTACTCTATAAGGGTATTGAGAATTCATATTTAACATGTAGTATATATATGTATAATGAATATTTTGGACTTGAAGAAATAGGTGGGGCCAACTATAGCCCCTCAATGCATAGAAAAGTCTCATGAGGCAAATCAGTTGGTGACAAACCCTTTGAGTTTTTTCCAAAAATCTAATGGGTTTCTACCCACATACTTAAATTGTTTTGATGGTATAGTAATATCATATGGTAGATACATGATTTCAAATTAAAAAACATTCTCATTATTCTTTTTCAATTATTAATATCCATGAGGTTTTCACTATGAAAAAGTATATGGATGCAGATTCATTCTCAGTTTACTAATGGTGTGTGTTTTTCCTTTATTCAACATATCCTACTTGCTATGATAATTTTTTTATGATTCCATTATTTTTTAATAATTCATCGGCTCTTTGTAACCCTTACTGGTTATTTGATCTCACCCCTTACATATGGTTAATTATATTGGGACATGAAGACATTTATTATAATTGACCTCCAAGGATAAACATAGAGTTGTGAATGTTCCCAATAAAACATAGTTGATGTTTTTAAGTTGTAATGTTGAACCTATGTATGTATCATGTTTTCAAAAACTACTAAACTAATCGGTCTTTCTGAATTTCATTCCTTATAATCATTCCAATGTATTCTAATAATTCACCAGCTAAGGGGTTCTAGGGTCAAGGCATTACAATATTTTTTTAACCATTATCAAAGTGAGAGGACAAAAAATAAAAAAACCAACATAAAAACAAAATTTTTATTACCCAAAAATCTATTTTAATACGAAATTTTTAATAAAAGGGAAATTAATGGTTATAAGTAAAAATTAAATAAAATGATACATATTATTTTGTTTCTGAAATATTTATATAATAAAAAATATATTTACTATAAAATATATTTTAACATGCATGAATGAATTCGAGACTTATGGTTAGGTAATTTTGTCTCAAACATTCCTCTTTGGGAAATATTTTATTTTATGAATCTATATTATTTTATGGGGTTCATATACATATCATTTTCCATGTTATATCCTAAATTTATTTATTCTAATAATATTTGAATATTAATTTGATGGAATTATTTAATTGTGCTTGTGATTCAATGGTTACCAATGTGGTATGTGTTTGATGATAAAATCTCATAGTTTAATAGGGTTATTTATTTTTTTAAACAGATTGAAATGTGAATTGGAAACAAAAATCACATGTCCCAAAAATTTACTAAAAAAATATAATCAATTTTTACATAAGATGAAATGCATTTTCACCAAAACGAGATTCACTAAGAGTGAAACATACCCAACATGTTATGCACATCAACAGAAGTAGAAAAGGTGACAACCCCTAAAAAATGATTTCCATTCTAATTAAGTCCACATATGAAGCAGAGATCTAGAAGAGGTGGAAAATAATTAAGTAGTCTTTGGTGGAATCCATTAAATAAATTCTATATAACAGTTGTAGTCCACGAGAACAGAAACTGTGTGTTACACTTTTATTAACGCAACAAGGATTGAGCTGATCCCTAAAGAATATCAGACCCAGAAAGTTAGGGATGAATATTTATGGCAAGCCTTAGTGAGAAATGATTCAGTATTTCATGACTCCATTGAAATCCACATATACACCAAAGATGTCATAACTATAATAAAAATGTAAAAAAAGAAGATTAAGATACGAATAAAGACATCACTAAAGATGATCAACCTCACCAGAAAATCCTCCAAGAAATTACACATCATATACTAAATCACCACACTGAAAAAAGTCTGAGGATAAATAAGAATTGTAATTTCCATGGATTATCATTGAAATTGAAATTTGTATCTCTATTAAACTCCTCTATAACCTTGATAAACTTTCTCTTTCCGAGGTCAAAATATGTATCAGAACTCAAGTCGCCATTTTGGGCTACCAAAAGAAAGTTGTGTCATTCACTTCCATTAAATAATCATTATCTTTTCAAATTTAAAATTTCTATTCTATTTTGTAAAAATATATAAATGTAGGATAATTTTCATCATCCTCACTAGAGGATGTTTCTTAATTAGTTTAGTCATATGAGTTAGAGGATTCAGACTACTTTTCAGAAGGAATAAGCTATAGTGGTATAATGTTGTTTTCATTCAAATTGTTAGGCAGGGATCATGTGACAAGTGTTCTCTACATTTTAGACTCCTCCATTATTTTATAGGTTTGTCTATAACTCAAAGTAATGAAACTATATGAGTCCTACATTGATTTCATTAATTTTCTAGCACTCAATTTCAAGAATTCTTCCTCAAGTAAATAATATTTTTATAGTTCTTCTAGAATAGGCTCTTCCAAGTGAGATTGAACCTCTTATTTATCTCCATAATCACAATTTCTGGTCTCCAAGAAAGGCGACTCGGTTATAGGATCCAAAAAAATAACTTTCTTAGAGTTATGTTCACTTTTATCATCCCCAATAAATGAGGGAATCTATTAGGTGGAAGCACCCAATGTATTTATATTTTAATTATAATATAATGGTTTTCACAATATAATATTTTTCTTAGGCTACATTTTCTTCAAAAATTGATTTGAAAATAGGGAGAGGGTGTCCAATTTATAAGAATTTTTTAAAGTAGGTAGGAACATTCTCAAATATTACCTCCTAGATAAAGCCATTAAAACCATTTTGAAGCCAGAATTGAGAATAAATATCTTTTGATATGTTAATATTAATGCATTCACAATATAATGATGTTTGGGATATGTTAATAGTGGTAGAGTCATGTTTAAAAGTATGGACAAACAATATAACTATGGAAAAGAGAGGGTTCTTCTTAAAAGGATGCAATGGGAGTCCCGGGAATCCCAACTATAAAGGGATAGTATATGGTTATAAATCAATGAAAAAAATATGTGACCATTTCATGAATTTCATTGAAAAACCATTGAAGGACTAGGATCCTCTCACCCAAATCATATAATAATCATTTTGAGAGGAAAATGGAAACAGAACAAGAAAATTATTCATCAAACCAAAATGGAAATTCTCAAACCCTATATTTTCTAGGGTTTTACATAGAAAAAATTTAGAGATTCATAGCTTGTTAAATTTTCTAACCAGAATAATGAAAAGATCCAAAGAAAGCAGTTGTACCTCTTTATATGAGAAATCATTTTCCGATAGACCTCTATGTCGGTACATTTTTGGTTCAACATGCTTAGAGACCTTTGATTCAACTGGGGAAACTCTACCAGTGACTAAATCCGTGAGAGATCTGGTATCAAGGGATCATTTATATTCATTTGCACTGAGAATAGAGTTTCCTCATCGTTTTACTGAGGGCAGATTATCCAATTTAACTTGTGAGTCCATTCTCAGAGAATTCCCTTGACCTCGGAGTTATTTATTAATGTTCTTAAAATAATGAGATATAATTATTTACCTATCATGGATGAAATAAAAGTTATTTTCCTCTATTGATTTATTTAGAATTGATGTTTTCTGTTTTATTTACTCCCTATATATTCTCAAGATTCTAAAATAATATTTTAAATACAAAACAAACTTATTTCAATATTCATTCAAAAAAAAATTTTCTTCCATGTCAATGTTTTTTACAAAATTTTTAAAAAATGTTTGTAACATTATCAAAATGTTTTTTATGAAAATTAAAAAAAAATTACTCATTAAAAATTTGTTTTAATGTAATGTTTTCATTATTCTCAAAACAATTCACTATTTAAATTTTACCAAAACTTAAAAATAAATCTTGTTTTGAGTTTACAAAAAAATAATGAATTTTCTAAAATTCTAGACCACCAGATTTTATTAAGAATAAATTATAATTTTTAGAGGTTATTTTTTAATAAATTTATTTTATCATTGTTTTTTGAGAATTTAGTTTTCAAAAGGTCAGTTTATAATTGAAAATGTTATTTTCCTCCAGAAATGATCAAGGGGGTCTACTAAAATCATTTTCCAAAAAAATATGAAGTCTTTTGATGTTACATAAGATTTAACTAGGAGATGATCCCATTATAAAATAAATATTATTTCTATGGATCGTGTATGATTATGATGACAATATATTTATGAATCACATTCCTTTTCTATGGTTTATACTATAATGAAATGATTATGAAACCCTTTCCTTTCCTAGGGATATACTGTGATGAAATATTTATAAAACTCATTTAAATTACATGGGTTATGATATAATGAATAAATAAGATTTTTTGGAAACAAATGAATGGATTATGTTACAGTGTGTCCTATATCTCCATCAATTTCATTAGTAATGATGAATAGATTATGATTTCACTATTTTATGCACGAAAGTATTTCCATATTCACAATGTTATGTGTGGACCTACTTTTATGTCAATAAAATTAAAGGTGAAACTTTTTTCATGTTCATAGGATTAAGAATGGGAGTGATTTTCATGTCTATAAGATTATGAGTGGGCTTGGTTTCATGTTCATATAATAATAAGAGCTCCTTATTTCATGTACAAAACATTATGACTGAAATTTTCTATATTCAAAACACTTTCCCATTGTTGTAATACTATGTTTATTCCACAAATATATGTCTTATTCCATTTTAATTATATAATATATTATATAGTTTTATTACATTATGATCCATGCCATATTAACTCCCATGATTTATGTGATGAATCATTTTTATCATAAATTACATGAATGTTTTGTTTTTTAGATATTATTATTATGAGCCCATAATCTTATGATCATGATATTTTGATATCCCCCTTTATAATCATTATTGATCATTAGATCTCATCCATTAATATGTATAATTTTCCCAGGTTGTTGAGAATGATATTATGCTTGATATGTCTAAGAAGTGTGTCATTTATGAACATCTTGGTTGGAGATGATATAGTAAATTTTCACCTAGATGTATATATATTTATCCTTTAAATTATGGACTATAATTAAAAAAATCTAATAATGATTTTTTATTATGTAATGAAAATTCATTTATTAATATAAAATAGTTATTTATGAATAATACAGTTCATTGTATGGAATATATTAAATAATATGATACATTATATGGGTAATATTTCTTGTGTTAATTTTTAGAATAATATTTTCTTTCATTGTGGTTTTATAGTGATTCGGTTTTCTAGTATGATATAAGAGAACATATAATCTATATATTCAATTTTATTGTATGCGACATTGTGATATTTGTTTTTTTATTTGATGATAAATGTTAATGTTGATCTAAAGAATAAATGTGATGAAATATTTCAAATTTTGGTGTTTTCAATTCGACCAGGTGTATTTTAGATGAGTCATAAGGTTAACTATTTATGGAAGGCATTATGTGTAACTTTTTTTAATATTATTTGAGATTAAAGTATGATTTATCCATATTGGATCAAAAATACATTTAATTTTATTTTTGGTAAATATCTATAAATAGGAGGAATGAATTTTAGTTCCTTTATATATCAATTGATCTAATAAAAGTATGTTTTAGTTCTTTAGGGATGAAAAATTCTTCTTGAATATTTATTTTATGAAGATATTGTAAAGTGTAAATTGATCAATTCATAACTAAACAATGGAATGTTGCACCTAAAATGGGATGAAATCAATTATATAACATTTCTTTGTTCTATATCATGATTTTATCATCCATGTATATATTTTAGCTTTAAATTAATTTTTTCATTATTATGGATCCCAATTATGTGTTATTTATACTGGGAAATATGATTCCCACTTCCCATTTTCAAGTTACGTGTTGTTATCCCTCTATATGATATTAGTAATAAATTATTTCCAAATATCAAACCTTTCATGAATAAGATAAAATTGAGAGGGTGAAATTTATTTAATTGGGAATAATTCAAACACCCCAAATACTTAGATTAAAATAATAACGATCTTTATAACACTCGTAACACATATCATTGATGTTTAAGAATATAGAGAGATAATATGAAAATATTATTATTTAAATGTGACATACCCGTTAAATTGATGGGTAAGAATATGTGTAACACCCCAGGTAAAAAAAAGAATATGACATTTTTATATTTATCCATATTAGTGAATAAAATATTAATATTACTTTAAGGGGAACGCTATGCTCGATGGCGTACCCAATACGCAACAACGAGTTTCTTGGGAATCTTACGTTTCACTCTAATAATAAAATAATATTATTTTAAATGGTAGTTAACGCCTAGCCGTTGTAATGGCGGGAATGAACAGAACAAACTAAAAAATGATTATATATGTTTGTAAAATATTTTTACTCTTTACAATAAATGTTAGAGGATTAAAAATGCGAATGAATCCAATTTTTAAGCATAAACATTCTAATATTCATTAAAATGTCGATTAACCGCCTTTGGATGGCGACCATCTATTAAATCAACTTTTTAACAATTTTATGTGTTATATTTGACAAAATAAAAATCTTCTTTAGAATCAAGACATCAAAATTTACTTTGTGTAAATTTTTGGTATCATTCCAAAAAAGTTCATTTTTTAATGAATAGTGAAAAATGTTGTATTTTAATTCAAAACCACTTTTTAATCTAATTTATTTATATAATTAGATTATCTTTTGAATTTTTTTTAAAATAAAATTAGAATATATTTTTACCATTTATCCCAATAGTGGTCATTGAAATTAATTTCACTTTGAAATCGGACTTAAACTAGTGTCAATCTTTTGATACTTATTGTTTCATAAAAACATGCTATTTGCTCTGACAGCGGGAATTAATTATTAAATTAATTAATGAAACTTATATGTTTTGAATTTTGTAAAATATACTTCATTTTTGAATTCGGAATATCAAATATTTCTTAGGGTGATGTTTTGGTATTTTTCTGAAAAACATCAATTTTTGATGAATAGTGAAACCACTAAGTGGTACTTATAAAAACAGATTTTCCGTTTAAATAAAATTTTGCTATCTTTGTGTTTTGAGTTTCGAAAATACGACATACATGGTTGTCATTAAGAAGTAAAATGTGGTTCAATGGGATTCAAATAATTTTTTGGTGAATAGAAACTTATTAAGTTTTTAATCGCAATTAGAGGTAATTAGTGTAGTTTAAGGTAAAAATAATGTTTTAATAATATGAAATGACCTAGAAACATGTCCTAACCTCATTTTATGAGTCATGTACGACCAATACAATCCATGGGTCAACTTGGGGACCCCATGGAGCCACATTGGTTGGAACATGACATAAATACCTTTTTATTTAATGTAAATTTAAAAATGACAGAAAGATGCGTTGTTTTACTAAAAAAAAATTACATGGGGCTATACAAGTCATATTTTTGACTATAAATAGTCATTGGAAAGATAAAAATATTTTCTACATCATGATATTTTATTTTTAATTTTTAGACATTAAATAAATTAAATTATTTATGACATCATGATGATGAAGCGATTACCTCATTAATATAGGATTTAAATAAAATGAAACGATAATGTAAAATCTATGACCTAAAAATGTCCAAAAACTATTGTATCGGTGGATTTATATCCCTTATCACCTTATCCTTGAAACACTTCAATGTGGGACCATTAAAATCCGAAACTCATTCTAAAATAAAGTAACATTTCCTTACTTTCCAAGAGTGCCCCTCCTCTCCTCTTATAAAAGGCCCCCACCTCTACCACCTTACCCACACTTCCAAAGCCTTTGGCTTGGCCAAAACCTACCCATTTAGTCTCTAAACATCCCTCTATTACTCCTTGAAGCCTCACTTTGGGAAGAAGTATTCCCAAGGAATCCTTTGAGCTCAAATCTAAGAGAGTTACCCGATTTTAAGGTGATGTCTTCACTTGTGTTCTTTTGTTTTATTTTCCTTCTCCAACCCCCTAAACTCCTTTTATTAACTTCTTTTGTAACAACTCTAGTATCATAAATATACTAGGATGTTGTTATAAGAATATTTCTAGCTACACTTACACACATCTACATCAAATGGTTAAAAAATATAATGTTTCTGTGGTTGGCGAATTTCTGCCTCACGAAACGATGATTGTTCAATATTCTTTTAAACACCTTTAATGGTGGACATTAAGATGTCAATCTATTTATATATGATATATATTATGTTTATGTTTTCCTTATTCTTCTTTATTTTTCATTTGTGGTTTATCGTTATGGTTTCCATTGTGGGTAAACACGATAATTTCATTTTAGAAAGTGCGGACTACCGCCCCCTCAAAGTGATGTGATTCGTTAATGCCATATGTGGGTCGTATACAGGATGGATTTAAAGTTATTATATATGATTTTATACTGAATTATAATATACCTCTATATATGTATTATTTATTTCCATTAATTTATTAGATAGAAATGAAAGTAGTGTTCATGCGTACGTACGGCTTACCGTCTCCATGAACGGTGCATTTCATTTCTTATCCCCAAATGTATTGTACAATTATAAGTACATATTTATAATGGATATATATAATTTATGTTAAATATAAATGATTAATATAATTCTGTAATTAAAATATACATACCTCTCATTTAGTTTTAATTCCATTAATATGACAAAGAAATGAAAGTAGTGTTCATGCGTACGTACGGCTTACCGTCTCCATGAACGGTGCATTTCATTTCTTACCTCTAAATGATTATGAAATATTATAAATACATGTATATTATGGATATATATGATATATATGGTATCCAAATCATGAATATCATTCTGGATATAATGAACCTTTGACCACACGAACAACATGTAATTGTAAGAAGTTCACTTTCGACTTAAGAACCAAATATCGACAAAACAAACATTATTAACTTAAATGATTACATAATGTTTATAAAATGGAAATAAGTGATATACAAGGAATAATTAACTTTAAAAAGGTTATTATGAAAATACAAATCAACTCAAGTTTATTATTCAGGACGTTAAAGAACGATCCAGTCAAGTCGGACCCGAGGTAAGGGATCCTACCCCTCTCTTTCTTTTTAAGTACACTCTTTTATGTCTTTCCTTTTAAGCTCATATTTCTTATGATTGGGATGTTATTTTATATTACTCATACTGTAATTTTTATGTTCATATGATGAGAGACCCTATTTGATCTCATAAATCCATATTTGGAAGCTTTAAGTGGTGTTGTTAGGCTGCTGAGTTTTCGTAAGGGATTCTTCATCTCATATTTATTCTCGTGACATTTATGCTACATTTTCCACTATTTTCTTTGAGTGGTGTATGTACTTCACCTTATTATACACTTTGTGTAGTATAATTTCATTTATGGGTATTTACATCTTCATTGTATGACCCTTCTTCCTTGGGGTGTACTTTTCGAATGTTACCCAACTCGGTAAGGGGACCGTTCACTCTCCTCTTTCTAAAAGACTTCTTTTGTTATGTCTTTTAATTTACATATTATTATGTTGGGATATGTTCTTATATATCATTATTGATGTAAAGTTTATGTCCATGTGATCAGATACCATTCACTCTCTCATCGCCTAATTTTATGAATTTTGAAGTGACGCCATTAGGCTGTCGAATTTTTTCAAATGAACGTGTTAACCCAATTTCGATTTCTTTGGGTTCAACGTTTACTTCTTGAACATGTCATCCTATGAATATGTGTGAATGACATCTGATTGTTTCACACTTAATATCCACTTATATTGGGTGTATTTATATTTCTCACACATAATTATTTGATATATTTATCCTTAATTTAAGGATACCATCTTTATAATGGATTTCATCTCAATTTACATTTCCATTGAGACTTCATTGTTGTTATGCACCAATTCACTCTTATATGGTGTGTATACTGTCCTTTTACATATTATATCATTAATCCCTTTATTCTCATGATATTATAAAGTTCCGATTAAATGTTATTCCACAATTATTTGTATTTAAGTGTCTCTCATTTTGTTAAAAACTCTTTAACAAAAATATCATTTTAAATGTTTTAAAGATTTATTATTCTAAACCCTTATATTTAATGTCCATGTTTTCAATGTGATTTTCAGTATTTATTTATATGGACATTAATTTTATAAAATTATAATTCCAATAAAAGCTTCAAAGTGGTATGGGACACTTTGATTCAAAAAATCTCTTTTAAATGGTTTTTGAAAATGGATTGCTTAATTCAATATCTTGAAATTACTTATTGTGATTGCAAATGAAATGTTGTTATTGAAATGATTATATATTCAATATTTTATGTCTAATGATGGTACTTGGACATTTTACGGGTGGTTACGTGATAAACCATATGACGGGTGGTTCCATGAATACCAGGACGGGTGGTTACGTTATAACCTCCAATGCATTGGGTATAGAAGTCAGCCGTATGGCTATTCCATTAAGTATATGTGTAAGTCTACCATATGGTTATTCCATTTAATTATGTTTATGTCCCAAGTTACCTTTATATGTTATGTGTTCTTTATATGGGTTTTCTGGTAATCATTTGGTTACAAAAGGTTAAGTAATGATATTTTATTCAGTTAAGAGTTTTTACTACTTCCTAAAGGTGAAAGGTATTACTTTGATAAAGTATACATGGTTTACTTGTTGCTTTGAAAAACTAACATTTTTCATTCTTTGTGTATCCCTTGCAAAGCTTTTTATGCTCACCACAGGTTTTTTTTTGAAATGTTTTTCACAGGACTTAATGTGGAATAGGGTCAGGGATGGGATCAAGGGAAAGTCATGCTATCTAAAACATGGAACTCGACATGTGTATTTTAAAGAGTTTTTATTTTATGGAAACATAGTAGAAGTGTATACTTTGTAATCTTTTGAGATGTAATAGTTATGACCTAATTCTCTAAAACTATAAACCTGAAAAGATCCTCAATGTGAATTATTCATTTAATTCAATAATAAGTAAGGTTTAAGGCTGGGGCCTTATAGTTGGTATCAAAGGTCGGTTAAGATAACTTTAGAGGTTAGGGTATTCTTTAAGCATAAGTGACATTACCATAATGGTTAGAATTTCATAAAGAGTCCTAGTTTTAGATAAAGTGAATGAGTATTATTATCTTAGTGTTTATCTTCCTCATTTGTACATAATGGTTTTGTTGATATACTCACACTGACATTTTTGTTTTTAGTGAATGGATGGATCTATCAGGCACCAACGAGACAGCAGGTTTGAAGGAAACTGTGGTGGTTCTCTGATTAAGATACTAGATAAAATGGGGAATTCAGTGAGGAAACTCGTGGTTGTTCTAAACCAACTATCAAGGAGTCATGATCAACCATTTGAACCTTGGTATGATCTGTAATGCATCATGTACGAGATGACCAATCTATGTGGAATTTCAGGTAATAATTATAAAGGTAACCATTAGAGATTATATGATCCTTACTTTTGAGGTAATTATGGGTTATTATATGTTATGATGGAAAATGAAAGGCATGAGATAAACTTGAGGTTAAAATATGTTATGATCATTTTTGAAGATTTTATCTAGTTTTGGGGAATGTTTTAAGAATTATATAGTTTTTGAAAAAGGACAACACGCAGACCGTGTGACAACCCGTCGCATCGGAAAAAGCTGCGAGAATCGAACTCACAACCAAAGTGCAACTGGTATTTATCGCCAACCACTAGACTATGTGAAGTCCCTGGTTAGTTTGACTAATTCATTTTAGTTATATAATTTTAGGAATCAAGAGTATGTTTATTTTGGGTTATCTATGGAAATGATTAACCTATCATCAAGGATCTGTGATTAGGTTAATTACTTTTCAATATGAGAATTTAAGAGCAACTGATTTTATTTGGAGATAAAATTTAATTTGTTCCTTGGAAGACTATGTCATTAAATCCATGAAATATTTGGGTTTCAATCATAGTTTGGTTTACTTGGAATAATTTTATGGACAAATTGTATATCAAATGGTTCTCGTTGAACTTTGGGTTTTGCTGGACAAATTTTGCTGATTAAGAATAGATTTTCTTTTTATAAAGGGTTATCCTTTTCTGGATTATCTGATCTCGTACTAGAAATTATGGTTTTCGTTTTGGTTAATGTCCAAAGACATGGAAAGTATGTAGTTCTCTTTTGAGGATTAGGTGATTCTCAAGAAGTTGATTATAGTACTCTTAATGCGAACAAGTCTTCCTAAAAACTCGTCTTTTGTAGAAAATATGAGTTTGATTAAGGAATCTAGTAAAAGTTGAAAGTCTACTTGACAAGTAAGTATTTTTCATTATGATTTAGTTAAGCACAAAAAATAAATTCCTCAATAAAAAGTAACTTAAAACAAAATTGTTTTCTATTAACTTTTCCTACTGGGGAATCCAATACTGTTTAACCCATCACAAGTTTGCGATTTTCTTATGGTTAAATATCTCCTAGACATGTTTACTATCACTCTCCATCAGAACATGACCCTTTGTTTTCTCCTCCATATCCATATTTTCATACTTGGAATCCTAGAATGGGTTAACTCGGGTGACATTTTTACTTCTCTCCCATTATTATAATGTCACGACCCGTCCTCGAGGCCCGTTCTGTGACTACCCCAAGCCCGCCTTCCATAGTCCAGGGGCTGGAGACTAGCACCAAGGGGTAAATCCCGGTAAAAATGGAAGGAATTTCCTTTTTAAAGTAAAAAATCACCACCGAGTAAGCAAGCGGAAAAAAGTAAACACTAAGTAAAAGTCGGTACAACAGTAAGTGCGGAAAAGTAAAGGGGGCCGGAAATACAAGCCCAACTGTAAAGTACAACTCGAAAGGGAGAACAGAAACTGATAGGTAAAGCCACAACGTCGAGCCGTCCACTGAAAGTCCCCCCTGAAGGGTGGGTACGGATAGCCTCCACTGCTCCCTGGGTCCAGCCGACCGCTCCGAGTACATTTCACCCAGTGGTCCACCTCCAGGTATCGTCCTACTCTGCAAGCCTCCACCACGATCAGCGTTGTCCGTCGTCTGCAACCAAAACAATGTAGTGCGGGCATAGCTCGTGTAGGGATGAGTATAAGCTACTCAGTAGGGACCCCGAGACCCCTGAAGGTCTCCTAGAATCCACTAAGGTTAATCCTCAAAGGAAAGATACAATCAGGATGTAACATCCGACACTGCTTAGGTATATGCTTATACATATACCTAAGTCATCAATTCTCATTCGGCTCCAACATTCTAGCCCAAGTAAAACCGAGTCCATAGAGGAAAGCAAGACGTAAACCCACACAAGATAGCATAACACATTCCACTAAGGAAGAAACACAGGATTCAGCTCACACAGGTACGCACCATTTGTAAAGTAAGAGAGATGATCAGATGTAATCACTGATTCATCTTCTAGGACCCACGTAGGATACAAGCACTGTAGTCATCGTCGTTGAACCCACAGAGGATTCCAGAATAATTGTCTTCATCGTCGAACCCACATAGGATTCCAGTACGATAGTCTTCATCGTCGAACCCACGTAGGATTCCAGTATGATAGTCTTCTTCGTCGAACCCACATAGGATTCAAGTACGATAGTGTTCATCGTCGAACCCACATAGGATTCCAGTATGATAGTCTTCATCGTCGAACCCACATAGGATTCCAGTACGATAGTCTTCATCGTCGAACCCACATAGGATTCCAGTACGATAGTCTTCATCGTCGAACCCACAAAGGATTCAAGTACGATAGTCTTCATCGTCGATCCCACATAGGATTCCAGTACGATAGTCTTCATCACAGTAGCAGTCGCAGCCAGCTCTAGGGTTCCCGCACACAGCAAGCTCATTCGGGAGGGTTCTCTCCACGAGCCTAGAGACTGATACATCCAATGACACAAATTCCAGAGTTGATGTATCCAAAAGTTCCTTATCGTCAACAGGAACTCAACGTCGTAGACGGCGCGTCAATCAGACGCCCGGTCTGAGAGTTATTGGATTTTTCGTCCCAGGGGCCCGGTTGGATTTTAAGGCAAAACCAACCCGACCATACTCCACCTACGTCCAAACCTCGGGCGGAGTAGGCCAGAAGATCCTTCTCACTTAGAGGAAAACAACAAAGTCGACCGCACATCAATCGGACGTCCGAAGCTCAAAATATGAGTGTTTCCGCTCCGAGGCCCTGGTTGGTTTCGTGTACGAACCAACCCGGCCAAACCAAAAGTATTACGAAACCTTGAGTGTGATATACCGAAATGACCGTCTCGATCCAAGTATTGCATCGCCGTTGACGGTGCATCGTTCGGAGGCCCATAGCTCAAGTGATGAGGGAAATACCGAAAACGTCTGGAGACAGGGGGTCTGGGACCGGGCCGACCCGGCCCAACGCCCCCCCTGGGTCGGCCCGAACCGGGCGACCCGACCCGGGTCCGAGTCCGACCCGGTTCGGCGTGGCCCGGCCCGGCCTGGGGGCGACCCGGCCGGGCGGGTCGCCGCGGCTCGGCCGAGCGGCCGAGCAAGGGAGCCGTGGGGCGTGAAGTCCCCGCGGGAAGAGAAGTCGTGGCCCACGTGGGGCCGAGATGGATCAGCGGACGTGGCATTACTGCTTACTGTGTGTCACTGGACTCGTGCGGTCACGGGTCTGGCTGGCCGCTGCCGCCGCGGCGGCTCCATCCGGCGGCGCGCCGGGGCGCCCCCGCCGCCGCGCTGTCGGTGCATTCCGTGGGCCACCGGAGTTGCTCCGGTGGTCCGAATCCACTTCCATCTGTGCCGAAGTTCTTCCCGGGTCCCATTCTTCACTGCCAGGACCTCAAAACGCCATGCAGCCCCGTTTTTCATCGTCCGCCTATCCGCGCATCAACGGAAAACTGTGGAGGGTTGTCAGGCCGTGTTTGTTTGGCCCGCATCCTCTGCGTTAGGTGATAACAATCGGGAATAAATATTCAACAAATGAATAACAAGAAAGGCACAATTTTAATAGAATTAAAATTGAACTTTGATCCGGGTTCTTTATTTTATAAGAAACAATCACGGGAATTAAATGTTATTCTCAGAAAAAACCCCTACCTCGCCGTAGTCCTCGAGCGTGCGTTTTTCGCGGAATTGATCATCGCAGAAGGAGGCGATCGTCGCGTCGCGGAAGGGCGTCGCGTCGTCGCGGAATACGGTGTCGCGTCGACGAACTCTGAGGTTCAATAACATGTAGATTTAATTATATTAATTAAATCAATGATGTTGTTATAACCCATAAAGAGATTTAAAAGAAGAAACCTGAAATCTCCTATCTCAAGCAGTTGGTGATCAGAGATCGTTGCGGGAAAGAATGTCTCGGAAGAAGCGTCGTCAATCTCCGAGGGTGACGGCGTTCTTCGCGTTCTTTTCATTCATCGCATTCTTCGCGAAGGAGGATGAAGGCACAAAATTTCTGTCAAAATCCTCTCAACGAGCAATCCTCAAGAAGTCATGCGTTGGTCTTATTTTATTATTACGCCAACGGATTGTAAACAGGTTAAGAAACTATTAAATTAATTTATAGAATTAATTTAACGAAGATAACCGCCTAATTCATTGGTGCGTTAAGAATTTAAGAAAACGCGTCAGTTGACGTTCATAATGACGGGTTTTCGCGGGGGCGTTACTTAGCGGAAAAGTAACGGTGGGGCTCGTGCGGGCCCGACCTCCCAAATATCCTACAAATAGGGTAGGATATTTTTGGATAGCACCCTATCCTCATCAACTCAGCTTAAGCAGCTTTATGTGGCTTTTTTAGTGGCTTAAGTGAAATAAAATAAAGTTTGACATACCACGTTATTTTATTTCTTAACTTAAAGCCCAAAAATTAAAAACCACACCCGAGCAAACGCAACTCCGGAAGAGGCGTTTCTAAGAAAATACCGGCGCTGCGATTCCATCGGTGCCCTCAGAATTCGATTCCGAGCACCAGTTCAAAAGTTAGAAAAACCCACTCGTTCGTTCATTGAACGTACCCGAGCCAAACTTCTGAAAATGATTCCGGGCACACCGGGCCTCGGAATCAGGTGCCGTCAGAAACTGTGTTCTTGTAAAATTCCAAAGGAAACTAATAAAAAAATTTCCTTGAAATTTACGGGTCTTTACATTACTCCCACCATAGGGCTTTACATCCCCGTAAAGCTTCACTACAAACGTAGGGATACAAAGGTGGTATTGAGCACGCATCTGAGCCTCCCGCTCCCAAGTTCTCTCCTGGAGGTTCCCGTACTGCCATCTGATGCGCACAAGAGGAAAAAATCGTCCACGTAGGACCCACTCTTGTCGATCCTCGATCTCCACCAGTACCTCCACAAAGGTCTCCCCATCATCAACGTCCAGCTCCCCTTGGTCAAAGAGGTGTGTCGGGTCGTGCACGTATCTCCTCAGCTGAGATACATGGAAGACGTCGTGCACCCGGTGCAATTGAGGTGGTAGAGCCAGGCGATAAGCCACCTCGCCAAACCTGCTGAGGACCTGGAAAGGCCCGATGAAGCATGGAGACGACTTGTCGCCTCGTCCAAATCTCCCTAATCCACATCGAGGTGAGACATGCCAGAAGACGTGGTCGCCATCCTCGAACTGTAGTGGCCTCCGCCTTCTGTCAGCAGAAGACTTTTGCCGGCTCTGAGTTGTCCTCATCCGCTCATGGTTGACTTGGACCCTTCTGGTCCTACGAGAGCTGCTGAGATTTCTTCTTTGCCGATAAGAGAAATCTGGTCTCATCCCCTGAATGAACCATGTTCTTCGCCTAATACAGTCAATCCCGACATGGATGATAGTAATCCATACCAAGGATGACGCCATAATGACTCAATGCTACTACCAAGAGATCCAACTGTTACTCCCGCCTCCAAGGGTTGAGTCACACTATCGGCATCAGTGTGTGGTAACTAGGTCCCCTCCAGTAGATATCTCACAAGTGAGGTTCAAGTCAACAGTCTAAACTAGAACCTCCTAGTAACAACACAAAAGAGGGCAGGAATGAAAACATCACAAAGGTATGCATCTTTTATTATTGCAGCTCATAATACAAAGACACTACAGAACAACAACAAGGAACTAGAAGTACAAAAGACGTATCCACTAGTTCTACTCCTGTCCATCTGTTCCCAGAGCTCCATGATCGAAGGCCTCCGCTGCCTCAAGATGAGCTCTCCCAAGTCCACCAACTCCCTTCGGTCGGGTTGGACCTCCTGCTGGTGGTGGTGGCAACACCTCAAAGCGTCGTCCACTACCTGCTGCTCGGACAGCTCCTCTACCATGGTCTCCTGCTCCATGCGATCCGCCTCGATCTAACCTCTGCCTCTGCCTGGGAGGTCCTTCGTTCATCTACTGGTCATCCGTATGGCAGGTCAGATAGTCACGATCCATGTTATCAACTCCTCCATAGGAGTAACATTGTCCTCTCTTGGTAAGTCGTTGTCCACCCCGGGTGCCTCGTACAATCGACCCTATGTCACGCGGTCGACCACCGGTAGGTCTAGTCCTCTTGGACCCCAGCGTCATCTGTCTTCTGCCCACTGCAGAAGACTCTTCCGCATGCCGGCTAGAGGTGGGTCCTGCTACTGGAGACTGCTTATCAAGGAAACTCTCCACTAAGAGGGCTTGCTCCAACACTCCTGTCTGTGTCGGAATACTGTGAGAAACAACTGAAGCTCTGATCTCTCACCTGAACCCCTCCTCGAAGGTTCGAGCCTTGAAGAATGGGTCTCGCACCATGTCCATGGAATATCGCGAGATATCGGTAAACCTCACCGCGTACTGGGCTACTGTCATGCTACCCTGCCGCAGTTGTAGTAGCTCCTGGATGCGCACCGCTCGGAGGGTGGCTGGGATGAACTCTGAGTGAAAAAGGCTCTCAAAGTCCGTCCAAAGGAGTGATGCCTCGTCGTGCACGTGGAGCATCAAGCTCCACCATCTTCTAATTGCTGCATGCAGGAGGCTCGCTGGAAGGACCACCATAAGGTCTGCTGGTGTCCTCACTAACCGGAAAACTCGTACAACCGCCTCCAGCCAGTCCTTGGCTGCCTGGGGGTCCGTCTCCCCGTGGAACCTGGCGGTCGCAGGAGTTGCAACACATGCAGTGCACCAAGGCGACGTGCATCGTCCGCGACCGGGGCTGGAAGCATCGGTGGCTCGCGCGGGTATTGGTACTGATAGTGCCTCTGCTGTCAAAGGGCCATGTACCGAGGCCTCACCACTCGGCGGGCTATCGTCACGTACAACTCTCGGAACCCTAGATGGTTGCCGTCGTGGGGACATCCTGAAAAGAAACAGGTGTTCCACGGTCAGAAAAGTATATCTGGTGAGTTGACATAAAGTAATCACAAAGAAAACTTGTGAAAAACATGCAATCAATGTTTTCGTGCATTAAGTCGGAAATCAGAAGTCAGGGTCCTAGTGTACGGATATGTCGGTCGCCGCACCAACACTGGACTCCCTAGACTGATAACCACACTCAATATGCATAACACTATTTCTTCACATAGAAGAAAGGTCAGAGTCTGCGGTAGAACCGAACTCCTCTGATACCAATTTGTCACGACCCGTCCTCGGGGCCCGTGCCTTGACTACCCCAAGCCCGCATTCCATAGGCCAGGAGCTGGCGACTAGAACCAAGGCGTAAATCCTGGTACAAAGGGAAGGCATTGCCTTTGTAAAGTAAACAAGCACCACAAACTAAGCAAGAGGAAAAAAGTAAACACTAAGTAAAAGCTGGTACAACAGTAAATGCGGAAAAGTAAAGGGGGCCGAAAATACAAGCCCAACTCTAAAGTACAACTCAAAAGGGAAAACAACCACTGAAAGGTAAAGCCGCAATGTCAAGATGTCCACTGGAATTCCCCCCTGAAGGGTGGGTACAGATAGCCTCCACAGCTCCCCGGGTCTAGCCGACTGCTCCGAGTACGTTCTGCCCAATGGTCCACCTCCAGGTACCGTCCTGCTCCGCAAGCCTCCACCACGATCATCGTTCTCCTTCGTCTGCAACCAACAAAACGTAGTGCAGGTATAGCTTGTGCAGGGGTGAGTATAAGCTACTAAGTAGGGACCCCGAGACCCCCGAAGGTCTCCCATAATCCACTAAGGATAATCCAAAAATGAAAGATACAATCACGAAGTAACATCTGACACTGCTTAGGTATATGCCCATATATATACCTAAGTCATCAATTTTCGTTCGGCTCCAATATCCAAGCCCATGTACAACCCAGTCCACACAGGAAAGCAAAACGTAAACCCACACAAGATAGCATAACACATTCCACAAAGGAAGCAACACAGGATTCAGCTCACATAGGTACACATCATTTGTAATGTAATAGAGATGATGAGATGTAATCACTGATTCATCTTCAAGGACCCACGTAGGATACAAGCATTGTAGTCATCGTCGTCGAACCCACAGAGGATTCCGGAACAATTTTCTTCATCGTCGAACCCACATAGGATTCCAGTACGATAGTCTTCATCGTCAAACCCACGTAGGATCCCAGTACGATAGTCTTCATCGTCGAACCCACATAGGATTCCAGTACGATAGTTTTCATCGTCGAACCCACATAGGATTCCAGTATGATAGTCTTCATCGTTGAACCCACATAGGATTCCAGTACGACAGTCTTCACCATCGAACCCACATAGGATTCCAGTACGATAGTCTTCATCGTCGAACCCACATAGGATTCCAGTACGATAGTCTTCATCGTCGAACCCACATAGGATTCCAGTACGATAGTCTTCATCACAGTAGTAGTCACAACCATCTCTAGGGTTCTCGCACACAGCAAGATCGTTCAGGAGGGTTCGCTCCATGAGCCGAGAGGCTGATACATCCACTGACACAAAGTCCAGAGTTGATGTATCCAAAAGTTCAGTATCATCAACAGGAAGTCAACGTCGTAGACGGCGCGTCAATCGGACGCCCGGTCTGAGAGTTATTGGTTTTTTTTGTCCCAGGGGCCCGGTTGGTTTTTAAGGCAAAACCAACCCGACCGTACTCCACCTGTGTCCAAACCTCGGGCGGAGTATCCTAAAAGATCCTTCTCACTTAGAGGAAAACAACAAAGTCGACAGCATGTCAATCGGACGTCCGAAGCTCATGATATGAGTGTTTCCGCTCCGAGGGCCCGGTTGGTTTCATGTACGAACCAACCCAGCCGAACCCAAAGTATTCCGAAACCTTGAGTGTGATATACCGAAAAGACCGTCTAGATTCAAGGATCGCATCGCTGATGACGACGCGTCGTTCGGAGGCCCTTAGCTCAAGTTATGAGCGAAAGACCAAAAACCTCCGGAGTCGGGGGGTCTGGGCTCGGACCGACCCGGCCCAACCCCCCCCCCCCCCCTAGGTCGACCAGACCCGGGTCCGGGTCTAACCCGGTTCGGCGCGGCCCGGCCCGGCCTGGGTGCGACCCGACCGGCGGGTCGGCTCGGCTCAGCCGAGCGGCCGAGCAAGGGAGCCACGGGGCGTGAAGTCCCCGCGTGAAGATATGTCGCGGCCCACGTGTGGCCGCGCTGGATCAGCGGACGTAGCTTTGCCGCGTGCCGTGTGTCACCGGACCCACGTGGTCGCGGGTCTGGCTGGCCGCTGCAGCTGCAACTTCAGCTGCGCCGGCGACCCGCGCCGCCGGTGGATTCCGCGGGCCACCGGAGTTGCTCCGGTGGTCCGAATCCACTTTCGTCTGCGCCGAAGTTCTTCCCGGGTCCCATTCTTCACTGCCAGGCCCTCAAAATGCCATTTCGGTCCCATTTGTCATTGTCCACTAATCCGCGAATCAACGGAAAACTGCGGAGGGTTGTCGGGCCGTGTTTGTTTGGCCTGCACCCTCCGCGTTAGGTGATAACAATCGGGAATAAATATTCAACACATGAATAACAAGCAAGGCACAGTTGGTGATCAGAGATCGTTGCGGGGAAGAACGTCTTGGAAGAAGCGTCATCAATCTCCGAGGGTGACAGTGTTCTTTGCGTTCTTCGTGTTCTTCGCGTTCTTCGCGAAGGAGGATGAAGGCACAAAATTTCTGTCAAAAGCCTCTCAACGAGTAATCCTCAAGAAGTCGTGCGTTGGTCTTATTTTATCATTATGCCAATGGATTGTAAACATGTTAAGAAATGATTAAATTAATTCATAAAATTAATTTAATGAATTTAACCGCCCAATTAATTGGTGCGTTAAGAATTTAAGAAAACGCGTCAGTTGACTTTCATAATGACGGGTTTTCGTGGGGGCGTTACATAGCGGAAAGGAAACGGTGGGGCTCGTGCGGGCCCCACCTCACAAATATCCTACAAAGAGGGTAGGATATTTTTTGATAGCACCCTATCCGCATCAACTCAGCTTAAGCATCTTTAAGTGGCTTTTTAAGTGGATTAAGTGAAATAAAATAAAGTTTGACGTACCACGTTATTTTATTTCTTAACTTAAAGCCCAAAAATTAAAAACCACACCCGAGCAAAAGCAACTCCGGAAGAGGCGTTTCTAAGAAAATAGTGGTGCTTCGATTCCATCGGTGCCCTCAGAATTCAATTCCGAGCACCGGTTCAAATGTTATAAAAACTCGCTCGTTTGTTCACTGAACTTACCCGAGCCAAACATCAGAAAATGATTCCGGGCACACCGGGCCTCGGAATCAGGTGCTGTCAGAAACTGTGTTCTTGTAAAATTCCAATGAAAATTAAGAAAAAAATTTCCTTGAAATTTACGGGTCTTTACACTTAATGTGATTGTTTTACCGACTCTTGTTCTCATGTGGGACTTTCAAGGATGTTTCTGATCCCAATTTTAAAATTGCGAGGACACAATTCCCAAAAGGGGGGAAGGATGTAACACCCCAGGTAAATAAAGAATATGAAATTTTTATTTTTATCCATATTTGTGAATAAAATATTAATATTACTTTAAAGGGAACACAATGCTCGATGGCGTACCCAATAAGCAACAACGAGTTTCTTGGGAATCTTACGTTGCTCTCTAATAATAAAATAATATTATTTTAAACGGTGGTTAATGCCTAGCAATTGTAATGGAGAGAATGAACAGAACAAACTAAAAAATGATTATATTGGTTTGTAAAATATTTTTACTCCTTACAATAAATGTTAGAGGATTAAAAATGCGAATGAATCCAATTTTTAAGCATAAACATTCCAATTTCATTAAAAGGTCGATTAACCGCCTTTGGTTGGAGAACCCCTTTTAAATCCACTTTTTAACAATGTTATGTGTTATATTTGACAAAATAAAATTCTTCTTTAGAATCGAGACATCAAAATTTACTTTGTGTAAATTTTTGGTATCATTCCGAAAAAGTTCATTTTTTAATGAATAGTGAAAACTGTTGTATTTTAATTCAAAACCTCTTTTTAATCTAATTTTTTTATATGATTAGATTATATTTTGTATTGTTTTTAAACTAAAATTAGAATATATTTTTACCATTTATCCCAATAGTGATCATTGGATTTAATTTCACTTTGAAATCGGACTTAAACTAGTGTCAATCTTTTGATACTTATTGTTTCATAAAAACACACTATTTGCTCTGACAGCGGTAATTAATTATTAAATTAATTAATGCAACTTGTATGTTTTGAATTTTTTAAAATAGAATTCATTTTTTAATTCAGAATATCAAATATATCTTAGGGTGAAGTTTTGGTATTTTTCTGAAAAACTTCAATTTTTGATGAATAGTGAAACCACTAAGTGGTACTTTTAAAAACTGATTTTCCGTTTAAATGAAAATTTGTCATCTTTGTGTTTTTAATTTCAAAATTCCGACATACATAGTTGTCATTAATAAGTAAAATTTGGTTCAATGAGATCAAAATACTTTTTTGATGAATAGTAACTTATTATGTTCTTAATCGCAATTAGAGGTAATTAGTGTAGTTTAAGGTAAAAATAATGTTTTAATAATATGAAATGACCTAGATACATATCCTACCCGCATTTTATGAGTCATGGACGACCAATAAAATCCATGGGTCAACTTGGGGACCCCATTGAGCTACTTTGGTTGGAAAATGACATAAATACCTTTTTATTTAATGTAAAATTAAAAATGACACAAAAATGAGTTATTGTACTAATACAATTTTACATGGGGTTATACAAGTCATATTTTTGACTATAAATGGTCATTTAAAGGATAAAAAGATTTCCTACATCATGATATTTTTTTTATAATTTTTAGAAATTAAATAAATTAAATTATTTATGACATTATAATGATGAAGTGATTACCTCATTAATAAAGGATTTAAATAAAATGAAATGATAATGTAAAATATATGACCTACACATGTGAAAAACATATTGGACGAGTGTATTTCGAACCCTATCACCTTATCCTCAAAACAAATCAATGTGGGACCATTAAAATCCGAAACTCATTCAAAAATAAAGTAACATTTCCTTACTTTCCAAGAGTGCCCCTCCTCTCCTCTTATAAAAGGCCCCAACCTCTACCACCTTACCCACATTTACAAAGCCTTTGGCTCGGCCAAACCCTGCCCATTTTGTCTCCCCACATCCCTATATTACTCCTTGAAGCCTCACTTTGAGAAGAAGTCTTCCCAAGGAAGCCTTTGAGCTCAAATCTAAGAGAGTTACCCGATTTTAAGGTGATGTCTTCACTTGTGTTCTTTTGTTTTATTTTGCTTCTCCAACCCCCTAAACTCTTTTTATTCATTTCTTTTGTAACAACTCCAGTATCTGAAATATACTAGGATGTTTTTATAAGAAGATTTCGAGCTACACTTACACACATCTACATATAATGGTTAAAGAACATATTGTTTCTCTGGTTAGCGAATTTCTTCCTCACGAAACGATGATTGTCCAATCTTATTTTAAACACCATTAATGGTGTCCATTAAGATGTCACTCTATTTATATATAATATATATTATGTTTATGTTTTCCTTATGCTTCTTTATTTCTCATTTGTGGTTTACTTTTATGGTTTCCATTGTGGGTAATCACGATAATTTCATTTTAGGAAGTGCGGACTACCGCCCCCTCAAAGTGATGTGATTCGTTAATGCCATATGTGGGATGTATAAAAGATGGATTTAAAGTTATTATATATGATTTTATCCTGGATTTATAATATACCTATATATCATTTCTATTTCATTCCATTAAAGTATGAGATAGAAATGAAAGTAGCGTTCATGAGTACGTACGGCTTACCGTCTCCATGAACGATGCATTTCATTTCTTATCCCCAAATGTAATGTAATATTATAAGTACATATTTATAATGGATATATATAGTGTATGTGACATATAAATGATGAATATAATTCTGGAATTAAAATATACATACCTCTCATTTAGTTTTAATTCCATTAATATGACCAAAAATGAAAGTAGCGTTCATGCATACGTACGGCTTACCGTCTCCATGAACGGTGCATTTCATTTCTTACCTCTAAATGATTATGTAATATTATAAATACATGTATATGCTGGATATATATGATATATATGATATCCAAATCATGAATATAATTCTGGATATAATGAACCTTTGACCACATGAACAACATGTAATTGTAAAAAGTTCACTTTCGACTTAAGAACCAAATATCGACAAAACCAACATTATTAATATAAATGAATACATAATGTTTATAAAATGGAAATAAGTGATATAAAAGGAATAATGAACTTTAAAATGGTTCTTAAGAAAATATAAATTAACTCATGTTTATTATTTATGACGTTAAAGAACGATCGAGTCAAGTCGGACCCGAGGTAAGGGATCCTACCCCTCTCTTTCTTTTTAAGTACACTCTTTTATGTCATTCCATTTAAGCTCATATTTTTTATGATTGGGATGTTATTTTATATTAATACTACTGTAATTTTTATGTTCATATGATGAGAGACCCTATTTTATCTCATAAATCCATTTTTGGAAGCTTTAAGTGGCGTCGTTAGGCTGCCGAGTTTTCGTAAGGGATTTTTCATCTCACATTTATTCCCGTGACATTTATGCTACATTTGCCACTATTTTCATTGATTGGTGTATGTACTGCCAATTATTATAAACATTGTGTAGTATAATTTCATTTATGGGTATTTACATCTTCATTGTATGACCCTTCTTCCTTGGGGTGTACTTTTTGAAAGTTACCCAACTCGGTAAGGGGACCTTTCACCATCCTCTTTTTAAAAGACTTATTTTGTTATGTCTTTTAATTTACATATTATTATGTTGGAATATGTTCTTCTATATCCTTATTGATGTAAAGATTATGTCCATGTGATGAGATACCATTCACTCTCTCATCGCCTAATTTTCTGAATTTTGAAGTGACGCCGTTAGGCTGTCGAATTTTTACAAATGAACGTCTTAACCCAACTTCGATTTCTTTGGGATCAACTTGTAATTCATGAACATGTCATCCTATGAATATGTGTGAATGACCTCTGATTGTTTCACACTTAATATCCACTTATATTGGGTGTATTTATATTTCTCACACATAATTATTTGATAGATTTATCCTTAATTTAAGGATATCATCTTTATAATGGATTTCATCTCAATTTACATTTCCATTGAGACTTCATTGTTGTTATGCACCAATTCACTCTTATATGGTGTTTATACTGTCCTTTGACATATTATATCATGAATCCCTTTATTCTCATGATATTATAAAGTTCTGATTAAATGTTATTCCGCAATTATTTGTATTCAATAGTCTCTCATTTTGTTAAAAACTCTTTAACAAAAATATCTTTTTAAATGTTTTAAAGATTTATTATTCTAAACCCTTATCATTAATGTCCATGTTTTCAAAGGGGTTTTCAGTATTTATTTATATGTAAATTAATTTATTAAAATTATAATTCCAATAAAATATTCAAAGTGGTATGGGACACTTTGATTCAAAAAATCTCTTTTAAATGGTTTTTGAAAATGGATTGCTTAATTCAATATCTTGGAATTACTTATTGTGATTGCAAATGAAATGTTGTTATTGAAATGATTATATTTTCAATATTTTATGTGTAATGATGGTACTTGGACATTTTACGGGTGGTTATGTGATAAACCATATGACGGGTGGTGCCGTGAATACCAGGACGGGTGGTTACGTTATAACCTTCAATGCATTGGGTATGGAAGTCGGTCGTATAGATATTCCATTAAGTATGTGTGGAAGTCGACCGTATGGTTATTCCATTTAATTATGTTTATGTCCCAAGTTACCTTTATATGTTATGTGTTCTTTATATCGGTTTTATGGTAATCATTTGGTTACAAAAGGGTAAGTAATGATATTTTATTCAGTGAAGAGTTTTTACTACTTCCTAAAGGTGAAAGGTATTACTTTGATAAAGTATACATGTTTTAATTGTTTCTTTGAAAAACTAACAGTTTTCATTCTTTGTGTATCCCTTTCTGAGCTTTTTATGCTCACCCCAAGTTTTTTTTTGAAATGTTTTTCACAAGACTTAATGTGGAATAGGGTCAAGGATGGGATCAAGGGAAAGTCATGCTATCTAAAACATGGAACTAGACATGTTTCATTTAAGGAATTTTTATTTTGTGGAAACTTAGTAGAAGTGTCTACATTGTAATCTTTTGAGATGTAATAGTTATGACCTAATTCAATAAAACTCCAAACCTGAAAAGATCCTCAGTGTTAATTATTCATTTAATTCAATAATAAGTAAGGTTTAAGGCTGGGGCCTTATAATATGTGTAATAAAAATATTAATAATATTTATGATTTTACTACTAAATAATAATTTAGTGATTATTTATCAAAAAAAAATCACACCATTTTTAGTCACATCATTTTAATCTTAAAATTTAACCATATCAAAATTATTATAGGGAAAAAATTTTATGTTTTTTAAAAAATATTGATTTGTTCATGAATACTGATAATATTGATTTTTCAAATACACTCATTTATTTTAATTAAATAATATTTTTTAAAATTACCATTTTTTTTATTTTTGTTATTAAAGTGAAATATTAACCATTTTATTTATTATAATATATGTAAATATTTTTTAATCAGTAATATTCATGATTTTTATATAAGTAACTTTTTACGACAAAAAATACATTATTCTAAAAATTATTTTAATGGTTTAGACTAAATTTATATAGAAATTTATTTCTTCCACTTATAGATATTGAATAAAAAATAATGTCAAAAATATTTTGAATAATTAGGTATAAATTTTTTAAATAGTTTAATTGTATTTTGGGACATCATGAATAGTGATTGTGGTAAATATTTTCCACATCAGAAATGCTAAAATGGGTAAAATCAAGATAACCTTATGATATAACATCTCAAAATAAACTAAACCATTCAATAATATCAATTTATTATTATGTTCCTTTCATAATATTCCAAAATTATAATATAGTACATTTTTTAAAATTTCATTTGATTATGACCTACATAATAATTTAAGTGATGGAAATTACAAAATGTCACTTTCTCATTTTTAAAATAACTATAATTTGTTCATATAGTGATAAATATAAGTTTTTAAATAATATTAACTCTCATTTAAGTAATAATTAAATTAATTTCATGATTCTAATTTATTTATAATTTTCAGTGATCCTATAATCACAAGAAATGTTTTTACAAACACAGCACAATACTTGTTTAAATTATAGAAAAATAAAATAGAATGATTTTATAAACATAAAAATAATAAATTTGGTTGGATTTTAATATCAAACAAATTTTATGGTAATTAATAATTCATATTTTATTGTTAATGTTTTTATATTATAATTTTTTTATAATAATCATATATTTAAAGTCAAATTAAACGAATATGGTAAAAATTGCATTTAAAGATTTCTAATGAGAAATAATTTGATAATAAATTATATTAAATCATAAAAATAATTTAAGAGGAAAATTATGATGAAAAATGTTGGAATAAATTACTTATTTTCTATTTATGATGAAATTGTTACCAAATAAGTAATTTTATAACCAATTAATATTGAAAAGATATGTTATCACTATTAATGACAAAACAGGTTTACCATGGGTTAAATGAATACACGGGCATAATTTCCCCAATTTAAAATGATAAAATACATTTTTATAACCATATTTTTCCATAATTATATCCCATCATCAAAAATATTTCTATTTAGAATGCCTTTTCAAGAGTATGATATTATTATATTTTAGGATCATAAGAAATTTGAGGTATATCCTCTCTTCACCTTATAAAAGGAAACAACAAATTTATATTCAATAGAAAAACATATCCTTATAAATTAAAAATTCCTTAAACAATTGGAATATATAATTTTTTATCCATATTTTAAATGTGAAGATATTCACAATAGACGATTATAAGGGTCTGAAAAAAGGGATATAACGGAGGGCTACCAAGAAGGGGTAGCCATCTTTCCCAATCTTATTCAATTTATTTCTTCTCAAAACTCCTCTTAATTAGTGGTATTAATTATAAAATAATAAATTATGTTCACTAAATATACTAAGATTTTATTTTCCTTATATAACTATCATTTTTTCCTCTTTTCAATCAAATTGTAAGTGGATGTATTGCTTGTGCGTATGTGTGCAGTACATTGTCCATTTATAAAAAAAATTATTTGACATAACTATTTATCATATTTTTTTTATTATTATGGGTTAAAATTATATATATGATATTTATCACATCATTATTCTTTTAATATATTATTATTATATAATTTTTCTTTCCGTTCAATCCATTGGAAATGATAACATCGCTTGTTTGTACGTGCTGACTAACTCCTCTATGAGTCTATGTGATTTAGTTTACATTTCTGATTAAAATTTCATGCTTTTATTATATTTTATATAATAAATGTTATATAATGAGAATAAAAATTTATAATTATTTATTTATTTTCATCATAAAAGGAAAATAGCTTTGATCCATACATACGCATTACCATCTTCACAAAGGGTATAGATCAATTTTTATCGATATATTTTATGGATAAATATTAAATAATATTTGATGAATAAATATTATCTAATTTCAGGATTTATATTTTTATATTATTAAACCACGGCTAAAGTGCATGTACAGGAACTAGTAATATAAAGCATACATAGAAAACATACCAGGTTTCACCAAGATGTTCATTTTAATAAATAAATTTTTAAAAAATATATGTGTGTAAATTATAAAGGATTGAAAAATAAGCTTTTATTAATGCATATGGTTATTGAATATCTATATAATAATTATATATTTATTATAAAACTGGTTTTGAACAATAAAGATCAATAAAAAACATTAGGTAAGGGATTCTCATCTTAATTATATTTTGTGGAGACACGTATACTATTACCACTTCATTACGACATGTGGTGTATATAAATTATATGAATTTATATTAGAAAAATATTCCGGGAAATTATTTGGATTTAAATGTACATTAATTTTTATCTCATTCATTATGTTTTGGTTTATAAATAACAAAATTTGTAAGGGATTCTCATCTCTAATTAACATTTTCGGGAAAAATGTTATGTTATAAAACTATGTAATTTTATGATCTCTCTATATATACCATATGATATGTAATTTCACAGATATTATTATTTTAATGATATTTATTTTTAATTTGATGTTATTATTTCATGAATTTATGGTTAAAATATTACAAAAGCTAAATGAATTTGTGTTTAAATCTCATTTAAATCAGCACTTATTATGTATGAATTTATATTGATAGAAACTATATGATTCTAATATGATAATTTTATTTATTTTTATTATCCAATGGTTATTAATGGAGGTCTCAATTAATAGTCTTATTTGATTCTCTTTGGTAATATAAATCCTTGTGAAAATTCATTTATGAGAAAAGTTTTTTCCCCTTTTTGGTCGGGAAAAATTTTCATCCATATCCTAGTTTTCTTTAAAATATTTTGAAGAATTATTTTAATATTATCCAACAATATTATAAAGAAATTTTCCCACCTATTAATTTTATAAAAATGTTTTAAATTTTATATTCTATAAATTTTCTAAAAGAGTTTCTTTTGAATTTTTACTATAAATGTGAATGAGTCATTATTTAAACGTACAAACAGTAAAAAAACATTTACCACCATGATGACCACTCCATGATTTGAATCTTCTTTTACATATTTACATGGTTATTTTAAAAGAAAATGTTTTTCATTATTTTTTGTAAATATTTTATTTTAAATTAGTTATTCCAAAATTAAAAGGATATTTTCCACGAAAAATACTCCATGGGATCTTTTAAATTAATTTTTATTTATAATTAAATAACATGATTTTACTTGTACTTTTATGGGGATATGATACAAGGATACCATCCTAATTTTTTATATAGAAGGTTTAATTTTATGTTAGTGAAATATTTATGAAATCCATTTATTTTCTATTGTTTATCCTTTGATGAATTTTTGAAATGATTGTGAAACACATTTTATTTCCATATGTTATAAAATGTGACGAATGATAAATGATTTAATGGAACACATATGATTTGATTATGATTATATAATGGGTTGGATTAGAATTATATACCCCTATAATACATGGGGTAAATATGGATATATGATGTGATAATTTATACTAGAATGGGGAGTGATCATAGTTTCATAATTGACTCTGTCTACTAGGAAAGACTTGGAAGTGAATATTGAATAAGGATATTATGTAATTGGGAGTGAACCCAATCCACTACGATAGTCAATAATATGATCCTTGAATAAGAAAATTATTTTCTATTCTTCTGTATACAACATAAACTTATTTATTATACTAATGTTATGTTCTCATGGCTCATGTTCTTGGTTTCGTTTATGTTTTTTTCTTATGAAATACAAAAAATTTTCCAATGACCCATGATTATAAACTATGATATACTTTTTATGGATTTAATATATTAATATCATTTCCTCATTCCCTTAAGATAAGTTTACACTTAAGTGGCCATTGATATTCTTATTGTTTACCCTTACTATATATTTGATCTGAACCATTATTAGGTTTCCAATCCACAAGTTAAGAAGTAAGATTATAATTTAGGTATTACAAAGAAGAGTACGATGTGGTATTTTCATTTTGAGAGATACTGAATATATTTCATGAAATATGATGATTACCTTTCTAGTCTCCAAACACACTAATGTTTCATGGTTATTTTATGGTTCACAATGTTATATAAATAATTTTCATATGTTATGATATAATATATATGTATGAAAAGTGTAGTATTTTATCTTATGATTGCTACCTATCTAAGAGATCTGGGTGTAACTTCATATCATGTTCCAATTTGAATATAGCCACTTGTAGTTATCATATTATATCTATAATGATTATGCACATATATTGGGACAGATCCATTTTCATTAGGTATAGCGGTTGGGCCAAAATAGATCTGGGAATAATTATATATACTATAAAAATATGAATAAAGACACACATAGTTCACATATGTAAGTCCCCTATAAAAATTTGGCTAATATAGAGGATTATTGGGACATACTATTTTGAATTTGTGCTAGGTTCTGGGATTGAGGGTCTTGAAATCACTACATATCTTTATATAATTTCATTCAATCCACACATAGTTGTTATGAGGATGTTTTCCTATATATATTAGGCTCTTACATTGGGGTGAGAGAATTAATAATTTATGAACATTTTTGTTGGTCTTGTGAGAAGGAATCACAACATCAACACGTATCATATACCAACATGAATCAATCCAAACATAGTTCATGTGATATGAGTTCCTTGAAATGATATTACTCATAAATAATAATTAATATTTTATAAATCTATGATAAAAAACTATATTTTGTATGAAAAAATATCTTCAAGGATTGATCCCCCATTCAGGGGAGAATGAGATCATGGGGAAAGATCCAACATTATTAATGTAATCACTATATTGATTCAAGAGGAAATTTAAGGGTCAATTACTTTAATCGATTGAATTTATCATAATTTATCATTTTTAATTTCACATAAATGTGACATGGGAGGAGGCCAGGTCATTATCCATGCCTTTTATTGGTTCCTTTTAATGGATTAAAGAAGGGATAAAGGGCCATGTTAGTTTCCATTCCTTTTATCAATTCCATTTCATTCCCCAAGTCCCATTTTTTAAATTTAATTATTCTATTCATTTATAAATGAAAAAAAGATAAACATGTTACTCATCCTTTATCAATTAATTTAATTTACATTCTACTCCCATTAATAAATTGATTGATTTACTTGCCCCATGGGTGGTGTAAACATGATCAATAAGAGGAACCCACCTCAAGGGTGGTTCAGGTAAAGTAACATGGGTGGGTTGAGGAACCCACCTCAAGGGTGGTTTCATTATTCTATATGGGTGTAGTAACATGTTTAAATAATGGTTAAAAAATTAGAATTTATCATTTAATTAATTTTTTGAAAAACTCTTTGAATTCTCATTATGAGGTAATATTGCTCATTCAAGAAAACAATGACACATAAACACATATAGACAACCAACCATTTATGGATAGTTATCTCCTTAATCATTTTAATAATTTAACTCAGTATAAGATGGGAAAAAGTGAAAATTTTGATTAATATGATAAATATAGGGCAAATTAACTCTCCTAGAAATAAAATTCAAGAGGTTGATATAATAAAAAAATGGAAGATGATTGAATCACTCGCCAATATCTATCCAAGGAAACAAATGATGAATGATTATGATGTCATATAAATATTGTATCTCAATGTTTAGAGGTTATAGATGATGAGGGGTTCAACACACGACATTCAATGACAAGTTATGGGGATATGATTGTTTTATTTTTTAAATAAATGAGAATAAAATAGTCATTTTATTGGGTCTTCAATGAGGCTCATATATTTTTTGTACAGTTTGGACAAACCCTTCTCTAACCATTTGAGGCCACTGCTTATGTTTCCATACCAATGTAACCAAGGCGCACTATTTTCAAAATTGTGCATAGATCATAATGACCCCCAATTATTTTTTTTAATCTCCTCTCATTGTTTGTACCCTCTTATTGATGGTTAAACAATCCATGAACCTCCTCCTACTCAGCTATATGGTTGAGCTTCAAAGTTACTACTAAATGTGTTACTACCATGTACATAAGGTTCTTTATCAATAAAACCAAAAATCCCAGCTCAAAATAATCGCTGGATGATCTATAACTATTTCTCAAGCACTAAGGATAATCTGTTAACTTGAAAAAATGGTTTGAAATTAAAATTAATGGATATGTACCTCATGATAAAATTAATATTGTTACAACCTCCCATCTTCGAACAAACTATTAAATTAGTCAACCGTATAACGGTTATTCAATATCATCTAATAATAACCCCTACCAATAATAAAGTACATCGGTCTTTTTCTCCCATGTCTTATCTAATACACGACCATGTTTCATTATAACCAAAACTGAGGTATTTGATATATTTCAGATAACCATAACACTTTGATGAATTAATGTATATATTCTTTCTCAAAGGAAACATATGCATCTCACTCAACATCATCATTCTAAATAATGTGTTATAATTATTAATTACAATGGAAAACATGTGATATTTGGAATACATCAATCATATAATGGTAACTCTAAGGTAACATAATCTTATAGGCTTCTGGATTGACTTCCTCCAAAATATCTTAAGGAACTTCATAATGGAGAGATGACATGCCCTATTTTTGAATCCAACAATTCCTTAGTCTTGGAGAAACATGAATGAAAAAATATCCCCCACCTTGAACTCTTATGGTCACTAAAATTTATAAAAATAATACTTTTTACAAGATTTATCTATACCCATATGATTCTTAATATCTTGTACTTACTCCAAATTATCTTGAATGAGACTATGTCCTAGTAAATTTACATCACCTATATATAACCAGCACATAGTTGAAAAACACGACCTACCTTGTGATTCCTTTGAAGGATCCATCTATATAGTGACATGGAATCATTTATTATAAATGAACCTAATGAGTAGTGATTTTATATCACCAAAACCCCAAAAAATCTCAGACACATGCTCGAATCATGTCAGCTTTCACCTTTATCATAGTCTCTTATTGAATATCATTATGTGGGTGATAGGTTGTACAAAGTAGTGACTATGAACCCAATGGCCTCTGAAAATCCTTATAGAACATTTTTGTAAAATGAAAATAATTTTCTGATAATATAGAACATGGAACTCTAGGAAGGCGCATGAGATATTTATCATATTTCCTTCCTTGCTCATCTATTGAAAATGTCTCTCGAATAAGTATGAAGAGAATTACAATTATCAATCTGTCATAATTCACATATACTATTTATTATAATAAACTTGACCTACATAATATCATAAAAAATATAGTGATATCATCCCATTTCTACATAGTATTGGGAATTGACTTTAAATGCCCCACTAGACACTGTTATTCAACCATCACCTTCTTCAAGTGGAAAACCGAGTAACAAAACTAGTTATATCTCTTTTTATACCAGACCTCCAGTATTTGTGGAATAAATCATGGTAAATATTAATAAATACAATATTTTCTATGAAATCCTTTGCATTATTCCATTACATAAATTACATTCTAATGTATGTAGGAAACTCGAAATTTCTGTAAATGTTTAAGTCCTCTTCCTCACAAATGATCCAACCTGGTGATGGAACCATGCTTGAAATGATTTCCTATCAGATCATTATCCCTAGATTAGGATGTACCCTCATCATCACTCTATCCAAAAGATAATAGGTAATCCATAATACTATAAAAATAGATAGTTCGTGATTTTCCTAGACCCTTATGTTTATCTTTGAAAAATGGGCCCTCAGCTACCACTCACTACTGCCCTTCTGAACTATGTATGACTGAGTTTTGTAGCTCATAGAATCAATAATAACATTTCCATTAATAGGGTTATAAGTATTTTCAATGTTAAATAATAGTATTAATTCAACCCATTTTAATTGATAAAGATTCATGTCATGCTCTGTAAATATATACTTAAATATTTTTCGGTTTATTGACACTAGAAAACATTATCCTAGATATTAGTGTCTCTAATAATCAAGGGAATGAATAAAAAATTATAGATCAAGAAAATTTTATCACAAATTTTACTCATGAGTCCTTGACTGGTGAGACATGTATTCTATGACCTGTTTCCTTTGAATAAGATTAACACCAAGAATGATTTTTTACACATCAAAGTAAATTATATGTCCACTTCTAGGTTCAGGAAAAATCATTATCAGAGATGAAGATAATTTCCCATTAAAATCATGAAAGGAATATTAACATGCATCATAAAACATGTATTTCACATCTATTTTAGTCAATACTATAAATGTTCTTATAGGAATGATAAATCCTAAGTGAAGAACTAGAGATAGCTAATTTTCCCTCAAAGCTAAGCTTGGACCTCTATAAAGAAAAAGTAGCACTATCTTTCTAATCCTATTTGGTACAACTATATATGATATTATATGACCCATGATGTGTAACTTATCAATCCAAATGTGAAATTTGGAGATCTTAGAATACAAATAGTTCTCTCATTATGTGATCAAAATGATATCAAGATGTTGGACATGTTTTCATCACGTAAGTGAGTACACCAATATGTCAACCATGAATACCACCTCAACATAATAAATATATGGGTAGAAAACAAGATTCATCAAATATATTAATATATTTTTCATGTTAATAAGTCTAAATATCAAGGCCATATACATATATATTCTATATATACTGTGGAATGTATTATGCCATATATGTGATGGTCTAACACAAAGATGATGGTACCTTGACCCAAAATCGATCTTGAAGAAAAACAACACCCTTTTGAGAATATCAAATTGGTCATTTCCCTATGAAACTTTTGGTTGGGGTTTTAGACTATCTCCCCATCTAGAAGTGACATGCTACATGTTTCCCCACACTCCCTCTTTCCCAATGAGGAAGAATCCATCACATTAATTAGCAATGCCGACTCCTTGATCGATAAAGGATTATGGGATATTGGATCATAATTATATGTATTATTCCTTAGATAGTTTCTCCAAGTCTGGGTCTCACCCCTAGATTTAATAAATCTTCATGAAAATCATTTCGACACCATGTCTATATCAACATTAGTTTATTATACTACTTTTTTCTGGATAATAAAATATTGGTTAAAGCATATAGTAACATTCGAAGTGCCAAGTCATTTAGGGATGTTAGTAATGGTGGTAAATATAAAAACATATCCTCTAGAAGATGAAGGCATATCATATAAGTCTTCATAGGCATGAAAAGAAAGGCATCAAATGGTGTCTATGGGTAAGTTGATTCTAGGGGAAGAAGAATTATGAGGATGTTTATCTGAAAACCTAATTTTATTGTATGGTGTATTGATTTTGGACTACATCACCTTTTTAGTGTATTTTGGGGATTTTCGGTCACATATTGAACACGATTAGGGACCAATGGGTCACAGTTTTAATTTCATACAGATAATGGTGGTCCATAGTTTTAATATATTGTGGGGATATGTGTATCAAAGGGTTAATGTCTTTTGGGGATGTATAGTCACTTTTTACATCTTGTGTGGATAGGTGGGTCATAGTTTAAATGTCCAGTAGGGAATAGTGGTCTATCAGTTTAACACCTTATGGGGAAAGGGGTTATAATGTTTACTGTTTTGTGGGGATAAATGGTCATGATTTTAACATATTTTTGTAATAAGTGAGTCACTATTTTAATATACTTTGGGGAATATGTGTCAAATGTTTTAAATATTGTTAGAATATGTGGGTCACATGTCTACATTATTTTGGGGGTAGGTGGGTCACAGGTTTAATGTTTTGTGCGGTTATATGGGAGGTTAAACTTTCACCCCCTGGTGGGATTTCAAACATGGGATTTGGATAAGGGTGTCTTGATGGGGGAATATTTCACACATTTAATGGTGGAGTGTTGGGGGAATCTGGATTGATCCTTTGAAAGGTGTCTTATAAATCCTATTTTGAAAATTGAGATCAAAACCCACATAGTTTGATATCACTGTTTAAGGTCATAAGAAAATATCATTCTATTTAGATTAATTTCGTTTTGTAAGGATTCTAATGTTGTGAAAGGAGTGTTAATAAGGGATGTTGTTGGGATTATGCAAAAAAAATTACAAGGCCTGCTAATTTAATGGTTACATATCATGAAAGGAGAGTTGTGGCATCCCATGATGGTCATATACGGGAAATCACATTCTCATAAAACGAGTTAACACAATAGTTTGATGTCATGTAATGGGGACATTGCCATGAATTTTAGTTTCATTTGACTAAGATTTGGGTCTTTGTATAGTTACATCATACATATAAAAAATGTTGTCGTCTATACTCGAGGAGGCCATTTCTACATATTATAGGAATATCCATTATAGTATCTCTCCATAAGGAATGTTCAACAATTTACCATTAAAATTAAACTATTAGGGATTACATGTCTACTAATAATGTGCCTCTAAGTGGAGCATGGCGTAAATTTTATTTTGAGTTGTGTCAATCTGGGTCTCAATGTTTGGGTGCATAGGATTAGTAGAAAGAGGAAGTTGTTTATGAATACATAGGACAAAAAGGGAAGTTAATTGTCTCGGGAATTCATGAAATTTAATGGTTTAACATAATGGTTGATAAATCGTACTGCATGAGAATTTAGAATGTGGGTGAACTAGTATTGAATGGTTGTAGGGACCATGGGAACTCAAATTTCCTGATTGGGTGTCATATTAAATACGGAAACCGAATAAGGCCAGGTGATTTGGTTTCATGGAGGTTGTGGCTTCAATAATTAAATGGGTCATGTGAAAGATATTGTTTCATAAAATAGGGTGACCCTTTCTCATATTGAATTCATAGATCCCTTGCAGATACTTTCATGAAGGATAATAATGTTGTGAAACCCCAAGAGATAAAAAGGTATTTTATAATTATAAAGGCCATGTAACTTCATAAAAGGTATCTATAACATAGGTTTAGGTTCTCAAAAACCAATGAGAATTGGATTAATGAATGATTTTTACCTTTGGGAATCCCACTTATCTCATTCTTGCTAATGTTTTGAGTTCCGTGAATTGGGATCTCTTTATTGAAATTTTAATGGTATCCCTCATAAAATTCACACATGGAGAGGTATTTATTGTCTCTAAGGAGGAAAGGGTATAATATATTTAAAATATGGAGTCTTTCATGGAATATAATTATTTCATCATAAGAATTTCAGTTCGGATATGTTGTGAAATGGTTAATGCCTCATGTTTAGCATGGCCGGATGGCTTTTGCAAACTGGCATTACACTGCACAAAGGTTACCACCTCTAGAAAAAATATTTGGATGAAATATAATATCTAGAGTTATTATGTGTAAATCATACAACCTCAAGATCTTTGTATTTAGTAAGTTCCATATCCCACGGTAACTCATAATGGTTTTTACCATCATGAACCAAGACCCTTAAGTTTATTTTTAGGTGTTTTTGCATGAATTTTCTTCAAACTAGTCATGAATTTTTTTAAATAACCCTTGAAATTTTCATTTAGGTGTAAAATAACTCCCTTCGTTAGGATGGGATCAAAATAAGGTGGTGGTGTCATGATTCTGAGGTAAAATTAGTTAAAATTTGAAATTGAGAATCCATGTTCAGTATATTCAGTCTGAACCTATGACTATAAATAGGGTTGGTTTTCCATGAGTCGACCTTGATTTTTTTATGAAATATAGTCCAATTCTATATTTACAGAAAAATATAGACATTATTGAGTTCTTTGTGACATTAGTCATCACTACCCATGAAAAATTCCTCTTCTGTGAACTCCAACCCCATGAACTGATTTCCATGAACTTCTGAACTTTTGTGAACATGACTTTCACAAAAAAAATCTTCATGAACTAGTTCTATAAATCCTATATTTCTTGGATAAATTTTCTATTAAAGTTGTTGAAAAAATTTCTAATCAATTAAGGGAGAAAGATATGAGCATCAAGATTAGTGAGAGCTCCTTAACTGAGTCGAATCATTCTACACACATTGCATTTTGGAAAGAGGAGAAATAAGAATACACATTATGTAAGAGAATACCCCTATATGCTTTTTTACAGACGCAAAAAGTTTTTAACCCTTGTATAAATTAGTATGGGCCTACCAATTGGTTCTAGAGTATCCCTGGGTAGCAATAGAGGAACATGGCTATTATAGGCAACATTAGGAAGAACCATGCTTCTCTTACAAAACATACCTTATGGAATCACATGAACAATGTAAGAAATGGGGAATTAGAGGAATTGGAATATCCCCATCAATATAAGAGAATTATCATGATGGATTTGATGGACCATATCATAGGTTTTATAAATGACTTATGCCTATGTTAAAGTGATAACATTATAGATTAATTAAACATGGTGTACTAGGTATGCCAAGACTGCTATGAATTTGAGGTGGAGATGATATGGGTTGGTATTTAAGTGTTGGAATGGACTAAAAAGTATCATGTTTAACACCACCAGTTGATTATTTAGAAAATATTGAGCAAGTGGTATTTGAGGACCAAAACATTTTACCTATATAATAGGGATGATGGAATAGGATTGTGGGACCACTAACACAACACAAAGATATCTATTGAGGGGGGATATGTCTAATGATATTCATCGTGATAAACACTCCAGAGATGAATATAAGTATATAATAGTGACTTTATGAGTTTTTATGTTCTTAGTGAAGGGGAGTGGCCATAAAACATGGATGAAGGATATTAATTTAATGTAATGGTTATGGTATTTATATAATGAAACAATTTAAAAACAACCAAGGATTTCACATCTGTGAATAATGGAAATATAAAAAAGTAAGGAACACTCATATATGTGAAAGATAGAAGTGAGTGAATGTGTGTTTTGGGGATATTGTGTGAAGCCCGAGGCTCCCATGGTATGCTAAAATGATTTATTGCCACTCTGATCAATGGGTGGCAGCTCTCTATTCAGGGTGCATTCATGGGGTAGTGGTTGAGAACCCTCATCATGGAGGTGTTGTCGATGATAGGGAAAAAAATTAACCGATAGATACCAGTCATAGAAAAGTTTTACAAACTGATTCATTACATCAACCAAGGTAAAACCAACATCCAAGTGTGTGGGTCCTTCCATTTTCTATATGTCTAGATTAACACACACATGAGGGATACACGTATCCATACCCCATATTCCCAACTTATATAAACTTTTGGACATTCATCCCTAATATAAATGGGATTTTCCCACTCAACCTATGATGGTACAACATGCTAGTGTTGGTTAGGTTGAAAAAATGCTTCATCTTCTACCTATTCCCTATTCCAATTGGAATAGAAAAAAATTATGGAAAATTTATCATCGACATTTGTTCATACCGTAGGGAATTTTGAGGTGGTGAATTGGTGGCTACGGTAGAATATAAGGTAATCATTGAGCCGTAAAACCCATGTCAGTTCATGAGGAAGTTACAGTTCCTCTAGCAGCTCAGCTATAATTCCTAAAAAGGGTTATGTAGTGGATTACACCACAATATTATTAGGAAAATATAGTGCATGATTTCTTGTGAATATGGAAGGTGTGAAATGAGTTGTTGTTTCTCACCACTACTTATGGGATCATCCATGAATATGAATTGATTTGTAGAGTTAATATCATTAGGAGATACTATGAAAAAAATCACTCTAGTTGAAGAGGATGGAGTGACCCAATAACCATGAGGTCAAGGGAGAGTTCCGATTAAGGAATTCCATGGAGGCATAGTTATGCCAGTATGTAGAGATATAGTAGGATCCCTAGCCATGACCAGTCACATATAGGAAAAACCATTGGGGATAGTGAAGCAACCAAAACTATTATTCTAGGAATGTGGCTTCATTAGTAATTTAGATCATATAGAGTAGTTCCAAGTGATAATTTACATGGTCCAAGGATGAGAATGGGTTTCATAAAGATCCTTAGTGAGGCTAGTTTTCCTAATATTTAAGACAGTTGGTGAATGAATATGAAAATCACTTCTCTCATCGGGTATGGAATTATTTCAATTAGGTTGGTTTATTCCTTTCATGGATTGGTTATGCAAGTTCCAGTTTCCATTTCATAGAAATAGAGGATCTGAAATTCCAATTGACGCTAGAAGTCTTGGTTCACTCCTGTGGTGGTGTGCATCCCATGACGGGTCATGTGTTGGTGTTTCTAGGCATGCCTTCTATCCCAGATATCTTGATGGGTCAGAATTCTATTCACATTACTCTCCATGAAAGGTTAGAGGAGGATTCCAACGAAATATATTCCTATCATTTATATCTAGAAGTTTTATATACAAATGTTAATGAAGTAAATATTCTAATCTTGTTTATCTTTGATAATAAAACATCCATAATATTATGGACTAACTCTTTTTTAAATTGTGTTGTAATTAGTTAGAGTATAGGAGGGGAATGTTCATGATTATCATCAGGAATAGGATAAGTGATCCCTAACACTTTAGGGGGTGGGTTTGAGGCCACTCTCTAATTTTCTAGTCAATGGTGTCTATTAATCAGTTTATGTGGTGCCTGAAACATGGGAACCAGCTCAAAACTCCCAAGAACATCATAATATCCCTTTATCCCGTGTATAGATTTATGGATATATGTCTAAAGTTGTGTTAAATTGTTTTTTAGAAATATTATTTTCAATTATCCATACTGAAACATACTAAATCAAGGGTTTAAACTATCTAGTGAATGGTGTCATAAGGGGATTTCCTATATATCCTTCCAAGTTAATAGTTAGACTATGAAACAATTTTACACCTTTCTCCCTTTTCAAAAACATTTTTTAATTTATTCCCAACATATGTTACACTCAGCTAAACCCATACATTAAATGGTCATCAAAACCAAGTTTTGGGGAATCCTTTATGACTAATGCTCGAGTCAGCTGGGCCTGATGTCAATGAAATGGTCGTTGGTAATTCTCCCCAAATAGAGAGGATTAGGGAGACTTCTATTGTTGGAAAAAACAAAGAGGTTTCATAGGAGGGATTTTCTATGACTATGTCCTTGATGGGGGGTTTGAAATCACTCCTTAAACAAAAATGCTTGATGGGTGCATGATAACCACACCTACCTTCAGAATAATTTTGTCTTTTGTTTACTAGTTCTAAGGAATAAATGAAATTTTTTTGAGATCATGCAACTAATAGAGGTGGTCTAAGAGGATTTGGAGACCGATCATGCCTCAACAGCACTATTAGACGTGGTCAGGGCTCTCACCAAAGGGGGTGGATCTAGAGAGGATATTTTCCCCAAACATGTTACTTATCGAATTAAATGGCATGCCTAGAGATGACCCTTCCTCCAATGTGTTTGTTTTCTTCCTTTAGTACGAACATGTACTGCTTATGGATATCAAGGATTTCAGCACAGAATTTTTTTAGAAATACCAAGTTTTCCAACATGTGGAATGGAGGAGCATGCTTATTTTCATTACATGAACTAAACTATATTATTCTATATAGTTTGTGGGATTTATTGAAATACAATATTATCATACAAAGATTTTATGTAATTTTAAATGAATATTTAATATATTACAGTGACAAATTACTGAGGGCCATAATAGTATATTGTCTTTTAAGTCATGATACAAAATATTCTATTTTACAGAAATGACTTAGACATATACCATAAAGATTATTTCCATTATAACACTCCACAGACATAACCTACATAAATCATTTCTTCATAAAATGGAGAAATGAAACATAAGAATGGTTGAACTTAGATTCTCGAAAGGTGTAGATAAGATAAATATGTTAGCATAACATCAACCTAAGGGAATAATAACATGAGAATAACACATGAAATACAAACCCTGAGAATGAAAGATGAAAATATTGACTCATGGAAAATATAGTAAGTTCATCATACATGGATCATGTGGATATTAAAGAACATGGTCCATTAGATATTTACATTTCTATAAGACATAGAATAGTTGATTACACATAATCATAGACAATGTAATTTCAATTATACCCACCAATACAATCATAACATATAAGGTTTAGGGTAACCATTAGTAAACATAATTCGGTTTTGGGATGACCTCCTCTATAACCACTTTTGGGTATAGGATGCCCTCCCATGTGCCCCCTTTTGGGCTTGTAATAACCTCCCATGTGCTGGATTTTGATCTTTGGAGAACTTCTAATGTACCCTTCTACCTCATATAACATTAATACTTACCCTATTAATTATTGGTAGATATAGGTTCCATCATTTAATAATAAATAAATATTTATGACATAATATATTAAATCATTAATCATATCAAAACCCATCAAAATAAAAGGGTTTCATATAAAATTTCATCATAGAATAACACATTGAAAAGAAACATATTTCATAGTAATTTAATCATTAAATAATAACACAACCCATTGAAAATATATAGGTTTTATAATCATTTCATCCTATCATAAAATATAAATAAGGGACAAGTTTCATAATCATATTATTATATTATCCATTCAAAATTCATAGAAGAAGAAATAAGTTTCCAAGGAATTTTTTTATGGTATAAAATGTGAAATAGAAATTGGTTTCACAAACATAATGTCACCAAAAACCATTAATAAAAATAATAATAATAATAACTCAGGTTCATTTCCCCAAGAAAAGAATAAGTTTCAGTAAAGGATTTCAACTCAGATGAAATTTGTTTGAAATATAAATTACATATATCATTTCATAAAGAAGATAATTTTTATTTTAAAATATCTTCATAAAATATTAAGTATATTTTAAATACTTTTACTTAAAATAAACTTAAAAATATATAAAATAATCTTTAAAAATATGTTTAAATTTTTTTTGAAGAAAATAACCTTTTCACAATGAAAAAAGTTTGTAAAACATAAACAAATTTTATAATTAATTCATTTAGAAATAAAGTTGTAAAATTTAATATTATTTTACAATTAAAACAATGGTAATGATGGAAATAAATTCCATTTATGTAAAATACAATGATTCATTTCAAATTTTTAGTAAAACTCAACCCCAATTTATATTTGAAAATGGCATTAAAAGGGATTTTTAATTTTTTAAAAAAATTAAATAATTCATAAAAATTTATTTAAAAAACCCATTTTTAAAATGTTTAAAAAATAATTTTTTTTGAAAACATAGTTTTGGTTGAAAACATCTTTTGACTGAAAAGGTGCTTTTTATTAGAAAAAATAAATTTATACTCTTTAGTACAAAATGAAAGGAAAATGAATTTAAAAAATATATTCTAATGATAGAACCAGATGAAAATAAAAATCATGTTTTTATATAAGTAACGGGTCAAAATATTCAATCATTGAAAACATAATAAAAACAATCCTGATAAAGGATGAGATTGTAACCTAACATATTTACCACTTTTGTGACATTGAAACACAAGACTCATGAAATAATATAATTAAATGAAACATAAAATAACATGGGGATAAATTTATTCATTATATTAAACATCAAAGGGTTTGGATATTCAACTTATACAAGAAAATAGGTGTATATTATAATTTTTTGTCTCAAAGAATGAAAATTAAGACAAAAATCCATTTCCAATTTAGTAAATTTTGAACATTCAACCCCATGAAATACAGACACTAAATTACATATGTAAATTACAATAATTTTATTTATATTAATAATAAATTAAATTAAATTGTATTTTCTACACCATAATATAGAATATAAGGTGAATATTTAACATTTCTCACTAGGAAAAAATCGGATAAGGGAATACATTACAATGCATATCGACATCTGTTGAACTCATTATAACATACTATATAATAAATATAACTTTATTATGCATATATTATAGATAAAACGTAATATATAATTACATATACCATTTAATTATGTCCTTTTATTACACATTTGTTATCAATTAAATGTTTAATTCACATTTCGTGTAATAACTACTTTGTTTTTCATATATTTTTTTTTTATTTTTTAGCTTCAATAATCATTACATCTTAATTGATCATTCTTGTTAATAATAATAATAAATTAATAATTATAATACATATAAATAAATTATACTGTTATCACTAATCTTTAACTGTGTTTTCATGAAATGATGTATGTTATTGTCACAGAGACAATACGTCGTATGTATGCATAACTGACATTTCTATTTTTCAAAGATCATAATGGAAAGAAGTTACGTAATATATTAAATTTCCACAATTATATTAATATCATAAATATAATATTATTATTATTTAATATACTCTTATATATCATCCATTTTTTTTGGGATGAAAAGAATGTCACATCGCTTTGTTAAGGTAGTAGTCCACTCGTACACGAAAAAAATTATCATCTTTTAGTGGGTGAAAGGGTAAGAAATAAAATGATATATTATCTTTTAATAATTATAATTTTTTTCATGAATATCATAATTGTATCATTTAAAAAATATTCATTAACATTATATTTATTATCTTCTATATGAAGTGTTAGTGTCAATGAACCACATCACTTAATGAGGTTGTAGTCCTTCGTACACATGAGAGATTTTTTTGTATCCCCTAGAAAAATTAATGTACAAATGATATATATGATATATACTCTTAAATAATAATTATGTTATAAATATCATATATATTCTCATCTCTATCAATATACCCAACAATGAGAGGAGGAAACATAAAAAAGAATGGCATATGTTCTGCATGTGGTAGTCCACCATACACATGAACGATGACTTCATAACCCCTTTTATGGATGTAGAGATAGTTGTAGTTTATAAATTTAACATAAAAATATATTTATATTTAATATACTTATATTAGTATATCATAATGTTTTAATAACAATTTAATGATGTATAGTAAGAAATAAAATAAAAACGCTCATTAAAGAAAATTACCTCTTCTTCAGGTATCCTCTATTGGTTTACACAAATAAATTCACTAAGGATAATTTAATAAAAAAAATAAATCATATATGATTGTATAAGTGAATTTGAAAGTTATTTTTTTAGGACTTGGCTGAAACCAAATTTTTTTATGGTGTGAAAATGATAGATGACAGGGTTTCCTTTTAGAAGTGATGTGGGTGGCACACATGTAATTGTTTGGAAGGAAAAAGGTGTACCCCAGTTTTTATGATGAAAAAATCCCAAAAAAATGAATTATTAATGATAAGTATACATTATATAGTTCAATTATTTCCATAAATTAAATTTTATAAAAAATATTTCTGTCATTTTAACAATTAACGGTTCTGATTAATTCCTTCATAAAACCATATTTACCAGAACCATTAAAATTAATTTTTACAATTATAACTATTCATTATTATAAAAAAATTATTTATAAATTATTATCTATTATCAATATGTTTTTTTTAATTATGGTATTTCTTTAAAATGAAATTCATATAATTGTAATTTTTTGAAACAAATTAATCCCACATACTCAATTAGAAAGTGGGGTTTAAAGGTGGAAATGATCAAAATGTTAAAATTATTTTTTATCAAATTACATCATGACACTGAGTAAAATCACCAAAATTTGATTAATAGATATATTATTAAAAAAATTAATTTAAAATAAATTTAAAATATAATTTAACTTTATAAATAATTTTAATGAAAAAATACTTTCAATAAAAATTCACTATATTTCTCTATTTTTTAGAAAAATAATATTTATAAAAAATTATCAAAACAATTACCTGAAGATAATTTTATTAATTATTTAATAAATTAAATTCACTTATAAAATAAATTTTCTTAAAAGTGAAAAAAAATGTATTAAAATAAGTTATCAATATGGTGAAAATGCTACTTATTTAGAAAAATACGGTTTTTAAGCATAAAATATGATTTATTCTTATCTATTATCTAATATAATATAATATGAATTATAAAATTTTTACAATGTATATAATATATATAATTAATTAAAATAATATACCAAATGTTTTTTATTTGATTTATTTAGATAAACATGTTTGTTTTCATAAATTTTGATTTCAAAAAATCACTTATTTTAAAATAGTTTTTATTTTTTTATTTAATAATTGGTAACCAAATAATTTATTTTATATATATGATTAAACAATAAATTTTAATAATTTAGTAAATATCATTCATACCCATAATTCCAATGGATGGTTCCTATCTATCACTTTAAATAATAATATTTTAGTCGTATGACATGTTTTTTAAACATTTTTTTGTATATAAGACTATATAATCATATAGGTATTCCTAAAATAATATAAACATAGTGTATTGTGTAACAAAAAATATCCAAAATGTTAAATTTATTTGAAAATAAATAACTTACAAAATCATGCTTTGTTTATTCTACCCCCATTTAAAATGAATTTCTCTTAATAAATTCATTACTTTGGTAAAAAAACCCTATGATACATCTGACTCATTATATCCTATAGTTCCACATAGCTTACTCAAGCTGGTGGTTTCACCACAAATTGTTGACCAGGTGATTGGAATTGTTTTTTATATCTTTCTATGTATGATCGCGAATCAAAATTGATTGTTCCTTATAAGAAAGATCATGATCCAAGTGAACGACCTTAGAGTTCCATACATATGAAGGATTAGTCATGTATTTCTTCAATAGAGGTATAGAAACTCATCATGAACCTACATATGGTTCAGTGGAATCATTGAATATATGCGACTTTCCTAATAAGATTATTTATCTCAAAGGCACTAAAATACATAGGGCTTAGGTTTCCCTTCTTTCTTCCATAGATAAATTCATAGAAACACCTTCTCTGCAACTTAAAATTCTATATCACATCGTCAATTATCATCTTACCATATTAGTAAACATTGTGTTATACTAACATGTTCTTCAATGTATCCTACTATTTTTGTCAACTCATCAACATTATTAGGTCCAAATAATATTCATTCTACAACTTAAAACTACTATATATGAGTTCTACAATTCTATCCATAAAATCCTACAAAATGAGTCATCTGAGTCCTTGAGGGAAATCTATTCTTGCATGAAAACTCAAAATTTAGAATTTATTGATCCCAAAAACCATTTAATCTGAATAAAAATTTCTTATCATATCCTCTAGGGTTTTAATTATTCTCTCAAACACACCATCTATCTAAGGATGATACATAATACTAAAACTCAACTCTTCTCATAGTCACCAAAATTTACACTATATTTAATGTTTACATGATTACATTTTGTTGTAACCATTTACTAAAACCAAAATTGTATTTTGAAATATTAAGAAATCATATTATAAATTTACAACATAATAGAAACACACTTATAGGTTTTATAAATCATGACACATTCTTTATAATATATGAAACCTTCTGATTATCATAGATTATTCATAGAAATAATCTATTAAAATTCATTATGATGTTTTTAGACCATTTTTGAATTTTAGAATCATATCCCCATGTAGAGTCATACTAGGTTTACATCCAGGATTGTTTTCGCACATCAGTTGATGATTGGTTCAGGATTAATGCACCAATTATTGAATAATTACTCCTACGAACCTCTATTATAGAAACACATCCACTTTTTTTATCTTGAAAGGGATGAAATTCCACTTAAAACACTTTACCCATCCTTTACCCAAATTCTGGGAAATTTTAATAGACTTTGAATAATCCTTAGGCATGCACTTAGAGATATCCATTGATAAATCCATAGAAATATCCATAGGGACCTCAATAATGTTTTCCGATCCTATTTTACAAGGTTTAACTAAACCTTTAATTTTATATAAAATATTTCAAAACATGATTCTCATATATAGATGTTACATTCTTTTATATTAATATTAAATAAATTTTAAAAAAACCATTTGTAACGCCCCAACCCTAGAATCTCAGATCCAATGCATTACTTATTACATTGGCATCATTACAAGGACTGAAATAAAAAAAGAATGATCATTTTAGTAGTCTTTAAGAAACTAGATACATATATTTAACTCATATTTCATTGTGAAAGGTAACAAAATATAATACATGACAAAAACAAATAAACAACATCTATGAGAACTCAATAAATGGTCTTCTCTTAATTTCCTATTGAAGGTAAACAAATGAAAGAGGTGAAATAAAATTCTTTATAAGGGTTATAAATAGTGGAAGCATGAATCAAAAATAATTGAATCAAAATAAAATTGGCAAAATTAATATGGCATAGTGAATAAATGAAAAAAACACACCATTAAAAAACTGATATGATATTGCATCTATATACTTTTTCATAGTGAAAACATCATGGAAAATAATAACTGAAAATGAATAAAGAGAATTATTATTAATTAGAAATCATGTATTAGTTACATTATACCACTATACAATAAAATGATTTAAGTACGTGGGTATATACACTATCGATTTTGTTTTGGATGCAAACTCGAAGGGTTTGTCGCCATCTAACTTTTCTCATGAGACATGTCGATGCATTGAGGGGTTATAGTAGGCCCCTTATATCACTGTAATTCTATATCCTTCTTTATATGTAGATTTTATACAAGTAAAATATTCCTTCTCAATATCTGTATAGAGTAGAGGATACAGATTGATCAATATTTCCAAAGTTAAAACAACATTTTAAATAAAAACCATATGTAAAAGAGTATATGTCTTAAGATAATAGTAATATCCATGGAACTAGAATATGGATATATAACATATTTACTATTTCAAATGAAAAATGATCTCAAAGGAGAATTATGTACGTTATATAAGAATGATTAGGTGCACAGTACCAAGTAAATCACAATGAAATGGAAGCCGAGGCAAAGTCCCTTACAGTATTGTAATAAATCAAGTTAATAATCAGCAAGTGAATCACCAAATACTATGAATATAAATATAATAGTGATATTATATATAAAATTGAAGTATAAATACACCACATAAAATAAATAAGTGGCGAACAATGGAAATATCACGAAAATAAAAGAGAGATATGAAACCCCTTACCTTAGGAATGAAGGTGTTCTCAATTGATCTTAATGACCTAAAAAAAATTAGCTTCATTAATTAATAATTCCAGATCCTCATCTAGATTTAATTTATTTATTATAACATTATTAGGTTCGATAATTTAATTTTTTTATGGGTTTAATATGTTCAATTGTATTGTTTTGGATTTATTTTCTTTCTTGGTTTTCATGATCGGTTTACTTGTATTCATGAATGGAAGGTCATTTGAAATGTGGATAAGAAACTAGAATTGTTAATATATATTATTAGTGACATTACATATATATAAAATATCATATAATGATTTTGTTTATATATGATGATAATGAATCATTAGATAAAATTTAATTATAAACGCTTGGATTAACATGGCGGTTTTGTGCACAATGAACATGTTTTATATTATTATTTTAAATTATGAGGGTGTAAGGATTCCCGAACATTTCATATGATAAAATAAAAATATTATGATTTGGTTCAAACATTAAAAGATCTTCATGAAAATTCTTGAATATAGTAATAGAAATTGAAAACATGTTGTTCTTGAATGTGATAAATTAACACATCTCATAAAGTCTTTTCATTTTTAGTATAAGAGGAGGGGAAAAAAGAGATGTTGATAAAATATTCCATTATCATAATAAAATTCCAGTTCATATAAGTTATTTTAATTATCATATAATTTGGATGAGGGGAGGTGAGTATATATATCAAAATGAATGGAACTTGTAAAAGAAGTCGAAAGAGCAAGGAAGAGAGGTTCATCCCTTGAGTACTTCCCCTTGAGAATCTCATTAAGGCCTATGTTTTTGGGTTTTTGGTGATACCATCAGGTATTAGTCATGGGGGAGGTCTTATAAAGTGTATTTTTACAAACATTGGTAAGCCACAAATCTTGATTTTTGTGGGAGGAAGAGGAGAATCAGGTCAGTATTTATAGTGGAGGAGAGAAGGGATTTTACATTATTTTAATCATTATGTTAATATTTTTGCTCATGACAATGAATAGTCTTGATTAATGTGACACCTAATAGTAATAATTTAATGTTAGTTTGAACCAAGTGGGATTAAATCTTCCATTAATCACTTATGATTCAATAAAACTTCTATTTAGCATTTATCATAATTTATCGTATTTACTATTCATCAAAAATTCCAGAATTTCAGAAAAATCCCAAAAATTCACCACAACATTTTTAAAATGTGTTGAATTCAATAATAAACTCCATTTTGTGAAAAAAAATTCTAAAGGATATTATTTTAATTTCTAAGTAAAACCATATTTTATTTAAAAATAACAATTTTAAATCTATAACTCATTTTTTAACACCATGAAAAATTAAACAAAATATTATTACTTTATAACCTTAATAAAATAAAATAATAATATAATTTACAATTCATAAGGGTCATATTACTATTCAAATTATTATACCTAAGGGTATGTTACTATTCACCAAAAAACCAGTTTGTTCTAGAGAACATGAAAAAACGTACTTAACACAACTGTAGATGACTGTTTTTTTTAATTCAAAACACATAAGTGGAAAATATAAGTTTAATTGATAGTTTATGAAATTATCCTATAAATAACCAACTGTTGTTTCCCAATGACTCAGTTCTTCATGCAACATAGGCTACATAATTAAAATAAAGTATTTAAGAGATATATACTATAAATAATTTGGGGTGCTTTCCCTCCTTTTGAAATTTTTTCCTTAAATTTTTTGTGTATATTTCTTAAAAAAAGTTGTGGGTGGTTCTTCTTCATAACATCCTCAATTTCCCACTTTTATTCCTCCATTTTATAGTTTATCCAAATAAACTTTACTAGCCGATTTTTATAATTTCTCAATACCTACTCCCTTGTGTCAAGATTCTCGATAGGCTCTTCACAGTATGACAAATCATGTTCCAGATGTATTTATTCATAGTTGAGTACATGAGTTGGGTATGGCATGTATTTGTTTTACAATGACATATGAAATACATTATAAACTTTGGAGAGACTTGGTGGCATTGCTAAAGGGTAAGCTATAGATCAAATTCTTTCCAAAATTTTGAACTGTCTAATGTACCTAGGGCTCAGTTTCCCTTTCGTATTAAACCATCAGACACCCTTCCATAGAGATTATTTTATAAATACATGATCTCCTACTTTAATTTCCAAATATTTTATCTGGTTTCCATCATAATCCTTTTTCCTACTATGGACAGCTTTAATATGGGTATGGTTTTTCCTTACCTTAACAGTTGTCTCTTTCATATGATTTAGGCCTATAAGTTTCCTCGCACCAACATCATCCCATCATGCTAGATTTCAACACATCTTTCCATATAATTCTTTATATGGGGAAATTTGAATTATAAAATGGAAACTATTTTTTTATTAAAAATTAACCAAACGAAATTATTGATCCCATATACCTTGAAAGTCAAGAGGAAATGATCTTAACTTGTCTTATAATGTTTGAATAGTCTTTTAAGTCTATCCATTTATTTGCTAATGAGTAGTATTACTCATATGATACTCAAAATCCATATCCTTATAGATACGTTTCTATAATTTTGAATTATAAGAGGGATCTCGGTCAGACACAATCAATATAGGTTCACCATTAATTCTCAAAAATTAATTTATATAAACTCTTTCCTGGTGCAAAGGTAGGAAATCCTCTCTTATAGCAAGGACATGTGTTGATTTTTTGAAATGATCAACAATTAACCAAATTTTATTATTCCTTCTAGGTGTCCTCAATAGTCACGTGACAAAATACATCATGAATTTATCCCACATCCACATAGGAATAGGTATTGGTTTTATAAACCCTCTAGGATGTTGTCTTTTAGCCTTCACATTTTGAAAAACTGGACACCTTAACACATAGTCAGTAATTTCTCACTTCATGTTATCTCAACAAAAATGTTCCACTAGATCTCTATACATCTTAGTGCTACCCGAGTGTGTAGATAAATTTTATCTATGAGAATCATTTAATAGTACACTTTTTAGCTCAGGTACTGATGGAATGCATAACCTATTTCTCAAATTTCATAACTCCATCAACTTACACGAAGTCTTCCAATCTTCCATCATTAAAAGATTTTATTTTATTTTTTAGATTTTCATAATGAAATTGAGATCTTTTTATCTTCTCTATTATAGACGGTTTAGAAATAATTTGATAGAGGAAAGATGTCTCCCATTCCATAACATTTCCCATATATATCTTTTGTATATAATTGAATTTAAGATCTCTCTCAATACTCATTTGGGTCAGAAGTCCATGATATTTCCTATTTAATGCATATTCCACCATATTTACTTTTACTGGGTGGTAGTGTATTGAAAAATCATAATCTTTTAGTAAATTGAGCTTTCTCCATTGTCTTATGTTGAGTTCTTTCTCTATAATAATTTCTTACAAACTCTCATGATTCATATATACCTCATATTATTCATCATATAGATAATGTATCTATATTTTCAGAGAAAATATTATGGATTCTAACTAAAGTTCAGGAGTTGGATAATATTTATCATGAGCCTTAAACTATCTTAATGAATAAGAAATAACTATATCATTTTTCATAAGGATGTATCCATATCCATTATTTGATGCATCACTCTATATCACAGATCCATCATTTCTATTTGGGAGAGTGAAAATAGGATCATTAACCAATCTTTTTTTCTATTATTCAACTCATTCTATACATTAATTCATCCAGATAAACTAAACCTCATTACATATGATCTTGGTTAGTGGGTTAGCTGGTCGGGTAGAATTTTGAATGAAACACCGATAGTAACTTGCTAAGCCAATAAAACTACATACTTCGGTTATGTTCATTGGTGTGGTCCATTCTTGGATTTCCATTGTCTTCTCAAGATCCACTAAGATTCCATCCATAGAGACAACATAGACAGGAAAGAAACTGATTGAATCCAAAATTCATACTTTTTAAACATAACTTATAATTCATTTCGTCTAAGAGTTTTCGGAATAATCAAAAACTAGTTCTCAAGGTCTTTGTAGATTTTGGAGTATACCTGGATATCAACAATAAATACCAAGCCAAATGCACCATTATATTCTTTGAAAACTCTTTTTATTATATCCATGAAAATATAGGGTGAATTTGTTAGTCCAAAAGGAATTACTATAAACTCTAAATTCCCATACCTAATTCAAAATTTTGTCTCTGGAATATATTCATTCCTCACACAGAGATGATACTATCCAGATCGAATGTCAATCATCGAAAAATATCAGTCTCCATGAAGTTGATCAAATAAATCATTAATTTTTGGTAGAGGATTCTTGTTCTTTATTGTAATATCATTTATTTCCCTATAATTAATTATTATCCTCAGGGAACAATCTTTAGTCTTAACAAAGAGGATATTAGCTCCCCATAGAGAAAGACTATGTCAAATAAATATTTTTCCACACAATTCCTCTAGTTCTTTTCATAGCTCCACAAATTCCATAGTGTCTATTCTATAGGGTTTCTTTGATATCAAACATTCACCAATAGTTAAATTAAAAGAGAACTCAACTTCCCTCTCTAGAGGATGTCGAGGTAAATCGTGTAGAAATAATGAATGTATTCTTGAAAATAGGTACATCATTAATTTGAAAATTTCTTTCCTCTCCCAGGTAAATTGTGTTCTATTACTCTCCATGAATTTAATTCAGTAGAGCTACTTGGTGTGGATGAAGATAAGAATCATATGGGGAGGTTTTTGCTCTAAAGGCAAGGGATTCTACACCATTCTCAAAAATTGTAACTTCCTACTTCTTGAAAAAAAATCATTGCATAATAATTTGATAGCCAATTAATTCTATGATTTATATCAAAGTAAATAATTGGTATGATGATATGTAAGCTACCAAAGCGTGTTTTTGTGACATGAGGGGGAATAATCGACACATCTTTGTCGAAACTATACATCCCTTAGGAATTTTGACTGACAACTCCTTTATTATATAAAATTGGACATGTATAATTTTTATGGAAAATTGGGAAGATATAAATGAATGAGATGATCTAGAATAAAATAAATCATTGGCTCTATTTGAGGAAATAATTAACGTACCTGTCACTTTATCTTTAGGAACTTCAACTTCTGTTGTTGTAATTGCATATGATTTCCCTTGCTCTCATGGCCTTTTCTGAGGAATGTTTTTTTGGTTCTTAGTAAACTTATTTTCAAAGTGTCTCATATCTCTACAATTGTAGCATTAAACATCATTTACTTGTCTCTTCCCCTTCCATTCTATAGATTGATCACCCTTTTCTCCACACTTATAGAAGACTCCCATGCCTTTCAAGTATCTCCCCGGATGATTCTTTCCACAGTTTTCACAAAATGGAAATTGATTCATTCCCTTATTCTTCATTGGCACTTCATCTTTTCCTTGGTTATTAGAATTCCTCTTCTTGTCTACATATCCCTTGATCATATTTGATCGATCAAATTCATTCTCTATTTAGATGTCACTAAATACAATTTCATCTTATGATAAACAATTTTAGATTTTAGTGCCCATCGAATACTTGGATTAATACATTTAAATAAATGGTCAATATTGTCTTCTGAATAATGTATGTAATTTATAGAATACATGGATAATTTTGTGTAAGTAGACTCAAAAATTGCAACACTCTCTTCTTCCCTTTTTTTAGGCTAGGTAATTTCCTCTTCATTTCAATTCGTTGTTCACAAGGGAAATATTTGTCAAAGAATATTTCATTAAAAGTTATCCATTAAAAACCCTTTATTTCTTCTTCCTATGTGGTATTGTAGATCAAGGACCACCATTTATTATCATCTCCCTTGTGGAAATATAATCGCAGCACTTCCATTTCATTTTCATTGCATCATAATTATAGAAATATATATTCAAGGGACCTGATCCACTTCCTAGAAACAACCGTATTTTAGTCCCACTAAATTATGGGGGATTATACTTCATGAAACGATCTAATACAGGTGTATCATGGTTATTCGACATAGCCTGAAGATGTTGACCAAATATGGTTATGATCTGATCTACTCCAACACTGATTGTGTTGACTAGCTCAGTGGGGAAATACCTACATTGTCTAAAGGTATTGATTCAACATCATCCATTAGACACCAATACTAAACAATTCGATACACCAAATTAAGTGATTGTTCATAATTTTAACTGGAAAACACTTAATATAATGTGAAATTTTATTCATAACTAATCTCATAATCATAACAGTTGTTTATATTTACTATTAAATCCTTTCTAATGGTTTTTAAAGAAAATGTAAATTATCCTAAGCCTATCCCATGGGAGTGTCAAAACATGTGCATAGTAAGGACCATTGTCATATACCAGGATACAACAGGTCAAGCCCAAAACTTCTTGTCATATTTTTTTTACTCCCAAGTACATTTGTTCCAGAACCTCGTCTACTAGTAGTATCTAGACATGGATGTCTTTTCTATAAATACCCACATAATATATTCCTTACCAAATATCCAAGATGTTATTTTATGTTTATCCTTAGATACTATCTTAGGGATTTATTCCCTCATATTTATTTTCAAAATCTTGATTCCATGTTTTCAACTAAATATCATTTGATACCAACTATAATGCCCTGACCCCAGAAGCCCAAAGCTGGGGGATTACTTATTACATTGGAAAGATTACAAGGAGTGAAATACCAAAGGAAGGATCAGTTTAGTAATATTTAAGAAACTAGATACATACTTATAACTCGTATTACATTGGAAAAGGTATGAGAATACAATACATAAAAAAAACTAATAAAATGAATCCATGAGAACTCAAGAAATAGTCTCTTATTCAAAACATATAGATGGTAAAAAATGAAATGGGTGAGCTCAAATGATCTATAAGGGTTAAAAATATCATAAAAATGAATAAAAAATAATTGATTCATATTAAAATTGGTATTGACAATATGGAGGGGTGAAAAAACAAAAATGGCACACCATTAATAAACTGAGAATGAAATTACTTCCATAGATTTTTTTCATAGTGAAAACCTCATGGATAGAAATTACTAAAAATGAATAAAGAGAATTATTATTAATTGGACATCATCTATTTGTCACATGATACCATTATACCATCTAAATGGTTTAAGTATAAGGGTAGATACCCATCTAATTCTATTTTGGAAACAAAATCAAAGGGTTTTTCGCCAACTAACTTTTCTCATGAGACCTGTTGATACATCAAGGGGATATAGTAGACCCTTCCAGTCACTTCAATTCCAAATAATTCTTTATCCATAGATTTAGTAAGAGTAATATATGCCTACTCAATATCTATATAGAGTAGAGGATACAGATTCACCAATTTTTTCATAGTTAAAACTACATTCCAAAAATAACTGTATGTAAAAGAGTATAAAACATAAGAAAATAATCATATCCATGAAACCAAAATATGGATATATATAATATTTTAAATTTTAGATGAAAAATTATCCCAATGGGGCATTGTTTACACCCCAAAATAATTATTAGGTGCACAATACCAAGTAAATCACAATTAAATGGAAACCAAAACAACGTTCCTTACAACATTATAGTTAGTCGATTTAATAATCCTGAAGTGAAACACAAAAAAACATGAATATAAAGTGAATAATTATATAATATATAAAATGGTTTTAAACATACACCACATACAAGAAATAACTGGAAAATAATGGAAATCTTATAGAAATAAAAGTGAGATGAGAAACCCCTTACATTATACCTAAAGGTGTTCTCGATTGATCTGAATGACCTGAATAATAAAATTTAGATTCATTAATTAATTATTAAATAATATAATATAAATTTAATTTATTTATTATAACCTTATTAGGTCTATTCATTTCTTTTTTGATGAGTTTAATAGGTTCAAATTTATAATTTTGGAATCATTTTCTTTAATGGTTTTCTTGATCAGTTTACTTGTATTCATGAATAAATGGTCATTCTAAATGTATATAATCATACATAACTATTAATACCTATTGTTAGTGAAATTAATTATATATATATTATTTTATAATGATTTTTTTATACCGTGAGGATGACTTGTAAATAAAATTTAATTATAAACGCTTGGATTGACATGGCAGTCTTGTGCACAGTGAACTTGTTCGGAATTATTATTTTATATTATGAGTGTGTAAGGATTAAAAAACATTTTATAATATAAAAAATATATATATTTATCTATATAAACCATCAAAAATGTTTCATGAATTTTATTTAATATAGTAATAAAAATTTAAAACTCATCGTCCTTGAATATGATAAATTAACACATATCAGATGGTGTTTTCATTTTCAGTATAAGAGGAGGTGGAAAAGAGGGATGATGATGAAGTATTCCATTATAATAATAAAATTGAACTTCATTTATGTTTCTATAATTATCATAGAATTTGGATGAGGTTTTGTGAGGAGAGAGAAACAATAGAATAGAACTTGTAAAAGAAGTTGAGAGAACAAGAAAGTGAGGTACACCTCTTGAGTACTCCTCCCTAAGAATCTCATTAAGTCCTTTGTTTTTTGGAATATTGGTGTGACCAATAGGTATTGGACATAAGTATAGGTCTTGGTAAGTGTATTTGGTATATCATAGGTACAGATAAAAGCTTGAGTGGTGTGGTAGGAAGTGGGAATGAGGTTGGTATTTATAGTGGAGAAGAGGAGAGATTTTACATTATTTTAATCATTATTTTTATACTTTTTCCCCAATAATATGAATATTCATGATTCATGTAACCTAAAATAGAAATAATTGTATGTTAGTTCGATCCAAGTGGGCTTATATTAGCCTTTCATCACGTATGATTCAGTAAAACAATTATTTATCATTTATAGTAATTTATCATATTTTACTATTCATAAAAAATGCAAGAAAAATCCCAGATATTCACCCAACCATTTTCTGATTTATAGAATTCAAAAATGAACTCTTTTATTTGATAATAATTTTCAATATTTTATTAATTTAATTTTTAAATAAAATCATAATTTATTCATAAATAGAAATTTTAAATCTATAACTCATTTTCTAACACCTTGAAAAATTAATCAACATCTCATTACCTTATAACCTTAAGAAAATAAAATAATAATATTATTTACTATTCATAAGTTTTGTATTACTATTCGTATGTGTATGTTACTATTAACCCAAAAACATGTTAGTTCTATTAGACTCTAAATAACTTTCTGATCACAACTGTAGAGGATCGTTTTTTTAAATTCCAGGCATAGATGTGGAGAATTTATTTTTAAAGTCTAGGTTATGACTTTATCCTATAAATAAGAAATTTTTGTTTCATAAAGACTAAGTTCTTCCTGAAATATAGGCTATCTAATGAATATAGTTTATTTAAGATAATTATACCATAAAATGTTTGGGGTGTTATACTCTAGATGACCATAACAGTGTAGTGTTTATGGAGACTAGGTATATAATCACATAATTTTATGAATGTTCCCAAAAATCCTCCATAAAGAAATTATCCTATTGAATTCTTAAAAAACATATCGTACATAAAACCAGTATTCATTACCTTGGGTAAGGAAACATAGTAGTGGGTATGCTCCTATGATTAGTAAGGGTAATAAAGATATATTTGTAAACATAACATGTATATAATGTTATGAGAACATGATAATAAAAAATGAATACTATACCTTACAAACCAGTGATCATAATCCTATATCATGGAATAAATATTTCTAGTTCATAAGATATTTATCAAAACTGAATAATATAAAATTAACCATGATACCATGAAATTATCATAAGATATGGAATTGTGTCATAAAAATAAGAATAAATAATCTTATGTCAAGGATACCCCTCAAGAAGATCATAGCATGTTAGGCTTGTCCAAATAACCCATGTACCTACATAAAGAATGGTATAACATCAAATGTTCCCTATTTTATTATTTGGATAACCTCTCATGTATCCTCTTTTGATATATGGATAACCTCATGTGTTCCCTCTTTTGGGATTGGGATAACCTCCCATATACCCTTTGAGATCATATAATAGTAACCACTATCCAATTAATTATAGGGATATTTAATTCATAACCCTCCCATAATTAATATATTTATGTTCCAAAATATCATAGGAAAATTATAATTTTTATACCCTAAAATGAAATGGTTATTATAAATTATTTAATCATATAATAATGTGTGGAAAAGAAATGGGTTTCACACTCATTTCTTCATTTCATTGACACAAAACCCATGGAAAAGATATGGATTAAATATTCATTTAGATATGTAAAGAGTGATAGGATTTCCTAATAATTTCATTGCACTATCAGTTAAAAAACCATGGAAACAGAAATGGGTTTCATATGAATTTTTTCATTATAGAAACTGTGTAAGAGAGATTGTATTCATAAACACATTTTCATCTTAAAATGTTATGAAAAATAATAATAATTGCATCCTTGTTTCATATACTCATTAAATAATAAGTCTAATAAAATGATTTCATATAATATGAAAAAATATTTTTATATATAAATATCTAGGAATGTATCATAAAGATGATTATGTTTATTTGAATGTCAATTTTTAAAACATAATACATTTGGGAAATCATTTCTTTGAAAAAAAATGAGAACACCTAAATGGAGATTTAGAAATAATATAATAAAATTCATGAGGAAAATATAATTTCCACTTTCAAAACTCTCTATAAAAAATAAAACATATTAAAAATCCTTTCATTTGAAAAACAACCATGAAAAGTTATAGAGAAAGATTCTAATAAAATAATGGTCATGATAGTGGGAATTCCATTCATTTTATGCATAAGGATTCGTTTCACAATTTTCGTAAAATCCAAATGGAAATTTTTTTAAAAAATATATTACATTAAATAATTTTGTAAAAAGATAAACTTGGGTAAATTTTTATTTAATAAATCATGTTATTTTTTTATGTTTTTTTAAAACATGTTCTTTAAAAAAACCTGGCAAAAAAGATATGTTAACTTAAAAATATTATTTTCAAACTATTGAGTACATAAAGGGAAGAAATGAAGGGAAAAATTTTATTCTCATGAAATAACGATATTAAAATAAAATTCCTAAATTTATTTTGAGACATGTTATAAGATTCTATAATCACATATTTAATAATAAATAGTTCTGATAAATGATGAAATTGTAAGATAAAGTAATTACAACTTTGGTAAAATTTAAATCCAATCTCAATGAAGGAATATCAAAGAATGAAACATAAAATATCATTATTGTAAATAAATTCATCATATAAAATTCTAAATGGACTATATATACACCTCGCACAAGAAGATAAGTTCATAACATAATTATATGTCTCAAAGAAGGAAAATTGAGACAAATATACTTTTCTGATTTGGTAACTTTTGATCCATTACACCCACAAAATAGAGATAAAAAAATGGATATATAAGTGAAAATTATTGTATGTTTAATCATCATAAAATAAATTAATTTAAATTACATACAAGACAAAAAATATACATGTGGTGAATATTCCATGTGTCCCACAAAAAAATTAAAGTGTGACAGAAACCTCTTAACATAGGTATTGAATTACATTTTCCAAGTTCAAACATCGGGTATAATAAATATATTTTTATTATAAAACTATTATAGAACTACACATACATATATGTTTCCATATATCATTTACTTATTTAATTCTAATGCCCATTTATCAAAAATTTCATGTTAAACTTTGGTTTTGAGTAATATGTGATTTATTTTTTGTATATGATTTAATTTTCTGTTTTGGGTACTCTTTATTTGATAATGGTTCCATATAATTTTGAATAATAATACTTAAATATTTTTATCATATTTATACAATAATTATACTTTTTAGACTAATAATGAACTATGTTATTGACAAATGAGGTATGTTATGATCATGGATATGGTAGGCCATTCGTACCAATGTATAAAATTTCAATTTTTAAAAAATCATTATGGAAAGGGTGTGAGAAATATCATATCTTGTCATAATGATAATAATATAATAGATATAATATAATTTATTTACATATTTTAATACATATCATAAATGTGGTGTGGTGCTGAAAAGAAAATAACATCACATCGTGAAAGCAGTAGTCCACATGTACATGAACAACATTATCATATTTCAGTGAGTGAAAAGTAAATAAAGAAATATATATGTTATAATATCATAATGATAAATGTTTCATCAATTTCATAATTATTTCCATTATATAATATAAATTCATTATATTAATTCTTATAATCTTCTATGTAAATTGTAATGACCCAAACATTCACTAATGAAAATTCCTCTTGATCTAATTAAATATCTTATTATGATTATAAAAAATGTTAACTTCATTGGTTTTATGTTTTTGGATTTTAAAATACTGTTATGAATTCTTACTGTTGCTATTATAGCCCTTGAACAATGATCACATGATTAATATAAATATAGAGCTTTAACAAATCCAATTTACTCGGATAAAGGAAGTGATGGCCTCATCCAGTAGACTTTCCCCATATGAAGCCCATTTTTTGGAGCTCGAAAAGGAGGTGGTGTCATTGGGTTTCTCTCTTGACCAAGCCCAAGTTGAGCATGAACATATTAAGCTTGAGTAGAACCGACTACGGTAGAAGTGGAAGTTGATAGACATTACCACCCGAGTGATTTAATCCGAGACCCCCAAGATTCCATCACAATCGCACACCATACCCTTCGGTCTTATGAGAGTATTATAAGGGGTTATGTAATGATACCCTAGCACTATGACTATGTATATTATTCCTATATAGAGAGTATACAAACTTTTTATTGTTACCTTGTAAATAGTTTTTAAAACACAAACTGTATTTTAGTTAATATTCAACTAAGAAATATATTTTGATGAATTAATGGATTTTTGAACTAAATAATATTTTAATAAAATATTATTATTATTATCAAATTAAGTTTTATTAAATTTAAATTATCATATAATTTTATGAAGGCAATTGTAATTTTTATTAAGGTTTGAAAGCTGTTTTTGTCAAAACCCATGAATTTTTTGTAAATGTCAGTTTTTTTTAAAAGTAAAAAACCACATATTTAGAAAATTGTTATGATAAGATGAATATTATTCTAGGAATATGGACATCAATGTTATCCAATTGTGAATTTTTCATTATTTTTTTGAGAGAGTTAAATTTTTGGGTAAAAATTAAATAATGTTTAAATATATAAGGTGTTTTATGAAATCATAATGACCCAGTAGTAATGTAATAAAATACATTAATCCTTATTTTCGGCCAATATATTTTTTATCATTAAAATAATGTAATTTTATATTTGTCTGATTTATTTTACACATCTTTAGTGGACCCTCCAAGACTTATAAAACATTTTGTCTTTTTAAATTGTTTTCCTTGAGAATGTGACTCACCTCTACATAAGCAGCCCTATTATTTTAATAATTTTGGCCATTGGACATATAAAATATTTATTTTCAATCCCCTTTGGAATAAACCAAGGTCAAAAACCATGGTATGGTTTGTGGTTTTCATTATTTTAAGGTGAGGTGTCCCAAACCTAAATAATAAAGAATTCTCTCTCCTTTCCTATATAAACCCACCCAAAATCTCATTTCCTCCTCACTAAAAGCATTTGGAGATCATCTAATCTCTACCCTCATCTCTCTAGAATCCTCCCAAGGTGCCTCAATCTCCGAAGAAGCCTCTCTCAAGACTCTCCCAAGCCTTTAGAAGCACACTTCCAAGTAAGGGATTTCTTCCATTCTCATTTTTTTCCAATTTTCATTAAGTTGTTATGCCTTTTTTTTTCAATTAAAAAATTTTGGGTATGATTTTTCACCTCCCCCATAAATCCCTATTTATTATTGGATGATGGGAGACCCCTTTATCTCTCATTAATGCTGCCCATGTACACCTAATACCATGCTAAAATTCTGTGGGGGACTTCTCTCTCCTCTTTTACATCCAAGTAATTATTTTGTATTATGAATCTAAATTCCATTATGATTCTTGGGACATGTATCTGTATAAACTCATTATTGTCCATTTCATGAACATATTATGAGACACCCTTTTCTCTATCAGCAACCATTTTCAAAAGTCCTTATGTCACGCCGTTATTCTGCCGAAATTGGGTCACGTTTTTCCAAGCCAAGATCATTATGTAGTGAATACCATACCCATGTCTCTATCAAGGGTATTCACCTTTATTAAAATATACATATTTAATGGTAATTTCATTAATTTATTCCACATTACTCTTTCATGGAATAACTTATGATGTTGATTGATTCCACGTTATAAGATCCATGTGGCACACTTATGCATGAAATGAAATGTTTGAGATGGGTGTGCCCTGATAGCACTCCAATACATTGGGTAAAGAATAGTATCACGATACGACATGTGCAAAGATTGTTGACTCAAGCTAATTCAATGGAAACAAGGGTTTACACGAGCTTCATGTGCAATGGTGGTTTACTCATGCTCCATGTGCAATGATCATTGGATCATGCTAATTCGATGTTAAGTGTTGTTGCCACATTTCCATGTTAGGATTATCATGATTTATCATGCCTTTAGGTTCATTTTTTTCTTGTGATCCATTGATATTACTATTGTCTAACATGTATTCTATTCCTCATGTTATTCCATGTTTATTCCCTTACTGATCTTTATAGCTCACCCTTTTCTTATGCATGTCCTCTGGTTATCCTATGCAATGCTAAGTATGGGGGAATGTAGTGGTAATGTAAAAGAAGTTTTTAATAAAGATGTTGTATTTCTTGTTCTATATTTTTATGTAATTATCCTGAGACCCAAAGACACTAGAACTCTCGATCTCCTATGTTGAACCAAGTGATGTTTATTTAATAAATCACGTTTTAGTGTGTAATAAAGAGCAGGGTTGTTATAGTTGGTATCAGAGGATAGGTTTAGTTATTTTTGGGATTATGATTAGAAACCCGTAGAGAATACTTAGAGACAAGACTATGTATAATAAAAATATCACTAAGTTTTTTTGGGTTTTGAGTTAGTGGTTTATCAAGAAAATACATCCCTGTCTGGATACGAGCAGGTAGAAGCAGCTTTAGAACAAATGTACCTAGGGGTGAAAACCCAGAAAATGAGTTTTGAACTTGACCCAAGGTACCCTGGTACACAAAAATGGGCCTTGATGCACTCTTGGTTATGGCACTATCATGGGATATGCATTGGTAAATTCACAATCCTATTATGAACCATTATTTAGGGAATAAAAAAATTCCCCTAAGAAAATATGTTAGAAAGTAGATTATGGATAACATAGACTGAAGCCTATAGACTCATAAGTTAAGGAATTAAAATTTATTTATAAGTCATTATTTTGTATTACCCTTTATGTGTTACCCATAAATTTTCTTTTATTCTAGCTAGTGACCGGTAATAGGAGGACATGGGCTACTAACCGATGTGAAGACCAATGTGATGACTGTTCTAATGAGATGCCCAATCCTATGGGAGTGGGAATCACTAACTTTGTCACGATAATATCTTAGTTAACTTGAGTGTTAAATATAAACATGGGTCAAAAAGAATGATCAACACCACCACCCCCCCATAAAAAATAATAATTTGTTATCGATATCTTCAGGAGGAAAAGGACTCCTACTTTTAAGGGATCATATGATACCTCAATCACTGAACAATGGATCAACTCCATTGAAAAGATCTTCTCCATCCATCAATGATCCGAACAAGAGATGGTTCTTCTAGATTCTTATCATATGGAGGGTGAGTCCGATCAATGTTGGACATTTATCAAAAATACGAAGAATAATGAAGAGATCGATTCCTTGGAATGGAAGGATTTCCGTAAGAGGTTTTTTTGATAAATATTTTTCGCTTAACCTCAAGATTAAGATGGAAAGGTACTTCCTTGACCTCAAGAAAAAAGATGAAGAATCTGTCGATGCATATAATGATATCATCACCAGGCTTGCACGATAGGCTTCTGGCATTGTTGTTACCCCCGAATGCAAGGTTGACCTCTTCTCTGGTGGAACTAGTGCAGAAAATGTTTTTTACGGTAGTTATTTTTTAGTGTGTACCTCGTTTTTTGAACAATTTTGTTATAGAAGACGTTATAAATATTGTTTTTTAAATCAGTTATTTTAAACCCGACGTAAAAAAAAATTGAAGCGTTATTCATGCTGGTTACTCAAAAACCAATGTGGAAAATGCTTCAGAGACATGATGTATTACATTGGTTATTTAAAAACTAACGTTGAATATACTTTATCATGTATGTTATTATATAACTGATGTCCTAAATTATGACTTAGAGGCATTTATCACATCATTTATGCAAATAGATGATGTGATAAAGCAGTCTGCAGAGCGGTTTTCCAGGTCGGTTAAATAATAACTGACGTGATAACATATCTACTACGTCGGTTAGTTTATAACCGACGTAAAAAACCATTACATTCCATTTATTACGTCAGTTATGAAATAATCGACGTAAAACCCATTCTCATGCATATGTTATGTTGGTTTTCAAATAACAGACATGAAAACCAATCATGTTGAATTTTTTATGTTAGTTATAAATTAACCGACCTAAAAACAAAATATTTTTAATGAAACTTTTCAACCACAATTATTCCTAGGAAAATGAATACTTGAAACAGAACAAAAACCGACCACACCCTCTCCCCCCCCCCCACACATACCCCCCTAGACTGCCCCTCCCACCCTCCTAGACTACCCCCACACCCATGGACACCCCCCCCCACATCTATTCCCAGCCAAAAAATACCAGAAATAGAACAAAAACAGACCCCCCCCCCCCCCACACACACACCCCACTCAACAGCCCTCCCCCACCCCTGGATAGCCCTCCCACATCCCTAGAACCCCCCCCCCCCCACCCCAACCCACTAAATAGCCTTCTCACAACCCTAGAAACCCCCACCCTCCTAAAAACACCCCACCCCCTGGACACCCCCCAACCCACACACACCCCTACACTGCCCTCCCACACCACTATAACCCCCCCCCCCCCCACACACACACACCCCTGGACACCCCCTGGACTTCCCCCACCCTCATAGAGACCCTAGACACACCCACCCCACTTGACAGCCCTCCCACACCTCTAGAAATCCCCCACCCCAATAGACAACTCTCCCTAGACCCCTAGACAGCCATCCCACAATCTTAGAACCCCCCCCCCCCATTCCCCACACCCCTGCACACACCCCAGACTGCCCCACCCTCATGGACACCTTGGACCCCCCCCCCCCCCAGAAAGCCCTCCCACGCCCCTAGAAATACCCTTGACCCCACAGGGAACCACCCCCCCACCCTTGGACACCCCCCCCCCCAAGACAGCCCCCCACACCCCTGGACCCCCCCCCCCCACACACACACACAACTATGCCTAGCCAAAAGAATACCTGAAGTATAACAAAAACATACCACCCCGACCCACCCACCCCGGCCCCACTAGACATCCCTCCCCCACCCCTGGGATAACCCTCCCACACCCCTAGAACCCCCCCCCACCCCCCCCCACTAAACATCCTATCCACAACCCTGGACACCCCCACCCCACCATCCTGGACAGCCCCCACCCCCTGGACAACCCTACCACCCTCTTGGATACCCCCCATCCCCATGGACACCCTAGACACCCCCCACCCGTAGACTACCCTCCCACACCCCTATAAACCCTCCCACACCACTGTACACCCCTTAGACTCCCCCCCCCCCCACTGAATAGCCCTCCCACACCCCTGGAAATCCCCCACCCCACTGGAAAACCCTCCCCAGACCCCTGTACAGCCATCCCACACCCCTAGAACCCCCCCCCCCACACACACCTGGACACACCATGGACTACCCCCACCCTCATGGAAACCCTGGAATCCCCCCCTGGACAGCCCTCCCACACCCCTGAAACGCCCTCTGACTCCAATAAGCACCCCCCACCCTTAGACAGCCCTCCCACACTCCTGGACACCCCCTCCCACCCCACTAGACAGCCCTCCCCTACCCCCTGGACAACCCTCTTGCATCCCTTAGACTTTCCTCCCACACCACTAGAACCCCCCCCCCCTAGACAGTCTGCCCACAACCCTAGACACCCCCCACTTTCTTCTGGACAGCCCCACCCCCTGGATAGCCCTCCCACCCTCCTAAACACCCCCACACACACACGTTCCCCTAGACTGTCCTCCCACACCCCTAGACCCCCCCCCCCCCACACCCCTGGACACCCCCTAGACTTCCCCCCACCCTCGTTGACACCCTGGACACCTCCCACCACACTAGACAACCCTCCCACACCTTTGGAAATCCTTCACCCCACTAGACAGCCCTCCCCAAACCCCTAGATAGCCATCTAACATCCCTAAAATCCCCTACACCCCCGGACACACCTTGGACTTCCCCCACCCTCATAGACACTCTAGACACCCCCACCCCACCCCTTGGACATCCCTCCCACACCCTTGGAATCCCCCCAAACCCCACTGGGCACCCCCCCCCCCTATACAGCCCTCCCACCCTCCTAGACATCCCCACTCCCCACTAGAAATCCCACCCCCACCCCCTCAACAACCCTCCCAAACCCCCTATAAAGCCCTCTGACGCCCCTGAAAACCTTCCCACAACCCCTGGAAAGCCTTCCCACAACCTTAGACACCCCCACCCTCCTGGACAGCCCCCACCCCTAGGCATCCCTCCCACCCTCTTGGACACCCCCACCCCCATGGGCAGCCTAGACACCGCCCATGCCCCTAGAAATCCCTCCCACACCCCTAGAACCCCCCCCCCCCCCACACACACACACACCTGGACACCCCCTAGACTTCCCCCACCCTTAAAGACACCCTAGACACCCCCACACCCCCTGGATAGCCCTCCCACACCCTTGGAAAGCTCCCTCACCCCACTCGGAACCCCCCCCCCTGCCCCACACACCCCTGTACACCCCTAGGACAACCCTACCACCCTCCTAGACACCCCCACCCCACCCCATTGGAAATCCCTCCCCCACCCCCTTAGACTATCCTCCCACACCCTTAAACCCCCCCCCCACCCCACCCCACTAAATAGATTTCCCACAACCCTGGACAACCCCCACCCTCTTGGATAGCCCCTAACCCTCTAAACATCCCTCCCACCCCCATAGAGACCCCCACCCCCATGGACACCCTGACCCCCCCACACACACACACACCTCTGGATAGCCCCTAGACTACCCCCACCCTCATGGACACCCTAGACACCCCCCCACAGGAGAGCCCTCCCACAACCTTGGAAAGCCTTCTGACCCCACTGGGAACCCGCTAGACTTCCCTCCCACTCTCTTAGACACACCCCCCCAACTGGACACCTCCCCACACCCTTAGAACCCCCCCCCCCCCCAATACCAGAATCCATACTAGAAAAACCATCTGAACTTGACCAAAACAAGAAGTAGAGAAAAGTTAAATTGCCACATATATAACATTCATAACATACAATGTCCACAAAAAATCCTAAATCCAACCCAAACAACTACCAAATACACAATTATAATCACAATATTCAAAATTAATGTTTATACAACAAACTAAAATCTAATCAAACCTGTAAAATAATTTTACCATTCCAGTTGTAAGTGTTTGACCTATTGAGGAATATAGGGTTTATGGTCATCAAATAGCTACACATTAAAAGGATAGTAGTTAACATGTATAATTAATTAATCAAACGAAATATTATGTCAATGTTTAAAAGGAAATCTTATAATGTCAAAGTTTAAAGGGAAATATTACCATTTTAAAGTTCACAAGTGTTCCAGTTGTAATTATTTCATACATAAATATTAACATATAATATATGTATTAAACATTGACTTTTTTTCATGAAAATTATGTTTGAATGAGTGTAATTTGAAAATATTATTTTTATGCAATACATCAAAAAGTACAAATTATAAATGGATATTTACCGTTACTTCTACATATTTGATCTTGGCACTCCTTTTCTTTGTGTTTTTTTGAAATTAGACCCATCCGTTGTTAGAAAATAATACGAATAAAATAAATTTATAATTCATTATAATATATAAATCTATTAAGAAATTTAAACTTACATTTCCAACATATTCTTAAAACATTCATGCACATCACCATGGACAGGTCATATCCAATAAAGTGTTTTCTCCCATGGGGAAAAAAACTAACATCCAATGATCACTAATAAAAAATAATTTAAGGTTACTGCTTTTTTATTTTAAAATATTATGAACTCTTGGCCAATGATATGTCTCATAACTCTCACAGAAATCCATCATCCAACACTATGTGATTATATTCTGTTCAAATCCTTCACCAATATAAAGAATTCTTGGTTCCTCATCCAATGCATGTGCCTCAGTGGATATCAAATGTGGATTTGTGAATCCATATACATCTATCTGCTCATTATTCTCACATATTTTATAAATATACCTAACACAAAATAGACCTAAGTATACATTTTTAATAAATATAACGTAGGGAAAATGTGTTAAGACTTATATGACAAACATTTTCACCACATTGATACCAAACTTGTCTCCAATAACAAGCTCCATGATATTAGTTTTCACAATCCCCACAGTTATTTCACGTCCACAAACATGATCTTCCATTAGAAACTCATAATGATCCCCCAAAAAATTTGATTATCTTGACAATCTGACAAGATTACTAGAATCTATATCTGATTTCATAGCCATTTGTCTTCGTTGTTGTCTATACAGTATTTCATTACCTTGGAAGTATTCTTGTAAAAATAAATAGAAAAAATATATTAGTTTCAGATGTTAAAACAACTTTAATAAAAAAAATATAGAATATATAACATACATACCTCTATGGTAATGAGTCGCATAAGTCTGGATGACCAAAATAAAAAATGGATGACACTATGTCCAACTGTCATCACCTCATCTGTAGGTTATGGTAATTGAGATGATCTATCTGTAATATCTTGTATGGTGACCATATGATGCACTACCTATAACTATTGATGATGAACTGTATCTCTTATACAATATACCAGCCCATATTCAACTATATGATGTTGAGGATCATCAACATACAACTCACAATAAGTAAAAGGTTGTGTCGGAGGAGTAGGATAAGAAATGGGGTCTCCATGCTGAGGTGGGGGAGTGGGAGCTATTGGTGGTGGAGGAGGATATATAATGGGGTCTTCAGGGGGAGGTGGAGGAGTGGGAGCAGCATTCTGAAATTTTCTTTGCATGTTTTCAAACATAGACTATACCGACTCTCTAATCTTCCCGTTCATTTCGGCATTAATATTATGATCTTCAGCCCCCAAGGATGCTGTTTTTTTATAAACACCCTCAATGGAAGAAGTAGAAAAATGTGGCAACACTTTTCTTCTCAATAAACCCATCGGATATCCTCGTACACGACCAAGATGTTCGGGTATTCCCAATGTTGTAGATAAAATATCTTGCCTCCCAGTAGCTGTAAATACCCCCTTTGAGATTTTCTCCTCAATAGAATCTTGTATAATTAATTGAAAAATTCTATAATGATTCAAATTATATGAAAAATATAGTTAACTTAAATAAATAAATAAAATATCTTATAATCCTCTCAGCTACGATTCTCGAATCGTTCAAGAAATATTTCCCCTTTTTGCCCATCTGAGCTCACTCCCATTTTTCATGTCTAAATGGAGGGGATGAAGGGGAAAACTCTCTAGAGCTTCAAGACTCAGCTCTAAGTTTTTGTAATTTTTCCACCATCATTTGTTCTTCAAATAATGTATACCCTCCCTGAGATAAAATATGAGGGTATACAATTTTAGATTGGATCTCTTAATGATATTCCCTTGTTTTCTGTAAATTTGAAATAAGAAATCATTAACAAAACATTAATAAGACCATTTATATAATAAATCTTATAAAAGGTTATATTTCCCTTAACAAAAATGAATTGTTTCTTCTACTTTCAGCAAACTGTCTCCATGTGTCTTCATATATGAAGGGATATATATGTCATGGAGTTTCATGACTCATATGACAAAAAATGAAATAATATGTGAGGATTGATTTGAAATCACTCCATCTCCTAGAATCCGTCAATAAGAATTTCTTCCTAACTCCTCTAGTGTCAGTAATATCAAACTTCATCTGATAAAGAAGTGTTAAAACATATTAAACTATAAACATTTAATTAATTGGCACACAATAGAAAAAGAAAATACCAAAGGAATCTCCCATAACTGAGATGTTATCGCTTTGTCCACACTTCTCCAATCACCATACAACATGTTTACTTTGCTCTTACCCTGATTTGATACAAAACTCATAAAATATTTTGCATTTGGCCCTCTAGGAATATCATTCTCATCAACCTCAAAGAGTATCCTCTAGTCCTGGGTACATGCAAGTGATAATTTTTCTAAATGTGTGCACCCATGTTTATCAAATCTTGAACTCTTTGTCATTATGAGAGAACATGAGGATTATTGGGGAACATCAAGAGGAGAATTTGAATGTTCCTACCCAGAGGTATGATAATTATTCTCATTTCCAGAATCTTGTGGTTGATCAACTGATGGATCTGTCATTATCCTTCAAATCAATAAAAACAACATTAGTTCACAAATATTCAAATTAAAATATTACAAAAATAATGTAAAAAAATAAAAAATTGAACCAAGTTACATAATAGTAACCATGTTTAACATAGTAATCATGTTAAACAGTGGTAAAGATGGTAAATGTAGTACCCCGGTTTGAGGTATATGGCCCTTGTTTCAGTTTGTTTGTGCTTTTTGAAGTGGTTGGTTGATGTTTGGAAAATTCTAGGAAATGCTTTTAATGTTTTGCAGGTTTTCAGAGGGGCGCATGATTGGTACACGATCTGGAAAAACCATGCGGCTAGCCCAGGAAACCGTGAACCATTGACAGTGGGCTCCACACGGGCGGTGCAAGGTTTGTCAGACCATACGGGCAAGTTTTGTGAATTCCCTGGGTGAGATAGCAGAAACCACATCGTTGGTTCACGGTTTTCCAAATCGTGTGGGGTAACCATACGGCCACTTAATGTTTGGGTTTTAAAATCCATGGCTACTCGGGATTTTCCATTTTCCCTCATTCTTCCTCCCACTCATGGCTCACATTGAATTTCCAGTTTTCAAAGGTTTGGAGAGCTCCTTAGATCACTTTCAAGGCAAATATAAGGGGTTTCTTGGTGGATTGAAGGTGGTTCTCCTTGGGTAAGTACCTCTTTTGGTTCTTTGAGGTTTTGGTTAGGGTAATCCCTCTCCCACTCTTAGTTTCCTAGATATAAAAGTGTTTCATGTAGAAGTAGGGTATTTTATTCCTTTTGTGTGTTAATATTTGAGCTTGTTGATGTTAGGTAAGGGTTTTGAGGTATTTTTAAGGAGGAGTTCACCTGGTTTGGAGTACATTTGGGCGAAGGGTCGATTTCTCAAAACCCTAAGAGGTAGGTGGCTTTAATCTCAACTCCACTAAGATGAAATGTGATGTTCATTTAAAATTAAATTGGTTTTTTTAATTTAATTGTAAGCATGTCGTGTGAATTTTGTTGGAAAATCAAATGGGTGATGATTTGGGGGTTTTGGCATGAAATTGGGGTTTTGTTGAAATGGGCTCAATTGGTTAATTTTAAATTGGTGATTTTAAAATGTTAATGATTGTGAGAATGAATATTTATTTCAATAAACATGTGGTATTGAAATGGGTATGGCATGGAAAATGATATTTGTTGGTATTGGAAAAAATGCATGATTATTATTGTGGCTTGTGTGGAAATGGGTGATATCATTGGGTGGATTATGTTGGAACATGGTGGATTGGATGAGAAAGTTCCACTATAAAAAGGGGATGGATAGTGGATGGAAGGGCCACCATCAATAGCAAGTAGTTGATAAGTACAACTTGAGTTGATTGGTAATGAATGGGTTGGACGGGAAGTGCCACAATGGTTTGTTGTGTTATTTATTGGTGATGTTTGTAGATTGGACTTGTGAGTGAAATATGAAAATGGTAATCAGCTTGTGGCATGGTTGAAATAGATTCCTAGCATGGAATGGTTGATTTTTCTTCCTTGTGTGGCATGTTTGGATTATTTCATGTTTGGATCATAAACAATTGGTAGCATGGTTTTTAGTTATATAAAATGTGTTATATAATTGTCCTAACGTTTTTATCCTAGTGGAATGTGTAGAGAATTAGGTTGGGGAAATCATACTGAGTATAATTACTCGCCCCCTACTTTAGCAAATTGGTTTCTTTACAGATGTGTGTACCGTGACGTGGAAAAATGTAAGGCATAACCCGCCTTTAGTGGTGCATTGTGATGTTTTGGTGGAACTTAGAGCTTGGAACGTGGTGTGGAGTTGTGGTGGTGTCATGGCTAATGGTGTTTTTCTATTTACTTTCCACTTTGTACTCTGATGTTTTGTGGACATGTCTAGTTGAATGGTTTTGGGGTTTGTGATGGAATTGTTAGTATCACATTGTTGGGTTTGATAGTGCATGCATATTTAGTTGTTAGTTGGTTGAGTTGTGTTATCTTCTTAAGGGAAAATTGTTCCCCACTGTTCCTTGAATCCCTCTGCATTTATTTCCTCCCTTTGGTGCCTTGGGAACGTCACTTAAGGCCAAGTAACCCTCACCGCCTCCTCAAATTAATGAGGTGGGGGCGGGGTGTTACAGTAAACATGGTACACATGGCAGTGTAATTGTAATTCAACAAAATATATAAATATATAAAATTATGTAAAGGTAAACTGTGGTAAACAATGATAAACTATGTTAAACATTGTAAACTACACCAAACAAAATTAAAATAAACAAAAAATTCTACTTATTTGTTTTAATATGCATTTTAATAAAAAAAATTAAAATATCTAACATTTTATGAAAATAATAAATGTAAACAGATAAACATATGTTACCTGTATTATTAGGAATGTACAAATGGATTTTTTCCCAAATTCCTTCATCGTGACCGTTCCTTATGGAACAAACCATGTCATCAACAAGCTCATCATTGTGTTCTTCTAATCTTTCCATGGAAGTTGGTATCTCACATAAATCATCATATTTATCAAGTTGATCCTCACCAACATATTGTTTTTTCCCATGTAAAACAACAAACCACTGCATATCTTATTGATCAACTACATAGAAAATTAGATTTTCATGTGTTGCAATTACAAAAAAATAAAATGTGTATTCCAATATATTCATATTAACAACTATCATTCCAAATGAATCATGTCTGACATTGTTGTTACCAATAAACCATTTACAGTTAAAAATAGACACATTAATTTTAAAGTAATCAACCTCCCATATTTCTTCAATAACTCCATAATATGAACTTGATGCAGAAATTGGGTTTTTGTCTTTGGAATTCAAAAAATGCATTGCTTCTGAAAACACAAATACACCACTATTCTGAACTGCACTTCTATTGTCCTCAGATTTCATATTAAATGTATATCTATTAATGTCATAATCGGACCATGTTGTCACATTTAAACATGGATCACCTGCTATCCATCCTAATGACTCTGATACATCTGATCTACCAATAAAGGTCTTTTTAATCCATGAAAAAAATGTTTTGTTGTGCTCATTCAAATTCCACATTTCTTTCTTCTTTTGATGACATTGTTCCAACTCATTAATATGAAATGTGATATACGGTTGAGCATCAGCTATGTTATTCAAGATGTATAATTCTAACTTATTCATCTGTTTAGCTAGCAACAATTTGACTTTCAAGTCACGAATCCCCTTTCCCTCATTATTAACTCCTTCATGGTGAGATGCATGCAAAACTATGTGCTACGCCGTAGCCATGTAGCTCATACAAAACTCCACAACCTCTATAGAAGTATACTTTTCAATAATGGAGGCCTCAGGTCAATATGGATTATTAACATACCCCTTCAATATTTTCATATACCTTTCAAAAGGATACATCCAACAAAGATATAAAGGTCCAAAAAACATTATTTCTCGAACCAGATTAATCATTAAATGCACCATTATATCAAAAAAATATGGTGGAAAGTACATTTCAAATTGAAAAGGTATATAAATTGCATCCTTTTAAAAAATGTTCAAAGCATTCACATCAATCACCTTATTAAAAAATGAATTGAAAAAATAAAAAAACTTTATTATAGTCTTTCTAACATGGATATGAAATATTCCACGCAATGCAACTAGTAGAAGTTGTTGCATCGTGACGTGAAAATCATGATATTTCATACCCATCAACATAAAATCATTCAATGAGACAAAAATATTTACATTTGAAGAAAACCGTGATGCACTTTGATATCATGTAGACACTAAAAAAAAGCTAATATTATCCCTATTGGATAATGTATGACAAGATAGAGGAAGAAATGTTCGTCTTCCATTAGGAGTGGGAGCTAACTCCAAATGTATTCCCATTGATAAAAAGTCTAATCTTGCATTCAACCCATCTTTTGTGTTTCCATTAATATATAACAATTTTTCAAACAAACTATCGTAATATTATTCTCTACATGCATGATATCAATATTATGTTTAACTTCATGATATCTCTAATATGGTATCTCATGAAATATTGACCTTTTCTTCCAAATATTTCTATCATTACTAGATTTTTTTGTCTTTCCCAATGTCACATCATGTTTTTCCACCCTCTCAAAATACACATCTGGGGTAAGTTTTTTGGAGAAATATCAAATTATTGTGAGCCATTGAATTCCTTTTTTAATATTCTATAAGAGTGATCCATAGGAAAAAACATCTGATGACCCATGTACACTATTTTCCTCTCATGATTCAATTGACAATATAAATTATGTTGTTCAAAAATAGGACATTCTTTATTCCCCTTAACACTGTATCTAGAAAAATTTCCTTATGATGGGAAGTCATTTATAGTGAACATAAGCACTACATGCAGCTGAAAATATTCTATTTTATAAAAGCATACACCCTAATACCATAATCCCATAAAAGATTCAAATCATCAATAAATTGTGACAAGAAAACATGAATATAGTTTCCAGGTTGCTTCAGAACAGAGATCATTATACTCATCATGACATATTTTCACTTCATACAAACTTTAGGAGAGAGGTTGTAATTTACCAATAAAATAGGCCATGAACTATTTGTTCTATTGAGGGTTTGGTATGTAATAATTCCATATGTACAAAACCCTAGTCTGATATTTCTAATTTCATTTCCAAATATAGGATACTGCTCAACAATTTTCTTCTATTATGGAAAATCTTTTGGATGACATATTTTTCCATCAAATATATGCTCATTATCATGCCATCATAACCATTTTTCATCATGTGAATTAGCAAATAGATGTTTCAAATGATTAATTATTAGAATATACCAAAATAAATTGGAAGGGATCTTTGTTATCAATACATAATATTTTGATTTTTCTTTCAACTTATACCATGATGTCCCACAATTTGGAAACTCTAACAGAAATTCATATTTCATTCTATATATCATACAGTCATTCAGAGAGGCATCTATTTTCTTGTATCCCAATACCATTGGGAATAATATTTTCTTGGACTTATAATGTGAATCTAGAAGATCCTTATCGATTGAAAGAATGTCTTTCATAAATTGTAGCATCTTTGTAAAACATCGGTCACTCCATCCATGTTTCTCCTTCAGGTTAATCAATCTTAACACCGCTGAAAAAAAATTGAAATCCATAAAACTAGGATAAAGTGTTTTTTCAGCATCACCATATAGATGTGAAACTATCCGTTGTATCTCAATTTCTTCTGCTACAATATCATGAATCATTTCTTCAATTCCATCAGAGTTACCATCTTGAGAATCAACATAATTAGTAGACCTGACATTCTGTCCAGTTTCATCATGCCAAATACAAGGTTTGTAACTCAGATTATAACCATGAAAAATCAGATGATATTTGATCTCTCTACTTTTCAACTTCCTCATATTCAAACATTTTAGGCATGGACAGAAAAAAATGTCACTGCATGGAACATTTTGTTAAGAAAATTCCAAAAAGGAATCAACACCATCTTCATATTCATTACTCATTAAATGTTCCATAATCAATCTTCGACTCATTATTAACATATAACAAATATAAAAATTATACATCATGTTAAGAAAAGACAAATATATATTTATATGAGAAATATCATAATTTGAAGGTAAAACAATTTTGAAATATAAAACAAATATATGAATATTTGACAAAAATATATATATGAAAATAATTTTAAAAAGAAAATATAGTTAGATATAATAGTTTTAAATTCATTTTGAATCCTTTATTCATAAAGTACACAATGAATACATCCTGGTGCAACTGGATACCAAATTCACCCTTCGGTAAAAATGAAATATGAAGTATTAATATTATAATATGTATACATTCACTACAAAAAATTATACATATCCCAATGATTTGAAACCATTGATATAACCCCTGAAACCATTGGGGTACCCCAATGGTTTCACACACCACTGTCATCATGATCATTGTAATAGCCTTATACCAATGATTCTATAGGAACTGTTGGTATAGACTACCTGAAGTTAAAATATTCCAACAGTTTCAATGAAACCGTTGGGGTATATATACACCAAGAGGGTGTCCAAGGGGGTTGGGGGATGTCTAGGGGGTTTTCCAAGGGAATTAGGGTTGTCCATGGGGGAACGGGATATCTAGGGTGTCCAGGGGGTGGGGTGTCCCGGGGGTGAGGGTTGTCCATGGGGGTGGGTGGTGTCAAGGGTGGTAGGGAAGTGGTGTCCAGGGGGTGAGGGGATTGTTCAACCCCCTATCCCATTGGACCCCCCCCCCCCCCCTTGGACACCTCCTTGACACCACCACCACCACCTTGGGCATCCCCCACCCCTTAAACAACACCCCTACCCCTCTGGACAGCTCCCACCCTCTGGAAAGCCCCATAGCCCCTTGGACAGCCCACTCACCCCCTAGACACCCCCACCCCTGGAAACCTCTACCCCCTTGGACAGCCCCCTCACCCCCTAGACACCACCCCCACCACCTTAGTACCCAACCCCCTTGGACTGCCCCACACCACCCCTGGACACCCCCCCACCCACCCACCCACTTTGATACCCCCTGGACACCCCCACCCCTCTAGATATCCTCGCACCCTCTGGACAGCCCCCACCCCTCTAGACAGCCCCCACACCCGGGACACCCACCACCCTATGGAAACCCCCTACCCCCTTAGACAGCCCACTCACCCCCTGGACACCCCCCCCCCCACCCCCACCCCCTTAGACAGCCCCCCCCCCAACGACACCACCCCCACCCCCTCTGACACTTCCTCGACACCCCCACCCCTCTAGACAGCACCCCACACCCTAGACAGCCCCACCCCTCTAGACATCCCCCACCCCTCTGGACACCCCCTACCCCCTTGTACAGCCCACTGACCTCCATGGACACCCCCACCCCCTGGACACCCCTACCCCCTTGGACAACCTCTCACCCCCTTGGACTGCCCCCACACCCCCGTGGACACCACCCTCCACCCCCTTTGACAAACCATGGACACCCCACCCCTCTGGGAAGCCCCCCACCCCCTCTATACCCACCATCCCTTTCGACACCCCCACCACCTGGACACCCCTACCCGCTTGGACAAACCACTCACCCCCTGGACACACCCACCCCACCCCCTGGATAGCCTCCCACCCCCTGGACACCCCCACCACCTTGGACAGCCCACTCACCCCCTGGACACACTCCCCCCCAGACACCCCTACCCCCTTGGGCAGCCCCCCCCCATGCCCCCCCAAACCCCTTGGACTCCCCAACCCCCTTGGACAGGCCCCGCACCCCCCCCCCCCAGACACCACCCCCACCCCCTTGGACACCCCCTAGACACCCCACCCCTCTCGACATCCCCCCACCCGTCTAGACACCCCCCCCCCCCTCTAGACCCCCCTCCCCCACCCCCTGGACAACCCCTACCCCCTTGGACATCCCACTCAACCCCCTGGACACCCCCACCCCTCTAGACACCCCCTACCCCCTTGGACAACTAGGTCACCCCTGGACCCCCCCCCCCCCAAACACCCCTACCCCCTTGGACAGCCCCCTAACCCGCCTAGACCCCACCCCCTTGGACAGCCCCTGCACCCCCTGGACACCACCCCCACCCCCTTTGACACCCCCTTTGACACCCCCTAGACACCCCCACCACCTAGAAAACACCCCCACCCCCTGGACAACCCCCCACCCCTCTAGACAACCCCCACACCCTTTGACATCCCCTGTAGGCACACACACACATGATGGAACACACAAAACCATAATGTTTCATGATATCACATCCACGGTTTCTTTTACCAAAAAAGAATTTAGCACGGTATAAATGAACACGATGAAATTTATCATGACAGCAAGAACAAAGATAAAAAAATAACATCTCAAAAAATTGGTTTGGTGAATCGTGACAAATAAAAACTAAAACCAAGCCATGTGAAGATTACTTGAGCGTTGTGAGTTGACTTGATAGATCTGGTGACAATAAATATGATGAATGATGTTGGAAAAAAAAAATTTGAGGTCATGACTTTAAAGAATCCTTTCTAGTTTTTCCGGGTGGGAGGGACGAGTCACAGGTTTCCAGATCAAAGAAAACTGAATAACTAAATACGGGGCATGATAAATAGTTTAAAATGTTTATCAAGTCGGTTATATTATAACCAATGTGATAAACTATTTTTTTATGTTTATAATGTCAGTTATTTAATAACTGATGTAGAAAAAAATTTATCACGTCGGTTATTTTATAACCGACGTGATAAATGGTTCTTTATCACATTAGTTCATATGATAACTGACATGAAAAATTACTGATAGTTCCTTTATCACATCAGTTATGTTATTACCGAAGTGATAAAGTGTCTAGATTTGATTATAATGGTGGTTATAAAATTACCATCATGATAAAGTTAATCTCAGTATTTTTTATGTCGTTTATAAAACAACCAACAAAAAAATGGATTCTTATTGATTTATCAAGTCAGTTATAAAATTAATAATGTGATAAATCAATTTTTATAGATTTTCACGTCGGTTATATTGAAATTATGTGAAAAATCCTGACGTGTTAAATGTTTTTTCCACTAGTGTGTGCTGAAACCTGGCCCGCAGAAAGCCCTGGCGATCCATGACTTTGACAGCTAAGAGTAAATTATTCTATATTCCCTCAAAGTAGAAATGGGAATCGGGGAATCTAAGGGGTATCATGTTGATAAGAATCCTAAGGTAAACATCTATTCGGGCAGTCCGATGGATAAATCCAACAGTTATAAGAAGATCCAGCACCCCACTTGCCAAAGGTGTGGAAATAAGCGCCCTAGAAATTTCCTGAAGGGGATGAGGAAAGGCTTTAGGTGTGGAAGAGAAGGGAACTTAGCTATTAACTACTGACAAGAAAAACATGTGGCTACAACATAAGTGAGGAATGATCCATTAAAACCTCAACATGTTGTTCATTACTACAACTGCAAAGAACCAAGGAATCTTTCAAATCAGTTCCCTATGCCAAGGGTTTTTTTAGGCAGCCAACAACCGCCAAGGTAGCAAGGGAGAGCTTTCTCCATCACTACTACCGAAGTGAACCCCGACAACAAAGTAGTGACAGGTATGCTAGTTATTCATTCATGAATATTAAATGTACTTTTTGATTTAGGTTCTATGCATTATTTAATATCCTGAAAGTTTAGTAGAAAAATCCCCAAACCACAAAAAATCATGGAATTAAATATGTCTATGAGTACGACAAATGGGGAAATTATTGTATACAATGAATATAACTCATCCACTATCATAATCGTTGGATTGGACTTCTTGAAACACCTCATCATACTCCCTATGGTAGAATTTTATGCAATTAATGGATTTTATTGGCTTTCCTATATAGAGACAACATAAATTTCAATGAGAGGGAAATCACTCTCCATGTGTAGAATCGACCCTCGATTCTGTAGAAGTGCAAGGAGGAAGATGAATCGTCATTATCTATATAATCTCAAGCATGGATATAATTTCCCTCTAAGCACGTGTATCTAGCTCAGATGATTGATTCTAAGGAGGCAACCATACTTGAAGTCATGTATATTGTGAGGGAATTCTTGGATGTGCTTCCTGAGGAATTGGCTGGTCTTCCTCCTAGAAGAGATGTTTAATTCTCAATTGATCTTATACCTGGGGTATTTTCAATATCCAAGACTCTGTAAAAAATGTTTGTTTTGGATCTTGAGGAGATAAAGAAACAAATACCAGTAAATCTGGATAAAGGGTTTAAATGACCAAGTGCTTCACCATGTGGTGTACCAGTCCTCTTCGTCAGGAAAAAGGATGGGTCAATGCGCCTTTTCATTGATTATTGTGAGCATAAAAAATCACGATAAATAACATGTCTCCTCTCCCATGAATTGATGACACTTTCGATTTGCTTCATGGAGCACAATAATTTTCCAAGGTAGATTTTCATTCAGCATATTATCAAGTAATGGTGAAGAAATAAGATATTCCTAATACTTCTTTTTGTACAAGATAAGGAAACTATGAATTCATGGTAATGCCCTTCGGATTCACTAATGCTCTATAAATCTTCATGTTCTTGATGAATAATGTCTTTACATATTACCTTGAAAAATTTGAGGTAATCTTTAATGATGATATTCTAATATGATCCAAAACCATGGAGGATCAGGGGGAGCATCTATGAACTATACTAGAGACCTTGTGATAGGATAAGCTCTATGAAAAGTACAACTAGTGTGAGTTCTGGTTTAAGGAGGTCTCATTCTTGGGCCATATCATCACTAGAAATGGGATATCTATGGATACCTTCAAGATAGCTACAATAGAGGGATTGTCGAGGTGGACATCGGTAACAGATATTTGCAGCTTCTTGGGGATAGCTAGATATTATCAAAAATTTGTGAGAAATTTATCACAATGTCCAACACTCTTACCAAGCTAACTCGGAAGGGAGTAAAGTTTTCATAGAGTGATTAATGTGAAGAAATATTCGAGGAGTTGAAACAGAGGCTTATCACTACGCATGTGCTCACTTTACCCACAAGTGGAGGACATTTTGTGGTATTCAGTGATGATTCGAAGAAGGGACTAGGCTGTGTGTTGAGGAAAAATGAAGAATTCATTGCCTATTCTTCAAGGAAATTAAAATCCCATGTGAAGAATTATCCAACACATGATTTGGAGTTGGATTCGGTGATCTTTACATTAAAAATTTGGTGGAATTATCTCTTTGGGGAGAATTGTGAAAAATATACGGACCACAAAAGCCTCAAGTATAAATTCACACAGAAATAGTTGAACATGCAACAATAAAGATGGTTAGCGCCGATCAAAGACTATGACTACTCAATCCATTGCCACCCTGGGAAAGATGACAAGGTGGTGGATGCTCTATCTTGAAAGGACCCAATGATTATATCATAGATGAGAATTAAAAAGTATCCAATATTATTAGATTTGATAAAGATGGACATTGGAATCATAAATAAGGGAACATCATTAATCCTTTCAATAATTATTGCTCAACTATCTGTTTTGGAAAGGTTAAAGGATGATCAAAAGGATGATGTGGGAATTCAGAAGAAAGTGGAATCTATCAAAAAAGGTAAATCCTTGGAGTTCAACATTAAGGAAGACGGAATTGTGTTATTTGGGAAAATAATATGTGTTCCATCAATTCCAAAGCTGAAGAAGGAACTTTTGGATGATGCACATAGTTAAAATTACACTATTCACCCAGCAGACACAAAGATGTATCGAGATATCCAAGAGAATTATTGTTGGGATAATATGAAAAAGCAGATCCCTGAGTATACATGAAAGTGCCTGGGGTGTCAGCAAGTGAAGGCAGAGAGGCAGAAGTCTAAGGGGATGATGAAACCATTGCCCATACCAGTATGGAAATTGGAGAATATCACCATGGACTTTTTCTTCGTACTTCCAAATACATCCAAAGGAAACAATGCAATATAGGTTGTTTTGGATCATCTTACAAAGTCTGAACACTTCATTTCAATTTGAGAGGATTTATCATTGGATCAAATGGCACGGATATACAACATAGAAGTGGTAAGGCTGCATAGAGTACCACTATTTATTGTATCCAATAATGATCCAAGATTCACCTATATGTTATTGAAGAGTGTTCAACATGCTCTAGATATTGAACTAAACTTCAGTACGACCTATCATCCTCAAACTGATGGCCAATCTAAGAAAACTATTCAGACATTTGATGATATGATAAGATCATGTTCAATGAAATTTAAAGGAGTTTTGGATCAATATCTTCCTCTGGTTGAATTCTCCTATAATTACAATTTCAACTTGAGCATCAGAATGGCACCTTATGAATCCCTGTAAGGGAAGTGGTGAAGAACAGCGACATGTTGGGATGAGTTCAGTTAGCGTAAGATTCTAATACTATAAATGGTTGAAGAAATTATGGAGAAGGTGAAAACCATTCAGCTGCATAGGAAGGTAGCCCATAGTTGACAGAAGAGTTATGCAGATAACTGTCGATAGGACCTTGAGTTTAAAGTTAGAGACATGGTATTTCTATGCATATCTCCATGGAAGAATGTTATGCGGTTTGGAAATAAAGGGGAGTTAAGTCCTATGTACATCAACCCATTAAAGATTCTGGATCATGTTGGTGTTGTGGCCTATCGACTAGCACTTCAACCTACCAAGGCCAAAGTACATGATGTCTTTAATGTATCCCTCTTAATGAAGTACCTACCAGACCCTTCGCATGTAATCTCTTCAAAGGTAGTACAATTAGAGGATTATCTTTTTTACGAGGAGAAAATAGTTTTGATCTTAGATCGTAGAGAAAAAGTTCTATAAAATAAGACAATTCCCCTCATCAAGTTGTTTTGGAAAAACCAAAATTTTGAAGAAACGACGTGGGAATCAGAGGAAGTGATGAATCAAATTTACCCACATCATTTTTAGAGTGGGAAAAGGAAATTTTGAGGGTTAAATTTCTTAGGGGGGAAGATTGGAACGACCAAAACATTCATTCATGGAAATTCATCTTGATCTAATTAAATGTCTTATTATAATTATATAAAATGTGAACATAATTGGTTTTATGTTTCTAGATTTTAAAAGACCATTAAAGAATTATGACCATTACTAATATAGTCATTGAACAGTGATCACATGATTAGTATAAATATAGGGCTATAACAAATCCAATTTACTCAGACAAAGGAAGTGATGGCCTCATCTTGTAGACTTGCCACATAAAAAGACCATTTTTAAGAGCTCGAAAAGGATGTGGCATCATTGGGTTTCTTTCTTGACCATTCCCAATCCAAGCTTGAACATGTAAATCTTGAGTGGAACTGACTATGGGAGAAGTGGAAGTTAATAGAAATTACCACCAAAGCGATGTTATCCGAGCCACCCCAAGAGTATGTCAGCATCGATAACCTTACCCTTCAGTCTTACACGGGTGTTATAAAGAGTTATGTAATGAGACCATATCATTGTGACTAAGTAAATTATTCTGGTATAGAGAGTATACATTCATTTTATGGTACATTGTAAATACTTTTTAATGCACCAACAGTATTTTTAGTTAATATTCAACTAATAAATATGTTTTTATGAATTAATGGATTTTTGAAAAAATAATATTTTAATAAAATATTATTAATATAATAAAATCACTTTTTATAAAATATAAATTATCATATAATTTGATGAATGCATTTGTAATTTTTATTAAGGTTTGAATGTTATTTTTGTCAAAAACCCATGAATTTTCGATAAATGTCGGTTTTTATTTTGAAAGTAAATATTCACATATTTAGAAAATTATTTAGATAAAATGAATATTATTTTTGGAATCAGTATGTCGAAATTATCCAATGGTGAATTTTTCATAATTTTATGAGATTGTCGAATTTTTGGGTAAAAATTAAATAACATTTAAATATATAAGGTGTTTTATAACATCATAATGACCCAATAGTGAGGTAATAAAATAATATAAACATCATGTTTGGCCAATGTATGTTTTAGAATTAATGTAATGTGATTTTATATTTGTTTGATTTATATTACAAAGCTTCAGTAGACCCTCCAAGACTTATAAAACATTTTTTCTTTTTAAATAGTTTTCCTTGAGAGTGTGACTCACCTCCGCATAAGCAACCCTGTTATTTTAAGAACATCAGTCATTGGAAATATAAAATATTATTTCCCAATCCCCATAATAAGAAACCATGGTAAAAAACCATGGTCTGGTTTGTGGTTTTGATTAGATTAATGTGAGGTGTCCCAAACCTAAATAATAAAGAATTCCCTCTCCTTTCCTATATAAATCCACCCAAGCTCCCACTTCCTCTTCACTCAAAGACATATGATTTAATCCAACCTCTATCCTCCTATATCTAGAATACTCCCATGGAGCCCCGATATCCTAATAATCCTTTCTTAGTCCTCTCCCAAGCCTTTGGAAGAACACTTCCACGTAAGGGATTTCTTCCATTCTCATTTTTGTCCAATTTTCTTTATGTTGTTATGCATTTTTCTTCAATTAAAAATGTTGTGGTATTATTTTCCACCTCCCCCATTCTTCCCTCTTTATGTTTGGATGATGGGAGAACCCTTTACCTCTCATTAATTCCACCCATGTACACCCTTTACCATTCCAAAATTCCGTGAGGGATTTCTCTGTCCTCTTTTTACATCCAAGTAATTATTTAGTATTTTGCATCTAAATTCCATTATGTTTTTTGGGACATATATCTATATAACCCCCATAATTTCCATTTCTTGTACATATTATGGGATACCATTTTCTCTCTCAGAAACCATTTTCATGAATCCTTATGTCACATCGTTACGCTGCCGAAATTGCACCGCATTTTCTAATCTAAGATCATTGTGTAGTGAATACCATAACCACGCCTCTATCAAGGGTATTCACCTTTATGAACACATACATATTGAATGGTACCTTTAGATATTTATTCAACATTATTTAATCGTGTAATAACTTATTATGTTGATTGATTCCATGTTATATGATCCATGTGGCACACTTATGCATGAAATGAAATGTTTAAGAAGGATGCACCCTGATAGCACTCCAATGCATTGGTTAAAGTATAGTACCGGGATACGTCATGTGAAATGAGTTTTGACTCATTCTAATTTAAGTGCAATGAGGGTTTACTCATGCTTCATATGTAATGAGGGTTTACTCATGCTCCATGTTCAATGAGCCTTGGCTCATGCTAATTACATGTTAAGTGTTGTTGCCACATTTCCATGTTATGATTATCATGCTTTATCATGACTTTATGTTAATGTTTATCTTGTTCTCTATTGATGTGTCTATTGTATGACATGTATTTTATTCCTCATGTTATTCCATGTTTATTCCCTTACTGGGCTTCATAGCTCCCCCTTTTCTTATGCATGTCCTCAGGTTATCCTATGAAATGATAAGTACGAGGGAATGTATTGGTCATGTAAAGGAATTTTTCCATAATGATGATGTATATCATGTTCTATGTTGTTATGTAATGATTATATGCCCCAAATACACTAGACATATTGATCTTCTATGTTGTATCAAGTGAATTTTATGTAATAAATCATGTTCCAGTGTGTAATAAAGAGAAGGGTTGTTATATAAATTATTAGGGAATGAGAATAACATCACATTTCATGGTTGTAGTCCACCTTACACATAAGAGAAGTTATTGTATCCACTTCAGAATATAATGTAAATAAAATTATATATGATTAAGTGACTTTATAAGTATAGTTATGTTATAGATATAATATATATTTTTTAGATCCATCACTATAACCCTCCATGATATTTGGTAATAGAAAATTGAATGACATAATTTTGTGAGGTAGTATTCCTCTGTACACACAAAAGATGATTTCATAATCATTTGAGTGAAGTAGAGAGAATTTATGGTCATTAAAGAAACATAAAAACATATAATTTAATTCAAAATACTATTTTTATTTTATCACAATGTTATAATAAAAATTTAAGGTGATTGATGAAGAAAAAAAATTAAAATTCTCATTGAAGTACATTCCCTCTTCATCAGGTATCCTCTATAGGTTTCTGCCAAAATCCTTCATATATTTCATTTGTTCCAACTGTAAAATATATTATGATTAATTTGGGGATTATTTTATTTTATTTTTGTGGGTATTTATTTAACTAAAATGGTTGTATGATGTCAAGATGTGAGAATATTTTATGGGGTTTTATAAGTGAGGTGAGTGGAATAGTTGTTATTTTTCAAAAGATAATGGTGAACCCACATATTTATCCATAAATAAGTTTCTAATTTTTGTTAAAGGTTGGGTATGAAGCCACATTAATTATTTAAAGTAAAGAAAATACCTATTTTAACTATGTAGGGGGAGACCCGATACATAGCCTGAAGGCCCTGTGGGCAATTAGCCCATTACATAGCACGTAGGCCCAAATTTTTGCTCAAGGCCCATTCTGTGAATAGTACTACTACAGTACTCCGCCTGATACAATACATCATAGTATCTTTCACTACTAAAATATGATATCACCGCTACAGTACCACCGTTTCTACATTATGGTATAGTACTACTATAGTACCTGTGCCCAATGGGTTTTGAACCCCTATTTTCATGTAGGATTACGGGGTGCTTACCACTAATCCAAACACCAACTACATAAGGAGTGTTATAAATAAATATAAATTATATGTAAAAAATAGGTCTATAAAATATATTTTAGACATATTTTTATGTCATATTAACCTTTATTCTTCTACTTTAACCCCTAGTAAATCCATTATTACATTAACCACGTAAATTATTTTTTAATATTTTCAAAATTTGTTTTGATAAAAAAATATGTAAAGAATACTATATAAAAAAATATGATAAATAATTATATATAATAAATTTTTACAAAATCAGTAAATAGAAGTGGATTTTTTTAAAAAAATTAAACCCACAAAGGGGATGAGAATTTGGGTTTTCAAAGTGAAAATCATCAAAAGTGTAGAACGGTTTTATATCCAATCGAAATATAAAAATATTTCCAATGACCAAAATTTTATTGGAAGATTTATAAAATGAATAATTTTATTTTAAAACTAATTTTAGTTTTAATATATATATATATATATAATTTTAAAAATTGATGTTTTCAATTAAGAATCAATATTTTTACTATTCATCGAAATCTAATTCTTTTAGAAAATTTTCAAATATTTACCCAAAAATAATTTCTAAAACAATATTTCAAAAATGAAATACATTTTTAAAAAAAAATCTAAAGGTTTAAAAAATTATTTCAAATATAAGTGCACAAAATGCTGGCAGAATGCTTTTTTAATATAATACAATATTTAAGTATAAAAATATATTATTCTTTTCAATTTCCAAGAAAACATATAAGATGAATGCTAAATAGTTGATTTAATATTTAATATATGAATATAATTAAATTAATTCACCAATATTGGTTTCTTTATTTTATTAACTTAAATCATTTTTGTTTTCATAAAAAATGATTTTTAGGAAGAGATTTCATTGTTTTCAAATTATTTTTATATTCATTTTTAATTAATTTTTCTAAAAGAATTAATTTTATATACATGTTTAAAAAATATGCATTCATAATTTAGTTAATTATGTTCATTACCACTATTCCAACTGCTAGGATAACACGAAAATTTTAAATAATAAAATTTTAAATGTATTTTATGTTTTGTTTAAACTCAGTGTCGCATGTAACATATTCTAAACATAGTTCTACATGTAATAAAATATAAACACCATCTTCTGTGTAAAAACATATAAAAAATATTAAATTGAAATACAAATATAAATTTAACAAAATCTCAAGGAGTTAGAAGACCTATATTCCATTGGTTAGTCAGCCTGGGGATCGACAAGGAGGATTCAAGTGGCCTCCATGCACAAGATCGGGGTTTCTTAATCAAATAGGAATTTCTATGTTGCATGTGATTAGAATCACCATGGAATAAAAGAAGGATATGGTAACTACTATTATCTAGGAATCTGAGGAGTAAATTTTTCTCAAAGTGGAGAATTCATGAGATCATGAAGCCATTGTCACCACTTAAGAAGAGATAATCAACCAATTGATGGATCATTTGGGAATAAATATCGCTAGGGTAGTGGATGTGACATATTTGAAGGGTTATTTTCAAGACGAGTATGATATAGTGTGAATTAGGGCTTAAAATGTTAAACCTACTATTTAGAAAGAGGATTGTGATCTTGGGTAGTGGAAACAAAGTTTTGAGGACACTCAATTGAGGCTTTCCCAACTTAAGTGCTCAATAGCTAGGTTTGGGAATTCAAATATTTTATCATATCCAAAAATAATGGAAAATATTTGACATATGGATGAATATCCTTATATTTTGGAAAGGTTTTTATAAAATTCATTTTTTGTGATGAAATGTGTGTTTTGGTTACAGAACATCAATCATATAAAAAATAAAACAAACAATTAATCCACCAACTAATCAAAGTAAACTTATATTACTAACAGTTTAGGGATTCTATCTGACCCAACACCTGACCAATTTCGAATCATGACTCTAAGGGCCTTCCCTATCCCTACATTCTATAAAATAGTTCTTGGACAACAATTTAAGCATGATAATAAAAAATAAAATATCTATAAAGACAATACATCACACAAAAACCATTAACATAAGGATGAGAGTGAAAATGGAACATTACAAATGTAATGACTCATATTTTCTTCAGTTTTATTTTTATAAATTAATTGAGAATATTCTGATACTACGTGTTGACATGGCTAGAGATTCTGAGGCCTGGTATACACAGAACGATTAGTCTGAAAATGTTATGTTTTTAATAAATAGCATGTGCAGTTTTTCTTTAAAAAAGGAATATCTTCTAAACAGGTTCCTAGATCAAAAATATGAGGGAACCATTTCATCCAGAATTGGGAATTTACCTTAGGTGGGGCCAAACCATGACCAGTGTGGGTCGACAGTGAAATTTTAATTTTTGGTGAAAGCTTAATTAGAATATTTAATAAAAAAATGTGCTTTTATTAAATGTTATGTGTTGACGCACTGGTGGTTTTCCTTTTTAATAAGCCATACTAGTGTAATTTAGGGTTATCTCTATACCCTTGTAATTTGAGTAATTTTTTTTGTTTTTGAAAAAAATGGCTAAATGGGTTAGGGTTCAAAATATTTATAAAATTGGGTCTAAGATGCGTGAACCCCGTTCAGGCATCCTACAAAACAATTTTTTTATTTATTTATTTTTTATTTTTAAAATTTTTATTTTTATTTTTCTTTGTTTTGTTTTTTTTATATATATATAAATAAAACAAAAAAAGTTAGAAAAATTTATCTGTTATTTAATATCCAAAAGTTTTGTCGTTACAGTAGTGCAGATTCTAACAAAGACCCTCACCCATGGCTCTCTTTTATAAGAGGGACAACCCTTGAAATTGTTCTGCAATTTCGATGTGGGACTCAGCTTCTATCTTCCTTGCATAGAACATTCGGCATTTCCGATGTGAGATTATGTTTCAAGTACGTCACTTTGAAAGACTATAAAATACAATCTATAAGATTAATATAAATAAAACTTAAAACCTGGATTAAACATATAATAAATTGTTGAAAATAAAAAGAATTTTGTGAAAAACGTTGATGAATAATAATTTAAAAGCTTTCAAAGATACCAACTGGAAAGTTTAAAATGTTTCAAATACAGGTCTCTGAAAGCCTATAAAATAAAAGCTATAAGACCAATATAAATTAAAATGAAAACAGGTATTAAACATATAACAAATAGTTAATTATTGATTAGTTAATTAGTAATATAATTATTAATTAGTGAGTAATTAATATAATTATTAATTATTAATTATTAATTATTAATTATTATCTACTAATATACAATAATTTATTAGTTAATAAGTAATATATTTATATAATAATTAATTAGTTAATTAGTAATATAATTATGAATTGATAATTAATTAGTTAATTATTAATATAACTATTAATTATAGTTATTCATTATAATTATTAATTGTTAATTATATAATAATTAATTAGTTAATTTTTAAAATAATTATTACATAAAACATTTAATTATTTATTAAATGATAATAAATTAGTTGTTTTCTTATATAATTATTAATTTAAAATAAATAAATAAATAATTAATTAATTTTTAATATAATTAGTAATTATGATTATTTATTATAATTATTCATCATATTTATTAGTTATTAATTTTTAATTTTTAATTATTAATTATATAATTGTTAATTAGTTAATTAGTAATGTAAGTATTAATTATTCAATAATTAATTAATAATATTATTATTATTTATTATTTATATACTAATTAATTAGTTAATTAGTAATATAATTATTAATTATAATTAGTAATATAATTACTAATTATAATTAATTATTTAATTAGTAATATAATTTTTCATTATAATTATTCATAATAATTTTTAATTTTTAATTTTTAATTGTTATTTATATAATAATTAATTTGTTAATTAGTAATATAATTATTAATTATATAATAAATAATTAGTTAATTAGTAATGTAATTATTAATTATAATTAGTAATATAATTATGAATTATAATTACAAATATAATTATTAATTATAATTAGTAATATAATTATTAATTATAATTAGTAATTATTAATTATATAATAATTAATTAGTTAATTACCAATATAATTATTAAATAATAATAAATAATAATATAATAATTAATTGCTTAATTATTATATAAATAATAATTATATTACAAATTAACTAATTAATTATTATATAATTAATTATTAATAATTAATAACTAATTATTGTAATGAATAATTATAACTATTTTTTATATTACTAATTTACTACCTAACTAATGAATTGTTATATAATTAATAATTATATTACATAGTAAATACTTAATTATTGTATAATTAATAAATATATTACTAATTAACTAATTAATTATTATGTAATTAATAATTATATTACAAATTAACTAATTAATTACTATATAATTAATAATGATATTACTAATTAACTAATTATTAACTAATTAATAATTATATTACTAATTAACTAATTAATAATTAGCTATTTCTTATATGTTTAATCCATGTTTTAATTTTCATATATATTGGTCTTATAGTTTTTATTTTATAGTTTTTCAAAGCCATGCACTTAAAACATTTTTATGTTTCAAGTTGGTGGTTTTGAAAGATTATAAATTATTTTTCATCAACATTTTTTATGAAATTCGTTTTATTTTCAACTATTTCTTGTATGTTTTATTCATGTTTAAAGTTTCATTCATATTGGTCTTACAGTTTTTATTTTATAGTCTTTCAAATACACATATTTGAAACATTTTTAAGTATCAAGTTGGTATCTTTGAAAGCTTATAAATTATTATTCATCAACATTTTTTACAAAATTATTTTTTATTTTCAACAATTTTGTATATGTTTATTCCATGTTTTAAGTTTAATTTATATTGGTCCTATAGTTTTTATTTTATTGTCTTTCAAAGTGACATACATGAAACATAATCCAACATCAGAAATGCAGAATGTTCTACGCAGGAAAGATAATAGCTGAGTCCCACATCGAAAATGCAGAACGATTGCTAGGGCTAGCCCACTTATAAAAGAGAGCCATGGGTGAGGGTGTCTGTCAAAATCCAGACTGCTGTAACGGCAGAACTGCTGGATATTAAATAGCAGATAAATTCTGCTGAAAATTTTTGTTTTATTTATATATATATATATAAACAAAACAAAACAAACAAAAAAAAATTAAAAATTTTAAAAACACAAAAAAATATTTCTTTATGATGCATGAACGGGGTTCACGCATCCTTCATAAGGTTTAAAAAAGATGGGTGAACCCCGTTCACGCATCTCTCTGCGCCTAAGATGCGTGAACGGTGTTCACACATCTTAGACCCAGTTTTATAAATATTTTGAACCCTAACCCATTTAGGCAAAAAAATTCAAATACCCAAAAAAATTACTCTTGTAATTCCATTGAGTTGAGGAGATGTAAGCCTCTCCAAAGAACGATGATGAACACTGGTGGATTAAGGATCAAGAACGACTTCATCAATAACTAATCCAACCTCAAGGTAGGGTGTCGATCTATTCATTATATATTTTCCCATTTTTATAATCAAATGAAAAACCTGGACCAACCCATGAATAGATTGATCCACGGTTCAATCATTCTTGTGGGGTGAAGAATTATTGTGGGGTTAAAGAAAATAGATCTTGGTTGTTATTTTGTTTTTGGTTTTTTAATGATCTTGATAACATGAATGGATCAAGGCCGAATGAACAAGGACAAGACCCATTCATTGGGTGTTTATCTTCTTAATCTATCCCTCTAAATCTATCATATTCTTTATGCGTTATTATCCCTTGCGAAACCTTATGTGAATGATCGATCATTGCACCCAAAATCCCTGGTGCAATGATCTGAGACCTAAGTTTGTGATACGCGAAAGAACTATAGAGGTATTACGAGAGAACAACAGGCAGGTGGAAACTCATGGCCGAGGGAATGATGAATAGTGGTCCACCGACAAAAGGGCTAGAAGAAAGTATGCCATGTGGCCCGATGGGGTAGAAGACAGACGAGCCACTAAGGGCACCGACAGTTGGGTGTGCAGCTATGGTCTAGGAGGCACAACGTCAGAAGAAGATCCTACAGTGGTGCAGGCCATGCGTGGTAGACAAGGGCCTTGGTAGGAGGAAGTGGCGGTAGCTGCATCGGGACGTGGCTTGAATTTTGTGTCCTTATGATCTCGTGGCTGCTATGAGGTTGCAGTACCATGATTTGAAGGATTTCTATCCATGCAAAAATTGGTTCGAAGCGGTGTTTACAGTGGGAGCCAGGTGGCCATGCAGTTGGGAGAACGCATTAATCAAAGGGACACGGCTATCGTGGACCACATCCGTAAAAGAATAACCAGCCCAGGAAATGTGGTCCAGGATAGAGAACAAGGATGCTATGGTGGCCAAGCGGGCCAACAAGCTAGGCCCATCGTTTCGGGCCAGCCCAAACTGACGGGGTCGGTTCAGGTCAGAATCGGACCAGACAAAACCCTTTATACTAAAATGGCCATTTCTATCATACCATGTGTCCTCTTGACAATTATTATTTTTTGGGACCCTTGAGATGAGACAGTCCTTTTTATATACTCTATGTGAGTTTTTTTGAAACTTTTTTGATGAAATAATGGCTCGAGCAGTAGGTTCTTTCGAAATGAGCATGCTATGAACGAAATTGTTTGGCTCATTGTGATTTGCTGACTATGTGACTTTGAGACGAGCATGGGGTAGTCCCGGAATGGGCCCTAGGAAATGAGATGTGACATAGTGGAATTAGGGGTGGTCAGTTCTAACTAAATAACCAGGAGTATATGAGATTGGTTTGGGGCCATAGTGTTATGTGTCTTGAGTATGGATTTTAGATGAGGTACTCCTGTATTGGTGTTGTACCTACATATCCATAGACCAGGACTCTAAATTTCTTTTTCTAACTCAGTACATGAAAACACTAGTTGAAGGTACAATAAATGGAGCATGCCTCATATAGGATTGAGTTTATTGTCATGTGATTCTTGAGTTAGTGTCATCTCACCAGATATACTATATTGAGTATAGTACATCTTGATCTATTTCTAGATTCCTCCACATGGGAATCCATCCATGATTCAGATGTGTGATCATGAGGATGATCCTCTTAGAGAAAAGGCATCTATATAGGGACCAATACTTGAGATATCATCCCCATTTAGTGTACCAGTGAAAAATAACCCAAAGAGCATAAGTTACTTCCAGCGCTACTAGTAGCAGATTTACACAGGCTGAATGCATTTCATGAGTTCCAAAGGTAGCATACCACCAAGGTTCAGGTGTTATCTAGACCCCCATGAATATGATGACTAGCTGGAGGTGGTTACACATGTCTTATGTCTCTTTAGGATGCCCTTCGACATTATGGAAGTCCTAGCCATGAGTCATTTTCAAGGCTAAGTGGGGAGATGGTGGAGCTTAGTGATCCGAAAACAGGAAGAGATTACTCTCTCTTGGGAAAATTTTGTTGGCCACTTTAGGGAGGTGTTCTTTCAAGCAATGTTACCCTCCAAGCATATACAAGAGATAGTGCATCTATAGTAGGGTATCTAGGTAGTAGAAGAGTTATCAGTGAGATTTATGAATATTTCTCGCAACTCTATGAATATGGTGCATGACCTATTAATCAAGGATAAGACCTTTGAGAAGGGGCTATGTGTGGGAGATTAGGGTATCAATGATATCTGATATCATTCCAACACATGTTGGGGTAATGGATCCAGTCTTCTAGTAGACTTCTATCTAGTGGAGCGGACACTGACAGTAGGAGCTACCACCGGTCATCAGGAGGTTGAATCTTTAGTAGCAGGTAGTTGAAAGCTAACACAGGGATCTAATAAGATTAGATAGTTTAGGGGATGAGTCCAGGGAATTGTTTTAGTGGTGTAAGGCACCCAGGGTAGAGTGAGTCAGATAGATGATAGTTTGTGATACTCGTACAGTGGTCGGAGACACATGGCTCGATATTGCCAGAAATTCCATATGGATGATCATAAGATGGTAGATGGACCATTAATGAAAATTAAAAGGAAGGAATAAGGAGGTCCTCTAGGCAGTAGATGTGGTAGAGGAGCTAGACGGGCATCAGGAGGTGGGTAAAGGTTCAAGGCACTACCCCCACCACCCCTAGGTGGTCCACCATTGATTTAGGGAGATGGTGGATATAGATGATGCCAACTTTATGCAATAGAGTATTATCACAACGATGATATAGAGATAATTAGAGGTACAATATGTAACATTTTTATCCTAGATAATGTTTGGATAGACACTTGTTCCATTCACTATTTTCTCACTATGACCCCTATTTGAGACATGGATATTCTAGTGGAAATGTTAACTCAATCCCTACACATAGAAACTCCTACGAGAGGAGATTCAATAATCACACAATAGTGATGAAATTTTTCCCTTGTTCTTGAGGGTGAAATAATTGGTTGGTATCTCTTTTTGGTTGTGTCGAAGCCTTACAACATCATTATTGGTATGGGCTGGTGATCCACAGTCCATGCCTAGATTGATAGTTTTAGGTTCATAGTCAGGTGTGTCAGGGAATATGGGACCATTTTTTCCTTTTTAGTGAAAATAAAACCCATGAAGGTTTGGATGGAATCACACATTGGAGGGTATATCCAATCATACACTATTGTGATAGAATTACCCCCATTGATATGGATGATACAAGGCCTCAGTTTCCTATAGTGGTGGATGAGTATGATAACATATTTCCTAAGGATTTCAATGGATTACATCCCCATAGGGAGGATAGATTATGTATTGATCTGTACCCTGGTACAACAATGATATCTACACCTACATATCGGTTGGCTCCCATGGAGCATCGTGAGTTGAGGGTAAAACTAGAGTAATTTCATAGGAAGGACTTCGGGGAACCTAGTGTCTAACTTTGGGAAGCCTTGGTGTTGTTTTATAAGAAGGAAGAAAGGAGTTAGAGATTTTGTGTGGACTCATGAATAATATCTTCCAACCTTAGACCAGTTCATTGTAGTCTTCATTGATGAAATCCTAGTCTACATGATGTCCGAGGAGAATCACATGATAAAAATGAGAATGGTTCGAGTCACACTCTGAGAAGACCGGCTTTATAGGATGCTCTTGAAGTTTCAGTTATGGATTCTAGAGGTCTACATTCTAGAAAAATGTCATTTCAGTGGTTGTATTTACAGAAGATCTAGTGAATATTAAAGCAATTCATTCTTGGGACCCCCCAAGAGTGTTTCTAAGGTGCGGAGTTTCGTAGGTTTGTCTAGGTATTATCAATGTTTTGTAACCAAACTTTCTAGTGTATAATCACCTTTGAAAGCCTTTATATGGAAGGGGCGGCATATCCTATGGATGGAGAAGTTCCAAAAAATTCCATCAAGAGCTGAGGTGGAGATTGAACAGCACTACCATCTTGAGATTATCGGAGGAGGGTGTTCAGTATGTGGTGTTATGTGATGAAACAGAGATAGGGATTGGTTGTGTCCTGATATAGAGGAAATAATTTATTTCATATGGTTCATGATATTTTAGGTAGTATGAGTTGAACTATACAACGCATGATAATGATCTAGAATAGGAAGTATTTTCATTAAAGATGTGGTGACACTACCTGATGGGATATAGGTATACTATCTGCTTTGAAAAAAATATTATCAAGTATATCTTCTCCTAGTATGATCTGAACTTTAGAAAGATATGGAGCCTAAAGTTCCTCCAGGACTGTGATTTTGAGAATATCTATACTCCTAATAAGGGGAATCTGGTGGAAAATGATCTCACCATGAGATCCATCTTACAATTTCGGAGTGAGGTGTCAGAGAAGATGGATAAATTACAGATATTATTTATAGATACATATGGATTATATTATCTTCATTCTATGGTAGTTACCCCTACACTATTACAGAAAGTCAAGGAGACACAACAGGGAGATACTGATTATGAGACTACACATTCTCAAATGTCCCCAAGGGCTTCCCGTGATGGATATTTGAATGGTGGGTAGAATTTTGTTCATTTCAAAGGATACACAACTGTACCAATGATGTTTAAGGAGTAGTTCATGTGGGAGTTTCACACTTCCCCTTCAGCAGTAAATCCAAAAGTGGAAATGATGAATTAAGAACTCTTACATCAGTTATATTGGCCTGTAATGAATAAGGCGATGGTAGAGTCCATTTTTCTATGCCTTACCTATTAGTAAGTGAAGGTAGATCACCACGTTCTAGTGGGATTGACCCAACCACATGAGGTGCGAGAGTAGAAGTGGGATGATATTTTGAGGGACATCATGAGGGGTTTACAACACACATCCACAGGAGGGGATACCATCCGGTTGATCATTGACCATATCACCAAGTCAGAACACATCCTACCGATCATGAGATGAGCTCAGTAGAGAGCTTGGGATGACCCTACATGCAAGACCTAGTTCTACATCATGGAGTCTCATCACAGATAGTCTCGGATTGGGATGATCAATTTACATCCTTGTTGTGGAAGGGATTGCAAGAGGCATATTAGACTTAGATATACTTGATCATAGTGTTTCATCTCCAAATATATGGCCAGAAGGAGAGGACCAACCAGGTTCTTGAAGACATGTTACTGGCTTGTATCCTTGACTTTGGACATAGTTGAGATGATCACCTTCCTTTTTAGAGTTCACATACAATAATAGATATCAATATACAATCAGTATAAAACCATTTTAGGCCATTTACAGGAAACCATGAAGGTTAATACTATTCTATATAGACCCATGTGAGTTACCACTCATGGGTCAGAAGTTGGTGTAGGCTACCACATAGAAGGTGTAGATCATGCATGAGCACATGAGGACTTCACAGAGCCGGAAAAACTATATGCTGATAGGAGACAGAGTCCTATGAAGATCATGGAGGTAGATCATGTGTTCATTTGGGTCTCACCTTGATAGGTATTTTGGGGATTTGGTCGGGGAAGCAAGTTATATCAATGATACGTTATCCCATTTTGTATTTTGGGAAGAGTTGGTGAGGTGGTGTACCACCTAGCTCTACCCCTGCAGTTGCACCAAGTGCATGATGTCTTACACATGTCAATGTTGAGGAGGTATGTGCATGAGAAAATGCACATAATAAATTAGGGTGAGTGGACAATGATGATGGGGAGAATTTTTCAGAGTACCTGGTGGAGATCGATGATCAAAAAGAGCAGATCCACCATCGATAGTCGATTACTCTAGTTCTTGTTTGGTGGATGTATGGGAATCTCTAGGAAAGCACTTGGAAGTTGGAGTCTTAGATTCAAGCTGAGTACCCTAATATTTTTGAGTAACCCTTTTTTTGGATTTCTAGGATGTGAATCCCTATGGTAAGTAGAATTTAATGACTCAGGTCTTCTTTAGTTTTATTTTTTAAAATTAAATGTGAAAGTTACAAGACCATTCATTAAAATGGCGTGATATTCTGAGGCCCAGAATGCATGGAAAATCATAAAAAATGTTAAGTTTGTTATAATGAGTATGTTCAGTTTATCTTTAAAATTGGAATAACCTCTAAAAGGGTTCCTGGATCGAAAATATAAGGGTATCGATGCGTTCAGAACAACAAATTTATCATAAGCAGGGCATAACCTTGACCAGCATGGGTTGAGGGTGAATGTTATATTTTGGATGTATGTATCATTAAAATATTTAATAAAAAAATATATTTTTTCATTGAATGTTACATGATGAAGCAGTGGATGTTTCCCTTTCTAATAAGCCATGTTATAGAAATTCAGGTTTATCACCATAACCCTAGAATTCCCCTAAGGCAAGGACATGGAAGCCTCTCCGATGAAGGACGATGAACGATGGAAGATCAAGGATCGAAGACGACACAAGACCCCATTCTTCATCAATGACTAATACATCCTTGAGGTAGGGTGTCAATCTCTTCATGATTTATTTTACCCTTCTTAGAATCAAATTATGAATGTGGACCAACCCATGAACAGGTTGATATGTGGTTTGATCACTATTATGGGTGGAATAATTATTGTGATATTAAAGGGAATAGATCTTGGTGATTATTTAGATGTTGGTTTCTTCATGATCCCACTAACATGAAAAGATCAAGGATAAAAAAACAAGGATAATATCCTTTATTTTGGTGTTATTGTGATTAATATCTCCCCCCAAAATCTATGACGTTCTTCATATGTTTTTTACCCTATTGAAACCCTATGCGAATGATTGATCGTTGTGCCCGCTATCCATGATGTAGTGATCCAAGACCTGAGGTTGTGATTAGTGATGGAACTACATTGGTGTGATGAGAGTGCAATAGAAAAGTGGTGGATTATGGCAGAGGTTGTAATGAACAGTGGACCACTGTCATGGAAGATGGTGGTGAGGACGGCACGCAACCAGGCGGGAGGTGGGGTTCTAGTTGGGCACAATATAGACATGCCGCAGATAGGGTGCCGGTGGTGGGGCTCACCATCGTGGTCCATGAAAGACTACACTAGAGGAGGAAATTGTGGTGGAGTAGGTAGTTGGTGGCAGAAATGGGCCAGGATAAGAGGTCACAATGGCTACTATAGTGGGATATGGCTCAAACACCATGTCAATGGGATTCCATGATGGTGGAGAGGCCACAAGAGGAGGTGGGGAAGGCAGGTTGGTCGCATGAAATGCAGTCTGGCACTGTGTTGACTGGGGGAGCTAGTTTTCCACAAGGTCAGGTGACCATGTGGATTGAATGAACATGGATAGGGTGTTCCATGTCTGAAAGAGTAGAATCAGATAGTGCAACGTGGTCTGGGTTAGAGAATAGGGCCGCTCCAGGGGCCTAGCGGACCAACGAGCTAGGCCCGTCAGTTTTGGTCATTCTAGACAGACCAGGTCAGGTCAGGTCAGTTGGACTAGGGTGGGTCAAACCCAGACTTGTCCAGACCCTTTTTAATAATTTTTCCATATCATTCAAACCATGAATATGTTTGACGTGTTATTTATGACATTACAACACCTGCAACGAGATGATCCTTTTTGAAATACTCTAAGTGGGTATTTGTGGAATTTTGTTGATCAGATAATGTCTTGAGGAGTAGGTACTCTTGTAATGGGAATGCTATGAGAGGAATCATGTGGTTGTCTATGACTTGCTGACTATGTCACTTAGAGGGGGGATTGTGGTAGTCACGGTACGGTCCTCGGGGATGGTTCATGATAAAAACATAAGTTAGAAAAATATAATTTAAAACAAAAACCAAAATAACTAAAAATATTAAGGGAACCAACTAAAGAGACAATTATCTATGAAATATGGTTTTATACCCCTCATTCCACCACCACCAACACCTATCGAATATGAAAACTCTAGCATGTAGTACAAATATCTTCCCCACAGAAGGAATTTCCTTTAACTAGTTCAAGCATGAAAAGGCATACAAACACCCAAGGGTTTATGTAGGTTGTGATCTAACATTCCAATTAGGATATGACAAAAATATATTATGTGCAATGAAATCTTATGAAAAATTAACATATTGATTTTTTGAAAAAGGAAGAATATAATTTCATTGAATACATTATTTATAAAATAAAAGGAAAGGATTAAAAACATAAATAGAGAAAATAGCATGAGAACCAAGGTAATTACCTATGTACTGTGTTTAGGGAGGGTCCTAGGATCCTTGTACTCTCAGTGATGAAATCCTTGGACATGAAGTTATGTCTCCTACTCGATCCACCATCCACCATTGAAATGATATGTTGGCATTGAAACATAATCCTTTTACGTAAATTGGCTTCATCCATGTCGAATCACATTATATACTGAACTCAATATTCCCAACTAGATACTCAATGTTCCAATTTTCTCTATTCTAATCCCTTTGTAAATGAGACTCATTTTATATAATCAAAATTCCATTAATCAAAATCACACATGAAAATGAACCATTCACATGAAAATTCACCATTCCACCAGGAAAAGATATGGATACCTAGGGAAAAGACATTTCACAACACCCATAAAATTTTTAAATCCCATTTTAAAACTAATGGAATAATAATAAATTCGTCAATTAATGTCAATGCATTAATGAAAATAAATTTTCCATGAAACCATCATAAGTTTGGTAGGAAACCACATATCGCACAAAAGAGGAATCCTAAGGATGTATGATAACATGAAAACAAAAAATATTAAACCAAAATAATATATAATGAACAATGTATAATTCCATATAGCCACTAGGTAAAGTAAATATCATTAAAGGAGAGAGAAAATACTAGGAGGAGGGAATAGTATATTTTTACATGAGGTTTCCTTGAAGAATAATATTCAAATCCACCAAAATATTGAATCCAAATGGAGTGGAGTATGAGAGGGAGACCTATAGATGGAATATTTTAATGGGGGAATAATTATTGGCTATTGTATTATAATTTAGGGGTGTAGAAATGGAAATCCAAAAAATTTAATGATTTGGATGGATGCACAATTTATAGACATGGTTTGGTAAACTATGAACCAAACAGTGGACACATATGTCAAAAAAAAGAGGCTGTATGATTTACCTATAGGGAGATCATGCCCACAGGCCTAACTATGCATCATGGACAATGCCACTATCCCAGTCACTCGGTTGGCAGGGAGGTCCACATACCAATGATTTGGGCCATATAACTTAGACTGTGGCATTCTCAAGGGACAAGGGATTTCATAAGGACAATGTACATTTCCTAGTTACAATTCCCTAACCATGAGCTTCATTCTATCCAAACCAAAAACACCCATTTTCATTATAATCTCCAAGTACAGACAATGAAAAAAGATAATGCCAAAAATAAAATAGGTAATATTTCAAAATAACACCACAAATGTGAAAATTCACTAAAAAATTAAAAAAAACATCCACTTAATTGTTAAACAAATATTTTATCAAATAATACATAAGGCTTATACTTTTATCCCCAAGTTTTTTATTCCAATGTATAGAGATCATAATATCCATGATGAAAAAGGATCTAAAACAACAATATAGATTTCTTCCATAGAATATCACATTGGAATTCACAATCCACACCTATTACTAAAATATAGAAAAATTAAATTCCAAATCTAGATCCCCCTTGTTCAACACACGAGATGGGTCAATATTATAATTCATTAATTGATATACATATAACACATCCTAGAATGATATTAATTGGGTTGGTAAAGAAAATCGGTATTCTAACTTACAAACTCTCTCAATAATCATTAAAAGTCTGATATACATCATCAAAAGCTTCCCCTTTTTACTTTGACAATATTGACCCAAGAAACATGTCACCTTTAGAAACACACAATTATCTAATGATAATTCCAATGCACATTATCATTGATCTAATTAATACATATGGAGCCTCTGTGATATCAAAAACTGCTACCAGATCAACCAAACCTTATCAGAGATCTATTTATGAAAGATTGGTTTCATTAAATTTTTCTTACCCGCTTCTGTCTAGTACAGGGGTGAATGAAAGTGCTAAAAATAGATAAACTCAATGGGAGCCTTTTTTATAAAGGACTGGTAACTATTATTATATAAAAATTATACCAAACCAAATAGTTCTCCCATGAGCCTCCTAAATCTACCATCCATGCGTGGAGGATGTCTTCCAAAAGTTTTTTCATCCCAATTATATGATTATAAATTTATGGACAATATTATGTACTATATTTTAATTGTGAACCTATTTACTTTAGAAGGATTTCCTAGAAACAAGCTGTAAAATAGGGATACCCATCTAAAATGACAGAGGGCAGTACACCATGGAGCCTCATAATCATATGAACATACAACCCGCCCAAATCATCCAACATAGGTAAATACATTATTGAAATAAAATAGGATAATTTTTTCGTATGGTCAATAACCACAAAAACGATTTTCCTTCCATAAGGTGTAAGTGGAATGCCAATGATGAAGTCAATGGAGACACCCTCCAACCTCTATGTAGGAAGGTCAAGTGATTGAAACTAACATGAGGGCATGTGGTGATCAACACCACTATTATGAAAAGTATATCACATGGATACAAAGTTTGCTATATCAAATCTCTTAAATGGACACTAAAACTAGAGACACACATCATATAACATCGTGGTTGTCCTTGGATTAACACACTACTAAGAATGGTGGTTGTACTATATCACCTCCCTATATAGAGATAAAAACACCATGAGATGAACCTTGAATTGAATGATACATTTAGTTGTTAGAAACCACTTGTTGGGGACCTCCCCTTTATTTATAATTTGTATACAATGTCAGAACAAATCATATGTAGTGAGATCTTCTCTAATCATATCATAAGAGAGGGAGTGAACTAGATGCCAACCAAGATTGTTCCACCAATATATTCATTTGTTTCTAGGTACATCTGGTAAAAAATATCCACAAGTTTCCACTAATCACTAGACTCCTTAAAAGCTTTCGCCTACATCATCCTTATTAGGGTGTTCGACACCACATTACCATTTTTGGTCTATAGACAAAAATTATTTTGAACCCTTGAAGATACATAAACCATCAGCACAGCCCCAAACTTAGATCTCTTTGAGATAAAATTTACTTCAAACTCTTATTATATGAGTAAGGTAAGAATTTATCCCCTAATATGTAGTTTCACCATATCTTCAAAGCATGAATAACCATTTTTAGTTCTATTTATTGGGTTGGGTCATTCATTTAGTGTGGTCAAAGAAGGTGATAGATATATGCCACTACATGGTCTTCATGTATAATGACACACCAAAGTCTCACACATGAATAATCAAATTATTACACATTTCCAATTCATGATTATTGGAATGACTTAAATAAGGGTTGCCTTAAACCAATTCTTGAGTTCCCATAAATATTCATAGCATTCCAGGGTCCATTCAAAAAGTACCACTTTCAGGAATGTACATTCATGGGATAAGGTAACCAAGTGAATCCCATAAAAATATCCTACGATACAATATATAGCCTAATATACTTCTGATCTCAAAGTTGGTCATTGGTTTCTTCCATTAAATCAGCACTCCAATTTTATAGGGGTCTAATGAATATCCTTGTTCTAGGATAATGTGGCCCAGAAACATGTCTTCTGAAATCAATAAGTTTCACAAGGAGAGGACAGAATAATGGCGGTGATACTGAAGTGTTCTTTGGATGATCCTTAGTTGATTCCCATGATCTTCCATAATCCTATAGTAGACTATGATTTCATAAAAATATACTAATAAAAATGATTCATGTACCGGTGGAAGTCCTAATTTATATTATCCATGAAATGTACTAGAGAATTTATAATTTTGAAGGGCATGACCAAATACTCAATGTTTCTATACCTACTTCAAACGTATATCCTATAAATTTATAGCTAAATGACCCTTTCTTGAGGGTCCTAATGAATAGGTAAAGAATAAATATCTATCTTTCCCAATTGATCTATTAAAATTTGATATCAATGTGGGGAAAGAGATATTTATTCATCATTTTAACCTAGTTCAACTGTTAGGAATCAATGAAATACCAGAGGGAATCTTCAACCCTTTTAAAACAAAACTAGCAAGTCCTTAGGTGATATACTTGGGTGAATTAATCATTTTTTTAAATCATCCTATTATAGATTTAATACACTCAAGTTGGTAGGTTTCATTCAATATGATGGAAGAGAAATCCATTATATTCCTATTTTAAAATTGATGGCGAACTTCAAATCCTATTATAATTTTTCACCTATGAAATCATATGGGAACTCCTATAGAAACAAATCCACTCTTGGAGAAAACCCATACTCTAAACCTTGACTATAATCCTATAGTATAATAGAAGAGATGGGGAAAACAAGGTTACTTGTCTTGGGAGTGTAAGTCCATCACGCCCTAATTGGACATCCTATTCATAATGGAAGACTAGAGGACTCTCATTGGGTACCATAAAAGTTACCCACCATAGGTGAAACTTTATTTTCCCCATGAAACTCTCAATCATATCAATAATTTGTATCACATAAAAAAATTATATTTCTATTTCCAATAGGTCACATTCTAACTCATATCTTAATAGAGAATGAGCATAAGAAGAACATCAGAAACCATGTTCCCACATCATTCTGATTGGATTAACAAAATGACTAGAATATGGCAAATGCCCATTTGGTAATTTTAGAAGTTCAACAAGATAGGAGTTAATAATATTATTATAATCAGTTGTATCAAATAGATTTATAGTTATAGATGATGCAATAAATACTATAGCTAGAACTATTTTATGTCCTGCATCTGATTCCATAGGAACCTAAAACATAAAATGGATGTTATTTGTTTCTATATATTTATGATATCAATAGATAACATAAAACTCATCCTTGAGGTGAATCTTCACATAATACCATCAATCATATCCACAATTTAAAAAAGATTGAGAAATCATAACCCTTAATGCACAGGACTTCTCTTGTAATTCTATTTTCACTAAGGATACTTCTCCACTCAGATTTAGGAGACCACACTTGTAGAACCTCTACAAGTGACATAAGAATGCACTCTGATGGTAGGATATAGGTGAAACTGGACCTGCTAGACAAATATTTTTCATCCTTCAATAGTTATATCATATAATTGTCCCACTAAAAGTAATAATAGGAAAATGAAGCCAGAAATGGTGGCCAAAGCTACCACCTCTCTTTTTTTCTTACTCATCGCACATCCTCATATTTTTAGATGTTCCACTACCACCTTGGCCCATAGATAGTGTCATACTATAGAAACATGACTTATCATTCCAATCGATTTCCACCATTATTGATTATTCCACCAACTCATTATAAGTATTTAATTTAAATAAGATAATCTAGGATAAAATGTCTACCAATAACCCCATTTCAAAATGGTGGACCTTCACCTTCTTATTTTAAACTATATTGGGAATGAAGTAGAAAAACTATGAATAAAGGTAGGCATAGTAAAATATAGTTCATTCCCCCTCATAGAGATGCACAACTCCATGTTCTGGGAAAGGGACAAGTTCGTATGGAAATATTTCTCAATGAAAACAAACTTGAATTCTCATATACACATATTTTAATGTATTCTGGTTAGGAACACTAAGTACTACCACCTATGATAAGGGGCTTCCAACATGAATGATGCGCACATCACCTTTAATAACGAATTATTTTCAAGAAACCCAACAATCCTATAAATCATTTCTATCAAATCCTCACCATCCCAGGGTATTTTCAAACATTGATGGGAGGAGGTATTTTCTTGAGGAACTCTTGAAAATTTTCCATTTTTGGAAATGGGTCGGTTTCTATCACATGAGAAGGACCAAATCCCACTCCCTGATCTAATTCCCAAACCACCAAAACCTATGCATTAACTAATTTATTATAAATAGTTGTTGGATAATTATCCTTAGAATCTTATCATGGTTTCAAAGTAATTATTCAAGGAGTCATGACTCTATAACAGTTACCAATGCCAAATAATCCATAAATACATTATTGATAGAAATTTTTAAATATTAAATGTTTCAAAAGTCCACATAAGTTAAAATAAAACCTTAAAAAACATGATAAATTGATAAAACCACTCTACCTCATCTCAGTTACCATGCGCAGTCAACATCCTATGTGTTCCACCTAAGGTAGTAGTCCACAAAATACCAAATATACCATAGTGACCTAAGTCTTGTACTAAGGTGTGTTATCTAGACACTACCCTCAAAACTGGAACCTCAATCCTTGATATTCCTATCTCTTCTCTATCTAGACACTCTAAAATAACAGTTCCAAATAAAGGTAAAACCTTTTCTTTTACATTTTTTCATGAACCAGTCAGGGATGCCTTTAACCTGACACTTGACCCATACCATGGCATGGATCGAATAGAGTTTCCAATCGACATGGGTTGGAATATAGTGTATAATAATAAAGTAAGACCTTTGGGAATAGTTTATCCCATGATAATATAATATAAACAATCCATAAAGATAATACATCACACAAAAAACAGAATCAGTAGAATGAGAGTTAAAATAGAACACTAAAATATTGAGTTAAACACATAGAATTTATAAAAACCCCAAAATAACAAAAATGGATAGGGGAACTTAGAAATCAAACAATACTCAATGAAACATGTTAATCAGTGTCCTTATGGAATCACTATAAAGACATATCCAAACATAGAACACTAGAACATAGAACCACCATTATTTCTATGAAAGGACTTTCATTTACATGGGTCAAACATGACATGGTCTATTTACACACAAAGGTGTATGTAGGGTGTGAGAATACATTACTAGTAGGATATCACAAAAATATAATTCATGAAATTAAATTAGATGATAAATTTACAAGTTGGTTTTTAGAGAAATAATAAATAAAATTTAATTCAAAACATGTTATGGAAAAGAAAATAAAATGACCGTGAATAAAAATTTTAAACAGAATATATAGCTTGAGAACCATGGGAAAACCATAAATAACATGTTTAGAGGGGTCCTAGTATCCCCATAATCTAGTTGATAAAGTAAATATACATGAATTTTATTCTCCTACTCAATACACCAATCCCCATCGTAATGTTTTGTTAGTGTTGAATCATAGCCCTGTTAGGGATACTGAGACCTAGCCTATGATCTAGTTTTTCACCCTTATTTACACAAGCTTCCAATGTGATTTATTCTACTGTGGATGTCAATGGTAATCCATTCATATAATATAAATTCCATTGATCAAAATCACACTTGACAATCAACATATCAAAAAATAAAATCACTATTCATCCATGAACCTACACCATGACCCAGGAAAAACACCTTTGACACCACCCCCAAAATAAATAAATATCATTTAGAAAATAAATAATTCATAAAAAATCATCATATAAGTTCAATTCATGGAACCAACAAAATATTCATTAAAATATTTACAGGTAAATTGGGATATCAAATTTCCCATATAGGAGGCATCAAATGGATGGAAGGAGAAACAGAAACCAACAATAATGAACACAAATAAAATATATTGAAATCCAAATTGGTTAGTACAATAATTTTAGAAAATTGAACACAAGAAATAAGGGACAATATAATAGGATGGAAGAATAGAAACTTACATTTGGGTTCCTTAATGAATCCATGCCAAATCAACCCAAAAATTGAATTTGAATAGAGTGAAGGATGAGATGTAGGTGTACCAAGGGATGGAGGGTTTGAATGGGGTATGAATGAGGGATTTGGGTAATTAAAATGGTAATTTATTTAAATGGAAATCCCAAAAATTTAAATATTTTAAAGGCCTCATTGTTGGGCTAATATTTTTGTCAAACCTTACTCTAACTCTACAACACCTATGTCGAAGGGAAAATGAGGTACCATAGTTTTCCTGGATGGGGTGATCTCCCATGCACCTAGATTTGTGTCTTAGATAGTTCCATAATAATTTTCCAACAATTAGAAAAAGATGTTAATATACCTATTAACTAGGTCATCCAACATGGATAGTGCCACTTTCTTGGTCATACTGTTTTCACATGACTAACATGTGGTTCCTAATTATCATGTTCCAACCATCCACCTCCATATATCTGACATGAAAACTACTATTTTCCTAAATTAATACTAGGAAAGAAATTTAATAATGGAAATAAAAAATTAATATATAAAATAAGTCCAAACAAGACCAAAGATGTGACATGCTCAGTGTGGGAATCAAGCTACAAATAGAAGATTTCTCATTTATATGACAGTGTCAGACATGAGTCGATCACTCAGGTTATGACCATGTTTATTGAACACTAGATTTTTATGGACTAATAAAAAATTAGATGGATTATGGAAATATTTTAAAAGATAATTCTTTTCTTCCAATGTTCTCTTGTGAACAAAAAATGAGTGACCTCAAGTACATTGAATTCCACTCAAAAAAAGGGAGTAATAAGTTTCAACCCTGATACCTAGGATCTAGAACATGATATGAGTGGTGTGATGATGTAGGATTAATAATTTCTATGTTTGAAACATAGATTACAATATCATTATTACAGTTATTGGTAACAACAAATGAGGGTCTTCAATTGGACATATTTGAAACATGATACCTATCATAATATTTTCAAAATACATTTAGAGTGTGTGACCATGATGGAAGGTGAAATATTGTTTCCAAGAACCATTTACATTAAATTTGGGGGATTAGTATGTGAATGATGATTGTGATCTTAATACATGAATATGGGAAGTGTGGGAATGAATCTGGGGGATGTTTTGATGAATTTCAACACTCTTAGAATTGTGTTACTATGGATTTCAGAACACTTAGTAAAACTGTTGGTCTTAATAAAATATAGACTCGTTTATCAAGGTGATAATCATATTGGGTTCCATGAAATGGTTAAATAACTCGAATGGTGTGGTAGGTTACTAGAAACCAATGAGAGGTAATAGAGTCTTAGTTGAGCGACAATGATTCTTGGCAATTTTATGTCATGCAATGTGGATGGAGGAAATAAATATTTAAAAATTTAAATAAGGGTGTTGAAAAAATATAGAAATGTGTTATAGTATTCATAATGATACACAAAAGTTATTACCATTTTATTAGGATGTTGATAGTATAGTTTAGTGTATCATAACTTTAATGTGTGAATAGTAATTACTAGATCCCATCTAGTCAATGTAGTGGATGCCTAAATAGGATATACATGGGTGGAACATTATAAATTATTTTTTTATGTTATGGGATATAAGACTTGAATATTACTTATTATTGAACTAATATATTTAGTGAGAACAAAAAAATCGGGACCAATGGTGGTCCAACAAGTTTTTCACTTTTATTATTTAAGCAATTTTTGTTGTCCAGATAGAAGAAGTGACATGGAGAGTGGGAATTTGAATTTATATCAGGATTACCCAATAGTTTTTCAACCTAAATAAATATTTTCCTATTTTCATGGGTTGCTTCTGTTCATAACAATCAAACTAAGAATTTATAATTATTTAAATGTCACAATTCTCAAACTAGGTGTTGCAAACAGTTTATAGTCATAATTCATAGACCAACACTCATAAATAGTTTAATGTCACAATTCCTAGACCATGGTTTTTCTATATCTAGGTTGTGCATGAGGAATTGATTATATTTCACCTAATATAAAGAATCATCCATGGAGGTCCTACCACACCAAAAACACTAAGAAATCATTCATGGAGTTTAAGGTCATGATTATTTAACTTTGACTCCTAGTTTAAAGACATAGATTTAAAAACGATGTATAAATAGTGTGTATGTTCATTTCATAGTGTCATTACACCTAAAAACTTAATACCACATGATCTATATTCAATGTGAAAAACATGTGGTGTTATAGAGGTCATGTTTTTTCTAGGGGTCTACAAAATATCGTGTATATGTAAATGAAAGGGGGTGGCCTATGTGCGTATGTAGAGACATAAAATACCTGGATAGTAAAAGTGGAATGACTGATGGGTGGGGAAAACGCTTTTACATTTTTGAAACACATGTTCTATATCCTCAATGTTCATGGATGTGTAAAAGATTTGGGACTAAGCATTGAAAAAGTTCGAAACTTGAGAACTAGCATCTATTACTAAGGATCCTATGAGATGTGATCCTATGATGGTAGGTGATATAGTAGTTTCAAGAAAATTTCAATTAATGATACTATTAATATAGAGAGGATGATGAATTTTTAAATAGAATAAATCATAATTTTTTGAAATGGATGTAGGGAATTTCCTGCCTAGAATGTTGACTTCCCTAGTGGATATCTTTCCACACGCTCAATTAAGAAAGATGAGAATATGGGTAGTAAAGGATATTTCATAAAATATAGGGGGTATCCCACAAAAATATTTGGTGGTAGGTAGTTACATGGGATAAGAGATATAGGAATCACAATGTATCCCTTGGGATTGATAATCAATCCACAAGTAGTTCTGGACATGGTGTTGTAGGAAGCCAAAACTGGAAAGGTGACATCCTCTCAATAAACGAAATTGAATCATCTCATACTCATTATATAACGAATCCTATGTTCCTAATATATTACAAATATATCATTTAACATCATGGGTTACAAATTTTTTTAGTCATCCAAAATTTATATGGGGTACGAATGAAATTTAATTTTTGGTGATGTGGAAATTCGATTTTGATGATCTGATATTTTTCACATAAGAAATACATGTTTTATATGGAGAATTACCATAGTTAAACATCATTTAATAGGGTCATAGGTTTTTTATTATCCCATAATTTCATATTTGGAATCGTAGTTTTATATGGGGTAAAAATATAGTTTAAAATCATCTACTAAAGATGTTAGGATTATTTGTTTAGATTCATAAATCTCAAACCATGGCCGCAACAATTTTATGTCCATGGAGGTTGTACCAAAAATTTGTTTAAAAAAATTAAGTTCATAATTAATGGACCATGAATTTAAGATGGTTTATGGTCATAATTCATTGATTATGGGGGATACTATAAATCTAGGTCATAGTGCTTGGATCCTTGAGTGTTCATTTCTTGAAGAGTGATGTGTGGTGAGAATGTGTGTTTACCTGATGTGAAAGGAGGTCCATGGATACCATTTGATACGAAAAATGTTTATGATGAACTACACACTAGTTTTTATCATGATGAAGATATAGGAAATTCAAAACAATGAGTTGACGATGGGTACTGGACTAAATATATGAAGTTAGGTCATCCCTTTTTGTCCCATTAAAATGGGAATCAATCCACACGTAGTTCTAGAAAACGATGTGGTTGTAGGCCGAAATCGGTAGGGGTTATCCTCTCAAGAAAGGATGTGAGGAAAAAGACATGGGGGTATTGGTTTTCTGAAACAATAGAAGTTAATAAAACTATGTGAATAAGGGGTGGGGAGGAAAAAGGTTCTTATTAATATAGCTTAATTCCATAATATGTGGACATTATGCAGTGTAGATATTGTGAGGATTATTGAGTGGGGAAAAGGAGTTAAACCCAATGTGAAATAGGATTCAAGGAGGTCCTGTATAGAACAAACAAATCCTCAATAATGTAACAGGATGTTTATGGTCATGGGGATTATACAAGGGGAGGATATGGAATAGGTTGGTGGTAATTATGGGATCGAGATGTTGAATCCAAGAATCCTTGTGTATCCCATCAAGAATGGGAATTATGTCTTATGTATTTATGAAACAATAACAATTAGAGGTCCAACAATAAAAATGTGTTTTCCTCTCTAGAGATTATGTTGAATCATATCATATTTTTCATATAAGGAATATTAGTTTTTTATGAGATAAGGCCATATTTAATAATCAAGTGTTGAGGAAATTTGTCTTTTCATATCATTTTTTCTATATGAGGAATCCAATTTTTATGCATTATAAGGATATATTTGACATCATGTGATGATGAGGTTGGAAATTTTATATTAGATACAAATAGCTTAGACTATGGTTTCCACTTGCATATGGTCATGGAGATCAGACCATAGAGACTTCAGAAATGTTTAAGGTTATAAATATTTGCAAAAACAGTGGTTCAAAAGACCAATCATGTAATTCATGGGAAATAGTGGTTTTAAATAGTTTATTGTCATAATTCTTGGACCATAGAGGAGGTAGTTAGTTTATGGTTGTAGAATTTGGATCCTGGTTGGTATAGTTTATGGTCACTTAGCATTGACTTTAATTTAACATGAAGTACTTCTTGAGGAACAAAGTGTTGTTGATAGGTGTGATACACTTTCTAACCATGTTGATAAAATAGTATGCACATATAAAATAGACCTGATGGATAATTTAAGATCCATACAACTTGGGTTTAATCTTTGGTAGATTTTTTTCAAGAATCATCGACATTTTAAGAGCCATTACTATGTAAGCCTAGAGGAAGGAGTGTGGGAAGAACTTCTTATTGAATGATCACGCTACAATGTTCTAGTGCCTCTCTGAGTTGTGAAAATCATGAATCCTATTATTCATAAGGGCTTTAGGATCATCATTATGAACTTATGACATTCTTTCGAGTTCCTAAAATTCATGAATATCCATTTGTACTCATATAAATTGAACTAGACTAGGTAAAACTACCTCTGTTCCATGCACTAAGGAATAATAGATCTCTTGGGTAGTTATCGTCTGATAGGGACAAAGGGTATTTTGTAACTCTTCGGGCCAACTCTTTTTGTTCTGGAACACTATTTTTATAGTATTTTGGAGATGTTATTCTTCAATATCTCTATTGTCCCATTTTCCTATGTATGATAGTGAGAAGTATGGATGTAAAAAATTTTGTACTTCATGTACAATTTCTTCTACTTGACAACTCATTGGTTCATTCAAATTTCTTTAAGAATAGTGTGAGGAATGCCAAAACTATGTATTGTGTGGGAGCTCACAAGAAAAATAATTGAACATTTTTTGACTTATTTGAGGGAATTGAATCTTCAAATTTGGGAAAAAATATTTTTGTGTTCAAAATGAACCAGCACTATTGGGCCATTATTGGTAGGTTGGGTCTCACATCATCGAGTCCAAAAATATTAAAGGGGTAATAATATTTTGTTGTGTGGTGAAGCTTAGAAGTTTGGTGAAAACATTTAACATATAATTTAAATTAATTAAAACTCTTGGAAAATCATTGTTTCTACAAACCATGGTGGGACAACAATATCACAACATCCAATTTTTATGGGGATCTTTGATCTCGCTTAATAGGATTCAACAGAGTTGGAATGTACCTCTTTCATAACCTGAGGTATCATGTTACCTTAGATGAAATGATGGAAAATTCCAAAAAAAATCCATAGTTGTATAGGGTTTTATTAGTGCTAGGTACACTATGGAGGGTAACTATGTTTCACACCAATGGATTCTCTTGTGCATAGATTTTCCTTGTAGGAGAGTTTATTTTTGGAGAGTATCGATGAATAGAGTCAACAAATTAGAAATTTTATCAAATATGGAAGACATTAAGTGTATTGTGATAGAAGTACCAACAACTAGCTTGTATACCAATTGGTTTCCATCATCTGAGGTGGAAGGTGTGATGACCCTATGGTGTACCACTTGAATGATCAGGTCATCATGGCAGGTATTTCAAGAGATGATGTTAGGATTTCAGAAGCATTGACTTTACCATTTTGTGACCAACGAATTTGGGCCACCATGGGATAGGATTTGAATATGGCCATCAGTTTATTAAAATGTTCCATAAGCGGTAAAAGATCTTCATTTCTAATAACATAGTCACCCTTTATATACATGTTTATTAACTTGGATTATCACCTCATATATGAACACATAAAATCAATCTCAATGGAGAACTCAGAATTTTTTATAAGTGCTTAATATTCTTTCTCATTTTTAGTTTAATCTTCAAAATTTAGTTACATGTAAAGAATGATGTATTTTGGTGGAGGGATGAAAAAAATCCACAACCCTACCATATTGAGCATGGGGTAATTGATATTTCTACTAGATAGACTCTGGGAGGCACCATTGAAATGAATCTTCCAATATTATATAACTTGATCTACTGATAGAATACCGTTATCTATAAAATAATTATTCTAGGGTAGTTCATTTGGTGCTAGATCTATGGATATGATTTCTTCCAATGGTTTTCCATTAAGTTCCTTCTATATAGAAAACCTAATATTTAAATTCTTTAAAATTACTTCATAGTGTTCCAATTTCCCCAAATTTATAGGACTATTGATTCTATAATTTATCAATTAAACTTGATACACTAGTTATATCTCATGGTGTTGTAAATAACCTCGAAACATCATCACTATAAATAATATAAAAAGGAAACTATCTCAATGGGGTGTATATTTCCTCTATATTTAGGAACATTTGGCTAAGAGAATATGGGTTCTTTTCCATGGCATCATTTTTTTGTTTTACCAAATGGTCACCAGGGGACCATTTTAGGGTGGCCACTTAAAGGACCAAAGTATTTCCAAATACAAGTAGCATCAGAAAAGGATTCCATAAAATTATTTCTTAATATCCTCAAAGTGAGTATGGAATTCCTCATCCCATTAGTAAATTATACCTTATTCATGAGCCTCTAGAAGGGAATAAAATAGTTGGCTTGATTTTTAAATTAATCGATGAATATAGGGTATGTGTCCTTGGAGGTATTAAAACATCTGAATATTAATTATACGGGGAATTTTAGCGATATCCATCATTTTATATGGGTTTAGTCTCAATTCCTTTACATCTTATAACAGGATTAGAATGTTTTATAGAGTTAAAATAGAGTGTTCCCATTTGAGGGTTCTTCTTGTAGTGTTTAAAGAGAAAGAATATAAAAAAAATTTCATGGTCAATGATATGGTCCTTCCACTAGTGGGATTTGACAACTAGAGTATCCAAATTACACTCCGACAAAATCCTAATAATTTTATTTAAGATATGGTGAATGACCTGCTAGTTAGTGGATCAAAGATTATTTAAGAGGAAAGGCATCATCATGTATCAGAATGTTCCTTGGGGTTCCATGATGGTGATTAATTCCACATAAATATGGGTCATTGGAATTATATTATTCACAAAGTATCTACCCATATTGAATAGATAGTATAACCTAACCATAGTATCAATCAAAATATTTGTCACTAGAAGGATAAAAAATTCATTTAGAAAATTGTGGTTAAGGTATCATCATTTAAAATAGTCTTTGATCTCCCCATTCATCTTCTTAACTGGTACAATGTTGTCTATTAACCTTCAGTACTATACCCCACAAATAAATATGTATTTAATAATATTTTCATCATTGTACTTAACCATCTTACTGTGTGAGGGGATGATCTTTATTTCAGTATTTTTGAACCTATGTTGACCCACTAGGAGGCCAATGTGATGATAAGAATCCTAAGGGTCTAGAGCTTGAATCTCAACATTTCTTTCTGAAAAAATATTGTCATGGTGTTTTAAGAAGTACACAAATCATTATTTCTCCAATGGTGAAATATATGGCCTAATAAGTTTATTCCATGGAAATTCTTTGTTGTGAAGGTTAACCTAGGTCAGCATGTCAACAGTGGTGGATACACCCTCTATAAAAGAATGAGGAATTCCTTCAAAATATTCTTTGTCATATGAGATATGGGTATTGGTGAGGGGATGATAAATATCCCAGATGGGTGAACTAGGGGAGAACTAATGTATAATCTGGTGGATACAAAATCCTTGATGATGGGTTCCTATTATTCATATACAATGGAGAACAAATTTGTTGATCCAATTCAAATCTAGTTTTTGAAATGAGGTCCACTCGTATCATCTAGGCAATTATGAGAGGTCAAATTCCATCAATAAATCCCTAATTTTTATAAAATGGGTGAATTTTCAAGATTTGTGTGCATGGGGTGAACATCTTAGTACTTTGAAGGAGTTAGGACATTTGGTATTAGGTTTTCTTATCTTCCTCAAGAGTATCATATACTCTATAAGAACTCATTTTTATTGTATATGATGAAACATCCACCCTAGTCTAGAATCGTGGGCTTTAACTGATTAGTTGGGATGAAAAATGTGTCTTTCATGTCTACCTATGTATCTACAATATTATCTCTTGGATAAATATGGGAATTGATGTTCTCAACCCCATCAGTATGAATATGAATTCATTTAATTTTATAGAAACTAACTACCTGATAGTGGGCCTCCATATAATCAAAGTGGGAGCGTCATAATCAAGTACTTGTACTTGACCATCATTGGAGTATTTGAGGCACTAGTGATATGAATAGGGAACTGCTACATGAAAACGAATCATGGTCCCTCCAATTATCCAATTGTAGGAAGTATCCTGTGAGACTACCATAAATTTAGTTATATATAACTTGTCAAAGAATTGTGTCATCATCCAAATCCTACCATGAACTTTCTTCTCATTTGTATAATACCCCTAAATATTTAGGTTATATGTGTTCAAATCTACTTTTGTAAGTCCCATATTTTAGAGTTTCTATGGGGGGTATGATTGATCATGGAATTGGTATCCACTAAGAAGTAGAGGATTTCTATTCCATAGAAATATCATGTGATATATAGTGATCATATATTCTCATAGATGTTGAAACCCTCATCGTGACCAGAAAATGAGTTGATGGCTCGATATTCCTCTCACTCAGATTCTTCTACATAGTTGGCCTTAGTGAAAAATACATCCAACATGAAATTAAGAGGGATTTTCAAGAGTTCGATAGGGGCCTCATGCATTTCTTTTGATAAATAGAGTGCCTCATGAATAGTGTGAATCACGTGTATTCTACTGCGGTGATTCAATACATTATACTTCCATACCACAAGCATGTTTTTTCTTATAGAGGGTGATTTATAACTAGGGGTGCGAAAAATTTTGTTGGATAAGGAACTAGTGCCCAAATAGTGATAGTAATATTCTTTCCCCAATTATTAAATCTCCTCAAAACATCTTATGGATAGACATAATATGGTTGAGCTGGGGCCTTGGATAGATGTGTCTTATCACCTAACTCTCACGACTGAGTTACATAGAAATCTAATATGATTGAAAGTTGAGGGCTTCATTAAAGAGAAGCTTAAGAGGGTTCTACTTTCTGATACCTATGTGAGGGATAATATTATTGTTGTGTTTCATGGATATCCAAGCTAAAAGTTCTATATGGATCATTTTTGTAGATAGCATATCCCCATCATCTGCTTTATCTATGTCATCCAAATGTTCCTAATGGTTTCAAATGGAATTAGAAATTATTGAGCTTCACATAGTGGTCTATTTCTTCAATTACATTCATAGATGTTCACTCCAACTCCTCATTAGTGGGATATTATAAATCTATATATTCTCCAAGAACATATCTAGAACTGGGATGCATAAATCCACCAACGGTGTGGACTTATCTTTTCATCAGTGGGGGACATTGACTTATATATTATGTTGAATAATTTTCTATTGATAAATGGGAGGCTATGATACTATTATGAAGGTACCTATTAGAGGAGGGGTGGTACCCATAGACGGTTCGGGCTTGATGAAGATGGTACAAATGAAACAGTTGGGGTGAATGACTATCATACATCCTGACTAGTCATTGAACAACTATGTTCCTCAACCAGTGGCCTGTTTACACTCACTAGATCCTTTGATGTCACTAACAGTGTTAGTCGAGACATGAACTGTAACACCCCAATATTTCATAGTAAGTAATTTTCTTTAAAGTAATTCAATAGCTTGCGCTACACACAACACTGAGTTCGAGCGCACCACGACATACCAAACTTACCGTTCAAAAGCGGTTATGAATAGTATTAACTGAATTTTAAATTTTATATACTCCATATAATTTTAGAATACATATTATGTGTTTCTTATACATAATATAAGAACAAATTCATTTTTTCAGCTAAAAGAAGTATTTTTCAAAAAATGCAATTTTACCAACTTTTAATGGAAAACCCTTTTTAAAACCATTATTGAAAAATTTTATATATCAAATTTAATGAAATTAAATTATTCATTATAATTGGTACATAAAAATTTATTTTTGGTTAAATTTGTTGTACTTTTCTGCTAAATTTCATATTTTGATGAATACTGAACAATACTAAATTTTAATTGAAAACAAATTTTTTAATTGAAACAATTTATAGTGTTAAATTATGTATTTTAATGCTATGGAAGTATAATTAGACTTTGTTTTTATCATTTAATACAATATAGGTCATTATAAGTAATTTTAATTTTAAATTTGAGATAAAAACTTGTAAATCATTTTTTATTTTTTACTTTTTAAAAACCTAATTTTCAGTTTTGACAATCGAAATTAATTTTAATTATTTAATGAAAATTATTTGTTTTTAATTTGGTAAACTAGAATTATTTTTTGAATTCATAATAAAAAATTTATCTTAAGGTAAATTTTCTGGTATTTTTCTGAAAACATTCAATTTTTGATGAATAGTGAAAAACACTATGTAATAGTTTAAAACTGACTTTTTATTTAAATAATTATTTATTTAATTTAAATTTATTTTAAGTCAAAATAAATATATAATGCCTATATAAGTTCAATTTAATTTATTGGATTCATTTTATATTAAAATTATATTTATAAAATTTTATTGAACTTTTTACCGCCTTTTCCCCACCTCCAAAGAGCATTTACAAATTTGCATAAAACATAATTTTACCACTTCTGTGACTTGAATTTAAAAAATCCAAGATACGTGGTTAAAATTAGTAAGTAAAATTTGATTCAATAAGATGAAAATAATTTTTGTTGGATAGTAACTTTTGACTTTTATTTACCACGATTAAAAGTAAATAGGGAAATTAAGTATAAAAATGATATCGTAATTACCCTAACGCATGTCCTAATTATATTGGATAAGTATAATTCGATCAAAACAACCATAGGAATAAAATATTTTCCTATTTGGTCCAGTTGGATTAGATTAGTACATTTATTATTATTTTGTTTAAAGAAGAGTTAAAAGAGTTTAAATCAAAGTTTAATAACTAATCCATTTTTAATATAAGGTTATACATAAGATAAATTTGACTATAAATATTCATTAGAAATATAAAATTATTTTCCACATAATGGTATTTTATTTATAATTTCAAGACATTAAATAATTAAATATATTTATGACATAATGATGATGCACTAATTTCTTTATTAATGAATGATTACAATAATTGATATTATAAATATCCAAATAAATCTAATTTGAGACTTATAATAAATTACACTATTTTTATATGTTAGTATGAAATTTTAGGGTTTATTAAATGAAATAATTGTGATTTAATAATGCTGTTATGAATTTAACAAAACAAAATACCAAATAGTGTCAAAATTGACATAAAATAGTTTTTAAAACAAATATTATATTATTAATTGATATTATATCCATAAAAATATAATGTTTGGCCAAAATATTTATATAATGTTAGTTTTATAATTAATTAACCATTGGGGATTATATTGGATGTTTATAGTAAGTTTATTAACCATATAATATAAAAATACAAAGAGACATGGTAAATGTCAAACTATTTAACTAAGAGTTAAATCTAAAAGATAAAGTTAATATGGTGACCTAAACCTATCTATAACCTATTGTTTGAGAGGATTTTGACCCATATCCACTTTATCCTCTAAATAAATAATTTTTCAGCCTTTAAAAAACGAAAATGAATTTATTATAAAATAATATTTAAAGTTTTTCTAAAGTGACCCTCACCTCTCTTATAAAAGGTAACATTCCCTTATCTCAAATTCATACTTTCATATCCAATTGTCTTGGCCAAACCCTAACTAAATATTCTATGAACTGTCCTACCATCATCCTAGAGGCATTTCTTTAGTCATAAATCCATTCTAAGGAGCCCTTTTGATCAAATCAAAAGGAAGAACCTGAAGAACAGGTAAATATTTCATCACCTCTTTCAAGATCTTTTCTTCTTCCAATTCCCCTTTCTTTTTTGTTTACATTCTAAAAAAAATAACTATAGTATCTTATATATACTGTGATGTTATTATAAAAATGGTATAACCCTATTCATTATTCAATCCATCCTATAAATGACAAAGTCACCATACGTGTGTACGTACGGATTACTGTCTCCACGTCATGGTGTAGTTTATTATTCAAACACTTCAACTTTTGTATGGGTACAATAATTATTATAAATGATTTAAATAATAAATATAACATGATAATTATTCTTCATATAAGATATAACATCCAATTATATATGATTTTAATATCAAAAGAATGATATTGTCGCTCGTGCGTATGTACATTTTGCCGTCTCCACGAATGTTATGAGATTCATTCCCCATCGTATCCATTCAAGACTAATTTTCATTTCATGATTAAAAATAATGTTTAAGAACTACATAAAAAACATTACTTATGTAAAAAAGCATACAAAGGAAAACAAATCAGTAAACACCCGAAATGATGATACAACTAAAATATCATTAACAAAGAAATATTAGAATATCATATATGATATCATATTTATGTATATAGTTATTTTTTAATTTAATAACAATTATGTAACTATTATAAATGAGTTTAACATACCCTCGACCAAGGAAAATTACAAGGTAAGTGGTTTCTTATATCACTTTTAATTCCATGAGATTTTAATTGGTCTCCACTTATTTATTGCATGTGGTGTATTTGGAACTACCATTTGATATATATTATCATGATTATATTCATATTCATGGTATTCCATGATTAATTTGGTGTTTATTAACTTTTGTTCATACGACTCGATCGATTACAATATGGTAAGGGGTTTTCATCTCACTTCATATTCCCGTGAGATTCATGCTATATTTTCCACTGCTACCTTTTTTGTGGTGTATGTACTGCACATGATTGTATTATTTGTGTAATATACTTTAAATTATGTTTATTTACATCATCATTTTATGATTCTTCTTTAATGAGGTGTATGTTTCATAAATTACCAAATCGGTAAGGGAATTTCGAATTTCATTTTCCACTCATTTCGTTTTACGCAAACTTTTTTGATTACTTTACCCAAAGATTATGTGTGAAATCACTATTTATTTATTTATGTAGTAATTTCCACTATCCTTTTTTCAGATATACTTTTTATACACATAATCACTCCATTGATAAATTCTCAAGTCATCGATATAAACTTGATAACAGTAATTTTAACTCAATTTCTCTTTATTATGTTAAACATCCAAGTCATTGGTGTTATTTTTACAAGAATATGTGGGAATGTCCTCAGATTTATTTACACTGAATATAAAATCATATTGAGTGTATTTATATTTTTCACACATAATTATGTCATTGATTTATCCTTAACTCAAGGAAACATTATTTATAAAGGAATTCATCTCATCTTACATTCCATTGAGACTTCTTTGTTATTATGAACCAATTCACTTTTATTTTGTGTATATACTGTACTTCGACATAGTATATCATGAATAACCTTATTCTCATGATAATATAATGTTTCTATTACCTCAATTTTTAGTATTCAAGAATCTCTCATTTGTTTAAAAACTCTAACTAAAATATCATTTTAAATGTTTTTAAAAAAATTTCTTCTAAATCTTTCTTATTAATGTACATGTTTTAAAAATGGTTTTAAAGTTTTATTTATATCGACATTAATGTTTTTAAATTAAGAATCCTTTTAAAATTTTCAAAGTGGTATGGGACTCTTTGATTCAAAAATATATTTTAAACGGCTTCTTGATAAATAGTGAGACTTTAAAATGTTTTAAAGAAAAATGGGGATATTTCTCTGAAATAGTTTTGAGGATTATTTTAATCTACATAAATATCCTTAATTATTATCAATTGAGGTAGATTTATTAAAATACAATATTCCATGTTTCATTGAATGAGTTATGTTTGAATGTTTATGTGTTATTTTTATACCATTCATAGTTTATGGATAAATTATTGACATTTTGTATGCTAGTATTAATACGAATGTTTATGTTATGTTTAAGCCTTTTCATATGAGGAATTCATTGGACTTAATAAGTGATGGGTGGAGCCCTCTATAGCTCCAAAAAGAATTGGTAGGTCTCATGAGGCCAACTAGTGTCTTTGAACTAGGCCTTGAAAAAATCTTATTTGTAGTCTTGGAACCAGGCCATGACTATGTGGTTATGAAGTTTGGCATTATGCATTCCATCATTATGAAAGTGGCTACTGATATTTCATGTGATTATTCGACTAGTAGACTATCCATGTGAATAAGTAAATGGAATTATTTTATTTTATCTTTTCCATATTATGCTGAAGTTCAAGTTTAATAGGATTTTTAGACTTATACATTTCCATAAATGTTTAGGCTTATTTATGAATGTTTTTGCTATATTGTTATCCTTAATAAGAATCTGATCTCACTCATTTCTATGTTTTATTTTTCTCAGGATGTGAAAAGTATATTATGACAGACCTGTATGGATAATATAAGGGATATGATTATGGCATATGGAGACTATGTTGTAGTTATTCATTTTATAATATAATGTAAAACTTTTGACTATATATAGTACTTAAAAGTCTACTAAACTGATCGGTCTTTCAGGACATGATTCCTTGTATCATGCCAATGTTGTGTAACAATGCACTGATTCTAGGTAACTAGGGTTGGGTCATTATAGATGTTATCATAGGAAGCTTATTAAAAATCATAGAAGCTAGATTTAGAAAAACTCTGATTAGAAAACACTACCCTAAGATAGAAACTGAGGAATAGTATAGAAGAACATCAAAAAAAATTTGGTAATTTAAATATTATGTGGGTTTTCCAAGAAACACATCCCTGTCTGGATACGATAAGGTAGAGGCGGCTACGGAGCAGATGTACCTAACAGTGAAAACATCGACAAAGAGTTTCGGGCTTTAACCGGGGTATCTTGGAACACGACAACGGGCCTTGCTGCACTCTTGGTTATGACACTCCCGGGGGATATTCTAAGGATAATTCACATTTTCTTTACAAACTGATTTAAAAGATTTTAATATAAGAAGATAATAAATAACCTTGGTTTATCCTAAGGTATTTTTGATTGAAAATAAGGTGTCATGGTATTCTCTAAATTATTTTATGACTCACACTATTATTTCTTGTGTTAGTCAATGGCTAGATTCCAAGAAAGTCATAGTAACATTGAACATTATGTACAAGGTGGGAACTATGGTGGAATGAGAAACGAAATGGAATGTTGATAAGAGGAAATATATCATGTTCATGCTGAATCAGTTTTCCAAAAATATGATCAACAACATATATATTACCAAAATCTTGAACTCAACAAAGAAGATAAATGCAGTGAATGATAAGATCTCCAATATTAGAGACCATGGAGAAAAAAAGACCAATTTCTATCATGTAGGAAATGGGGAAGGAGACACCTAGGAAAGTGTCTCAAGGGAACATATAAATGCTTTATGTTTGGGAAAGAAGGACATAAAGTTAACCATTGTTGAGGAAAAGTGAAAAGTACTATGGAAAAAAATAAAAATGATCCTAAGAATATAATTACAATCATTTTACATTAATATAAGGGAACTTTACATTACCTAATTCAATTTCCTATTCTCTTGGATAACCTCTAAGTCACGGAAGAACCTATTTGGAAATAAATAGATGGAGAAATGTTTAAAAGTACAAGATTACTTTGGAAGACTATTATCTTGTATGTGTAAACATGTAGTTTGTTATGTGAAAATGCTATTTGGGAAATAATTATCTTTTCTTTTGTGGATATAATTATAAAGAACCATTTGGGTTTATATGATCCTTGAATTTGAGGCAATTACAAGTTATTAATATTTGGGATTAAAAGGCAGGGTATGAGATAACATTTTTGGTTAAATTATATTATTTATATTTTGAGGAATTTATCACATTTAGGTAATGTTAAAAAATATATTTTTTGAAAAAGGACAACATGAAAACTATGTGACTACCAATCATGTCGGAAAAAGTTGTGGTTATTGAATACACAACTAGAGTGTGATTGGTATTTATTGCCTACCACTGGACTACATGAAGTCCCTGGTTACTGTGACTAATTCTTTTTAGTTAAATGATTTTATTGATCAATAATAAGTTGATTTGGGATCTTATGTCTTATCAAATGGATATCCATAGTATAGGAAAATGATTTGGTGACTAAGTGATAAATGTTATTTTAGAAGGTGTTCGCTCTATTGGGAACACTATATGCCTAAGGAAAATAGAAAACTATGGGATTCCATTTGAGAAGTAATGGTGTATTATTATCTGTGTTTTGGATTAATAGAGATTTAGGTTATTTATGGAAATGATTAACCTATCCTAGAAAATATGTGATTATGTTAGTTGATTTTAAGCATGTGACTTCAAGTGTAGTTGATGTTACTTGGAGATAAAATTTAATGTGGAAGATAGTGTAATCAAATTCTTCAATGTTTGGGGTTTCAAGATTAGTTTGTATTATATATAAGGATTTTAAGGACAATTGTTTATTGAATGGTATTTATTAAAATTTTGGTATTGTTGGTTTAATTTTAGAAATTAAGATTAGTATTTATTTCTCTAAAGGATTATCTTTTTTGGTGGATCATCTGATCTTGTACTAACCATTTTGGTTTTTCTTTTTCTCTAAAGACAAGATAAATATATATAGTTTATCCTTTTTGGATTATGTGATTCTCTGGAAGTTTATTCTAACGCTTCAGGTGTGACTAAATCATTTTGAATACTCATCATTTAAAAAAAAGATGAGTTGGTGGTATAAATTTATTAAAGGATGAAACTCTACTTAAAACATGTCACTTAGTTTATCTTTCATATCCATGTTTTCCAATATGGAATCCTATTATGGGTTATCTCGAGTGACCTTTATACTTCTCTTTCATTCTTTTAAAGAGATAGTTTTATTGATGCATTTTCCGATGTGGGACTTTCAATGAAGTTCACAAGCCCAATTTTTAAATTTCAAGGATTCAATTTCCAAAGGGGGGGGGGAGAATTTAACACCCCAAGATTTCATAGAATGTTATTTTCTTTAAAGTAATTCAATAGCTTGTGCTACACACAACACTAAATTCGAGCGCACCATGACTTACCAAACTAGTTGTTCAAAAGAGGTTAGGGATAGTATTAACTAAATTTTGAATTTTATACACTCCATATAATTTTATAATACATATTATGTGTTTCTTAGACATAATATAAGAACAAATTCATTTTTTTCAGATAAAAGATGTATTTTTCAAAAAATGAAATTCTACCACCTTTTAAAGGAAAACCTTTTTTAAAACCAATATTTGACACTTTTATATATTAAATTTAATGAAATTAAATTTCTCATTAAAATCGGGACATATAAATTTATTTTTGGATAATATTTTGGTACTTTTCTGATAACTTTCATATTTTGATGAATACTGAAGAATACTAAATTTTAATTGAAAATCACTTTTTTAATTGAAACAATTTATAGCGTTAAATTGTGTATTTTAATGGTTTGTAATTATAATTATATTATATTTTTATCATTTAATACAATTTAAGTCATTATAAGTAATTTACAATTTAAATTTTACATAAACACATGTCAATCTTTCGATAGTTTTTTCTTTTTAAAAAACCTCTTTTCAGTTTTGACAACAGAAATTAATTTAAAATTAATTAATTCAACTTCTATGTTTTGAATTTGGTAAAATATAATTCATTTTTTAATTTGAAATATCAAAATTAGCTTAGGGTAATTTTTTGGTATTTTTCTGAAAACATTCAATTTTTTGATGAATAGTGAAAAACACTATGTTATAGTTTAAAACCGGATTTTTATTTAAATAATAATTTATTTTATTTAAATTTAATTTAAGTCAAAATAGATATATAATACCTATGTAATTTCAATGTAATTCATTGGAGTAATTTCATAATAAAATTGGATGTATAAAATTTTATTGAACTTTTTACCGCCTTTTACCAACCTCCTAGAGCATTTGCAAATTTGCATAAAAATTAATTTTACCACATTTGTGAGTTGAATTTTAAAAATCTGAGAGACATGGTTAATATCTGTATGAAAAATTTTGTTCAACAAGATGAAAATAATTTTTTGTGAATAGTAACTTTGTACTTATTTTCCGCAGTTAAAAATAAATAGAGTAATTAAGGGTAAAAATGATATCATAATTACCCTAACACATGTCCAAATTCAATTGGATAAGTATAATTAGACAAAAAAAAACCTTATGAATAAAATATGATCCTCTTTCGTCCACTTGGATTAGATTAGAACATTTAATATTATTTTATTTAAAGAAGAGTTAAAAGAGTTAAAATCAAAGTTTAATAACTAATCTATTATTAATATAGAGTTATACATAAGATAAATTAGACTATAAATATTCATTAGAAATATAAAAGTATTTCCTACATAATATTATTTTATTCATAATTTCTGTATTTAAACAATTAAATTTATTTATGACACAATGACGATGCAGTAATTACCTTATTAATGAAAGATTGAAATAATTGATATTATAAATATCCAAATAAATATAATATGAGACTTTAAATGAATTCCACTAATTTTATCGGTTAATATTACATGGTATGGTTAATTAAATGAATTTTTTTCTAAGTTATAATGCTGTTTTGAATTAAAAAAACAAAATACCAAATTGTGTCAAAATTGACATAAAAGAGTTTTTAAAATAAATATTATATTATTAATTTACATTATATACCTAAAAATATAAGGTTCAGAGAAAAGAATTATATAATGATATTTTATCATTAATGTACCACTTGGGGTTCACTTTGAAGTGTATAGTATGTTTATTGACCATATAATATAAAAATACAAAGAGACATGGTAAATGTCAAACTATTTAACTAAGAGTTAAATCTAAAAGACAAGGTTAATATGGTGACCTGAACCATTCTAAAACATATTGGTTGAAATTTGTTCGACCCATCCCCACCTTAGACTCTAAATGAATAATTTTTGAGACATTAGAAACCAAAATGGATTTTATTATGAAATAATATTTCAAGCCTTTCCTAAAGTGACCCTCACCTCTCTTATAAAATAGAACTTCTCCTTCTCTCAAATTGACACATTCAAAGGCATTGTTTTGGCCAACCCCTGCCCAAATATCCTCTAAACTGTCCTCCCATAATCCTAGAGGCCTTCCTTTAGTCATAAAGTTAATGTAAAGAGCCATTTTGATCAAATAAAAAAAAGAACCCGAAGAAGAAGTAAATATTTCATCACCCCTTTCAAGTTCTTTTCTTCTTCCACTTAATATTTCTTTTTTGTTTACATTATAAAATAATATCTCTAGAATCTTATATATAATTTTATGTTATTATAAAAATTGTACAGTCCTATTCATTATTCTATCGATCCTATAAATGAGAAAGTCATCATACGTGCGTACGTACAGATTACTGTCTCCACATCGTGGTGTAGTTTGATATTCAAACACTTCATCATTTGGATGGGTATAATAATTAGTATAAATGATTTAAATAATAAATATAACATGATAATTATTCTGTATTTAAGATGTAACATCCAATTATATACGGTTTTAATATCAAATGAATGATATTGTCGCTCGTGTGTATGTACGGATTACCGTCTCCACGAACGCGATGACATTCATTTCCCATCATATCCATTCAAGAAAAATTTTCATTTGATGATTAAAAATAATTTTTAAAGACTTAATATCATTCTTAATAATAATAATATGCATCCTATCCATAATAAACATTACTTACGTAACAAAGAATATAAAGGAAAATGAATCAGTTAACACCTGAAATGATGATACAACTGAAATATCGTTTACAAAGCAATATTTGAAGATTATATATGATATCATATTTATTTATATAGTTATTTTATAATTTAATAACAATTATTTAACTATTATAAAATAGTTTAGCATACCCTTGACCATGGAAAATTTACAAGGTAAGGGGTTTCTTTTCTCACTTTTAATTCTGTGAGATTTTAATTGTTTGCCACTTATTTATTGCATATGGTGTATTCTATAATAAAATTTGATATATATTATCATGATTATCTTTATATTAATGGTATTATATGATTCATTTGGAGGTTATTAAATTTTGGTCATATGACTCTATTGATTGCAACATGGTAAGGGGTTTTCATATCACTTCTTTTTCCCGTGAGATTCATGCTATATTTTCCACTACTACCTTTTGTGTGGTTTATGTAATACACATGATTATATTGTTTGTGTAATATACATTAATTTATGGGTATTTACATCATCATTTGATGATCCTTATTTCATATGGTGTATGTTTCTTATGTTACCAAATTGGTAAGGTAATTTCAAATTTCAATTTCCACTCATTCGGTTTTTCCCAAACATCATTGATTACTTTACCCAAAGATTATGTGTGAAATCACTACTTATTTATATATGTAGTCATTTCCACTCTCCTTTGTGTGGATATAATTTTGATACACATAATCACTACATTGATAAATTCTTGTGTAATCAATATAAACTTGATAAGAGTAATTTTAACTCAATTTCTATTTATTGAGTTATACATACAAGTCATTGGTGTTGATTTTACAAAAAATATGTGTGAATGTACTCTGATTTATTTATGCTGAATATAAGATCATATTGAGTGTATTTAATTTTTTTACACTTAATTTTTTTGATTATTTATCATTAACCTAAGGATACAGTATTTATAAAGGAATTAATATCATCTTACATTCCATTGAGACTTCTTTGTTGTTATACGCCAATTTTATTTTATTTGGTGTATATAATGTAATTTGAAAAAGTTTATCATGAATACACTTATTCTCATGATATTATAATGTTTTAATTACCTCAATTGTTTGTATTCAAGTGTCTCTCATTTGGTTAGAAACTCTAACTAAAATATCATTTTAAATATTTTTAAAACTTATTCTACTAAATATTCCTTATTAATTTCCATATTTTAAAAATGGTTTTAAGGTTTTATTTATATGGAAATTAAAGTTTTAAAATTTAAATTACTTTTAAATGTTTCAAAGTGGTTTTGGAAACCTTGATTCAAAAATCTATTTTAAACAGCTTCTTGATAAATAGTGAGACTTTAAAATGATATAAAGAAAAAGGTGGGCATTTCTCTCAAATGGTTTTGAAGATTATTTTCATCTATGTCAATATCCTTCATTATTTTGAATTGAGGTTGATTTATTAAAATAAAATATTCCATATAGTATTTAAGGAGTTATGTTTGACTGTGGTTGTGTTATTTTTATACCATTCGTGGTTTGTGGATAATGTATATACAATTCATATGGTAGTTTTAATACGAATGTTTATGTTATGTTTAAACCATTTCATATGATGATTTCATTGGACTTAGTATGTGACAGGTGGAGCCTTCTATATCTCATCGATGCATCGGTAGGTCTCATGAGACAAACTAGTTTCTTGGCACAAGTCCATGAAAAAAATCTTATTTGTAGTCTTGGCACAAGGCCTTGACTATGTGGTTATTAAATCTGGCATTATTCATTCCATCATTATGAAAGTGGATATTGATATTGCATGTGATTATTTGACTAGTAGAAAATACATGTGAATAATTAAATGGAATTATTTGAGTTTATCTTTTCCAAATTATTCTTATGGTCAAGGTTTAAAGGAATTTTTTTGGACTTATACATTTCCATAAATATTTATGCTTATTTATGAAGGATTCTGTTATATTGTTATCCTTACTGAGCATCTAATCTCACCCATTTCTGTGTTTTATTTTTCCAAGGATGCGAATAAGTATATTATGAATGGCCTATATGGATAGTCTAAGAGATATGATTTTTTCCTATGGAGACTATGTTGTATTTTTTCATTTTATAATATAATGTAAACCCTATGAGTATATCTAGTACATCCAAGGCTACTAAACTGATCAGTCTTTCGGGATGGTATTCCTTGTATCATGCCAATGTTATGTAATAATGCACCGACTCTAGGTAACTAGGGTTGGGTCATTATAGTTGGTATCAGAGGAAGTTTAGTACAAATCATATAAGCTAGATTTAGAAAAACTCTGATTAGAAAACACTACCCTAAGATAGACATTGACGAATAGAATTGAAGAACATCCAAAAAATTTGGTTATTTAAATATTATGTGTGTTTTCCAAGAAATACATCCATGTCTGGATACGATCAGGTAGAGGTGGCTCTCGTACAGTTGTACCTTATAGTGAAAACACTGACAAGGAGTTTCGTGCTTGACCTGGGGTATCTTGGTACACGACAACGGTCCTTGCTACACTATTGGTTACGACACTCCTAGGGGATATTCTTAGTATAATTCACATTTTCATTAAAAACCGATTTGAAGGATTTTAATATAAGAAGAGAATAAATAACCTTGGATAATCCTAGTTATTTTTTATTGAAAATAAGGTGTCATGGTATTCTATAAATTATTTTATGACTCACACTATGATTTATTGTGTTAGTAAATGGTTTCATTCCAAGGAAGTCATAATAACATTGAATATTATGTACAAGGTGGGCACTACGGTGGAAATGAGCAACAAAATGGAATGTTGATAGGAGAAAAGATATCATGTTCATGCCGAATCAGTTTTCCAAAAATATGATCAACAATATATATATTAAACAAATCTTGAACTCAACAATGAAGAGAAAGGCGGTGAATGATAATAGCTCCAGTAGTGGAGACCATGGAGAAAAAAATGTCAATTTCTATCATATAGGAAATGGTGAAGGCGACACCTAGGAAAGTGTCTCAATGGAACAAAGAAATGCTTTATGTGTGGGAAAAGAGGACATAAAGTAAACAATTGATGAGGAAAAGTTAAGAGTTCTATGGAAGAAAATAAAAATGATCCTAATAATCCAATTACAATCATTTTCCATAAATTTAAGGGACCTTGCTATTACCTAATTCAATTCCCTATTCTCTAGGATAACCTCTAAGTCACGGAAGAACCTATTTGGAAATAAATATATGGAGAAATGTTTAAAAGTATGGGATTACATTGGAAGACTATTCTCTTGTATGTGTAAACATGTAGTTTGTTATGTGAAAATGATATTTGGGAAATAATTATCTTTTCTTTTGTGGATATAATTATAACGAACCATTTGGGTTTATATGATCCTTGAATTTGAGGAAATTACAAGTTATTAATTTTTGGGATGAAAAATGCCGAGTATGAGATAAAATTTGTGGTTAAATTATATTATATTTATTTTGAGGAATTTATCTCATTTTTGAAATGTTATAAAATATAGTTTTTGAAAAAGGACAACATGCAAACTGTGTGACAACCCATCGTGTCGGACAAAGCTGTTGTTATCGAACACACAACTAGAGTGCGATTGGGATTTATTTCCTACCACTGGACTACGTGAAGTCCCTAGTTAGTTTGACTAATTCTCTTTAGTAAACTGATTTTATTGATCATTAATAAGTTGATTTGGGATCTTATGTCTTATCAAATGGATATCCATAGTATAGAAAAATTATTTGGTGACTAAGTGATAAATGTTATATTGGAAGATCTTTTCTCTGTTGGGAACACTATATGCCTAAGGAAAGTAGAATACTATGGGATTTCCTTTGAGAAGTAATGGAGTATTCTTATCTATGTTTTGTATTTATAGCAATTTGGGTTATTTATGTAAATGATTTACCTATCATAGAGAATATGTGACTATGTTAATTAATTTTAAGCATGTGACTTTAAGTGTAGTTGATGTTACTTGGAGATACAATTTAACGTGGAAGACAGTATAATCAAATTCTTCTTTGTTTTGGGTTTCAATATATGTTTCTATTATATAGAGGGATTTTAAGGACAATTGTTTATTGAGTGTTATTTATTGAACTTTGTGTATTGTTGGATTAATTTTATAAATTAATATTAGAATTTATTTCTCTAAAGGATTATCCTTTTCGGTGGATCATATGATCTTGTACTAACCATTTTGGTTTTGGTTAATCTCTAAAGACAAGGTAAATATAAATAGTTTATCCTTTGCGGATTATGTGATTCTCTGAATGTTTATTCTAGCGCTTCATGTGTGACCAAATCATTTTGAATACTCATCATTTTAAAAAAAAGATGATTTGGTGGTAGAAATTTATTAAAGGATGAAACTCTACATAAAAATTAAATATATATCTTTATGTTCTTAGTAAATCTCAGAAATAAATTCCTCAACTTTATTAAATGGAAATTAAAACAAAAAACGTTATCCCGTTACTTTTTCTACTAGGAAACTAATGATCATTTATCCTATCACAATTTTGTGGTTTTCTTATTTTTAAATTTTTCCTGGTCATGTTTTATATCACTCTCCACCAAAACATGACACTTAGTTTATCTTCCATATCCATGTTTTCAAATATGGAATCCTATTATGGGTTATCTCGAGTGACCTTTGTACTTCTCATTATTTCTTTTAAAGAGATAGTTTTATTGATGATTTTTCCAATGTGGGACTTTCAATGATGTTCACAAGCCCAATTTTTAAATTTCAAGGATTAAATTTCCAAAGGGGAGGAGAATTTAACACCCCAAGATTTCATAGTAAGTTATTTTCTTTAAATTAATTCAATAGCTTCTGATACACGTAGCACTAAATTTGAGCGCACTATGACTTACCAAACTAGCTGTTCAAAAGCTGTTAGGAATAGTATTAAATGAATTTTTAATTTTATATACTCTATATAATTTTAGAATACATATTATGTATTTCTTAGACATAATATAAGAACAAATTCATTTTTTAGATAAAAGAAGTATTTTTTAAAAATGAAATTTTACTACCTTTTAATGGAAAACCCTTTTTAAAACCAATATTTGACACTTTTAAATATTATATTTAATTAAAATACATTTTTATTTAAAATCAAGACATAGAAATTTATTTTGGATAATTTTTTGGTACTTTTCTGATAACTTTCATATTTTGATGAATACTGAAGAATACTATATTTTAAATGAAAACTAATTTTTTAATTGACAAAATTTATAGCGTTAAATTATGTATTTTAATGGTTTGGAATTATAATTATATTATATTTTTATCATTTAATACAATTTAAGTCATTATAAGTAATTTCAAATTTAAATTTTACACAAATACATGTCAATCTTTTTGAATGTTTTTTCTTTTTAAAAATCATCTTTTCAGTTTTGACAATAGAAATTAATTTAAAATTAATTAATGCAACTTCTATTTTTTTAATTTGGTAAAATATAATTCATTTTTTAATTCAAAATATCAAAATTATCTTAGGGTTAATTTTTGGTATTATTCTAAAAACATTCAATTTTTAATGAATAGTGAAAAACACTATGTTATAGTTTAAAACTGACTTTTTATTTAAAATATTATTTATTTTAATTTATTTTATTTTAAGTCAAAATAGATATATAATACCTATATAAGTTCAATTTAATTCATTGGAGTCATTTTATAATAAAATTAGATGTATAAAATTTTATTGAACTTTTTACCGCCTTTTACCCACCTCCTAGGATCATTTTCAAATTTGCATAAAGCTTAATTTTACCACATCTGTGAGATGAATTTAAAAAATCTGATAGACATGGTTAATATCATTATGAAAAATTTGGTTCAATAAGAAGAAAATAATTTTTCTTGAATAGTAAATTTTTACTTATTTGCCGAGGTTAAAAGTGAATAGGGTAATTAAGGGTAAAAATGATATCATAATTACCCTAACACATGTCCAAATTATATTGGATAAGTATAATTTCTACCAAAAACAACCTTATTAATAAAATTTTATACTCTTTGGTCCACTTTTATTAGATTATGACATTTATTATTATTTTATTTAAAGAAGAGTTAAAAGAGTTAAAATCGAAGTTTAATAAATAATCTTTTATTAATATAGAGTTATACATAAGATAAATTCGACTATAAATATTCATTAGAAATATAAAAGTATTTCCTACATAATAGTATTTTATTTATAATTTCTATACTTTAAAAAATTAAATTTATTTATGAAACAATGATGATGTAGTAATTACCTTATTAATGAAATATTAAAATAATTGATATTATAAATATCCAAATAAATCTAATATGAGACATTAAATTAATTAAACTAATTTTATAGCTTCACATGATATGTTATGGTTGATTAAATTAATTTTTTTTTCTATGTAATAATTTTTTTATGAATTAAAAAAACAAAATTCTAAATAGTGTCAAAATTAACATAAAAGAGTTTTTAAAACAAATATTATATTACTAATTGATATTATATCTCTAAAAAATAAGGTTAGGCCAAAGGAATTATATAATTATATTTTTATCATTAATTAACCACTTGGGGTGCACATGGAAGTGTATAGTAAGATTATTAACCATATAATATAAAAATACAAAGAGACATGGTAAATGTCAAACTATTTAACTAAGAGTTAAATCTAAAAGATAAGTTTAATATGGTGACCTGAACCCTTCTAAAACCTATTGGGTGAATTTTTTTCGACCCATCCCCACCTTATACTCTAAATAAATCATTTTTGATCCATTAGAAACCAAAAAGGATTTTATTATGAAATAATATTTCAAGCCTTTCCTAAAGTGACCCTCACCTCTCTTATAAAAGGGAACTTCCCCTTCTCTCAAATTCACATCTTCAAAGCCATTTTTCATGGCCAAAACCTACCCAAATATCCTCTCAACTATCCTATCATAATCATATAGGCCTTTATTTTGTCATAAAGTTAACGTAAGGATCCCTTTTGATCAAATCAAAAGGAAGAACCCGAAGAAGAGGTAAATATTTCATCACCCCTTTCATGTTCTTTTCTTCTTCCACTTAATCTTTATTTTTTATTTCCATTATAAAATAATAACTCTAGTATCTTATATATAATATTATGTTATTATAAAAATGTTACACCCCTATTCATTATTCTATCCATCCTATAAATGACAAAGTCATCATACGTGCGTACGTACAGATTACTGTCTCCACATCGTGGTGTAGTTTTTTATTCAAACACTTCATCATTTGGAAGGGTATAATAATTAGTATAAATGATTTAAATAATAAATATAACATGATTATGATTCTTTATATAAGATATAACATCCAATTATATACGATTCTAATATCAAAATAATGATATTGTCGCTCGTGCGTATGTACGGATTACCGTCTCCACGAACGCAATGACATTCATTCCCCATCATATCCATTCAAAAATAATTTTCATTTGATGATTAAAAATAATGTTCAAAGACTTAATATCTTTTTGAATAAGAATAATATGCATCCTATCCATAACAAACATTACTTACGTAACAAATCATATAAAGGAAAACGAATCAGTTAACACCTGAAAAGATGATACAACTGAAATATCATTTACAAAGAAATATTTTAAGATTTTATATGATATCATATTTATGTATATAGTTATTTTATAATTTAATAACTATTATTTAACTATTATACAATAGTTTAGAATACCCTCGACCAAGGAAAATGTACAAGGTAAAGGGTTTCTTATCTCACTTTTAATTCCGTGAGATTTTCATTGTTCGCCACTTATTTATTTCATATGGTGTATTCTATACTAACATTTGATATATATTATCATGATTCTTTTTATATTCATGGTATTATATGATTAATTTGGTTGTTATTAACTTTTGGTCATATTAATCTATTGATTACAACATGGTAAGGAGTTTTCATCTCACTTCTTTTTCCCGTGAGATTCATGCTATATATTCCACTGCTACTTTTTGTGTGGTTTATATACTACCCATGATTGTATTTTTTGTGTAATATACTTTAATTTATGGGTATATACATCATCATTTTATGATCCTTCTTTCATATGGTGTATGTTTTTTAAGTTACCAAATCAGAAAGGGAATTTCAAATTTCAATTTCCACTCATTCGGTTTTACCCAAACTTCATTGATTACATTACCCAAAGATTATGTGTGAAATCACTAATTATTTATCTATTTAGTAATTTGCACTATACTTTGTGTGGATATACTTTTGATACACATAATCACTCCATTGATAAATTCTCAAGTCATCGATATATACTTGATAAGGGTAATTTTAACTCAATCTCTATTTATTGAGTTATAAATCCAAGCCATTGGTGTTGTTTTTACAAGAATATGTATGAATGTGCTCTGATTTATTTATCATGAATATAAAATCATATTTAATTTATTTAATTTTTTCATACTTAATTTTTTTATTGATTTATCCTTAACCTAAGGATACAATCTTTATAAAGGAATTCATATCATCTTACATTCCATTGAGACTCCTTTGTTGTTATACACCAATTTTATTTTATTTGGTGTATATATTGTACTTTGACATATTATATCCTGAATACACTTATTCTCATGATATTATAATGTTTTCATTACCTCAATTATTTTTATTCAAGTGTCTCTCATTTGGTTAGAAACTCTAACTAAAATATCATTTTAAATGTTTTTAAAAATTACTCTACTAAATATTCCTTATTAATGACCATATTTTAAAAATGGTTTTAAGGTTTTAATTATATGGAAGTTAATGTTTTAAAATTAAAATTCCTTTTAAAAGTTTCAAAGTGGTTTTCGAAACATTGGTTCAAAAATCTATTTTAAATAGCTTCTTGTTAAATACTGAGACATTAAAATGTGTTAAAGAAAAATGGGGATATTTCTCTCAAATAGTTTTGATGATTATTTTCATCAATGTCAATATCCTTAATTATTCTCGATTGAGGTTGATTTATTAAAATACAATATTCCATATTGTATTTAATGATTTATGTTTGACTGTGGATGTGTTATTTTTATACCATTCATGGTTTATGGATAAAGTATTGACATTTCGTATTGTTGTTTTAATATGAATGTTTATGTTATGTTTAAACATTTTCATATAAAGAATTAATTGGACTTAGTATGTGACGGCTGGATCCTGTTATATCTAATCGATGCATCTGTAGGTCTCATGAGACAAACTAGTGTCTTGGCACAAGGCCTTGAAAAAATCTTATTTTAGTCTTGGCACAAGGCCTTGACTATGTGGTTATTAAGTCTGGCATTATGCATTCCATCATTATGAAAGTGGCTATTGATATTGAATGTGATTATTTGACTTGTAGAAAATCCATGTGAATAATTAAATGGAATTATTTGATTTTATCTTTTCCATATTATGCTTAAGTTCACGTTTAGAAGGATTTTTTTGGTCTTATACATTTCCATAAATGTTTATGCTTATTTATGAAAGATTCTGCTATATTTTTATCCTTACTGAGCATATAATCTCACCCATTTCTATGTTTAATTTTTTCCAGGATGCGAATAAGTATATTATGATTGACCTGCATGGATAGTCTAAGGTATATGATTTTGGCCTATGGATACTATGTTTTATTTTTTTCATTTTATAATGTAATGTAAAACTTATTAGTGTATCTAGTACTTCCAAGGGTACTAAACTGATCAGTCCTTCGGGACATGATTCCTTGTATCATGTCAATGTTATATAATAATGTACTGACTCTAGGTAACTAGGGTAGGGGCTTTACATGTACCACCTACATCGAGACTTCATTGAATTTGAATAATCCACAATTTGTGATGAATTTGATTCAGTCAATAGAGAAAAATAATTCATTTATGGTTATTCAATGTATTTTATATAATGGGAAATGATCATTGTGTCTAGTGAATTAGGCATCCTCAATTCTCCAATATTTTTTAAGCATTATGATTTACTTTTCCAAGGTAAAAATTTAGTTACCTGGGACCTAATCATCCTTTTTGTAGTACTTATTTTTATTATGTTCTATTAAAGGCACCCCCAAATCATAGTATTTAATAGGGGATGTAGACACATATTCTTGATTAGGTGTCTGTTCTTGGTGAGGCTATTCGTGGGGGTGGCTGCAGTTGGTAAAGATAATCTGGAAAAGGGGATTGAATGTGTACTAGATCAAGAGAATATTCATTAATAATAATATCTACCTATTATTTTGTGGTCACTGTAACATGATTTTGAAGGTAAAATAGGAATGACCCTTTTTTTGTTCCTCTTCAATGATTCTCCCAAATTCTGTGTTTTTTCGAAATACTCCTAACATTTTATTTATTAGTTTAGAGATATGATGGGGGCAACCATATCATCTCTAATGTTCTCCATGAACAATGTAATGAACTATTCTTGGTAAATTAGCATCTAGAAAAAATATGTCAGTCTCTTCCATCAGGTGAAGAAGTTAGTGACTCGCTCGTTAGGACTCTATTTTCATTTGAAGTTGTTCGTGATGTTGGTTTTACATGAGGTGGAGTTTAACTAGTTGAGGAACAATCTAAAAACATCATCCAAACACATAATAGACCATATGATCAACTCACTATACTAGAATAATGAAAGTCCTTCTAGAGGCTAGAAGATGAATTAGAGCTTTGTGGCTTCCTTCTATTATTTTATCCTTGACATTAGACTGTAGCATGAGGAGAAATGGTCCAGATGAAACATTGGATCACCAATACACTTGAATGATGTGAAATTTGAATTGTTAAATTCTATGGGTTCCTGTGAATTATAAACCCATGCTATGAATGGATTTCAATCACGTTGAATATACACCTATCACATTTGTAGATCCTATGAGATAAGAAATGAAAGGATTTATCACATAATATTGGTTGGAATTTTTAGTTACTACTATGTTGATGGGATAAATTACTTGGGGGGTAGAAAAACCTTGATCTCGAGATGGATAATCACACTAATTTGTTTGTTTGGGAGACTAATATCTTGATCGTTTTTCATATACCCAAGCTTCCTCTTTGACCATGTTTGTGGGTCCATCATGTTAAAATTAATGTGCCTTAAAGAGGAGGTCTGGGTTCCCCCTATAGGAGAAGCATAATATCTTTTAGAATTTTTATTATTCAATATAATTTCGACAATATACCTAGAAATAATTCTTTTATTATCATCTTGTCCTTGATGTAAGTCTAAAATCCTAGGGTCTGGCTCGGGTTTTAGTACAACATTGGATTAGTTGACAAGCATGGAAGTTCCCTTGAATTTGTCAAAATATCTATGATTATGTGGTAACAACTCATTGGGATGACCCTTGAGGCCTAGATACTATCACTTATAATGAGTTAGAGAACCTGTCATGGGGTATTCATGGTGTTGTGTCATCACATAGATAGGTTTCTCACTATCATTCCCTACATTGGTGGTCCTATTTCTATAATTATATAGAGAGTTAACAATGCCCATGTTAACCAAGGCTATATTAATAGAGGAATCATCACTATAAGTGGGTAGTAAAGACTGATGGTTCTGTCATTTCTATAACATAGAAAAGAAATGGAGGGCATTATACTACACCAGAAATTGTTTCTTACATATTAACATGCCTCTTTACTGCCCGTGTGGAGCTTTTTGAGGTAGTTAATATAGTTTTTATCTATAGTTTAGTTGTAGAGATATGATATTGGATGCTGATCTAATGTGATTCATTCAATATCAAGAGTCTTTCAATATTGTTAAATGGAATTTAGGTGCATCTGGCTTACTGGGTAGTCTAGATAACTTTCTCGATAGAGGTTGAACATTTCCTAGATATTATGGTAGAAAAAATTCACATTTTTCATGGTTAAAAACTATGGGATGAAAAACTCTATTTTGGTAGTTGTACAAAATATCATTGGTACCTAGTCAATGGAAAAAATTAAACACAAGTCCACTTGTTCATTACTATGGTATGATCAAACATCTATACAACCCCACCCCTAATTTTCGTAGACCAATAAACTAGTAGCAGTATAGTTGAAAACCATCTTTACGTTTGATTTTCTTAGAGTACAAGTTACACACGATTCCAACACCCACAATAAAGAGTAATTTCTCTCATAAGCGGGGCCAACATAAAGATCATATAATTATAAGAAGGGTTCCATACGACATCCTTATGCACAAAAGAAAAAAAATCACTTTATGGATAAGAAGATTTATCAACATCATCTTAGGGTATCATTGAGGATGTTGATATCTATCCAATATCAATATTAGAGGTGGATATGGGGGAAATGTGATAATTATGGAGAAGGATTAACTAGAGGGTTCATTAAAGGAGGAAAAAATATCCTCAACCAATAGGTAACTTTATTTGGATTTGGGGATCTTGTTTAGATCAGAATCTAGGATTAAAAGCCTCCATCGATTCACATCTGAACTTAGCATTGGTAGTGGAGCTGATGGATCGCTCATCGATTCATTCGTCACTTTGGGGTCTGATAGATAAATGGTGATTCTTTGATTCCCATGGTCCATCCTATGATTCCATGAGACATATCCATGGGAAATATATTTAAATTTAGTTGGTTTCACCTTATGTGGGTTTCAATCTTCACTATGGTCATGACCCCATAATATTTTTTGTCCCTCGTTCCCCTAGAAGGTTCTTTTGATCATGGTTTATTTCAATCATGGGGGATCTATATTGGTTGGTGGTGGTGAGGTGCAACCTATGCGCTAATATTACTCAAAATGGATGTCCTATAAGGGAAACCGATTGTGATAATGACTAGGATAATCATCTTGGCCAACATGAGTGGCAGTTGGGGTCTCAATCCCAGGATGAGGAAGAAATATACCCATTCACATATTGTGAGGATGTGATGGTATACATTGGTGGGGGAGAGGGACACCGAATATTTAGAATATGCCTCATTTTGGTAAATTATATTTTCTTGACCTTGGTGTAATAATTGAGTGTCCTAATTTGAGATTTGTGGAGCAGGTATGGGGTTAATGTTCTCATCGACCTTTGGGTGCATTCAATGTTGGAATTGATGCTACTAGGTGGGAGAAAATCTGGGAAGATCTATAGAAGTGTACATGAGGTAAAATGATTTTAAATCTACTACCTCATTGGAATAGTGGTGTATGATATCATTCAACTTCTATTTTAGGACCATGTATAGGTTTTCTATTTGAATGGGGGTGGTTTCCCACTACACGACCATGGTGGGTGGTAGTTTCAGTGATGTATTGATTCTTAGTGATCCTTGAAGTTCATATTCCTATTATGAATAAAGAGTTTTTATTTTTATCAATGAACAAGGTTGTATATCACCCTTCTCATGGTGATATTGTAGGGTGGGTCCTTGCATGGGTGCCTAGTAGTTGAATATGTCATGTATGTGATGGAAGGAATGTAGTCTTATGGGATTTCTGCACCAATATTCCCCTTCCCCTCTCCTTATTGGATTTGTGTCATTGGTCTCATATATATTTACTCTTATAATGTATGTGTAGTCATCCTTTAGTAAAAATTTGATGAACGAGATTTCCATTTCCCAATGTCATCAACTATATCTAAAGAATATAAGGGATCCATGATGATGATGTTATATACCAATTGTGCACGACAATATCTAGACAAAGCCACATGGTATTTTTAGGCTATTATAACAACATTATATGTGTGATCTAGTGCCTAATATCTAGATTTGGTATCATGTAAATTTGACTATTCCCCAATGTTAATAGTTTCTAATTATTAAGGACAATACTTTCACATTGGGATCAACTTTTTTGTATTTCGACACTTTCCAATTGGGCTATGCATTTTGTCTCTATTTTGTGTTGATGCACTACTTATTTCCCTATATTCTGTATTTCCTATGGTGAGTGAATTCCATCACATAAATTTTAGTTGTCTTATCACCGATCAATGTAGGATGATGGGATGTTGGTTCCTCCATCCATGGATTCTTATAGAGATATTCTCAACTAGTTTGGGTCTCCATCATGTATTCAAATAATGTTCACGAAACATATTCCTACCACCATGTTGAGGGGTAATATGAGGAATTAAAATTTTCATGTCTTAATACAGAAGAAAACATTTGTTAGAGTATATAGTATTGTTGGGTACATAGGGAACCATTAAATTATTCTTCTCTTGAATTATGATTCATCCATATAAGGATTTTTAGGTGTAGAAATGAAGGCATCCCCTTTAATCCATATGGTAATTAGAATTATAAACATATGTCTTTTGATGGTATTTACCTAAGTAATCACATGTTTATTGTAAGTTCATAGATTTTATATAATTTCACAAGTTCAAACTATTGTGGGGCTGTATTGGACATAGTTTTAACATCATTTGGACAGTGGGGTCACATGTTTAATGTACTATGGGGACATGTGGTTCAATATTTTAACATATTTGGGGAATAGGTGGGCTATTGATTTATTTTTTTATGGTAATAGTTGTTCAATGTTTTAATGTTATATGGGAGAATTTGGGTTATGATTTATATATCTTATGGGTATAGATGATTCATGAGTTTAACAAATTTTCTGGATAGCTGGCTCACAAGTTTAATGTGTTTTAGGAGAAGGTGCTCACACATTTAAAGTACTATTGGGAAAGGCGGGTCATAGTTTTCACATATTTTGGTTACATATGGGTCATAGGTGTAATGTATTATGGGGAGAGGTTAGTTGTAATTTTATTGTATTTTGGGGATAAATGGGTCACAAGATTAATATATTTTGAAGAGAATTTGGTGTTTATTTCTCTTAATGTGGGGGGGGGGGGTTCAAATATGGGGTTTTGTTATGTGTGTACCTAGTGGGAAGATGTCACGCATGGTATGGTGGGGTGGTTGTGGTGTAGGTATTGAACATTGATGAGTTGTCCTACAAACCATATATCATAAATATAGATAAAAATTGAAGTTCATTGATGTAGATTAAGGTCATGTGATAAGACTAGTCTATTTAACTTAACATCATATTGTAAGGATGCTCATGTCATGAAAGGATTGTAAATTAGGGATAGAGTGAGGTTTAGAAGTAATAGATTCTCTAGTGTGATTTCTAAAAGGATACTCAAATAGTAGGGGTGGAGTGGCATCCCATGATGATCATACATGTTTCAACCCGTACTTATCACATGAGGTGAGGATATAGTTTAACTTCATGTTATTGGAATGTTTTATTGATGTTTAGTTTCATATGACATGGATGTGTGTATGGGATTCTTTATGTCATATAGGTCATACATTGTCAGGGTCAATACCTCAGGAGATCATTTCCTAGTAGGATAGGAATGTTTGGTATAAGTTATCTCTACCAGTAAAGGCTTGAGGATTACAATGATGATTCGACCATTGGAGTTTATTTTTATACTTCTCATGATCCTCTAGGTTTGGTATAGATTAAAAAATATATTTTAAGAGTGGAAATACGTGGACTTAATTTAAGGGTGCCAGTACTTAGGATAAATTGAATTTAGGGTTGCTATGGTTTAGAGAAAAATATAAGGTAATGGTCTAGACCATGATTGATACAATGGGGGTGGACTTAAGGGTTAAAGACAGTACCACCTTGTAATTGCGGGTGTGTGTTAACCAGTCATGGATGGGTATAGGTTTACTAGGCACTCCAGATTCATGAAATGGTGTTGGAAGGACTAGAGAACTGGTTTCATGATGATTGGTTGTAACGCCCCGACTCCAGTGACCCAGAGTCGGTGCATTATTTTAATACATTGGCATGATTACAAGGAACCAAGTCCCGAAGAACCGATCAGTTTAGCAGTATTGGAAAATAGATTACTTACATGAATGTTACATTACACTTAATAACATACAAAACAACATAAATAATCATTTATGAATTCCATTATTTCCTTGTCTTAACCCTGCATATCAATCACATTACACTTCTAGGAATCCTGGGAAAAATAAAACATAGAAAGGGGTGAGCTCAAATGCTCAGTAAGGTTAAGAAATACAACAGTAACTTTCAAAAATAAGCTTAAACATTTAAGGCAATGTATAAAACTAAAACAAAATCCTTTTAAACTTTAACATCAGCATAATATGGAAGACATAAAATGAAATAATTCCATTTACTTATTCACATGGATATTCTACTAATCGAATAATCACATTCAATATCACTAACCACTTTCATAATGATGGAATTCATAATGCTGAACTTTAATTTCTTTATCAACACCTCGTGCCAAGGCCTAGGGGCTAACTATAACCGGAACCCAATGCGGAGTGCATCTAATAACCAGACACCAACCCAAAGTGCCTCTAATAACCGGACACCAGCCCGGAGTGCCTCTAATAACTGGACACCAACCCGGAGTATACTATTCCAACACATTCATCTTAAGAAGAGGATGAAATATAACATAAAAATTTGTATTAAAACTAGCATGAGAAATGTCAATACATTACCCATAAACCATGAATGGTATTAAAATAACACATCCACAGTAAAATATATCACAAAACCTTCAACACAATATGGAATATTTGTATCATGATAAATCAACTTCAAAAAAAGTTTAAAATCCATTAAAGGATTTTGACATAGAAGAGATTAATTTGTAAAACTCTTTGAGAGAAATACCCCTTTTCAAGAAAACATTTAAAAGTCACACAATTTATAAAAGAAGTCATTTAAAGACATTTTTGAATTAAATTTTCCCATACCACTTTGAAACTTTTGAAAGGAATTAACATTTCAAAAAAACATTCATGTCCATATAAATAAATCCTTAAAAACCATTTTGAAGACATGGACATTAATGAGAATGATTTAGAAGAATAAATATTTAAAACATTTGAAATGATGTTTTAGTACAAATTACATTAAAATAATCCCTTCGAAAACTCTTTCATAAAACATGTACATGGATAATAAATATTTCCCAGTAGATACTTATGTAAAAACAACCTCGGATAATAAAGAGATTGTGAAATTAACCGTTACCAGTTTGGTAACTTACGAAACATAAAACCCATGAAAGAGGTATCATACAATGAAAATGTAAATACACATAAATTAAACTGTATTTCACAAAGAATATAATTATGGGAAGTACATACACCACACAAAAGGTAATAGTGGCAATATGACATGAATATCACTGGAATAAGGAGTGAGATGAAAACCCCTTACCTTGCACTTTCCTTTAGTCGAGGGTACATTTAACCTCCTGTAAGAATACCGTAGTATGTTATTAAATTATACCAGAACCATATTAATATTTATGATATCATACCTGATTCATTTGTGACTTTATATTACCCATTTAATAATAATTTCCATGTTAAGTTGACATTTTGGGTAATAATCACTTTCTTTATTGTACGTGTTTTAACTTGTCACTCTTGGTTGTATCACTTAGATAATGATTTAAATAATTCCATAATATAAAACATGATAAATATATCATATATATTTATAATATAAATATGTATAATATATATATATATATATATGAAATGGAAAACACCATTTATGGAGACGGTAGTCCGTACGTACGCATAAATGTTGTTTCTGTTTTCATATAGTATTGAACGGAAGTAAATGAATAAGATATATGTAATTACATAAATACTTTAATATATATATATATCTCCAGTAGAATTATAATTTCATATATTATATACTTATTTGTAATATATATTTTTATAATCATCGATGAATGGTGAACTTGGAAATGAATCTCATCACGTCGTGGAGACGGTAATCCGTACGTACGCACGAGCGAAAATGTCATTGTTTTGATATTAAAATAATATATAATTGGATTTTATATCATATATAAAGAATAATTATCTTGTTATATTTATATTTTAAATTAATTACAAATCATTATTATACCCATCCAAATAATAATATATTGAATAACAATTACACCACGACGTGGAGACGGTAATCCGTACGTACGCACGTATGGTGACATGTCATTCAAAGTATGGATTGAATACTGAATATGGTTGTACCATATTTATAATAATATAACAGTATATAGGATATACTGGATTCATTATTTTAGAATGGTAATACCAAATAATGAAGAAGTGGAAGAAGAAAGGAACTTGAAAACGGGTGGGAAAATCATTACCTCTTCTTCGGGTTCTTCCTTTTTATTTGATCAAAAGGGCTCCTTAAGTTGGATTTATGACTAAAGGAAGGACTCTAGGATGAAGTTAGGGAATTTTATAGAGTATTTGGGTAGAGTTTGGCCGATCCAAAAGGCTTTTAAGGTGTGAGTTAGTGAGAAGGGAGAATACCCTTTTATAAGACGGGTGAGGGGCACCTTTGGAAATGCTAGAAATATTATTTTATAATAAATTCATATTCGGTTTCTAATGGCTCCAAAGTGGATTATTTAAAGGTTAAGGCGGGGATGAGTCGAAAACCACTCAACCAATAGAATTTAGACAGGTTTGGGTCATTATATTTACCTTATCTTTAAGTATTAACTCTTAGTTAATTAGTTTCACTTTTACAATGTCTCTTTGTATTTTTATATTATATGGTTAATAAATATACTATATACATCCAAACGACCCCCAAGTGGTCCATTAATGATACAATTATCATGATATAAGTCTCTTGGCCGAACCTTATATTTTTAAGAATTTAATATCAATTAATAATATAATATTTGTTTCAAAAACTCCTTTATGTCAATTTTGACACTATTCAATAATTGATTTTTGTAAAAATTATAACAGAATGATTACTTCGAACAAAGTTAATTAAATCAATCCTAAAATGTCATATTATCCTAACATGTCATATTATCCCATATAATTTTTGGTATTTATAAAAAGTCTCAAATTACATTTATTTGGGTATTTATAATATCAATTATTCCAATTTTTTATTAATTAAATAATTACTGCATCATCATTGTGTCATAAATAAATTAAATTTTTTAATGTCTAAAAATTATAAATAAAATATCATTATGTATTAAATCTATTTATATTTCGAATTAATATTTACAATCGAATTTATCTTATGTATAACCCTATATTAAAAATGTTTTAGTAAATAAACATTGATTTTAACTCTTTTAACTCTTCTTTGAATTAAATAATAATAAATGCCCTAATCTAATCCAAGTGGACCTAAATGATAATATTTTATTCCTAAGGTTTTTTTTGGTCGAGATAAACTTTTCCAATAGAATTAGAACATGTGTTAGGGTAATATTAAAATCATTTTTACCCCTAATTGCCCTATTTACTTTTAACAGTGGTAAATAAAAGTAAAAAGTTACTATACACCAAAACTTATTTTCATCTCATTGAACCACATTTTACTCCTTGATATTAACCGTGTCTCTTGGTTTTTCTAAATTCTAATCACAGAAGCGGTAAAATTATGTTTTATGAAAAATTCAGTTTTTTAACTACCACTTAGTAGTTTCACTATTCATCAAAAAATGAAGTTTTTCAGAACAATGCCAAAATTTCACCCTAAGCTATAATTAATATTCTGAATTCAAAAATGATGTCTATTTTACAAAATTCCTAACATATAAGTTTCATTAATTAATTTTATAATTAATTCCTACTGTCACAACAAATAGCGTGTTTTTAAGAAACAATATATATCAAAAGATTGACAATTGTTTATGTCCAATTTCAAAGTGAAATTAATTCTAATGAACACCATTGGATAAAATGGTAAAAATATATTCTAATTATACTTTAAATCCACTCAAATTAATAACTTCTCACTATTAATTATTTTGATTAAAAAAGATTTTTTAATTAAAATTTTGTAATTTTCACTATTCATCAAAATGGTAAAGTTATCCGAAAAGTACCAAAATTTCACCTTAGGCTAAATTAGATACTCTAAATCCAACAAATGATGTCCATTTTGAGAGAAAAAATTTATAAAATTTTAAAAAATAGGTATTAATATTCATTACAACTAGTTTGGTTGGTTGTAGTGTGTGTTAGAACTCAAAGTTGTGTACAACACACGCTACAGTATTATTCAAAGAGAAGCGTACCGTGGAAGCTTGGGGTGTTAAATCGTAAATTTTTTTTATGTCCCCATTCTAATGAATAAATTTATTTAGTCAGATTGAATATATAAAAGTTTAAAATATTGGATTTAAAAAGGGATCACTATTAAAGTAGGTAAAAGTGCATTTTTGAAAAATACTTCTTTTATCTGAAAAAAAGGAATGTGTTCTTACATTATGTCTAAGAAACTCATAATATGGATTCTAAAATAATAAGGATTATATAAAGTTTAAAATTTAGTTAATACTATTCATAACCTCTTTTGAACGGCTTGTTTGGTAAGTCATGGTGCGCTTTAACTCGGTGTTGCGTGTAGTGCAAGTTATTGAATTATTTTGAAGAAATAACACACTATGAAATCTTGGGGTGTTACATTCTCCCCTACTTCAATAAAGTGCATCCTCGAAATTTGAAATTGTTCTTCGAAAATAAAAGGTTGAAAATAGAAAATATCTTTGTGGGAAAACCCACATCGGAAATTGGGTTACTAAAGTTTTATCTTAATATGAGGAAAAGAGAAATGGAACGGTCACCACCAAATTATGATCTCGATTAGGAGAAAATTGGTGGAAATTAGAGACATATAATTGGAGGAATAACATAAATATTTATAGGTAGTCATTGAGGTCATCAATCAAAAACAATTGTAAAATTGAGGTCCATAAATTCATCAATCTATGATGATTTCAAATACCATCGGTTCAACAAAACATAGGGTATTAGGATAACACATTGTTGGTTTTAGGATATCTTAAATAAATTATAATAATTAATTCCTTCATAGAATAAGAGAAGAAGAAAAATATATTCTTGACAAGTAGAGTTCCATCCTTTAACTAATTTCTTCCACAAACTCATCATTCACTCTAAAAGATAATAGAACGTAAAAAAATATTCTATTTGTCCTATTCGTAAAGGGTTCCAAAAAATGAATTTATAATTCATCTACCAGATCTTTAAAAAAACTACATTATTTAATCTCGGACATTATGTGGGCCAGTGGTAGGTGATACACCCTTGTCGCCCTTCGGTTGTGGGTTCAAGTCTCGCGGCCTTGCTGGATGTGACAGGTTGCCACCCAACCTCTGGGTTGTCCATTTATGGAAATCCAAAAATACTCCAAACTAGAACTATCCAAAATTCTTTAGTAAAAAAATGAAGATCCTTTTTTCTGCGTAATAACATGTGAACACCTTCATCATGTATTCTTTTAAAACACTACAATATCCTGAATTACCATAAAACCTTATTGATTACATTCATGATCCCTTATTCCTTAAATATTAATTGATATACTCCTTCAATCCAAAAATGTTGTAAACTCCAACAATGATGGAATATACAAATCATTAATCAGTTTCAAGGTAGTCAAGAATATCCAATATAATTTATCAAAATCAATCATGTATTATTCTGAAATCACTAACTCGGTATCAGAACTATATTATGGTTTATCATTCTCTCAACCATATATTTTACAAAAATTTATCCTACTATTGAGTCACTTTTCTTTGTTCCACACAATCTCAAGTCCATAATGAAATAGTACTACAGTAAAATCCTTATATACTCCATAATTATTATAACAAGTACATTGTTGATACAACACTATAATCAACATAATAACTCTAATCATTCCTCTTCATCTGTGGTAGTATCATAACTTGATTATTATCCAATATCATCATTTCCGGCATAGATTGATGACTGGGACATAGGTTCGCGTAGTGTCCAAACTCCTTGCAAATGAAGAATTATACATTTGAAACCATTTTCTTACCCTTGCAATCACGTACCTTGTGCCATTTTCCTCCACACTTATAAAAAACTCTCATTCCTTTCAGGCAAGTTCCAGGGTGTTTCTTCCCACAATTATCACATATGGGGAAATTATTCTTTTCCCTCTTCCCTTTATCCATCTTTCTCTCTTCCATACTTTTATTCTCTTGCTTCCCATCAAAGCCATAGGACTCAGTAGACTCTTTAGTTGTCTTATCCACACATGATACTATTTCTTCATATGATGATAATACGTGGGAGACTATTTCCCTTCTAAATGATGTCTTAATACAATGAAAGCTATGATATTTCTTACTCTTTGGATCATACATATTACTAGAGTTCACATTCATTCTACTGGGCGCCATTTCTATACAATAGCATAAAATAGGTCAGTTTATGAATTGCAATAAATAATTCCTAATGCAAATTGAATAGTTTATGGATATAATCCATAATCATAAAAATGTTTTCTTTGACTAAGTATATACTCATGATCCCTTCATAATGGTTTGTAAATAAAATGAGAATTATCCTAAGCATATCCCCTAGGAGTGTCATAACCAAGAGTGCAGCAAGGCCCGTTGTTGTGCACCAGTTCTCGTTCGAGTCTATCTCAAAGCGGTGTTTTTGGGTTTTACCCCTAGGTACATCTGTGCCAGAGACGCCTCTACCTGCTCGTATCCAGACATGGATGTATTGCTCCGAAAAATCACAAAATCTCTACAATACCAAAATTCTAGGAAGTTATTCTATACTAATCCTCAAAGTATATCTTAGGGTTATGTTCTCTAATCAGAGTTTATCTAAATCTAGTTTCCACGGTTATTGCTAAACTTCCTCTGATACCAACTGTAACGCCCCGACCCCAGTGACCCAGAGTCGGTGCATTATTTTAATACATTGGCATGATTACAAGGAACCCAGTCCCGAAGAACCGCTCAGTTTAGCAGTATTGGAAAATAGATTACATACATGAATGTTACATTAAACTTCATAACATAAAAAACAACAAAAATAATCCTTTATGAGTGCCATTATTCCCTTGTCTTAACCATGCATGTCAATCACATTACACATCTTGGAATCCTGGGAAAAATAAAACATAGGAAGGGGTGAGATCAAATGCTCAGTAAGGGTAAGTAATAAAACAGAAACTTTAAAAAATAAGCATAAACATTTAAGGCAATGTATAAAACTTAAACAAAATCCTTTTAAACTTGATCTTCAGCATAATATGGAAGAAATAAAATGAAATAATTCCATTTACTTATTCACATGGATATTCTACTAATTGAATAATCACATGAAATATCACTAACCACTTTCATAATGATGGAATGAATAATGCTGAACTTTAATTTCTTTATCAAGGCCTCTTCCCAAGGCCTAGGGGATAACTATAACCGGAACCCAACCCGTAGTGAATCTAATAACCGTACACCAACCCGGAGTGCCTAAAATAACCGGACACCAACCCGGAGTGCCTCTAATAACCGGACACCAACCCGGAGTGCCTCTAATAACCGGACACCAACCCAGAGTGCCTCTAATAATCGGACACCAACCTGGAGTATACTAGTACAACACATTCATCTTAAGAAGACTTTGAAATATAACATCAAAATTTGTATTAAAACTAGCATGAGAAATGTCAATACTTTACCCATAAACCATGAATGGTATAAAAATAACACATCCATAGTAAAATATATCTCAAAACCTTCAACACAATATGGAAGATTTGTATCATGATAAATCAACTTCAAAACAAGTTTATAATCCATTAACGTATTTTGAAATAGAAGAGATTGATTTGTAAAACTCTTTGAGAGAAATACCCCTTTTCCATGAAAACATTTAAAAGACAGACAATTTAGAAAAGACGTCATTTAAAGACATTTTTGAATCAAAGTGTCCCATACCACTTTGAAACATTTGAAAGTAATTAACATTTTAAAAAAATATTCAAGTCCATATAAATAAATCCTTAAAAACCATTTTGAAGACATGGACATTAATGAGAAAGATTTAGAAGAATAAATATTTAAAACATTTGAAATGATGTTTTAGTAAAAATTACCACAAATTAATCCCTTCAAAAACTCTTTCATAAAACATGTACATGGATAATAAATATGTCCCAGTAGATACTTATGTAAAAACAACGGATAATAAAGAGATTGTGAAATTAACCCTTACCAGTTTGGTAACTTACGAAACATAAAACCCATGAAAGAGGTACCATACAATGAATATGTAAATACACATAAATTAAACTTTATTTCACAAAGAATATAATTATGGGCAGTACATACACCACACAAAAGGTAATAGTGGCAATATGGCATGAATCTCACGGGAATAAGGAGTGAGATGAAAACCTGTTACCTTGCACTTTCCTTTAGTCGAGGGTACATTTAACCTCCTGTAAGAATAACATAGTATGTTATTAAATTATACCAGAACCATATTAATATTTATGATATCATACCTGATTCATTTATGACTTCATATTACCCATTTAATAATAATTTCCATGTTAAGTTAACATTTTTGGTAATAATCACTTTCTTTATTGTACGTGTTTTAACTTGTCACTCTTGGTTGTATCACTTAGATAATGATTTAAATACTTCCATAATATAAAGCATGATAAATATATCATATATATATAGATTATAAATATGTATAATATATATATATATATGAAATGGAAGACACCATTTATGGAGACGGTAGTCCGTACGTACGCATAAACGTTGTTTCTGTTTTCATATAGTATTGAACGGAAGTAAATGAATAAGATATATGTTAGTACATAAATCCTTATATAAATATATATATATATATATATCTCCAGTAGAATTATTATTTCATATATTACATACTTATTAGTAATATATATTTTTATAATCGTCGATGAATGGTGAACTTGGTAGTGAATCTCATCGCGTCGTGGAGACGGTAATCCGTACGTACGCACGAGCGAAAATATCATCCTTTTGATATTAAGATAATATATAATTGGATGGTATATAATATATACAGAATCATTATCATGTTATATTTATTATTTACATGAATTACAAATCATTATTATACCCATAAAAATAATAATATATTGAATAACAATTACACCACGATGTGGAGACGGTAAGCTATACGTACGCACGTAAGGTGACATGTCATTCAAAGGATAGATAGAATACTGAATATAGTTGTACCATATTTATAATAATATTGCATTATATAGGAGAGACTGGATTCACTATTTTAGAATGGTAATAACAAAGAAAAAAGAAGTGGAAGAAGAAAGGAATTTGAAAAAGGTTGGTGAAATCATTACCTCTTCTTCGGGTTCTTTCTTATGATTTGATCAAAAGGGCTCCTTAAGTAGGCTTTTTTACTAAATTAAGTCCTCTAGGATTAATTGAGGGAAGTTGATAGAGTATTTGGGCATAGGTTGGCCGAAGCAAAAGTCTTTTAAGGTGTGAGTTATTGAGAATGGAGAGTGCCCTTTTATAAGAGGGGTGAGGGGACCTTTGGAAAAGCTAGAAATATTATTTTATAATAAATTCATATTCGGTTTCTAATGTCTTCAAAGGGGATTATTTAAAGGTTAAGGTGGGTATGGGTCGAAAACCCCTCATCCAATAGAATTTAGACAGGTTTGGGTCATTATAGTAACCTTATCATTAAGTATTAACTCTTATTTAATTAGTTTCACTTTTACAATGTCTCCTTGTATTTTTATATTATATGGTTAATAAACAAACTATATACATCAAAAAGACCCCCATGTGGTCCATTAATGATACACCTATCATGATATAAGTCTCTTGGCCGATCCTCATATTTTTAAAAATTTAATATCAATTAATAATATAATATTCGTTTTAAAAACTCTTTTATGTCAATTTTGACACTATTCAATAATTGATTTTTGTAAAACTCATAACAGAATTATTAATTCGAAAAAAGTTAATTAAATCAATACTAACATGTCATATTATCCTAGAAAATTATTGTTATTTATTAAAAGTCTCAAATTACATTTATTTGGGTATTTATAATATCAATTATTCCAATTTTTCATTAATTAGGTAATTACTGCATCATCGTTGTGTCATAAATAAATTAAATTTTTTAATTTATAAAAATTATAAATAAAATATCATTGTGTAGGAAAAATGTTGATCTTTCTAATTAATATTTACAATCAAATTTATCTTATTTATAACCCTATATTAAAAATGTTTTAGTAAATAAATGTTGATTTTAACTCTTTTAACTCTTCTTTGAATTAAATAATAATAAATGTCCTAATCTAATACAAGTGGACCTAAATGATAATATTTTATTCATAAGGTTGTTTTTGTTCGAGATAGAATTTTCCAATAGAATTAGGACATGTGTTAGGGTAATATTAATATCATTTTTACCTTTAATTACCCTATTTACTTTTAACCGTGGTAAATAAAACTAAAAAAGTTATTATTCACCAAAAATTATATTCATCTCATTGAACCACATTTTACTCCATGATATTAACCGTGTCTCTCGGATTTTAAAAATTTCAATCACAGAAGCGGTAAAATTATGTTTTATTAAAAATTCAGTTTTTTAACTACCACTTAGTAGTTTCACTATTCCTCAAAAATTGAAGTTTTTCAGAACAATGCCAAAATTTCACCCTAATCTATAATTGATATTCTGAATTCAAAAATGATGTCTATTTTACAAAATTACAAACATATAAGTTGCATTAATTAATTTTATAATTAATTCCCGCTGTCACAACAAATGGCGTGTTTTAAAAAAATAATATATATCAAAAGATTGACAATTGTTTATGTCCAATTTCAAAGTGAAATTAATTCAAATGAACACCATTGGATAAAATGGTAAAAATATATTCTAGTTATACTTTAAAACCACTCAAATTCATTATTCCTCACTATTAATTATTTTCATTAAAAAAGATGTTTTTAATTAAAATTTAGTAATTTTCACTATTCATCAAAATATTAAAGTTATCTGAAAAGTACCAAAATTTCACCATAGGCTAAATTCGATACTTAGAATCCAAAAATGAAGTCCATTTTGAGAGATAATATTTATAAAATTTTAAAAAGTAGGTATTAATATTCATTACGGCTAGTTTGATTGGTTGTAGTGTGTGTTAGAACTCGAAGTTGCGTACGACACACGCTATTGTATTATTCAAAGAGAAGCGTACTGTGGAAACTTGGGGTGTTACATCATAAATTTTTTTTATGTCCCTATTCTAAAGAATAAATTTATTTAGTCAAATTGAATATATAAAAGTTCAAAATATTGGATTTAAAAAGGGGTCACTATTAAAGTTGGTAAAAGTGCATTTTTGAAAAAATACTTCTTTTATCTGAAAAAAAGGAATTTGTTCTTACATTATGTTTAAGAAACTAATAATATGGATTCTAAAATTATAAGGATTATATAAAGTTTAAAATTTATTTAATACTATTCATAACTTCTTTTGAACGGCTTGTTTGGTAAGTCATGGTGCGCTTTAACTCGGTGTTACGTGTAGTGGAAGTTATTGAATTATTTTGAAAAAATAACACACTATGAAATATTAGGGTGTTACATTGGTGGTTCATTAAGTTTAGTGGTATTGTGAAATATTATATTTCATGAAATAAGGTGAACCTTCCTTGATGTCAAGTCTCGGTTCCAAGGGGGTAGGTTTCATTAATGATAATTATCTCACAAACCCCAAAGATCAAAAAATGGGGTTTCTTCATTGTGAAGGCCATGGACCATCATGAAATGTTTCTCTACCTTAGGTTGAGGTTTTCAATAACCATTGGTGGGTGGTTTCTGAAATATTGGTTATCTTTGCAAATCTATCTCCTCGATTTCTATTGAGGTTTTTGAGTTTCTCATGTACCAAACTTTTTTCAAAAGCTAAAGGGTATCTCTCATACTAGTATGAAATGGGGAGAAATTTATGGGCCTGTTATAGAAGAATTAATTGATTTCCTGAAATATTTAGGATTTGTGTAAGATCGTTAGTTTAACAAACAATGGGGTGTTCTGTGAACAAACATAAACTACACAGTGGTGAAATCCTAAAGCTCAATGGGGCTATGTGACTTTCATAATCTAGAGTTACCTTGTGTGAAGGCTACCACATCAAGATTCTCAAATACGATTGAATTCAGAAAATGTAAGTTCTTCTTTACAGAGCCTACTTCTTGAGGAATCTCACATCTAGTTATTTTTATAGGACATGGTTTTTCTTGATGATTTTGAACATCAAAAACACATACCCTTTTGTATATTTTTGAGGCATTTTTTCCAAATTGTTTACGATCCATTAATTCCTTCATAGACCTCTCCCATGACATGGATATTCCGACATCAATAGTCATTTATATGTGTATTTTTATACCATTTCATGACAATTACCTAGTTCAACGGAGGTAATCTAGACAATTCTTAAAGGTACATTCACATTCATTGAGAAAATGATTTTGGAACCCCATATTGATGTATTGGGAAGTTTAAAACCCATATCTACCAGGTATAATAACTTCATATTGAGATTTTGTAACATAGTAGTAGCAATCCTATAAGGAGGAATGGATACCATTATTTCACATGGACTAGATCAATTGTAAGGACTACCTCTCTCTTTGTATGTCATTCATAAAATTTTTACTGGAAGACTTCCATGAAGAAATCTTCCTCATGTGAGCAATCATTTACCATTTTCCCTATTCCTGTATATCAAGGATAGAAATTTAGGCTTTCTCTCCGAGATGACCATGATTCCCATGTCCAACTCAATGTTCATGGACATCCCATTTACTATTGTGATTATAATTATTTCTCTCTTGTGATTATAAGGATACTCTAAAGTGATATAAATGAACATAATATTAATAAATAATAAACCACATCATCTTGATAATGATTTCAAAACATGTCATCTCGATGAAGAATATGTATCATAGAAATTGTTACCCTCCTATCTCAAGGGTTATGTCCGTTAAATATAATACACATTATGATTTAATTATTAAAATAGTATTTAGTTTTATCATCCCACATAAATAATCTATATCAAGGAAAATAATCTCCAAAATATCCACAATTATAATGGAGTTAGCTTATATTTTATAAAATAGATCATAAACTAGTGTATAGGATATTGAAAGTGTACCTTTTACCATATATTGATTAGAAATTTTCACCTCAATGTTTGGATACAATATTTATATATCTATCTTGATCCATGTCCCTCAGATACATCTATACTTCCCTTGGTAGGCCCACATTTCTTGGACTATACATCATGTTTATAGCTACCTTGGCCACCACCACCTCTTCAACCTACATGACTATTAGTTTCCGAGCTACCTAGATAACAATGAGCTATTGATCCTACATTTTAAGGTATATATTGTGGATATCCTCTTGAATTAGGAATATGTGAATAGCTCGAAAAAACCTTCACATATGTCTCATCCTTTCATAGGATCCATTATCAATTGGATATCATTCACTGTACGACTTCATAGGAACCTACGTACCGTAGTAATAATAGATTATGTGGAAACCCAGGTCTATGTTCTTACAACTATTTCCTCATGAATAAGATTCTAAGTGATTATTCCTACTTCAAGTTGAATTAGTTATGATTCAAGGATCCAAACAACCTAGGAACTCACCCAAAACCTCTCTTGGGTTATGGTCAGTAATCGGGTTCTGGTTCACTAGCTTAGTGACAATGGTCAAAAAAGCATCTTCATCAATTATTTAATGTAATGCCTAGAATGATCCGAAAATCAATAATCCCTATATAAATCATCCCCATTAAGGATCAATGTGAAACACTAGATCTTCATAAAATGAGTGGAGTAATCCAAAAATGATAATGTTCCCTTAGAATAAGTGTATAAAATATCTTCCTCTATCAACCATCATCATCTTGAGAAGTAAATAATCATATAAGGATAACAAGAAATCACGACATACCATATCCCTATGTTTATTAGACTATGTCAATAGGTCCAACTATTTATTATCAGGATCACATATCATGTACAATGCAAGCCAAACCCTGATATTGATATGTGCCACTAGATGTAGTAAAATAGATTTCATGGACTCTAGCAATGACATCATAACCCGTGGACATCCATCCCCCCAAAACATGGGTGGATACAGCTACTGGAATGCTCACAAAAAAACTTCCATAGTACAAACACGCCATGAAGCTCCCTGTATACTATTCATGATCCATAAAAATCAATCTCTAAATTTGATTCTTGTTCCTGGTTAGGAATAACATGAGGTGTTGCATATGGTACTATTGGAGGTAATACATCTGTCTCTGAGACCATCACATTAGAATCATGGTCATTTCCACTCTTATAGAGCATGAATCAAGGGCTTCATGGTGGAATAGAATCAAAAATACCAAAAACATGAATTATAAATGGATAAATCAATATATCTTAAAGAAATTAGAATATATAAGGTAAATCCTTCCTAAATAAGAGTCACACCCCCTACCTACTTCTACAGCTAAGCCTTTGTGGTATGGAAAACCATAAGGATTAAAATAGACACTCTATACTTCCAACTAATAAGGTAGAGTAAAATAAGGTTCTATTATTTATGTCAAGGGATCGAGAATATGGATCATAAATTGTATGTTATATAGTAAAACAACTTTTATTATTCAGTTTGAAACCCCATTTTAAAATAACTATATAATTTAAATACAATGATTTAGAATTTCACAGTTATATATTATTTATATATAAACTCCTTATATTTCAATTATATTTTTTTACAATTCCCATTTTACAGAGTAATTTGTTTATCAATTGCAATTGGAACGTCATGTAACCACAACTAAACTGTATTCTTGTCCTATTAGATTTACCACCATTACCAATTTATAGAAAAACACACACTATTTAAATTGTCATTTGAATCCATGTAATGACAACCAACTAATATTTTATCTCATTTGAGCATTGGTCCATGGATTAGACATATGATAATTGGTTTAAATTTGGTCCAACCGTCAAGATTTATGAGGAAACCCATTTTGATTGATAAGTAATCTTTAATTAACCAGTTATTTATCTTATTTACCCTAAGGAAATGTTATTCGGATAACAGATATACCAATGAAGGCACTATAACATGATACAATTAATACATGTAGTAAAATTGATATGGAATGACATATAGATAAAATATGAAAAAAGGTTCCAATAATGATGCATGGGATGATACCAGCTTTCCTCATTGATCCATGGGTAAAACAAAATGCACAATTATTATAAATTTCACAACTCATGTGTGTCACCAAATAGTGAAATCAACACAACAGAAATAGTAACATTCTAGATATCAAGTCCCATCCTAGTTTATTTTCCTTTTCACTATACATGGGTTAGATACTCCCAATAACATGATCATTAAAAAAGTATGACTTCTCTAATATATTATCTAAAAATTCGATTGTAATACAATGGAGAAGATAATCAAAATCCAATTATAGAACACAATTTCAAGTTCACTAATCAATAATCGAGCCTGATAGCCACCTAGCCTCAAGGGAGCCTCCTGATATGTGAAAGGGTGCTGACATGTAGTTATAGTCTATTGTGGTATAGTGGATAGACTACGCCCTCATGATTATATTTATGAACATTGGTATACTAACAAGATAAAAAATTGATTTATAATAAATCAATAGCTTTAGAATTATTAAATCATCCAACCATGATATATAACTATTATAAAACATATCAATGGTCATATATAAAATGATTCTTCTGTCTTGGTGATATAAAAAAGGTTAGTACATGTGAAAAAATAAAAACTAAAATGAAATATTCTATTCAAAAACGTTCCAAGACCCAAAATCTATTTTTAATAGTATCAAGAGCATAATATCGGTCCTCTTCTCAAGTACTTAGTTACCGAATAAGTAATTAGGTGTCTATAACTTGATCATCCCCTTCTTCCGTACCTATAATCATGATGTATGTCTGGGTACCATTTGGAGAACTAGAAAGGGTGTGAGATATAATCAGTAGGCCATAACTAATGGTTTCTATAGCTCATAATGTTTTGAATATATGTTGTAATAGTGTGAATATATAATATGAATAAATCTTAAAAATATGTAATGTAAATGAATCTATATAAAAAATATATAAAAATAGGTTTATAAATTTTGAATAACTTTATAATTGAGAAAGGAATCAACAATTACCTAGCATGAATTTCATGTGTCGAGAAAGTAAAAAATTCAATGAATAATGAAGTATCATATCTATGAGGGATGGAGCCATGGGGCAGTGACCAGAGATTCATATTCAATTCCACAATGATCACCAAAAGAAAAAAAATTGTAGTATTGAAATACATGGATCAGGACCCAAGGCCCATGGACTAAGAAATCCTCTAGAATTCCATGTATCTCATCCACATAAAAATCAGTAACGACTTGGGTGGATCCCAAGGAGTGTGTTCGAGGTGGTTCAAGAAATTTTATTCCAATGAAACATTTCATGGAAACCAATATGTCATATATAAGTGGTTCATTGGTGTCATATTGTATCACCCATTTTTAATGTCGACTATATAATGATTTAAGGCCCATGTTAGTGTTAATTCTCATTTATAAATTGAATTTTTCATAATCTAGTTAGTTAATATTTCATGTACAAGTGACAATAGAGGAGTCAATATTAGTGTCCATGCCTTTTATCAAATCCATCTAATGAATTAAATAATAGATCAAGGGGCCATGTTTGTATCCATGTATTTTTGTAAATTGAATTTATAACATTCAAATATTTAATCAATTCACAAACAAGTGATTAGAAGGAGGTCCATTTTAGTGTCCATTCCCATTCACTAATCAATTACATATTTGTTCATAATTTAATGGATTGACTATTTCATTCCATAACACCCATTCATCCCATTCAATTACTCAATTAATTTACAAATAAAATGGTTCTAAACTAAGAACTCAATAATTAACAATTAACTGAATTTATATATGGGTCTAATTAGTAAATAGAGATATTAAAACACCACATGGGTGGTGTAAACATGGTCGATAAAAAGAAACCATTTCAAGGATGGTTGCGGATGAGGTTGAAAACCTAAAACATTTCATATGGATGTAAAAAAATGTTGTAATAATGGTTAAACCATAAAATTTAAGGGTTTATTAATATAAGGAGAAATTCATTAATAGTTTAGCATGAACTATTATGGTTCAAGCTATAAATCATCGATACATAAAGGGAAAAGGTATAGACCATGACATTTAGATAGGTAGTGATCCAATCTTCTAACATTGGAAATTAACATAAGTTAATAGGGGATAAATTAAAGAAATAGATGAATGACCTAAAAATAGGGAATATTAGCTTACCTCTAATTGTTATTTATGAGAGAAATAAAAATGAGAAAAATAAGGGAGTGGATTGAATCACTTACCATTAGGTATCCAATACATCTGATGGTGAACAATTATAATATCATATAAGTAACCTAGCTTAAAACTGTGGGAATGTAGAAGATGATGGTTCTAACATGTTGGATACTATATATTGAGAGGTGGGTAATATTTTTTATGAATTAAATATATTATGGGAATATGATCATTTTACATGGTCGTTAATGAGGTGCACAGCTTAGCTTCAGAATTTGTCCCGACTCTACATCAACCATATAGGATTATTTCCCATGTAGAACCACCTATGTAGGATAGGTGCATTGTTTTCCACAATGTCCATAGAATATGAAAATTCCCACTATAGTTTTTTTACAACACCCTAAATTTTTTTCCCTTTTATGAAATGTTAAACAATGAATTCACCTCTCTTAGATAGGCTGTAACATAATGGATGTGGATGCCCCTCAATAGTGCATCGATCCCAGTTGTCCACATAGCCTCAATCACACTTCCCAAAACACCAGAGGCTTCCAACTAGAAGGTCCAAGGTGTGTCTTTGGGGATATTATTCCCTCATCACTAGAGTATATCATAATGTAATATCAATAACATACAAGTAGTGGAAGTATTAAATCATACATATAATAGTTCAACAACTTTAATAGATAAAAAATGAATTTCATATACAATGATAATGATGATAATGATTTTGTCTCTTTGAAAGAAGTTGAAACACATATACATAACATGTGTAGAACCCAAGGAAAAAAGTTCAAAAAGAACAAAAGTGTCCAACTAGCATCGGGAGCCTCATATCGGTCTCATTCTCTCCAAATCCCAAAAATCATTGAGAACCTATACTAGGAGTCTTACCCTTATAAATACCTAAAATCAAATCGTATTTTTGGGTACCCAAATTTGTCCCAAATACAGATTGAGATATAATCCCTGTAGGAAACCTCCAATTTTTTGTTCCATCTAGTCAATGAATATATATATATATAGTCTACTGCTAGATATATAACATTTAATGGAATTACTCAAAATATAACAACCAACAATTCCATGTTATAATTATAAAAACAATTCAATTTATCATATATATTTATGTAATATGTATCTAATTTAACATTTAGTAATATAAAATTTATATTTTAGTTCATTTAATTCAATAGTTCGTGAAATAAATAAGAATTAGAACCAAGTATAAAGCCATGAATTCCTACAAAGCACATACATCTGAGGGTTCCAAAACATACAATCCCCAAATTATAAGTCATGGCGAAATCCAAGCATTTGATTTGGCTTGGATGATATGTCATATAAGTCATTTAATTCAAATAATAAATTTAAAACATGATTTGCTCCATATAATTGATAAGTTGTAATCCATGTCTCACTCCATGTGTAATATAAACAAACACCATCTAAACCCATCCATGTAAATCCTCAATAACCCATGTCTCACTCTAGGTGTGCTATAACATCCCTTCCAAACAAGTTTGTCCTTGGTGGTTCACTATGGGAGACCATGTATAACATAGGGAAATATGATCAATGCCCATGAAGTCTATCCCTGAAATTATAATATGAATCCACGTGTCACTCGGTATATAATAGGTAATACTTATAGTTCAACCTTAGAGGTCCACTAAGGAGTCCAATTATCCCTCAGGCATAACAAAGGCTCAATCTAATTGAGTCCATCCATGGAATTATCATTTGAATCCTTGTTTTACCCATGGAAAATAATTATTTAATATAAAATTTAATTAAGAAATTCCATTTATTCATGTAAATTTCAATACCAATAACATTGAATTCAAAACTCATTGAAAGGTGATGTCATGGGTGCTTTCAAATGATGTCCAGTTTTGGGTGATTTAGGTGCAGTGGTGTGGATGACCAAAGTAGTCTCTCAAAGGAGGAAGTAATATAAGACAACGTATTGAAGGTATTCTGAAAATAAAATTAAATAACTAAAACACACTACTTAAAAGTATAGGGGTTTCTTTATCATTAATGAATATAGAAGAAGTTTACTGGAAGAGGATTGCATTTTTTTGTTTTTATTTTTGATATGAAGTTCGGATAAAAATACACAACAAGAACATGTTTTATTAGAAAATATTTTAAAAGGAATAATCAATCTAAATCTACCAATAAATATACTTATTAATAATTATTAGTTAAATTAATATCCACATAATTATTATCCCTTAATTTTTTAACCCTGTAACCCTATGAGAATTAACTGAACCACGAAGATGAAATGAATTAAACCCAAGGCTAGCTTCAAAACATGCAATCGTAGCACCATGGTATGATTGATGTTATAAGTCTATATTAATGTTAGTGGTGAATTAGGTCACATATCCATTTTAGAAAATTAATATTAATTGTGTTTACGGGTTATATTTTAACTCAAGAAATTTTTCCCATGGGATTTTGTTTCACCGGTTAAGGTCGTGCTATCAAAATTTACACATTACTTGACCTTTCATGTTTTTTCATGAATCATTAAATTTCATAATTAATATAAATTAAATTAACAACAAAATTCATAGATCATATTATTTAAATTATATTATCTCATTGATTCATAATAAATGAATGACGAAGGTTGTAGGTAGATCAGTTTTGAAAAAAACTACTCTTCCATGGGTGGTGTAGTCATTGTAGAAATGTTTTTCATGTGAAATGGTTTATAAAGGGTAGAAACCAGTCTAATTTCTAATCATGATTTCCATACCGAAGAGAATGATTAAGAGAATATGAAATTTGAACAAAATATAGGAGAAGAGAGAAACAAAATAGCAACATATAAATTTTTTAAGAAAACACAAACATTACAACATGAGAAAGAGATGAAGGCTTTGATAAAGGGATCCTTGCTTAAAGATCTCCCCCTATGAGTATAAGACGTTCCAGAATCTCCAAGGTGATGAGAGGAATCCACTATAACATCAAAATGGATGAACATAACTCCTTGGTCGAACATGAAAATGAAGTTCCCAAGATTTCAATTTATAGACAAAATGGGAAGTGGTTTTAGGCACCAAGATTTTGAGATACCATTCATGTCTTGGTTTGGGGTTGGTAAATGGCCTTATCTAGACATGAAAAAAAACATAAATGTTGTATTAAAACATCAATCCTATCTCCATGTGAAATTTAGTAGCCAATGGAGGATTAAAATGCGAGAGATGGCCAAAATACAAAACCGAATCTTTGACTTCACGCAGATTCTATCCCCTGGAGATATTGGTTTAGATTAACCCAATAATGAACAAATTTGGATAAGGTTTTTAGATATGATTTAAAATAAATGATGTTTTGTAGAGTCCAACAAAATTTCATCCCATCTGGAAGAAATAATTTTGAACAATCTTCAAAATAGTGGACATATGTACGTGGGCTTCCATGCAGTTTTTCCAATTTTTCTTTCAGAATCATCTCTGACCCTCCAATTCACCTCCTCCAACAATGAAATAACAAAAACAAGAATAATTTCCCTTTCTAATAGTGATAAAAATTTAATAATTATATCAAATTGGATGTTCAATTTGAGAAGATATGTTTAATTTTAAATTAAAACTAGTTTAACACAGTGATGTAATGGTGAAATAAAGCAATGAATTAGGATATGATCACACCCCCACACTAACCCTTTTTACTCATAAGAAAAACATAATATCATGTATTCCAAAAAAATTGAAATGTAATCATCAATATCAAATCAACACAAATTTTAAAACACTTAAACTTGAGATCCAACAATTCCACATGAAGAAACAAAAGATATAATAACTCATAAAAACCATTATTTCTAGTTCTCCATTTATATAATTCAATATATTTCCACTTTATTCCTCCTCCCATGCACACAAAGAACATACCTCACTTGAATTTTCTCTCATCACACAAATCTAAATTGTTCAGCAATGTTATTATCAACCATACTTTTACAAGGGTCACCATAGGCTTGAAAAATCCATACATCTCTACTTGATGCGAGTCAAGGACATATGATTATCATGACGACTTTTCATTGTTTTCATGTGGCTTTCAGTTGGTAGGATTTAGATGTGAAAAATGTTGAGGCTGAATGAGGAGGCCTTGAATCTTTTTGATGAAAAAAATCATTATTCTTATTTTCACTCAAGTATGGTCTCTTCATCACTTTCATTAGTATCAATTATACTCCATCATCATGAAAAAACATGGAATGTTTACACCATTAATCATTTTATCAAAAAAATGTCAATATTCTCAAACATATTTTTTTGTGAAATCTCCAGTAAGTAAAACCATTCTTTCATCATTGGAAGATCCAAAAAGGTACAACTTCTTTTACCATGAAATCACCAGAAAGGCATAACTTTCAAGAAAATTATTTTTTCAGTAGTAAACAAGGCTCTTCAGAATTTAATTTTCCACCCAATGTATCACAAAATATGGTAGGACAACATAGGAAAACTTCCCCCACACTTATGTTCGACTAGATTATTCAGTTTCACTTTAATAGTTGGTTGGATAGGGGAAATTGGATTGTAATTTGGCTAACATAACAGGTTTTTTATGGTTTCTATGGGCTATAAGGATTAAATTTTCAAGGTAGGACATTATAAAAATTATTATTATGAAATAGTGGTTTTAATACCAAAAAACTTATCAATCATTTAGAACACAGGTACGTCAAACCCACAAGTTTTGATATGAATAAATCAAATTCTGGTAAAATCAAGCATGGTTTGTTTCTCTCAAGAAGTGAGGTAAATTTAAAGAATATTAAAATAATTGTTCATAATCCACCTAAGAGTGTAATTTCATTTATAAAGACAGTGATATGTGGCATGAGATTCAAAATTCAATGTACTTTTCATGAAATTACTAAAGATTTGAACATCAAATAAAGTCATTTTTAGCATTCATTTAAGCTCAGTTTCATGGGATAAATTATTTCACTTATTTATATGGTTTTTTAAATGGTTATGAGAATTATTTCAACTCATAAGTCTCATAAACACCATTAAATTTCAAAAAATTGGCCATTTTTTTGAAAAACATTAAAAAATAGAAAAATAGTTGAAATTACTAAACTAAAAGGTTCCCTCCCCCACAAATAAAATATTTCATTTTCCTTAATGTGAACCCATTAGTGATATGTACACATGAAATTAATAAATTTAAATAATAAAAATAATATAAAATTAAAATTGTTACAAACCACTAGATATTCTTTATTGCTGATGGGGTCATTTAGTGTGATGAAATCCACTACTTTAGAAAAACAACCCTCAATGAATTGCTTCAAATGTTTCCCATTGACTGTAAATATTCTTCTACTATCCTCTTGTGTGATCTCCACTCCACCATAAGGAAAAAAATTAGATATGATATAAGTACTTAACCATCTTTAATGCAACTTACTGGGCATCATCTTTAGTCTTGAACTATAGAGTAGGAATTTCTCCCCAATATGAAACTCTATTTGTTGGATCATTTTTTCATGATATGCTTTTGAACAATCCTTATAGAACCTAGAGTTCTCATGTGAATACAATTGATTCTCTTCAAGCTCTTGAATTTGCATCTTCATTTAGATTCCATCTTGGGCTAAATCCATGTTTCATTTCATTATATCTCAATATTCCTGATGCTCGACTTCCTCTTGGAGATAACATGCTTTCCCAAAAACAATTCAAAAATGGTACATACCAGTGGGTGTCTTGTATTCTATCCTATAATCCCAAAGTGCATCATCCAAGTGCATGATCCAATATTTCTTATTCGGCAGCATGGTTTTCTCCAAAAAAAAATTCAACTCTCGATTTGAAATCTCATCCTGACCATTTGTTTGGGGTTGGTATGGTATTGATGTTTTGTGTGTCACCCCACACTTACGAAGTAGGGAAGACGAATTTTGATTGCAGAAGTCTTTCCACAGATAAGTGAAGTTAGCCTTTGGAACTCCTAACCTACAGAAAATTTGATTCTTGAAAAGTCCACTAAAACATGAGAATCATCTATCCTTGTGGCCTTCGTGTCCACCCATTTAATCACATATTAAACAACAACAAAAATATAAAAAAATGAACAAGGAAAAGGTCCCCTAAAATAGATGACCCACACATCAAAAATCTCATAGAATAGTATGGATTGTTGGGGAATCTCATGTCTCTTAGAAATGTTCCAACTGTGTTGGAAATGAGACCACAACTTACAAAAAAATTAGGCATCATGGAATAAGCTATGCCAATATAATCCAAAGTCTAATACTTTCCTAGCTGTCCATTGTGGTCCAATGTTTCCACCACAATCATGTCTATGGAAAAAAATTAGAATGGACTCAAACTCATGATCAGGAAGACACCTCCAAATAACTTGGTCACTACACATGCTCCTTAGGTATAAATTATACCAAACATAAAATATTTACTAACTATTCTACTTTTGTACTTGATGGTTCCTTAAATTTGTAGTTATTTATGAGGAAACAAGGTAGTTAACTAAATCCACATACCAAGGATGCGTACCTGATATAGAATAAAGATTCTCATCGCGGAATGTATCTCAAAGTGGTACCTAGTCCATGGTGTCATCATCAAGTGTGTTATTAAGCCTACTCATGTGGTCTAACACCTTGTTTTATGAACCCTTGTTGTCATTTATCTTGATATCAAATTTAGGAAGTAGGAGAATCCATTGGACTAGACTAGGCTTTTCATCTGGCTTCTTCAAGAGGTACCTCAGAGCTTCATGGTCCGAAAAAAAACTACTTTAGAGCCCAATAAATATGAATAGAATTTATCTAAAAATATATAATGTAAATAAACTCCTTTTCCAGGGTTGTATAGTTTGATTGAGCTGAATCCAGTTTCCTTGATTCATAGGCAATCACATTTGAGCGACCCTCCACCCTCTGAAATAAGATAGCTCTGAATGAAAAGTTGGAGGCATCACACATAAGCTCAAACGAAATATCCCATTGTGGGGGGTGTATGATAGGTGGAGTGGTCATAAACTATTTTAGATAATAAATGTAATTCCTACAAAAACCATCGAACACAAAATCAGAATCCTTTTAAAGTAATCATGACATAGGAAGAGAAATCTTACTAAAATCATTGATGAAGCACCAATGAAATCTTGTATACCCTAGGAAAGACCTATCATCCCACACAAATGAAGCCTATGGTGCGTATGAAATAATTTCTACTTTATATTTATCAACCTATATCCCATGTTTTGAAACTACATACCATAAGAAAATCACATTCTCTATCATGAAGTGACACTTTTCAATGTTCGAGACCAAATTTTTCTCAATACAATGATTCCACACCTTTCATGAACTAGAGATAAAATCATAAAATGAAGACCCATACACTGTAAATTAATCCATAAATACCTCCATGTAGGTCTCAATAACATCGGAAAAGATACTCACCATGCATCTTTGGATGGTAACTGGGGTTTTGCAAAGTCCAAATGGCATCCTACATTAGGCAAATGTGCTAAATAGACAAGTGAATGTTTCCTTATAATATTCCTCTAGAGCTATAGGAACCTGAAAATCTCTAGAAAATCCATCCAAGAAATAATAATATGTCTTCTCAGCTAGTCTCTCATGAATTTGATCAATAAATGGTAGGGGAAATAGTACTTTCCAGTAGATTGATTTAGTTTCCTATAATCAATACACACCTTCCAACTATTTTGTACCCTCATTGGAATTAATTAATCTTTCTCATTTATAAAAATAGTAACACCAATATTCTTATGAACAACTTAAATGGGACTTACCCACTGGGAATCTGAAATGGGATAGATTATACCTGCCCCGAGTAATTATTCAATCTCTTTTTTAAAAACCTCAAAAAGTGTTGGATTCAGTCTTCTTTGTGGTTGCCTAACCGGTTTATCCTTATCTTCCAAAATAATACTATGCATGAAAATAAAGGGGATAATACCTAATATGTTAGACAAGATCTACCTAAATTCTTTAATGTTGTCAAAATAAAATTCTTCATGTTCAAAGGGAAGATTATTAGAAATTATAACTGGTGATCTCTCACCACATAACAAGTATGAGTATTTTAGATTTGGTGGAAATGTCTTGAGCTCCATTGGGGGGGGGGGTAATTTATGGATAGAAACATTGAAGGAACTAAAATATGCACACAAATAACATCAGTTCTAGAAGAAACATCATCAAAATCAAAGAATAATTCATCAAATCCATCAACATACTCAATATCCATGTCAAAATCATATACAACATGATCAAAATCCAAATATTAATCCATTTCAAAATTAAATATAAGAAAGTCGTGTGCATTATAAATAGTTGTGGATGTACTCTTAGACATCAAACTAGAACCAATGCTCATAATCACCCTAAACATAGGACAATCAAAATCTATTGGGTTTTTACTTGGTGGGTAAAATTGGGAAATAACAAATACGGAATGGTCCTCGGAGGGGTACTTCATGAAGTCCATAACATTAAATAATACAACTTCATTTCTAAACACCGTGGAAAGTGAACCCTCAAGGACATTTATGAACGTTTTAGTAGTTTTGAGGAAGGATGTACCAAAGATAATGGGAGCGCGTGAACTTACCTTATCATCCTCTATTTTAAGTATATATAAATCTATAGGAATGAACATGTCTCTAACCTGGACAAGTAAATCTTTAAGGACTCCCACTAGATATGTTGTAGCTTTATTTTTAAACTACACCACTACTATTGTTGGATTCAACTCACCAACCTGTAAAGAAGAGAATACAGAGTTAGGTATCACATTTAGAGGATCTCTTAAATCACATAGAGCATTATAAAAGTGTAACTCCCTTATGAGGCATGGTATGCTGAATGTACATAGATCCTTGAACTTTGTTTGCATTGATATAATTGGTGTAATGAGTGCTGACACATTCCTTCCACGATTTATCCTCTCCTCTTCCTTGAGTCATCTTCAATTGGTACAAAGTCCTTTTATTAATTTTTTATACCTTGGGATTTGCTTGATGGCTTTATGTAGAGTGATGTTGATCTTCACACTCTTGAATGTGTCCAACCCCACATTTTATATTGTATATTCGGAAATATTCGTGGTTTGTAACACTCTATTTGGAAATGGAAGGGTTTTAGGTGAAACATATTCAATATTTTCCTTGACTTTTCATATCTCTATAGGCTACTCATCAGTTGGTCTTGAATGGGGATTCATCAGAGTTGAGGTGAATCCCATTGGAATGACAGGTGTAGATGTATCATTTGTTTTCTTCCCACTTCTCAATGTTATGGCACAAAAATTCCCCTTGGTATTTGGAGTGGGTTGGGGAGGTAGATTTCCCAAATTCTAACTTACTATTTTTGTTTTAATTTTTGAAATGAAGTTTGATTAAAAAGACAAAAAAAGATTCTTTTTTAGAAAATATTTTAAAAGGTGTGATCGATATAACTATACCACTTCACATACTTATTAATCATTATAATTTAAATTAATATCCACTTAATTATGATGCTCTAATTTTTTAACCACTGAATGCTTTTATAATTAACTAAACCACAAAGATTATATTAATTAAACTTGAGGCCAGCTTCAGAAAATGCAATCATATAACCCTACTTTGATTGATGTTTTAAGTATAGTTTATAGTCATTGGTAAATTTGAGAACATATATATTCTAGAAAATGAGGATTAATTTTTTTTAGGGAATATATTTTAACTCTACAAATTTATCCCTTGAGATTTTGTTTCACTGGATAAGGTCGCGCTCTCGAAATTCAAACATTACATAACCTCATGAGTTTTAGCATGAATCATACAATTTCTTTCCTAGTTTCAATTAAATTAAAAAATAAATTCATATATCATTTCATATGAATTACAGTTTCTCATTAATTCAAAATAAATGAATTAATAAGGTTAAAGGTATGTTGATTACTAAAAAGGACTAATCTTCCATGGGCGGTGTAGTCCTCGTAGAAACTCTTTCCATGTAAAAAGTTTTGTAAAGGGTACAACCCAATATTGTTTCTACTCTTTATTTCCATCACAAATAAAAAGATTAAGATAAGAATATATTTGATCAAAACAGAAGAAGAGTAAAGAAATAAAAGAGGAACAAATATGTTTATTATGAGAAAGAGGGGAAGGCTTCGATGAAGGGATCCTTGCTTCAAGAGCCCCCCTATGAGTATAGGAAGTTCTAGATCCTCCATGTTTATGAAAGGTATCCTGTAAAACTCCAAAATTTAATAACATTACTCCTTGGTTGAACTTGTAAATGAGGTTCCCAGGGTGTTAATTTATAGCCAAAATGGGAAGTAGTTTTCGGCACCCATATTTCTAGATACCACTTTTGTGTCTGTTTTGGTTTTTCAAATGGAATTATCTTGACTTTCAAAGAAGAGAAATGTTGTATTATATCATATTGAATATATCCATGTCAAATCTGGATGCCAATGGAGTATGACAACATGAGATATGGCTAAAATACAGAAATAAATATTTGACTTCATGCTGATTATATCCCCTGGACATATTGGTATGGATGACCACATTAATGGACGAACTGGTCTTATATTTATTGAGATTATTTGTATACCATGAAGTTTTGGAGCGTCCCACAAAATGTCAGCCCATTTTAAAGCACTGATTTTGAGCAATGTGTGAAAAAGTGAACCGATGTCCTTGGACTTCCATGCAGTTTGGAACATTTTCCTTTTGGGTCATCTCTGACCCCCCCAAATCACCTCCTCCTACACTAACATCAACAAAACAAGAATAATTCCCCTTTTAACGGTGATAATAATTCAATAATATAATCAAATGGGATGTGAAATTTGAGATAATATTTGAAATTTTAAAATAAATCTAGTTGAAAATAGTGATGTAAGTGTGAAATAGAGCAATCAATTGTGATGTGATCACACCCCAACACTTACCCTTTTGTACTCTTGGGAAAACCTCATATCACGTATTCCAAAAAAATTGTGAAAAGTAAACATCAATATAAATTTTAAACAAATTTTAAGACACATATACTTGAGATCCAACAATTCCACACCAAGAAACAAAAGATGACTTGCCTCATAAAAAACTTGTCATTTCATGTTCTCCATTTATTTTATTCAACATAATTCCACTTAATTCCGCCTCCCATGAAAACAAAACACTTCCATCACTTCAATTTTCTCTTACCAAAAAAATGTAAATTTTTCAACAATGTCTTCCTCATCCAAACTCATACAAGGGTCAGAAAAGGCTTGATAAATTCAAACATCTCTACCCAATGTGATTTGGGTAAATACGATTATCATGAGAAATTTTCATTGTTTCCCTGTGGATTTGGTTGGAAGGATTTATATGTGAAAAGTTATTAGGCTGAATGAGGAGGGATTGACTATTTTTTAAGAATTTTTTTTTAATTTTAATTTTCACTCAAGTATGGTCTCCTCCTCACTCCCCATAGTATCAATTCAGCTCCATCATCATGAAAACTCCTAGAATGTTTAAAAAATTTATCATTTTAGCAAAAAAATTGACAATATTCTCAAATATACTTTTTGTAATGAGATATCCAGATAGGAACAACATCCATTCTTCATTGTAAGCTCCAAAAAGTCACAACTTCTTTAATCATGAACGTTCCATATAGGCACAAATTTCTACAGAATGATCATTTTCAATAGAAAACGCATCTATTAAAAATTTAATTTTCCATCCAAAGTATAAAAAAATGTGGTAAGACAACAAAAGATAGATTCCTCCGCACTAAAGTTCAACTATATTATGCAATTTCACTTCAAGTATTGGTTGGATATGAAAAATTGGCTTGTAATGTGGATAACCTAACAGGTTTTTCATGGGTTTTAATGGATAAAAGGATTAAATGGTCAAGTAATTCCCTTATAAAGAGGATTATTATGATATAGGGGCCTTAAAACCAAAAAAATCCTCAATAATTTAAAACACAAGTACCTCGAACCCTCATGTTTTGACAGGAATAAATCAAATTCTGGTTAAATCAAGAAGGGTTAGGTTCTCTAAAGAAGTGAGGTAAATGTAAATAATATGAAAATACTGGTTCAAAAGTATCATAGGAGAGTGATTTAAAATAAAAATATAGTGATATGTGGTATGGGATTCAAAATTCAGAGTAGTTTTCATGAAATTACTAATGATTTGAACATGAAACAAAGTCATTTTCCGCATTCATTTAAGCTCAGTTTCATGGGATAAATTGTTTTATTTATTGATATTGTTTTCAAAATGGTGATATTTATCATTATAGCTCAAATGTTTTAAAAACATAGAAAATTTTTAAAAATAAAATGCACAATTTTTTTGAATAACATTGAATAAAATAAAAGAAAATGATATTACTAAAGTAAAAGGTTCCCTCCCCCACAATTAAAATATTGCATTGTCCTGAATGTAAACTTGTGAGAAGTTATGTGCGCACAAAATGAATAATTATAAATAGGACATATAATTTAAAATTCAAAGGGGTAGGAATAACCTGTTATTCTTAAGTGATGATGGGGTCATGCATTGTGATGAAATCCACTGCTTCTGTATAAATTCTCTCAATGTGTTGCTTCAAACGTTTTCCATTGACTGTAAAGCTTCTTCTAATGTCCTCATGTGTGATCTCTACTACACGATAACGAAAAACATTAGATACAATATAAAGACCAAACCAACTATAACTCGACTTACTGGGCAACAGATTTAGTCGCGAACTATAAAGTATGATTTTTTCCCCAACACGAAACTCCCTTTGATTGATCATTATTTCATGTGATGCTTTTGATATTTCCTTATAGATACTTGAGTTCTCACTTGAAGACAATTGAATATCCTCATGATCTTGAATTTTAATCTTCATGTAGATTCCATATTAGGCCAAATCCAAGATGTATTTCATTATATCCTAATATTCCTGATGCCCAACTTCCACTAAGAGATAACATGCTTTCCCAAAAACAATTTGAAATTGGGACACACTGATGGGTGTCTTGTATATTTCCATATAAGCCCATATTTCATTATACAAGTGCTTGCTCTAATCCTTCCTATTCAGATGCACGGTTTTTTCCAAAATTTGTTCCAACTCCATATTTGAAACCTCATCTTGGCCATTTGTATAGGGGCGGTATGGTGTTGATGTTTTGTGTGTCACCCAATACTTGTGAATGAGAGAATCCAAATTCTAATTATAAAAGTGTATCCCATGATTACTGATGATAGCCTTTGGAAGTCCAAACATGGAGAAAATTTGAGTCTTGAGATAGTCCACTACATCATGAGAATCATCAGTCTGTGTAGCCTAAGCCTCTACCCATTTACTCACATAATCTATAGCAACCAAAATATATATAAAAAAAAGAACTAGAAAAAGTTCCCATAAAATAAATTCCCCATATATCAAAAATTTCATATAATTTTATGGGTTGTTGGGGAATCTCATGTCACCTAGAAAACCCAACTACATTAGAGCCAAATAAATATGAACGGTATTTATCAAAAGAAAATATGACTTGAAGAAACTTTTTTATGTGGTTGTGTATTTCTATTGAGTAGAATCATATTTTCTTGATGCATAGGAAATTACATGTCAGCATCCCTCCACCCTATGAGATAAGAAATCTTTGACCACAATGTTAAAGGGGTCACACATAAGCTCAAAAGGATACCCCACTGTGGGGGCTGTATTATAGGTGGAGTGGTCATAAGCTATTTTATCTCATCAACAGAATTCCTAAAAGAATCAACAAACACAAAATCAGAATCTATTTGAAGTAATCGTGACATAGGTAGAGAAATATTACTAAAATCATTGATGAAGCAATGATAAAATCATGTATTTCCTAGGAATGATATAACATCATGCACACATGAAGTATAGGGTAATGAAAAAATAATATCTACCTCAAATTCATCGAGCTCTATCCCTTTTTTTTAAACTACATTCCCTAAGACAATCCCATGATCTACCATTAAATGAAACTTTTCAAAGTCCAAGACCAGATTATTTTCAATACAATGATTCAACACCTTTCCCAAAATAGAGATACAATCATTAAATTAAGACCCATACACTATAAAATCATCCATAAATACCTCCATGGAGGTCTCAATTAAATATGAGAAAATACTCACCATGAACCTCCTGAAGGTACCTAGGGCATTGCAAATTCCAAATCGAATCCTTCAGTAGACAAATATTCTGAATGGAAAAGTGAATATTGTCTTCTCCTGATCCTCTAGAGCTATAGGAATCGGAAAATATCCTGAAAATCCATCCATGAAATAGTAATTTCTCCCCCCAACTATTCTTTCTAGCATTTTATCAATAAATGGGAAGGGTAATTTTTCCTTGTGAGTATATTGATTTAGTTTTCTATATTCAATACACACACACACCAATTTTTTTGTACCCTCATTAGAATTAAATCAATATTCTAATTTCTAAAAATAGTAAAACAACTTTTCCTTGGAATAACCTGAATAAGAATTATCCACTGGGAATATGAAATGGGATAGATTATATCTTCCTTGAGCAATTTTTCAACCTATTTTTCAACAACCTCCAAAAGTGTTGGATTCAGTCTCTTTTGTGGCTTCCCAAACAGTTTATCCCCATCCGCTAAAATAATGATATCCATTCTAATTCAAGGGATAATACCTGATATGTCAGCCATGGTCCACCCAATTCCCTTAATTTTCTCCCTAAAAAGATTCAAAAGATATTCTTCCTATTCAAAAGGAATATTATTGTCAATTATAATAGTTAATCTCTCACCACTTAACAAGTATGAGTAATTGAGATTTGGTGGCAATGGGTTGAGCTCCAATAAAGGGGGTGATATATAGATGGAAACATTAAAGGAACTGAAATATGTGCACAAATAACATCAATATCAGAATAGCCGTCATCAAAATCATAGAATAATTCATCAAATCCATCAGCATACTCCACAGCCTTGTCATAATTAGATTGAACATGATCAAAATCAGAATATGAATCCACTTAAAAATAAAATCTTAGAGAGTATTGTGCATTAGAAACATGTGTGGAAGTACTCATATACATCAAACAGGAACAAATCATCATAATCTCCCTAATCATAAGAAAATAAAAATCCATGGGGCTTTTACATGGTGGTTAAAATTGGAAGATAACAAAGGAAAGATGGTCCTCTAAGGGGTAATTCATGGAGTCCATGACATTAAATATGACAACTTCATCTCTAAAATCCATGGAATGTGTACCCTTAGGGATATTTATTACCATTATAGAAGTTTTGAGGAATGGGTTACCTAAGATAATGGGATCACGTGAACATATATCATCGTCCTCTATTTTAAGCATGTAGAAATCTACTGGGAAGCTCATTTCTCTTACCTAGACAAGTATGACCTCAAGGACTCCCACTGGATATGTTGTCGCTCTATTATCCAACTACACCACTACTCTTGTCGGCCTAAACTCACTAACCAGTAAAGGAGAGTATGCATAGTGAGGAATCACATTTATAAAATCTTCTAAATCACAAATAGCGTTGGAAAAGTGTAACTCCCCTATGGTGGATGGTATGGTGAATGTCTCTGGCTCATTTCACTTTTTTGTCATTAATATCATTGGTGTAATGAGTGCTAACACATTGCTTCCAATATTGATCCTCTCATTTCCCTTGATCCCTATTCCATTGGTATAAAGTTATTTTAAGAATTTCGTATACATTGGGAATTTCTTGATGGATTCAAGTAGAGGTATGTTGATCTACACACGCTTGAATGTGTCCAAACCCCTTTTTTCATTACCTCTTCTGCCATATTCTTGTCTTGTAACACTTCATTTGAAAATTTAAGGGGTTTAGAAGGAACATCATCAATATTTTTCTTATATTTTTCTATCTTATTAGGCTGTTCATCTGTTGGTCTGGAATGAGGATTCTCCGAATTTGAGTTGAATCACAATGGAACGACAAGTGTAGATGTATCAGTTGTTTGATTTCCAGTTCTCAATGTGATGGAACTAACTTTCCCTTGGATTTTGGAATAGTATGGTAAGGTATATTTCAATAATTATTACCTACGGTTCATGGAGGCCATTGGCAATCAAGCTCATTTGTGTCTTCAATTCCATCAAGTCAGAACCTTGAGTATTCAACTCATTCTATTGATTATGAAAATTTTGATTCAAAAGATCATAGGTATTAGAATCTAAAATTGGATGAGAAGTCCATTGTTTTTTAATTAATGATGTTTGAGCTTGAACTCTTCTTTGGGGTTGTTGGAAACCCTATTAGTAAGGCAGAGGTTGCTCAAAAATTTGATGTAAAGGGGTCCTTTGTTTTTGTCTGGAGATATAACTTATTTTAAATTTATCCTTACACCATTGGTTGTATGTTGGTTCAAAGTAATAATACAACTTTTGGGGATGTTGTTGTTGTTGCTGCTAATATGGCCTCCCAGGGAATAATTCTACACAATCCTATGACTACTGTAATTGGGGGAAACAGTCAGTTGGATGGTTTGTTTCAGTGAAAATGACACATGGACTCATAGGAGTGGGTTGGGATGTCTTTTTATCCAATGTAATATTCCTCACCATAGTGGTCAATTATTCCAACTTATTATCAATCAAATGATTTTCAATAGAGTAAGGACTTACCTTATGTACTCCTCTAACATGTGGTGTACCTCGATCACCTAATTGTTGGGAGTTTTGTGTCATATTGACGATCAATGAATGTGAAGTTGCTAGTGTTTTTTGACCAATACCCCTCCAACTGTGTCATCCATTATGATTCTCTCCATAGATGTGATTCCATTGTTGAATTATTGGATGAGGAGTCACTCACTAATTTGGGGATACAGACAGATTGCATACAACTTCTTGAATCACTCTCAATACTCATACATTAACACCCCTTGTGCTTGCTTAATCCCAGAGAACTATTTTCAAATTGATGTGGTCCTTGATTCTAGAAAAAATCTATGTAAGAAAATACATTTCAAATCATTCCAACAAGTTATATCTTTTGGTTGTAAATAATACATCTAATCGTTCTCATCTCCATCAAGTTAGAATTTGACTGTTATTAGCTTGATTTGATCTTTAGATGCATTTCTTGGTTTTAGGGTTGATAAAACCACATTAAATTATTTAAGGTTTTTTTTGGTTCCTCACCATAGCTTCCATGAAATTTTGGAAGCAGGTGAATTAACCCAAAGTTTAGTTCAAAGTCCTATTCGAGATTTGGGTATGCAATACAATTTGGTTGATAGTTAATATCTATTGTGGGGAATTATTGAATTGTTTTATTAAGTTCATTTTTTTTTCAAGGCATTAGTTCTTGTTTTAATTTGCATTTTGATGTGTTTCAAATTTCAATGTTCTTGGAGTGGGGGAATTATCGAGCAGGTTGAATGTTGAAACTTCTCGTAGACTGAGAATGTATGATTCGATCCCTGGGGATGTGTTCAATCTCAGGGTCCTGATCTAAGATATATTTGGGATTAGTTCATATCATAAATCAAATAAAGATAAAATGAATAAATGTGGAGAATAATTAAATTAAAATTATATGTTTTAGTTGATATTCTAAAAAGAAGAAGAGGATGAAAAAAAAAGAAGAAGAAAAATTCAGATTGGGTAAAGAAGGAAAAAAGAAGAGTAGAAGATAAAAAAATAAAATAAAAATGAATACCTATAAATGGTAGAAATAATTTATTTCCTCACCTGAAACAACACCAATTTGAAAGGCGTTATCGTGGGAACTTTCAAATGAAGTTTGGTTTCAGGTTATTTAGGTGCATCAGAGTTGCTGACCAAAGTCATCTTGAAAATGAGGCAGTAATTTCAGACATCATATTGAATGTATTTTGAAAATAAAATTAAGTAACTCAAACACAATACTTTAATGTATGGGGATTTTTTATCATTTATAAAACATGAATATTTTTATTAGAATAATATTGATTTGTTTTTTGTTTTTATTTTTAAAATGATGTTCGATTAAAAAGACTCAACAAGAAGATGTTTTTTAAAAGATATTTTAAAAGGCGTAATTGATCTAACTCTACCTATTCACTTACTCATTAATCATTATCATTTAAATTAATATCCAATTAATTATGAGCCACTTAATTTTTTAACCCCTCTAAACCTATGAGAATTAACTAAACCAAAAAGATGAAATGAATTAAACCTGCGGATAGCTTCGGAACATGTAGTCATAGCACCCTACTTTGATTGATTTTCTAAGTCTAAATTATTTTCAGTGGTAAATTAGGGCATAGAAACATTCTATAAAATGAGGATGAATTTTATTTAGGTATTATATTTTAACTCTATAAATTTATCCCTCGATCTTTTGTTTCACCAGTTAAGGTTGTGCTCTCAATATTCACACATTACTCAACCTCATATTTTTTTTCATGAATAATTCAAAAAAAATGATTCAATTAAATTAAAAACTAAATTCATAGATAATATTAGGTGAATTACATTATCCCATTTGTGAAAAATAAATGTATTTAGAAGGATAGAGGAATATCTATGACTAAAAAGAACTACTCTTCCCGGGGCGGTGTAGTCGATATAGAAACATTTCGCATGTGAAAAGGTTTAGAAAGGGTAGAAACCAAACTCATTTTTACACATGATTTCCAACCTAAAAAGAAGATTCATAGGAGATAAAATTTGAACAAAATAGAATAAAAGAGAATAAATAAAAGTGGAACAAATAAGTTTATTATGAAAACACAATCATTACAACATGAGAAATATATGAAGGATTCGATAAAGGGATCCTTGATTCAAGAGCTCCCCATATGAGTATAGGAAGTTACAGAACCTCCAAGGTGATGAGATAACTCTTATAGAACTCCAAAATGGCATCACTTCACTCCTACTTCAAACTTACAAATGATTTTCCCAAGGTGTCAATTTATAGCCTAAATGAGAAGTGGTTTTTGGAACCCAGATTTCAAGATACCACTTATGTGTTGGATTTGGGTTGGTAAGTTGACTTATCTCTGCTTGGAAAAATGTAAAAAGTTATAGGCCAAACTATTTTCTGTCTCCATTTCAAATTTGGTGCCCAATGGTGGATTATAGCATGAGATATGGCCAAAATACAGAAATAAATCTTTTAATTCATACAGATTATGTCCCCTAGACATATTAGTTTAGTTAACCACGTTAATAGAAGAATTAGTCTTAGTTTTTTTTGATTAGTCTTAGACCCTGAATTTTTTTATAGGCCCAAAAAAATTCATCCCATTTGGGGATATTTAATTTCAACAATGTGCAAAAACGTGGACATATGTCCTTGGGATTCCGGGCATTTTGGCCCATTTTATTTCTGGATCATCTTTGACCCTCCAAATCCCCTCCTCCTACAACGAAATCACAAAAACAAGAATAATTTCCCTTTTAATAGTGATAATCATTTTATAATGGAATCAAATGGGTTGTGTAATTTGATATAATATTTGTAATTTTAAATTAAAACTATTTTAAAATAGTGATGTAAGGGTGAAATAAAGCAATGAATTGTGATTTTATCCCACCCCCACACATACCCTTTTTCACTCATGGGAAAAACCTCATATCATGTATTCCAAGAAAATGTGAAAATTAAACATCCATATCAAATCAAAACAAATTTTAAAACAAATATCCTTGAGGTCCAACAATTCCACACCATGAAAAAAAAGATATCGAGCCTCATAAAAAACTATTATTTCTTGTTCTCTATTTATATCATTCAATATATTTCTACTTCATTACTCCTCCCATACAGACAAAACAATTACCTCACATCAATTTTCTCTTATCACACAAACCTAAATTTTTACTCAATGTCTTTCTCATAAAAACTCAAACATGGGTCACTATAGTCTTGATAAATTCTTACATCTCTACTAGATGTGAGTCAAGGAAATATGTTAATCCTGATGAATTTTCATTTTTTTATGTGGGTTTTGGTTAGTTAGATTTATATGTGAAAAAATCTAAGGCGAAATGAGGATGTCTTGACTCTTTTTTAAGAAAAATTTCATTATTCTAATTTTCACTCAAGTATGGTCTCCTCCTCACTCCACTTAGTATCAATTCAGAACCATGATCATGAAAACTAATGGAATGTTTACACCTTTCATCAGTTCACCAAAAAAATCAATATTCTCAAACATAGTTTTTTTTCAGAAAGCTCCAGATAGGGACAACTTTCTTTCTCCATTGGAAACTTCAAAAAGGAGCAACTTATTTTATCATGAAATCTATAGATAGGCACAACATTCAACAGAACGATTTTTTTCATTAGAAAAAACATCTATTCATAAGTTAATTTTCCACCCAAAGTATCAGAAATGGTGGTAGGACAACACAAGACAGCTTCCCCCACACTTCAGTTCAACTAGATTATGCAATTTCAATTCAAGAGTTGGTTAGATAGGAAAAATTGGCATGTAATATTCTAAACCTTATAGAATGATCATGGATTCTAAGAGATACAAGGATTAAATGTTTATGGTAGTCCATTAAAATGAGGATTCTTTTGAAATAGGGGATTTAATACCAAACAAATGTCTTAATCATTTAAAACATTAGTACCTCAAACCCTTAGGTTTTAACAGGAGTAAATCAAATTTTGGTTAAATAAAGGATGGATTGGTTCTCTCAATAAGTGAGGTAAATGTAAATAATATAAAAATAATAGTTAATAATCCTCAAAGGAGAGTGATTTAAAATATAAAGACAATGAGAGATCGTATGGGATTCAAAATTCAGAGTACTTTTCATGAAATTACTAAATATTTGAACTCGAAAACAATTCATTTTCATCATTCATTTAATCCCCGTTTCATGGGATAAATATTTCCACTTATTAATATGGATTTAAAAATGGTGGTGAGAATAATTTCAGCTCAAAATTTTCATAATAACATGTAAGTTTTAAAAAAATGAACATAATCATTTTTTTAATAGAAAATAGAAAAATAATTGAAATTACTAATCAAAAAGGGTCCCTCCCCACACTTAAAATATTGAATTTTCCTCAATGTGAACCCTTGAGAGAATATGTGTAGATGAAATTAATAATTTTCAATAGGAAATATAATATAAAATTGAAAGGTTTAGGAACAAACTAATATTATTAAGTGATGATGGGGTCATGTAGTGTGATGAAATCCACTGCTTCGGTAGAAATTCCCTCAGTATATTACTCCAAATGTCGCCCATTGACTATAAATATTCTTCCATTTTACTCTTATGTGATCTCTATTACACCATAAGGAAAAACATTAGATAAAATTTAACGACCTAAGCATCTAGAATGCAACTTATAGGGCATCACCTTTAGTCATGAACTATAGTGTATGACTTTCTCCCAAACACGAAACTCCCTTTGTTGGATCGTTATGTCGTGAGATTCTTTTGATATTTCCTTATAGAGCCTTGAGTTCTCATATAAAGATAATATAATCTCCTCAAGATCATGAACTTGTAGCGACTTTTGGATTCCAACTTGGGAAAATCCATGTTGCATCTCTTTATAGGGATATGAAATGCAATCCCAAAAACAACTCTAAATGGGGGCATACCAATGGGTGTCTTGTTTATATTACTATAATCCAAATGTGCATCATCCAAGTAATTGATTGAAGCTTTCCTATTCGACTGCACAAGTTTTTCCAAAATTTGTTTCAACTCCGAATTTGAAACCTCAGATTGACCATTTTTTTGGGGTGGTATGGTTTTGATGTTCTGTGTGTCACCCCATACTTTCAATGGAGGGAAGAAAAATTATGATTTCAGAAGTGTGTACCCTAATCACCGATGATAGCCTTTGGAATTCCAAACTTGCAGAAAATTTGAGTCGTGAAAAGGTCCACTACAACATGATAATCATAATTCCTGATGGCCATGGCCTCCACCCGTTTACTCACATAATCAACAACAACCAAAATATAAAAAAAGAAAATGAAATAGGAAAGGGGGCTGGTAAAATCAATTCCCCATACATTAATAATTTCATAGAATAGTTTGGGTTTTGGGGGCATCTCATGTACCCTAAAAATGTTCATAGTGTATTGGAAATGAGATCATGACTTAAAAAACACATGGAAATCATGTAATAACCTAGGATAATATAATCCAGAATCTAATACTTTCTTAGCTATCTTTTGGTGTCCAAATATCCCACCATAAGAAAGTGTATGACCAAAATAAATAACAGACTCAAACTCATGATTATTAACACAACTCATAATAATAAGGTCACAATACATGTTCCATTGGTATGGATCGTCCCAAAAATAAAATCCTCACTCACACTTTATCTTTTGGACATGATGTTTCTTTAAATTTGTAGGGATTTAAAAGGAAAAAATGTATTTAACTAAATAAGCATACCATGGATGTGTACCTGAGATAGAATAATGATTCTCATCCGTGAAAGTGTCCTGAAGTGGTACCTGGTCAAAGGTGTCATCCTTTATTGTGTGAGTAATCCTACTCATGTGGTCTTCCACTAGGTTTTTTGACCCCTTCTTTTCCATTATGTCAATATCAATTTATTGAAGATGTAGAATCCATTGGATTAGCTTGGGCTTTGCATCTAGCTTCTTTAATAGGTAAATCACAACTACATGATCAGAAAAAACAACTACTTTAGATCCCAATAAATATGAACGAAATTTATCTAAAGAAAATATGATGGAAAGAAACTCCTTTTATTTGTGTGTAGTTTGATTGAGCTGAATCCAATGTACTTGATGTATAGCCAATCACATGTGAGTGTCCATCCACCCTCCAAGATAAGACATCTCTGACGGTGAAGTTGGATGCATCATAAATACTCTCAAAAGGAAGCTCCCACTGTGGGGGTTGTATGGTTTGTGGAGTGGTTAGAATCTTTTTTAGCTCATCAAAGGAATTCCTGCATGAATTTTCACACAGAAAATCAGAATCCATTTTATGTAATCGTGATATATGAAAATCAATCTTACTAAAATCATTGATGAAGTGCCGATAAACTCTTGCATTACCTAGAAAAGATCTAACATCACGCACACATGAAGGATAGGGTGAGTATGAAATAATATCAAACTTATATTTATTAACCACTATCCCTTGTTTTTAAACTACATTACCTCAAAAAATCCCATGATCTACCATGAAATGACACTATTCAATGTTCTCGACCATATTCTTCTCCATAAAACAATTCAACACCTTTCCCAAACTAGAGATACAATCATCAAATAAAGTCCCTTACACTATGAAATCATCCATAAATACCTCTATGAAAGTCTTAATGAAATCTGAAAAAAAAAATCTCATCATGCATCTCTGGAAGGTACTTGGGGCATTGCAAAGTACAAATGGCATCCTTTGTTAGGCAAATATGCTGAATGGACAAGTGAATGTTGTCTTCTCCTAAACCTCTGGAGCTATATAAACCTAAAAATATCAAAAAATAAATATCCATAAAACAATAATTTGTCTTCCTAGATAGTCTCTCAATAATTTGATCAATAAATGGGATGGGAAATGGTTCATGTGAGTAGATTGATTTAGTTTCCTACAATCAATACAGACATGCCAACTATTTTGTACTCTCATTGGAATTAACTCATCTTCCTCATTTCTAAAAAATATAACACCATTTTTCATAGGTACAACCTGAATAGGACTTACCTACTATGAATATGTAATGGGAAAGATTATACCTGACTCAATCAATTTTTCAACATCTTTTTTAACAACCTCCAAAAGTGTTGCACTCAGCCTCATTTGTGGCTACCTAACCGGTTTATCCCCATCCCCCAAAAGAATCATATGAATGAAAATGGAGGGGCTAATTCATGTTATGTTATCCAAGGTCTACCCAACTTCCTTAATACTCTCCCTCAAAAGATTAAAATGTTTTTCTTCATGTTCAAAAATAATATTATTAGCAATTATAATAGGTAATCTCTCACCACACAATAAGTATAATAATTTGAGATTTGGTTGAAATGTATTGAGTTCAAATGAAGGGGGTGATGTATGGATAGAAACATTTAATGAACTGGAATATATGTACAAATAACCTCGGTATCAGAATAAACTTCATAAAAATAGTAGAATAATTCTAAAAATCCACCAGCACAGACAACAGCCAGGTCAAAATCAGATTGAACATGACCAAAATTAGAATATGAATCTATTTAAAAATCAAATCTAAGAGTGTATTTTGAATTATAAACAAGTGTGCAAGTAATCTTATAAATAAAACAAGAACTAATTCTCACAATCTCCCTAAGAATATGACAATCAAAATCAATGGAGTTTTTACTTGGTGGTTCAAAATGGGTGAAAATAAAAGCATAATGGCCTTATGAAGGGTACTTGATAGAGTCTATAACATTAAATATGACAAATTAATCTCCAAACTACATGGAAAGTGTACCCTCATGTACATTTATGACTATTTTAGAAGATTTATGGATGGTCTTAACTATGATAATGGGAGCACATGAACTTACCTGATCATCATCCATTTTAAGTATGTAGAAATCTACTGGAAGGATCACGTCTCTTACCCGAACAAGTACATCCTCAAAGAGATCCCACTGGATACGTTTTACCTCTATTTTCTAACTGCACCACTACTCTTGTTGTCTCCAACTCACCAAAATTTAATGAAGAGAATACTGACTGAGGAATCATGTTTATAGAAGCTACTAAATCACAAAGATCCTCAAAAAATTGTAACTCTTGTATGGTGCATTGTATGCTGAATGTCCCTAGATCCTCTCACTTTTTTGGAATTACAATCATGACTGTAATGAGTTATGACACATTCCTTAAAATATTTATCCATTCATTTCCCTTGATCCCTATTCGATTTCTACAAAGTTCTTTTCAAAAAATATCATACCTTGGGATTTTCTTGATGGCTTCAAGTAGAGGGATGTTGATCTCCACATTAATGAATGTGTCCAAAGCCTCTTCTTCATTGCATCTTCAACCATATTTTTATAATGTACCAAACTATTTGGAAATTTAAGGGGTTTAATAGGAATATCATCAATATTTTTCCTACCTTTTTCAATCTCACTAGGTTTCTCATTAATTGGTCTTGAATGTGGATTATCGGCAGTTGAGGTGAATCCTGGTGGAACGATATGTGAATATGTATCAGTTGTTTTCTCCCCACTTCTCAATGTGATGGAACTAACATTCCCCTTATGATTTGGAGTAGGTTGGGAAGGTAGATTTCTAAAATTCATACTTACTAGTTCATGGAGGGCAGTGGCAATCTTGCTAATTTGTATCTTCAATTCCCTCAACTCCAAACCATGATTATTCAGCTCATTCTATAGATTAAAAACAATTTTTTTTCAAACTATCATTAGTATTATAATAAACCATTGGATTAGAAGTCCCTTTTTTCATGAGACTCAAATCATCTTTGGGGTTGTAAGAAACCATGTTGGTAAGCTGGAGGCTCCTGGAAATTATGTTGGAAACATGGCCTTTGTTATTACCTGTAGCCATACCTCATGTCTGATGGATCCTTCCACCCTTGGTTGTATGTTGGTGCAAAGGAATCATACTAATTTTGGGGAAGTGGCTAGTGTTGCTACTGATATGGTCTCCAAAGGAATATTGCTGCACAATCCTCTAACTCTTGTAATTGGGGGAAACAGTCAGTTGGGTGATCTATTTCAGTGAAAATGCCACATGTGCTCATAAGAGTGGGTTCGGGTTTCTTTTGTGCCAAAGTAATCTGCCTCACCAGAGTGGTCAATTATTCCAACATAGTATCAATCAAATATTTTTCAAGATAGGAAGGAATTACCTAATGCACTCCTCTAAAATGTTGTGTACCTTGATCACAAAATTGTTGGGAATTTTTTTCCATCTTATTGATCAATGCACGTGCAACTTCTAGTTTTTTTGTTGACCAATGCCCCTCTAGCTGCAGCATCCACCATGCTCCTCTCCCTAGGTGTGATTCCTTTATAAAATTATTGGTTGAATAGTTTCTCACTGAATTGGCGATGCAGAAAACTTACACAAAACTTCTCGAATCACTCCCAGTACTCATATATTAACTCCCCATGTACTTCCATGATCCCAGAGATCTCATTTAGAATGTATTTGGTCCTTGATATTGGAAAAAATCTCTATAAAAAAATATTTTTCAAATCATTCCAACAAGTCACATCTTCAGTTTTTAAATAATACATCCAATCTTTCATAGCTCCATCTAGTGATAATGGGAATACACTTAGTTTGATTTTATCTTCAGATAAATTTCTTGGTTTCCGGGTTGAGAAAACCACATTAAATTTTTTAAGGTGTTTTTTTGTTCCTCACCAGAGAGGCCATGAAATTTTTGATGTAGGTGAATTAACAAAAAATTTAATTCAATGTCTGATTCGAGATTTGGGTATGAAATACAATTTAGTTGATAGTTAAAATCTTGTGTGGCCAATTCTCGAATGGTTCTATTAAGTTCATTGTTATTTTTTTCAGCCATTGGTTCTTGTTTTATGTTGGATTTAGAAGTGTTTTAAATTGAAATGTTATTAGAGTGGAGGAATTCTCTAACTGGTAGAATGTTGAAAACTTCCTGTAGACTACGAATGTATGGTTTGAGCCCTAAGGTTGTGTTCCATCCCAGGGTCAAGATATAAGAGATCATTAGGATTAGTTAATTTAATAAATAAAATAAAAATGAAAATAAAAAAATTGAACCATAATAAAATTAATATGTACATTTGAGTTGATTGTCTAAAAAGAAGAAGAATAAGAAAACAAAAGAAGAATAAAAATTGAGATTGGGCAAAGAAGAAAGAAAGAATATAATAACAGAATAAAATGAAAAATAAAAGGAATACCACCAAATGTATGAAATAATTACTTTCCTCTTAAGAAATGGTGGAAATTTTAAAGGCATTTTCCTAGGAAATTTCAAATCATGGTCATTTTTGGGTTATTTTTGTGCAACACAATGGCTAACCAAAGTCGTCTCTCAAGGGATAAAGTAATTTTGGAAAACATATTGAAGGTATTTTCAAAATTATATAATATAACTCATAAAAATACTTGAAATTATGGGGGGTTTATAATTTATACAACTATAATAATTATTATGGAAGAAGATTTCATTTTTTTATTTCTGAAATGAAGTTTGATTAAAGACACACAACAAGAAGATATTTTTTTAGAAAATATTTTAAAAGGTCTAATCGATCTAACTATATAACATCACTTACTTATTATTCATTATAATTTAAATTGATACCCACTTAATTATGAACCCTTAATTTTTTAACCCCCAAACCCTATAAAAATTAACTAAACTATGAAGATGAAATGAATTAAACCTGAGGCTAGTTTCAGAACATGCAATTGTAGCACCCTACTTTGATTGATGTTCTAAGTCTAGCTTATGTACAGTGGTAAATTAGGGAAAATTTACATTTTGGAAAATGTGTATGAATTGTGTTTAGTTATTATATTTGTACACTATAAATTTATCATGTGTGCTTTTGTTTCATCGGTTAAGGTCATGCTCTCAAAATTCACATATTACTCTACCTCACATGTTTTTTTCATGAATTATTCAATTTATTTCTTAGAATCAATTAAATTTAAAACTCAATTAATATATCATGTTAAAGTAATTACAGTATCTCATTTATTGAAAAAAATGAATGAATATGGAGATAGGTATATCGATTACTAAAAATAACTACTCTTGCATGGCCCATGTAGTCATCGTAGAAACGTTTTGCATGTGAAAAGGTTTAGAAAGGGTAGAACCCAATATCGTTTCTACTCTTGATTTCTATCCCAAATATGAATATTAATATAATAATAAAAATTTAAAAATATAAACCAGAAGATAATAAATAAAATAGGTACAAATAATCTTATTATGAAAACATAAACATTACAACATGAGAAAGAGAGGAAGGATTAGATGAAGGGATCCTTGTTTAAAGAGCTCCCTCTATAAGTATAGGAAGTTCCAGAACATACAAGGTGACAAGAGGAATTATCTATAACTAAAAAATGGTACCACATCACTCCTTGTTTGAACTTTCAAGTGAGATTCCCAATGTTTCAATTTATAGACAAAATGGGAAGTGGTTTTGGGAACCCAGATTTCGAGATTCCATTTGTGTCTCAATTTTGGGTTACTAAATTTTCTTATGTTGACTTAGACAAAAGAGAAAAGTTGTAGTAAAAATGCTAACTATCTTCATGTCATATTTGGCATCCAATGGAGGATGATAGAGTGAGATATGGCTTAAATATGAAACCCAATCTTTGACATCATACAGATTTTGTCCCCTGGATATATTGGTTCAGATGGCCCCCTCAATGGATGAATTAGGATTATGTTTCTTTAGATGATTTGTCAAAAATAAAGTTATGGATCACCCCACAAAATATTATCCCATTTTGTGGAACTAATTTTGAACAATTTACAAAAGAGTGGACAGATTTCCTTGGGATTCCATGTAGTTTCCCCATTTTCCCTTATGGATTATCTCTGACCCTCCAAATATTCTACTCCTACAAAAAAATCAATAAAACAATTATAATTTTCCCTTTTTATATTGATAAACATTTAAAAATTGTATGAAATGAGATGTGAAATATAAGGTAATATTTTTAATTTTAAATAAAAACTAGTTTAAAACAGTGATGTAAGGGGGAAATAAATCAGTGAATTGTGATGCGATCAGTCACCTCAAAAGGTGGAAAAGACATGACCTAATAATAGAAGTCATGCATCTGAAATACATATAGGGTCACCCCCTTATAAATATTAATTCAATATTTAATGTGAAATTTCATCACATTGACTCTATTTACCTCAAAAGGGAACATCAATAAAAATATTATATTCAAGCTTAAACAAGATATTAAAGGTAAGGCCCAAGAATCATGGTTATTTCAGCCCTTACCATGAATCAATTAAATTAACAATAATATAAAAATTCAATTTAAAATTAAATTTACCAATTAACATCCCAAGTCCATGATGTAAACGGTAACACCTCAAGGATTACAAATTCATACGCCCTCAAATAGTCCATTTAAATTCACAGCACACCCAGAGGGGTTTTTTCCTTCGAGGTCCTCAACTTATAATGTTCACAATGGGAAAATTTAATTACATGGTCTATAATTATCAATTTAAGTCAAGGATAAAAATCCAATTAAAGGTGACACACGAGAATTTGGCACATAGCATGATGGCGTATACATAAATCACCCAACTTTACATGAAAAGCACAAGACCATCTACCGTAGGTCTGTATAGTGTATCCTGTCTAGTCTCAGATCTTGATTTCATTTATATCCGGATAAAATAAAAGAACATATAATGAAACTTTTAATATGGAAAATTATTTTTCACCTAAATAGTGTTGTTGATATTCATAATAAAGATGAATAACCAAAAATGAATTGATAACTAACCGATTTTCATCTAAAGATATGACCAGTGCTTAAATCAGAGTCCGGAGGAAGATGTTCTCTGGATTCCTAGAATAATATCGATGAGGATCATCTAAATGGTGAGGCTATTGTGCTTAAGGGAGAAAGAAATTAGTTTTACTTTTAATATAATTTTACGAGTAAAATGGTCATTTTAACTAAAATATATGGTTTTCATGGTTTAAGTACTAGTTTTGAAAAAACAATGTTCCTACCACGGATAGGTAACTATTGAAAGGGTAATAACACATGTTTCACCCACATAGTTTGACTAACTATTTGAAAATCTTTCCAAAATCCACTATCAAAATTGCAGACCAAGACACTCTCTATACCTCCATACACTAAAGTGGAATTCATATTAGGACAAATTATAAATTTTAAACTATAAATTGATGGAAATGGAAGGATATTTACCTCAAACAAGAACCAGGTTCTTACAAATATCTACCTTAAAGCAATTCATCCCTAAATTTCCTTCCCATGGGTGGTAAAGCATGATTGGAGAACAACATTGGACACTGTGATTGTACATCAGCCACCTTCTCCCAAGTCTCATTTTTTAATTGGTAATGATTCCATAACAACTATAATAGAGTAACATACCTCCCTCAGATAACATTCATGATACAATCAAAAATATGAATAATATTCTCTTCAAAAGGGGTATCTACCTAAAGCTCACCTCTTGAGGATTAAAGGCATGAAATGGGTCTGAATAATAATGTTGTAGTAGAGAAACATAGAAAAAGTCATTCATATCTGGATAACTCCATGATAACTACAACCAATAGGCTACCAACCTAACTCTCTTTGGAATCTAAAATACCTAGACATACCACAGTGATAGATTACACTATTTCCTGATTCTCATGTGTCCCAACCGTGGTCAAACACCAAAGAAAATATATTCACCATCCTTGAACTCTAGAGGCCATAGATAGAGATCATTGTATGATTTCTTACAAGACTACGAAGAATACATCTACTTTTGAATCAACAACTCATGCTTCATGGTCTCATGAACAATATAATGTCCAATAATATCTTCCCCTCCTACCTCTAACCAACACACGTATGGTCGGCATGGCCTATTATAAAATGGCCCATAAGGTTTCATCTGAATAGTTACGTGAAATCTATTATTGTAGGTGATTTAAAATATGGGTTTATTCCTCTCCCAAGAGCCCCTAAAATCTTGTATTCAATTTCACATCATTTCCTCATGCACCTGAATCATTCTCTTTGATTAGCCAACTATCTGGAGGTGGTATTCTGTGTGCAGATACACATGTGCACCCATTTCCCTCTATAATCCTTTACAGAATCATGAAGTAAACAAGGCATCCCTATCTTAAAGGATATAATGTGAGACCCCATGATATCTTACAATATTGTAGATATACAACCTCCCATGCTCAGCCACAGTGAAGGTTTCCTTAATCAGCATGAAATTCTCAACCTTTGTGATCCTAAAAACAAGAACACATATGGAATAATTACCTAGAAGATACCATAGTAAAAATTTAATGAAATCCCTTATGATGTAATTCCATTTTCACTTTGGAATGGGTTGTTGTTGTAATAGTATTGATTGTTGATGGTGTTCTGCATTCACATTATAAGAGGTGTAATACCTTTTGAGAAAACTATCTATACCTCATTTCACACCCGACAACCAATAGTGTCAATGTAAATCCCAATACATCATGGTGATTTGAGGATGCACTTCCTAAGGTGATGCATGAAAGTTTCACATCAGCTCATCTTGCATGTCTGAAGAGACCCATATGCAACCATGTAATCACATGATCTCATCCTCACCTATGGTCCAACCTAGATGAGGGTCCACACCTACCACACTCTCAAATAGAACAAGTCCTTATGAGATCGATTTTTTTCTTCATCCTCAATATAACCATAAGGGTAGAAGTAACCACTAAGGATGATAAATTTTTCTTCCCCATACTTTTTTTCAAATCCAAGTGAATCTCACAGAACAAATCCAAGATATACCACTCAATACTAGCCTACTAAACTACATATATCTGATTCCTCATGTTAAGTGTATCATCCACTACATTACCATTACTACAAATTTTAGAGATCATCAAATCAAAATAATTTAGGTATTTCATCACCTAAAATTCCTTCGATTAAGATCACGTAGTGTAAATATGTACTTGAGGTTTTTCTGGTCTATGTACACCAGAAAATTCTCTCCAAGTAAATAATGTATCCAACAATGTAATGAATGGAGAACTATAGTTGACTTGAGATCATAGATCAGGTAATTACTCATGTGTGTCCTCAACTACTAAGAGCCATATTCCATTACTCTAACTCCATGCATAATAACCACTCCAATCCTGTTACTTGATTCATTATAGTACACATTGAAAATAATTCTTTTATCAAGAAATATCGGTATCGGTGTCGATGCCAATCTACCTTTTTACTCTTGAAATTTACCTTGTAGTAATTTGGAAATACAATCATCACACCCATATTATTCAAGAAAGTAAGAAGAACTCCTAGGTGTGACAAGTCCATTATGAAACACCTTTAGTGACCAACCATTCTTATGAAACTCTACTCCTTATATATGTTATTAGGATGCTCCCAAAAAGCTAAAACTCTCACCTTTTCTGGGTCTATTAATACTCTTGTCTCCAAGACAACATGAGGTAGTAAGTGAATTTGATCCATTCGAAAGGAAAAAATTTTGATCTTATTATATGAATTATTCTCTCTCAGTTTATCCAAAATGATCTCAAGATATTTGGAATGCTCAAGTAAATTGTTAAAATATACCAAGATATCATCCATTAAACCCAAAAAAAGGAATCAAAGTAAGATGGAAGAATCAGTTAATAGGTTCCCTAAAGACTACTGGAATATTCACGAGACCAAATAAAATAACAAAATACCCATATATACCATACCTTCTATGAATGTTTTTGTGACATATGTTCAATGGTGTAAAAGGCAACTAATGATAACTGGATCTCAAATCAATATTAAAAAGACCTGAGATCCTCAGAGTTAGTCAAAGAGAACATCTATATGTGGAATAGGATATGAGATCTGAACTGTCAATTTTTTAATTTTTGACAATACATATATAGCCTAAGTGTACCATCATCATTTTTCACAAAAGGATTGGCAAATCCCAAATAGAATTATTGGGTTAGATAAAAAATTTTGACTCTAAATACACTAAATTCCTCTTGAGATCTTGTAGCTCAGTAGTATCCATCCAATAAGGAGTAATGGATACTAGTAAAACTCATAGAACTATCTCTATAGAGAACTCAACCTATTTCACTTGAGGTAATCCTGAAAATTTATTCAAAAAAATGTCCTTGAAACGATCATCCAATAGAGGGAAATATACTATAATTGTTCCATGATCATCCAAATATAAATTTATTGTCTTTCCTATTATACCATGAATCCAATGATGGTCGTCTCTATCTTCTCTTTGCAAGAAATATTTTTCACCGTTGTGAATAAACATTTCTCATTTTGGTGAGTTAAAGGTCACCTTGTAGTGATAGTAATAAAAAAACATGAAAGAGAATCAAAAAACCCATCCCGAGAATTATATCAAATAATTTCATCTGAAGATCAAATAGGTCTCATACAAAGTGACTCCCACCAATCTCAAGGGGGTACTCCCTGCACAGATGTACACCTTTCTTTATAATCACCAAAAGAGTGTAAATAATCACAAAACCATCAACAGTATGAAAAGTGATCCCAAGTATCACCTCAATAGACACATATATAAATCCATGTGAATATCCTATGTCCAAATGTGAAAAGTATGAAGTAGAGGGTACTAGAATAGTACCTTTTACAATAGATGATCTGAGATCCTGCTTCTCAAGGGTTTGTAGCACTTTTTATATCTGGCATGAACTATGGACTTATGATACGTCTTGGATACCCAAAACAGATCCACCCTACTATCACTAAAAAACTGGGTTCTGATTATAATGGCCATGACCACCACTTAAACCTAATTGAACTACAATGCTCTATCTCCTTGACTGATGAAAAGATTCTAACCCTACTCTTAAATAACGAGTCGGTGAAAACTCTATCTCATTATCTATGAGAGGAAATGTTCATCATAATCATCTTAGACTTCCCATCTTGCCACAAGATCGACACTCAACTGGGTTGAATATCCATTATTGCCTCATTTTTCCCAGCCCACCGCACTGGTATCACTCTACCTAACTAGATGAGTATATTATTTGACTACTAATATCACTATGTGGACTGTCTAGACAACAATTCCTACTACCGATTAATTTAATAATAGATAGAGATTCCAAACATCCTTGGCTTGAACCTCTTTCCTCTATCAGGTTATGCTCTGTAATAATCTCCTAATATACTATTAGAGAAATGGTAGTTAGCCAAAAGACATTCACCTATGATTAGATTTCATACATGGGATCATCATTGAATCTCTTAGCATTAGATATCTCATAATCCATCAGAATAGCTATGAAATGATGGATCTCAGTAAACCGAGATGAATAATCCATCACTTATTATGTTCCTTACTCTAGGTAGGCTTTACCATCCCTCAACGTGATAGGATAGAAGAATTCATAATGTCCCATTTGAAAATACCTACATGTCATCTCCTGATGATGATTCGTATGAGTTATAACATCCCACCAACTCTTTTCAGAATCACTCAGTATATGCATAGTGATATTCACACTCTTATCTGGAAGAATATATAAATTCCCTATGATTTATAACAAGGACTATAATAAAGTTTCCATAGTCAGTGGTCTTCTATCCCCCCAAAAGTGTGGTTGGATGTTACTTTTGGAACTCAGGCATCAACTTTTCCATTTTTGGAGTAGGTTGTGGTGATCCTTGAATGGTCTACATAAAGTTTAAGAACCCATCACAGAATAGTGCCTCAACACATTTGTTTGGTACAACTATTGGTTCCACAACTACTAGGAATGGAGGATTCGTTGGTATCCCATGGACTACCGCCTCTAGAGTATGATCATTTCCACCCTCTGAGAATACCCCTATAGGTCTCCAGGGAGGAATTTCTATACAATTAAAGAGACATTCCTCAGTGAAAGATCATTATCATTGTTCATAGCTTAAAAGCATAAATATTTAAAAAGGATAAGTAAAATATTTATTTGATAAGAACACACCCCTCTGCCTGCTCTTACTGCTAGGTCTGGGCAATGTATATATCATTTGTAAGAAAGAGATACTACCTAATTTCCACTAAAATAGTTGGTTATGGGTCTAATTATCTACTATAAGAAACTCATATTCCATTTCATTTTTACTTAAATTCACATATTAATTTTCATTTTTTATTTAAATTCACACTCATTTCTCATTTATGTCACATTTCAATTTAAAAGGTCGAACTAATGGTTTACCAAATTCCAATCCATGAGTTCCTATAACACCCCATGAACTAAAATATGGTTCCCAAATAAACCATTCCATAACACATGTCATTATACCTATAACAATAGCATAAATAAATACCATAGAACCTATAACAATAGCATTCAATAATTGATTCACCCTAAATGGCCTAAAAAAATCCTGGCATGTGATTTGTATTATGTGGATAATATGATGCATGAGATGTAATACATTAATATAATTGGGTATAAAAATGATAATACCCATAATCACATCAATAATGAAATCACTAATAAATTTAATTAGTCAATAGTGGAATCAAATCAACTGTAACAGTCAAAATCCAAAAAATAGAAATATAATTTGTGGCAATGTGGCATTTTCCTATATACGGGTTAACTATGCCCAGGAACATCTCATTACAAAACACATATTCATTCCAATACCATTATTTTGTCATAAAATGGTAAAAACCCAGAAAATAAAGCATTTATACCAATTTTTAATGTCCCGGACTCGAATGCCACTCAATAGTGACCCAAACCTAGTAGGCCACATAGCCTCCAGTGCTTCTCCCCTAATGTTCGAGGCTGTCAACTAGCAGAAAGGGCCTAGGTGTGTAATTGGTGAGAATATTCCAACACCACGAGTGTGTATCACATCATAATATTAATAACATACAATTTTAAAATGTAGTAAATCATACAGGCAACAGATCAATATCGAAATATATAAAAAAAACAAATGAATCTCATATACAATGATGATCATGATGATAGTACAAATCATATGTCTCTAATTAAGTATCCAAAATATGTATACATAGAAGGTGTAAAAAATAAGTATCAAAAGTACAAAATACCAAAATTTATGGTCTAGCCTATCGAGCCTTATCTCGGCCCCATGCTCCCATACTCCCAAGAAATAATCAAGAACATATTGTAGGTCTCTTTGCATTATAAATACATATAGTCATATAGTCTTTTGGGGTACCCAAAGGTGGCCTAAAAAGGGTGTGAGATATAATCCTAGTTGGCCACCACCCATGTTTGGTTCCATTCGGTCAATGAATATATATCTAATAATAGTGTGAAGCCAAATATATAATAGGTTAAAGAAGTAATCAAAAGTAAACACCCTATAATTCTAGGTTATCATTTTATGACCAATTCAATTAATAATAATCATTTAAGAAATAGGTATATGATTTAATGGTTAGTCTTATAACCTTTATAATTAGATAGGTTCGATTAATTATATAGTCCATTTAATCAACAAGTCTCAGAACCTAGCATAAAGCCCTCATGTTCTTAATAAGAACATGTATCCAAGTATTCCTAAACTAGACATCAATAAAGAATATGTGAATAATGAATAAAATCTTGTGATTTGGCTTAGAAGGCACATGATATAAGTCATTACATTCAATGATCAATTTCTAACTTGAGATCAACCTTGGAATTCCAATGTTGTAATATAACTCTCACTGTAAGTTTAACATAAACCAACACCCTATGATCCTATCCATGACAATCCTCAATAACCCAGTTATCACACTAAGTGTGTTATAAAATCCATGCTGAACAAGTCTATCCTTGGTGGTCCACTATGGGAGCCCAATTATCACACATGGGAATATGATCAATTCCCTTTGATTCTATCCAAGGAATTATAATATTTATCCCCATATCACTAATCATATAACACTGAAGCCTCAATGTATATCCTTGGATGTCCTCTAGGGAATCCTTGTATCTTTCAGTCATAAGAAAAGATCCATCTAATTGAGTTAGTCTATATAATTCTAAAATTAATCCTTGTGTCACCAATGGAAAAAAATTATTTTATATAATATTTCGTTAATCAATTAAATTTATTAATTTCGAGTCCAATTACAAGAACATTAAATTGAAACAACACCTCAAAAGGTTATGAAAGTTATGGGCCAAGATTAGATGCATTTCTTCTCAAATACTCAAATGGGAAAGTCCTTAAAAAAATTATCCAATATTTAACAATAATTTACCTGGAATAGAATCTATTTAAAACACATGGGAACATAAATAAAAACCATAAATTCAAGTTTAAAAAAACTATAACAAGACAAGGTCAGAGGGTCGTGGTAATTTCAACCCTTCCCATTAATTAATTTAATTACCATTAATATAATAATTCAATTTATAAATCAAAAAACCAATTAACCACCCATGTTAAGGAATAAATAGGTAAAAACTCATGGTTTCCATGTACATATGATATCATATGGCCCATTTAAATTCACATAAAATGAAAAGGGTTGGTTTCAATCAATTCCGTCAACCTATAAGGTTCATAATGTCTATCTTTAATTACATAGGCCAAACTTATCAATTTAATTTAAGGATAAAAATCCAATATGAGGCACTACCTTATAATTGGGAGTGGTGAACAATTATGTATACATAAATCACATAACTTTAAAGGAAAATCACGAGAAAGTCTATCATAGGGTTGTAGAGGATATCTAATCCAATCTCGTCACTTGATTCGACACAATTCAGAAGAAAATTTAATAATAAAAGAAGATCATAATAATAGGGAAAAATATTTGTGCCTAAATTGTGTAGATGATATCTAAAAAAGAACGATTATAAAGGAATTGATAACTAACTTATGTAGATCAAATGAGATGAGTGGGGCTTGAATCAGAGTTTGGGCAGAGATTATCTATTTATTCCTAAAATAGGATCAGAGAGGATCTTTCAAATGGTGAGTCTATAGTGTGAGGGGGGAGTGAATTTTTTTAATAGTATTTTAAGTGTAAAATTTTTTTTTACCCAAAATATATGGGTTGCATGGTTTACCACATTGTTAGACAAAATGTGCACCAACTGTGCACGAATAACTATAGTAAGGGGAATAGTGCATGATTTAACCGCATATATTATCTAATAGTGTGAAAACTATTCCAAACCTCATTTTAAAATTTTCATACTAGGTCACACGGTCATGTGGCCCAACATTCACGGTTTTCACTAACTATGTGTCATTACATTTCACACAAAACATGGGTCTCAAGCTCCAAACTATCCCTAGACACTCTCGATACCTCCATACCCATAGGGGTAATTAATATTATGCAATATTTAACAATTTAAACCAATATTTGGTGGAAAATAAAGGATATTTACCACAATGAATAATCGTGTTCTTACATAGGCATCATGATTAAGATGAATTCTTACTAATAAGCATGCGCCTCAGTCTATCTATCATTTAAAAAAAATGAGCTCTGAGCTCCAAACAAACCCCATTCACTCCCAAACTCTTTCTCGAGAGCTTAGGTACATATAATAGTTTGATAGGAATGGTTTAAATTGAAAATTAAGGGATCCATACTTCATGATTAATTTAGTGACATTTCATGGTGCTTCTCACTTTATCTTTAAATATGGAGGATTCCTCCCTAGTATCACATGATCTCTAAAAAACTATCATATGATCTCCCTATATGAATGAATTGTGGTGAAATCTTATATATTTCTGACACTGCCCAATTCTGATATATTTCTAGATTTTTATGTTTATTTAAAAAATGTATAGAATATTTTGAGAAATGAACTAATGTTTTTAGGATAATCTAGGCTGAAATAGGCTCAAAATACACATATGCTTCTAGATTTGTGATTGAATAATCTTTCACAAATGAAAAAGTCATCATGAAGTTCATCAGGTTGTATCGAAATATTATGTTATGTGAATTATTTAATACATCACACAATATATTTCTCTTCCTATTTAATGGCTATAAATACCTTCCTTCACCCCTCATTTAATATTGGATGATGCATGATTTGGATTTCTAGTTTATGCTCTGATTTTGAAAAAAAATCATCCTCCATGAACCAAAGTGGATAAGATTTATATAGGTTTTGGTATCCAATGAATAACCTCTCATGAGTAATTGAGTCCTTTGTACCTTAGGGGAGAAAAAAATATCAATGGATCACTCCATCCATTTTAGGGGAAACCCCCTTGTTTCTCAAGGATCATTGTGCAGTATTCACCTTTTGAAAAACATTCCCCATGGAAACTAATACTTCATTCCTAGGTAGAGAATCTAATGTTTCTGAAATATAGTGAATTAACTATCCCATATCCATTGGATAACCCCTTTCCTTTACGAAGCCCACCTCAAGAGCCCCTATATTATTCCTCCTTTGAATAGACAAACCATCATTAATGTTGATCGAAAAAGGTCCCTAAACCTATTGAAATACAATTCATTCAAGTGATGACCTTCCAAACATTGAGTATCATCAATCATCATGTGTGGTCCCATTGTTCCATGCATATCCTAAACAATTTTTCTCATATTTCATCTAATCATAGGAACCAAAATTTTGATACTATCATATGTCACCTGATTCAGGTAGTGTTTAGAATCACTCCATCTTAATGTATCAACTCCATTTACATATAACCCCTAATGGTTGGATCATTTTGATAAACTAGTTACGTTAACATTTGAGCTGGGATATTTTTGTATCCTTTTTTTCTACATGTAAATTTTCTCTCTAGGTGAAAACCTTACATCATTTGAGATATAATACATTGAACTATATAAACTAATGTCATCGTCACAACAACATCAAACTGGCTGAAAAGATCCCTAATGAATGATGTTAAACTATGGGATTACCCTCTGTGATCAATATAGGATTCCTAGTATTTTACTTTAATTGTATCATACCCCACCCTCTAGAAAGCATTAAAGTATAATCCCCCACTCATACCATTGTAACTTCTTAGTAGCACTCAGAAACCAATATTCAGAATCCCCACAGTATCCCTTGTTTTCACTCTATCCCCTACCTGAGAATCCTTACTTCATGTAGTTAAACTGTATCGAACGGTCCTATCACTAATCCTAAAATTTTCCACACAAAATATGTGTTAAAGATCTCTCTCTCCTAAAAATGTTAATAGGAAACCACACATGGTTTCAAGTCGAACCTATGAACACTATCATTAAATATATTTTTATTACACCAATGAGGTGACATAAACAATGTATGAAAGTTTCCCTCAGCAATAGACTCAACATAACCACCCGAAAATAAGTTCCCCACCAGACCTCAGATTCTCCTTTTCATATTAACCCATATCCAGACCAACATAGGGAAACTGTACATGGAAAATGTCTTCAAAAGACATTAATCTTGTGATTGTATCCCTTAAAGACTTTACTCCTATAAACATTCCCCCACAATATATTATACTTTTGACCATGTCCCCTAAAGACTATAAACATGTTTTTATGTCCTTAAAAGTCTATAAATCTTTAACTACATCCATATAATACATTAATCTTCTGAAAAAAATCTCATAGGACATTAAACCTTTTTCCATTCCCCCAAAAGACTATAAAACTGTGACACCAACATATACATCTGAATAAACACCATATTCTATAAATAATATATGTCTAATGAAATGAGCCTTAGTTCTCTAACACCTCTTGAATTAGTTTCAATGTGATGGACATAATATTCTTTAGGTCCCACACATAAGATTCCTCATGCATGAGATTTATGAAACTTCAAAGGAAGATGACTTTACCTATTTCCAACACACCTAATTTCCTCATTTTTTTAGATAAGTCCAATGTCACCATCAACTATATCTTTATGTAGCTTCTTTTTCCCAAAAATAGCAATGCAATTAACTAGTTCCTACTTCATGACAGAACTAGGAATGAGTTTCATGAACCAAACTCAAATCTATGAGGGAGGTCCATACATGGTGAATCACTCCAAATTAGAATTAATGGAAGGTGTAATTTAAATCCTATCACCCCATTTAGGCCAATGAGGCAACATCATCATCCATTGTGTAAGAATACCCCATCTTATGAAAAGAAGAAATAGGGGTAATGAAAAGTGCACGAGCACACCGATGAACAATATTTATGGAAAGCACCAGAAAATAAAATGGTGAATTTGATGTCAATATGTTCTCATAAAAATAATTAGCAGAATAATAATGTAAGACACCATTGCACATGTTATTTTCTAAATCCTTCCATTCAACATCAAGAATCTCCCAGGAAAATAGTTTCCCATATGCAAAATTACTCTCAAACAATTTTGAAAATTAAGGAATATTGGGAATCCATACTATAATGCATCATCAAAATTGATACTTAAACTATCAAAGAGATAATGAATAAAATTTGAAACATCCAGCATCAATTTTATCTAACATATTATGAAGGTTGAATTTATTCACCCCATGCAACATAATCTATTCGAAATTATTGAAAACCCATCATAAATGGTTTGTGGTAATGAGAACTGAAGATGTGGAAATCTCACACAACTATGGTGCAACCATGATGACCACTTTTCCAAAAACTAATAGGGACACATTCCCTAAAATCCTATCAAAACTCATTTATTAAAGGTCCCTAAATTCCTTAGTTCTTCACTAGAAATTGGTATGGGTCATCCCTACTAAGTACAGGTCCTGTCGAGATTGGGAAACATCGTCACCATGCTTTTTCCCACACCGTAGTGGCCATGGAATGGAAAACACTCCAATCATCATATCAAACTATTTTGGGAGGCTCTCCCTAGAATGTTATGATGGTTTAATTCACGATAATGATGAGGTAGGTGATTTTTTGGTGGTACCTATAACCACCACCACCCGATATCCACCAATGAGTTCTCCCACATTGTGACACTTTCAATTCCATCCAACTTAACATGCATCCAAAAATACTGGTCATGTATATAATTCAATGGACAGATTCTACAATACCTATCATTGACCCTAGATATAGGTCACCATACATGCATAACTGAAGTCCTCCATCTCAAATCTAGTAGCCCCTAACATCATCAGGTGCCTTATCATATTCTCATAACATTTGAATGATGTCCCAAAAATACTAGATTCGGATAATACCACAACCACCAGCAATACAGGTCCTTTTGACTCTTCTAATCATGGTTACAAGAAAACCATTATTGTACATCCCATTATGAATAATTCTAACACATAGATCCTCTGAACAATACCATTTTATGGAATAGAGATCTTCCACATGTTGAATATTTACCACACCTCAAAGATCCATACCAATTTATGGGGTAAAACATCATCCATAGGGATTCTACAAGTTTCACTATCCAAAGATCACACTGATGAAATCACATAGACACCAATAAACAATTTATTAGTGATCTCCAATTATAGTTGAGGTATTATTAAGGGAATCATCACACCGCCACTGATATCTTGGAGTTTGAGGTGATGAATGAATTGATAGAATCACCTCTACCCTCACAACCAATGTTTGGGTTAAAATCGCATCAATTGAGTATAATTATCCTCAATATTGATGTCCATAAGGTTCCCAAATCCATATAAAAGTTATTAATTATTGATGGATTCGTCTCATCATTTGATGGGATTTCTATGCACCTGTGTCGACCTCCACCATATTTCCTCGACTCTACCTCCACCTTGGAAGTGGGAGAGACATCGAGATGGTATACCGACCCATAAATGATTTTGAGAACACTATGGACACAAATATGGATGATATCCTTGCAAATATCTATAAGAGTGGATATAACCCCTCTTAAATTGATATGATTAGGATGATTTCTCAACCTCTATAGGATACTCTAATGTTCCTATGATGGTTGGGTCATGTGATGACCCATGTACCAGAATGGCAGCAGAGAAGCAGGTTTGTGTAACTACTATAACATGTTTCTTAACTAATTACTATTGAATAATAGGTTTTTCATGAACTATGCTACCCCTAATAATGTATAAGAGGAATGCTTGATGTATATTGTATATAGAGTCTATATATCATCAACATTATAGATACCTATAGTCTGGAATTCCTTCATTCCAGTGTCTCGGAAAATGGATCAGATGGATTTATATCACATAAATATTTTGGATAAGTTCAACCGCATCTAAGACCACCATTTGAAATATCCAAAAATCCATGGGAATCTAGTGTCTATTCTATAGATTCTCTGGATTTATGGAATCTATATAGTCTTAATGGATCAATTCCCTAGCTGATAAGGGTATCAATTTTGTTTCCTATGGACCTACATTGGGTTCCTCATTATTATTTTCTAGTTTATGAAAGAGTAATCTCACCATTTGATGATCATATTCTAGGAGTAGTTGACTTACCTATACTTTATTCTCCTACTATAAAAATAATGGTATCATCAGTTTAACTGCAAGATTGTAGTGAATGATCTACACTAAGAACAACCACTATGAATACCATCATGATCAATCCCATGGATGACTACTGAGGTCTGGTTGATGAAAAGGGGTATGATGGCATGAATCAAAATCAATGAGGGATACATAATTTTTAATACACTTAAGTGGGTGCATGAAATAATAAAAGGAGATAGATGTTGGGCCTTATAAGTTTTTCTAATGGGGTGTTTCTACTTGTACACTGATATCTCGATAATGGAAAAGGGATCATTGATCCCATTGGACTGTTTATGTCTACTCTAGAGATTGATTTAGATGGTAAGATGGTCGGTTTTCTACTAGTGAATAAGGATATAGACATTTCACTATCAGGATCCTCACTAAGTAGTTACCTAAGTGATATTATATATAATGGGACCATATCCTTCAATTTTCCAGAAACTAGTCCACCACAATGAGACACATAGATATGAGGTTGGTGTCACACACACTAAATCATGATTGAAGACGATTTCCTTGGGAAATCACTGAGATATGATCATCCCACCCCTCCTATGAAGCTTGAATTCCAACCTTAGTTCCATGACTAATCTTCCTATCAATATATTTGGTTGGATAAGAAATTGGTGACTACAAACCCTCTCTATGATGATGGGGATGTTTCTCTTGTTTTTATTTCATATGATTTAGAGATGTAGTAATCTATAATATTCCTAAAATAAAACCATATGTAGCATGGGTGGATAATGTTCTCCAACCCTATAGTGTTCTATAATCCATAATTATACCCATTTAATTTTATTGGAGATTCATTTTAGAATATGGAATACTATTCCTCATAGATTGGTTTGATTATGGGAAACCCAGAACAACTGAAACCCTCCATGATTCAGTGTTATCTCGGGACCATGTAAGTGCCTTAATTAATTGTTAATATAGAATAGGCTCTAGTATAAATTTTCATATGGGATTATCTATAAATGAATTTATTCTCTATTATCTATTATATCACGCATATGAGTAGCATCACTAGCCTCTCCAAGATAAAATAGACACAGACAAGCAAGATTATTACATTTTTTTATGATAGAAGTAGCTCACATAATACCTCACTATGATTATTTCCTTGGGAAATATATTTATGATGTGTGTGGAGAATTTCTAGGATGATATTATCACCACCATCATCTTTTGGATATATCTGGAGAGATTCTAAGAAAACACTATATGAGATAAGTGTATGGAAGAAGTTATCCAGTTGACAAAGCAATTGTAACACCCATTACCTCATTAATATCAAATGTGAAAACTTATGAAGGAAGAATAAACTAATGATATATATATTGAGGTCCCATAACCAATCCACCTTCTAGAAAATCTTCCATATAGGCCTCCCCAACCATAAACTCATCAATTGTAGAATCACCATGATAATGCACCTAAGACCCCATAACCAAGACAGATACCCATTGTACAATTCATAAAATAGAATACTAACTCATACACCATCATAGAATCATTAGTCCTAGGGTTCATAATATGTGTCAAAGAAAATTACATCTTGGTGTTTCATGAATCCAAAAGACCCCATGAGGTTAAACTCGCCAATCCTACCAACTACTTCTTTAATATAGGGTTCTTGTGCAAAGAATCAAATAGTTAACCCCCATTAAAGGATTTATCTATAAACAGGTGAACCATGGTCTAGTTGAGTTTGTATATTTCCCATTCTAGGTGGAAACTATTCCAAATAAACCTAAGAGTGAAAATAGGTACATAAAATGATGGAAACAAGTCCGTAGAAATTGTATGATGAAGTAAAATGATATGATGACCCATAATAAGATGGTTTCTCACATCCATGAAATTATTCTTTCCTTCTATAGAAAAACAATGCCTTTAATGGTCAACATTCCATCTCTATCCACCAAATCTTTGTCATAACCTTCCAAATCATGAAATCATAGGTTCTAATGATACCATAAAAAATGTTCCCCCCTATCACCAAAACCATCATGTACCATCAGATACTTCATAACTCCTGAATTAGGATAATTCCCTAGAATTCATCTCATCCTATAATATTCCATCAAAGAAAAAAATAATTTTTCTTTTGGGATTGTTGTAAAGTTGGTATATCATTTTATAGTGTTCGATAATGATGTACACTTTGTATCCCCTTAAAGTACAACTCTGGGAATTTTTTTTGGATGTGGAAGGCATCATGATACCAAGAAAATTACATAGTGTATTATATTTGGAGGATATTGTTCAATACATTTAAAAAATGTTGTTATCCCCATGTAAAGAATAACAGGTGAAGTTGTCACCAGATCTACCATTGGGTAATCACCAACAGTTAATTTCTTTTTCTTATATCTCTTAACGATAGTGGCGTGTATCTCAGTCACAGTGGACTACATCCTGACATTAGTCATCTACTTCTCAGCATAATCCATGTAGTAAATAGTAGAACACCACACACAATATCTAGGTTTTATAACATCAAATAATCATTCCCACCATTCTCTTTACCAAATAGCGTCCCCTATTAATTAGAAACATAATTCATACCTAAAAGTTTTATGTGATGAGTCACCTATCCACAATACCAACATTTATATGATCTCTAACATAGTCCACCTGCCAAAGGATATGTTTGAGGCCCCTATTGAGGCATTGATGATCCCTTCCTAATTTGATTATGTGATAGCTACCACAAAGGCCTATGGTTTGGAGGAAACTGAAAAGGAAAAATTACAACCCAACATTTCCTTTTATAAAGAGGATGAGGGTTCCACCATTCAGTGGAACACACGCGAGTCGTATGTCACATTCCAATTCATTTTCTATGAAATCAACCACTTCTTAGTGGATATTGGCTCTGGCATAAAACCCATCACAACCCGTGTTTTCTATAATTTAGCGATCTTGGAATCCAACCTAACTCCATCCAACCATAAAAATCATGGTTATGACTAGAACAAGCTAAATCTATGTGGTAATATTCAATTGAAGACATAATTTGGTGTCTTGAAAGTTTTCATTTTTTTCCATGTTGTGTCACAGTACACAACCTTCAACAACCAATGGTGAATTACATGGATCTATCTACACATTATGGATCCCTATTAATTCCATCCTTACCCCAAATACTCCATAAATGGTCGAGTAGGGTTACTTCAGTGAGATAAATCTACCATCAACTCTTGTGAGGAAAGATACCTAGATGTTGGGTTATTAAAATTTATGGGGAATGATCTTCATTCTTATTGGGTCCAACACATAAATTCCCCTAAAAAATATAGCATCACCTTTGGAAGTTTCTTTTTCATATTTTATGAATAACTTCATCTTTCCCATCCACTGGTTTGAGCCATGGATGTAGGATCTTAGTAATAATTTAAATTCCCTTTGGAAAAAAAGTCATTCTCATATATTATGTCATGCTACTAAATGGTACATGATCATCTAATACAAGAAATCAATAATATTTTTACTACTAAAATATTCACCACATGGTCCTAATCCAAAATATAGTTGCATGTTCCCAAAATAATGTTTGACTCAATAGTGGACCACACAACAACCTTTCATTGATATCAATAGGGGACCTCATTACCGGAAACCACCATAGATTATATAATCATCTTTTATTTCCATGTTTTCCACATATTAAAAATCCTACATTATCGATTCCAGCCTGGCTTATGTTTTTAGTGGTGCAACTGATTGGTCTCTATACAAAACATATTTTCCTCACATCCATTGATCCTCATGTTTTAGATGACAAAGATGATTTTTATTTCACCAATATTTTCCTTGAGGAATATTTCTATAAAATTGTATATGATTTGATCATGTTTAATATCGGTAATTAAAAAGATATATGAATGAAATTAATTAGGATAATCATGTATTTGGGGTGGAAATAATAGAATATAGATTTATTGATTTATCTTAAAGAATTATACACATGGAGATACAAGTAAATATCAAGACTTGATCCCCATGAATATATTCATATCCTTAGTCTTCTAGGGGGAAACCATGGCTTAAAAAATAATATTGGAATGATGCACCCATACCATGTTTTCATGGATTTTTATAATGTTTGAAATATTTTCAAAGAAATTTTTTAAAGTAAGTACTATATAAAAATTGGATGGATAACATTATCGTATCAAGGTAGAATATCATTAAAACCATAATCTACATCGACTTATAGGACCTCAACTAAAACTGCATGAAAGATGATTTTCCCCTCTTAGTGATTGAACAGTCAACTGGTTTTATTATTATCTTCTAGGATATGTCCTTCGTGGATGGGTACTCAAAGATTAATTATATTTTTATGGCTCTCAAGGGTGATGAATCTATCTTTTTCAAGGTGGCATATGAAAATTTGTGTTACCAACCAATGCCTTTTGGTTTAAAGAAGGATGGGTCAACCAACTAGCATGCCCTAAAGCATATCTATACACAACTCCTTAGTATAATGATAGAATCCTACATTGATGATTTGGTGGTCATTTACTAGAAACATTAGGACCCTCTCAAGGATATCAGGAATGTTTTTAGATTTATCTTCTCCCTGCAGATGACGATAAACCCCATGAATATCATATTTGAGGTCACTTATTGAGAGTTCCTTGATTTTTAATTTAAATAAAGAGGAATAGTGATTAATTTTTCAAAATAAAGTCCACTATAAAAATGAATTATATATGTATTCAATGAGAATATTCGTCCCTCTAGAAACAACTTATATATAGAATCAATTTATCACTAATCAGGTTAGTAAATGCAATCTCTTTTCATTGATCATGAATAAAGAAACCATTTAATTAGAAAGGTTAAGAGTATGTGATCGAATTTTGGACATTAATAATTATATAGTAAATCCTTTGGTAATGATTAAACCCATCCTAGTTAAGCCTATGGTCCTTTACTGGACACCCATGGAAGGATCTATCAGTGCTCTCCTAGTTTATTAAAATAACAAGGGTAGGGAAATAGCATATATTATCCTTGTTGCATGATACTTGATATGATTTTATGATATTCTCCAATCATGAAGAGTTTCTTTTCTTAGTTTTTTTCAATATATGTGTTGAGGAACTAGTTATAGAAACATTAGATACCACTACTATCCATAATTGATTTTATTAAGTATATACTAAACCTCTCTATGGTAATGGAGAGACTGGTGCATTGGGTGGTAATTTAGTGGACGTATTTCATCAGTTGATTACCAAATAAATCTATCAATGTCATATCATTGAAATATTTCCTAGATACACATATAGACACTTAATAAATTCACATGGATGTAAACCTTTTTAATGAGGCCATTAACTCATTGGATTTGACCATGTTGTGTTGGAAGATTACCTTTTTAGGGGCCACCCATATCCTGGAAGGAAGAAGACTAAACAACTCTAAACTCAATAAGGTGGGAATTATAATTAACTAAATCAATCATACAGAATAATTTTTTCATAATTATTTTTTTGTTATGAAGGTTTCACCAAATAAAAATATTAGTATGATTATATTATCACCATCTTTGAATTGGATCTCGAGATTAACAACCCCTGATTAAATTTGAACAGAGACTCAAATTTACTAACAATGATGGTAACAGGTGACTATGAAATAAATAATATAAAATTAATCCCCTTGTGGGAATTATAGTGTAGTTAGTAAATAACCCATCTCCATTATATGTCATTTCATACATTCTGTAATCTTATAATCTATTGTATAAATAGTTTACAAGATTGCATAGTTTGAAAAAATGAATCAATGAAGATGAATTAATTTGATATAAATGAAATGGTTGATGACTAACACACTCTATAAATTCACACTCATACACCCCAAATGTAATTAAAATAATAATAATTTTATATGAAACAACTAAAAACTCTGTGAAACCTCTCCCAAGGAAATTTCAAGAGTAAATAACATGCTATAGTGAATTGAAAGAAATCATGATAGAGTATAAGAGTGGGAGAATGAAATTGTTCTTGGGATAGAATGAGATATGAAATAATATCCTAAAAAAATAATAAAAGATGAATCTGATTTACATTTAAAAAGAAAAAAAATAATGTAAAAAATAAAAACACCCAAAACCCAGAGAATTGTAATAATTGACACCTAAAATAGTTCCCTCCTCTATTTTAATCAAAAATAGATGTATTTTATTAAGTATTTAATCAAACTCAATATTAATTAATTTTATCAATAAATGATTCTCCTATGGTCTCATTCCATAATGAAGTCAAAAAGGGGGGTCGTGTAATAAATTCAGAAAATGGGTTGTTTCTGGGACTTGAGAAAAGGTTTTATGGTGTAAAATGGATTTTTTCTATTAAATTTAATAGTTAAAAACCTTGGTATCATTTACGCCTAGAAATAAAAATCGTATGATTTTGAGGGGGCCATTATAAAACGAAACAAATGTGCCATGTTCTGAACCTTGTGATCACTAACCAGAAATAACTCTTTCTCTTCTATCTTGTCTTTACACCGTGAAATATTCAACTATTTTGTGGTAAGATAATATTTATTAAGTAAACCATAAATTTTTGGAGTTATTTTTTGTTTCAGTCATTTTCATCATTTTTAAGCCCTGAACAATGTTCTTTTCGTATGGGACATCACAAGACATCTTCATTGAGTTCAATTCTTCAATTTTAAGCACAATTTATTTTCATTCATGAAACATTCCCTGAAACATAAAAAAATTAAATATCATCATAATTAATCTGTTGAAGTCTAAAAATATGTTTTATATTAAAATATTAAAGAAAATTGTGATTATTTAAATTATAGAAAACAAAATAATTTATAGTCATCAAGCATGTAGCCTCATCCATATAAAAAGGTATTTCCATTCAACTATTATTTAATATTATAATTTTAAAAAAACCAAATTTTTCTAAATGGAAAATAAAATTTCAAATTTTACATAATAGAGCTCATAAAACTTCCCATTTTTTAAATAAATGATTTTAATATTGAATTTTATATTCCATATTTTTAACCAAAAAATCTCTTCCTTACATCATAATATATTTCATATTTAATCATTAATGTGCATTAGAATTTAAATATATCTCATAGAGAATTATTTTTACTCATCTCTCATGGTACTCATGAAGTTTTGTTGATACCTCATGTACAAGTATGTTACCATAGGCTTGTATGACATCTTAAATCTAGACCATATATTGAATGAAATCATAATTATTCTTGAGGGATTTTATATAAGGGTCAAATGACTTTGAAAATTAGAGTTTCTATGTAATGAATAAAATATTTCTCAAAAAATATTGTTGAATAATTATAATATTTCATGATATAAAAATATAAATCCAATGAAAACACTGAAGAAAAATTTACATATCCAAATCCATAATTATCAATATATGAACATTATATAAGTAAAAATAATGAATAAATTTATCACTATTTCTTTTTTCATTTTCATTCTTTTTACAAATATGCACTTATGAAAAATATCACATGCACCAATCGAATGTCCATTTTTCAATCAATGATTATTTTATATATTTAGAAGTCACATACCACATTTTACATTGATGTTATTATTGTTAATATGATTATTATTATTATTATTATTAAAATAGGTTATTAGAAATGTATTATGATGACACGTACACTCCCCAAATCTCTTAAAAACTCCCATTAAAATGAATCAGATCAGCATGTAAAATGGAAATCACTCCCCCACACTTATTCATTTTATTATCATGAAACATTCTCTGAGTATGTTAGGAATGGATATAATATGATTGTATCATGAATCATTTAATAAAATGTCTATTATTTGATTCTATGGGTAAATGTATGATCATTTACCAGGTGGGTCTAAAAATAAAGGGATAATAAAAATGCTTCAATCGTGCTAACCTATACACTCTTTAGTTTTAGAATTGAGAAATTCGATGAAATTTATAAAAAAATATATGCATTTCCAGGTCTCTCAATAAATATAATAATGAAAAAGTAGGAAAAATTTGGTTAAGAAATTTTATCGGGGTTTTAAACATGTGGTTTAAGATAATAACGCCTAGAAAAGGTCAAAAATAATAAACCAATCCTTATTAATTTCAAAATCATAGGGAATTCCAATTATTAGAATAATTTCAATTAAAAAATCATATCATCTTTACTAATATTGATATTTTAAATTAATGTCATCATTCATAGCCTTACTAATACATTTTACCCTTTCATTCATCTTATAATGTCAAAAGTTAAAATTGAAACATGGTTTAATGGTTATCTAAAAAAACCTTATGTCTCCAAGATCAATAATATTGTACAAGGGTGGAAAGTGGTGAATGAAATTTATATTTCAATGATCAATAAAAAAATTTTAAATAATTGGGGTAAAATAATACAATGAATTTAAACTCACAATCCCATTGCATTGAATATTCATATCAGTTTCACAGGTTTGGTTTATACAATTTTATCTGGAACTGTATTTATGACATAATTTCCTTTTTATAACATAATATCATTGCCAGTGTAATAATTTTTTTTATAGCATGAAATTTAGATCTTATTTGGTTTCTTATTCTATTTCTTCATGTCGTCATAATTATGGACCTTCAAAATTATGCTAATATTGTATATAAGATAACCATTTCAATGTAAGCTTAAAAAAATTAATAATAGATATAAAAACTAAATTATTTTGAAAAATAATAATAAAAAACTAAATTGTAACACCCCAAGAATTTAAAAATATATTTATTATAGAATTCATGGATCACTGAGTCTCTACAAACACAACATTGTTATAACCTAGCCATGTAAACATAAATTTGTCACTCCTGTAATGTTAATTTTGAAAATCTGACATACATGCTTGTGATGAGTAAGTTATTTGGAGTCCGATAAGAAAAGATTAATTTTTTTGTGAATAGTAACCTAACGTATGAATAATAACATACCCTTATGAATATTTAAATACCCTATTTAATAGTAACCTTACCTATGATATTGTATAAATAATATTCATGTTGGAGTACGACATACCTATGTTATGGAATAAGTAAATAAATGTTTTAAAACAGTTTTTTAAATGAATTATGATTTTAACTAAATATTAAATAAATCATATTTATATACTTATTTTTTGAAAAATGGACTTCATTTTTGGATTCTATATGTCTATAAATGGTTGGGGTGAATTTTTGGTATTTTTTTGAAATACTGGAATTTTTTATGAATAATGAAATAACATAATTTAAAAAATAATGTAAATACACTAATTGTAGAGTCATGTATGATGTTATTCTAATGTAAGACTAATTTATTCAAGTTCACATGATAAAATTACTATTCTTGGTAATTTAAAAATCACTATTTCTTGTATTTTGGAGAAATAATAAATTAATGAATATAAAATTGAGAAATCCACACTCCCTTCTACTATAAAACCCCCTATCACTCCCTTTTCTCTTCACTCCACTCAAGAATTATTACTTCTCTAGATTCGGTACAAATTTCCTCCCAAAGTTCTCTCCAACGTCTAGAAATCCTTTTTCTTATAAAAAGACCAAAACCTCTCCCATAAATAATCTCTCAACATAGATTGGTTCAAGAGGAAAATTCTTCTTTTCAATTCTTTTTCTTTCCTTTCATGTTCATTTGTTTTCTTATTCTATTATTACATATCCTTATCCAAATGTTTCGATGACTCCATCACCTTACATGTACTATAATTTTGTCATGATAGTGGAATAATTAATAACTATCTCTTCTTTTTAACTTCTTTAAACTAGTAGCAAGAATACCATCCGAGATTTTCCAATTTACCACATTCAAGGATGATGGGCTTTAGATTTGTATGATCATTATCAATTATGGTCATGAAACCATTCTTTTTGTGTTCGAAAAAAGTTATTATATATGTAATATATCCTATGTAAGGTTCTTAAATCCATTTGTACAAATATTATTATTTTATAAAGAAAAATGAGTCTTTTGTAATCAAAACCCACAAATTAACTGAAATAGTTATCATTAAAGTTCTATATCATAATTCATCCTCATTCCATGTATCCAAATTATATAAATTACAACTAACACATATATATGATCATAAAAAATATACAAATTTAATTCTGTATATTTACATCCATTCCACATGAGCTTCATTACTTAATGTTCAAGTGAACCGATTATGAAAATAAAGAAAACGAACATTGTGAAACAAAGAAATTAAATATAATAACTTATCAAGAAGGGAATAAATGGAATAAAAAGAATTATGATAAAATAAATACTTGTCTAATATTTTCTGATATAAGTTATTAATAAGTCTAATTTCATATTTTTGGACCTTATGTTCAAGAGTGGAAAACTTTTGAACTTAAGTTAAGGGGTTTTTTATCTCACTTCCATTTTTGTGAGGTTTCCCATATTCACTACTAATACTTGTATATAGTGTATTTATAATGCCCATTGATATAACATATCATGAATATCTTTAGTTTCATGTTATTAAATATATCATTTTAGTATTAATAATTTGGGGGAATATGAATTGATTGATTACAAAGTGGTAAGGGTTTTTCTACACAAACCTCCATTTTCATTTGGGTTACTTTTATTTTCTAATTAACTCAAAGAAACCCTTGTGAATTATTATTTAATCCCCATAAATTATGTTTTAGTGTTATATATATATGTTCACCAACTAGAATTATTCCTTATTTTATGGATATTTACATGTTTTAAATGGAACTTTTAAAAAACTTTATGAAATACAAACCCGATTCAAGGGATTTTTTCAAATTTTTAACCGTTTTCAAGTGTGCTCAAAAATATCTTTTTAAGACACCATTATTTTTATAAAAACACTAATTTAATCATGAAAATTTATCTTGGATCATTTCTGGATTTAACAGAAAAAATGTGACTTTCTAGTTTAAAATTCTCTTTAATACGTTCCTTAAAATGCTCAAAAATGTTTTATTTATAAAGAATCTTAAGAACTCTTTTTATATTATTTCACTTCAGTGGGGCATAATTTAGGCTGAAAATATAATTCCAATGTCCTAGTATTTTATTTTATGGATATTAATGTATAAAATGTGATTTTAAGGAAAATATAAATGATTTTCGAAAAGAAATCTTCTTTCAAAAGTAAAAAGGATTTTTCACATCTCTCATTAACTTTTATGAAATATATGCCTTCTTCACCACTTATTTATTTCTTGTAGTATATGTATTTCCATTTGTTATATCATATCAATAGTCTTCTTTTTTTCATTATATTCTAAGGGATTATGATTTGAATGTTTCAAGGTGTAATGGGAAACATTGGAATGATTAAGGATTATTTCCTCAAGAATTTGTCGATGTTCTCATTTAGAAATATATTCATCTTTGTCAAAATCCTTTGTTTAATGTTGTACTTAATTGAGGTTTATATATTATGATATTGTCTAAAATATTTTGTTGAAGGGTTTTGGGTTATTATGACTATAGATGTTCTATTTTTATATCATTCACCATATTATTCAGAATGATTGGTGTTTATGTTCAATGATTGGAGAATTTTATTTACTTTTCATATATAAGTTTCAATATCTATGTATATGTTGATTATATTAACCCCTTTAATATGAGGAATTCATTTGAAATAGTAAGTGTTGGGTGGGCCTCTCTATATCCCCTTGGAGCATCGGTAGGTCTCATGAGACAAACTATGGTTTTGGAATAAGGCCTTGAAAAAATGATTATTTCTGGTCTTGGCATGAGGCCATGAAGTAATAGTTATGTTGTCCCACATTATGAATTGCCTCATTATGAAAATAGAATGTATGGTTCATTTGGTAATTTCACTATTATAATTCCCATGATTATGTTTATTTAAGGCATTACTTACTCAACTCTTATTCCTTCCATAATGTGTTAACATTTTTGTTAAGGGCACATGTTTTTATGTATTCAACATGCCTAATGTTTATGTTATGATATCTTTCTATGTATTGATTACCCTTACAGAGAATTTGAGGTCACCCCTTTCATTTGTTTTTTCTTCCCCTGTTAATTAGAAGAGATCATTTATTGAGTTTTCAAGGATGCATTTTATTAGCTTTTGTTATGTATCATATTTGGTTTCATTTAAAAATATTAAATGGGTTCCATGTATATATCTAGTTTACTCAAGACTACTAAACTGATCGGTCCTTCAGGATTCTTATTAATTGTTTACATACCAATGTAATCAAATAAGGCACAGGCTTCGGGCAACTGGGCTCGAGTCCTTACAGTTGGTATCAAATGAATTTTAGTAGAAACATTGGGAACTAGATTTAGAAAACGTAGGTTAGGAAACAAAGACCTAAGATGGTATTTAATGATAAAAAAACAAGAACACCCTAGGATTTTGGTAAGTAATATATTATGTGGATCTTTCTAGTAAATACATCCATGTCTGGATATAAATAAGTAGAGGTGGCTCTGGCACATATGTACCTAGGAGTGAAAACTTCGACAAGGAGTTTCTTACTTGACATGGGGTATCCAGGTATGCGACAACGGGACTTTATTCACTCTTGGTTTTACACTCTTACTGGATATTACTAAGATAATTCACATTTTATTTACCCACCACTGTGAGAGATTTTTATTTCCACAAAGTAACCAAAGCATATGGTTCTAGAATTCATGATTCATAAATTTATGCTATGTGTTATACCATGTTTTGAGTTATAGAGAGTTCATAATTTTATAAGATAACATATAATATTGAATTTATTAGATATGGAGCCTAGCAGAAGGAATAAGAATATCACCAATGCACATGATGTGAAGAGTAAGAACGATCATATCTCTAATGTTCTTAAGCCATATTTTTAAATTACGATTCTCTCTTATGTATCCTCATCATATGATAAAATAATATCATGTGTTAATAAGGTATGTAAAGACTTATCTAAGACTTATGGATTTAAAGGGAATAAAAAGAATTATAGGATGGAAGATAGATACGGGGATAAATGGAAGAAGGGAATGAAGTGTTTTTCCACATTTGATAAATGTAAAAAGAATCACCCTGGTAAATGCTTGAATATAATGGGTGTTTGCTACAAGTGTGGAGAAAAAGGACACCAAGTTCATGTTTAGAAGAATGAGAAAATGGTTTATAATGTTCAATTATTAAATTTCAAGGAGATGGGACACTAGTAGAATCAATTACCCATTCTTCAAAGGAGTATACCCGAAATAATGATTTTGGATAATGAGAAAGTCATGATGCTATCACATATGAAGTATAATGATTAATATTCTGAGTCAAGAATCATTTCATTTTTATATTTTTTCAGTAATGTACTAGTTGTATGAATTATGAGATATGTAAGTATTGTATGGCAGTACTCTTTCATTAAGGATTTGAGGTCATATTATGAATGGTGGAAAGGAAAAGTGATTCAGTGAAAAGTTAAACTTTTTTGAAAAAAACATGATTAAGGGAAAGACAACCCTTAATATATATCTGATGTTGAGATATATATTCCGAAATGATTGATTTCGATAATTATTGACTATATTGTAACTAATTTTTGACTTTTTAAGAAGTGGTCTATGCTATCATCAATGAAGTTTTCAACACTTTTGGATTTAAGGAATATATCCAATAACATGTATATTACGTAAGGAATATGGAAAAATGAATGTTTCCAATATGGTGTTTATGGTAAATCAAGTTATTATGATATTCTAATAGGATACATGATGAAGTTATTCACATGTTTGGAATTTTAAATTTAGAGCTATTTCTTGTTGATTAAGGGTTAATGATAAGTTTATCTTGTAAATTTAGAGGACTTCACTATAATGTGTCAAATCAATATATTTTTGAATTTTTTAACCATTTATGAACTGGATTAATTTGATCATTGTGTGATCTTTTAGAGGATAATGTATTTCTTCACCAAATGGGGTATCCCATTCTATGTGATGAGGAATATATTGTTAAACTACAATAAAAGGATGAGTTTATAAGTAGAAATTTATATTTATACTCTTATAGAGTGGAATAATTCCTCAACTAAAGAAAAATAGTCTAAAATAAAATGATTTCATATTATCATTATCATTGATAATATTGATGAATTTTTTTAGTTCATATTTTTGGATTAATCAATATTCATCTAAACATATCCTCTATCATGTTCGATCAGAACTTCATAGTGAGATTTTTCTTCCATGTCTAAATTTTTTTCTTCCAACAAATTTCACCTCATTCAAAAGCATAAGTTTTGGGGTGATCACCTAATCTACATTAACATGTTATTAGGATGATATTTTATTAACCCTATTCCCAATGTGGGTTTCTATAAGGAAATTTTCAAGTATCTACCATTAACTTTTGAAGTTCAATTTAAAATTTCGAAGATGAAATTTTTGTTAGGAGGGGATAATATAACACCCCATGAATTTACAAATATATTTATAATAGAATTAATGGATCACTGAGTCTCTACAAACACCACATTTTTATAACCTAGCCAAGTAAACATAAGTTTGTCAGTTCTGTGATGTGAATTTTAAAAATCTGACTTACATGGTTGCGATTAGTAAGTTATTTAGAGTCTAATAAGAAAAACATAATTTTTGGATAATATTAACCTAACCTTATGAATACTAACATACCCTTATGAATATTGATATACCCTAAGGAATAGTAACCTTACTTATAATAGTATATAAATAATATTCAATTTGGAGTATGATATACCTGTGTTTTGGAATAAGTAAATATATGTTTTAAAACTATTTTTTTAGAATAAATTGTGATTTTAATTAAATATTAAATTAATCATATTTAGAAAATTATTTTTTGAATAATTGACTTCATTTTTGGATTCTAAACGTTGAAATATGGTTGGGGTAATTTTTGGGATTTTTTGAAATAGAGAAATTTTTTATGAATAGTGAAATACCATATTTTACAGAGTAAGCTAAATACATTAATTATAGAGTCATGTATGATGTTGTGCTGATGAAATCCCAAATTATTAGGATTCACATGATATGATTACTATTATTGGTCATAGAAGACTCACTAATCCGTGTCTTGTGGAGAAATAATAAATTAATGAATATAAAATTGAGAATTCCCCTCTCCCCTTCACTATAAGACCCCCCATCACTCCCTCTTATATTCACTCTTCTCAAGCCTTGGGCATTCTCCAAATTATGTCCAAATATCCTCCCAACCTCCTCTCCCACATCCATAAAGCCTTATTCGCATAAAAATAGCAAAACCTCTCCCATAAAGAATCTCTCAGTGAATTTTGGTTCAAGAGGTAAATTCCACTTTTCAATTCTTTGTCTTTCCTTTCAACTTCATTCATTTTATATTTCTATTGTTACATATCTTTATCCAAGTGTTATGATGACTACATTAACTTAAATGTACTATAATTTTGTCATGATAGTGTAATAATTTATCATCATCTCTTCCTTTTACCTTCTTTTATACTACTTCAAGAACACCATTCGAGATGTGTCGATTTACCATATTTATGAGCGATGGGATTTTGATTTCTATTATCATTATGAATACTGGTTATGAAACAATTATTTTTATGGTTGAACCAGGTTTTTATATATATAATATACCCTATGTATTTTTCTATAATCCCTTTGTACAAATGGTTTTATGTTATAAATAAAAATGATTTTGTGGTAATCAAAACCCACAAATTATCTAAAATAGTTATCATTAAAGTTCTATATAATAATTCATCCTCATTCCATTTAACAAAATTAAATAAATGAACACTAACACCTATATATGATCATTAATAATATTTTAATTCAATTCTGGAGATTTACATCCATTCAACATGAACTCTATTACTTAAAGAAAAAATGAACCTATTATCAAAATAAAGAAAACAAACACTACAGAACAACGAAATTCAATATAATAACTTATCAAGAATGGAATAAATTAACTAAATAGAATTATGATAAACTAAATAAATTTCTATTAAGATATTGAATAAGTTCCTAATAAGTCTAATTTCATATTCCAGGACCTTATGTTCAAGAGAAGAACACTTTCATACTTATGGTAAGGGGTTTCTTTATCACACTTCCATTTTTGTGAGGTTTCCCATATTCACTACTAATAATTGTGTATTGTGTATTTATAATTCCCATTGATTTAAAATTTCCTGAAAATATTAATTTTCATGGTATTAAATTTATCATTTTAATATTATTAATTTTGGGGAATATGAATCGATTGATTACAAAGTGGTAAGGGTTTTTTCACCTGAACATCCTTTTTTATTCGGGTTACTTTTATTGTCTAATTACCTCAATGAAACTCTTGTGTATTATTATGTACTCCTCATGAATTATGTTTGATTGTTATATATATGTTCACCAACCATAATCCTTCCTCATTTTATGGATTGTTACATGTTTTAACAGGAACTTTAAAAATTGTTTCCGAAATACAAACCCAATTCAAGGGATATTTTCAAATTCTTACCTATTTTCAAGTGTACTCAAAAATCTGTTTTAAGAAACAATTAGTTTTATAAAAAACTAATTTTATCATAAAAAATATCTTGGATCATTTCTTTATTTAAGATAACAAATGTCCCTTTCCAATTTAAAATTCTCTTTTATCCTTTCCTTAAAATGCTCTAAAATGTTTTGTTTATGAAGAATCTTAAGAACTCTTTTTACATTATTTCACTTTAGTGGGATATCTTTTATGCCTAAAATATAATTTTAATGTACTAGTATTTTATTTTATGGGATATTAATGTTTAAAATATGATTTCATGTCAAATATAAATGATTTTCTAAAAAAAATCTTCTTCCGAAATTAAAATGGATTTTTATCATCTCTCGTTAACTTTTATGAGATATATTCCTTGTTCACCACTTATTTATTTCTTGTGGTGTATGTAATACCCTTTGGTGTATCATATCAATATTCTATTTATTCTAATTATATTCTAATGGATAATTTTTGTAATTTTTCAAGGTGGTATGGGACACTTCGGAGTGTTTATTTATTATTTCCTCAAGAATTTGTCAATGGTCTAATTTATAAATATATTCATCTATGTCAACATCCATTGTTGAATGTTCTAAATAATTGAGTTTTATCTATTATGATATCATCTACCATATGTTGTTTAAGGGGTTCAATTTATTCTAACTATGGAAGTTATATATTGATGTCATTTTCCATATTATTATGAATGGTTAGTGTTTATATTCAACGATTGGGGAATGTTATTTGCATTTCATATGTTAGTTTCAATATGAATGTATATGTTGATTATGTTAACCCCTTTAATATGAGGAATTCATTTGACATAGTATGTTTCAGGTGGGGACCACTATAACCCCTCAGTGCATCAGTAGGTCTCATGAGAAAAATTACGGTCTTGGCACAAGGCCATGAAAAATTGTTAATTATGGTCTTGGCACGAGGACTTGACGGTATGGTTATGTTATCCCACATTATGAATTCCCTCATTATGAAAATATAATTTATGGTTTTTGTGGTTATTTTACTGGTATAATACCCATGATTATGTTTATTTATGGCATTACTTACTCAACTCTAATTCCTGCAATAATGTGTTCAAGTTTTTGTTAAAGGAACATGTTTTCATGTATTAAACATGCCTGATGATTATGTTATGATATATTCTTTTGTATTTCTTACCCCTACTGAGAATTTAAGCTCACCCATTTCAATTGTTTTTCCTTCCCTAGGTTAAGAAGAATATATCATTTATTAAGTTTTCAAGGATGCAGTTTTTTAGTTTTTGATATGTATCATATTTTGTTTCATTTCAAAATATAAAATGTGTTCCATGTATGTATCTAGTTTCTTCAAGACTACTAAACTGATTGGTCCTTCGGTATTCATATTACTTGTTTATATACCAATGTAATCAAATAAGTAATTGGATTTGGGCAACTATGCTCATGTCTTTATAGTTATTATCAAAGGAAGATTAGTAGAAACCTTGGGAACTAGATTTAGAAAATGTAGGCCAGGGAAAAAATCCCTAAGATGGTCTTTGAGGATAAACAAACAAGAAAATCCTATAATTTTGTTAATTAATATATTATGTGGATATTTCTAGAAAATAAATCCATTTCTAGTTACAAATAAGTAGAGGTGGCTCTGGCACATATATACCAAGGAGTGAAAACACAGAAAAGGAGTTTCAGGTTTGACACAGGGTATCCTAGTACACGAAAATAGTCCTTACTACACTCTTGGTTTGACACTCTTGGGATGCATGCTTTTGATAATTCAAATTTTATTTACCCACCATTGTGAGGGATTTATGTCTCCAAAGTAACCAAAGTATATGGTTCTAGGATTTACAATGCATAAATTTATGCTATGTGTTATACCATGTTTAGAGTGATAGAGTGTTCATAAATTTATGAGCAAATATATAATACGGAATTGATTAGAAATGGTGCCTATAAAAAGGAATTATAACTTCACAAATGAACGGGATGCGAAGAGTAAGAAGGATCATATCTCTAATGGTCTTAACCCATATTTTCAAAGGAAGATTATATCCTATGTATCCTCATCATATGGTGAAATAATATCATGTGTTAACAAGGTAGGTAAATACTTCTCTGAGTCCTTTGGATTTGATAGGAAGCAAAAGAATAAGAGGATGGTAAAGATATATGAGGATAAAGAGAAGAATGGAAAAAAGTGTTTTTCCACATGTCATAACTGTGGAATGAATCACCCTGGTAAATGCTTGAAGGGAATGGGTGTTTGCAAAAATTATTGGGAAAAAGGACACCAAGTTCATGATTGAAATGGTAAGAAAATGGTTTTCAATGTACAAGGCTTAAATTGTAAGAATAAGGGACACTATGTGAATCAATGTTCCAATTTTCAAAGTAATATACCCAAAATGTTTATTTTGGATAATTAGAAAGTTATGATGCAACCATAGATAGAGTAGAAAGATTAATATTCCTAGTCAAAAATCATGCCATTTGTATATTTTGTCAGTAATGTGCTGGTTGTAGGAATTAAGAGATATATAAGGATTGTACTACAATAATATTTCATAAAGGATTTGAGTTCATATGATGAATGGTACAAAGGAAAAGTGATTTAGTTGAAATTTAAACTTTTTAGAAAAAAACAGTATTGAGGGAAAGACAACCCTTAATATATATCTAATGTTTAGATAATTAGAAATAAATTATTTATTTGGATAAGTTTGACTACCTTGGAACTGATTATTGACTTGTCAAGAAGTGGTCTATGCAATCATCAATGAAGTTTACATTAATTTTAGATTTATGGAATATATCCAATAATATGTATCTTACTAAAATAATATGTAAGAATGCATGTTTCCAATAAGGATATAATAGAAATTCAAGTTATTACGAAATTTCGAGAGGATACATGATGAATTTATTCACATTTTTGTAATTTTAATTTTAGAACAACTTCTTATGGATTAAGGGTTAATGATATGTTCATCTTGGAAATTTAGAGGACTTCACTATAATGTGTTGAATAATTATATTTTGGAATGATTAACCATTTATGAAATGGTTTAAGTTGATAATTGTATGGAATTTTGGAGTTTAATGTATTTCTTAACCAAATGGCATAACCCATGCTATGTGATGAGGAATAGATAGTTAAATTAAAATAAAAGGATGAGTTTATAAGTAGAAATGAATATTTGTACTCTTATAGAGTAGAATAATTCCTTGACCCAAGGAAAATAGTATTAGATAAAATGATTTCCTATTATAATTATAATTGATAATATCGATGATTTTTTTAGTTTATAGTTTTATAGTAATCAACATTCATCTGAACATTTCCTATATCATGTTCCATGAGAGCTTCGTTGTTAGATTTTTCTTCCCTGCCCAGTTTTTTTTCTTCTAACTAATGTAACCTCGTTTGAAAGAATACTTTTTGGGGTGACCACCTCATCTCCATTAACATTTTTTTGGAGGATATTTTATTAACCCTATTTCTGAATTGGGTTTCCAAAAAGGAATTTTCAAGTATCAACCATTAACTTTCGAAGTTCAATTTCAAATTTCAAGGATGAAATTTTTGTAAGGAGGGGATAATGTAACACCCAAAGAATTAAAAATTCTATTTTGTATAGAATGAATGGATCAATGAGTCTCTACAAACACCAGTTTGTATACCATATCCAAGTAAAAATATGTTTATTACTTCTATGGTGTGAATTTTGAAAATCGGGCATACATAGTTGCGATGAGTAAGTTATTTGGAGTCTGATACGAAAACAAAATTTTTGGTGAATAGTAACCTTCCCTTATAAATAGTAACATAACCTTATGAACAGTGATATACCCTTATGAATAGTAACCTTACATATGATAGTATATAAATAATATTCATGTTAATGTACGATATACCTATGTTTTTGAATAAGTAAATAAATGTTTTAAAACTATTTTTTTAGAACAAATTATGATTTTAAATAAGAAATAAATGAATCATCTTTATAAAATTATTTTTTGAAAAATGGACATCATTTTTGGATTCTACGCATCGAAAAAATTTTGGGGTGAATTATTTGGATTTTATTGAAATACTTGAATTTTTATGAATAGTGAAATACCATAATTTACAAAATAAGCCAAATACACTAATTATAAAGTCGTGTTTGATGTTATGTTGATGTAAGCCCAATTTATTTGTATTCACATGATAAAATTACTATTCTTGGTCATGGAATACTCACTATTCCTTGTCTTGTGGAGAAATAATAAATTAATGAATATAAACTTGAGAAATCCCCTCTCCCATCCATTATAACACCCCCCATCACTCCCTCTTCTTTTCACTACTCTCAAGCCTTGTGACTTCTCCAAATTATATCTAAATATCCTCCCAACCACCTCTCACTTATCTATCAATCCTTGGTCTCATAAAAATTCCAAAACCTCTCCCTTAAAGAGTCTCTAAAGGAAGTTTGGTTAAAGAGGTAAATTCTTATTTTCAATTCTTTGTCTTTCCTTTCAAGTTCATTTATTTTATTTTAATATTATTACCTATCCTTATCCAAATGTTTTGATTACTCGATTACATTAAATGTACTATAATTTTTTCATGATTGTGGTATAATTTATCTTCATATCTTCCTTTTACTTTCTTTTATACTAGTAGTAAGAACACCATCTGCGATGTGTCAATTTACCACATTAAAGGACGATGGGATTTCGCTTTCTATTATCATTCTCAATTCTGGTCATTAAACCACTCCTGTTACTGTTGAACCAAATTATTATATATGTAATATCCCCTATTTAAGGTTCTATTATCACTTTTTACTAATTCTATGATGTTATAAAGAAAAATGAGTTCGTTGTAATTAAAACCCACAAATTAACTAAAACAGTTATCATTAAAGTTATATATAATAATTCATCCTCATTCCATGTAACAAAATTATATAAATGAACATTAACACCTATATATGATCATAAATAATATTCAAATTAAATTCCATAGATTTACATCCATTCCACATGAACTCCATTACTTAAAGAACAAGTGAACCGATTATGAAAATAGAGAAAATAGACACTACAGAACAACGAAATTCAATATAATAACTTATCTAGAAGGGAATAAATGAACTAAAAATAATTTTTATAAAATAAATACATGTCTAATAGGTTCTTAAATATTTTATTAATAAGTATAATTTCATATTATAGGACCTTAATTTCAAGGTTTAAACACTTTCAGACTTAAGGTAAGGGGTTTCTTTATCTCACTTCAATTTTTGTGTGGTTTCCCGTATTCACTACTAATACTTGTGTATGGTGTATAAATAATGCCCATTTATTAAAAATATCATGGATATAATTATTTTCATGGTATTCAATGAATAATTCTAATATTTTTAACTTTGGGGAATATGAATCTATTGATTAAAATGTACTATGGGTTTTTTCACTCGAACCTCTATTTTCATTTGGGTTAATTTTATTGTCCAATTACCTCAATGAAACTCATTTTTATTATTATTTACTCATCATAAATTCTGTTTGAGTTTTAGATATATGTTCACCAACTAGAATCATTTTTTATTTTATAGATAGTTACATGTTTTAAAAGGAACATTCAAAATTGTTTTTGAAATACAAACTCGATTCAAGGCATATTTTAAAATTCATACCCATTTTCAAGCGTACTCAAAAATATTTTTTAATCCACAATTTTTTATATAAAAAAACTCATTTTATAATGAAAAATTATCTTGTATCAGTTCTGTATTTATGATAACAAATTTTCCTTTCCACTTTAAAATTATCTTTAATACTTTCCTTAAAATGCCCTAAAATGTTTTATTTATAAAGAATCTTAAGAACTCTTTTTACCTGATTTCGCTTCAGTGGGAAATCATTTAATCCTAAAATATAATTTCAATGTCCTATTATTTTATTTTATGGGATATTAATTTTTAAAATATTATTTCATGTTAAATAGAAATTAATTTCCAAAAATAATCTTCTTTCAAAAGTAAAAAAAAATCTCATCTCTCATTAACTTTTTTGAGATATATGCCATGTTCGCCACTTATTTATTTTTTGGGGTGTTTGTACTAACCATTGGTATATCATATCAAGTTTCTATTTTTTCTCATGTTATTCTAAGGGGTTATGATTTGAATATTTCTAGGTGGTACGGGACACTTGGGAAAGTTTGAGGATTATTTCCTCAATAATTTGTCAATGGTCTCATTTATAAATATATTCATCTTCGTCAACATCCATTATTGAATGTTGTACTTAATGGAGGTTTATCTATTAAGATATCACCGAGAATATGTTGTTGGAGGGTTTTTGGTTATTCTAACTACTAATGTTCTATTTTGATATCATTCATCATATTATTCTGAAAGGTTAGTGACTATGTTCAATGTTTGGCGAATGTGATTTACATTTCATATGTTAGTTTCAATATGAATGTATATGTTTATTATGTTCACCCCATTCATATGAAGAATTCATTGGACATAGTAAGTGTTGGGTGTGGTCTTAGCACAAGGCCTTGAAAAAATGATTATTTATGGTCTTATCACGAGGCCTTGACGGTATGGTTATGTTTTCCCGAATTATGGATTTCCTCATTATAAAAATATAATTTATGATTCATGTCGTTATTTGAATTTTATAATACCCATGATTATGTTTATTTATGGAATTACTTACTCAACTATTATTCCTTCCATAATGTGTTCAAGTTTTTGTTAAAGGCACATGTTTTTATGTATTCAACATGCCTAATGTCTGTATTATGAAATCATTCACTGTCTTTATTAACCTTAATAAGAGTTTTATATCACACATTTAATTTGTTTTTCCTTCCCCAAGTTAATAATAAGAGATCATTTATTGAGTTTTCAAGGATTTAGTTTATTAGATTTTTTAACGTATCATATTTTGTTTCATTTCAAAATGTAAAATGGGTTCCATGTATGTATCTAGTTTCTTCAATACTAATAATTTGATCGGTCCTTTGGGATACTTATTCATTTGATATATACCAAAGTAATCAAATAAGTCACCGACTTTAGGCAACTAGGTCCGGGTCCTTACATAATTTCCTAGAATGAAAATAAAAATTAATGGAAAATTATTGTTGGTCTGAACCCCCAAGTGAGAACTAGGTTTTTAATTCCTCTATATCGTTTATACCAGTTATCATAGGTAATATGATGTTCAGTGTAGTTTCTAAAACAATTTCCAAAACATTTTTTCTCTTCTATATTTAATATCTTTTATTTTCTGTGTAGGACTCCGTAGATAGAATAAATAGAATCTACTCCCATCATAAAAAGTAATATCTTTTTTAGTAGGGGTAGTATGAAGTAAGTAACATCATACTTCTTTATTTGTATTTGTGTAACATCTTTATTATGGTATATTGGTTTCTGCGGATACAAAAAATTAATAAAATAGAGAATGTGAATGTTTTTTGGAAAATAAATATGACTAAAATTTAAATTTTTGAATTAATAGAAAAATATTCCATTTTAATGTGAGAAACATTAGTCATGATTCCTTCATGAATATATGCTTTTATATTTTTTTCTTACTCCAGTAACTGTTCAATATGATTGACGATCTCCATATTTTACTCATCGGGTTTATATTTCTATTCATTATCTTCCACTTAGTATAATTAAGTGTCCGGTGAATCAAAAAACATAGAAATAGTTAGGAGTGATGACTAATTCGGTTTTAATAAAATTAATATAGAGAGAGTTCAAGAAAGGATAATTTCCCTAAATTGTCTTGTCTTCAATAACTCCTTGAGTGAAAATGATTAACTTTGAGATGATTAGTATAATATTGAGGTGGGTAGTCTGGCTCCTCAAATTTCACTTCAAATTCCACCTCTTGGGTGGTGTCTTCTTCCAAGGATTGAGTAAGGTACATAGGTGATGATTCTTCTACAGTGTATACATCGAGATATCTGTTTCATTAACTATTTTCCCAATCTATATAATATGTATCTAGTACTTTAGTATCTCTAAAACATATATCAATACATGATTCTTTATCATCACACTCCATCTATTCATGGTATGTTTTTATTTAGTTCGTCAAATTGTTTGGCTATTGAAGGCATTTATTTATGAATAAAATATAATGGATATCCTAATAAAAATAAATAAAGATAGGGGTTTCTTATTATAATTAATGTTTCGGTAAGTTCATTAATTGAACAAAATAATGGAGAAGGCTTTCATCAGGAATCATCAATTATTTTACTTCATCCCTATGTTCTTTAACTTGATCTCTATTATACTCTAGAACTTCTCCATCTTATTATTATATAACCTATGATTGATTTAAACATGTATAATAAGAGCCATTTTAATACATAATAGAACTGTTTTTTTCTAGATTTAATTTATTTTATATAAATAAGAAAATATTTTCAAAAAATCTGAATTTTAAAAAACTGCAAGAAAGACTGATGACTCCCTAAAAAGGAAATGACTTTGATGCACCTATCATAATTAGGTACATAAGTTAATTTATTTTTCTTAATATAAAAAAATGTACGAACAAGGTTGCCTATCTATAGTAGTGTCGCATGTTGATCAATCACTATCATCTAATTCACCTAAACTAGTTCTTTTTTTTATTTTTATTCTTTTTTGGATGAAATTAATTTTGTGTTTTTGGACTATATAAAATTTAAATTAAATTAAGAAAAACTAGATGGAGAAAAAATGAATGATAATAAAGAACAGTCTTGGTCAATAGGGTTTGGTTACAAGATATTATTCATTATTAAAATTAATTTTACAATCCATTCAATCACTCAAGGATTTTTATCCCATGCCATGAGTGGTACATTTATCTTGCCAAAGAAACCTCTTCACCACACCAAATCTAACTTACCCTTTCTAGAAAATAGAAATGAATTTTTGTTCCAAACCATGGTGACCTTTCATCTCACCCATGAAATTCCATCCCATCCACCAAAAATAAAAAAACAATTTGAAAATAAATCATAAAAATTAATAACACTATTAAAGATCTCCAAGGTCTATGTCTAAGGTTAGTTACTTTCCATTATAAAGTTAAAAGGTTATCATAAAAGGATGGAATAGTGTGAGAATCAAATTGGTGTGTGAAAATAAAAGAGATATTGATGAATATAGAATCAATTTAATAAAAATGAGTTTCATTTACCAGGTAAAGAAATGAAATTAAAATTAAAATATAAATTTAAATCAGTAAAACCTTAAAGTGAATCATAATGGAAGAACCATCCATTGGCTAACTAGTCCTTTCTCCCCTACCCCTACCTGATAATTATTAGTCTACAATACACCATAATGTTCTTTAATTTCCTCAATTAATGAGTCTCATGTGGTCTTAGGACATTAGGGATTCAAATAGGGGTGGATGGAGACTTGTATTTGTCAAACTAGTCATTTTAATTACTCAAATGAGGTTTTATGGTGTAAAAGGGTTTTACCAGGTAAATGTTGTGGGGGTAAACCCTGATAGTTTTTATGGAATAAAATTTTAGCCATAGTATTCTAAGGAGGTGTCACGACATGATACACATTTATCATGTTGTGACCCATGTGATCACAATCCATGCATATCTTTTTTTCTTTCATATTGACTTTAATCCTTGAATTCCTCAACATATCCATTGTGAATTACAATATACATCATAAATCACAAACATTCATTCGTTTTTCTCTGTTTCTTCTTGTTTCTTCATTCCAAACCATGGAATTGGTATTTCATCTATTTTATGTGGTGAGACATCTCTTTCCTCTAAAATTAATTAGTTTTCAGAAAAAAAAATTGGAAAAAATATTTTAAAACACCAATAAACAAGAAAAATTAAATACCAGCAGATTTGATTTGTTAAGTCAAAAAAATGTATGTTATATTCCAATATTCTTGTAAAATATGAATCATTCAATCACCCCATAATTAAAAAATAATTTTCCTCATGCATGTGACCTAAAAGAATGTTGAAAATATGTTCAATATAATTATATTTATATTTCAACATAAAAAAACGATTGGAAATGTTAAATAAAGTACCAAATTCCACATAGATTAATTCCAAAAAATTCTATGTTTTTAAATAAATAAATTCAATGCTGAATTTAAATTTCGATCTTTAAAATAAATACACTCTTATATCCTTAAGAATATATGCATTAGTTATACATAAATGTGCATTACCATTTCAATCTAGCAAACAGGGAATTATTTTACTCATATTTTAGGGTAATAAATTATAGAAATTTGTGTATATGTCTCAAGAACAGTTCACATACCATAGGATAGCAAGAAAATTTCTTACTCATTGTTCGAACAAAAGACAAAGTAATCATAATTAATGAATTCCCCTATACGTTTTTTTCTTCAAATGATATTTTTGAGAAAAATATTAGCTCAACCATATAACCACATATAATCAAAATATTATGGGTTTCGAAACTATTATTTTGTATCCTCAAAAGAATGAACCCATTTTTCATTAATTTTTTATATTTTTTATATTTTTTAACATGAGAGGTGAATAATTAATTATAGTGATACCACTACCTCTCCCCAAATATTCTGAAAAACCCCAGTAAAATGAAGTACATCCCCATGTACCATGGAAACCACTCCCCCAAAAAAATTATATCGAATATTATGCAACATGCTATGAGTAGTATTGAAATAGATATAATGTACATCTATCATTGATCAATTAGTAACAAGGTCATTCCTAGATTCTCAATGAAAAAGTTGATTTATTTTCATGTTGTGTCCAAATATAAATACATAATCAAAATTTTCCTCAATCATGTTAAAATTAATTATATTAAGTCCTATCTTTGATAATATTCCATGCATGTTCATAAATATTAACATTTATTTATCTCTAAAGAAATATACTAAATAATTAATATAGAATATTTGGTTCATAAATTTTCTTACGGATAAGAAAATATGGACTGAGAAAATTATTTATGATAATGAGAATAAATAATAAACCAGTCCACATGAAATTCATAAATTCAATTTATTCCAATTATAAGAATAATTTTAAAAAAATAAACTCATTACTAAAAATTACCATTTATAAAAAAAACCCTCATGGTTATCTTAATTCATTAATTTAACCATTTTACTCATCTAATCATGTTTATAATAAAAAATTAAAACATGCCATAATGATTACCCTAAGAAACTTATGTCTCCAAGATCAACACTAATGTACAAGGGTTCAAAATATGGCCTTCAAGTTTTCTGATAAATATCAAAAAGATAATTAAAAAATATGGGGTTAAAATTAAATAAGTAATTGAAACTCATACACCCATTGTACTGAAATTACAAGTCTATTTCATAGGTTTTTTTGTACATTTTTATTATATATCTTAATAATGATGCAATCTCAGTTAAGGATAATTATAGTCAGTTCTATTGATTATTATATTCCACCTATCAAAAACCTTTTTAAAAAATTCATGAAAACACTGATTTTCTTTGGAAATTAAGAAATATAAATTAAAATAAAATATAGTCCAGATACAGACAAAAAAATTGTTATAAATAAAGGTATGTTCATGTGGTTTATGAACATAGGGTCATTTAATATTTATTTGTTGTTTGAATTCAGTTTGGTAATTAAATTTACAAAACCTAATAAATTAATTAAATTACATTTATTTATTGGGTTTTTGATTTTAAATGTTTTAAAAACTGATTTTACACACCAAATATCACCACATCTTATAGAAAATAAGATTACACCTCAACCAAGAAGGAAATTACAAAGAGGCCATGCTTCACATTATTCTGTTATATTACTTCGAATATCATCAACTCCAACATAAGAGAACATAAGGAAAATAATTAAATAAATTAAACTGGATAAAAAAAGTGATTCATGTAGAGAGGGATGAATAATGAACTCTTTCAGTTCTCTCTCATTCTCCATAAATGCTTATTAAACATTAATAATTTGTAGTTTTATAATTAAGAACAACATGATACCTTACCCAAAGAAAATCCTACGGTCAATATCATTATATTTTTAATTTAAAGATATCACATATGAATATAAGATATAGATAATGAAATTAATGTTTAAAAATAAATAGATATGGAAAAAGAGGAAATTAGTTTAAAAAAATTTACATTTTTGTTACATTATAAAAAAGAAAAGAATACCTAAAGTAGTCTAATCCTAGAAAATCACATTGAAAAAACCCACTAATGACTGAATCTTATATTCCACTATGTTCCATGACTATATTTATAAGGATTAAATCCACCTCAGTAATTATTAATTGCATTTATAAATGTGTATCTTATGGTCCCAGACCATAATAGAGAAAAGAGGGGTGTGAGAACATAAATTTATAATATAGTTTGTTTTAAAGCACAATTTGATTCTTTTATGATATAAAGGGTTTTTTTATAACATAAATTTGTTGGGCCCGAACCTTGGGATAATTTATAGTTAGAATTAGTGAATGTCAGATTTGAGGGTCGGTCATAGGGTGAAACATACATGTCACGTCATGACACGTGTGATCGTCGCAAAATAACTAATTTTTAACAAAATTCCTGAATTTATATCCTTAAGGGATAAACACTTAAACTGTAAACTACAATTTATAGAATAAATAATAAATTTTATGATGTTTTTTTCTCTATTTCAACCTACATCTTCGTTTTCATGCCTTATAGATGATGTGAGAAGAAAGTGATGGAAGGATGACAAATGCTTAGTGATGTAGGCAGGATGATGAATGAATGATCCTACATTTGGCCTTTCAAATATTACTTTTGAGTTTATAACACTTCATTGGCTTCAGTACCACTATACCCTTGGTCTTTAAATATAAATTAATTATGTCTTGATCATGGTCTATCACCTGGGGGGATATGGCATACCTTTCTATCCTGTGTGTGAGGTGTTTATTTTTTGTTTTTTTATGATACCACCAAGAACATAATATATTTATATATTAAAAAATTCAGGAAACATTCGACTCTGTTAAATACTCACCCAGAAAATATTGGAATAAGAAATTAATTATACAAAAATGTGGAGATAGTAAGTCGTATGTATGCACGAGCGGTACTTTCACTTTATAATTGTTGAAAACATGGTGGGTAATGGTGGTTTAAAAAAAAATATTTAAATATATTTGGGATACTTATTTTATTATTTAATGATAAATTCATGATACTTGGATGAGGTAGAATAAGAAATTAATTGAATGAGATCTGGTAATATAATTTCCTAGTCATAGGGAGACATTCTTTCGAAGCATTTTTGAAGAACATAAGGTTCATATTTTAGGGGGACCATAACCACCATAATTTTGGATAATAATGCTGATAATGTTAATGGGTAGTTCTTCTTCATTTTAGGTTACTCAAAGGTCCATAATGAATTAAAGTAATTAGAGTCCTTTTATAATTGAAGTCATGCCAATTTTGGAATTTATTAAAATATTGTCTTATTAAAAATTTATTTTCTATCCAAAATGCCTCCAAATGTACATTCATTCAAAATTATGGCAGTACATGGTTTAAATATCACAATAAAACAAAATTTAGGTAGGTTTTTATGGTGTTTTAACTATTATCTTTTCATTTAACCTCTCAGTTAACTGCTTTGATCAATAATTATGGTAACATATTTGAAACTTATAAAGGGTTAAAATTTTACATATAACCAAACCATTAACTCATAAATGGATAGGAGAGAAAAAAAATTACCACATCAAACACTCGTTTCCTCTTTCATTATTTTAATTGATTTTAAGTAATTTAATAAAATATTATTTTGATAAATTTTCATTAATGTAAATTTTTACAATATTCCTTTTATTATATTTAAATTACATCAAGAGAAAGTTATATTTATAATATAATTCTTTTACCCACCATGTATATAAAATATTCAACTCTAAAATTTTTGGAACCTAATAAATTAGTCTAATTATACCACAATTAAAATTTTCAATATCATTTATTTATGTGTTCATTTAATTGAATGAATATTGTACTAGAATTGGAAAAGAATATAAGGTAATTATGAAATTACTAAAAATATAAAATAAATTATCATATGAAAATAATTTCATTTTTCAAAAAATTTAATTTTATATTTGTTTATATCTTACTTGTTTCCCTATGTGTACAATTTAAAGATATTTAAAAATTTGAGTAAAATTTTGTAACTTTCATTTATTTAAGTTTTATATTGGTCATTTTCATATATATAAGTATCTAGAAAACAAATAAATTTTGATCCTAATATGATAATTGTAAAATTATATTCATTCGATAATAGTTATGATGAAATATTAAGACCTTATCACATAGTTTTAACATACATTGTCCTAATTTACCTTTTATAGAGCTGACACATTTTACCACAATTACAGTTAATATTCACCAAAAAATGACGAATTTAAAATGTTTGAGCCACATTATTCTAAATATGGTATAAGTTTTTTCACTATTTAGTTTAAATAATTTACAAAAATTAATTTTAAATTATGTGCTTAAAAATGAAAAAAATCTTGTTTTAGAACAATATAATTTTAAGGCATAAAACTAGATTTATTCGTGTCATATTAATAGTTAATAGTATAGATGAATTTTAAACCATTTTATTCAAAATATAATATATATAAAAAATTCATTTAAATCATTAATAAATAGTGATTAATTCAATTTTTTCATATATAAATATTTTTCCATCATAAAAATAGTTCTTCAAAAAATCATTTCTTTTTCCTACAATTTTTTTAAATTTAATTGATAACCAAAGAGTTTATTATAAAAAATTATAAACCATATATTGTTTCTACTTTATTAAGTAATATTAATACCCTCAATTTTTACCAACCATGTTATATTTTCTAAATAATAAAAATATAATTTTTCATTTGAAATTATTGTTTCATGTAAGATTGGGAATGCAAGATCTAATATTTATTTAAAACGTTCCATGCTATAAAAATCTTTGGTTAATAAATTATTCCCTAATTAAAAACAATTCATCATAAAAACTTCCACAATTTTACCTTAGGAATATATTTTGGTGATTCTTGTGTATAATATCTTCATTTCATGTCTCCCAATCTAACTTATGATTTTTCCAAGGTATCTTTATCAACCCAGTTGTCTGATTTCTCAACACTTATTCTCTAGTGTCTAGAATCTGGATAGTCATTGTACAGTAAGATAAATTAGGTTCCAATTATTTTTTTCATATGTGAGTAAATGCATCTAGTTTGGAATGTACATCCTTAATAGAATAATATATAATACATCATGTACATTAAAATTTCTTAGTGGACTTAACAAATTGTAAGCCATAACTCCAATTACTTCCGTGATTTAAAAAGGTTATATGTACATGGGGATCAATTTTTATTCCTTAATAAATCTTATAACACCCTTATTTTGTGTTAAATTCAAGAAAACATGACCTCTCACTAGAAATTCAATATCATTCCATTATTTATCAGTTTACAAATTTTTTGTCCTCTTAGCTTCTTTGATATGTGTTTGTGTAGTTTTTACATTTTTAATTTCCTCCTCTACTTTTGATGGGCCTATAAGATTCCTTTCACCATATTCATGCCAACATTTCATAGTTTGAAATCTATTACATATAATTCTTATTTACAACACCATTATAATAATAAAATTGAATATATTTTTATATAAAAACATACTAAAGGTAAACGGTCATACCATACACCTTGAATGTGATGTGAGGATGGCCTCAATATGCCTTTAAATGTTTGTATTTTCGTTTTTGACTACCCATTAATTTAAGGATGGTATATGGTTCTCAAATAAAGCATGGTATCAAGATCCTTATAGTGAATTTTCTAGAATTTAAATATAAATAATAGAACATGATAAGAAAAACATTAAAGAGGTTCTTCATGAAGTATTGAAACTTCATTAATATAGATCCATGCAAGGAACCCTATAGGAAAGTATTTTCTTATAGTGAGGAAATTAAAAATTTTGGATAGTCAATAAATAGTAACCCATATCACACCATTCATTTTTTTAGTCTTTGGTAAACTAGTGACATAGACCTTAGTAATTTCATCATATTTCTATGGTTTAATAGAAACAGGTTGCAAGAGTTCTCTAGAATTCAGTAACTCAACTTTCAACTATCAAAATTCTAAACATATTGACATAAAATAATTTATTTCCAACTTTATATTATCTTTCAAATAATATTCCTTCTAATATTTATACATCATAGTGATTATAGGTTGTATAGATAAATTATATTTATGAACATAGTTCAATAATTACAACTTTTTCTCAGCTATATATGAAAAAATTATGTCATTCCAAATTTTACATGATCATCTTCTTGCATAATCTATTCTAATTTCCATTTATTAAAAGATTTTATTTTCATCTGAAAATTTTCATTATCAAATTGATAACTTTTGAACTCTTCCAATAATGATTTTTGGGAATCTTCTGAAAATGGGATGATTTTTCCCCTTCCATAACAATTACCATGTACATACTTAATAATACTTGAAAATAATATCCCTATTAATCCTCAATTTCTTCAGAAATCCACAATCCTTCTTACTAAATACACTAGTGACCTTATTTTCCATTCCTAGTTAGTAGTGTATCGAGAAATAATAATACATGTATAACTCAAGCCATCTCATTTTCCTCTTATTAAGCACATTCTTGGAAAATCGGTATTTTAGGATCTTATATCTATTGTATATCTCCCATATTTCACCTTAGATATTATCACCGCATATCTTAAAATAAATTATTACATAAACTAACTCAAGACTTTATATGGGATTCTATTATTCATGATTATTTAACTATTTAGATGCATAGACAATAACTTTATCATTCTATATAAGGAAAAAACCTCATCCCTTTTTCGATGAATCACTATATAATACAAATTCATCATTTCCTAATGGTAGATTAAAAATTGAATCATTCACATATCTAATATGAAATTCTTAAAAACAATATTAATATTCCATTTCTCATGTAAACCTAACCCCTTTAAAAGTAAACATAAATAACATGTTAGACAATAGGTAATTTTTTAATGATTCACCAATAGTAACCCAAACAACTAAGGTGATTATCTACTTTAGATTGTTCGTTAGTGTATATAGTTCTTAGATTGCCTTTTTGTTCATAAGATCAATTGAGAATACACATTTTTAGAGAAAAAATCATTGAATATAAACTTTTCCAATCCAAATTTTACACTTTCTAAAATTTACCATATAACTCATTTCTTCTATGAGACTCAATAATGACAAATTAGTGATTTTAATGCTTCCCAAGGATCATATTTTATACCAATATATCATCATAAATAACACACACAAAAATTATTTGAATATTATTTGATTATCCTTTGCATTTTATCCATGAAAACAGGGGGTGAATTAGTCAACTATAATGGAATTTCTATAAACTCATATTGTTCAAACTTCCTTCAAAATGTTTTCTTTATAATATCTTCCATATTTTCTGATAATTTATTATATCCAAAATGATAGTAAATATTTGAAAAATATTAAAATCCATGAAATTGAAATAATTATTTCTCAATATGAGGTATATGATAATTTTTATTTATTATAATAGCATTGATGTCCTTATAATTATTTCCCAATAACACAGTTTCATTATTATTTGTAATGAAGAGAATTGGGGTTCCTAAAGTTAAAACCATATGTTATATAAATCCCTTATTACACAACTACCTGAGATGTTTCTTCAATTAAACCAATTACATACTGGCCATTATATAGGAAGTAATTGATAAATGTCATTCATATGGTATTAGGTCAATGAAAAAAATAAATCTCATTCTATGGTTGGTTTTAAAGTAATTCCTCAATAAATACCTCAATATATTCTTTTATGATAGTTACAACGTCAAAATTAAGAATAAAATTTTTACCCTTATATTTTATTTTATCTTATTCTCCAATAATCTCATTTATAAGATCTTTTGTGGTTGGATCTAGATAAGACTCTAATGAATTCTCCAAACTATAGATTTGGAATTCCAAAAATTCATATTTAATAATAATATTATTCTATTTTCAATAAATTTTTCATTACATTTTGAATACCAATCCATACAATATATTTTATAAAAATACACCATAGGTATAACAATATTTTTAAAAAAAATTGGAATATTTATGTTTCATAATAGGGACTGATTGACACGTCCTTTTAGTGGTGAGACTTATAGTATAATTCTAGATGTATAAATCCATTATTAAGGTTACAGAAAAATATAATATTTTATAAGAAATTATTGATGATATAGAAGATTATGACAATACAAAATCATGAAAAAATTTTATAAATCTAAATAGAGGATTAATATACCAACCACCACATCATTATGAACTTCAACATTAGTTTTTGTGATCGCATAATCCTGACCTTTATTCCTAAGACATTTTGGATGAAATTTTCATTAATTCCTGTGAAAATTATTTTTATATTGTCCCAAATCATTATAGTTTAATCATTGAACATTGTAAGATTACTTCTTGCACTTTCAATCATGACCCTGGTGTCCTTTCTCTCCTCACATGTTGAAAACATTCACTGCTAGTAAGAATATTCCAAAGTCATTCATTCTACATTTATTGCATGTTGGAAACTCTACTCTTCCCATATTCCACTATTCCTTGTTTCCTTTTTAGTAGAGTTGAGTATTCCCCTCATTATTTTGATTTCTTTTGAATCCATATGTTTTGGAGAATTATTTCTCTATCATTATACCACATGATATTATATCCTTATATGATAATAATGCTTCAATGAATAGTTCCCTTTGAAGGATTATATTATTCCTATTTACTAAATATAAAATATTCCACGTTTGATTATTTTAATTGTCCAAAACATTCCTTTATAACCTTGGGATATTATCTTCATACATAGAAATATTTTTTTCTTCCTTTATTCTATGATTCTAGAAGTGCCTCCCCAAATCCATTGGTTTGTTGCAAAGAACGTAATTTTCAAAGAAAAGTTCATTAAAATTCATCTGTTTCTTGATTTCTCTTTCCTAATCATATATAGTGTTTAGAATAAACTAGCATCATTGATCCATATACCCTGAGATATGAAAAACCAGCATAAAAATCCCACCTTTCATTACAATCAAAAGTAAGAAATATTATCTCTAAAGAACTGAAACATTTTTTAACTACCAATGGATTTGCAGATCTATTGAATGATATAGGTTATTGATGCATGAAACAATATAAATTTTTTACACCATATTGTGGATAATTAGTATGAATAATATGGTAAGGTTATTGGTCATATAATAATACCTCTCCCCAAATATAGTTATAAATTTTTCTCATCTCTATATCTAGGTTCATTATCATTCCATATAGGGGAATCTATACATGTATTACATGCATCGATAAAACTTCCATTCCTTCCTCTAGAAACCATATATAATCAATGGAATACACTAAATGAGATTATTAGTTGAAATTTATAATTTGGAAAGTAATGAAACTCATAACATAAATTGAGAATTTAAGTATAATTGATAATTGAAACATGGGCTTGGTTTATTTGGGATTATTATCAAATTATATCATATATTTATGATACCTAGAAAATTTTTTTCTCTATATCTAATTCCAAAGGATCCTAAATAACTAGATTTGATACAAATTGTAATGACCTTAAACCTTGTTTCCCATAGTGAATGGCTACATTATTAGATTTTCACTAGATACAATTAATCACATCCCATTGGATAGAATATTTTATTAGCATTAGAAATATATATACACAGTTTAATTTTAAATAATATTCGAATAAATAACAAAACATAGTATTTTCATTCAGTACACCATTATTCTTTTTAAATATCCATGCATATAAATTACAATAAACTTCCTCAAATACCATGGAAAATTAAACATAATGAATGGGTGAGATCTAATGCTTAGTAAGGGTATTAATTCAATGGAATATATCATAAATAAATAAGGCATACATTATTTGACAAGGTAAATATCTAGAAACACTTTATATTTAATCAATAACATAACCTTGATGAATAATTTGGAATGAGTAAATGATGATGAAATTTTTTCATATAAATAATCATATGGTCATTAAACTTATCCCTAGACATCATACATAATAAAAAAGACATGGACATAAAATATCGAATATCATATTGAATTATTTTCATAATTTAAAACATAATTAACATACTTTCAAGGCCTTATTCAGGTACATCTTATATAAATGGGTAAACCCTCTTCCAATACCAAAAATAGTTGTTTCATAAAAACACTCATTGCATTGAGGGTCTATAGTGGGATCCTCCCATCACTTAATAAGTCCAATTCATTATAAATGTGAAACTAATGAAAAAAATCAATATATGTTTTATTAAAACAAGAATATTAAATGTTAATAATTACCTCATTCAATAAATGAAATCATTAACCACCTATAGTAATATGGATAATTGTATAAAAATAGAATATCACCAGTAAAAATGATCATAAAGCATAAAAGTAAATTTCATAGATAGTATCGTATTATAATAAAATCTCTAATTAAAATTATTAGACAAATTATATTTATATAGATTAAAACACTTTAAAAATATATTTGGAAAATGATAGAGGAAAATATCCTTTTCACATTGAAATTACTTATTTTTAAAACTTCCCAAATATAAAATAAAACATTTTCATTGAAAAAAACATCTAAACATAAAATGAAGTATACAAAGAAATTATTATTCATGATGGTTTAAAAATACATTCAAGATATATAATTTTAACAAAAAATAATTTAATACTATAGTAAAAAAGTTTAAAAAGTACCTCATTCTAAAAAAATATGAATATTCCTTTCAAACCATTTTTTAAAAATTAAAACATGTTTAAAAATGTCATTAATAAATAATTGGAGAGTCATATAAATACAAGTCAAAAAATATTATGGAATATATGGATATATAAGAACAATATTACCCTATGGAGACATAATCATAAGTTATCGCAAATAATGATGAGATTGTAAAATTAACCATTAACTCAGGTCTGATTTCCTAAGTACGTGTTCCAACATCCAACAGAAAAAAAATGATTTATTTTTTATTTATTAAATGACCATAAACATAAATTTAATTATATTTTCACTTAATTATAATATTTTATAACCTGTTGATTAAATATTTTTGTTAAGAATCATTGTTTGTGGTAATAGTTCATTATTTTCATGTATGTTTTGGTTTTTTAGTTATGATATTTGTACACTTATCAAGTTTAAATGATCTATATAATGATAATAATGATATTAATATAATATATATTCAGTATCTACATATTTTTTCTAATCCATAAAATATAGAGAGAGAAATTGAATTTCACCATTCATGATGGCATGAGGTTGTACATATGCATTAACATCATTTTCAATTATTGATGGATGGAATGAAATAAATGATAATAATATTTTAAGTGTTGAAAATTAATTATTATATAAAATACATTATATATATTCAACAAATCAATCATCACTACCATCCATGAAAAATATATTTGAAAAACAAATAAGATCACTCTGTAGAGTTGGTAGTCCACATGTGCGGATGAGCAACATTATTGTTTCCCAAAAAATTGGATGGTAAGAATATGGGAATTTTATTATCAATAATAATTATTAATAATGCATTATTTATGATATATGAACATTAAAACCATTTTAAACCCCATTCATAAATGATGGGTTATGTGAAATGAATTTTATCTCTATGTGGAGACGGTAAGTCATATGTACGCATGAGAGAAACATTCACTTCCCTTTGATGGGGAAGAGAGTGGGTAATGGTTGTTTAATAATCATAATAAAATTTATTTATATTTAAGAAGTTAAATTTAATATTTTATTATAAATTAAATACACATAGAATAGGTAGAAGATGAAATAAATTGGAAGAGGTTAGGTAAGATAATTACTGATTTTTCATTAGACCTACTTTAGGTCATTTATTAAGGAATAATATGTCGGTATTTTAGGGACACATCACCAAAAAACATAGATAAATTTTTTTATAATATGAATTATAATGAATTTTTTGATCGAGGTTGGTCAATGTTGTGTAAATAAATAAAATGAATGGTTATTATTTTACAATTGTGGTGAGTGGATCATTTGAAATTACTAAAAATATTAAATTATAATAAAGTAATATTATAGCCCAAAATCCTCTAAATTTTTAGGCATTTTAACCAATGTTATTATGTGGTTTAAATCATGTCAAATAAAATAATTTTGATTAGTTTTTTATACCTTATCTTATGGTTTATACCCTTTATAAAAAAATAAACCTTATATACGACAATAAATTTTTTACACTAATGGGTTATAATTTTACATATATGGTCACAATTGAATCATTATGGAAGAAGGGATGAATTCTTCGACCACATCACACCCCATAGTCATTTATCAAAATTTTAATTAATTTTAAATAATTTAATAAAATATTTTTTTTATAAATTTTGATTAATTTAAATTTTTAATTTATTAATTTAATTTTACATCAAATTAAAATAAAAAATATGGATTTTGAATATAAATCATTTAAACATAAATTATATGTCATATTCCTCTAAAAAATCATGCAACAATATAAATCACCCAAATTATATCAATTTTTATATTATTAATATCATTTTTAAATTTTCTTTTAATTTATTTTATATTGTATTAATGTTTCACAAAGATTTAAGGTAATTATATAACTACAAAAAATAGTAATAAATTATCATCATCGATATATATTTTAAAACTAAAAGATTTACACTTTGTAATATTCTTTGATATAAAATATTATATTGATAATTTTGAGGGGAATGTATCCATTAAAAATATAAATTATAAGACTAATTTTATTAGGGTATAAGTTAATTAATTAAATAAAAATTAAGTACCAATATTATGACCTTATCAAATATTTTGAACTAATATTTACTATATTTCCCCTTAACTGATGTCAAAATGTCGAACATAATTATTGTTCATATTTATCCAAAATAAAAGGGTCCTATTTAGAAACATTATCCTTTGAAATCAAAATATGATTCCATTCTTAATATTAAAATTTCTATAATTTGGAGAAATTGATTCTAAAATAAGTGCACACAACATGATAAAAATCAATGTTTAGAAAAAAATGTTATCAACCAAAAAATAGATTTATTATTATCATTTTCCAAGTCAAAACACTTGATGAATGTTAAAAAAAATGTAATTGGATATATGATATATTTAATTCATTAATATCATTCAATAATAGTTTTTAATTGAATTTATTATGATATAAATATATTGTCCTCATAAAAAAATCCAACAATCATTTATTTTACTTTCAATAGAATTTTATATTCTATAATAACCAAAGAAAATAAATTATAAATGTGTAAAAAATATAATTTTCTTAATTTAATTCTTTTTATTCATACCTAACATTTTCATTTCTAGGATGAAATAGTCACATAATAATAAATCGTGGTTTTCTTGAAATCGTTGTTCTCCGAAACAAAGGCTATTATAAAGACTAAAATTATATCAAATGAGACACACATTAAAATATTTTAATGACACCTCCTCCATTGGGGTTTAACATTAATCTACCCCACCTTCATGCTTTCTAATTCCTATAAATGTATAAAATTGTTGATTCAAAAATTTGAAAGGGGTTAGCCCCCAACCTAATCCAAGGGAATATATAAATTTATCTCATTAAGAAAAAACTCTCCCTCCTAGGAGAATCTTATAATTAATCCCCCCCATGATTCATCTCCAATAATTTCATCTTCCCTAAACACACCCAAAATGAAAAATCCTCCAGTAGGACACCATATGAAGGAATGTCTAGAAACAACCACAACGGGTAAATTATGGGTCGTGTGAAGTCATGAGAGAAGGCCACACCATCTAGCTACTTTTGGTACTCACTAAATTTAACCGTTGGATCTTGTAAGCCTTCATCAAAATAAAAATTCCTAGAGAGGTAATTACCCTCCTTAAATTGTTATAGACACATCCCCTAGAGGTATTTTTATTGTTTAAATATCTTCCAACTCCTATAATAATTTGTAAAGACATCACTTTGTATCATTCTCTTGAGTCACAAACACAATCCACGAGCCAAAAAAAGTAGAAACGCCTTAGAGGATTTGGATTCATCCCAAATACATTTTGTAGGGTTACTTATTCCATACACTACACCTACCTTTGGAGCTTCTCATAATGTGGATCCAGGACCTGTGGAATCTACCTCCATTATTCCATAATCTGGTCAATCTATTCATCCTTGGAGTGCTCCAATAGCTGGAATTCCCCTCAGCCCCATGGATGTGGTATCCCATCCTCTTAATCTTTCCAAATACTAAGCCACATAAATATTTCCATAGGATATAAAAACGCCCATATTTATACATACATTTGAATAATCCCATGGGGAGTAGTCGATAGTGGTATCTCAATCCTCTCCCGTCACTTTCTTACATAATCTTTCACCATATCTTTCTAAGGGTTAGTGGGTGGAACACGATGCAAACCTCTATCTAAACCCACTAAATGAGACTGTAAAGGCAACATAATTTATTGGAAAACCTATATGGAATTTTTGGTTCACATTAAACCTTGTAGTGAACCATATCCAATAGTACCACACCTTTAATGTAATTGAGGCATGATTTCTTATCCATTATCCCAGTCTAACCATTATTGATTGTAACCTTTTAGGGTAGGAATTGGTGAATCATGAAGTTGTTGGGTATCGACTTACAAAAAAGTACCCAAAACTTCTATAGATATAGATGGAGGATCCTATAAATTTTCATCATGGATGGATCAATGTTTTTTGTGGGAGGAGAGATCGGGTTCATTTAGATGTACCTTCTCATTTATGTAGAAACATTACCAAGTAGAATGTGGAACATTCTTCAAAAAAAAGTAGTGTTATTCCTCCGAATGATCTTACAAAACACATATTACAACATTTTCAACACCTAAACCAACATGTTTATATGCTCCCACACTTCCATATATATTTCTATGATAAATATGATTGGTCTCAACTGTATATGCTCATTAAAAACTAGGATCATATACAAATACATGAGATCTATAATAAATATGTTTAAACTAACCCTATGGGTGAGGGTATTAACACTATACCCCCAAAAACACCACTTTATTCCCTCACATATTAACTTTTATGAATATTCCTTCATATGTTGTGATTCTTTTGGGAGCCTAAGAGATTTAATTGGTATCCTCTCTATAGGGTCCTCCAAGAAGTACATAAATCATTGTTTTTTGGGGATGTCATTTATCCTATTGTTGTGTTTATTCCCCCTTTAACCAGGCATAATATAACCCTTTCAAGTATCGAAGGCTTCTCATGGTCTTTCCATACATTCACTATAGGGAGGAATTGATTGTACATTTACCCTTGAATGTGTATTCTAGTTACTTGGTATAGGTCTTGCAGATTGATGCTAACCTCCTCATGATATTGATGAAAGGTATTGGTCCCCTATGACCACCTAATTAACAATTCAGACAGGTTTTTGGGTGTTGTACCAATGAAACTGAGATTCCCGTGATGCTTCATAAAATATGATCCAATTATGTTATACTTTGAACTCATCATAGGTCTAACATACCTAGTATGATTAGAGCCATTCAACTATAATGTTTCCACCAGAACATAGGTTATAATCCGTGGTCAATCCCTATATATACATCACTAGGAAAATCATGGAAACACTCTCATAGATTGGGGGAGTCTCTAAAGAAGGTACCTCGATATTGATGGTCTGTAAACAGTTTCATAATTAATGATCAGTAATTGACACATATTCCTTCATACAATGACCATGTGGAGATATGTTTCATTGATATATTCCATGGAAACTCCTAAACTAGAAATAGGGGGTTCCTCTTTCGGAATTTTGGATGAATAAATCATCCCAATGTCCTAACCCATAATATAGAGGAATTTGGTAGGGAGATAAATCCTTATAAACCTCTATAAAAAATTAAACAATGTTCTATTCTCTTAAACACACTGATAGATTTTCCTAATGATGTTTCAAACCATATCCCTCTGTTGAGTAGCTACAACTGTATCACTATTAGTGTCCATATTAAGTAGTTGGAATCATTTGAACTTTTGGGTTCAAAAATTCATCATCATGAAACAACTGGGTTTAATGAATGTTTTCCTGATTAAAGGAATCCATTATAAAAATTCCTCATGTAATAATTTTTCATAAAGATTACAAGTTTCATGAGTGTTATGTATCAATGTTTGGTAAATTACACAAAGTATATGAGTATCATGAAAAAAAGAGGAGGGACCAATCCTATCTAATAAACTCATGGTCAAATATGGGGACCCTCCCCTATTTATAGTTCATTTGTAGCCATGATTAATTAATAGAATTACCATATGCCTAGTTTTTGGTGATATCACCTTAAAATTACCCTTCTCTCACATACTAGTTCCTATTTTTAGTGCAGCATTTATTAATACTAAAATACGTTTTAATTGAGAAATTGATAAATAAACAAACGTTTTGAAATTAATTTAGTATGAAAAGACTTACAAATCTATAAAATAGCCAATATTCATGATTATTGAACACTTTTTAAGGGACAAGGACTTCATAAAGGTAATCATAGTGTCAAGAAATATAATCTTACCTGAAGATGGTAATCCTTCATATAATTTATGTGTTCAACAATCTGAAACCTATAAATACCTCCATTAAAACATAATTTATATGGGGAATACATATCCATGGGATTTCTGGTAGATTCTCTAAATTTATGAAACTTCATCCCTCATTAGCTGAAGAGGATATGGATTTCTACTAGTATTTATCTCTAGTGAACATCCTTCCATAATTAATTGATATCTTAAGACCATGGTAAAGATGAATATTATGAAGAATAATACCCTTAATTCTTTACAATATATACTCATACCACTTTTGGTTTCATGAAGTATTCAATATTCATGAAACCTTCCCCATGGGAACCAAGACATCATCCCTAGGAAGGTAATATAAAAAATAAGGAAGTAAATATCTTCATGAAAACCCTAGCCTCTCCAAACAACCAAAAATTATAAAAACCCACCTCATAGAACTATACATGAAACCTCGTTTTAGAAGACAAACCTTCATTAATTTTGGCCTTAAACCAACTAAAATCAAGTTTATCCATGCATTGACCTTCTACATAACTGGCTACATCAACCCTCTTGTACTTTCCCTTTTATCCATGCTTGGAATGGACAGTTGTGTCACCTATTACTCTTAAGGGTAAGAGCCCTAATGTTGTGACACCCACATGTCACAAAAAACCTAGAAGTATATATTTTTCATTCTATAAAAAGGAATAAACTAAGTAGATATTTAATCATAAATGGAGGAATCATTATGGAAAACAACATAATTTTCCCAATGATAATTGATAGTGTTGAATCCTACCATCCCAAAAGAAAATTGTCTCCATGGATGAAAAAATGAAAATGTATGATTCTTAATAATTTAAACTATATTGAACAATTTCTTAGAAGTAATGACGTTTTACTGCATTAAAATGACCTCAATATATAACATTAAACCATGGACTTACCTTGCTTGATGAACATAGGAATCCATGTGTAAAAATAGCATGGGATGATACCCGACACTCTGGATATATTCTATGAATAATCCAACAATCATAAAATTACTTTTCTTTATTATAATATATAGATACCCTCTCTCTCCATACATTAACATTACATAAATTTTTTGTAATGCTTTATACATTACACAAACAGATGCCAAGAAAATGTATTAGTCTGGTTCCTTTGGAAACATGGATACATAAACAATGGTACATAAGTGAGGTAAATTATCTCTCACTAGGTTCATCATGACTAGAAACCTTATTAGACACATTAAACATAATATATATCTTCTTAACCTGGGGAATGAAATCATAAAAATGGGTGATATTAGATGCTCAGTAAGTGTAAACAAGGGAGATTTTTATGTATAAACATTATCAAAAGGGTATTAGTATGTGATAATGACATTAAAAGATCATAACCTGCATATCAATTAACATAAAAATTAATAATGGAATATATATTGGTAGTTCAAAAGACAATAATTATTTGGTAATCAAGAGAATAAACCATGAAATCACAATAAATGAATTACCCATGTAATTGTGGCATACACATAAACATGTATTATCATTCCCTATAATTCAATACATACTTCTAAAACTTGTCATGGAACATAATGGTGACTACCCTACTAGGAAAAACACAACAACATCCCCATTTTTATTTCATTTATTGTAAGGGATCAGGTTACCCCATATTCCCAGAGTGTATCAGGTATCCCCATATTCATAGAGTGTATCGAGTTCCCTGTATTCCTTTAGTGAATCAGGTTTCTCCATCTTCATCAATGGATCAATCTCGTCCACATGAATCCTGTCATTATCCCATGAGAAATAAATCTCTACCCAATGAATTAAAGGGAGATATATATCCCCCATATCATAATTAAGTCATTCATACATGTTCAATATGATCATAAATAGTCATATCATAACCCATACATTGAAATGAGTGTCATATTTCTATAATAATATCATAACCAATTGAAAGGAGTTAGGTTTCACAATCATTTCATAAAAATCATAAACCATGAAAATAAAATAGTTTCATAAGAATATAACCCACGAAAGATAAATGTTCTTCAAAAACATCATGTAATAAAAACATAAACAATTTTTTTAAATAATATGAATGGAACCTTTAGATCATTTTCCTAGAAAGGAAAGAGTTAAACCAACAGATTCCATCTTAGATGGAAAATAATTTGGAATGATCTTTTTAAAAAACTATTAAGGAAGATATCCTTTCTTCTATGAAAAAGTCTTTCTAAAACATATATCCTTCTGAAATACTTTTTAAAGCATATTAAGTAATCATGAAAACATTTTGAACCCATTTTATTTGAAAATAAATTAAAAACTTATAATTAAACCATTTAAAAAAATTAAAACCATTCCTTTTCAAACACTTTGAAAACTTATAATGGATTCCATGAAAACCACATAACATTTTTTAAAATTACTCTTTCCTTGAAAATGATTTTAAAATTTCAACTTTAAAAACATATTTTAATTTTTTTAACCAGGGTTTTTTAAATTCACTGTATGTATATCAATGAAGGAAAATTAAGACATAACTAATTTACCGATTTGGTGATTTTGAAACATAAAACTAATGAAGGAAATATCATCAAATGGATATGTAAATACCCATAAATTTAATTATAATAATCTTATAATACATTAATAGGAAATATAAACACCATAAAAATGGAATAAGAGATGAGTAAGGTATAAAAGTGAGATGAAATTCCCTTACTTTATGTCTTAACTCTCTTCATACTCATTCAATACTTTTATATAATAAATTTAAGTATATTATAAATATACCATATAAATATATTATTATATCTAGTTCCATATATGTCTTTATATTACCCTTTTATTAACACATCCATGTTAAGTTTACCTTTCAGGTAATATCGTCTCTATTTTTTGTATGTGTCTGAATTTGTTATATTTTTTCCATCATACTTATATAATGATTTTTAGAATTTATAAAATTTAATAAATTGAATTTATATTTATTATAATATTATTTATAAAAATATTTTATTGAGAGAAATATGAAACAAAATACACTGTTCATGGATATGATAGGTCGTACGTATGTATGACTGTTGTTTCTGTTAAATTGTCATAAAGAATATAAGAAAGTAAATGACATATATGTATATATATAATCTTTAAAATACCATTATTATTTCGTATATATCATATAAATTTACTAATACCATCCTTAATTTATTCCACGTAGAGTGTGAACAAATCACATCGCTTTGAGGAGGCATTTTTCCACACATCCGCAAAAGAAATTATCATATTTACAATAAAATGGAAATCATGAAGTTATGTGTTATATAATAATTCCATAAGCATAAATAAATCATACATTTTAGTATATATCTTATGAAAATAATTTTACCCTCATAATTCTCACCTATGATAGGTGGTAAAAGAAAAACAAACAACATTATTTTGTGAGGTGATAGTTTGTTGTACACAGGAACGATAAGGTCATTACCCATTACATGTAAGTATGTCTAAGTTAAGTTAGAATAAAAATAATGAAACTATTTCAGTATATTGATGAAAATAGTGTAATTATATAATTATATAATAAAAATAATTGAGGTGAGGGAGAATGAAAATATAAGAAAGAATCCTTAGGAATGGTGTTACCTCTTCTTTGGGAAATACCTTTTTCTTTGAAAAAAATGGATTTATTGAATGGATTTATTCCAAAAGGTACAATTAAAGGATTAAGGGATGTATTTTGGTAAATTATATGAGTATTATTTTGGTTATTTTAATATCATTATAATTTTTAATAAGTTGGAGGGGTGAGTGACTTTGTAAAGGGGAGGAGGAGTGGTATTCTTGGATGTTTTTGAAAAGGGAATTAGAACCATGATTTTACTGTGATAAGTGGATCCAATAATAAAAAAATATATAAAATAGAGGATAGGGTCAAAATATACTCATAAAATTTCCTTTAGACAAGTGTCTGGATCATTTTTTTTCTTTATGTGTAGGGTTTAGTCTGATATTATGTTACTTTTATTTTTAATAATTGTAATTAATTTTAATTAAATTTACTAATCATTTTTTAAAATAGTAATATGAACTAATATGAAATGATTTATTATTCTTATTAAATAAGTGTAATCTATTTTTCCAAATTCTAATAATATAAGTGGTGGAAGTTAATTTAAAATTAATCCTGTTGCGGGGTCTTCAAAGCAGGGTTTTGTGGAATATTTTAAATGTTTCAAAGGTTTTGATATCCAATTTCAATGTAAAATTTGTTCCCATGACCTAAATTAAATTATTTTATGTAAAATTAATCTCATAGCACTTAAAATTTTATAATTCAATTAAACTATATAAATAAAATAGATGAAAAATTATTTTTGAATAGAAATTTAGTATTTTTCACTATTCATCCAAAAATGATGTCTGTTAGAAAAATTCATCAAATTCCCCCTAAAATAAATATGAAATTATAATATTAAAAATAATTTTTATTTTACGAAAATTAAATTTCTAAATTTCCTTAAAATTAAATTTCTAAATTTCCTTAAAATTAAATTTATTATTTTTCAGATTATGACATAAAATGTAGTTCTTTTAAGTACTAGTATTTTCACAGATATAAAGACTTTACTAAAAATGTATTCCTTATTCTAAATATGTATTATTTATATAAAACCATTATAAATGATTCTTAATATTTATTTATTACTATTAGTATTACTCTTTTTAATGGCTATGTTATTACAATTTTGATTAAAAAATTATAATAAAAAAATGTTGTTTCATATAAACTTAGTTATGCATGTAACACATGTCAGGTCTATGTTTCATATAGCACAATTATTTCTTGTGGTAAAGTATAAATAATGTTTGAATTCCTATATAATTTATTTAAATACATAAAATAAAAATAATTTATTTTTGAAAATGATTCACAAAAACTCAGGGTGTTACATTCTACCCCATGAAAATGAATTTTTCCCTCAAAATTCATTATTCTGATATAATGAATTGGGTATATTTATACATCATCATATCTTGAAGTTACCAAGTATCTTACCCTATGTATATATTTTTTCCACAAAACATTGACCATGAGAGCGGTATTGTTTCATAAAACTCAATCTGTATGATCCATATTTTCTACTTTTTTTTCCTCATAAGAAAGATCATGATATAGCAGTATGACCTTTGATTTTAGTACATTTGAAGGGTTAGGTATATACACACCCTTAGAGATACAAGGAATAGATCATGGAAATGGGAGATATTTTGAGGATGTTCCAAGATATATTATATCATTATGATAAGATCAATAATCTCTAAATGATTGATATACCTAGGACTTAGCTTCCCTATCTTTATAAACCTCATAACCTTATAATAGGGAGATATTCATAGAATCGCATTCTCACCAATATAAAATTCAAGATCATGTTTATGGTTATCAACATAAATTTTCTATCAACTTTGGGATACCTCGATATGATATTGAACAGTTCTAACCTTCCCTGTAATTTCTTCAACTATCTCTGATCCCAATAGATTTATTTCTCAAAATTATTCATAGAAAGATGAAGATCTTTATTTATTTTCATATAAAGATTCATAATGAGAAATCTAAATTATTTAGTGAATGTAATTTTTGTAATATAACTCAAATATAGGAAGTTGTTGATCCCAATCTCCTTTGAAATCCAATGAACAAGATCACAACATATCCTCTAGGGTTTGAATTATTCTTTCAGACTAACCATCCATCTGAGGGTTTTAATAAGTTATGAAACCCAATTTTGTATCATGTTCTTGCTGAAAATTTCTCCAAACCTTTGAGGTGAACCTCAGATCCAAATATGATACAATGGAATGTGGTATTCCATGAAACTTTTTCACTTCCATAATGTAAATCATGTCAAGATGATCTAGAGAGAAGTCTTATCTGATAGTAATGAAGTAAGCTGACATAGTAAGGCAATCAAATATCCCCAATATAGTATTAAACCCTTTAATGTTTTTTAGGTTTCCAATGATAAATCCATAGTTTTGTAGTCCCATTTCAATTGTGGTATAGGTAATGGATGCATTATTCCCTTTTACATTTTTCATTCTACCATGACTTGAAGACATAACAAGAACCTATATAAAAAATCTAAAACAAACCTCTTTATTTCATCCCACTATAAGTGTTCCTCCAAATATCAATACATATTTATAGTTCTAGGATTAATATGTAATGAATAACTATGACCATACTCTAATAACTCCTTCAAATATTTTATGGAAGGAACACATACATGGTCTATAAAACTTATCATTTTTTCTTGATGGAGGATAAAATTAGGAACAATTATAAAATTATTTTTCTGATCAACATATTCTATATAGACCTCTTTAATATTCTCTTAGATAAAGGGTTGAACATTTTACTGATAAAGATAATATTTTTACCCTTCCTTCTGGATTTCATGATCTATCCTTTTAAAATCAGAAAATATTGGATCTTTTCTTATCCTCATCATTTATAAGTTTTAATCATCTTTTTGACTCAAAGAATCAGCTACCTTATTCAAATTCTTAGGGTGGTAATGTATTCAATAGTAATGAACATTTATCAACTCTAACCAACTTCTCTAGTGCATGTTCGACTACTTCTGTGTGAATATATATTTTATAATTTTATGATAAGTTTATATAGAACAATTTTTTCCATAAATAAAATTCCTACATATCTTTAATGAAAATGCTAACTCCAAATCATGTGTTGGGAAATTTTTATCCTAGATCTTAAACTACCATGAAGCATGAGAAATAACCATTTTATTCTTTATAATAACACATATCAATAGCATCATGGATGCATCACTATAAATTACAAACCCTTCTCAAATACATGGTAATGTAATAAAACACTCTCAAACCAACCTTCTCTTTAGTTACTTGAAAATTTTCTCACATTATTCTATCAAGAGGAACTTGACAGACTTCTGGGTAAAATTTTTTAGAGGATTAGATAGTGGGGAGAAATTCTCCAAAAATAGTCAATAATATCATGCTAATCTAAGAAAACTACAGATCTCAATCATCGATGTTGGTCTAGGACCACCATAAATAGACATTTTCTTTAATAGATCTACTTTTATAATACATATAGGGATTATGTGACAGAAAAAATGAAAAATATTTCATCAAAAATTCAGAATTTGTAAATTTTTCAAACAGTTTCTCATTTATCATGGTATTTAGTACATTTCTCATGTTATCTTCATGATATTACTTTTACATTTAATATATAATAAGGTCATATATAAATACTACCACAAACCAAACTTGGTAGTCTCTAAAGACCCTATTCATCAAATCTATGAATATAATATGGTAATTAGTGAGACCAAAAGGAATCAATGTAGATTCATAGTGTCCAAACCTTGTACAAAAAATTTTCTTAGGTATATCCTCATTCTTTACCCTCAATTGATCATATATATAACAAATATCAATCATGAAAATTTATTCATCTCCACACAATTGATGAAATATATCATCAATATTGGGAATAGGATAATTTTTCTTGATCATAGTCTTGTTTAAATCCGGATTATCCTTGTAGTATCACATTGATCCTTATATATTTTTCATTAAAGGAGTAGGTTCACCCCAAGGTGACACACTTGGTCAAATGAATCCCCTCTCAATGTTTTATTGGAGTTTCATCCTCAATTTTAGCAACTCAGCTGGTGCCTTTATATAGGGATTACTTGAAATTGGTGCAAAACTATATATGATCTCTATCGAGAACTCAACTTCACATTTTAGAAGAAGTCTAGGAAACTCTTCTAGAAAGTCATAATAAACTCTTGAACAATGGGAATATAATAAATGTTTGTTTTCTTCCAAAAAATTTCAGATAAACATCCATTTTAAATTTGAATTAATACATGTACATTGGATATAATCTCTATAGGAATTTCATACAAATCGTCACATTGATTAAAGATCATACGTTGGGTTGAAATATCAAATTTCATCTCCTTTATCAACAATTGGTGTTTAATTTATGGATAGAATATCAATCCATGCCTAAGATGACATCAAATTCAACTAGGGGAATAATTGCAAGATTTGCAAGAAGTACATTCCCAAAAATTTCAATCAGGGGGTAATTGTAGACATGAGATGTAATAATCATACCATTAGAGTTTTTTACGACTATTTCAACATTTAATAATTTTTCTGTAATATTAATACCCTTAAAAAACATTTTATATTTTAAATAGTGGCTAGATTAAGATAGAAATTATAAATTAATAGTTCTTGAGTAGACAATAAGTGTACCTTTCACCATAACATTATCACACAACTCGTATGAAATAGTTATCACATGATACTTCCCCTTGTCCCTCGGTTTAAGAGGGGTCTCATGCCAATCATTTTTAGCAACCCTTGGGTTTGGTTACTGGTTAGTATAATTCCCATCTTCATTAAAAATGAATAACTGAAGTGTGTTAGATGCATTATGTATTGCTCTTCCTATATTTGAATCATTTTTAAACTTATTTCCATCATTGTAATAAAATATTTCTTGATATCCTTCCCTTATATCCTTAAAACACTGACTAGACCCCATAAGATAGTTTTCTTCATGCTTATTTTAATGCTTGTATCACAAAGGAAAGATCACATTATTCTCCTCACGGTTTTTAGATTTTTTGTTCAACTCTATCTTTCTATTATTTTTAAAACCATGATTTATATATGTAACAACAACCTAAATTTAATCATTGATTATATAGTTAAAAATATCATTGTAGATACTAAATTATCTTATTTCTAACCCCCTTCTAAAACCTGGCTTTAATCCACTAAAGATCCTATCAACTTTACTTTCTGGTTGGATGATAATTCAAGAAGGGTACCTCAAATATATTTTGAAATAAGTATCTTAGGTACCTATATATTAATCATCCATTTTCATTAACTAAATTAGATACATTTCTATATTCATAGTAAGACCACGAAGAAATTACTATTGAATAAAATGTTCTTGAACTCATTCCAATCCATCTATTTAGTTCCATTTTTCTTCATTCTATTCTAGGATAAAGTACACCACTGGTTTTCTTCACCTTAAAACCAATTAAAATTCAAGATGAATTTTCCATGATATGAACAGTTGATAATTTAGAATATCTATTTAGTGGAACCGATCCATTGTTCTAAAACAAGTGGATCATAAGATATGATGGAAGAAGGTGGATTTTGTCTCATGAAGGGATCAATATAAGATTTTTTCATTATTTACTCTTTTGTATTCTCAACATGATTCATAGCTTGAGAAAGTTGTGAGAGCATAGAAAATAGGTTTTTCATTATAGCTCCCATAGTAATCAGATGCTCAAGAGGACAATAATTTCATTTCCATCACATTCACTATTAATGTGGTTCTGTCGGGTCTCATACATTGACTAAACCCAGAAAAGAATAAAGTAATAAACATTTTTCATAGTAAGGAACCATATAATCATGAAAAACCACTTAAAAATGTTTAAATTAAGGCACCATACATAATCTTTGACAACCTAGGTTTATCCTAGGTTATTCATAAAAAATAATTTTTAAATCCTTTAAAATGGTTCATGACAAGTTTATGAATTACGAAATACTATCCCCTAGGAGTTCTAAACTTAGAGTATAGTAAGGGCCATTTCCATTTACAAGGTTACACTCAATTTAGGCCCAACACACCTTATCGGAGTTATTACTCCTATGTAAATTTATTTCCGAACCACGTCCACTTGTAGTATAAATACATGGACATATTTCTAGGAAACCTCTCACTATATACTTTACTAAAATTCCAAGATATTTTTCTATACATTTACTTATCCATGGACTGATCAATAGACATGTATTTATTATTCTCACTAAGGATTTCTCATCCCAACTTCAAAAGTATGAAAAAACTATTCCTATGATACCAACTATAGAGATCCCTACTTTCCACACATTAAAAGTAAATCATTTTTCTGTAATACATAATACATTACAAAAACATATTCCCAAAGACTATATTATTCTAGTACCATTATAAACATTTAAACATAAACACTACCACATAAGTGAGCTACATTATCTCCCACTAGTTCTTCATGACTATCAAACTTCTTAGACACATAATAAAAAATACATATCTTTATAAATTGGGGAATGGAATCATTAAAAGGGGTGAGATAAGATGCTCTGTTATGGTAAAAAAATGTAGATATGAAAGCATAAACATGTTTATAAGGGTATGAGAACATGATCATGACATTTGAAGATCATAACCTTCATATCAAAGATCATAAACATGAATCATGGAATCAATATTGATAGTTTATGAGAAATAAATCATATAAGAATAAATATAATAGTCCATAAAAGCTAAACATTGGAATAAGAAATAGAATTGCAGTATACACATAATTATTTAATACCATTCTATATAAGTCAAGATTCATTAATCAAACATATCAGGGAACTTAATGATGACAATAGCTACTAGATAGGACACAACATAATCCTGGATCATAGATCTTTCCTTGTAATGTATTCAGTTTCTCCATCGACCCATAGTGGATCTGTTTTTCTCATAATCCCATAGTATATCAGGTTTCACCATATTCCCATAGTGGATTGAGTACCTCCATCATCTATAGTGGATGAAGCCCATCCACTTGATTCTCATCACTATCTCGTGAGATATAAATACATACCCAATTCCTTAGGGGGAGATATAGGTCTCACCCATATCATAATTAAATCACACATAGAATTATCACAAAATCATAAATATTTATATCATAACCTATGAAATGAAATGGGTGTCATAAAAATGTAATCATATAATAACATGTAGAGAAGTGACATGTTTCATAATAAATTCATCAAATGCATAAACTGCAGAATTAAGCGGGATTCATAAATGTAGAACCCATGAATGATAAATGGGTTTCTTAAACATCATTCCATAAAATCATGAACTACTAAGATAAAGAATATGAATCAAAAATTGGGATCATTTTCCCATAGAGGCATGAGTAACACAAATGGATGCCATCATAGATGGAAAAAAATTTGGAAGGATCCATTATAATAAATTATTGAGGAAAACATCATTTCTTCTATGAAGGATGATTTTTAAAACATAAATCCTTTTAAAGAACATTATCTTGGAAATCATATTAATTGAGCATGAAAACATGTTGAAACCTATTTCATTTAAAATACCATGAAAACATATAACTAAATCTTGAAAAAAAATTACAAACCATTTCTTTGAAAACATATTGATAAATTATGAAGGATTCATTGAAAACCATAATTTTATTATATCCTTTTTCCTTGAAAATAAGATTAAAATATCACATTTAATAATATTTTCGAAAATATGGTCTTTGAAATTCATGGCATGTATTTGAAATAAACAAAATTGAGACAAAACTACATTACAAATTTGGTAACATTTTAAACACAACCCCCATGAAAGAGAGATCATAAAATAGATATATAAATTACTATAAATTTAATTATAATAATCATAGAATACATTAATGGGAAATATATAGACTACACAAATGAAATGAGTGGTGAATATGGCATTTATCTCACAGAAATAAAATGTGATATGAAATTCCATTATCTTATGTCTTGGATATCAATGTACACATTCAAACCTCAAAAATAATAAATTTAAGTTTATTATAAACCTAACACTGAACCATATTCTTATATCTAAAACCTTATATGACTTTATATTACCCGTTGATTAATAATTTCATTTAAAGGTTATGTTTCGGGTAATATCCGCTTTGTTTTTCTCATGTGCCTTAATTTGTTATATTTTGGTCCTTATACTTAAAGATTGTAAAATATGATATCAATGTCATGTATATTCAGTATATATATTTTTATAATAATTTATTATTGATATAAATATTAAATGAAATAAACCGTTCGTGGAGATAGTAGGTTGTACATAATAATGAATAATGTTTCCATTTTATTATTTTATTAAGGGAAAAAAGTAATGTATACTATTTCCTATTAAATTATTATGTCATATAAATCATATAATATTATTAAACTCATCCTTAATACATTTCATATAGAGTGTGAATGAGTCACATCGTATTGAGGAGGTGGTTGTCCACACTTCACCAAACAAAAATATTGTATTTATAGAAAATATAAATCATGAAGGTATGAATTATATAATAACTAAAAAAGAAAAAAATCATGTATATCATATAAAATTTTATTTTCCATCATAATTTTCAACCATGATAGGTGTTAATGGAAAAACAAAAAACATCATTTCATGAGGTGGTAGTTCACCATACACAATAATGGTATGTTTATTACCCATTAGATAAAAGTTTGTGTAAGTTCACATAAAACCATTATAACAAAAAAAATCATAGTATATTAATGATACTGTTGTTATTATATATGCACGTAATAAAAGAAATTAGGTTGTCAATAAATAAAATAAAATAAATGTGCTTGAGAAAGGATATTGCTTCTTGTTTGGGTAACTCTTTTTGGTGTTCACAAAAGGGATTCCTTGTTTTGATTTCTAAGAAAATGGAGGATTTAATAAGGAAGTTTTGAATATTGGAATCCAATTTTATCATAACATGGGATGTAAAAGTGGGTTGAGGTGTGTGAATAAGTGGGAGGGGTGAGTACCTTTTTATAGTGGAGGAGTATTGGAATTCTTATAATTTTTTTAAAAGGGAATCCCACCCACGTTTTTTTATGAAAAGTATCTACTATAATGGAAATAGTTATAACCCAAAGTGTATAGTGTGGTAATATGGACATCCATTGGATTTTGATAATTTTTATAGGCCATTTTTTCCCTTAAGTGTAAGGTATATTCCCTCCTTAAGCTAATTTTTCTTCTTAATCATTGTAATTAATTTTGATTACATTCAATAATATTTTATTTTTCAAAAAATAGTTTGAACTTATTTGATATTATATATTATTATGATTCCAAATTTGGAATCCATTTCTCCAAATTATAATAATAGAAGGGTCATCAATTAATTGAAAATTAATCTCATAGTGAGGTCACAACAATGGTTTTTTAACCAAAATTTTTAATTGTATGGAATATTATGATATCAAATTTCATTATGAAATTGACTCAATTGACATAAATGGTATTAATTAATGTAAAATTAATCTCATTATTCTATAAAACCAAATTAGAACATAATTTAATTGTATTAATAAATTACACAAGAAAACTGTTTTGAATTAAAATTCGGTGTTTTTTACCATTAATCAAACAAATATGTTTTCCAAAAAATCACTAAAATTCAACATAAGATATTTTTAAAATTATTAATTTAAAAATTATATTTATTTTATCAAATTCAATTTTTAATAGGGTGTAAAATTAAATTTATTATTGTTCATAAAATGATATAAAAAATAAGTTATTTCTATGAAAATTGAATTTTCAATCCTATAATGACTTTACTAAAAATATTTGTATTATTATAAATATATTTTATTTATATAAAACTATTCTAGATAATATTTAAAAAATATTAATATTCATATTACATTCATTAATTTATATGTCATAACTATATCCTTTCAATAATTTTAACAATAAAATTTGGTTTTGTAGAAACTCATTGTTGTGTGTAACACAATACAATTTAGTTTTGCAGGTAGAACATGGTTATTTTGGTTTAAAGTATAAAAAATGTTTGAATTAGTTTAGATTTCATTTAAATACCTTAATGAAAGCTAATTTATTTGAAAAAATATTCACAACAACCCAGGGTGTTACAAAATATCGGTATCCCATATTCATAATCGCCACAACATCCCATATTCTCATACCTTTAGTGATATGAGTATCATTACAAATGAAATTAAACTAGATTCACTAGTATTACCATAAAACCATAAATTATGAACATGAGCAACATGGTACTTTATTATTGTCTTATAAAATGGTATATAAGAATCTTCAATAAATATCAATCTTGTTCCCCTAAAACACTATTAAATAATTATATAATCTGTATGGGAGGATACAACTCCAATTTGAGATTTTTTCCTTGGTAACATAGTCAATAATACCACCCAAACATAAGGTATCCACTTGACCCTAACATCACCATGTGATTATAATCAATATCTAGACCAACAGAGGTCATGTTTAAATGATAAAATCCATGAATGAATTTTAAACTATTACCATGTCCATAGATCACTAGAAACTACTAACCATACCCAAACATTAATTTAATATTTTTACCACATTTCCATAAGTCTTTAAAATAATGAATTATTCATTATAAGACACTAAAATTGTGACTGTGTCACCATAACATTTTGAACATGTGACCTCATCCCCACATGAAATTAAACCTATGAATGCATCCCCAAAAAACATTAAACTAGTGATAAAACACCTGATATATCTAAATCACTACCTCATGAGAAGAAAATTAGATGCCTAAGGAAATGATCCATGGATTAATTTCACACATGGAATAATATAACATGTAGTAGAAAAATTATTCTTTGGGTCTCATGCTATAGATTCCATAATCATTATATTCCCTTCACTTAAAAATAGTTTTAATATACATATTCCTAACACAAAAAAGTATCAAAAGATGTACTTATATGTCAAATATCACTGTCAAATCTTATCATCAGTAGCTTCCCTATTAAAAATCAACAATTTTAATTAATTATTTCACATTTCAACATGGAACCTAGAAGTATCTTCATGAACATGACTCAAATTTATATGGGAGACCATGACTAGTTGATTAACATCATGAACGAATCCATGGATGTATTAACAAAAATATTTTAATTTATTTCTATCCAAGGATCCAACATCATCAACCAATATGGTATATGATTCCCACATTTGGAATTAATTTAGGTGGGACAATGAAAATATCAATGTAACCCTAATGCATGACCCCGATGAAAAATAAGAAAATAGTGCATTGTGAAAAATATTTTTTTATCAGGATTCTCTAATTCATAATTGTTTTTATAGAATTATTCATATTCTGATTCATGGTTGTATATAGAGACACAAAGTGAGTACAATTATAATCGAAAGGGTTAAAATACAATTTTTCTATAAAAATAGATTATGGGGACTCTTGTGTAGTAGTGGAATTTATTATATGATTATATAATAAATCATAGAGGTTCTTTCAAAATTAAACAATATGTTTTTTTCATAAACATTTGATGGATATTAGACATTTTTTTCGAAAAAAATGTATTTAAAAATTTAAAACTATATGATTTTAGGAGTACTGGTTGGATTGGATGTTTTATTATCAATAAGGGTCCTCCAATGTAGAAAAAAAATCATTGGTTCCAATTTCTATCAATATAATCTGAAGGAAACCAAACTTGGTGATGATGTTCAAATTTACAGAGATGATAAAAACCTTTGTTTAAACCACATTATGGGGTATAAAATCTATCCACATGAATAAATAATAAGTTTAAATAAGGATGTAATTTAGTAGTAAATAAGGCATATGGACCCATATAATACATTCCCAGCATGGAAAATGGACATGAATATCAAGCAGCATGTAGTGCCTTTGGAGGTTGATGAATGATGTTGGAGTGTGTATGGAATGCATAAAACATTTTGGAAAATTTATATAGGTCATTATCATCATTAGGTTGATGTATTCAAGTATATTTACATGATATGAATTCATAGACCCTGATTAGTGGTTGTTTTATATGTTGATAGGGACTTTTGGTATAACAGTGGGAGATTCCTCATATAATGCATCAAAGGTGGACTCCATTAAGGACAAATTTATATAGATCCTATTAAAGGTTATTTATGTTTTAGAGGATGAATATGACCATGAAGTGGTAGATTTTTTTAACCCCTATCTTATGTAGGTATTCGATAGTTAGTGACATCATGTAATTGGTTTTTTCTGATCAAAGCAATGATCCCTCTTGCGGTTAGGGGAAGTGTGGACAGATATGTTTTCCTCTAAATCGTGGGTGATTAATGGTTTGATTTTATTGTAGTGTGAAATGATGATAATTGATTCTTCATAATCTAGATATTCCAAGGTTGTGGCTATATTATCTTGTTTATTGGCAACGATGTTATGAGGCTAGAGGTCATGAGTATAATTTGGATCATTAGGGAATTTCTTCATCATTTCCTAAGGATAGTAATTATGAAATTCTTATTTCAATGTAGTGTATTTATTATTAATGTTTTATTCACCAGATTTGAGATATCTTTTGTAGAACCCCCGGTTTGAAGTATGTATCCTTTTTATGCCTTTTTATGTGTTAAAAGTGAATGTGATGAGTTGGAAAGAGGTTGAGAGATTTTTTAAGGGTTTTGAATGAGTTTGGAGGCTTTTCTTAGGGAGAACAGTTAGGGGAAATCGTGCGGGTGCTCTAGGAAACTATGCAGGGGGAGATAGTAGGCTTCGCACGGCCTATGCACAGTTTGAAAAACCGTGTGAGGAAACCGTGTAGGACCTTGATCTCGAGGTAGTATCTTGCACACGTTTAGCGCATGGTTTTCCAAACCATGGGGACTAACTGTGTGGCCACTTAAAAATAGGGTTTTAAAAATCGGGATCACTCAGGTTTTCCTCATTCCTCTCCAAATTTCCTCCCACTGGATCCTCACTCGGGATTTTTGGTTCTCAAGGGCTGGAGGGGCTCTCCCACCCATTTTGGAAGCGATTCAAAGGGGTTTCAAGGTGGTTTGAAGGTGGTTTCTCCCAGGTAAGTCTCTCCTCTTGGTTTCCTTTTGTTTTCCTCTAGATCTACATCTCTCTCTTTCTTGGTTTTCTAGATCTAAACTTCTTATGTGTATATCTAGGGTATTGGTTGCCTTGGATGTTGATTTTAAGGATTGTGAATGGTAGGTAAGGGGATCTAGAGAGTTTTCGGTGGTGTGTTCGCCGGATTTGAGGTGTGGGTGCCTGTGGGTCGATTTCTCGGGATCCCTAAAGGTAGGTGGCTTCTCTATCGACTCCATGTGGTTAGAGATAATGGTTTTGGTTACAATTAATTTTTTGTGATTTGAATTAACTGTGGTTTGATGTGAGAAATTGATTGGATATCCCTTTGGTGATGTTTTGGGGGATATTTTGGGGGAAAGGGGGATTTATGGTGAAATTATATTGTGGTGGATTTTAAAATAGAGATTTTAAAATGGGATTTTGAGATTTATTTTGGAAAATTGTTGATGAAAAATGGTTTTCAATAAATATGTTGTTTTTATTGAAATGTGGTTTGTCATGGAAATTGGTTTTCAACAAATGGACGATTTATTGAAGTGGATTTGTATGCGATGGAATTGTTTTATTGCATGTTGTTGTGACCATCGTGGGTCATATTCTTGTTTATGGCTTGATGGGAATGTTGTGTGGAAGTGGAGAGATGTACCACTATAAAACGGGGATGGAGAGTGGACGGAAGGGACACCATCAAAGGATAAGTGGAAGGGAAGAGCCACAAGTTGTGAATGGGTGAACGGATTGGACAAAAGCTCCACTATTGGTTGTGGTCGGGAAGTACCACTAGGTGTGATTTGGTGAACTGGTTGGATGGAAGCTCCATCGTTTGGTTGTTTTGGTTGTTTTGTTTTGCATTGTTTTTCAAGTTGTAAATTGTTGTGCTAGTATGTAAATGATTAAATGGATTTTGGCATGTTTATTTGTATTTCCCTTGATTTCTTGGTTTGGGAGAGATGGCTTGGTAAGGATGTGTTTGGATTATGGTAATGGTTGCACTTTGGATTATTTTATATAAACTATTTTATATAAATGTGCTAATGGTTTTATCCTAGTGGCATGTGTAGGGAAGTCATTTTCCGAAAAACTACTATGTTTTAGTACTCACACCCTGCTTTGGCATGTTGGTGTCTTTTCAGATGTTGTGTATCGTGATGTGGGCAAAGGTCAGGAATCTCCCTCCTTTAGTGGTGTGTTGTGATGCCTTGGTGGATCTTGGAGCTTGGAACTTGGAGTGGAGCTATGGTGGGGTCTTGGCTTGTAGTGTTTGTTTCATGGTTTCTACTTGTACTCGGATGTGGTGTAGACATGTCTAGTTTTATTGGTTTTGGTGTGTATTGTGGTACAACTTGGTTGTCTTTTGGGAATGCATGTTTGTCTATTTTATTGACACGCATCATATAGTGTTTGATAGTGGATGGTTTGGTTAGTTTTATCTTAAGGGAAAATCATCCCCCCACTTGCATTGAAACCCTCCGGCATGTATTTCCATCCTTTTGAATCTTGGGGATGTCACTTAAGGACTTGTAATGGCTTGTTGTCCTCTCAAGACAATGAGAATTGGCGGGTCTTTACAAATGGTATCAGCTTGTTCGGTCCTTTGGAGTTGATTCTTGGATTTAGAATTGAAATTCGTTGTGGTATATTCCTTGAGTCAGGATGGTAGCAAGGCGTAGGCTTGTCAGAACTTGTAATGTATAGAATAAAAGGATGTAGCTAACCCTTTTATGCTGAAATTCAAGTTACGAGGGAGTTGGGTACATAAGTGTTTTGGAGACACTTATAGGAATTTGAAATCTCATTGTCATGGGTGTAGACAATGAGATTTTCATGGAATATAAGGTAGAAATTACTTCCCTCTAGGATGGATATTTCATTGGGGTATAATGATTTATGGTGTGATATGAATGTGTAAAATTTTAAGGTGAATAAATTTGGTATTTTGAATATGGTTTGGTTTTTAAAATGGTGAAACATGTCACATGTGGAAAAGGTAGAAACCCTTGTTGTGATAGTGTGGTGTAATGCGATTTGAAATGGGAATTTTTGATGTCTATATAAGTGAGAGTCATGGTTGTTTGTTTTCTCTTTATAGTAATGGAATCAGGTAGGCGTCATAGAGACCAACCGGAAGTGGCCGATGAGAATGTGGTAGCACCTGAGCCTCAGGTGAACCAACATCTAGTGCAAATCATAATGTAGGCTTTCCAAGCTGTGGAAAGTGGAAATAAAATGGATGAACCAAGGCATGTGGATCATGCGGTTCAGTTTTAAAACCAGAATCCACCCATCTTCAGGGGTGATTCAGATCCAGAGAGGGAAGAAGCATGATTGAATAGAATGAACAACATCTTTGAGTTCTTGGGAACGCTGGTAGATCTGAAAGTGAAGTTGGCCACTTATATGGTGGAAGATCTTTCCCTTCAGTTGTGGGAGTTGGTAGTCCAAGATGTAATGGACCAGGGTATGTTGTGGGAAGGCTTTGGGGAATTGTTTAATAAACAATTCAACCCACATACGTTCAGAATTCAGCATACGACTGATTTCATCAGTCTGAAGCAAGAGATTATGTCGGTGATGGAGTATGAAGCTAAGTTTATGAACTTAGTGTGGTTTGCACCTGAGGTGGCGGATAACACATCGTTTAAGGCAATGATCTTTGAAGCGAAGATATGGAAACAAATATGTTCAAAGATAGCGGTGTTGTGTATAGTTGATTACACAGAGATGGTGAATAGAGCCTCGGTGGCTGAGCAGGATCTGTTGGGAACTCCGGGCAGAGGAAGCATTGTGGTACCCATGGGGAATAGTGGGAACTCTAATGCTGGTATCAAGAGAAGGAGGGACACTTATTCCCAGGGTGGGAATATGGAACATAATATAACTGCAGGATTGGTGAATCTTCCTCTGAATACCCAAATCAAACCAAAATGTTTTTAGTGTGGTTCTACGATCCACATCAAGTGGGATTGTACGGCACAACCTTGAGCATGTCATAATTGTAAGCATACGGGTCCTCTGTAGTGTTTTTGTTGAAATTCTCCAAGGTTGGGTGCACGTGACACTCCTCAGGGATCGCAGATGTTGTATTCTTTAACGGGACAGGGGCAGCAGTGTACCCCTCGGTAGCAGGGTAAAATGGGTCATGGGGATTCTAGGAATACCATGATGCCTCAGCATAGAAATAAAGAGCAGAGCGTGGCAAGAAAGCATGTGTTTGGAGCTGATCAGGTTGTGGTGGATGATCAGGCGGGACCATCCACAATGCGAGGTACTATTATTTTAAATTCTACCTTGATGCAAGTGATGTTTGATACAGGTGATTTAAACTCTTATATTGTTGCACGTGTAGTTGACTTGCTGGGTTTAAGGGTAGAAATGATGCCCTCAGTTTTGGAACTTCAAACTCCTCTGGGTCGAAGAGAGTGTCAAGCCTTCCTATGTAGAGCATGTTGTATCATTGTGGGCGAGGTGGAACTAGTGTGGAATTTCTCAATGCTTGAGATGGATGGGTATGATGTAATCCTGGGAATGGATTAGCTGGTGGCATTTAAGGCTCACATCGATTGTGATGCGTGAACAGTGGATTTTACAAAACATGATGGCGTTATACATCTCTTTAGCGGATAGATGTATGAAAGGCAAGGTGAAATGAGTTTTTTGTAACCAGTAGTATGCACGTTATCATATCAGTTGGCAGTGTTGTCATTGGAATTGGTAAAGGGTGTTGAGTAGAGTGTTCTTCCGGTAGTGGTGGATCAGTTTATGGATGTTTTTCCTGAATAATTTTCTGGGTTACCTCCCATAAGAGATGTGGAGTTTATGATTGATCTTTTTCTAGGGACCAGTCCTATCTTGCTTCTGTCTTACCAGATGGCACCTACTGAATTACAGAAATTGAAAGTCCAGTTAGATGACTTAGAAAACAAAGGGTTTATCCATCATAGCACGTCTCCGTGGGCAGCACTAGTATTGTTTGTGAAAAAGGTGGATGGAACTTTGAGACTCTGTGTTGATTATCATAGACTTAACCAAGTTAAAATAAATAACAGATATCCACTTCCACATATTGATGATTTGTTCGACTAGTTGAGGTGATCCCAGTGGTTCTCCAAGATCGACCTAAGGTCAGGATATCATCAATTGCGGGTGAGGAAGAATGATATTCCCAAAAAGAATTTCATAAGTAGATATGGCCATTATGAATATGTAGTTATTCCCTTTGGTTTAACGAATGTGCTATGGTGTTCATCGCATTGAGGAATTGGGTATTTCAGAGATATCTGGATTCATTTATGGTGGTGTTTATTGATGCTATTATGGTGTATTCAAAAGCAAGGGTATAGCATGAGCAGCACTTGGCGATAGTGATGGGGATCTTGATGGATCATCGGTTGTCTTCCAAATTGTCAAAGTGTGACTTTTTGATATAGAAAGTCCATTTTTTTGGACATGTGATTTCTGAAAGAGGTGTTTCAGTGGATCCAGAAAAGATAGAGGCTATTATCTCGTGGAAACCACCAAAGAATGTGTTTAAGATACAGATTTTCCTTGTCCTAGCTTGGTATTATCAGCATTTTGTTCGTGATTTTTCACGGTTGGCTTCACTGATGACAAATTTGACAAGAAACAATGTTCCATTCTAGTGGAAGGAATAGTTTCAGTAGTGTTTCGAAGAGCTAAATGGTTTTCTTACATCAGCACCAATCTTGGTTTTTCCAGAACCATGAAAATGGTACATGGTGTATTATAATTCATCGGGATCAGGGTTGGGGTGTGTTCTCATGAAAGGGAATCATGTGGTTGCATATGTCTCATAGAAGTTGAGGGTGCATGAGAAGAACTACCCCACTCATAATTTGGAATTGGTAGCAGTGGTCCATGCTTTGAAAGTGTGGCATCATTATCTCTTCAATGAGAAATTCATGGTATATACAGATCATGAGATCTTGAATCACATTTTCTCACAAAGGTATTTGAACTTGAAGAAAATGAGATGGATGGAATATCTCTAGATGTTTTATTTTGACTTAATTTATGCAAAAGGTAAGGAAAATTCAGTGGCGGATGCATTAAGTAGAAAATCATATGCTCAGGTGGTGAACCAGGAATCAGACCAGTGGTAGTTGATGTCAGTTATAGCCGACATGCGGTTGGAATGTGAAGACCATGGTGATACAATGGTCCTCTTTCTAGTTTTGTTGATTCCTGACTTGGTTGGTCTGGTAGAGAGGCACAGATATCTGATTCTGAGTGTGTGACAATGGGGTCAAGACTCAATGGTGGGGAGACCATTGAGAGTTGGAAACTGAATGGAGATTCCGTTTTGTGTTTTCGGAATCAGATGGTTGTACCAGTTGCTTTTCAGGAGGATCTTCTTAGGGCGTATCATAATTCCAGGTGGGTTGTTCATCCTAGAATTCAGAAAATGTATAAAGCATTGAAAGCGCAATTCTGGTTGGATGGTATGAAAAGAAGAGTGGCTGAGTTTGTTTTGAGATTCTTGACTTGTCAGTAGGTCAAGGCAGAACATGAGAGGCTAGAAGGAATGTTGCAATTTTTACCAATCCCTGTTTGGAAGTAGGAGAAAATAGTGATGGATTTTGTAACAGGTCTCCCAAGAATGGTTAGAAAGCACGATGCCATTTGGGTGATAGTGAATCGGCTAATGGAGTCGGCCCATTTCATCCCGATTCATGAATCTCATACGGTTGAGGATCTGTCCAAAATCTATATTCGGGAGGTGGTAAATAATCATGGTGTTCCAGTTTTGATCATATCCTATAGAGATCCTAGTTTTATATCTCATTTCTAGAAATCCTTAAAGCAAGCCCTTGGAAAAAAGTTGACCATGAGTACGGTGTATCATCCTCATATGGATGGTCAATCTGAGAGGACGATACAAACTCTGGAGGATATGTTGCGGGCTTGCGTCATGGATTTTAGTGGCTTGTTGGAGGATCACTTGTCTTTGGTTGAGTTTTTGTACAATAAAAGTTATCAGGCATCCATACATATGGCTCTGTTTGAATCGTTGTATGGGAAGTCGTGTCATTCTCCACTATGTTGGGAGGAAACGGGTGAGTCCTCGATGGTTGGACCGAGCCTTGTCTAGGAGACTACAGAAAAGATCATGTTGATCAGAAATAAAATGGAGATGGATCAGATTCGTTAGAAATCATATGTGGATCATCGTTGATGGTCGTTGTCGTTCGAGGTGAGTGATCATGTTTTCTTGAGGATCTCTCCTAGGTTTGGGCATCGTCTGTTTAGGAAGCAGGGAAAGTTGTCTCCGAGGTATATTGGACCTTTTGAGATTCTTGAGTAGGTTGGTGAGGTGTCTTATCATTTGTATTTTCCACCTAGGTTCAATGCGGTGCACAATGTGTTTCATGTGTCGCAGTTGAAAAATTATCAGCCGGATCGTGACCATGTGATTCGATGGGATCATGTTGAACTAGAATCGGATGCTTCGTGCCAGTGCGGGTTGTGGATAGCCTAGAGAAAGTCTTGCATGGTAAAAGCATTTGTTTATTTTGTGTTTTGTAGCAGCATTTTCAGATTCTAGAGGAGACTTGGGAGTGGGAGAAAGAGATGGTCGAGAAATGGCCCGAGCTATTTCGGTAAAGGATGGGTTCACTACTTTCTGAAGACAGAAAGACCAATGGTGGGGAGAATATAGCACTTATCGTATGAGGTATGTAGCATTTTTTATGCATTTTTATGTGTTTAAAGTGCATGGGATGAGTTGGGAAGAGGTTGAGAGAGTTTAGAATAGTTTTGAATGAGTTTGGAGGCTTTTCTTAGGGAGCACAGTTTGAGCACGGTTAGGGGAAACTGTGCGGGTGCTCCAGGAAACTGTGCACGGGGAGACAGTACACATCGCACGGCCTGCGCACGATTTGAAAAATCGTGCGAGGAAACTATGGAAACCCTTTCTCTCAAGTCAGTATCATGTGCACGGTTAGAGCACGGTTTTCCAAACCGTGTGGACTAACCCTACGGCCACTTAAAAATAGGGTTTTAAAACCTGGGTTCACTCGAGCTTGCCTCTTTCCTCTCCAAATTTTCTCCCACTCGATCCTCACTCGGGATTTTCGGTTCCCAAAGGTTTTAGGGGCTCTCCAACTCGTTTTGGGAGTGACTCAAAGGGTTTTCAAGGCAGTTTGTAGGCGGTTTCTCCCAGGTAAGTCACTCCTCTTGGTTTCCTTGTGTTTTCCTCTAGATCTACATCCCACTTTTTCTTGGTTTTCTATATCTACACTTTTTTTGTGTAGATCTAGGGTTGTGGTTTCCTTGGATTTTTATTTTAAGGCTTTTGAATGTTAGGGAAGGGGATCTAGAGAGGTTTCGGTGGTTCCTTCACTGGATTTGAGGTGCGGGTGCTTGGGGGTCGATTTCTCGGGAACCCTAAAGGTAGGTGGCTTCTCTCTCGACTCCCCTTGGTTAGAGAAAATGGTTTTGGTTACAATTAATTTTTTGGGCTTTGAATTAATTGTGGTTTGATGTGAGAAATTGATTGGATATCCCTTGGGTGATTTTTTGGGGGAATTTTGGGGGAAAAGTAGGTTTTATGGTGAAATGCTATTGTGTTGGATTTTAAAATAGTGGTTTTAAAATGGGTTGTTGAGATTGATTTTGGAAAATTGTTTTCAATAAAGATGTTGTTTTTATTGAAATGTGGTTTGGAATGGAAATTGGTTTTCAACAAATGGACGATTTATTGAATTGGATTGGGATGCGATGGAATTGGTTGATTGCATGTTGTTGTGACCTTGGTGGGTCATATGATTGTTTATGGATTGATGGGAATGTTGTGTGGAAGTGGTGAGAAGTACCACTATAAAAAGGAGATGGATAGTGGATGGAAGGGCCACCATCAAAGGATAAGTGGATGGAAAGAGCCACTGGTTGTGAATGGTTGAATGGGTTGGATGGAAGCTCCATCGTTGGTTGTGGTCAGGAAGTACCACTAGGTGTGATTGGGTGAACAGGTTGGATGGAAGCTCCACCGTATGGTAGTATTTTTGTGCATTTTTTTTTCAAGTTGGAAATTGTTGTGCTAGTATGTAAATGATGAAATGGCTTGTGGCTTGTTTATTTGGCTTTCCATTGGTTTCTTGGTTTGGGAGAGATGGCTTGGTAAGTTTGTGTTTGGATTATGGTAATGGTTACACTTGTGATTATTTTATATAAACTATTTTATATAAATGTGTTAACAGTTTTATCCTAGTGGCGTTTGTAGGGATGTCATTTGGGGAAAACCTACTGAGTTTTAGTACTCACATACTTTTTTGGAATGATGGTGTCTTTGCAGATGTTGTGTATCATGACATTGGAAAAGTTAAGGCATCTCCCTCCTTTAGTGGTGCGTTGTGATGTCTTGGTGGAGCTTGGAGCTTGGAGCTTGGTGTGGAGCTGTGGTGGGGTCATGGCTTGTAGTGTTTGTTTCTTGGTTTCTGCTTGTACTCTGATGTGGTGTAGACATGTCTGGTTGTATTAGTTTTGGGTTGTATTGCGGTACAACTTGGTTATATTTTGGGAATTCATGTTTGGTAGTTTTATTGACATGCATCATATAGTGTTTTATATTGGATGGTTTGGTTAGTTTTGTCTTAAGGGAAAATCATCCCCCCACTTCCATTGAAACCCTCCGGCGTGTATTTCCAGCCTTTGGAATCTTGGGGATGTCTCTTAAGGCCTAGTAATGACTCACTGTACTCTCAATCCAATGATAATTGGCGGGTCTTTACACCTTTGATATGTAATTGGGACACTAATAGTTTTTGGGCACCGCCAAACCATTGATAAAGGAATGATATTTGACATCATTATTGGTGGGACCTCTATATTGTAGGAATGAATACATAAGGATAACAAAAAATGGGGAGATATATAGAACACCAATAATAACATAATTTTCGTTTTGATATACCATTTAATTCCCTATTAGTCATATAGAGGAACCATCAAAATATATCTCCCAAGTTTGGGGAATGTTTCACACTCTTTGTATATATTTATTTCGGAGTTTCATTTCCCCACTATACTTTATGAAGTGGATTGTTCTTAAAAAAATCTACCAATACTTGTAATTTAACTATTTTTTGTGGTATAAAAAAAATATTAAACTACTTTTAAATTGAATTCTGTCATTATAAACATATGATTGAAATTATATGACTCTAGATATACTTTATTTGGATAATACGAGACTCCGTGTAAACCATATCTTGAAGAAAGTAATGTATCTACTATTGTAATATAAACAATATCCCATGGAAGATCGTGCTGACGTCTAAATATAGTTTCTCAACTTTGGTAATTATCATCAGAGATAATATATGATTTTTTCTTATAAGTGTTAATTTTTGGAGTCATAATTGTACCATCTGACCTCCCTGGGGATACCATATTTAAAATTTGTGTAATTCCTTCATCTTATTTCATTAAGACTACTCAGATCATAAGATACTAAATGTGAAAATAATAATAATTCCAATAGTATTATCCCCACTAATACATAATTATTTCTTAATCTATTTTTCGAATTGAAATCACATCTCAAATATATTAGTGATGATGCACTAAATCCAGGAGAAAACCACTTTAATTCCCCCCAATTCAATGATATTTTGATGTATGATCATAGATCTTGTAATGTTATGATCTCTTTTAGGTTTTGGTTTGAATATCTTGTTTTTTGTTAAATAAGTGCTTACCCAAGTCCTTGTGGAGGATCGGGGGTGTTCCAATAGTTCGGGACACGAAAAATGGGGAAAATGGGTTTTTCTAGGAAGGTCGCATGGTCTGCGCATGTGGGATCTTGGATAGTGGCCTCCACACGGTTTGCGCACGGTTTTGAAAACCATGTGGGTAAACCGTACGGCCTAGAAACTTTTAAAAATTATAATTTTTCCACTTTGGGATTTTAAAACCCAACTATGGATTTCCTTCCCATTCTCCTCTATTCACCCTAGGGATGAACCGAATCCCACCATGAGCTCCAAGAGATCAATATCCATCATTTTTAAGTCATTTTTTCTGTTTTTGGTTCTGAATCGAACCTCCGAGTAAGGATAATCTCATCCTTACTTCTCTTTTCAGTTTAGGGTTTGTATCTTATTCTCCTCTCTTTCTAAAGATCTAAAACCCTACTCTTTGAATGAGATTATGGTTGAAGCTTCAGAAGTTGTTTGAGATGGAATCTAAGGTCCCGATTAAGAGAGCGTTCAATCACTGAATCAAGGTAGGTTGTCTAGAATTTATATCCCATGGTTTATTTGTGGATTTTTGCATGGGTGGTTTTTTCTTGGGTCTCTCTTGGTATATTTTGACCACTCTTGGATTGTTTAGCTAGAATGTTTATTAATAAGGTAAATGGAATCCCCCATGAGCCACATGGGATGTGTCCAGGGTGATGAGACTAATCTAGGGCCACCCATTGAGTACACTGACTTCCCGGAACTGAGGTATTTGTGATGAACAAGTGATGATGTTGAGTATTTATGTAGATCCCTTGATAAACATGTTGATGTGATTTTTTGGGTTGTAATAGAAGATATGGGATTCACCTAAGCTTAGGAATAACCTATGGGATATTGGGTTAATATTTGGAAATGATTAAAGACTATAATTGATTGGATTATGAGTCTAGTAATGAAGCCTAGTGAGTTAGGCATAATGAACGAAGCCTAGTGAGATAGGTACAATGAATGAATTCTTTGTGAGATAATACTAATGAAAGGGGATCATTATAAATGACTAAATGATGTGAAATTTGGTTAATGTGTTAATGGGTTAAGGCATGATATTAACTATCATGTTATTATTATGATTTATGTTTTCCTTGGGTAATGGTTGTGATGTTGTGTGAATGGTTTATGGATATACATATATATACATAGCATGTGCACATGGATTGGTAGTGGGGGGTATTGACTTCAGGATCTAGCCCCATGGTTCGAGTTGGACTGAGGATTTAAACTCCACCCCTAATGCACGAGTTAGGTAATAGGACAGAGGCTATGTTCCCCTAATGGTTTCATCTAACCGGACTAAGGCTTCTAGATGAGTATATGGTTTATATGAGGAAGTTAATCCTAGTCAGATAGGATAACAATTTGTTTTCCACATGCATGTGATTCTGCACTTTAATCCCCTGTAAATTTTTGTGTTTGATCAACCCATGGTAAATTCTTTGGGAATGGAAGTAATGGGAAGTGGTATGAAATGGTAAGATAAGGACGTTGTAATAAATGTTGTTAATGGACCAAAACTAGTTAAGGCACTTAATCTTTTTTTGTCATTTATTATTCATTTCCCCTTTTTTCATGCACTGTTGATTGTACCAGATATTTTTTAGACACCGTTGGTGGTGGCCTACTGAGTTGTACTCACACCATGCTCGGGTCACCATTGGGTACCTGAGCAGACTTCATGTTTTCAGGTCAGTGCAAGGAAAAAGTATCTTTCTAGGGAGTTTGGTTGGCATGGGTATTTGTGGAGGAGGATCTAGATTTGGTGTCGGGACCATTTTGGGGCTTTTAAAAATTGCCTTCATCTTGGGTTCTGTTCACTTTCTCTCATGTAGCATGGTATGGCATATTTACTGGTTGACATGGTTGTACCCCATTTTGAGGAATGGTTGTTTATGAATACTCTTGTATTATTGGTTATTATTCCTCTACTTTTTTATCTTTTGTTGTGTATTACTCTAATAAAAAGGGTGTATAGTCTCCCCAATTGACTATTTGGACCCCTGATGCTATATGAAAACCTTTGGCATATGGGGAGGCACGCTTAAGGTCTTGTAACCACCTAGCTCGGACCACTGGTTAAGTGGCTTCCATGTTGGGGACGTTACCAAGTAGTGTCATAGGAGTTCTTTCTTTTCCGTCTCTAGATTATTATTATTTGGGATGGTAGACGAGAGTTATAATGTGTTGGGTCTTGGTAATGAGCTCGTGCATGGGAGTAGATAACCCATGTACGAGGGAAAACCCAAGTCACCTAGGGTCGGAATTGTTGTTCTTGATTGTGCAATGTTACAGTTGATGATATATCACCATTGGGTGATACACATTTTGTGTAATGTGATTGTTTTACGATATTTGGCTCGTGGCCTTAGTGGAACAAGGCTATGTATTGATTCATCATTATAGGTTCTTATAGAAATATTGGTGACATGCATCATGGTAGGAACACACGGGTTGGGTGTGTGTGGAATGAAAGATGGAATGCACCTTTCATCTGGGTAATTTAAAAGGGAAATTGTCTTAAATGAAACAATGCATTTTGTGAAGGTAAAATAATGATAGTTGATGATTAATGAAATCTTTTAAGGGTTTATAATGAATAAAAATGTTTTTGTAACATGTTGTATGAGCCTTATGGTGGTGTATGGTTGTTTTCCCCTTGTGGAACATGGGCCGCGGTAGGGATGGTCGAGGTGGTGTATTTGGAATGTTAAGTATTGTTGGGACGGTGCATTTATGGTGGGTTGTTGTGGCTGGTGAGGATCCTTCTTGTTATGAACTTGTGAAAGTTTTATGGTATGTCTTCTAAACCACATTTTTGGAAATTTAGAAAAATACCACCACAATGTTGAGTTCCGATTGGAAAATAAGAGAATGTTGCTGAGAACACTTTTCCAGTAGAGGATCAAGAGATTGTGGTGATATAGTAAAGTATAGAGGAGAAGTTCCAAGGGAGCATGGATCGTTTTATGCAGATGATGGATCAAGACCCAGGTCGGCTTGCACCGAGTATGTTTGAGCTGAACAAAGAGTTTCAGCTACAGCACCCTCTGAACTTTACCAGAGAGGGTGATCTAGAGGCATCAGAGTTCTGGATAGAGTCTGTCAAGACAATACTTGATAATCTAGAGACTCATGATGGCAATCAAGTCAACATGGTAGATTATATGTTGTAGGTCCATGGAAAGTGTTGGTGATACAACCTAGCTCAAACTGAGTAGGCAGAGGGGATATTGTGGATAGCTTTTCAGGAAACGTTTCTAGAGAATTTTTACCTAGAGACTTTGAGGAAAGAGTAGGTTGAAGATTTTATGAGCCTAACTCGGGGATCGATGTCGGTGATGGAGTATGTTGGCAATTTACTTGACTTACGACGCTTTGTTCCAGCATTGGAAGGGGATGACGCAGTAGTTATGAGGTGTTCCATGGATGGACTAAGACACAAGAGCAGGTTTTAGGCGAATACCATTCGTTTGAAGATGTTTACAAAGGTATTGGATTAAGTGTTGATCTCAGAAGGGAACCTAAAGGTAGATTCAGGTAGTGGTATTTTTATTCCAGCTGGGAGAACAAGTGGTGTAGCTTCCGAGGTCTGGAAGCATCGTTTTGAAGGTTTTCATCATGGTGGAAGTGTACAAGGTGTTTAGAAAAAAGGTTCAAACTCTCAGGGTGGTGATCATGTGTTCTTCTATTAGTGTGGAAATCCAAGGCACTAGCATGGATAGTGTCCTCGACCACCAGTTGACTGTCTGTTTTGCAGCAGATTGGGATATGTGTAGAGGTTCTATAGGAATCCTCAGTAGGTAAGGATGAATGTTGGTGTTAGGCATATGCCAAGCGGAGGCAAGGGATCAGTCACTCTTTATCAAGCAGGCAGTTGGAGCTCTATTGTCTATACTGGCAGGGGCAGTGGATGTGGAACTCCAGGGTAGGATCACCCACTTCATCATTGTAGTGCAGTGTAAGGCATACAGGTTGGAGCACAGGGTAGAGGGGAAAGTTAGCTTCATTTAGTCAGTCGGAACCTGGTGGTGGTGAGGCTAGGATATCGACTATCCAAGGTACGATCCTTGTAGCTTCTACGCTTTCTGGTGTGTTGTTTGATACTGGTTCTACACACTCTTCTATTTCTGCTCAGTTTGTGGTAGTGTTGGTTTTCCTATGGAGATATTGTGCAAGGTTATATCGATTGACACTCCGCTAGATGTTTGAAATAAAGATATCAGGCAGTGTAAGGGGTGTGCTCTAGAATTCAATGGATGCCGTTTCCTATGGGGCTTGTTTTTTCTCAAGATGTTATGATTTTATCTGATCTTGGGTATGGATTGTTTGGTGTTGTATCGGGGTGCATAGACTGTTACCATCATATGGTATTGTTCAGGTCACTTAAGGGTGAAACTTATGTCCATCATGGATATTGGGACGTTCGAGTAGGTCATGTGGGGCCTTTTTTTCAACAGCCCAATATGATCATGACTCAAGTGGATTTTCCTGTGCTTGATGATGAAAAGGTGAAATAGTTTGTGTTCCCTCTAGTATTGGATTAGTTTTTGGATGTGTTTCTTGAGGATTTTGTAGGGTTACCACCCAAGATGGATGTTGAGTTCACAATTGAGTTTCTTCCAGCAGTAGTCTGATTTTTCATTCTTCCATATCGATTGGAAATAGTAGAACTCCATGAGTTAAAGTTTCATCTTGAGGATTTGGATAGTAAGGGGTTCATACATCTCAGTACGTCTCCTTGGGGGTCTTCTATTCTTTTCGCAAAGATGGATGATGGGTCATTTAAGGATATTTTTTGATTATCGAATGTTAAATCAGATGAAGGTGAAAAAAATTTACCCTCTTCCTAGAATTGATGAACTATTTTACCAATTGAGTGGTGCATCGGTGTTCTCAAAAATTGATAGATATCGGGTTATCACCAGCTGAGGGTGAGAACTTCTGACGTACCTCTGACAACTTATAGGAGTCGGTGCGGGTTGTTTGATTTTGTGGTGATGCCTTTAGGCTTGACCAATGCACCGACGGTATTCATGGATTTGATGAACCAAATATTTCATCCTTACCTGGATCAGTTTGTGGTTGTCTTTGTTGCTTAAATCATGGTGTTCTCTAAACTCATTATGATCATGTCCAACATCTTGACATCGTTCTGAGTACACTAAGAGAGCATCAGCTTTATGCCAATATGTCAAAGTGTTAGTTCTGTATTAGAGAAGTGCATTTTCTGGTTCACACTATCTCTGAGGCGGGTTTGTCGGTGGATCCAGATAAAGTTTAGGCTATTGTGTCTTGGGATAATCCCAAGAGTGTTTTAGATGTTTGGAGTTTTCTGGGTTTTGTTGGCTATTACTGTAGGTTCATTTTGGATTTCTCTCACTTAGAATCACCACTGTCAGGATTGAAAAAGAAGTTAATTAGGATTGAGTGGTCTGAGGCTTGTGATAATGCCATTTAAGAGTTCAAAATCATATCGACAACAACACTGATCTTGATCTTACCTGAGCTGGGTAATAAGTATGTCCTATTTTGTGATGTGTCTGGTATCAGGTTGGGGATGTGTTGATTCAAGGTGAGCAGGTAGTGTCTTATCAGTAGAGTCAATTGAGACCCCATGAGAGGAATTATACCACTCATGATCTTGAGTTGGTTGTAGTAGTGTGTGCCTTAAAGTACTGAAGGCACAACTTGTTGGGGGTATAATTCATGGTGCATACCTATTACAAGAGTCTAAAGTATATTTTTTCACAGTGGGATTTGAATATTCAGTAATGAAGATAGTTTGGGTATCTTTATTATTTCAAAATTGATATGGTATATACACCAGGGAAAGTTATAAGTGTTGTTGATGATTTGAGTAGGAAGGTTCCAAACCAGGTGGTTCAGGAATCCTGCACCGAGTGGAAGGTGATGGATTTGTTTGTAGAGATGCACCTGTAGGTGTAGGAGGAAAATTGTCAGGTGAATATGGATTCCGTGATGGTAGAGTCGACACTTTTGAGTTAGGTAAATGATTTTAAACACGACGATCCGAAATGTTTGGCCTTGAAGGAAAGACTTAAAGGTCGGGGCCACATTCTGTTTGGGATGACAGTTTGGATAGGGTTTTTTGTGTTCATGGTCATGTGGGTGTGCCTGTATGCATGTGGGAGGAATTGATGCAAGATTATCATGCATCGAAATGGGAAGTGCATCTGGGTTTGACCAGGATGTATCGTGATCTTCATAGATAGTTTTGGTGGTCAGGAATGAAAAAGGAAGTTGCAGGCTTTGTGGCACGGTGTCTTACCTGTCAGCAGGTTAAGGCCGAGTATCAAAGCCCAAGTGGTTTGTTACATTAATTTCCCTTGCCTAAATAGATATGGGATGATGTGACAATGGATTTTCTGGTGGGTTATTTGAGGAATCCTTGGACGAATGATTCAATATGGGTGGTTGTGGATTGACTAATAAAATTGGATCATTTCTTAAATATTCAAGAGACTTACACAGTTGACTAGTTGGGTGAGTTGTATATTTGGTAAATAGTATCGTTTCATGGTGTACCATGGAATATAGTTTCAGATCATGATCCTCATTTCACATCTCACTTCTGTAAAAGGTTTTAGAAGGTGCTTTGTATGCAGGTACTTTTCATTATGACATTCCACCAGTAGACGGATGAGTAGTCGGAGTGTACAGTCCAACTATTGGAGGACATTTTGATGGTTTGTGTGTTGGATTTTGGTGGTTTCTTGGAGAATCACTTATTTCTTGTTGAATTTCCCTAAAACAATAGCTTTCAGGCTACGGTTCAGATGGAACCGTATGAGGTTCTCTATGGGAGACCATGTAGATCTCCAATGTGTTGTTTGGAGGTCGGCAAATCTGAGCTATTGGGACCGAGTATCATGTAGGAGACATCAGTGAATGTTGAGTTGATTTGTAAATGGATGGAAATGTCTTAGAGTAGACAAAAGTCATATACGGATCAGAGACATAGACCTGTTGAGTTTTATGTGGGTGATAGTTTGTTCCTTTAGGTGTTTCCAAGGTTGGCTCATGGACGGATTCAGAAGCAGGGAAACTTGGCGCCCAAGTATGTGGGGTTGTTTGAGATTGTGGAGATGATTGGGCCAGTAAAGTACTAATTGGCTATTATATAGTGGTATAGAAGGATGCATAATGTATTTTATGTGACGCGGATTTGGCGGTATCACCCTGACCCAACTCATGTGGTGGGTGTTGAGGATGTTGATCTTGAGGCTGATGTGTCCTTTAAGGTGCATCTAGTTTGTGTGGTGGATTGTAGTGAGAAAGTATTGCAGGGAAAGGTTATTCCATTTGTGCTAGTACTATGGCATCATGGGAAGGTTCATGAAGAAACTTGGGAGTGGGAATCATATATGCAGGCTCAGTGGCCCGATCTCTTTTCCTCAGAAGTGCAATGAACCTTATAAGCTCGGATCAAGGATTATCCATTATAAGGTGGGGAGGTTGTAAGATCCTAGATCTTATAAAGGTATGATCTAATTTAATTTTTGGTATAAATCTATTTTTTTTGGTTAATTAAGTGCTTACCCAAGTCCTTGTGAAGGCTTGGTGGTGTTCCAACGGTACGGGGAATGAAAAATAGAGAAAATGGGGTTTTTTGAGTAGGTTGTACGGTCTATGAATTGTTAGTGCTAACCATGAATACAACCTAGTAAATTATGTAGGAGCTAGGATTTTGGATAGTGGCCTCCGCATAGTTTTCACATAGTTTGAAAAACCATGGGGGTAAACTATGCATCCCAGAAACTTTTAAAAAATTACCATTTCCCACTCTGGGATATTAAACCCCAACTCAAGATTTCCTTCCCATTCTCCTCTCATCACCCTTGGGATGAACCAAATCTCCCGAGAGCTCCAAGAGATCGATATCCCTCATTTCTAAGTCTTTTTTGGTGTCGTTGGTTGCAAATCGAATTCCCAGGTTAGGATAATCCCATCTTTGCCTCTCTTTTGATTTTAGGGTTTGTATCTTCTTCTTCTCTCTTTTCGAAGCTTGAAAACCCTACTCTTCTTCTGAGATTTAGGATTAAGCTTCATGGGATGTTTGAAGTGGAATATAAGATCTTGATTAAGAGTGTGTTCAACCATGGAATCGAGGTAGGTGGTCTACATGTTATATCCCATGGTTTATTTTTGGATTTGTGTTGTGTGGTTTTGTTCTTGGGTGTCTCTAGGTATATTTTGTTCACTCTTGGCATGTTTAGGTAAGATGATTTTTTATAAGGTAAATGGAAACCCTCACAATCCCCATGGGATGTGTCTAGGGTGATGAGACTAATCTAGGGCCACCCATGGGGTGGGTTGTCTTTCCCAGAACTAGGGATTTGTGAAGAATAAGTGAATTTGTTGATTATTTATGTAGATCCCATGATAAACATGTCAATGTGATTGTTTGTGTTGGAATAGAAGCTAGGTGATGCACCTAGGATTAGAAATAACCTAAGGTATATTGGGATAATATGTGGAAATTATTAAAGACCATAATGGATTGAATTATGAGTCTGGTAATGAATCCTTGTGTGTTAGGCATAATGAATGAAGCCTAGTCAGATAGGCATAATGAATGAATGCTTAGTGAGATAAGTCTAATGAAAGGGGATCAGGATAAATGACTAAATGATGTGAAATGTGGTAAATGTGTTAATGGGTTAAGGCATGGTATTAACTATAATTTTATTTTTATGATTTATGTTTTCCTTGGGAAATGGTTGTGATGTTGTGTGAATGGTTGATGGGTATACATATAAATACATAGCATGTGAATATTTCTAGGTTAATTGGGGAATTTACTTGAGGATCTACGCCCATTGGTCGAGTTGGACTGAGGCTCTAAACACTACCCCAAATGCCCGAGTTAGGGAAGAGAACTGAGGCTTTGTTCCCCTAACGGTTCCATCCACCTGGACTGAGGATTCGATGTGAGGATATGGTTTAAATGAGGAAGATAATCCAAGTGAGATAGGATAACAATGTGTTTCACCATGCATGTGATTGTGTACTTTTATCTTGTGTAACTTGTTGTGTTTGATGAACCCATGGTAAATGCTTTGGAAATACAAGTAATGGGAAATGGGATGAAATGGAAAGATAAGTAAGGGGTAATAAATGTTGGTAATGGACCTAAATTTGTTAAGGCACTTCATATTTTCTTGGTCATTTATTATTCATTTCTCCTTTTTTCATGCACAATTGTTTATACCAGATATTTTTTAGACATCTTTGGTGGTGGCCTACTGAGTTGTATACACACCCTGCTTGGGCCATTGTTGGATACCTGAGAAGACTTCATGTATGAAGGTCATGGAAAGGGAAAAGGATCTTTCTAGGGAGTTGGGTTGGCATGGGTATTTGAGGAGGAGGATCTAGACTTGGTGTCGGGACCATTTTGGGGATTTTTTAGATTTTCTTTATCTCAGGTTTTGTTCAGATTTGCACTTGTAGCATGGCATGTCCTATTTACTATTGGACATGGTTATACCCTATTTTTGGGGAGTGGTTGTTTATGCATACTCTTGTATTATTGGTTTTCATTCTGCTATTTTTTTATCATCTTTTTTAGCTTATTTTGATAAAATGGGGGTATAGTCTCCTCAATTGACTATTTGGACCCCTGATGCTTGTCGGAATCCTTTGGCATACGTTGAGGCGCACTTAAGGTCATGTAACCACCCCGCTCGGAGCACCGGTTTAGTGGATTCCGAGTTGAGGACGTTATATTTGAGGTGGATACTTTTAAGAATGTCCCCTATATTATCCATATTGAATTTAATGAAACATTAGTGTATAATAAAGCTAATAAAAAATTTATTGTGGGATAAAAAGTAAATTTTACCATATTTTTATTTAGGTTGTTTCTATGATGTTTAATAAATAATTGTCTCAAGTTTGGTATGTTGATCAGAGTGTTGTGGTGACTTGAACACCAGATCAACCACATAAAACACTACTTTCATTACTAGAATGATCTTGATGATATGATTCTGGGAAAATTGATAGGTTTTCATGAGATTATTCATGATGAATGATTTAACTTGATTATAATAAACCCCTCATGGTGATCTCAATGCAGTGTCTTATTCATATTCATAGTCCTTTTTGATTTGGTTATAGCTAAAGTATAAATCCATAAAGGAGGGGTCATTTAAGATGATTATGTCACTGATCACAAATTATGTCATCAAGACTAAGAAATCACCCTTCAAATAATGTTTATTTAAATCATAGTTGGAAATGTACAATAAAATTTTATCCATTATCATCTTTACTTGGAATATATTTTCTATGAACATCAGGTATTGGACTTCTTGAATAAATATTTCCATTATTAAATTATAAACATTAGTTTACAATTTAATATCATGTGTTGGGTGTGTTCTCCTTCTTGATTATAACCATGGTGATACTTAGGTATCCTATGATGACGTGTGTTTAACTTTGGGATAAATCCATGAATATCAATGTAGTTATAGAAAGAACATAACTATGTTTCCATATAAAGTATAGTTAATCCTCCTATTTAGGGTCAGGTTTGAAATGGTTATCGAGGGATGTTGATCCAACTCTTAATAAAGGTTCACATGGTCTATTTTATCCACATTAGTTAATACCCCAGATTCAAATGTTAAGGGAATTTACTAGATCTTTTTTTTCATAAACTTCCTCTCTTCAATCCTCTTATTGAGGATTTTGGATGATATTTGATAAGGCTATAATATAAAATTTAAAGGCATATTCATCAGTCATAGAAGAGTATGGATTTATCCATTTTGTTTTAGAGAGATAAATTGATCATTACAAGGTGATATGATACCATCAGGTATTCTAGTGATGGTAGTGGATAATTCTATGATCCGTATATGTTTTTGAGTTATCATTGGGACATTGGAATTGGAATAATTTCTTATTCTATATCAATCATATGACATAATAGATATCATGAATGTATGTGAACATATTTAAATATATTTTTAAATAAATATACCTTTCTAATAACTTTTTCCTAATTTTGACACCTTAATAAAGATGGTAATAAGTATAAATGTATCCCCAAGTCCACATGATCATTTAGGGAAGTGATTATTCAAATCAGTTAGGTGTTATTAAACAAGAATGTATCATTTTACAATGACTATTTTCCTTATCTATTATTGTTGGGTACCTATATATACTAGGTATCATTGGAATCAAAAGGCAAGTTGTAACCAAAAAAATATTCCAACATTTTCATTGATTTCATACATCATGCATTGATAGAATGATGGGGAATTAGTGACATGGATATGAATCCATGGAATTACAAGAGGAACATTGAATGTAATGTATTATTAGACTACCATAAATTCATAGTCTTAAAATATATCTCATAAAATAGTCTTTAACTTTATTCTTATATGGGGATTTATAACATTTTTTGGGACCTTAAATAGTTATCTATAATGGATAAATATAGATCACAGTATACCCCATACATTGAAGTGGTTGAGCTACAATGGGATTGATTTCAAACCCATTTCCCACTAAAACAATATGGGAAATGGGATCATACATCTTTCCAAATATATATAATTATCTAATGTTCCTTCATATCACATATTCACTGTTTGGTTCTCTTAATGAGTTTATCACATAAAATCCATTCATATTTTACTCAAGAAAATATACCTATTGTCAGGAACCAACCCGGGTCGACCTTGAACCGGTCAACCGAGCCAATCCATGACATGACCCGAGAGGCGTTCCCGATCCTCCTGGGCTGGTGACAAGCACCAGGGCATCACAGAGTACACGTGGGAACGATTTCGCCCAATAAAAAAATTTACTAAGAAGCAGAAATAAATAAATGAAAATAAAATGAAACAGCCAAAAACATAACTAACCTGACCCCGAACCAAACTTCACGCGACCCCGAGAGTCCATCGTTAAACTACAACCAAATCTCATCCATGGCAAGCAGTCCCGAGTCAAGCCTACAACAGAAACTAAAAACAAGAAAACACTATAGGAGTGATTACTAAAACTCAGTAGGCTAGCCCAATAAATCTATTCCCAAAGCACTGCCATTAGAAGAAGAATTTACCAACTTCAAGTTTGAACTACATTACAGAAAATATGGGTTCTTACACACACACACACACCATCCATTTTGAAAACAAGTAACAGTCCATTGCCCTTTTTAATTTTGAACACGTTTAATGTTGAAAGGAAAAGGTGAATTGCATTTTAAAACATTTATTGAACAATTTAGAAATCCAAACTTTAGTTGTTGGTCAAAAGGAAAATCACACACAACACACACTAAGGGCAATGGGAAAAAGTGGCACACAAGCGTCGGCATCCAAACTCGACCTCTCAATCGCCTGCCACATAAAAATAAACACTGAAAGAGACGTAGGTCGAACCTAGGAGATCGTGAAAAAACCAGAATGTACTATACATGTGACTCATCCTGAAGGCATGCCTACTCTCGATGACGTCATAACGCCCAACCGCTCGGTATAGCCCTACCTGGCCTAACCGAGTGGCCCAATCCCCTAGCAGATCCAACCACACTAAGGTCCACTGTCCTATGCGTAATATAAACTAGTGCAGCAATCATTCTCAGAGAATTCACTCACTATTCCAGGTTCCCATGTCAACACGTATAATCATCAGGGGTGAGTCAACAATGTAAAACTAGTCACGGTGCACAAGCATCACATACTCAGCTCACCCAATCAATACACACAAAATATCACTCCAAAGAGACTTTTAAAAACATTAATTTCATTAAAAGTACCAAACGGACCACATGTACCTATTCAATACCAAATCAATTCCAAAAGAAGGATCAGACGTCGTCACATTGAAAACCAGAAAACACATTTAAAATCGCATTTAGGTAAACCAAATCACCATTTTAATTATGAGGAACAAACATAGGATCCAAAGGGGCATTTTCACTATTGCACAACAACTAATCAAGAAAAAGCTTTCGGAATAATGCAAAGAAAGAAACAGTTCCAATTCCAGCAAATAACTACTCTAAATATAATATTTTAATACTACTTCCAATTTGATGAAGATTAAATAAATGACATGAAATAAGTAAATTCTAAATTCAAAGGCAAGTGCAGTGGGGACCTACCTCGACTCGCAATCCAAACGCAATGAAACGACACGCATCACACAGGCGCGCTAACGGACATAAGACAGTGACTGTAATGCGAGGTTTCCTCGCCAACACGCTGCAACAGATGCAAAAAAACTAAAACACATAAATACTGACTTAAAATAATTTATATGAATCAGGAACGCAAAAATAACTTATATATATATATATATACGTTGATATAAGATAATCCATGAAAAATCAATGAAATCCACACCTCAACACCGGAGCAGGTGAAATGGGTGAACCCAAACTACTTGCCTTCGGCGGCAAGTGTTCGACGCACACCTCGAAAACAAAGAGGCGTGCGACTGGTCACGCGAATCGGAGAAGTGGTGCCGGACAGTGATGTGGTGCTATGAGTGGCTAGTCGGACAGTACGTTGACACCGCGGGAGGCCTACGTGTCGAAGCGAGTGGACGGGTGCGGCGAGCCGGGCAGGTCGAGTGTGGCGCGACCTGAGGCGGGATGGACGGAGGCAGCGCGACCGGGGTGAGCTGGCCAGAGCCTTCACGATCGAGGTGGGCCTGCCGGAGCCTATGTGGGCCAATAGCAGGCTGGCCGGAGGTTGCGCGGGCCAGTAGCAGGCTGGCCAGAGGTTGTGCGGCCGTAGCGGGCATGAGATGGGGGAGGTTTGCAGGGCAGTTCCGGCGGGGGGTGCTACCGGAGACGGTTGGGCGCCGGAGGAGGCCGGAGGAGGGAGGCTAGACGGGAGGCGGGTTCGGGTTGCAGAGTAGCGCCGGCAGGGGGGTTTCGGCCGGAGGCGGAAGCGGTCCGGCGAGGGAGGAGGGAGTGCGGCGGTTGGGAGAGGGAGGGAGGAGCCGGCTGGGCTCGTCCAGAAGGCAGCCACGCGGGGGAGCCCTAGACGCCGTCTGGGACTCGTCCGGGAGGAAGCCGCGCTGAGGAGGCCGAGACTCCGGCTGGGAGGAGGCGCGACCGGAGGGAACGCCACCGGAGTCGGAGAGTAGGTCGGGACCAGCTCGGCTGGGTGCGGCCGCACGGAGGAGGCCGGCGCGGGCAGAGGGGAAGGGTGGTCGCGCGGCCGGAGCGCGCAGGAGGGGCCGAGAGGGAGAGTGTCGCGCGGAGGGAGATGGGAGAAAGAGGGAAGAGGGAGAAAAAAGAGGGGGGTGGAGACGCATGAAAAAAAAGAAAAAAGACTAGGGTTAGGGAGAAAAGTGGAGAAAAAAAAGAAGAGAGAAAAAAAAGATAAATAAAATGAAATAAAAAGAAAGAAATAAAAGAAATAAAATAAATAAATAAAATAAAATAGAATAAGATATTAAATAAAAAGAGTTTAATAATAATAATAATAATAGTAATATTAATAATAATAATAATTATTATTATAATTACAAACATATATACATATATATATAGATATAAACATATATAGATGAACCTACATAAACAAATTTATAAACGTACATATATGAACATATATACATATTATAAATGTATAGACATATATAATCATATGTATAAACACATTTACGCATAAACATATAATGTTAAGAAAATATATATTTATCAGCATACGTATATATATACACATATAAACATATATATATGCACATTACGTTAAAAATAATAATAATAATGTATAAACATATATACCCATATACATATTTATATACACATATATAATCATATATATATATATATATATATTAATCCACTCAACGAGCGAATTTAAAAACGTTAAAACTAAATGATCGCAGGGTACGCGGGCACCGCACGATACCAAAGTGGACTGCAAACGGGCTGCGCGTCACAACTGTATGGTGTTCACACACTATCCCAAACCATAAACTCATCCAAACATTAAAATTTTAGACCGGGACTCGCCCGCACACATGAAAAATCACCCGACGCTAAGATAAATAAAATAAATAAACTAAACAAATAAAAACAGGTGTGACAATTCTCCCCACCATAAATCTTTCCGCTCCCGTAAAGCCATAACAATATCAAATCCCCAAACAAAAAACGGACATTACTTTAGAATTTAAAGAAATATATAAAGAAATACAACAAATCGATCCCGAAACACTTTCAAAAAGGGGAGAGATAAACCAAAAGTACTCATGTAATAGGAACGAATTACCCGCTAAGTGTCACCTGCCCCTAAAAGTGTGACCACCTCCAGGTGATCGCTTCAAAGGAAAATGAACTTTAACAATAGTTAATTCAGGCCCAACATACACACACCTTAACACCATTCAACAGAACTCAACCAATTTCTTCATCCTCAATTCAACCTTACAACACAACATCTGGAACGATGCCAATAAAAACACGAAGACTCTTTTGAAACTAACAAACAGGTCAAAACCACATCCAACACATATCTATTAAAACCTTAATCCAATCTGACACTGGAACTCTCACGCCACAACTCTTTACCAAAAGAAGAATATAGAGTTTTTTTGTTCCATATAAGACCAACCACAACCCAACCAAAACCTAGAACAAAACTAGGATATTGACACGGGAAGTCCGAACGGACTCCCCACCATAGGAGACAAGCCAAACTGCATTCAATGAGAACCGTAATGGGTACCCCAAACATAAGAGTCAAGTCAGTTCTTGGAATAGGACCAGAAATCCATCACTTGAGAAAAAAAAATTCATGATCACAAGAATTTTCAATATGGGGAGACCGAATGGACTCCCCACCATAAAGCTGCCCAGGAGAGAAGAATAGGAGGACCTCCCAGCATCATCACCAGCCATCACTGCCCACGGCTGGGAGGGGGGCCCTGTCCAACACACCACCCCCACCCAGAAAGTATATAGCGAGCAGATCTTAATAAAAGAGAGCAACGACATGACCAGGAAGTTCTTACACACATACTAGGAATAAAGAGGAAAATTATTCCGACTACATGCTCTTACTGATAACAACACCCTATCGCAAGACTTCACCTTTTGTTGGAGTTCCCCTGACTACGTGCTAGCTGCACTCTGAAGCCTGTGGCTAGAGCTCTGATGAAGGAAGCATCTTCCGGCATCGTAGTCAGGTTTTTGAAACCCCAGAAGCATGACACAAGAACCATAATTTTAACAATCACACATCCATAAGATCAAAGGTTTAAAAGAGTTCAGCCACAACCATTCATTCAACTGAAAGAAAAGACCACCACAAAACAGTACAGGTAACGACTACTACATCCAATAAACATCTCAAGAAGAAAACATCAAGCTCATCCACCATCATCTCCCTACTCCTGCTAATGGGATGAAGTGACCTTAGACGATCCAGGTCTGGATTTAGCGCCCTTCTTGGAAACACCTTGGAAGAAACGCTTCAAGTGACCCAGACGTCCATAGTTGTGGCAGGGTCTTGGAGCACTCGGGCACATCGGCTTCTTGTGACCCTGCTTACCACACTGGTGACAAGTCACGACATTACGCTGTGAAGAAGTTTATTGAAGTCATAAGGACCTCTTGATTCCACTATTAGAGCCACCATAGTCATGTTGCTTCCCATTCTTCCTATCTTCATCCTCTGTACTGTCACCCAAGGTCGGGGGAGGATTTGCAACCTCATGTCCTCCTGGTAACTCATATTTAGCCATAAAGGCTTCCTCCACAACATCCGAGAAAGTGGTTAGGTTGAGATCTTCTACTTTCGATCGCAGTTCAGGTCGAAGCCCCGACTAGAATTGTCGAGCCTTCCCGGGATCATTTGCAATGAACCATTGATCGTATGGAACTAGGTCTACAAAATTTCGATAGAACCCCAGTACCGATTCAACGCCCTACTGAAGACAACACAACTCCATCCTCTTCCTCAGCTTCTTCAACTCAGAGAAGTGTTGTTGGATGAATGAGGACTTGAAAAACTCCCATGTCAGACCTTCCTGAGGCTTGTTCTGAGACATGGACTTCCACCATTTCCAGGTTGGGCCTTCAAGCATGAAGGTATCCAACTTCACCATTAATGACTCAGGTAGCCTAATGAAACTCAACTTCTTCTCAATCTTCTGCAACCACTCCTCTGCCTCAAGAGGCTCTGCTTGTCCATAAAATAGAGAAGGGTTCAACTTGCGGAACTCCAGAACATAATCGATGGGCTGATCAACTGGAGGATTAGCTGAGGATGCACCACATAAAGCTGCACCTTGAGCATCCATCGAGCCTTCGTGGGGGTGAACACTACAGAACAAAGAAACGAGGAACTTGATCAAAACATAATCGATACCACTTTAAATTAAACATTGTTCAATGAACTTAAAAATGAAGGAAAACCCATTCACTAAAGGTGGAAACTAGTAATGATGGGTGACTCGACCATATGATTGGCGGCCATACGTCAGCCATACCATCATCACTGAGAGAATTGTAGGGTGATGTCTCCAGCTCCACAAGGCTTGCCAGGCCCTGCGAGCTCACGGAGCTACTTTCCCAACTCCCTTTTCATTTCCCAACATAAAACAATCCAAAAGACCCAAAAGACACTAACAACCCGGACATCTCATGGTAACTTGAGGTTCTGAACGAGCAAGGGTTCATGTCGTCCTTCCTGTTCCTACGCCTCGAGTCCGAGAAACTTTACTCCCTTTACCATGAAAACTCCAAATAGCAATGGGCACTCTTAAAAACAAGGTCTGCTCAGGAGCCAACCTGCCTCTGATACCATTTTGTCACGAACCAACCCTGGTCGACCCTGAACCAGTCACCCGAGCCAATCCGCGACATGACCCGAGAGGCGTTCCCGATCCTCCTGGGCGGGCGACAAGCACCAAGGCATCACAGATTACACGTGGGAACGATTTCTCCCAATAAAAAATTTTACTAAGACGCAGAAAATAAACGACAATAAAATGAAACAGCAAAAAACATAACTAACCTGACCCCGAACCAAACTCCTCGCGACCCCGAGAGTCGATCGTTAAACTACAACCAAATCTCATCCACGGCGAGCAAGCCCGAGTCAAACCTGCAACAGAAACTAAAAACAAGAAAACACTATAGGCGTGAGTATTAAAACACAGTAGGCTAGCCCGATAAATCTATTCCCAAATAACTACCATTAAAAAAAGAATTTACCAACTTCAAGTTTGAACTACATTATAGAAAATATGTGTTTTCACACACACACACCATCCATTTTGAAAACAAGTAACAGTCCATTGCCCTTTTTAATTTAGAACAAGTTTAATGTTGAAAGGAAAAGGTGAATTGCATTTTAAAACATTTTGTGAACAATTTATAAATCCAAACTTTAGTTGTTGGTCAAAAGGAAAATCACACACAACACACACTAAGGGCAATGGGAAAAAGTGGCACACAAGTGTCGGCATCCAAACTCGACCTCTCAATCACCTGCGGCAAAAAAATAAACACTGAAAAAGAAATGGGTCGAACCTAGGAGATCGTGAACAAACCAGAACATACTATACATGTGACTCATCCTGAAGGAATGCCTACTCTCGATGATGTCATAACACCCAAAAGCTCGGTATAGCCTTACCTGGCCTAAATGGGGGGCCTAATCCCCTAGCGGCTCCAACCACACTAAGGGCCACTAGCCAGTGCGTAATATAAACTAGTGCAGCAATCATTCTCAGAGAATTTACTCACTGTGCCAGGTTCCCATGTCAACACATATAATCATCAGGGGTGAGTCAACAATGTAAAACTTGTCACGATGCACAAGCATCACATACTCAGCTCACCCAATAAACACACACAAAAGATCACTCCAAAGAGACTTTTCAAAACATTAATTTCATTAAAAGTACCAAACGGGCCTCATGTACCTATTCAATACCAAATCAATTCCAAAATAAGGATCAGACGTCGTCACATTTAAAACCAGAAAACACATTTAAAATATCATTTAGGTAAACCAAATCACCATTTTAATTATGAAGCGCAAACATAAGGGCCAAAGGGGAATTTTCACTATTTCACAACAACTAATCAAGAAAAATCTTTCGGTACAATGAAAATAAAGAAATCGTTCCAATTCCAGCAAATAACACCTCTAAATATAATATTTTAATACTACTTCCAATTTGATGAAAATTAAATAAATGACAAGAAATAAGTAAATTCTAAATTCCAAGGAAAGTGCAGTGGGGACCTACCTCGACTCACAGTCCAAACGAAATGAAATGACACGCATCACATAGGCACGCTAACGCACGTAAGACAGTGAATTTAATGCGGGGTTTCCTCGCCAACACGCTGCAACAGATGCAAAACAACTAAAACACATAAATGCTGACTTAATAATTTATATGAATCAGGAATGCAAAAATTACTAATCTATATATATACGTTGATATAGAATAATCCATGAAAAATAAATGAAAACCACACCTCTACATCGGAGTAGTTGAAACGGGTGAACCCAAACTGCTCGCCTTCGGTGGCAAGTGTTCGACGCACACCTCAAAAAGAACGAGGCGCGCAACTGGTCATGTGAACAGGAGCAGTGGTGCCGGACAGTGATGTGGCGCTACGAGTGGCTATCCGGATAGTATGTTGACACTGCGGGAGGCCTATTGGTCGAAGAGAGTGTGACGGGTGCGGTGAGAAGAGCAGGTCGAGTGCAGCGTGGCCTGAGGCGGGCTGGCTGGAGGCAGCGCGACTGGGGCAAGCTGGCCGGAGGCTGCGCGATCGAGGGGGGCCTGCCGGAGGCTGCGTGGGCCAGTAGCAGGCTGGCCGGAGGTAGCACGGGCCAGTAGCAGGCTAGCCGGAGGTTGTGTGGCCGTAGCGGGCAGGAGACGGGGGCGGTTTGTAGGGCAGTGCCGGCGCGGGGTGCTACCGGAGACGGTCGGGTGCCGGAGGAGGCCGGAGGAGGGAGGCCGGATGGGAGGCGGGGTCGGGTTGCAGAGCAGCGCCGGCAGGGGGTTTCGACCGGAGGCGGAAGCGGTCCGGCGAGGGAGGGGGGAGCGCGGTGGTCGAGAGAGGGAGGGAGGAGCCGGCTGGGCTTGTCCGGAAGGCAGCCGCGCCGGGGAGGTCGGGACGCCGGCTGGGACTCGTTTGGGAGGCAGCCGTGCGGAGGAGGCCGGAACGCCGGCTGGGAGGAGGCGCAGCCGGAGGGAATGCCGCCGGAGTCGGAGAGGAGGTCGGCACTGGCTCGGCTGGATGCGGACGCATGGAGGAGGCTGACACGAGCAGAGGGGAAGGGTAGTCGCGCGGCCGGAGCGCGCAGGAGGGGCCGAGAGGGAGAGGGTCGCGCGGAGGGAGAAGGGAGAAAGAGGGAAGAGGGAGAGAAAAGAGGGGGGGTGGTGGCGCGTGAAAAAAAAGAAAAAAGACTAGGGTTAGGGAGAAAAGAGGAGAAACAGAAGAAGAGAGAAACAAAGAGATAAATAAAATGAAATAAATAAAATAAAATAAATAAAATAAAATAAAATAAATCAAAGAAAATAAAATAGAATAAGATATTAAATAAAAAGAGTTTAATAATAATAATAATAATAATAGTAATATTAATAATAATAATTATTATTATTATAATTACAAACATATATACATATATATATATAAACATATATAGATAAACCTACATAAACAAATTTATAAACATACATATATAAACATAGATACATATTATAAACATATAGGCATATATAATCATATGTATAAACACATTTACGCATAAACATATAATGTTAAGAAAATATATATTTATCAGCATACGTATATATATACACATATAAACATACATATATGCACATTACATTAAAAATAATAATAATAATGTATAAAAATATATACCCATATACATATTTATATACACATATATAATCATATATATATATATATATATATTAATCCACTCAACGACCGAATTAAATAACGTTAAAACTGAATGACCGCAGGGTACGCACGCACCGCACGGTACCCAAGTGGACTGCAAACGGGTTGCGCGTCACAACTGTATGGTGTTCGCACACTATCCCAAACCATAAACTCATCCAAACATTAAAATTTTAGACCGGGACTCACCCTCACACATGAAAAATCACCCGACGCTAAGATAAATAAAATAAATAAAGTAAAAAAATAAAAAATGTGTTTGACACCTATAATGTAGCCAAATCAGTCTCAAACTCCCAAGGATGATAAAGGGATACAATAAATGCCTTACAGAGCTCGTTTTATAGATGATGGTCATCCAAGAAGGAAATATTGGATGGAATGGTTTCCAGTATTTTCAACACATTTTTTCTCAAACCAATGCAATATTCCTCCATGGAATGAGTTTCCCTTTGAGTTGATATTTAAATATCATTTTTGATCATACAATAAATACACTTGTGTGACTTATATTAAAAAGGGGATATGTTGTTTGAATGTTCAATTTTATTGAAATCCCAATTTATTTTACCCAATTAGTCAAATGGATTCTTGATACTCGATCCACCAATAAGATCAAGCCATAGTGAACTCTGAAGTCTTGGTATTGGAGTTCAATTTTTGATTCAATCATTTATAAACCATATTTTTAGTCCTAATAGAATATGTTTACTCTTTGTAGATTCCACTCAATTAGCCTGGCATATTGTGGCCCCATATTTTATTCCCTTTGTGGTCTCTTTCTCAGCATCTATACACTTTGTTTTTTTGAGGGACATATGAATATTCTTAATTAGATAAGGGATTTTTTAAATGAATAACATTAATTAGTTCATATAATTACAATTCATCTCTTGAGTATTACATTTGGTTGGATTTTTTTGACACATTTTGTTAGGTGATTCCTATTCTCCCAATGTTCATTGTAGGAAATCAGAAAGGGTTTAGATCTACAAAAATTGTATAGGTATACTATTTGTTAATATTCTATTATTTTACTATATCTCATATGGTTGGATGGAAAGGATAAGAAAAAGGAAATTCGAAAATTTACTAAAGGAAACTGGGTTCACAATAGATTAATTCTGTTGATCCCTGAGTATAGGATGTGATCGACTAACTTTTTATGGTACATCCAAGTATAAAACTTTTTTTCACACCGTTTACGGAACTAATACCACTATACTTCATCATCTGGAAAATTTTATATGAATTTTTTTCAATTATATTTTAATATTGAAATACATAGAATCAACTATTTTCTAGACCAAATCATTAAATAAAGAGTAGTCTTGATTATTATTCCCAAACATGTATATTTTTGGGAATTTACTATTGGTAATCAATAAAGTAAATATCCATTGGCCACATATATTTTTTCATCTTGATGGAATTTTTTTTATCACAATAAATAAATATCCCATAGCCCACTCCTTCAAGATTAAATAGTTATTATTCCTATAGTATTAGAAACTCGTGGATCTCAGATCCTTCTTAAATCCTTAATGAGTGCCTTATTGTTTCTATGTTAATTTATAATAGGGTCTAAAAACTCATTAATAAATTGGTCCTGAATTTATGATAGAGGTGTATTACTTTTAATTATTTCCCCTTATTCTATAACATTATTTTTTCCTTAATCCTCTAGTACTAGATGAGTTCAAGACTTGGATTCCTATAAAATGTAATCCAAATGCAGATCCACTACTACTAACTCACAAAATCCATCAGAATACATTAAGGGGTTGAGTGGTGATTTCATTTCATCCAGATTTTTTTTTCACACGTCATGTAAATAATTTTATGGGAGATTAATTTCTAGGTTTTCAGTGAAGCCTTTTCAACTACATATGAAATCAATAACTAACATATTTCTAATAAATTTTCACTTTCAAAGGTAAAGGATGGTTATTTCACTATATGTGGGGTTGAACTGATAATAAAATCGATGGAAAAAATCATCCCATTTATTCATATATTTAGCTCATATATTGAAGTACCTAAAGATGGATGGCCATTCCAATGGATAAAAAAACATCAGTTCATAGCTACCACTTATTGCTACAAAAGTTTCATTTCAATAACACAATGAGACACATAATGTGTCAAGTATTTTTGATTATCTTATTCCATTTAATTCAGGGATGTTGGGATTCACAAAAATGGGTAATGGTGGTATCTCATCCAACAACTTAGGATGGGGTTTTTTTTGTGGTTTTACATAGATCCATTGACTCTCTATTACATGCATATGATTAAAAATATCTTACAAATATACTTAATAATTTGATATTGGATAGATTTCTTAGAGGAAAATTGAACAATGAGGTAGTGAGTTGAATCTCTTATCACCCCAATGAACAATTTTAGATAGAATATAGTTTTATGGGTGGAAATGATAGGAATAATTAGTTTATCTTGTACTATTTTGGTTTCCCATTTTTTGGGAAAGATTTTTTATAAGGGAACAATTACCTTATCCAGTAATTTATACTCAAATTTGATATTTTCATTTATAAATTCTATTTTGAAAAACCTATTATTTCCAAATATAGCTTCATATTTTTTGAAACCTTCCTATATAGTCGGTGGTCAGACTTCATCATGTCATTTTTGGAGTATACAGACACTTTAACCCTCATCCTTGGTAGATATTCACCAAAAAATAGTAACTTGATCTTGGGAGATTCCATCTTCAAAAAAATTTTTGATGCTTGGTATGTATTCTTTATCCATGAATATCCATGCATCTTTCATTATATATAATAAATTTATCATTTATTACACTTTTCTTGTACCTCAACTTATGATATGAACAATATTGATGGTTATTATTTTTATTGATGCACATCATGTATCCCAAATCATATCATAATCATGTTCATCATTATCAAATTTCTCACATATGTTCTACTTTTTAGCAATATCCATTGGTTAGCATCCTCAGTAGGATTTCAACCTTTATCCATGTTATTCCCCATAAAATGGACTAATAACATATATTTTATATAATTATATAAACATTTTAATTTGGAACTCCCCATGTCCCAATTTCAAATCATGTATTACAAGAAATTTTGAGGGTGGTAAAAGAATCACTAGTCTGAATCTTGTCATCACTATATTCATTAGAGGTTGAGGATGGGGTTATAACTCCAAAAAAGGGATGTGGTTGATAGGATTCTCATCCCATTTTATAATCATATTTATAGGTTTTTGATAACCGCAGTGGTGATATTGGGGGCCTAAATGATGATAACTCACCCCAGAACTGTTGGAAGTGTCTATACATGCATCGCAGATCTAGATTCCACCACTACTACCTTTTTTTTATCAGTTGTCCAAGCATGGTGAAGATATAGAGAATTAAATGATCAAGACATTCCTTCTATTATGGGGTTACCATGTGGAATGGGACCCCTTCTTATTTTTTGGTTGGTTTTCTTAACCTTCCCCGATGCTTGATGAAATTGTCTATTGATAACCCATCACTATTGGTCTCAAAATTTCAGGGAACAAGTGGTTAATATGGTAACATTGTACTTCTAATTTGTTATATTATTATTCCATCCCTATAATTAAGAATTATTCAATAAAATTACATTAATAAATTTTTAGAGTAATCGTTTCACATATTAGTGCGGTGAAATTCAATGCACTATACTATCCATGTCCTTGAACACACACATAAAAAGAGACATTCATGATAAAATGTCAAAGAGTATTCATACAATCATGGAAAACATGCAGGATAATTTCATATTGAATCTCATATTTTGACATTTCATCCATTTAAAGTGATGATATATCAATTAGAAGGTGGGTATCATTAATTATTATGAGATATTCAACATATATTTCAATATTCATTCACATTTTATGTAATATAATGATGCATTTTTTCTAGTAAATTCTTTTTTATTATATTTGTTTTTCAACAATTAATATAGGAGAGCCTATGAGAATGGGATATGGGATAAAAAATTATTGGAATATTTCCATCATCTATATGCTTCCACATATTTATGGAATCTCTCTCATCCCTAGAATAATTTTACTCTACTCAGTCTGACTTGAGGTTTATCTTTCCTTGTAATTTATATAGACTATGTGTCATCCTAAATGGATAAATTCTCAAATTTGATGAGATTCTATGTGTGGATGATATGAATTATTCTAGTACTGATCTATATAAATAAAGGTATGTATTTAGAAATTTCAATGAAAGAGACATTATAGGTAATATATCTAATGATTGCGTGGATTATTTACAAAATTCATATAGTGAGGGGATAGAGAATGAGGATTTTTATGAATAACCACCATATAATTATATGATGGATGTCATGGGTTGGTGTTTTCATCCTCTTTTGATGATGGTGTAATGGAAACCTAAGTTGTTAATGAAATACATTGTATATACGTGAGATAAATGTTACTGATTAGGGCTAGAATAATAGTCTGACAAATAAGAATATACTATACTTGATGAGGCCTCCATAAAAGTCTTTTTCGTGTGACTAAGATGACATGTGGATTTTTATGGTCCATTATGGTAGAATCCCCTCTAGAAAATCCAATTTTTTTGGGAGATAATTATTGTATATCAATGATTGAATATGTATTACACCCCACCACCATACATTCCCAATTTTATAGTGCGATGATGAATAGGATTAGTATTTATATGAATATACACCAACTATTGATTTGATACAAAAATATTCTAGTAAACACCTGATTCTTTTGAAATAATATGATCATATGCTACAACCATTATCTATATATGTTCACAAACCATAGTTGTAATTTTAATATGTGTTATATTTAGATTTCCATCATTTTCAAAAAAAATCATTGATCCACCAGAATAGGAGATGGAATACAAAAACCCTATAATTATTCTTATTAATTGTATTGATAATTGTCTTCATCGTAAGGAATAAAAATAAAATCCTAACTCCATTCATCAATTGGGATATGATTATAGTATTTTTTGACTCCAAAACATGTGTATATTGACATCTTTTCAATACACATACAAGTATATATGAATACACTATGATTTTCTACAATAATACAATGATGGGATTCTTCAATATGGTTTGGAATATGATCCCACCAAAAAATATCATATTCCATAGTAATATTTCATTGGAAATAGGATATTATAATGGAATGGGTATGTGTCTACCATGAAGTAATCGATTCAAAATACTGGAGGTCTTATATTGGGAACAGAATATAATCTTAATCCTATAATGCATCCTCTACCAAAATATACTAATGTTTCTCGTAAATGATAGTAAGAATATGTTCCTTAATATATATACAGATTATAATATTTGAAAAATCGTCTTCATAAATGGGGGATAGAATACGTGTGTGTACCTAGTTAATTTATAGAATATAATGAAAGATTTATTAGATTTCTAATAGAATATTCTAGTATTTTAGAATATCCTATTAAATAATATATCCCTCCTCTTATTTTACTAGAATGTGCAAGATTATATTTGTCATAGAAGAAATTATATAATACCACACATATGTTTCATTGATCAATGGTATATAAGAATTATCTAGATATATGGATGCATGAATATTTTCCTTATACTAATATTTAACATTATATTACTATATTTATGCATCTAAGGGGGGAATATAACTTTGTTCTTTTTTGTATACCAAAAAATTCTATATATTTGGTTTAGATTAATTGTTGATATAAACCTACTCTATGACTAATATAGTTAATCATACGCAAAAAGACATGTGGGGTTCTTTAGCTTGGAAGATGTTGGATGAGGTTTCATGACATGTCTCATTTATATGCTGTCAAGGAATATGGGATGCATGATGTTGGTAATCTTCATGATTAATAATTGAATCCCTCTTATTAGACTCCTTAGTTACATAGAGACCATGTTTTCCCTCCTTCTCTAAATAGTTATGTATGGGAGGATCATATTACATCATTCCCTATAGAATCTCTAAAATCAGTTATAGGTGGGAGTGGGAACCATAATCTTATCAATCATGATCCTTATCCATTGATGATGGTATTCATGGGGCTACATCTTTTTAAGGAATTTATTCACTAACTCTATGGTTAGGATTGTTCCATTGAGGAGGTACTCTATATCATTTTTATTGGACATTCTCCAATGAAGGCACTATGTTGGGTACAACATCCTTTAGAGGGATTAAAATTGGGGGAAACTGATTTATAAATGAAATTATAGGTGTATGATTCCCTTAGTTAGGATGGAACAGAGCTCCAGAACAAAGTCATGATGACCTTTTACTATAAAAACACAAACAATAAATTGATATGTGCTAGAGCCACAATGGAAAAATATTCAATCATTTAATTTAAAAACTTTCAAGTAAGTTTTTCATGTATATATATATTTGTTGGTTAAAGAAAGTATTCCTTTCATTTCAGGTTAAAAAATTTCTATTTCGATTTGTTTTAATATCAATGGGTGAAGTGGATAGTGGTGATGGTATTTTGACAAGGATTTTATTCAAGATTTCATGTCTTACACTAGTTTTACAATTTTATTCGAGGAAGTTTCTTTTTAAAATTGGAATCTCATCATGTGATTCTCTCATAACGTTTTCATATTTAGTAAACCGTAGTTACAAAGGTAAAAGGTCAGGTGGACTTTACTAGCAGAACATAGGGTGAGAACCAGTAAAGATGATGAGAGGTTGGGCTCAAATACACTATTTTTTGGGGTAATTATTTTCTAATCTGGGAGTGGCTTGTTATTTTTAGTAATTTTTTTTATGGATTATAGAAATCATAGTATAGTACTGGATTCTATTATGTTAGTGATCTGATTAAATTAATTTAGTTAATATTGGGTTACAATAATTATTATATTGATGATTCATGTAATTGTTTAATTATACTAAGGATAGAACTTTGGAATTCACACCCATCCAGAATGGTAGACATTTTAATATTTATATTAGGTGATGTTTGAGGATGGATTTCCATGTATCCCTATAAATGGGATTAGAACCCACACATTTTTGTGACACTTAATAAGACACTTTTTATCCTATGAAAATGGATGATCTATATAGTTTAACATCATACACTAAGAATGACTAGGAAGAAGGTTCCTAATAACATTTGGTTTGGGAATAATACATGATAATCCCTTTATAGTTTACATTAATATGAAAATGGCCAAATAATGATGAATTTGACTTATAATTAAAGTGGTCCAATAAATATGGGTAAGATCGAGAATATATCCTAATGAGAATAATATGATGGAACCCAAATGGAAAATGGGCATTCCTATGGGGGATTTCTATTATTAGGAATATGTATCGATGAGAGGAAATTAAATAAAGAATATAGTCCTTATTGATGGGATGTACAGAATCATCGAGGTATGGATAGCATATGGATGGACATAAATAATCTCTAGAGGAATATGGTATACTAAATATAGGAATGGGATATTAATGATCATGTGTTTTATCAACTTGGAGGTTTCCTTCATAACTGATTGAGAAATTAATAAAATCCCATATATTTCGAGTGGTACTATTTATAATCATGTGACCGAACCATTCAATGATGTTTGACATCATGAAGTAAGGACACTAATAGGAAGTTTAACATCATATGACTAAGATTTTGTCCACCCAGTTTAACATTGTTCCACATGGACATAAATATTTTTAATGGAAAGACACTAAATAAATGAGTGGGGCTTACACATATGATGTTACGTAAAGAAGCTTCAATATGGATATTCTCCTTGGGGAGATTTCAATGTTGTTTTTGGGGATTACACCTTAGGACGGATTCCTGGGATGAGGAATTTGTGGTGAGAGTGTCATAATTAAATCAAATATATAAGCACACTTATATATTTGTGTATTTGTGATATGAATCCTGAAAATCATGGTCGTTTGTGGCCAATGTTTTCACCCTTGTCTTGTGAACACTTATTTTTGAATGGCTGTGAACATGAGAAATTGATTAACCAAGTATATCTGTTTAAATAAATGGATTTCCTAGGATCAAACTTGTTCTATGATAACCCTTGATTTATCAAAGTTGAATTAAATAATGTGTGTGTTAAATCAAAATACACTTTTCCTTATTCGGTGTGGATGTATGCTGTGTGTGGACATTTTATGTCTTGTTCTTTGTACAAGTTTTGAGGTGCTTATATTGAGAGCATGAAAGTGTGTGTATGTTTTATGGGTGTAATGAAATCTCAGTTTGAGAGATTTATTGATTATGGAATTGATGATAAGTTTTTTGTAGTGGGACTACAATCAGGTAGTGTATTGTTTGTTTGGTTGCGAATGGTGTAGATATGCAGTGGGGCTTTCGAGTATGGTTGTGAGATGATATTCTAGAGGGTTATTTTTTGATTTTGGGGTTTCTCTATAGGTTGGGTGTTATTACATTGTATTATGATAATGGAATTGGTTGGATTGGGTTTTATGTGGGGAGGAAATGTGAATTGCGGTGTTTTAATATGGTTTTCTTCCTCTGTTTGGCTTTTTGTGAGTCTGGTTGTGTTTTGTGGTTGTTGGTATCCCAGGTATGGATGAAAGAACATGTAAATTCATAATAAGATAAAAATTATCAGGTTTTAGGTGGCTTCTTATATCAACTTCAGAAGTGTCCATTGTTCATCCAGATATGTGCATTTAGAGGTGGCAACAAAGTTAATTTTGTGGGATGGTTGTTTATTGAGAACCCATAGGTTGGGATTGAGTGTTTGATATTATATATATACATGCCTGTATTTCCTTGTGTTTTCTATTTGTAACCCAGTCTAGTTGGGCACTATTTTTCGAACACCCAAATTATCATGGTGGAGAGTTTCTTTCCCAAACATCCGGGTGGAAGGATGGATGGTTGGCCACCAACTCTTCTTTTCTCCCTCTTACAGGTGGTGATAGACCATGTTTCTTCACGTAGGTAGTGTTCTTTGAGGTCTAGGTGCATTTGGGTGGGTTTTTTTCCAATGTTTCTTCATAATGATATGTGTTGAGCTTTCCCAAGTGTTTTTGGGATGAGATCTGTTGTTCTTCCCAAGTGTCTTCGGGATGTGGTGGGTTTTGTGGCCAAGGTGTCTATAGGTGGGATAAAAAGTATTTGTGAGCCCAGGTGTGTACAAGCGGGGGGGGGGGGTTCTAGGTATCTTTAAAATGATATTATTTGTGGTTTCCCAGGTGTCTTCATGCAGAGATGTGTTATTCTTACCTATTTTCTTCAGGATCTAGTGAGGTTTTTGGAATAGGTGTCTTCAGGATGGATAAGATGTAGTTATGAGACCCATGTGTGTGCAGGAAGGATTTGATGCGGTATGTGGCCCTGGTGTGTGTGGGTGGGTTGTGACATGGTTCTTTTAAAAGAGGTAAGAATGCGAGGAGGTTTTTCATTAGTGTGTGAGAGAATCTAATCAGTGGGAAAGTGGTGTGGCGTACCCTATCATCAATGATCTCACTATATTACATTACTTGACTTTCATTATTTCATGAGAATGGATTTGTAGAGGTTGGGGTGTCTAGTATACCTTGTTAGGTACTTTTAGTTTCTAATATTTCTCATGGAGGCATTATTATACTTCTCAACTTGTTCATGATAGACTTTAGGTTTCCATAATGAGTATACTCGTATGATCACACTATGTATAAATTTTTTTAGGATTCTAGGAGGGCTTTGGGGACCTTTTTGGGAATTACTATCTTAGTCATTGGGATAGTTTCTGTGTGTCTTCTTATCTTTGTTCTTTTAGTATTTATTTTTGAGCTTTTCATTTTATTTATAGCATTTTTACTTTAAACATGCATATGGGATGGATTTTGGATTCTTTTATATATATGTATTAGATTATTTTTAAGGGTGATAATTATTATATCCCAAAATTGGTTATTATAAAAATGGTAATGTCTCCCATTGTGTGATATTTTTATACCCTTTGTGTTGGTTGCCACCTAGGATCCTACTAGAGGCGGTACTTCGGGGTCATGGTCTTTCTTCCTTCATTTCCATATTACGATGAGAGTCTGTGGAGGGAGGGGGCAATGAAAGAATGGTATCAGAGGTACGGTTCTGAGATATGATGGAGTTTAGAGTTAGGCATAGTAAGGATTTCATTTATTGGTAGGGAAATAGTGTTATGTGGCCTTGGTTTGTGACATATTCTAGGGAAGACCAAATATGGAATGGGATGTTAGGGTCCCTCGTGATCTGACACAAGGACACTAAGCCTACTGAATGACCAAGTGAGGCTACACCATTTGTAGGATAAAGTCCAAAGGAATAATAAATTAATCATAATGAATTGTGTTCTTTGTGAATTAGTGTATTGCGGAAATTTGGAATAGATAACAATAAAATTAGTTATGATGATGTTTAAACATAATTCCATACTACTCAGGCTGAGTAGTCTTTTGTTTACTTTTTATCTATGGAACATGATTGTTTTCCATGAGTGGATCAGGCAGTGGAGGTTGTAGGATCGAAATATGAATTTAGATTCTAAATATATAAGAGGGGGGTGAATTGTATCCTTTAAGAATTCCCTGGGAACCTTTAAAGCTAGGATAAAACTGTCAATTTTAACCTTGAGGATAACTATGTTTAACAAAGTTAAACAAGGTAAATTCACAATACCTCTTAGTTTTACAAACTTTCTAGGTTCTGGAAATATGGTTCCAGAAATAAAACTTATGAAAAGTTTATAACAAAAAAGGTTCTACCTTAAAGCGTATAGAATCTTACAAATCATGGTATACAAGTACAAGAAAGTATAAGATAGTTATAATTTCCTTATTAATCAAAATACAGTGGAAAATAAAATTGAAATAATACAAGTATCAAGTATGAAATATTTTAACCCATAGAGTAGGGTATCCAACAACCATAGATAAAGGTCCCTTGATTTATACTTTCATGGAATTCTATCTTACCCACACCAGGTTAATCCCTCAATAAGAATATCGGTTTCTCTCTTGATATCCACTCAACCCCTCGAAATTCAATATATTTGGCACCTCTGCCTTCATTATCAAATAAGTCCCCAAACTTTAAGGTAGGTAGCACCTCTGTCTTCCAATCCCAGGAAGTCCTCAATTGTACACAGCAGAAATCGAAGTCGCGAGAAGCAATCAAAAAAAGATGTTTAGTATTCACAATACATGAGAGTCTCTCTCTAGAAATCAATTCACCAGCTAGTAATCTCTATATTGATGGATCTATAATGAGATCGTTCAAATGATCACTTATTTATAGGTATTTTTCTAACCATCAGCTCCCTCCTCCAATGGCCATATTTTTCCTTTACTCTCAGAGGGACATGTACACGTTTCACTCAAACAACGGTTAATTAGAAACAGAATGTACGACATCGTTTCATAACTAAAACAGGGGTAAGAAAAATATGGTTGCATAACCAAATACATTTTTCATATTATATGGAAAAATATTTTGGAGTCAAAAAAAATAAACATTCGAATTCTATATTAAATGGATATTTGGATTCTATTTTTTCAAGGATTTTAGGATCATAATTATATAGAATTTTGAGTCTTAATTCTAATGGATTCAGAATCTGGATTCTAAGGAATTCAAAGTCTGAATTTTGGGAATTTGGAGTCTGAATTCTAAGGAATTCAGAGTCTGAATTTCAGAGGAATTCAGAGACTAAATTCATAGAAATTCAAAGAATTCAAAGTCTGAATTAAAAGAATTCGGAGTCTGTATTCTATTAATTTGGAATCTGAATTCTAAGGAATTCATGGTTTGAATTTTAGAGTAATTCGGATTCTCAATGTTTGATGAATTTGGAGTCTGAATTCATGGGAATTTGGGGTCTAAATTCAGAGAATTTAGAATATGAATTTCAGATAATTCGGAGACTGAATTCTAGAATTTGGAGACTGAATTCAGAGAATTCAGAATCTAAATTCAGAACCTGAAAATATAATAATCTATATCTACGTATTTATAGGATTTTAAGGTTTTTAAATGTTAAACCAAATTTTACACTTAGGAATAAAAAGAGTTATATTTAGAGAAATTATAACATGAACAATGAAAACCATGGTAAGGAGAAAAATTTCCTTGGAGAAGGAAAATTTCCTTATTAAGATAATTCTTCATGGAAATAAAATTTTCCTCAAGATAGAGTGTTTTTTATTTTCAAAACAAAAAGGAGTGGAAAAGTCATAAGGAAACCTTATTGACTCAACAATCTCCCCCTTTTTGGAAAGCACAAACATCCTTATGAAAAAGAATCTAAGGACTTAGAAATTTTATGGACTTGAAAATAAAAACTTATCTCGCTTTATTTATAGATCATAGTGAATATGACTAATTCCCCCTTAGTCTTTTAAATCCCTAAGGATCATATTCTTGATTTTCTAAATAAGATTTTTCATTTTCTTGCATTTGAAAAACTTCATTGATAAGAACATTCCCTTAGATGAACTCCCCTTTACTTAGGAAAATATCTTCTTTACATAGTATTATTTTTATCATTCCTTTCTCCCCCATTGTGATTTTCAAAAAGGAATAAAGAGAATGGAAAAATTGGTACCTAAAACATTAGTAATAAAAAACCAAAAACAAAAATATCAAAAAAATGATCCAAAATTTCATTAATCTTGAAAGAATGTGTACAAGGAAAAGTACAACAAAAGATCATAATGGAAAGAAATTATCATTATTTCCCCTTCGGTATCAACTTATTCACAATGGTTTTTAGCTTCTTGAGCTCCTTTTGATCCTCTTCTACACGCTTAAGCAACTAATCCTGATCATCGATTTTCTTCTCTAAGGATTTAATTTTTTCTTCTTGAGCCTTAAGACATTATGCTTGATCATTCAACACATCATCTTGCTTAACATGATTCTCTTCAATCTCAGTTCTAAGATCCCTTTCCCTCTTTCAATTTGTGGCAACAGAATTATGCTTTCCATTCATATCCTTAACTTCTTGCTTTCAAGTAGTCTGTTCTAGGCTTAACTTTTCCTCAAAAATATTTGTAATATCCTTGATCCTCTCACCTTCTAAGTCAAAAGTATCCTTGAAATTATCATGAAAGTCATCAAAGATTCTCATTTATTCTATTTTCTTCTTTGACCAGCTTATAATCTTCTTACAAGATCTTTTATGAACCTCATAACCAATGAGGAAGGTTTGGAAATATACCTCTAGTCCGACAAATTTGTCCATAACCATGGAAAATGAATCTGATTTCTGATTTATCATATGTTGAAGGATCAGGAATCTTGAGTCTGTTCTTGGGAATAAAAAAATATTACCAACTAGCTTTTTCAACGACTGAACAACAAAATCTTGTCCAAGGGAAGATGAATATAAATCCGAGTGTTTGGTTGGTGAGAATTCTTTTTCTATGACTTCATATTTCTTTTTTGATGAAGTACCAATAACATTCTTCTTCACCATAGATTTACTATGTGTATCTACTACCACTTTCGTTCCCTTAACATCTCTAGGAATAATGTCTTGTGCTTTGGGAGATTTGTGTTCATTATCTGATAGCTGAACAATATTATATTCATCTACTTCTTCATTCTTGGCTCCTGCCTCAACATCCTCTGGCAGGGTAATATCATGATTTCTACTTTCCTCTTCAAAAAATCTATTTACTTCTTTCTTGGCATTCTCATCTTTACCTAGAGTAATAAGTTTTGAAGACTCGGCTTCAGAAGATCGGATTGATAATTTCTCCGAAAGGCTTTCCTTCTCATGATAATCCTATGCTTTCATTAACATGTCCTCAGTATCACCATTGCCTTATTCTTCTCCTTCTTCTTCTACTTATTCTTCTTCATCTATTTCTTCTTCATGATGTGATTTTGGAATCAACACTTTATTTTCTAGAGTCACGAGAAGAGATTCTATAAAAAAACATTTCTTGCACTGCGATATGTTCAGATGATTTCTCAATATCTCTGAGAAGAGATTGTACTATATCAGCCTCAAACATCTTTTTCTTTTTCTTTTCTCCTTATATTGTTTTTCAAGCTCTTCAGCAGCCTTTATTCTTAAGGATTTTGCCTCATTAGGGTCCAAGATAAACTTAGGCTCCCCTTGCTTCCTATATTTTTATCCTCTCTACACTTAGGCACTACTTCATCAGGGTAGGTTTTTTTCTTCTTTGGCATTAGTGGTGCTGACTGAGTTTCCTTATCCACATGGGTTTTTATTTTCTCTTCTGGTTCCTTAGAATTTCTCTTCCTTTCACATTTCATAGAGCTTTCATCCACTTCTGGCTTCTTTGAAAAAATATTTTACTTCTTTTTTAGATAGATCATACAATTCTCCAGATTCAATATAGAATCCATCCTTCATTATCCTTAAGGTATCATCACTCAACAACATTACATTGTAATTTTGTGGCCTGGAACTGCATGTAATTCTGAAATATTCTAAACAAAGAACTATAATCTTTGAGAGAATAGCTGGATATATAATGATTTTAGATTTTAGATTTCCAATCTTGATATTCTCAATCATTACCAGGATATATTTAACCATGTTTATCTTCCAGAGGTTCATCATGAAATCCAATATATAGATATCGCTCTTCTTCAGAGTATCCTTATCCCATTTCCTTGGAATTATAAAGCCTTTAACCCACAATTCAAGAATCCATAAGTTTGCTGACTGGTGAATAATATTTGGAGTCTTCACTCCTTTCAATCCAAGACACTCTATATCTTTTTCCTTATCAAAAGATCCTGACCTGTCAGGTAATTTTTTAGTACAAAATTCTATTTCCTTTTCATAAGGAATTACAATCAGACGTGATGTCTTGTTATATGTAATAGAGTTGGTCTCTCCATAACACTTAAAAGAGAACTTTTCTCAGCCTTATTCCATGAAGAAAGTTGTTGTCCATAGAACTCAATCAACAAGTCTGGATATACTAGATCATGGGACTTTTTTGAAATAAAAAGGATCTCCCAGCCATTCCACTTAATATTCCTAGAAAAAATAGTCATATTTGTCATAAAACATTGGGTCATGTAACCCTTCTCGGTATATCTGCCACTTGGAGATTTCCTTAACAGTTAACATATCTTTCTGAGGAGAAGCTTCAACAAACATTTGGAACTAATGTAACATTGGAGGTTCAAAACAACTTTAAAAATAAAAGCAGAGCGTCAGCATGCGAAATATTGAAAAAATGATGTGGGAAAACCATCAGAGGGGCTTTATATAAGCAATTGGGGTGATGGTTCAACTTCATTGGTTGATCCAATGGTTGAAATAATTCTAATTAAATCTGTCGGTTGAGATGATAACCAAAGAATGATTTTGATAGATTTTGATCATCTAGGGTTTTTTAAGATAAACATTTGGATTTAAGGAAAATAGAATTTGAAAATTTTAAAATAGAATGAAAATACCAACAAGTAAAAGTTTATTATGAAATCTTAGGAAAGGAAAAATACCTTTCGAGTTTCTTAGGAAAAATTATTCGTAATGAGGAAAATTATTCTTGAAGAACTTTAGATTCTGTAAAATGACTACAAAGATTTTTAATTCTGAAAAAAACTTATTAGGAAAATTTAGACTACGAAAAAATGTTGACTACGAAAATTTAGCCTACGAAAAATTTAGATTAAAAAAAATTTAGATTACGAAAAATTTTGATTATGAAAAATTTAAATTATGAAAAATTTATATTTAAAAAAAATATTACGAAAAAAATTTCTAATAGGAAAATTTACTCCCCCTACGAAAATGAGTTTCTTACTATAAGAAGATAGATTTAAAAAAAATTTAACAAAGCTAATTACCTTACGGTTATCATTCCTACCTTCTGTTTAATGTATTCAAGTCTATTAGAGGGTAAATATTTTGTGAAAATATCATCATATTGATCTTGCGTTCAGATAAATTGAAGAATAATATATTCTTTTTGTGTGTGATGCCTAAGAAAGTAATAACTAATGACTATGTACTTTTCATGAGAGTTATGTGCAGGGTTTTTACTGAAGTAAATGGCACTAGTATTATCACACGTTAATTTTTTTTGGTAAAACTCATACCATAGTCTGTGAGTGTGTGTTGCATCCACAAAACTTGAGCACAACAACTTCTAGCTGCTACATATTCAGCTTCAGCATTGAAGAGTGCTACTAATTGTTATTTTTCCATGACCATGAAACAAATTAATATATTAAGAAATGACATGTTCATGATGTACTTTTTCTATCCGTTCTACATCCACCAATGTCACCATCCAAAAACATTTTTAAAACAAAATCATTTCCATAATTATAAAAGAGTCCTAAATCCATGGATCCCTTAAGAAGAAAAAAATCCATTTTACTACCTTCAATTGAGATTCCTTATGATTGAATTGATATCTTGCACATAAGTATACTGAAAACATTATGTCTGTATTACTAGCTATAAAGTAAGGTAGACTTCCAATCATACCTCTAAAAGATGTTTGATCTACTGGTTTCTCAGCTTCATCAAGATCAAGTGAATTCGAGGTACCAATAGGAGTACTTATACTCTTAGTGTTATCATATCCATACTTTTTAAGAAGATTTTAATATACTTATGTTGTGATATATAAATCCCTTATAGTTTTTGAGAAATTTGAAAACTAAGGAAAAATGTCAACTCACCCATCATACTCATTTCAAACTCAGATTTAATTAGATCTCCAAGGAAATCCATTAAATATTGCTGATTTGAACCAAATATAATGTCATTAACATAAATTTGAATGACCAAAACATTTTTCATATCTTTATTTATAAATAGGGTTGGATCTGCATTTCCCTTAACATAATTGTTTTGTAACAAAAATTGTGTAAGTATATCATACCAGACTCTAGGGGCTTCTTTAAGTCCATATAATGCTTTGGTAAGTTTGAAAACATGTTCATGATGATTTGTATTTTTAAATCTAGGATGTTGTTCAAAAAAAACTTCCTCTTGAACATAACCATTAAGTAAAGCACATTTAAGATCCATTTGAAAAAGTTTGAAGTTAAAGAATGCTACAGAGGAAAGTAAAATACAAATAGATTCAAGTCTTGCTACTGAAGCATAGGTTTATTCATAGTCTATTCCTTCTTGTAGATTATATCATTTAGAAACTAATCTAGCTTTATTTCTTACTATGATTCCATTTTCATCACACTTATTTCTGAAGACCCATTTTATTCCAATAATAGAAGTTTTTTAGGTCTTTCAACCATGGTCTAGACTTTATTCCTTTAGAATTCATTTATCTCATATTGTATAGATTTTATCCAATCATCATCACATAAAGGTTCACCAGTGCTTTTTGGTGTCAATTGAGAAAGGAATGCTATATGGTCTACTTCATTTCTTAAGGAACTTCTAGTCCTTACTGGTTGATTTACATCACTAATGACACTATCACTCGAATGATTCTTAAGAAACAATTGATTTAGGTTTTTTAAAACATGTTCATCAACATATGTACTGTTTCTTCAATAGTACAAGTATTTTTATTGAAAACTCTATAAGCCTTCGAAGTTGTGGAGTAGCCTAAGAAAATTCCTTCATCAGATTTGGGTGTGAATTTATGTAAATTATCGTTAGTATTCAGAATGAATACTTTGAAACCTTGTACATTGAAGTAAGAATTTCTAGGTTTTATACAATTCAATAACTCATAAGGGGTTTTGTTAAGAAAAGGCCTAATCAAAACTCGATTTATAGTATAAAAAACAGTACTTACATCTTCAACCCAAAAATGTTTGTCTATCAAATATTCACTCAACATGGTTCTAGTTATCTCTTAAATAATTTGATTTCTTCTTTCAACAACACAGTTATGTTGAGAAATTATTTGTGCTGAGAAGTGATGATTAATACCTTTTCTACTAAAAAAAGTTTCAAAATTAGAAATTTGAAATTCTCCTCTATGATCACTATGAATAGTTATTAAAGGAAGATTTTTCTCATTTTTAACTTGGGCTCTAAATATTTTGAAATAAGAAAAAGATTCATATTTCTTTGCTAGAAAATAGACCTATGTAAATATATACTAATCATCAACTAAGACAAATACATAATATTTTCCACCAATGCTTCCAGTTTTTGTTGGACCAAAAAGATCCATATGCACCAACTATAGTGCATTAGTAGTTGAAAATTCACCAACTAATTTAAAACTTGATTTATGTTGCTTTCCATATTGACAAGGATCAAAAACTTTTGATTAATCAAATCTAGGATCCGGTATATCATTAACTAGTATTTTCTTAGAGATTTTGCATAGGTTCCTAAAGTTACAGTGTCCTAACCTTCTATACCATAACCAATATTGATCTTCCATTGCACTATGACAAGGTAGATCTTGGCTCCTAAGGTCTTCTAAGATTAGTGTGTATACATTCTCTTGCATATTGGCAGAAAGAATAAACTCTTCCTTGGAATTGTGTATTATGCACTTTTCATTCCTAAAATTCACAAGGTAACCTTCATCACATAATTGACTTATGCTAATAAGGTTGTTCTTATAACCCTTAACAAATAAAACATTAGTAATCAAAGTTTTTCCAAGACGAACAATGTTACCTATACCAATAATTTTTCACTGAGCATTATCTCTGAAAGATAGTTTTCCATCTCTTGTCTTGTTAATCTTTTCAAATAATTTTTTGTTACCATTCATGTGTTGGAACATCCACTATCCATGTACCAGGAATTGTTGTTTTTACGATCTATAATTTCCAGAAAATAAGAGTGTTAGACTTTCAAAACCCAAACATTCTTGGATCCAGAAACTTTAGATATAAAAATTTTAGGAATCTATATTTTCTTAAGGAAATAAGCTTTATGAAAACCTAAAGACTGAGTTTTGTTTAAGGAACAATTTTTACCCAATTCCCACCACACTTAAACTTAGTGAAAAATGGAGCACATTGAGGAACAAAATAATTATTACTAAAAAACAGTTTTGAATGAGTATAACTAAATCCAGAATTATTCCTTAGAGGTCAAATTTGGGAATACATCTTATCAAAGTTTTCCTTACCTAAGGTAAAGTTTGACAAACACTTCCCCAAGGAAAATATTTCTGAATTTATTGTAATAACTACATTTTTATACTAAAAAAGATTAGTTTTATAACTATAGTTGGTATCTGAAATATTTTTCATAGAAATTACATTTTCTAGATCCTTAGAAAGTTTATCCTTCTCGGAATTAAATTCCTCGTGGGTTTTTGAAATAATTTCAATAACATAAATTTTCCTATCAAGATCTTTAGAATGATCTGATACATCTGTAGTAAGAATAGAAATTCTAGAATTTTTCTTATCAATATTTTTCTTGACATAGAGTTTTCATTCTCACGAAGCTTAGAAAACCTAGAAACTTATACATAAGTGGGTACAATATTATCTTAATCAGAAGAAGATTCTTCATCCGAAGATTCATAATATTTATTATCACTATAATTTTCATTCCAGGATACATTTGTTATAGATTCATCATTATGTACCTTGTCCATTAGATAATGATTTTAAATGGGTAACTTGGCAATTAAACCAAGATTATTCAAACCAGAAGATTTATACTCTGAGGATTCATCAGAAGAGTCTCCACCACTGGCACTCCAGGTGTCATTAACTTTCAAAACATTCTTAGCTTTATCTTTGTAGAAATTTTTTCTATTCTTCTCCGAATGATTTTCCTTTATATCCTATCTCATATGCATAAGAGAATCTGGCCTTATATGCCCTGCTCTTTTTCATTCATAAAAAGTGACTTCAGAGTCTTTCTTGTATTTTATTTCTTTCTTCTAATATCTATACTGAAAGTCATTCTCCCTAACTATCTTTTTCATCCTTCGTGTAAGATTAGCTAGTTCATTCTCAATATGTTAACTTTCACTTGAACACTGACTTTCTTTGACTTGGATCTTGTAACCCTTTCAGGAGTATTTTCTTTAGTTGTAGTAAAGGATACACTTCCATTGCCATTTTTCTTATTATTTATATCAGTATCTCTTTTCATTCTTGTCTCATGTGGAAGAAGAGTTCCAAAAATCTCATCAATAGTAATCTGAGATACTTTTCTATTCTCATCAATAGCTGTTATCTTAAATTCTCACTCATTAAGAATGATATCTATAATCATGTACATATGTTCCAAATCATCTAAACCTTTCTCACCCATAGATTTTAAACTAATAACAATAGTCATAAACCTTTGTTGTACCTTGCACACTAGTTCTCCATAAGGAAATTGAAAACCATGATATTCTGCTCTAAGAATAAATATAACTTTAGATGTATAAAAATGAGTAATCTCCAATTTCTTCTAAATACAATTTCCATCTTCACAATTGAAATATGAAAATATATATTCCTGGTCATGGAACACAACAAAGTATTACATACCTTTTAGTTTAGTTGATATTCTGACTTTTCTTGATCAGTAAAAGATCTGACTTCCTAGTTAGGAATCTTGTAATCTCTAGTAATCATGAAAAAGTTGTCTACTCAAGTGTTAATAACAAAGGTATTCATACAATCTATCTAATATTCATAATCATTCCCATCAAATATAGGTGGTCTAGTAAGAGTAAGATTTTCAATAAACCAAAATTTATTCCTATCATCTAAAAGAAAATATCTTTCCATTGAAACTTTTTAATAATAAAAGTTTATAAATATGGATAAAAATCCTAAGAAAGGAAAATATATTCATAATAATGAATACTTCAGCAAGAAAACATATATGTGAATATAATTATTTCAATGATCTTCTCTAATACCAATTGTAGGATCGAACTATGAATGTAGATGCTCAATATATAGGAGGGGTGAATTGTATCCTTTAAAAATTACATTGGAACCTTTAAATTTGGTATAGAACTTTCATTTTTTAGATTGATGAAGACTATTTTTTAAAAATTTAAACAATGTAAATTCACAAGACCTCTATGTTCTACACACATGCTATGTTTCAGAAATATGGTTCCAGAAATGAAACATAATAAAAGTTTACAAGGAGAAAGATTATAACATAAAGCATATAGGATCATACAAATCTGAGTATATAAGTACAAGAAAGTATAAGATAGTTATACCTTCCTTATTAATCAAAATGTAGCATAAAATAAACTTGAAATAATACAAGTAACTGGTAAGAAATATTTTAACTCAAAGAGTAGGTTATCCAACAACCTTGGATAAAGGTGCCTTCATTTATATATTCAAGGAAGTCCATATTACCCACACCCGGGTAAGGTCTCAATAAGAATATCATATTTTATCATTCTATCCCCACAAGCCCTCAAAATTCAAGGTAATCGACACCTCTGTATTCCATTTCATGGAAGTCTTCAAACTTTAAGGTAGTTGGCACCTTTGTCTTCCTATCCCAGGAAGTCGTCGATTGTACACAACAACAATTGGAGACCCACTGAGAAATCCTAAAAAGATGTTCAGTATGCACAAAGCCTAAGAGTCTCTATCTCTATAAATCACTTCACTAGCATTTAATCTATAGAGTGATTGATCAGTAATGATCTTGTTCAAATGAGCTCTTATTTATATGTATTTCTCCAATGGTCGGCTCCCTCCTCCTATGATCATATTTTTCCATGAATCTTGGAAGGACCTATACACATTTCACTCAAACAATGATTATTTAGAAACAGAATGTACGACATCGTTTAATAACTAAAAAAGGGTAAAAAATATGGTTTCTTAAACAAATCAATTTTTTGGAGTCTAAGGAAAAATAGTGTGGAGTCAAACAAATAAACATTCAGATTCTATATTACATGGATATTCAAATTCTGTTTTACACTGAATTCTAAATCATAATTCTATAGACTTAGAAGTATGAATTCCAATGGATATAGAATCTGGATTCTATGGAATTTGGAGTTTGAATTATGAGAATTCGGAGTCTGAATTCTAAGAAATTTGGAATCTGAATTTCTGAGGAATTCAGAGTCTGAATTCAGAGAATTTGGAATCATAATTTTATAAAATTTGGAGTCCGAATAAAAATAATTCTGAGTCTAAATTCGGAGAATTTGGAATCTGAATTTAGAACCTGAAAACAGAATACTCTATATTTAAGAATTTATAGGATTCCATGGTTTTGTAATGTGGAAACCAATTTTAATCTTAGTAATAAAAATAGTTAGATTTATAGAAACTATAACATGGACAATGAAAACAAAGGTATAGAGAAAATTTTCTTGAGGACGGAAAATTTCCTTATAAAGATAACTATTTAGGGAAATAAAATTTTTCTTGAGATAGAGTTTTTGTGATTTTCAAAACATAAAGGAAAGAAAAATTCATAAGGAAACCTTATTGACTCAACAGAGGCTCAGTAGGCCTATTTGGATAATCAGTGGAGGGTTGATTCAGAGGAGGAGGACAACCAGATGCAGAGAATGTTATCTGACTTCCAGTGGAAGACATTGGGAGAGTATAAGGGTTGTGTCTCAGACATAGATACAGAGAGATGGTGTGAGAACATGAGATCACCTTCAACCTAATTAGGTCTTCAATAGAGTATTGGGCTACATTGGCGGTTATTGATATGAAGGGAGTTGCATGTTAGTGGTGGACATTGTACCAAGGGATGAGAAATGAGGATGATGTTTTGTGGGTCGATTTTGAGAAGGAGTCCCAAGAAGAATTCATTTCTTCAATAATGAAGGATGAGAAGAGATATTAGATAATCTCCATCCAGTAGGGGAGTATGTCGGTATGGGATTTGTGGATAAATTTCATGTATCTCCTTAATTTCACTATAGTTATCTTTATGTATGAGGAGTCTTGGGCGAGACACTTAACGGAGGTACTTCATCTATCTCTCCACTATGCAGTTACTCCCTTCACCTTACTAACCTACCAAGAGGTCCAGAAAAAGTTGGCAGTAGTTGAGAGAATGTATTCTCTATGTGTACTACCATTATATGGGATCTAAAATAAATTTTTTAATGGAAAGGCTACCAATGATAGGTCTCAAGCACTAGGGCCTTTGATGTTTTGGTTGTCAGGGAGTCAACTTTAGTAGTGTCCATTTTTTCCATCTTGTCCCTGGGCCTATCCTATAAACCTAGGGCCAGTTTGTATTATCTGTGGAGTTTTTTGGCACCGTTATAGTTAGTGTACAATGGCCTTTTGAGATTGGTATGGTGGAGGTTCATAGGTTTAGTGCTTGCCTTTGCAGCAGTTGTCGAACAGACTATTTCAGTAGCACAGAAAATAGTCTCCTTCTCCACTAAGGGGAGTTGTAGAAGGTGGAGTCCGACCATAGGGTGTTCCTCAGGGACCTCAACCCACGTTTAGTCGAGGAGGCAGAAGTTAGTAGAGGGGTAGAGAAGTTGGGTGGGGTTAGTTACACACCGTAGAGGAAGTTTCTCCTGTAGGTCCAGAGATCGTTTGAGGTAAAATTTGTTGGTTCAAAACTCTTTCTTGTGTTTTTTTTTGATTCTAGATCTTCGCACTCCTTCACTTCACCCACTCTATCATGTTCTTTGGGAATAAACATATAGGGTCTTTCCATTCCCCTGGTGTTGAGTACCCCAATCGGATCCCAAAACACCTTATTCCATGTTTTCTAGGGATGTATACCGATGTTGGGCCACATCAATCCATCCAGGATATATTTCTACTAGATATGTAGTAATATGATGATATACTAGGCATCGAATGGTTTTTTCCTTTCTTGTTGTTATCAACTGCTATTGGAGAAGATTTGTGTTTTCAAATTTGGATGGATAAAATGTGTCTTTCGATGGAGAGCAGAGTGGTCATATGGGAAATTGGTGTTTAGGGACCCTTATTTAATTGGTGGATGATATATCAGTGGAATTGATTAATGCTAAGATGGTGATGGTTCACAATGTTGTTGATGAATTTTTGGATGTTTTCTTTGAGAAGGTGTGACATTACACCCTCGATGGGATGTTGAGTTTGGGATAGTCCTGCAACCTGATGCCTCTCAGATTTCGATGGATCCTTATCAGATGAAACATTCAAAACTATGATAGTTGTGGATTTAGGTGGATGGTCTGATGTAGATAGTCTTCATCCATCCTAGTGTGACACTATTGGGTGCTTCGGTCTTGTTTTCTAAAAATAAATATGGTGGTATGAGGTTTTTCATAGACCATTGACTATCAGATATTGAATCAGGTAACAATCAATTACCATTAGACTCTCCTGAGAATAGATGATCATTTCAACCAGTTCGGGGAGAATGTTGGTTCTCTAAGATCGATCTAGTGTCTGCATATCACCAGTTGATGGTGAAGGAATGTGATATCCCTAATACTTCTTTCAGGTGTATGTATGGGCACTTTGAGTTCATGGTTATGTAGTTCAGTTTTACGAATGCACCAACCATGTTCATGGGGCTCTTGAACTCTATATTTCATGAGTTCTTGGACTGGTATATTGTCGTATTCATCGATGATATCCTGATCTACTTGAATTCATTGGAGGAGTATTCCATGAATATCGGGACTATTTTGGAGGTCCTTTGATGCCACTAAATCTTTGGAATGTTGTCCAAGTGAAGGTTTTGGATTCAGGAGGTTCACTTCTTGGAAATGTTGTGTCTCAGCAGGGTGTAGTAGTGGATCCGTCGATGTTTTGGGTAGTTTTTACTTGTGTAGAACCCAAGAATATTGTAGAGGGTCACAATTTTCTCAGTCTGGCCAGCTATTTCCATAGATTTATACCAGTTTTCTCTCGAGTAGTAGCTCCACTGATAGCCTTGACTAGGAAATAACTGACCATTATGTGGAGTGAATAGTTCTAGGAAGAATTTGTCTATCTGAAGGGGAAGTTGGTTAGTGCTATTGTTCTATAGTTTCCAGAGGAAGTGGTGATATTCGAGGTGCTTTGTGATTCTTCTCATCTAGGTATGGGATGTGTGATGATGAAATAATGGGGGGTGATCTGTTTTGGTCCTAGGAAGATACATCCCCATGAATGTAACTATTCCACCCATTATCTAGAGATAGTGGTAGTTTTTTCACACTAATTTTTTAACTACATTACCTCTTTAGTGAGCACTTTTTCATCTTCACATATCATAATATCTTTAGGTATATCTTTTCCCAGAAAAATCTAAACATGCTACAGAATATGTTGATAGAGTTTCATCAGGACTATGACATCAAAATATTTTACACCTTAGAAAAGGAAAATGTTGTGGATGATGATTTGAGCAGGAATTAGTTTGCGAATCTGCAAGTTCATGGAAGGCGATGGAGGAATTAACCGCCTAGAACATGGATTCGGAAAGGGATAGCAGTAGAGGCTTTTTACTTCAGATGATGGTGCAGGATTCTCTAATACTGCAGGTGGAAGAGTCTCAATGGGGAGACTCATAGGAAGAGGTGTTGTGAAATCACATTGACCTAGGTGATACACCGAAGGGATGGTCTGAGGATGGTCATAATTGGATGATATTTGGTGGGAGGTCATTTTTCTAGTGTCAATGCATGAGAAAGTTCTCCATGAGTTTCCAAGCTCACCCTTAGTAGTGAACTCAGGATTTTTTCACGACCACGCATCGTTGGTCATAGGCGAAATACTAAAATTTATAACCTACATAATACTTAGAATAGTGGAAAGATAGGGTTGAACTGTAGATAATGACTTATGTTTTCCTAGAATAAATTAAAACTAAAAAACAAAAAGATAAAATAAAACACTAATAACAATTTACGCAAACTGTGAAACAAACATTGATAGTGAGTGTGAAAATGAAGTTGAAATGGTGAAATATATGTCTTGAATAGAGAACAAATAGTAATGATGATTTTAGGGTCCTTAGGCTGCATTGAATGGATTAAAATGATATTCTCCGCTTATTCTTGGTTAAATTCAATTACTCAGTGCATAGAAAAACGGTACTAATACACTGAGTTGTCACCTTAGTGGATCAACAAAGCTCGATTAACTTCCTTGAGTCTTGATATTTCGATCTTGACCCTTTGATAAATCTGCTTAAATTGGAGAAGAGATGCATTGACCTTTTTCAATTCTCAGAACTTTGGTCAATGATCCATGGTGAAATGATTCACTACCACACCTGTTGGTCCTTAGGTAATGTAAAATTATACTCAAAATAAACAGAAGATAAAACCGAGCAATGGAATCGCACTGAGAAATCAAACTAACAAAACATGATAGATATATGGATGATCATTTCTCTACAGCCTGATTCCCCTAATCTATTTAACTACACATTAAAATAGTAAAATAAATAGAAATAGATAATTAACTAAGAAACATCCCCCATGAGATTTATCCTCTCTCCAGAAATTAAGTTGACGTTAATCTATTGTTCAATGTCTATCTGCCTCTGTTTCGGTGATGAGATGGATCAATGGTTGATCGCGATGAAGAAATGGATGCTTGCCCCCTGGAATGAAGTTCTGTAATCCCCCAACCTCCTCTCCACTCTCGGTCCCAAAATTATTCTGTGATGAATGCTGATGACCCAGTCGAAGTCTCTGTATCTTTTCCAGATGTGTTCCCTGGTCCTCTTTTAAGTAGTAAATCCACGTGGTGTGTCTTTAGCATGCTTCTCACCAGATCCGAGTGAACTCCATGTGAGTGAAAACAATTCCCATACAACTACCTTATGAACCTTCTCGCACCTTTCCCACGAACAATTTCCTTTATCCCTGCTTCTACCAGTACCTCCCCCTAGACAAAGAAACTGTCCTAGTCAAATAAATATATAAAGAAACTACCATATTTATATGATGACTTAAAATTAATGAAAACGCTTATATATATAATTTATACTGTCTAATATTATTTTTACTAATATATGTAAATATATAAAATATAACATAACTATTAAAATTGTATTTACTTTATTATTATTATTATAGATTATATTATTTAGATTAATTATCATATACACTATATGTTATTATATATGATATATGGGTATCTAATATTATTAGTTATTATATATCTAAAGCATTATATTGGTATGAAATATTATATATATATATATATATGTTATTATATATTATAATATAATAATTAAAAATAAAATAAATAAAAGGTAAAAGTGGAAGGGGGTCATGTGGATGGAGAAGAGGGAAAAGGTCAGGGGCATTCATGTGGAGGAGTAGAGGGATGCGGCGGCTTCAGGCTATGCAGCGGGACTCACTCTGGCGGTGGTGCATTCGGCAAGCAAGGAGAAGTCAATGCGGTTCAGGCATGTGGGTTCAGGCCGTGGTGAGGGGTGGAACTTGGCTTGCATATGGGAGCGGTGGGGGCCAGGTGGCTCGCCGGCGAGCAGGGGATACGGCTCAGGCTGGAAGGGAAAGTGAGGTCGGGGGTTCGAGCAGAGGCACACAAAGGAGACAAGGTGCAGCTTCTGTGCACTTATGAGGGTAGTGTCATAGGGTAGATGTAATGCTCCAGGGGGTTCGAACTCGGATCAGGCGGGCAGCAATGACTCGGTCTGACTCTTGTGGGAGGATTCACGAAGCCGAAAGGGGGCGTGATGGCCGTGCAGACAGACCGTGGCAGTAAAGTCGTGGTGGGTCTTGCTTGGAGGACTTCGACTTTGGGTTTCAGCGGTGGATCTCAACCGAGATTGAGGGAGAATCTCTGGCGGAGAGACTCGGTTCGATGAGCTAGGTAGGTGGAAGGCCAGTGCGGCGAGGTCCGATGCTTCAGTAGTGGTGCAGACAGAAAGGAGAAGGGGGCGTTTCATCGTGAATGCTCTTCAGATATAGGAGATTAGAAATTTTTTATCTTGTGTGTGTGATTTACTAGTTTTCCATCAATTTCAATTTTGTTGTTGCTACTGTGAGGGGGAAGCGGAATGGTGGGTGGAGTGAGCAAAGGAGGAGCGGTGAGACAGGTGAAGAGATGAAATGGTGGCACCTTGAATTTGGTGTGGCGCTGTGAATGTTGCTCAGGGTCTCACCATGAGTCACCCTCATAGTTGCTGTGAGACATTGAAGTGGGGGATATGGTCGGTGAAGGAACTGGGGGCACTGTGAATTATGCTCATGGTCTCACCATGAATGATACGGTGGCAGTGAGGGGTGAAAACGGTGGGATGTGCCACCATGAGTACCTTTAAAATAAAAATATCATATTAAATAAATTAATAATTTAATAAAACTAAAAAAATTGATTAATCAATTAATCAATTAAATTAAATATATTGGAATTAAAAACTAAATAAAACAAAGTTAAATAATAAAATTAATTATTATTTATTTAAAAAATGAATATATTTGTATTAAAAATTATAAACAAATAAATTTAAAACAACCTAAAAGTGTTTAAAGTCCCTTGCTTAGATTAATTAACCAGTTAGTTAATCAAATAATGAAGTAAATAAATAATTAAAGAATAAAGATGTTAATTAAATAAAATTGGTAAGTTAAAATTAGTTAAATTATTAAAAGAATTAAAAACTAGCTTGTGTTATTTATTTACAATTTAAATAATAAAGAATTAATTAAGTTAATTAATGAATTAATAAACTAACTAGAATGAAAATTTTGTAAAAATAAAAGAATAAATAAATAAAAGTAAAATTCAATGGACTTATTTAATTTAATAATTATTTAAAAATCCAATAATGAATACTAAAAACACATGATTTAAACTACAATTGATTATTTTACACAGCAAATTAAAAAATAACATCTATTATCAATTATTTAATAAAAAACAACATTTTGGTATAAAAAAGTCAATAAAAATACAAAAAGGATGTGGAAAAGAGTTTGAAAACAGAGCCACATCAAGTTTACAAGATGCACCATGGCTTAGGGATTCAATTTTGGTGGCCCATAATGAAGTGGGAGTTACAGATTTTTGGCAATGTGTTTAGTGTTACAAAAGGTGAAGGCTGAGCACCATGTTACCAATGGTTTGATGTGGCCCCTATATTTCCATGAGTGGAAGTGGATTGAAATATCTATGGATTTCACCACACGGTTACCCAGGACTCAAGGAGGCTTCGATGTAATCAAGGTAGTGATGGATCAGCTGATGAAATCGGCTCACTTATTAGTAATTAAGAAGATGGAATAGTGGATACCTTGGCCAAGAGATCTCTAGATGTGGTGGTGCGGCTACATGGAGTTCTAAGATCCATCATCTTAGATCAAGATGTGTATTTTACCTCATGAGTCTGGAGGGTATTTCAACATGCCTTTGGTACTCATTTTGACCTCATCACTGCCTTCCACCCTCAAACAATTGGGTAGAGTGAGTAGAAAATATAAATGTCAGAGGAGATGTTGTGGGTGTGCATCTTGTACTTTGGTAGATCTTAGGTACGACACTTACCCATGTTGGAGTTTTCATACAATAACATTTATCACTCTTCCATTAACATGGCTCTATTTAGGCATTGTATCGGAGACCATGTCATTTAACCCTGTACCCAACAGAGGTTGGGGAGGAAGTTTTTAATGGTTATAACATGGTATAGAGTACAACTGATAAGGTGTAGCATGTTTTTGAGATGATTAAAGTATCACATTATTGAAATAAGTCATATTCCAATCATAGGATGCGGCCCATAGAGTTCTAGTTTGGGGACCTTGTTTTCTTTAACATTTCAACTCGATGTGGGAAGAATAGGTTTGTATAAAGATAAATCTTTATCTGAGGTTCTTTGGACTCTTTGAGTTGTTGAGGTGAGTTGTAAAGGTGGTATAAAAGTTATCACCACCACCATAGTTGGAGAGAATCCATAGTGTATTCTGATGTCTCTTAGATTTTCTGGTATCTTTAAGAAGACTCCCATGTCATTGACTGGGGAGAGTTGGATGTAGAAGACGACACAATGGTTATAGAGCAGCCATTAGAGATTCAAGACCATCGGAATAAGGTGCTACATGGGTGTTCCATTCCCTTGGTTCACATGTTGTGGAGTCATAGTGTCCTGGAGGAGATTACTTGCGAAAGGGAGATGTAGATGCGTGGACAGTACTCGGAGGTGTTCTGAGTTTTTCTTTGTCCAATTTTTCTTTGTAATTTGTTACTTCAACCTTGTTTGTTATGAGATTAGTCATTCCTCTATTCCTTAATGTGTGATAAAATCTTGACATATGAAGAGTGGAGGACCTTGTTCATAATTGAGATGCATTAATTGAGATGTGATTAAACCTTTGTGGGAAATTCAGTTCTTCCCATATCAGATAGTATCCTGACATGGATGGGGGAATTCCCTGATTCATGTGTCTAAACAATGTGGTTTTGATGCTTTTGTGATGTGTCTTAAGGTCATTTGGGGTAGTATATGTTGGAGGAGGTGTTATTGGATATCGAGGTTTCAATTCACCTTTGGAATCAACTAGGTGGTTTATCCTTGAGAGGTATCTTATGAGGTGGTTGTTCCGACCCCACTTTCTTCGGGGTTTGGTTTTAAATTATAGAGGGAATGAATATTTGAGAGGTATCTGATGTAATGGAATAGACCCCTACAATATATACCTTTTGTGAAAATTTGGTTTTTGAGGTGTTCTGGGAGGTCAAGGTGACTCATTTCAAGAAGTTTCTAGTTTTTCCAATGGTAGCTCACGTTGGTGACTCACTGTCGGCAGGCTGCATCGGTGGGTCACATCAGTGACACACTATCAGTAGGTTGTGTCAGTGACTCATTGTAGGTAGGTTTCATTGGTGGGTCGGATCAATGACTCACCATCACTAGGTTTCTTTGATGGGTCACAATGTTTAATTGCTATCGGCAATTCATGTCGGTGGGTCGTATTGGTGTCTCTCTATCAGTGGGGCACGTCGGTGGGTCGCACCGATGACTCACTTTTAGTGAGTGATGTCGGTGCATGGCATCAGTGAGTGGATTAGGTGATTTGAATCTGTAGGTGGCATCAATTATTGGAATTGATGAGTCGTGTTTGTGGGTGCAATCGATGGGTGGCATAGGTGAGTCATGTCGGTGACTCAACTAGTGGTGATCCATTTACATCTTTTCTCAGTTTTCCTAGTTTCTCTCCTATTATATTTTATTTTATTTATATCAAGTTTAAAAACTTTTTTTCACCATATCAGAATAAGTTTCAAATGATATTAATTATATATTTAATATTCTAATTTCCTTGGGACTCTGAAACTGCCAAGCCACATGGTCTGGGCCACAAACCAACTTTTATCTACTTTGAAATTGTCTCTCTTTCATTAATAGAGGATCTTGACTTTTCTAAATCCGAGGTCCTATCTTCCTTGAACACTTTTGTTTTTTCTTATTATGCCCAGATCCTTTAATCAATATGCAGTTGTGTTCTGTGTTGGGAAATTTGGATCCAGTTTTTCTTTATTGTATTTCCTACTACTCACACACTCCCTATTTTAGTTCAAGGAGAAGTTGTTGATTGACTGTTCTTCCAGGTAGAGATTATTTTATAACTTTTTTTTTATTTTTGTATCCTGAAGGGTGGGTATAACGATGTCTTATTATGAAAATTATTGGATCTAATTTAACAAAAGTAATAAATTATGGGTAGTGAAGATGATGATGACATTTGTATTTCTTCATTTGTTATCCTTGGTCATTTTTGTAATTTGTATTTGTGATATGCCTTCTGGAAATAATATTCGTTAGTGGATCTTATTTGGGAACATTTCTTGTGAAAACTTGTTATTGAATAGATATCAACATGAAAACATGATAAATAATGTATATACAATTAAATAAATGGATTCCCTAGGATCAAACATGTTCTTTGATAACCCATGATTTATCAAATTGTTAATAAAGAATGAGTGTGTTAAATCTGAATACATTGTGTCTTGTTTTGTGTGGCTGTGTGCAGTGTGTGTATATTTTTTTCCCTGTGCTTTGTACAGTTTTTTTCTTCTGTTGAGAGCATGGTGGTGTGTGGAGATGGTTTAAGGGTTTAATGGGATCTCAGGTTGAGAGTTTGTTTGATTGTGGAATGGTTGAGTGGTGTTTTGCAGTGGGACTACAATTGGGTTGTGTTTGTTTTTTACTGGGTATGGGGATGATATATAGCAGGGCTTCCAGGTATGATTGTGACATGATATATTCGAGGGTTCTATTGTGATTTTGGGGTTTTTACTTAGGTTGGGCGACATTACATTGAATAATGATAATGGAATTGGTTGGATTTGGTGCAAAGTAGGGAGGAAATGTGAATTGGGGTCTTTTATCATGGTTTTCTTCCTATTTTTTGATTGGTTGTGAGGATGGTTTTATTATGTAGTTATTAGATTTCTAGGTAGGGATGGAAGAAATGATAAATTCTTAATAACATAAGAATGATTGGGTTTTAGGTAGCATATTTTATCAACTTCGGAAGAGACTATTGTTCATCCGAATATGTGCATTTAGTGGCTGAATAAAAAGTAGATTAAAGGGATGGTTATTGTTTGAGAACCCATAGGTTAGGCTTGAGTGTTTGATAATATAAACATGCCTAAATTTACTTCTGTTTTGTATGCACAACCACCCTAGTTGGTTACTATGTATAGAACACCCCCATTTTCATGGGGAGAGTGTATTTCCCAAGAATTATGACGGTAGGATGGATGGTTGGCCACCCTCTCTTCCCTGGTCACTCTTCTTAGTGGTGATGTACCATGTTTCACCAGTAAGGAAGTGGTTTGTGAGGCCCAAGTGTGTGTGGGTGGGTTTTGTTTTCCCTAGATTCTTTGGAATAAAATAAGATTTTCTTTCCCAACTGTCTTAAAAATGAGGTTTGTTTCGGGATGTGGTGTTGTTTATGGTCCAGGTGTCTATAGGTGGGATAATATGTAGTTGTGATGCCTAGGTGTGTCAAGGTCGGTTTTGTTTTCCTAGGTGTCTTGAGGATGATATGTGGTCTGTTTTCAAAGGTGTCTTCAGGATGCGATGTGTTTTTCTTCCTAGGTGTCTTCAGGATGTTGTGTGGCTTGTGGACCAGGTGTCTTTAGGTGGGATAAGATGTATTTATGAGGCTGAGGTGTGTGTTGGTGGGATGTGATGTGGTGTGTGTCCGAGGTGTGTGCAAGTGGGTTGTGAAGTGGTACTTTCAGAAGAGGTGGGAGTACTAGGACAATTTCAGTTAGGTTGTGAGTGTGGATAATCATTAGGAGAGTGGATCAAGGTACCCTATCATCGACGAGCTTCATATATTACTCTAATTGACTTACTTTGTTTGGTGACTGTGCCTTTGTTTAGTTTGGGCTGGTTAGTATACATTTTTAAGTTCTTCCGATTTCTACTATTTCTAATGGGGGCATTAGTATGCTTATCCCCTTGTCCATGAGAGTATTTAGCATCTTTAGTATACCTATCCATATCCATGTTACTATAAAAAGGGTAATGCCTCCCATTTGGTGAGATTTTTATGCAGTTGGTGTTGGTCTCCACCCTGAGGGCTACTAGAGGCAGGACTAGAGGGTCATTATCTCCCTTCCATCATTGCAAGCTCGGGTGCAACATATTTTGAATGAGGGGTCATGATATATAAACCAAAAAATAAATAGATAATATATCATGGCATAAATTATGACATAACATAAAAGTTAGGAATATATTTTAAGAGTCATAAACATGGAATTTAATCTATAAAAAAAATGAAACATAGAAAGGGGGAAATAAAAAGAATGAAAAATACTAATGAGAAAAATCCTTTTTTGAATTCCTATATGAACAAAATAATTTTTTTCACAACAAAAAATGATAGAAAAGTGAATTTTCCATTATTATTTGAACAAACTCATTATTTTCATTCTTAATAATGTGAGAAAACATGTTATTCCCAAGTCTATGTGAAAAATTAATTATGTTGACACATGAAAATGTGATAAACTCATTACAATGATCCTAATGTGAACAAAGTAAGTATAACCATTCATAACTATATCATGAGATATAAATATATACCAATTCATTGTTGGGTGATATAGGACCCCTCCCATTATCATAAATATATATGATTTCCTCTAAATATCAATCATTACTCAAATCAGAAAAACCCATGGAGTAAAACTATGTATAAATTATTTTTTTGAAGGATTAATATAATGATTATATCCATATTTCAATTAATATTTGAAACATGACATATTATTTGAAAATAAATGGTTAAAAAATGTTATCATGTTACTTTTGACGTAAATACCATTAAGAAAAAATAATTTAGCGTATAGTTTTTAAACCACAAATATAAATGTTATAAGGTTATGTTAATAATTTCCATAGTGAATCAATGTTTTACTTATATTTAAACACCCTTTAATCAATGAAATATAGAACATGTTATTCACAAAGGAAATTCAGTGGAAGAAATTTTATGGCAAATCACAGTGGACAGTCCGGAAAGACAAGGGAAGTTATGGATCATATGAGGTAACACGTAATTAGGTATGAAAAAATATAACATAATATTGGAAATAATAGAAAATATAAAAATGGATTGGAAACCATTATTAAATGGGATTTTAATTATTATCTACAATGATATAATTTTTTAGAAATAAATTTTATCAAGGTAAAATATTTGAATTAAATTATTATTTTACACCAGAGTTGAAGAGAAAGTAAAATTAAATAGAAAAAATAGGTAACATAATATTATACTTACTCTACTCTTTCAAATACATTAAATTTTTTATATTTAATTGAATATTTTTTATTAAGAAAATCTTTATAACTTCTTTTTTGACATTGGGTGTCAATGTCTTTAATGGCTTGGAACATGCTATATGATATAGATTTCAACCCAAATTCATTAATACAAAGTTCATGGTCCCAATATAATTTAAGGTAGTTGAATAGTTATGTTATATTTATTTATATATCTATTTTCAAAATACATAGCAATTTTACTTATACATAGTGAAAATGTAATAGGTATCAATTAATTTTTGTAGTTTTAACAATCAAATATGATATTAAAATTAAGTAAAATAAATAACAATAAATTTTATAAACCATAAAAAATAAATATTTTCTTATTAACTTATATTAAAAATATGTTTTAAGTTCCTATAGTCATCCATGATAGAATTTTATAGCATTGTTCAAGTTTGTGGTTTAACCGACCTAAACATGAACATTTCATAGTTAATTAACGATTATGATTATGAAAGTTGTTTATTTTGGATTAATTATTACAGATGAATAATGAAATTTTTTATATTTTTTTATTTTAGTTATTTAAGAATTAATATATTTTATTAAATAATAATTAAATAAGATAAAAGATGATATATATTACTTCACAGAAGACATATTCCACATAAAGTACAACTAATATTTTCATTTCCTTAGGACTGGGTTAGATTGTGGGTTGATTATAATTTTTCTATCAATAATAATAATTATATTATATAGGTCACATATATTATTTAATTTAATCAATAAAACTTATGATGATATACAATGGGAAATAAAGGGAGATAGTGATGTATGGAGGAAGAATTTTTCACAAACGCACAATTGACATCCATATGTATATTAATGTGGAAGGTAAAAAATAAATATTTTTTTTCTAAATTAATTTAATAAAAATTTATAATTATAATTATACTAATTTAATTATATTTACATGGTATATATTTGTTTTAATGGTAATTATTAAGAAGAAAATGTTATGTATTAAGTAATACCCATATTGGGAGATTGGGTATTATTTTGAAATTATCCATTGAAATGAATAGAATAAGATAATTTATAGTGAAAAATGGGTTTATTAAATTAATGGTAAATATAAGTGAAGAAATATCTTTATGTGTTTCTATAAATATATAATGTAATGTGTATCCTTGAAATAGTGTAGGTGATATCCTTTTATAATTGAAGAAATTGTATCCTTTTTGAAAACTCAATAATTTTCAATAATAGAATTACAATATTTTTGGTTCAATGGATTGAATAGTGTGAAATCATGTGATTTTGAGTAATATAATGATGATAAATTTTATACCACTCATTTTAAAAATGTTTTAATTTTTTTATGTTTTTCACTATTAGGTTTTTCACAATAGATGTTTTTTTAGTTTTTTCTGTAGAAACTAATTATTAAAAATGTAATTTATGTTCAAATAAAAAATGTAAGATTAAACATCTTAAATAATTTTGGCATTATGAACCTAAATTTAATCCCCTAATAATCAAATTAAATTTTTTAAAAATATAAAATAAAATACAAAATATAATCATTTAATATATTTGAAAACTCTATTTTTTGACTAAATGTTGTTTTCACCAGTAAGTATTCTTAATCATATATAATATTTATTAGAAATGAAAAGTTTGCATATATTTTTTTTTATTTTTTAATATAGAAAATTATTATATAAACTAGATCAATTTAATTTATGAGTTAAGAATTACACAACATCTATAAACTAACACTTTTTAAAAAATTTCATTACTAATTTCATGGTAATTAGAAAACACTAATAATCAGATTTTTTTCCAAAAAATTATATTCAAATTATTAAATGATATTTAATTGCTAATTTAAATAATTATAGTCATTTCTTAGATTTAACTTCCAGATGTGATGAAAAATAATTTTTATTATAATAGAATAAAAATTATTTTTTATAGTTAAATTTTACCCAAGTTTCATAAACATTAAACATTGATTTTATAAATTTAATATAATATTTATAATGTTTACTGTAATTTAATAAATATATAAATTTTATATAAAAAAATTTACATAAAAATTTATGTCATTTTTTTATGATACTATAATAAATGTGATAGTTTTTAACAAAATTGATATTTTAAATATTCACCTAAAAATCAGTTATTTTAGAACTATAAGAACTTTGAACCTACACTAAATTTGACTTTATGAATTAAAAAATTATTTCCACTTCACTATATCAAATTATAATATTCAATATCTTATCTATAAAATTAAAATACAAAATATAAAGAAAATGAATACTATTGAAAAAATTCATTTTAATGTAATATGTGTTATTAATCTTATTTTGAAATCATTTATTAATTATTATTAGCAGTATATTTTCTAGGGGTTTTATTATTCATTGATATCAAAAGTATTATTCATCTAATATTACAACAATAAATTACATTGATTCCTCAATTGGAGAAATGTAGCGAAAATTTATATCATTAAAGAAAATAAAGAGGTTAATCTTGAGTCGTTACATTGGGTACGCAAACAAACTTCAGGGTTTCCCAAATGGTTTTGGGGAAAGGACCTATAACTAATAGGGGAGCTAAATTACTATTATAGTCCCTGATAGAGGGGTATGAGTTCTATTTTTTGGTATTTTATCCATTGTTATTAATTTTTGATTATTTTTGGAAAAGCTTATATATGATCCACCCAAGAGAGACCATGAACTTATCTACATAACTTGTATCAATTTTTAAAACATAAATTCCAATATAAAATGGGTTTGGTGTTATTTATTGTCACTTTACAAGAGTCATATTAAATTTTTTATCTAGATGTATGATATAATTAGTATTTCATATATAATTTGATACTCGCATATGTTGGTATAGACTCCACATGGTACCGTTATAGACCCTACATTCTAGTCAGATCCCTCTAGCATACGAGAAGGCATGGATAAAGCTATGTGACCCTTCAGTCAGGTTATGTTAAAGTGATATACGTCAGTGGATTTCAATATCACTATAAAGAGTTACATGGATTGAACCCACCATTTCTATACTCACATAATAGAAATGGTGAATTCCCAATGGATGGATTAATTCATAAATTCAAATTATTAGTCACCTGTTATACCATTAATCCTCATAAAAAATATTTTATCAAATTATCTCCACATTATTTAGTCATTCAATTTAAAAATTAATATAGATAACTTTGTACACTTTTATATTACATTAGCTTCACCTACAATGGAGGTTGTTCCAAGGGTCTCAAGAAAACATTAAAAAGGGAATCACTAAATTTATTCAACTATCTATCATTCAAAAACATATCCTAAAATCAACTTATGTTATTCAATAGTCATGTATTTATTTCCACATTCTAGAACTCAATTTTATTTCTATTATTATCATATGATATACCAATTTTATATTTTTATATCATTTTAAATTGAATTATAATTATTATTTCTTTTAAATTTTTTTATCAGTAGGAACTATATTTTTATAATAACTGAAGAAAACCTTAAATTTTAAACATTACATGTCTATAACTCTCATAGTTGTTAGGTGATTTGGATATGATTACTAACAGATTAAGTTTTTTCTAAATTTATATAAAAAAGTATTAAAATTTTAAAAACTAGATATATGTTTTGTTTATTTTGAATGATAACATCCCCCCCTTTAAAGATTAATTTTTCAAATCTATAAAATCAAAATGAGTAATGAAACATAGTTTAAATAATAAAATAATGCGAGGTATCCAAAAAGTGAGAGAAACCACTTTAAATATTTGGTATAATTATTTAAAATAAATTTTAATCAAAGAAATTGATTTTAGAGAAAAATATTCTATTCAAAAGTGTGAATGGAACTTTAAAAAATAATAGAATACGAGGAAAATGATGAATTCTCAAAGTTGGTAGACAATATTAAATAAATTCTTAATTACACATTTTATGTATATATGTACATTTTGTAAGATATTTACCATGATACATTCTAACATTATGATCATTATTTCAATTTTTTGGCCCATGATAAAAAAATATTTAGTAATCAATAATAATTAAAATAGTGATGGATAAAAAGATTTTAATTCTATAAAATACATAATAATTAACTACAAAAATAATGATTCGTTAAATAATTCAATGATTAAAGATACTTAATTAAAGTTAAAAAATCATGTATTTTATTTCAAATAATTTTTTGAACTTATAATGTAAATAAATTTGATTGATTTAATTGTATTTTCCAAACCATATAAATATAACACACTTTATAGTAAAAATTAAAAATAGAAAAATTTAGGTAATTTAATAAGTAAAAAATGGGTAGTTATCCTCAGAAAAAAATTAGAGGGTTTGAAATTTTAAAACTCTATTTAATTTATTAGCTTAAATCAACAAAAAGTTATAGAGGATTATGTGAATAAATATAATATCTTAATAATTTGAGTAATGTACTAAATGTAATGATTAATATGTTTAATGTTAAAGAAACAAATTTAAATTATCATTTACAACAAATATAAATGAATAATATTAAAATAAAAATAAGGAAACTACGTAAAAAGTAGATTCACATATAATATACATTGATAGATTTAAAAATTAATTTATATATTTGAAATAAAAAATCATTTATAGAAGGAATTCAAAATTCCAATTATGTGTTAAAAAATAAAAATGGTTATAATAATTTCAATGTTTAATATAATTTTGTTTTTTAAATGTGGATAATTTATTATAGAAATATACTAGATGATAAAAAAGGTTAAATAATACATATTCTCTATGAACTTATACATGGGAAATAATCATGAAAAAGATCAATTAAAAGTTAAAAAATCAATAAATTACTTTAATTAGCTTCATTGTGGCATTGAAAATCTAATGAAGGTTGTTGGATAATCCTCTAGGTCATATTAGAGAATAAATAAAGTATTAAGGAAACATTATAAACTCTTCAATCATAATATACCTCACACATTCTTCTTAAAAATGATGAATGATATATTCTAATTTTATCATATTTTAAATTTTAAAAATACAGGTATGTATAGGTTTAGAAGAATAATTTTTTACTAAAGATTTAAATAAATTATAGAAAAAATATAATGGTAACCAATAATATTATTATGAATAAAATTGAAATGTATTGTATAAAATAATAAAAAATTGAATCTAATAAATTCATTAAAAAATGTTGTTCTATTGTAATATTTGAATTTTATTATTATAATTGAAGATATGGAGAATATAACAATCTATATGTTATATATTTTTATGATAAAAATATATAAGGAATTATAGAATACTAAATCATGATTTATATTTCATCAAATTGTATTGAATGTGCTTCAGCAAAATTGATATCAGAAAATACAGTAGAAATATATGTTCTACATATGAGATATGTTTCTAATGGGTTACCATATAGCCATCTAATTGGAGTGGTTTATTTCTATCAATAAATTTTTAAATTATCATGACATACTATAAATAAATTTATATAATTTGAAAAAAAATCCAATGAAGATATATTATTCGTTGAATTCTCATTACGTTCTCAAAGAATGATAAGTTGGGAAAATTATAAAAAGGTTTAGCATCACTAGTGATCTGTAAATTTATGATTTACAATAATATTAAATTATTTAATTTAGTGTAAATAAAAATTTAAAATGATGGATCATTATTTATAAAATTATCTATGAAATAAAAAATAGTGAAAACAAATTAATCATCAATGAGGTTCTCTATAATAATGTGTTACTCTTGAAGAATAATTTTGAAAGTAGTTTTATTTTTTATTTGATAAATATAATTAGTAATTAATTTTAAATTAATATATATACTTTGATGACTATTAAATATGATATTTTTTTTAAAAAGTTAGGATAAAAAAATATATATCATTTTATAATTTTATAAATATATAAATCAAGTCATATTATCTCAATTTATAAAAATGTTGTATTTCCCCAATGATTGGTCCACTTTATCCAAAATTGAATGAAAATAATCTCTAGTTATAGGTCAATATTTCTTGTTAAAATGTTTTATAGAGATATAAAATAAGTTTTCATAACATTACAAAAAATAAAATATATTTTAATCAAGTCACAAGATTAAATATGTTCAAATATTGAATTCATTAGAGGTTATTTGGGTTGATATTTAATGAAATGTCAATTATTGAATATATAAATGGGATACATATCTCAGTTAAGAAGTTAGATATTTTCTTAATATAAAAATCCTTCTTTATAATTAAATATTTTATCATTTCATATATTAAATAGAAATGGTGGGGTTTTAGAAATTGATTCTAAATTACTCATTAAGAGGATATGAACCAATTAAATCGAAAAATAGTTCGTTTTGTCATTAATGAAATATCATGATTATCATGGAATCTTCCATGTGTTCAGTAATTGATAAAATTCATAAAATAGTTTTGATGAATTGTTTAATCAAATTTTGGGTATTATGGGATGAAAAAATTTGGTTGAACATGGAATATTAAGTTATTTTTGGTGAAAAATATTGAGTATGACTAATAATATTAATAAAAAAACCAATTTTTTGTTGTAATTTTATTATGAAATATAATTATCTATTTTATAATGTAATTAAAATACTAAAATAATTATATATATATTTATATATATTTTGTATTCCATCCCTCACCAAGATTAAATACCCATGTCTTGATAAGTTTGTTGATAATTCTGATAAAGAAGTATTCATAGGATACAACTCTAATAAAATAGGATATGCCTATTTTACTGAGGATGTCCCCTCACTCACCTAAGAGTAATGCTCCATTTCCTCTTATGAACTCATAAGGGTTCCTCTGAATCATCTCTCATATGTGCTTATATATGCTTTTTTGGTATCTATGGTTCATAATTTTGCATTCGTATTCTTATCTCAATGGATTTGTTGTCTTGTTAGTTCTCTGAATGGAATTATAAAGCTGAAGTTTCAGACTCCCTCCTCCTCTTCCCTTTTTTACTTCCCCATTTTTCATGACCCCATCTTGGTCTAGTGCGACTATTCGGATAGCTTCTTGTGATAGTGAAGGTGGAGCACTGGTCTGGCTCTTTGGTTGTTTATTGCATTTTTCCTCTCCTTGATATTCCAATCTAGATACATTGTTTTTCTTCTCTTTCTCTGTGATTTATTTTTTGGTTATGGAATCACTTGTTCTATTTCTATGTTCTATTTTCATGATTATCTTTCTTTCAGGATTAATGTTTGGTCTTGTGAAAATTTTTATGTGGTCATGGTTTCCATCCCCAATGCCAAAATAATTTTTTGGGGTTGTTTTTTCCACACCATGACATCCTCTCTAACATATCTTTTTCTACAGGATTCCACCAACCTACTCTAAGTAATATTTTCATGTTGGTTTCATAGGTGTCTTGGGAGGTGAGACTAATTGGTTGACAATATTCTAAGAGGTGGATGTACTGGTTGATGTGGATTTTTTGTGTAGTGGTTTTCTCGATTCAGTGATGGTGCTTCATTTTTCTCCCACAACGGTTATGATAGTTCCATTAAAGTCATTGTGGTTTAGGTTATGGAGTTTATAGGTTTCATGGATTGGTTCCCTTTTTTTATTTCTTCTATCTTATGGTGATTTCTCATCAATAGGTTACAACGTTTATGGGTTCAAAAGTACATTTGTCAAACAGTTGGTAGTTGGCTCAAAGATTTCATTGATAGTATCAGGGTGATGGCACTAGGACCGATGAATCTTATGTGGAAATTTGTAATTTTAATTTATTTGTATCAAGTGGTATCATATTATGAGTGGTTTTTAATACGTTCTTTGGTTATGATGTTTTTAATTTTGAACTTTTTTTTGAATTTTGGGGTCTGTTGTGTTTGAGTTTTGGGATGTGCGTTTAATGCAAAACCTTAAATTGGATTTTTGAAAATGAAAAAATTAATTTAGATGACTATTTTTTTAATATAATAATTAAAATAAATATTTTAATATTATTTTTATTGATTCCATAAAATTGTTAAAAAAATTTATTAATTTTTAAATTGATGAAAATTATAGAGAGTTTCATAATGAACCTAATTTTTTTTATAAATATGAGTAACAAATTCATGAGTGTGAAGACACATAAAATATTATGATAATGTTTTAGTAGAAAAATTAAATTCACTATTAAATAATTATAAATCATAAATTGGAAAAAAAGATCATTAAATATTGAGAAATACTAATTCAAATAGGAAAGGCCTCTAGAAAAATAAGTCATACATCTTTTCCTTCAAAAAAATAAACAAAATATATTAATGAGATTTATTGTCCATTATATTTAATTAATTATATTAATGATGTGATGATAAAATATAAAACATTAATAATTTCATGATCATTCCAAGAAAAATTAATAATAAAATTATATAGGTAATGATTGTGACTTAAGCATATCTTATTGATAGTGGGCTAACTATAAATAAAATTTGAATATTTTATACAAAATGAAACTCATATTATCAATAGGTGTTTTTTATTATAATGTTTCTTGATTATTAATGAAGGAAATTTTGATGATATTTATTTTTGGGGGGATTATTCAATATTCAGTACAAAAAACTAGTTCTTAAACTATAGTAAAGTGACATCATTTTTTCAAAATATTTAACACATTACAAAAACATATTCCTAAATACCGTGTTAGTTTCATGCCTTTATATACTTGAAAAAAAAATCTTCTAACTCAGGGAAATTTCTTCAATGTTTCCCACAATTATCTTCCCCTATTAAATCTACTTAAAAATTCATCATGACATGGGAAAGTAAACATAAGATAGGGCTAATTTCAAATTCTCATAAAGGGTAAATAAAGGAAACACATAAGCATAACACGAATATAAGGGTAAAATAAAATGAGAAGAACATTTTAAGAACACACAATTCATATCAAAGATTATGAACATGAATCATTGAATAAAGATTCATAGTTAGTTAGACATAAATACTATGGGAAATAAGAGCCTAATCTATTAAATAATAACATTGGAATAATACATAGAATTGTGTAATACACATAAACATGTAATATTATTCCGTGTAAGTCAAGAAATGTTACTAGAACATATCATAGAACTTAATTGAGTCTACACCTATTGGGCGGGACACACCATCATCCCATGTCAGAGTCCTTTCATTGTAAGTGATCGGGTTTCCTCGTCTTTTCATAGTGTATCAGGTTCCCCATCTTCCCATAGTGGATCTTTTTTCTCCATAATCTATCTTAATGGAGATTACACCTACTAGGAAAGACACACCACCACCCCCAGTTGTCGTCTTATATTTATATGGTCCAGGTTTCCCTTTCATCCCATAGTGGATGTGTTTTCCCCATGTTTCCATAGTGGATTATGTTTCCCCATCATCCCATAGTAGATAAGGCCATCGATTTTATTCCCATCATTATTTGATGAGACATAAATATTTTACCCATACACTGTGGGGAGATATAGGTCCCAAATGTCACATAAAAAACTATTAATACATGATCCACAAGATAATGAAACTTTAATCATATTATAACCCATAAAAAGAGATTGGTTTTATAAAAATAATATCATAACACGTGAAATTAAATGCCTTAACATAACCATTTCATCGCATAATAAATTATAGAAAATAGATAGGTTTCATAATAATTTCATTAATTTATAACCCATGAAATGAATTGAGTTTCAAATTCATATAACTGGTGGAAGAGAAATGGGTGACATTAACACCATGCTACTAAGAAATAAACCATTCAAGATAGAATATAAAGGGTGTTATTGGATCATTTCCCCAATAAAGCCAAAACTATAAAAAAAGTATTACATATAATATTGAAAAGTATTTTTAAATATCCCTTGAAACATTTATTAATAAAAATATTATTTCTTTTAAAGTATTTTCCATAAAACTATTTCGGTAATCCTTTTCTTATAATGGGAGCTTTATAATTTCATTTAAAAAATTTCTTTAGGAAAATATATTTTTCTCTTTGAAAAAATATTTTTAAAACATAAATCATTTTGAAATAATTTTTAATTTTAAAATATCATTGAAATCATATAAAATAAAATTTTAATCTTTGGAAAACCTTTTTCTTTGAGAACACCTTGGATAGTCATAATGAAATCTTGAAAACATTTTAAAATCCTTTTTCATGGAAAATACATTTAAATTTTTTAAAATAAGGCTTCAAACCATTTTGATATAATTTTTATACAAAAAATAATTTGGAAAATTATAAAATAACCTTCAAAATAAATAAAATAAATTTCATTGAAAACAACCTTTTAAAAACATAAAAATGATTTCTTTAAAATCATTAAAAATATTAATCCGAAAACATTTTTAAAATCCATTTTTATTTGAACACACTTTCAAACAAATTTTTTTTAGAATATTAGGAAGAAATTCCTAAAAAATAAATGTTTAATCTTGATGAATAATATTCAAGGGAATTATGGTCATGATGGTAGTTAAATCTGTGTGTGTTGAACATTCCTAATCTAACGTAAAAATATTAAAAATGTACCTTGATCAGAAGACAACCAGAAGATTATTTTTTAAAAACCCTTTTGTTTAAAAGAAGAACATGGGTAAAATTTTATTTTAAATATCATAGAATAATGGTCAAATATTTTTGAAAACCATTTACAAAACATGGTTTTGATGGAGCTTAGATTTCCGACCGAATAGAGAAGTAACATCAAACATTCTTAAAAAAACATCAATGATCATCTTATGTAACAAATAGTGAAAACATTATACCATTAATGGGATATAATATTAATAACCAAGTTGGAAAGAAAAATAATGATATTTCATGAGATATAGATCATAATGTTTCATCAATGGGACAATAATGATAAACAATCTTCATAAATGGTATGATTTTAGCTATAAACCACTACCAATTTAGTAAATTTGAATCATAACACAATGAAAAAATAAAATTAAATGAATAATAAAATATTATTAAAAAAATTGATTAATTCTATATCATTTTTGAGTCATTAATTACACCTCACATAATAATATTGGTGCATAACATTGCATGTGTCTCAAAATAGAAAATTTGAGAAAAAATTACTTTATTGATTTGAAACCCCATGAAATAAAGATCATAAAATGGATATTTAAATACCCATAAATTTATTTATAAGAATCATTTAATACATACATTTTTAGTCTATACACCATAGAAAATAAATTATGTGTGAGGAAGGTAGGAATCTAATGAAAATAAAAAGTGACATGACACTCCCTTACCTTATAACATGACTCTCTTTGTACTCATACAACCCTCCCATATAGTAAATATAATTTTCATTATACATATTTAAAAAACCATATTATTATATGTAATACCATATCTTATTTTATAATGACTTTATATTACCATTTTATTAATAATTCCATGTTAAGGTATCACTTCAAGAAATATACACTTTATTTTTGGCATGTGTCATATATTATTGGTCCTCATACTTATATCATTATTTCCAGAATGAAACCCATGATATAAAAATATTTTTTATTATGTATATATTTATTGATAATAATATATTAAATGTAGAAATATGAAATGTAATAAATCGTTAATTGAGATGGTAGGTCATACGTACGAGTTAACATTATTCCCATTTCTCACTGCAATATTGAAAGAACGAAAGTAAATGACATGTATGTATATATATAATATAATTACAATAGTATAAATATGTAAAATTTATCATATAATCTCACCAAACCCATCCTTAATAAATTAATTATAGTGTGTGAACAAATCCCTTCGCTTTGATATGATGGCAGTCCACACTTCCCCAAAAGAAATTATCTTATTTACACAAAATGGAAAGAATGAAGGTATATGTAATATAATATTTAAATAAGAATAAATACATCATATAAATAATATCTATCATATAAAAATAAAATTTACATAATAATCACAAGAAAATTAGAGGTGGTAAAAGAAATTAATTACATTGTTTTCAGAGGCATGTAATAATAAAAATATAGGTATTGGAGAAAGAAAATAAATGAAGGGATCTTGGGGAAGGATGTTACGTGTAATTTGAGTATATCCATTTTATTTGAATAAAATGGCTTCTTTAGTTGGATTTAGTCCCCAATGGAGGCTTCACAGAGAAATGTAGGGATCAAGGAAGTGAATTTCAAAGATCTCCAGCGAACGTATGTTCTTTGAGATGTGTGAATAAGGTGGTGAGGTGGTAGCCTTTTATAGGGGCGGGAAAGGACATTCTTTGAATTTTTCAAAATAAGTTTGGAGTACCTACATTATTGCCTAAATTGTCATAAAAAACTCAAGATTGTAAGTTTTATGGAAAAAATATGTCTATAAAATGGCTTTTGGACAAGTTTCTAGGTCATATAATCCCTTAAGTTTTAGGCTATTTATTTCTCAAGATAAATATAACCTTATTTTTTGTGATTAATCTAAATCACATTCACTAATCATTTGGGTTAAAAATTAAGTTGAACTTATTAGAAAATAAATATTATATGCATTACAATAGTGTATGTCAATTTTTTTAATTAAAATCATATAATATTAAAAATTAAGTTTAATGCTAACCACAAGGATGTGGCGAGATGGAGGGTATTTAATGTTAGAATGTTCAAAAGTTCATTAATCTTTTATATCTAAATTTTACATAAAAAATAATTCAAATTAACTAAATTGGATTAATATATTTATAATTTATATACTGTGACTTTAATCTCATATTATAAGATAATTTTACTATATCAATAAATTATATGAAAACAATTTTTCAATTAGAATTCAGTATTTTTTCACCATTCACCCAAAAAAGATGTTTTTCGTAAAAATCTCAAAAAATCCCAAAAAATCACAAAAAATCACCCTATGATAATTTTGACACTATAACTACAAAAAATATTTTTATTTTATAAAATTTAATTTCTAAAAATTTCTAATTTTAATTTTATTATTGTTCATAGGACATAAAAAGTATTTTTTTTGAGAAAATAGTTCTTCCAAACATATGAATACATTAAAATAAGTTTTATTTTTTATCATTGTTAAATTTTATTGAAATAAAACAATTAAAAATAATATTTAAAAATGTTATTACAATTCAAATTGTTAGGTATATGTTATAATTTTCTCATTTAGTTAAAAAATAATGTTTCGTAGAAACTAAGTGTTTCATTTAAGGTAATCCAAGTCGGTGTTGCGTGTAGAAAAAAATTACCTTCAAGTATAGTATAATGAAATATTAACATGGTGTATCTTACAAAGTAATAATAACTTAGTTCTATAGTATAACATAGGTTATATAAATTGTTTCATGAAATGAAAAATGTAATAAAAATTAAATTAATTCAAAAACAAATCACAGAATCTTAGGTTGTTACATTATACCCCCTTAAAATGAAATTCACCCTTAAAAATCATCTAGGTTATCAATGTTTTAATTCTCTTAAGTTTCATTAATAAAACCCACATCATAAAAATTAACACTAAAAATATCATTTAAAAATGAAATATTGAACCATAACAGTTACCTATAGTAACTCATAGATGAGTTCCCACGCACGAGAACATAGGAGGATAGTGAAAACATGGATTTAAAGGAAAATTGTAAATATTCATTGGGAGTGATTGAGTATATAAATCATAAAAAAGGTGAATTATCAATGATATGTTGAGGGCCTAATAGTTATAAATCATTTATTATGTAAAAGGATATATTTTGAATAAAAATAAAGGTACTAGGATGACATTTTTTCCATTTTCCGAACATTGATTATTTTTTTATTAACCATGAATAAATGAAATATACTGACATATTATATTTCTATAAAAACAATTTAATTCATTGGATGTTCTTTAATAAATTTCTCATTCATTTGTTACTTCAAGAAATAGATCTCTAGAATTTAAATTTTTTTCTGAAGCACAAAAATACACTTTTTATGGTTCTTATGTCCCATAAAAGAATGAATAATCAAGCTATTTTTTTAAAACTATTATTAAAAATCAATATGGTTAATAAATTTATCTCTAATAATAAAAAGTAACACTACTTGTTCATTAATAATATTTATTCATCAAAATGTTTTTCTAAACAAAAGTACACATTGACTCAGACATTGCATAGTCTAGTGGAAGGCATGAAACCCTTATCGTCCTTTAATCATCGGTTCAAGACCCGCAACCTTTCCAGACATGATGAGTTGTCACAATACAAACAGGTTGTCCTTTTATAAATCCAAATTTATATAATATCCAAAATAAATGTTGTGGATATCCTTGAAATAAGGTTAATAAATAAATATCATTTTAACTAAGGTATTTAATAAAACCTAAATACATAAATACTTAATCCAATGTATAAATTTCACTTTTAATAAATGGTTATCCTTATAACCCTTCTGAATGATGAAACTTTAATAAATTATAATGAATTTAAAGAAATTATATTAACATTAATCCCTTATATATCATGAAGTTTCTCTTAGTTATAAAATTCTAAATATGTGAATACCCACATCGTATATTCTCTTGAAAAATCGTAATAACACAAATTAATATAAATTTTTTTTTTAAACATGCATGCTTCTTTATTCCAAAGATTACTAGATATATTAATTAAATCTAAGAAATCTTAAACTTCATCCATGAAAACATATAATAATTTCTCTAAAAATCCTTTTTCAGTTATGAGTTAATGAATACAATCTAATTTACTTATTCATATCAAATATATATTTATCCAAACATCATTATATAAAAATTAGGAATAAATTAATGGATAACTTCCCTGAATGAAATTATCACCTTTTAGGAAAATCACATTTCAATTCTATTAGAACCAAAAAAATAACCTTTAAAATCTTTTTTAAAAACATAAACTAAAAAATCCATATACAGTTCACAGTTAATAATTCTAGAATCCAGATACATAAATACTTCAAATCTTCCAGTTTAATGGTTATATGGGATATGACCTTTCTTAGTTTATAATTAAATTATTTGTTCATGGTATTGAGTTGGGTAATTCTCATGATATCCATAGATATGAAATTAAACTGTATGAATACTCATCACTCTATAACCCTTATTCCCACATAGATAACATCTTTCCCTCTATTTGAGGTTTTTATGAAGGTTCTTATTCCCTTCTTCTTTACATGCAAGAATCTGAATCTTTGTTATTTTATGTTCCTTACCAAATGAAAATTTATAGAATTCCATCTTCCACTTATTCTATGTTTAGGTAATGTCGCCAAATCTATCATTGTCAATCATATATCTTGATAGCTAATTAAAAATATTTAAATATATTTCTATCTAATAATCATCCCATTTGACTACTCATAAAAAAAATCCATCACATTCTATGTAAAAGAAGTTACTTATAGTTCCCTCCGTTAACTAAATCAAGAAAGAATTCAGTAATAAAAAATTATCATAATGAGGAACAACATAATGAAATACATCATTTGGATTTTTAAATTAAAAAAAACTTCCTTAATATATTACACATTTGGCTTACTAAATGTTATTCATATCCAAATTTTTTTTAAATCCTTCATAATGGTTCCAGAAGAGTTTGTGAATTCCTAATGAATATCCATTGGGACTATTGAACAAGGTGTGAAGTAAGGCCCATTCTTATGTTCCATGATAAATATAAGTTTGGCTCGACACACCTTATCAGAGTTGTAACTTCTATGTACATCTATTCCAAAACCATGTCCACTTTTGGTATCCAGGCATGGATTTATTTCTAGAAAACCACTCACTGTATCCATTACCAAAATTCAATGACATATTTATATACATTTTCTCCACTTTAAACTTATCCTTAGAGACATACCAAGAAATATCCTTATAAATATTCCTAGGGATATCACTAATGTTTTATTACCCTAATTTCCAAATGATAAATAAATATTTCCTCTAATACCAAATATAACAACCCACTCTTAATGTACATTGACATTACATAATTTTTTAGAATACTTAAAAAAATTATAAAAACAAATTCCCAAAGAACATGTTTATTTAGTGCCATTTTAATATTGGAATAAAAATATTATAACTAAGTGAATGATCTTCAGTGTTTCCTAAAAAGATCATACCATTATTAAATCTTCTTAAAAACGTTTCTCCACAACCTGGGGAATGGAATCATAATAAAAGGTTGGCCATGAATTCTTGGTAAGGGTAAATAAAGAAAATATGTAATCATAAAATGAACATAACGGTGTTGGAAAATGATAATAACATTATAATATCAAACCTTATATATCAAATATCATAAACATGAATCATGGTATAGATATTGACATTTTATAAAACATGGATCATATAGAAATAAGTTCTTAATCTTTAAAATAATAATATAGGAACACGACATGGAATTATGGAATACACATACACTTGTAATATTATTCATTATAAGTAAATTCATGTTCGAGAACTTATCAAGAAACATCATGGGTACTATACCTACAGGGTTGACACACCACCATCCCTAGTAGAATTCATTTCCTTGTAAGGGATCGGGTTTCCCTATCTTTCCATAGTGGATCTGGTTTCCCCATATCCCTATTGTATATTTCCCCATCTCCCATCTTCATGGTGAATACACCTACACAGTGTGATACACCAACAAACCCAATCACTTTCTTTTTATTATAAGGGGCCAGTTTTTTCCATATTTCGATTGTTGATCATATTTCCCCATATTACTATAGAGGATCCGATTTCTTCATCTTCCCATAGTTGATCAACCTCGCCAATATGATGTACATCATTATATCATGAGATATAAATATTTTCCCAAAGCATTTGAGGGATATAAAGGTGTCAAATATCACAAAATAAAACCATTTATACAGGTTCTACATGATAATAAAACACTCATCATATCATGACCCATAATGATTGATGGGTTTCGTAAACTCCGTATCACAACACATGAAATGAAATTAGTATAATCAAAATTTCATCTGACCATAACTTATAGAAACGATATAGGTTTCATAATAATTTAATCAAATCATTACTTATGAAAGGAACCATGTTATAAAATCATATAATCAGTGGATGAGAAACCTCCTTCATAAACATCACATTATTTAGACATAAACCATTCACGAAATAATATGAATGGTATTCTTGGATCTTCTCCCCTATAAGTATTAATCTATAGAAATCATGACATCAAAGATGGGGAAGGATTTGGAATAATTGAATGAAACATGTTTGAAGGAAAATAAACTTTATTTGAAAATAATTTCCATAAAACAATTTTGAATATACTTTTCTTACAAATAATTATTTAAAAATTCATTTAAAACCTTTCCTGAGGAAAATATATTTTATTTTTTAAAATATTATTTTTAAGACAAAAATCATTTTTAAAATATTTTTATTTTAAAATATCTTTTAATACTTATAAATTAATATATAATATTTTAAAAAATATATTTAAAAAAACTTGAAAAATCATAATGAAATCATGATAACCCTTTTGAAAAAAAATTCATTGATAATAATTTGATAACATTAAAACAAATGCTTTAAATAATTTTAAAAAAAATTTAATTTAAGAAAATATAAAAACTTATAAAAAAGTATCAAACTCAATAAAATCATTTTCTTTGTAAATATCCATATAAATACTTATGAAAGAAGCATTTAAATTCATTTCGAAAATTTTTTTAAACAAAAAAGAAACTGAAAAAAAGTTTCCTTGAAAACCACTTAAAAATAGAACATTTCCTGAATATTAGGTTAACATTTTCCTTATAAACTTTTTAATTTTGTAAAATAATCTTCAAGGGAATTATGGTTATAATGGTGGGTAAATCCATACATGCCGAATATTCCTTTTACACAGTAAAAAGTTTTGTAAAGTTCCTTACCAGAAAATAAGAAGAAGTTTCTTCATTATAAAAACCTTTTATTATAAGGTAAAACATGGATAATAATGTCTTTTAATAATAATACTATAATATTTTAATATTTTTTAAAACCATTTAGAAAACATTGTTTTGAAGGAACACTCATTTCTGACTAAAGAGAGAGATAAAGTCAAACATTATTAAAAACAGTTTCCTGATCATCTTATGTACTAAAGATTAGGAAAATGGTACCATTAATTTTATATAAACTGAATAAATATGGTGTAATAAAACTCATATGATTTATTTGGATATGGATCATATTATTTCATCAATGGGAGAGTAATCATAAATAATCTCGATAAACAGGGAGACTATAGCTATAAATATTTACACATTTGATTAAATTCAATCATTACACAATAGAAATAATAAAATGACCCGAGTCATGACATATAATTAAAATAAATAGATTCATGATACAACATTTTAATGGTAGTATAATCACCTCATGTCAATATATAGTTGTATAACATGTAATGTGTCTCAAAGAAGTCAAATTTAGAGAAAAATACTTTACTGATTTAGTAACATTTGAAATGTAAACCCCATGAAAGAAAGATCAAAAAATGGAATGTAAATACTCATAAATTTATGTATATGAATCATATAATACATACATGGGAAGTATAAAGGCCACACAAAATAAATTATTGGTCAGTAATTTATGAATCACATGAAAATAATAAGTGAGATTAAATTCCCTTTCATTATATCTTGAATATCTTCGTACTCATAGAAACCTCCTATATAATAAATATATGTTTAGTAAAAATATTTTACAAAACCATTTTCTAATATCAAATAATATATGTGGATTTATTATGAATTTATATTACCCACTTATTAACAATTTCAAGTTAAGGTTTTTCTTTGGGTAATATCTGCTTTGTTTTTCGCATGTGTCTTATATTTTTGGTATTCATACTTATATCATGATTTATAGAATGTAAAAAATGATATAAATATAATTTATATTAAATAAATATTTATTTATAATAATAAATTGAATATATAAATATGAAATTAAATACATAGTTCATGGAGACGGTAGGTTGTACGTAAGTATGAATATTGTTTTTTTCATTATAATTGTAAAAGAATGGATGTAAATGACATATATTTCTGTATATATATATATATATTAATTATAGTATCACTAATATGATATATATATCTTATAATTTAACCAAACCCATACTTAATACATTCCAGGTAGTTTTTGAATAAATCACATCAATTTTAGGAGGCGATAGTACAAGCTTCCCCAAATGAAATTATCTTTTTATACTAAATGAAATGAATAAAGGTATGTGTTATATAATAATTAAATAATAATAAATACAAAATATATATCATATATATCATCTAAAAATATATTTTTCTTCATTATTCACAACCATTATAGTTGGTAAAGAAAAAACAAACAACATTGTTTCGTGAGGCGGTAGTTTTCCATGCCCAAGAACAGTAAGTTTGTTAACCATTATATGAAAGAGTATATAAGTGTAGGTAAGACCATTATCATAAAAAAATTCAATATATTTAGGATTAAAAAGGTTATTATGTATTCAATGAATAATAAAAATTGAGTTAGTGTAGAAAGAAAATAAAGGAAGGGAGCTTGACATAGGATGTTACCTCTTCTTTGGGTAACTCCTTCTCGTTTTCACTAAAGGGATTCCTTGGTTGGGTTTTCACCAAAATGGTTGAATAAAGTAGGTATTTAGTTATTTTAAAAAGTTAATTGGGATGTTCTTGTCCAAAATTAAGTGGTTTGAGAGGTGTGAAGAAGGGGTAGAGTTTGTGGTATTTTCTATGGGAGGGAAAGGACACACATTGCATTTTTAGAACAAGTTATGTGTACCCACGTTTTTAACTAAAAAGGTTATAAAAATAAAATAAAACTCCATAATGGAAGATTTATGGACGAAATAAGTCCATAAAATGGGGTTTGGATAAGTTTCTAGGTTAGTTCGACCCTTAAGATTGAGGTTTATTCCCTTATTAAGATTAATTAAACCATAATCGCCGTAATTAATCCTAATTACTATCAGTAAATTTTTTTGTCAAAAAAGTAATCTTATATTATTAGACAATAAATTTTATACTTATTAAAAAATATTTATTTCCATTATATGACATTCAATTCATAGTAGTGAAATAATTAATTTTGATGCTAATCACACAGACATAGTGGGAGAACGGGTTTTGAGAGTGAGAATGTTCCAAATTTCATTAAATATTTTTATCTAAACATGACATAAAAATGATTAAAATTACCAAAAATTTTTTAATAAATTTATAATTTATGTATTTGTACTTTAAAACCAACATAAAATGTTATTTATCAATATAAATAATTTAGATCAAAAAGAAATTCTCAATTACAATTCTATATTTTCAACTATTCACCCAAAAATGACGTTTCTCAGGAAAATTTAAAACATTCACCAAAAAAAATTTGGAAATATAAATTAATTTTTTTATTTATTTTATAAAATTCAATTTCTATGATTTTATAAAATTAATTTTACAATTGTTCACAGAAGGACATAAAAAAAGTTTTTTAAGAAAATAGTATTTCCAAATATATAAAGACTTTACTGAAAATTATATGTTTATCATCATTATGTATAAATTATTTGAAAAAAATGCAAATAATATTTCAAAATTTTATATTACTATTCATATTATTATGGTTATTTTATAACTATTTCGTTTAATTAAAAATTGTTGTTTTGTAGAAACTCGGTGTAACATGATTAGAAAACCAAGATGGTGTTTTCTTTTAGTGTAAACTTATCTTGGGGTATCACATAACTAAATAATAACCTGGTTTATATTATATAGAAATAATATTTTTGTTTATTCATAAAAAACAACCTATATTCATTGTTGCATGAAATGAAATATATTAAAAAGGATTAAATTAATTCAAATAAATCACTAAAACTCCAGGTGTTACATTTAGTTATAATATAAATGGATATAAATTTAATATTCTTATATGGTTACATAAATTAAGAAGTCTATATAAAAGACATGATAGAATCTTACTTGATCATTATGGATAAAAAAATTTGAAAAAAAAATCATTATGAAAAAATTAAACTCCATATCATTACATTTCTTTCCAAATGCATTTTTAAAGGCTATGAGATTTATTAATTGAAAATGTTTAAATAGATTCTATATGAATATAAAAATATCTTCTATATAGATACATTCCAAAATAATTATATTTTTTTATGTTGATCGAATATTTTTTTAGGTGATCGAGACACTATATTAATGGTGTATGATTCCCAAGAGAATAATAACCTTTATGTTTTTATACATAGAGATATGAAATTATTTTGTTAATTATAAGTATTTTTATTTTATGAAAATTTTTTAATCTCAATATATATATAGTGATTATTTTTTCTATTAATATTGAATCAAAAAATAAAAAATAAAAAATTACAATAGATTTTTGAATTTAATATCATTACATAATGATTGAAAATTCATAAATTTGAATAAGTTTAGAATGTTGGTCAATAATATTCATTACATGTCAAACTTAACTCTCAATATAGTTTTTTTAAATATAATATATACAAAATAAAAATTTAAAAAAAAGTTCACACCTGATAGAAATATATTGTATCATTAATCTTACTGCAATTTTTTTTATAATGACATTATTTACTGAAAAATGATAACTTGATCTCTATAGTTGTACAGATGAGGACTGATATGAAAATATTGGTTACTAAATGTATATATTAAAAGGAATATTATTTTTTTTAATTAATCATATATATTATAACATAAAGAATGAAAATTGAGATAATTTATATATTAATTACTAGAAAAATATTTTTCAGAAAAATTAAAAAATATTAAGTGGTATTGATAAAAACTCCACAAGATTATTTGAATATAGAAATAATAATACATATTCTATACATGTTATATAATTGAATTTCAAAAAATTTAATAATTAATTTCATTGAAAACTCAATTAAAAACAAAATTTAAATTAAATAGTGATTTATTATAGAGATATTGTAATTCATGAGTTTTATACTGAAGACGATTCAAAAAAATATTAAGAGTTATATTTTATTATAAATCATATTAAAATAAGTTATTTGTTAACCTATGTATGAATTAGGGAGTTAAACATTCACCAATATTAGAATAATATATTCTTATATATATTTTTCACTATTAATTGAATTAATGTGAGTCATTTATATATATATATATAAAGAAGTGTTATTCATACTATTTTAGTAAAACCCATGTTTATAATGTTTACTATATTATATATTAATATTTTATTACATTTTTTGTTTTATTTTTTATCATAAATCTAATTTTTTAAGAAGAAATTCTAGATTTCACAGTTTAGGTATGAATTCTAATTAGTATAATAAAACCATTCGTGATGAGAATACATTTTTAGAAATTAGTTCACTTTTGGTGTGCAGTTTTTTGAATCATGATCCAAAACTACACAGGAAAATAACTAATTTCTAGTAGCATAACCAATTTTAGAGAGTGGTGTATTGATCTAATAATAATGATAAATTTATTTCTACTAACCCTATCATGGATGGAGTATAGTTAGTGAAATCATGCATTAAAATGTGAACAAATTTAAATATTGGTTTACTTTTATTTTTTTTTAATATGTTTAAGAGGGAATTTTTCTTTTGAACCTCATTTTCTTAGGGCCCCTCTAAGATATATTCGCATATCCCTCCATCATTTCTCCTTGTATCAAGTGGATGTTTATTCGTCATTTGGTTTAAAATATTCATTGAAATTCCAATTAATATTTTCCATCTATTTTTAGTTCCAACTAATCATACTTTTTAATAATCATACATGGCCATAGTGTATTAGGTTTTTTTTGGAATGATTTTATTTTTGTTTTTCATTTCATTAGATTTCACAATTACCCGTTAGGGGCCCCTCTTGATTATTTTTGTTTTTTAAACATTGATACACTGAAAAATTACATTCTAGTAGGTAAACCAATGTAATTTTATTTTAATATGAAAAAACGAGTGATGGATTTATTTAAATCCTTGTTTTTAAATATAAAAAAGTTGTATAACATATATTTATTTATTTTATGGAATGTTTTTAGGTATCAAATTTTAAATTCACATTATATTAGGCGTAAATCTCATATGTAAATGTTTAAAATATATTTTTTTATAAAAATAAAAAATAGGGGCATGTTATATTTAAAAACTAGTTTCATAATTATGTAATCATTATATTTTTTATAAAATATTTAATCATGGTTTATTTTAAATTATCTCCATGATTATATAATTGTTTTCAAACAATAAATCTATGTTTTTATTTTTTTAAAAATACTTTTCCTAGTAAATACCATTTGTAATCTTAATTTAATTTTTTTGGAGTAATTTCATAGATTTATTTTAGAGGAAATATTTTGTGTCTTTTATTATATTTTAAATGTATATACACTATTGGATTTTTTTCAATAAATAATTTTATTTTATTACTAATAAATACTTAAAAATAATCACATTCCATATATATTCCATTCATAAATTGAATGTTTATATTAATTGTGATGATAATAGAGTTTTGATGGTGAAATATAGTTATTATGTCATTGATGTTTTTATGATATTTTCTACTTCAAATAATGATTTTATAATCCAAGGTTATGAATTCACCATTATTAATTAATTCATATATTACTATGTATTGATTGTTTATCATATCTCCACTTATATATCATGGGTTTCCTTGGGTATCTAGGTATAAAATCATTGAGTGTGAACTAATATAGACCTAATATGACTCTGTTTCATTTCCCCTGGTTTATCATTTTATATTCATAGAGGGATTTTCCACATAGTTTTTTTTGTAAGATAAAAAATAGTGTCATTATAGTTGGATCACATTTTGAATTCCAATTTAGATGGATTCAAATATGTGTTTTTCCTAGATAGTCTCAAAGATCCTAGGTATTTTTATTATTGTATCATATAATTGATGTTTTTGATTATCTCTTTCATATTCATTTCCCATGTTTCCCTTTCATTTCATTTATATAACGTATGTCTTATATTGAAGTGATAGAAAGGAATATTTTATTTCATTTTATTGAAACAATTAATTTTAAGTAATGATGTGTTCTATGAATGTGTATATCATAATATATATATATATATATATATATATTCATTTATGGAAAATATTTTCATCAATTTTGAACCAAAAATTTCTCATGATTTTATTAAATATTTTAAACTTTTTTATAGAATATTTGTATTTTTAAGGGTTAAAAATATTTTTAAAATGAGTAAACCATTGAAAAATTAAAAAATATTTTATATATTGGTTTTCCTAATATTCATTTTTATCCTTTCATAATAAGTTGGAAATATTGGTATTATTAAAATTGTATAACTTTATTATTCTTCAAATAAGTGATTATATGTATTGGTCACATGTAACTTTTTAAAATATAAAATTAAAAACATAACTTTTTTATTTTAAATTTAAACTAACAAAAAAATGTTTTTTAAGCATATTCATGGATCATTTGGAAGAATAAAATTGGGATTTACTACTCAAACCTAAAAACACACACTATGTGTATGTACACTTGGTAGTTTTTGATGCATGTTTAGGTAAATTTTATCTTGAAAATAACATACGATTCATGGATTATTATGCGAGTTCTGTGGAGGAGGAATCTGAGGTTTTTTCACTTTCTAAATAAAGATAAATTTTCTATGTTTTCAATTTTTTTATTCTTAATATCATATTATTACCCATTCTATATAAGAATTATTTATCATTCCTTTTTTTAAACCTTATTTTTGAAATTTTTATATAATTATTATTATATTTTCCTTCAATGGTTCTAGTTTGGGATTTGATCCTATTTATAGATGTTTCAGTTTATATCAGTTATTATACAATGGTTTCCTTCTATATGTTACATAAAAATAGTATTTTATATGTATGACTCTCTTATATATTGAGAGTTCATGTTGAAATTTATGGTGGAAGTTCTATTTTTACTGTAATACTATCATGAAGAATCATTCCCAATCAGGTATTTCTTGTTTCCATAGAACTATTTTTTATTCCATGTTTATTTGAAATGTTCATGGTGCCTTTTATTAGAATGGAGAAGGTATCCATTTAGGATTACCTAGGTTAGTTTTTCATAAAATAACATCAAGGAGGGATTTTTTATGTTATTTTTTACAAATTGATAGACATAATTTAAGACCATAAAATTTCATGGCCTATATTTGAATAAGTTTCTATCCAATGCATTTCATTTTGATCCTTGATATGGAATTTTATTATTAGTTACGTATCAAAATTTTACATATTTTCACCTCTTATTTTTTAGATATTGGGATTGTTCTTACTACCACAATGGATTATAGGACTAATTTTTGTTTATTTCTGATATTTTTTTTAATTAGAGTATAAATTTATGGACAAAATTATTCATATTTAGTTCTCTTGGTCTAAAAAGTTTTTTATAGACCACACAACTAGTTGAAGTCTTTTCCTAGAAAAAGTTTTAGGGTTGGGGCATTATTTTCCATGACATGAAGAAAAATATTGAAAATTTGTTTTCCTTTAATATTTTTTATATTTAATTCATTATGATTCCAAATTTCTTATCATTATTTCAAATAATTTATGTAATGTAAATTCAATATTATTTATTTATTTATTGTTTATATTCATTTAGTTTGTGTTTAGTGTCATATGTTTTAAAATATTATGATCGTGACTCAAAGGTTGAGTTTCATTACTATAAAGGGATATGTAGAACTCCATAAAATGTTTAGGTGTATTTGAGATGAAGGTGAAATTTTTATTTATAACTAAACTTAAATGTTAGTTTTCATTATAATTTTCTATTACAATGTTCCTGAATAGTTTTTTATTTTTAGAAAGAATGTATTTTAACTTATCTGTAAATGGTTTAAACATAAAATTGGGTTCCCTATGTGTGATAAAGTATATTTTAAATATATTTATTGGTCCTATGAACATGAAATTATAAATTTTTTTATTAAATAATTTTATTTTATAAGATGTATAATGATTATTATGAATGTTAAATTAATGTAGGTATGATGATTATATGAAATGAATTTTAGGATTATTATATTAAATGCTTTTTATAGGGGAATTTTTTTCCTTATGCGATTCAATTTGATGGGTTTTTTATATTTTATGTTTTTGATAAATAATTAGTTTTTATTATTATATTAGATATTTATATGGTCTATTCGGGGTTCTTTTGTTTTGATTCACCTTTTCATGTTTTCTTTAAAGAAATTATGATTCTAGTTATATATTATAATTATGAAATATATTTCATAGTCTCTCATCCAAGGTAAATAATAATGAACTATAAATAGGGAGTTGTGGATGATTTACTATAGATAAACCATCACAATGATTAATGTATTTATGAATAATTCATTGCACCAAATTAATCCACAATATTTAGTTCCTTTTTTTACCTAAGCCATTATAGATACGGAATTCATGAATTCCATAAAAATTTTAATATCTTATCCCTAATGGTGAAATTTTTAAATGAAGTATTATAATTTCTAAAAGAAATTAAGGGAACATTATACCTTCTTGACATTCCCAAAATCTTAATATTCCATTATCTATGTTTATACTCGATAGCCATTGATGGATAAGGTGGAATTCCATTTGGTTGACTAAGCCATAAGAATTTTGTTTTTGTGATGGTTTCAAGGAATTTTTATCTCAGTATTATTATCCTAAAACAGTTAACATGCTTATAGGATTGCATATGTGCAACCAAATGTATAATATTCAATCAGTTTTGGGGTATACTTTTCTCTTTATTAACCTAGAACTGTATTTACCTGAGTAGGTTCCATATAATGCATTAAAAGATAAATTTTTATAATGAGATACTCTTATATATATATAATTTAAGTTTTATATATAATGATTAACCTTGTATGTGGTGGTGGTGAATCATGTTGTGAAAATCAAGGTGATTTAGAGTGCTAGATATGGGTATTATTTAATTTTTCCCATAAAGTGGTTAAAGTAATTCCATTATCAAAAAGAGTTAACAAGAAATGTTATTTAGAAAATATATGTTTATATTAATTGACCATCACAATTTAATTTTTCTTTTTCCTCCAAGTGTTAGTTAATGGAAGTTCATTAATACAGTAATCTTGGATATATATTTTTTGTGTCATAATTTTCTTTAAACCTTCTATATTTATAGTTTTCTAGGTCATTAAAATAGGTTTGGTATACGAATATTATATAAGAAAGTTATATTTAAACCTTTCCTTTCAAAATATCATTATGTTAAAAATTAATAAGTGATTTTTTTGGGGAAGGAGGATAAGTGTTTTTTCCATATCACATAGTTAGGAAACTCAAGGTATTCACTATTAACTATAATATTATGATAATATATTATATAATATGTTTTTATATTTTATTATTATATGTGGTTTCATACTGTAGGGTCTTGAAATGATTGAAAAGGTAAAGTAAATAATCCCAAAATTCTGGCAAGGGAATTAAAAAAATTGGATGAAGGATTTAGAGAAAAGTATCAAGGAATCAGAATTTGGAAAAGTAAAATGATCTATCTATGTACTGAATCCTGTGAATTGTTTTTGGAAGGAATCACCTCTAAATATAGTAATATAAAGAATGAAGACAATGATGTTGCCCACCATGAACCACGTCATTGATGAAATAGAGGCAGGCAATTACAACCCTGCATACCACCACCGAGAACCGCATCGCCAGTGAAATGGATGTGGATAAACTCACCCCTGCATACCCTCCCCATGAACTCAATAGTTTGCTTGTGATGAAAAACCATCAACACCCTGCAAACAAGAAGATGCCATTCTTAATATTGAGGTATTGATTTTCACCATCGTGAACTGCAACCCTGTGAGACTCTGTTGACTTAGTCGTCTGCATGTCAGGTGATCTCCCCATGGGCTTCCATAAAAGGTGTTGTGAGATCCACAGATACAATATCTCCAAAAATCAACAAAAGGATCCCTAGGGGAGTCACTAAAGGGACCTGATTTCAGAGGATTTGAAGGACTTTTTGAGACGAATTTCTGATGAGATCGATCAACGAGTTGCAGATCTCTTCCAAAAAATAACCACAGGTATAAACTAGCCGCATTGAAGAAAAATAAATATGGAAACATAATAATTTGGTAGACCACAACCCATATCTCCTTTATGGATTTAGTTACCATAAGGCATTAAACTAATTCCTCTTCTTCACTCTGGCACTACACGTAGAACAATCATACTCGAGTGGAACGATGTGTCGCATAACACCACACTACGTAGACCAAACTCAATGTCACATAGCAATATGCTACACTAACAAAACCTTGTTCTTTATAACCATACACTATGCGGACCGCATACAGGTTTGTGTACCATTATGGTATACGAATGGTCCCTCCTTGTAGATTTCAACATACTATGTGGTGATTTCCCTATCCCACATGAATAAACAGTATGCAGAATGGAATACTCTTAAATATTTCACTCTCAATCATTGATCATATCATTTCAGTTCCTTCGCTTCGTCCATAGTCCCTTTGCGAACTAGTTCAATGGAACTAGCCCAAATCCTCTTCCAAATCCACCAACATTGTATGATAAAACTACCAAGTACCTCAACACGCCCTTTTGAGTTTACATACCCATGGTAAGTAGAGCTGCGTAGGTAATCCCCATAATAGTGCATATCCACAGAATGTTCAAAAGTTTACATTCCCATGATAAACTTTGGCCCCCCCTTTGGGATACTAATGTGAACCACCTCGTTCTATGGATAAAGGGTAATCAATATAATTTTTCATCAATGAGGGTCAGTGATATACAATGGAAATCATGCTTACTTTTCCCTTTTACAATATGCAAAATTCTTCCCCCTTCCTAGAACCAATTTCAAGGCACTCCCACTGAGGTAATCCCCAATCATTTCTTGGAAGTGGTCACAATAGTTCTCTTATCTGACTATGCCTAGAGAATACCTAGATAGGTTAATCAATATTTCTAGGGTATGAAAATATAAGGGACAAAATGGAAACAATTAGGACCCCCTCCCCATCTTGGGAATCCAGTACCATCTATCAGCAGATGGTGTGGGACATGCAATCATTATATCGATTACCTCCCCTTTTTTCTCACACTGAGAATGACTCACATATTCTTAGAGGTTGGAACAAATCATGAAATCCACATAACCCGTAATTAGGGGTCTCCTACAAGATTTAAGCCTCAAATTAAATGAACTATGAGAACTATGATTCCTTCTCTGATCAGGATATGTAAGATGTCTTCCTAAGCCCCGATATCAAGGAACACTATCTTCAGAAGTCCGTCCAAATAAAGTTCCCTCAAAATTACTAGGGAATCCTATTCATGAGTAAGAAATAAATTATTGTGCATCATATATGTGTAATCCCCAATCATGCCCCCAAAAATGGACTGCCTCAAGGGTGTAAATCCCAACCCAAACTGAACTACAAGGCCTTTTATTCCCAAAAAATTGGGATATGTAAAAATCCCCCCTATGATCCAAACTCGTTACCCATATAACCCTATAATTATTTGGGCCATGTCCCTGGTAGGCTCATTTCCACCCATGATATTTTGCCTCATCTGAGCATCTTGGGCAGCCTCGGCGCGAGTCCCACATGAAAACATGACTAGGAATCTTACTCTTAGTTTTCCTTGCTACATAATGTTGAACTTCATGGATGGGTCCTTGTAACATGACCTTAAAAGGTGATGTGTATAGTAAAAAAACACCGAACTATGTGGAATGTAATTAATCTTATGAGGATATATAGAAATCTCATCTTTTTGGTTTGATCCCAACATTAAAACGATCTATATCCCTCTAGATAACGATAAACTTCAGATCGCATCATCACCTGGCTTAAATAATCGTTGTCTATGTAATAGACTATATAATCTTTAATGTGTCTATAAAATGGTAACATTGATGAATAACCTCAGACACACATATATGTATTCATTAGTAAATAATCTTGGATACAATCAAATTATTAAACACATTCATATTTTTGATTGATATTGCAACCTTCAAGTAATCCAATAACACTTAATTGGGAATGAACCAAGGATTCAAGAACATATGAACATTGATTAAATCTGTAAGAGAGTATTAGAAGGGGAAATAATTACCCCCAAAAGTGTGTGATGAGCCCGACCTCTCATACTCTCAACCAATGGAGTCCATATGTTTCATTGGACAAATAATCCAATGAGCAGCTGCCTTTGGAAATCATGTCCATGAATCAAGGATAAAAGGGTTGTTGGGTGCTTCTGGCTCCATAAATAAACCTTTTAGAGACCATCCGAGGACATCGTACTAGACATGGGTTAACCGTAATAATTTTTAACCCCCTATAATCACCTGCTGGGACCACTCAAATGTTTCATATCTTTCATAATACAAGAAGGATATAATTCACAGTCCTAGTGAGACCATTTTCCACACCAAAAAGGGTAAAAATGCACCTCGGGTTGAAATAAAAATGGTGAACCTGATGTGAATCCTTAACCAAGGTGGCGGGTTACCACACCTCAAGCCCCATTAATATTCAAAAGGAAGAGGTTCAAGAAATATTATCAATTATACATGTGATCATGAGATGATACTTTTTGGGGGTTTTCATGTCTATATATGTATTATATATTATAGGTACTAGAGAGATCTTCCTTCAATAAAATGACATACCAATATTTTTCTAAGACACACATGTCAGCGACCACATAGGCAATTGGGTCCCCAACATATTAGGAAACACCCATGTATAAGCCTCAATCATGCCCCAACAAATGGGTTGCCTCAAGAGTGTAAGTCCCAACCCAAACTGAACTATGAGGTATTTTATTCCCAACCAATTGGGATATGTAGGAAGCCTCCCTAAGGTCTAAAATCATTACCCATATCACCCTAATGTTCTTCAGACCATGTCCCTAATAGTGTCAAATACACTTAGGAGATTATACCACTTCTAGGAATCTTTGGCCATATCAGCATAAGTCACACATGAAATATTGACTTAGAATTTTCTACCTATTTTTCCTTGCCACATGATGTTAAACTGCATGGATGGGTTCTTATCATGTGAAAAAAGGTGATGTGTCTAGTAATGTAACACCAATGTACATAGAATCAGATTCCTCTCATGATGATAAGTAGAATTCCCATCATGTGGGTTCGATCTTGATATCGAAAAAGTCTTCATCCCCCCTGAAAGATGATAAACTTGAGAGCACCTCATCACATGGAAAAAATCATTTTTTTCTTAGTAAAAGACCATCGAATCATAATTGTGGCCATAAAAGGGTAACATTGATTAAGAACCTCAGGTACACATATATTTCTTCATCAATATAAAACCTCAGATTCATACAGATGATTCTAAACCCATGCATATTTATAATTGATCTTGCAACCTAGGGGTAATACATAGACACATTCTTAGGAATGAACCTTGGATTCATGTATATATGAACATTTCATAAATCTATAAGGGAGTCCTGAAAAAGGAAATAATTCCCCCCAAAAGGGTGTGAGGAGCCCAACCTTCCATCTTCTCGACCGATGTAGTCCTTAAGTGTTGTTGGTCAAATCTTCCAATGAGCGCCTTCCATTGGAAATCATGTCCATGAATCACGGATAAAAGGGTCATTGGGTGTTTTTAGCTCTGTGAATAAACCCACCAGAGACCATCTGAGGACATCGTACCTGGTCTAGGATGACTACACAAACTCTGAACCCACTTCAATGACCCGCCTATATCACTCAATTGTGGGACCACATTCATAATTAAATAAGGATATACTACCCAGTCTCGGTGCTACCATCTTTTTCACCAAAAAAGTCCACAATGCACCTAGGGTTGAAATAGAAATGGTGAATCTGAATTGAATCCTTAACCAGGGTGGCAGGTTACCTCACATAAATCCCCTTAAACATTTAAAAGGTAGAGTTTTAAGAAAGATAATAAATTATACATGTTATCATGAGATGCAACTTTTATGGGTTTTTGTTTTATATATGTGTCTTATCTATTTCAGGTATTACATAGAACTTCCTTCAATAAAATAGAGTACCAATATTTTTCTCAAACATGCACATTAGCAAACACATGGGAGACTGGGGCCCCAATAAAGAGCATGACTCAATCGCTAACCCAACATCTTTAATGTTGGGTTATAAATGTGTTGATCAAATAGTACCACCCCAATGGTACCATCCCCATGGTGGAGGCTGCAAAGAAATTATTCTAATCATTGAAAGCATGCTAGCCACCTCTTTATCAGTGGCTGACAAGCCAGTAAAAGAAATACCCAAAGGTCGTCAAAAAAAATTATGGGTGTCTATCCCCAAAATATGAAAATGAGTACCTGTCTTACCTTAGGGAGGTATGTCAAGTTGAAACCAATGATATCATCCCAGCTACATAGGAACCCTACTCAAGGGTTCCTATAGGAGGACATTAACACTAGCAACGTATGAACTAATTTTCTCACTCTATAGAAGATCTCATGGAAAGGGCACCAACTAAATTCCAATGGACATGGGACCCTCGGGTTACCCTCCAAGGACAGAGAAGGAATAATGGGTAGAAGGTTAATACCCAGGTTCCTATGGGGGAGGTTCTGCATAAAAACACGACAACATACTATGCCTATACATACAACTCATTATCTTCTTCTGAATCCCACTATAGATATACGGTGGCAAAATACAAGTGGGTGAAAATTTCTGCCAATTCTCACCAGTCACGTTGTGCATATTGGGAGGAAAATTATAGTCGGATGCAAATCCCCACTGATGAGCAATAATCCCACCATCCAAATAGGGAGTAAAATAACTACAGGAAGGTGAAAATGATTGTGGGTATATACTAAGATCACCATCAAAATTGGGTAGAAAACTATGGGTAGTCATACAACATTGCCAATGCATATGGATCCCACTAGTAAAATACGGTGGAAATCAACAGGATGATGAAAATTCCTACCTACCAATATCAATCCAACCAGTAAAATATGGTTGTAAGAAAATATAAGTATATTCAAATTCCTATGGATGCACAACATGCCCATGAGAAAAATACACCAGAAAATGAGAAGATTCAAATTCCCTCTTGAAAATATAAATCCCAATAGAAAAATAATATATAAACTGGAGAAAGTAGCCAACGTATCCTGGCTACAAGTCGGGGGAATAATCATTCCTCTACCCCAGCACATGATAACTACAAGTACCCACTAGTTATACATGGAGGGCCATAGTAGGAACATTCTCTTTCTCTATAATTGGATTGGGAATTCATACCTATTGTATCCAAAGAAATTTTTCATCGCATCCTAGTAATGATAGAGGATCAAACTTTGATTTCAAACTATATCCTACAAACCTTTCAAGACATCATTATGTTTATGGAAAAAATGAGGAGTCAGGATTATGATCTCATATCCCTAGGTGGGGTTATTCATAAAAAAATAATATGGTTACTCTGGATCACAAATTCATCCCTACTCCAGTCCAGGAATGTCGATGACTATATTCCATGACACTATGAAAAACGGGTCCATAACAAACACCTATTCCATCCAGAGGACACCATTCCAATGTGGTGGCTGCTCCAGGGCAGACATATATCCCTCTAAGAACTCAAGATTCTCATCGATGTATCCCAGTAACATCACGGGCACCAACCAAATGGGGACATACATATGAAGGTTGCTACCAACATCATTTGGAACTAGTTTCCCACAAGAGAGCACCCAAAAATGAAGGGTGCCCAAGGTAGATAGAAAATGAAAAGAACATTCATGATTCTACTCTACTGAATGTTGGAGTTCTTGACTCCATACAAAAAATATCAATAGTGGTTCAAGATCATATATATTCAACACTAAATTATGGAAGCATTTGTAGCAGTTGTGAAGGTCCTCCCCACAATGTTGCTACCAGCAGCTCTGAAGGTCCTCCTCAAAGAACCCATATGGGCTTACTCTATTGGAAAGAAAAAATCAGTCGTGAAATTATATCTCTTGATGTGTGTCAAGGTATCTCTCCCCTTAACCAGAACATCGGATAGAAAAATTTTCCTCCCCTTAGTGTCATCTTCCCTAATGTTCCTCCATAGGGTATACACTGGAGATATTATTCTTCTTGTAGTCAAACATGAAGATATGATGGTAGTCCCCTCTATAATGGAAGTCACTAAAAATGCCCTCCCTACAGTACCTTCAATCAATTAGAAGGTCCTCCCCTCATTACAGTACATCCAGAAGGTCCTCCCCATGATTCAGACTATAGATATTCTCCCTGTATTCATATATCTAGCCATACAACTAGCCCTAATCATGACAAAATTCATTGAAAAGGTCCTACCTATAATGAAAAAAATAGAAAGAAGGTCCTCCCCTTGATGTGGTCTTCCCTGAAGGTCCTCCCCATTGTACATTCCATGGAAAATCTCCCTGTAGTCAGATGTTAACCTGAGATTGTAGTCCTCACCTCTACAGCCTCAGTTGTAAATGTCTTCCTTGCAACCCAAAATTACACCAACAAGAAGGTCCTCTCCAAAACAATCCAAATATGAGAAATCCCTTGTATTATAAGGCTCTTGGAAGGATAGGTTCTAATATAATAGAAACCATTTTAATGATAGGTGACATCATTTCTCATCCAGGAGATGGCCTGGGGCTATGCTCATCCTCTAAGCCACCCACACATTGTTCATGCAACAATGAAATCCCTAATAACCTCGCTACTCAGGATGAATTCATACCAAATCATCCAAGTTGGGAACAAAAAGTAGAGGAATACCTAGAAGAAGAAGAAGAACATAATTGGTTTCTCATGATAAGAAAACTCTCCCAGGATGACATATTGCTTATGTTCTAGCCCACAACCACTTATTAGTTCAACATTTCAAAAGAGATATCATAAGAATTATTCATAACATTTTCCTTAATGTCTAGAAAACTCTACTCGAGTTAAAAATGAAACATATTCCCTATGATAGTTATGAATACCATGTTAGTATATTGGGGGAGCTCTGTTGGCAAATTGACCAAGAATCCAATCCATCCGTATGAAATCCAGGATCATAATGGTAAAAGAAAAACATTGATTTTGAATGCCTCCACACACTACATAAATTATGTTTCCTCATTAGTGACGCCCCTATCTAGTGTTCACATCCAACAGTAGGGAGAACACAGAGCTCTACATTTCACCTCATTTCTCACACAGTTGAACACACAAGAGATGGCATCCTAGAATTTCATCATCCCATGTCTACAGAAAAAAAATTATATATTCAGGAAAAGTGGCCCATTTAACAAGAACTACCCTTGAGTAAGTCTCAAAAGTTTTAGGCCTAATGAGAGAAAGTTATCAAGAAGTTCCTAAACTAGGACACTTATGAAATTCAGAAAACTTATCACTTAAGGGAATCCTACTAATGATCACTGATCATGTCCTCATAAGAAAATAATTCATGTGGAGATATAGTTCCATATATAACTCATGTCTGTATTGAAATGTGAAAGAACAATAAGGTGATGATTGTAGTAGCAACCATTGTAGTATGGGAGAAACCGTAACCCATAGGGTTGGGGTCATTTTTAACAAAATTTTCCCCCAAAAGATGGACAAATCCTGGTTGAGGCACATCAATGTGAGGATGGGTGAAACCATATCCCAAAGGCTGGGGGGAATTTTTACCTCAAGCACCTACCCAGCAGATTCTGGTCTTTCATTGCCCGGGGATAACAAAAAATTGAGAGGTTACTCATTATGTCCCATCTTGTGACTCATTTCCCCTATGTAAGAGGCATACTTATAGGTCACGTCAAGTATCCCTTGAAGTCACTCTTCACAAAAAAATCATATATGGTTTCAGAATGGATGGAGATTATTTGTAAAGGGGGAAAGATTCCCTCCTACCATTCGGCACCCAGTATGCCACCACCAATGTGGTATGAATTGGTTAACATCATGGATGTAAATCACATAGACCTTACTAAATATGATCCAAATTAAGAGGATATAAGAGAATATGGTTCACTTTTACAGGATTTCCACACCGAGAATGATGGTTTGCATACCTGAAACCAATGGGCCACCTTAAATTTGGGTGCTCCCTTAGATAATCCATCATTTCCACCTTTGATAATCAACATTAAGAAGAATAATAAGAATAATATTTCCTTCAAACCACCTCATCCTCCCACTGTGAACACTTTCCTCATACTTGAGAAGATATTATGTCAATATAACGAAGAAATGAATGATTTATCAAGAATCAACATTGATTTCCTTGGATAAATATATCTTATTGGTTATGTTCCCTTGGTAGAGCTTCAAGACACACTTCCATCAGATATACCTCTACACCATGATATCTTACCAATAGATGAATCAATCATAGAAAGCTTATTCATGGTAGCGATGGGACCATCAGTCTACCTAAACCCAATCCCAATAGGATATCATGATTTCCCTCCATTAAGGAAGTAATCAAAATATATTTAAGTGAATCCACAAAGGATGAACTTGTTTGGGTAACCACCTCATGTTCTAGTAGTGTTGTCATGTCAAATATTACCCCCATATATACCCGCCCATGCTCAAGTTGAACAAGACATGCACTAATGGCTCATGAATACCATAGAGTCATTGAAAACTCAATTATAAGTCATGGAAGGGTGGTGTTATCTAATACAACCATAACTAAAACCTTACACCGATTAGGTAAGAAACATTTTTTCGCTATCAAATTTAGAAAACCCCATGTTCCCAGTGTTCAACGGATCAGGTGATCCAGAGAAACAGTTGATGCAATACTCATATTACTATGATCCCATGATGGGAAACTACTTGCAATAAGAAGTTGTGAAGCTCATATTATTTGTTTGAACCCTTAAAGGTTCAGAATTTGTGTGGTACACCAGTTTTCCAGCTAACCCAATAACAGGATGAGAGGATCATCGGTGCTAGTTACAATTCTATTTCAATTAGATGTTTCCAAAAAAAACTCAGTGACCCTATGAAATTGAAATAGCGAGATAATGAGATATCTTCGGAATTCATTTCCAAATGTAAAGGTCTGACTTACTCATTGAACCATCCACTCCCCTAGGATGAGATGTTGGCCATGTACTATGGAAAACTCTATAATGAGATGTGAGAAAAACTTATTCTGGTGAAACATAAAAATGAGTTTCAGGACATCTCTTCCATATCTCAAAAGATTTAATATTCCTTGCAAGAGACTAATATCAATTCCTAGGAAACACCATCAGCCCCAATCAAAAGAGTGGGAAGATCTAAAGGGGATTCTATTACACTTAAGCTACCCCCTACACTGGATCCAGCTCCCAATATTGCAACAAATCATGTGGGGCCTTGTGGATGTCCTTAGATACCCCCACCTCTACATGATGAGAGAATGGGGGTGAATAGAAATAAATTTGAGAAATTAGGAAATAAATTCTCTTCATTACGAGATGAACAAGTCTTTGGACACTTCATATCCACCTTGAATTTAAACATACTCCAACTTCAAGAGCCGAAGAGGGATGATGATATAGGTCATGATGACAAGCCAGGTCATTGTTCTTTACTTCAGATATTGGGACATGAAATCTAAAAGTGAATTGTCATTAAGGATGTCTAAAAATGAATGATGGATTCCAAACATGTCAAGGTGGGACAACCAATAGTGAAAGTGGCATAAGTTTTGACTATTGACCCCAGCAAAGGATGGGAGTGGTAAAGAGTTACAAACAAAAAGGATAAAATTTTGATAGTTGGATGATGCATAAAATATCCAAATGATCCCATGGTTCAATCTAAGTTCAGTAAAAGAAACCAATTTTATCTCTAAGATCTCTTGATGTAACGCATCTGAAATCATTGTCCCCACCATCCTTCAAAGGTCAATCACCCAAAAAGAAGTTCAATATGAAGGAAAGAAAGAAAGAGTAGGAAGATGAACTTTCAATAAAGACAAAGTTTGATTTGACAATATTATATTTCATGCCATTATATTTGAGAGTATAGGCATCACCCCTACAAAAAGCATCACCGGAACTGCCCCACCAAATGGAACCACCAGAGGTAGATGATGGGCTAAATTCATCATTAGAGGAGGAGATAATTTTTTTCTCTATAAATGTCATCCACTTAATGGATACCTTCTTCAATGATGAAAATGGTTATCAACTATAATTCCCAACACCTAAGTGGCAGGGGAGAAGAGGAAGAATCCATAGAATCCAGGGATATCAAGGGATATGCATCCATGGAATAAATCATGCGTGTGGTCGCACCCCCACTCAAACCAGTAGTGTTGTAGAAACCCACTAAAGGACCGTCTACTAGTTCCAACATGGATAGAAAAATTCTAATACCTCCACAAGAAATCACCATGGTACTATCCTTCTAGAATATCAATTAGTAGAAGAATAGGTGACTAATTTCCCTAGGCATGTGAGCAGGCCTGGAAGACCCAATCCACAAAAGACAGAATCTCATTTGGCGCTAATCCCAAGGGCTGACCCATCATCATCAAATGCTCGAGCCCCTAAAGCGCATGTGAAAGGTCACCCATGAGCTAGGAAGTTCCAAAATTTATAATATAAATATAATATTCTAGAGTAGTTTACTTTTGTACAAGAAAACCTTTCAATCCCATATACAATTATTCTATCAACATATATCAGTGAAGTACTCATCGAAGATTTTTGAAGTCCCTAAAAGATTGAAGAAAAGGTAACAACCTTATAAGACTATCAGAAAAATACAAATCATACAGAATTCCACATATTTATCTCCTTCATGGACCATGATAAAGACTCCATCATTTAAGGACACATCAAACACTTATATCTATATGGTAGGAAAAATGGTTTCTATATCCAAAAATTCATTATTTACAATGGATCTAGAGTTGATTTCCTCCCAATGCGGACACTTCAATGGTTGGGTTGCAATGAGAATGATCTAATGCCTTTCCCCATGACTCTATTGGTCTATAAAAAATGTGAGAAGATGTTGTTATGAAAAATTAATCTCAAAACCCAATTCAGTGACCTTGTAGGTCCCCCATAATTTCTAGTAGGCCAAAATAATAAATCCTTCAGTTCCCTTCTAGGAAGGCCTTGGCTGCATCAACAAACATAAATCCCCACCTCTTACTATCAGTGCCTCAAAAATATTATTAATGGAAAAATTGGGACATTGTATGCTGATAAGGCCCCATTAGACCTCTATGAATCACACTATATTGATGCATGGTTCTACAATCTGAGGAGTAAGTGACTTACGATCATTGTTTTTTATTGGATTATCACCCCAAACAGTTTACAAATGGTTCTTGATGATCCCATAAAGAGTATCTAGGAATAATACATAATACCCATCAATTTTATTGAGTGTAGAAGTCCAAATTTGAATACTTATTCAACAGTTCTATTGATTTCAGTCACATTCGCCAGGCTTGATAATGATAAAAATATCACTGACTCCCATGATAATGGTGGGGTTTGAAAAAAAAAATTCTCCTCAACCATCATCAAAACACTACAAAATAATTTCTTCACCCATTGAGGAATGAAGTAGTGTCTTGTAACTCATAGAATATAAGAATCTCTTTTACCCATCACTGAATCTTCTATGAAGAAGCCTTGACAAATGACTAAGGTAGAAGAGACAATTTCACCTCCCAGACACCAAAATTGATACTATTTCCTCAACTATGGTACAATAATTTAAAGAATTTTTTCCCATAAAAATACAAAGAAGAAGATGATTAGGACATTAAGGTAGAATAATAAAACCTAAGATATACCCCTCCATTATTTGAGTAAGGTATCTCTACCACCATCAATGAACTCTAGTAAATCAACATTGGTATGCAATAAGACATGTGACCCACTCTGATGAGTGTGTCCATGCCTTTCGAAGAGAATTATTTTTACACATCTCTCTAGAAGTAGAATAGAGATGTTTTCACCTGAAATTATACAGAAATTCCGGCCTCAATCCAGTGGTGGCCACTCACCACATGGGATTTTCAAAAGACCATTGTGGTTACAACAAAGCTTCTAGAAGGACGCACCTGAAACATGCTACCAAAATATAGGCTGAATTCAACAAGATCCTCAGATCCAGCATCATTTGGGAAGTCCAATACCCCATAGGGATTGAAAATAATGTCCATTTCAAAAATTAAAATGGTTATATTAGAGTCTACATCGATTTTAGGGATCTCAATCATCATTTCCCGAAATATTATTTCCCAATCTCGATCAAAAAATTACTGATCAATGAAACTATCACATATGAGACTCTATCATTCATGGAGGGCTCTTCAGGATATATTAAAATCTAAATGTACTAGGATAATGAATAATCCACCCCCTTCAGGTCCCCCCAAAGTGTGTTTTTTTATAAATTAATGCCTTTAGGTTTGAAAAACAGTGTCACCACATATCAACACACCTTAAACCACACCTTAAATCTCTTTCTGGTAAATTTCATCGAATGCTATGCGGATGATTTGGTGGTTAACTCACAAAAATTCTTAGATCACCTATCAGATCATGAAATAGTTCTAAATAACTACAATAGCATTATCTAGAAATAAAACCCCTAAAGTGTGATTTCAGTGTTACGTCATGAAAATTTCCCAGCTTTATCATACGCCACCATAGCATCGAAGTCGAACCTGAGAAGACAAATACCATCCTTAGAATGTCACATTCTTAAAGCCTCACTAATTTTAGAGGACTCTAAGGAAACATACCATATAATAAGTGCTTCATAACCAACCTCATAAGAAAATTCTTTCCCATTAGCAGGTTGATGAAGAAACAGGTAGAATATTGATGGAATAATTTTTGATAGGAAGCATTAAACAATCTCAAGAGATATCTATTAAGACCACTGGTGAAAATTACACCCATAGAATAAATACCACTCATTCTGTATATGAACTCCTTAAAGTGATCCATAGGAACCTTCCTTACATATAAGAATGATGAAGACAATGAGAATTTCTTCTATTACCTCTACCAAACCATGATCGATGATGAGACTAATTATTCAAATATTAGTAGAGATTCCTTGCAATAATATTTGTTGTCTTAAAGCTGATTCATCACATGAAGCACCAAAAAGTCAATTTCGTCTCACGTTGAAACCCACTCAAGTATATTCTCATCCATCCAATGTTAACTAGACGCCTTTCATGGTGGTCAGCCATTCTATAGTAGTTTGATATAGGGTTCATACAGCAGAAATCCGTCGAAGGCTAGACATTAGCAGATTTACTGAAAGATCATTCCTCAATGGAAGTTGTCCCATTAGATTCTGAGAAACCTGATGAGGAAATGTTCTTTATTCTAGATAACTCCCGGATGTTAAAAATTAGCTTTGATAGTGCCTTTAGAATCCCAATAAGAAAAATAATTGAAGACCCCTGGACTCAACAAAGTGGGGATGGGATTTATTCTCATATATTTGGAAAAGGGATTCGTTATTTAATCCTTACTATCAAAAGGGTGCATAAACAATGAATCGAAATACCATGCCCTTATCATAGGCTTGAAGCAAGCACTCCAAGTTAATGTCAAACACATGAAGATAAAAGGAAATTCAGAACTTTTCATCAACTAAGTCAATGGTGACTATGATATCGAGAAAGAGGAGATGGTCACTTTGATGATCCATGTCGAAGAGAAAATGGAAGAATTCTTGTCAGATCCAATAATGAATTATGTCCCCCAGTCATAAAATGTGCTAGACGATGCAATAGAAAATGTAGCCACGACTCTAGCCGACCCAAGTTGGAAAAAAACGGTCATCATTATTTCCCACTGACGGATGTGATTTCAATTAATTCAGACCAAAAAGGATGAAATAAATTAATTCAGTCCTATATATGATCTATATAGTCCTACTACTTTCTGGATGACTCTTATTATATATTACCTTCAAATGAGAGAGCTCCCACCAGATAGGGCTGGAAGTGAACGGACCCGAAGATGGGAAACCAACTTCCTCATGTACGATGGTGCTAACTAGCCAAAGGATCTATATAAAAATGGCCTTAATGGAGTCCTTCTCAGTTGAATTGATGTATAAGAGACCACTTATATCATGAATTAAGTGCATGTTAGAATTTTTGGAGCATATCAATCAGCGTATGAGCTCTCGCATTATATTTGAAGTCTCGGGTACTATTGTCCCACCATGATGTAGGATTGGACCACATTCACCAAGAGGTTCCATTCCAACCAAGTTCATGAAAATTTCATCCAGTAGGCCTCATATTTACTTCACACAACCATGTACTCTTAGTCATGTTCTATATAGGGAATGGAGGCCATGGAACCATACCCTCCCTCCACGGACAGACAATTCAAATATATTCTCAAAATAACTGAATTATTTTCCAAATGAACAGAAGTTATACCCCTTAAAGAGGCTGGATAAAGAAGAATTGTTAGGTTTTTAAAATCTAGCATCCTAAGAATATGTGGTGTCCCTCAAATAATATTGACGAACAATGGAACTAATTTCTGCTCTGTGGAATTGGACAAGCTATATCAGAAGTATGGCATCAATGCCAACCATTCATCCCATTACCATGCAACAACCTATAGGCATAGATATTCCTTCAATAATAAATTTTCCAACATTCTCTAGAATATGGTAGACAAATACAAGAAATCATGGTCAGACAAGTTCCTCCAGGCTCTGTGGGCTTACCAGACCATGACTTGCACCACCACTCAAGGAACCCCATATTAATTAGTATACAATACATAGGTGGTTCTACCAACTGAAGTTAAATTACCATATCTCTACATTTCCATCTAGGATCAACTGTCTACAAATTAACAATCCCAGAAGTGACTTGATGAGTTGGAGAAACTCGATGAGAAATTATTATGTACATTGCACCATTTGGAATTTTACCTCAATCGGGTCGCACAGGACTTCAACAAAAAGTTTCTCCTTCAATCATTCCTTGAAGTAGAGATGGTGTTGGTCTTGAGAACTCTGATGATAATCAGAAATAAAACTCTGAAATTGGGGCCAAAATGGGAAGGACCATATGTCATATACATGGTCTACTCCAACAGAGCATATGCCTTAATTTCATTGGATGGATAGATCACTACAGATCCCACAAATGTGAGGTTCTTGAAGAAATTATTTGTGTAATTATTTAATGTTTTTCTTAGCTAGACGATGATAAAATACATAGCACCTCATTTTTCCATGCTACACGATGTTAAACTATATGGAAATTTTCTTAGTTGTATGATGTTAAACATCATAGCTCCACCTTCCTCCTAACCGCGTGATGTTAAAATGCTTGATACCATTATCCTAAAAACATGGGGTTAAACTACATGGAAAAATTTTCATAACTACATGACATTAAACTATACTAAGATCATATGTGCTCCAAATATTAATTCATTGTGCATGAGTCAAATTCGTGAAAGGGAAAGATAAAAATCCCCCATCCTATGTATGGGTCACATCATCACAGGGAGTGTATCATAGAAATATGCATGGCTTGATTCCTACCTTATAAAGAAATGTAGTGATTCCCAGATCCCACATCCTAGTATAACCACCTTCATCAGACGAAAAAAGGACCCCCTTCCCTATGCACGGTTCAGACCAATACATGGAACATGTTTTCTATAACTGTGTGTGGTTTGATTCCTTATAAAGATATGTAGTGACACCTAAATCCTACATCCTGGTCCAACCACCATCAAAAATAATTCCCCCTCCCCTTTCTTATTACCCAAGCCTATGTAGGGTGGGACTTTTACAGAATTTATATGGCCTAATTACCATTCATCAATGGGATACGCAGTGATGCTTGTATCCTACGTCCTATTCTAGAAACTAGGAAATGTCAACAATTCCCCTTTATTTACATAGAGGTTAGAATTTCATAGGGGAATCCAATCAAATTTCTAACCGTATGAAAATAAACTGCAAGGTACCTCAAGAACTATGTATGGCTTGATTCTTGTCTTCGCAGGATATGTAGTGATGCCCAAATTCTTCATCCTGGTATGGCCACCATTCAAATAAAAATTCCCCTCTCTATGCATGGGTTAGACCGATATAGGGAACATGTTATCAAGACTACAAGGACATTGATTTACAACTAACTGGTATATGTAGGAAACCTTCCCGAGGTTCAATCCCGACACTTCACCCACCTCATCCTTTTTACATCGATTCACTCTCATCATTACCGTATAACATTAAACAATAGAGGATAATATAAATATGTGTGTTTTGATATCTATCATCATAGAATACGTATTGATACATGGATTTTTTATCTTTCCTCATTCCCCCTTCGAAAATCAAATTCCCCATGTACACAGGTCTGACCAGTATAGGGAATGTGTTTTTGAACTACATGTGGCTAGATTTCTGTCTTTTTAGGATACGTAGTGATGCTCGGATCCCAAATCCTGGTCCATCCTCCATGGAAAAAACATTTCCCCTGTGTATAGGTTATACTTGTGTAGGGAAATTCATGAGTCCTATCTGAATGATGTTAAACTACATGTCTAAAGAAGTCCTAACCACATGACATTAAACTATAAGGTATTTCAGGAACTATGTGTAGCTTGATTCTTGGTATGGCGTGATAATTAGTGACACCTTTTCCTACCTAGGTCTAAACACATGAAAACAAAATGCCTCCATTTCCAATATGACAATGTAAATATGTGTTCAAGATTCCAAACCATGAACCCCGCAATAAGTATTAGTCAGAAGATCATTCCCCCTACATACAAATCAGTTTTGTGTAGAAGATCTCATACCTCGTAACTAATCAATGTATGGATATTTCACATGTACCCAGATATCCCCCTTCAATCTATCAAACTTCATGACCTAGGAAATCTAAAATCCCCATAATCACCCATGGCTATTGGAAATAGATGACTAGTGTCCTTCAGACCCATTTGTTTGGCTATGCACACAATGCCACAGTGGATCTTCGTAAGTTGAATACAAAAATGGCCTATCAACCTAATGAAAATTCATCCTCAAAAGAGAATTTTCCTACTTTTGTTCACCCATTGTCTCCTAATCCTCACACCATCCCTCTAGATTCATGGGCTCCCGGAATCCTGGTTTACACATTTTTCCATCACTCACATCTAGGGTATACAAGGGATATCCCAACCTGATTATCCTAATATATACACATGATTCCTTTAATATTTTATCCCCGTAACACTATGGTAAATAATTATATCAATTTAATTTTTGAAAGTCTTAAAATTTCATGGACTCACAATGGTTATCTTGTTCACAACGATTCTCCCACATCCTCAGCTTAGGATGTTAACTGCATGGCCCAACAATGCTCCCTTCATTGATCCTGCCATCCTTAGGTGGTGGAGTTAATCCCTTGTCACCCCTTGTTTCTCACACTGAGCATAGATCACATGGGATTAGTAATTTCAGTGGGGGATTCCCCACAAATCCAAGTAAAATTAATCCACAATGTATGATCCTACTGAAACCACATAAAAAAGGAATATTAGAGTTTTCCACCTCCATGTTGGGAAACCTAAATTCTTAATAGTATGACATTAAACTGAAAGGTACCCCAAATATAGATAAAATTATCTACTCCCTACACATGGGACAAAATTATAGAGGCATCCTAATTTCAGAACACCTGGATCTTTAGAATCATTCCCCTATCTATCTTGGAAATCAAAATGGCTTACCCTATATGTGATCTATTTATATATAATAAATTTCCCAACTCTATAAATGATCATGGCCTAAACATTTCTAACATATCCATACATGTATTTTCCATATATCAAACTCTGCGCTTTGAGTGATTTCGAATCATCATAAACCTCTTCGGCCATCGAATATGGGATTCTAGTGTCCTGTAGACACCTTTGTTTCACTATGTTCATAATACCCTGGAAGATCTACATATGTTTCCCACAAATGGGCCTATCAACCAAAGGAAAGATCTTCCCCAGGAGATAATTTTCCTATTTCCATATGTTCCACATCTTCCAATACCAATATCATATCTCTTAAACTAGGATTCATTAATAACATGGCTTATTCTCTCCTCCATATCCATGTTTGAACATTTTTTAATACCTTGTCCTGATGATCTTTTGGTTAATTAGGTATTCTACATCAATTACCTAATCGCATGACATTTACATTGCATGATTCTCGATAATCAATGTTCATTATTGGGCCCCTACATGCCAATGAATTTCCTCCCTCATGTTCATATGCATGAAAAGAATCTATATAGGAACATTCAACATGGGTCCCAATTCATTGTATCCCTGTGTGAAAACCAAACATAGGTGCCCCATTCATTGGAATGAACCAGATCCACATAAAGATGAACCTTAAAAGAGCTACACATTTCTTGATTCCTATCATCATAGGATATGTAGTTACATCCAAACCTAATATTTGGAGTCCATCCATGAAATATAATTATCCCATCCCTTTCTACCTAACAGTCAGACCCGCGTAAGGAACCTACTAACAAAGATAGGATAAAAATGCCTCTAATCTTTTCCAATATTCCCGATGAAGTTTAACCTGAAATTCTACCCTTTATTTTCAGGAACCCCTCTTCACACACCATACCCTATGTCTAGAAAGGTATGAATCCCTATAATCTCCCTAAGGAATTCATAAATGGATGGCTAGTGTTCTGTGGATACCCTTGTATGAATATATGCACAATGACCCGTCGGTTATGCATATGTTGCCAAAAAATGGGCATGTCACCTGAAAAAAAGTATTAATCAGGAGATTATTTTCCTACCTTTATACACTCATATGACGTTTATGTCTCACCTCACTTCCTAGTTTCAGAAACCCCCCAGATTATAGTTCACATCCTCTCTCCCCTCTCATGCCTGAAGGTGATAGAACATTTCTAGTGATCCCAATATGATAAAAATTGATTGTTTATCACCTTGTCAAATTAAAATGAATTCAAATCATAAGTCTCAAACTTTCCTTTTGTATGACGTTAAACTACACCATGCATCACACCTCCTTTAGACAAGAAATATTCTTATGGGAGTGGTTTCTAGACCAGAACCAATATAAATACTCTTATTACTTTGAGACAACATTACCCCAAAAGGCCACCCACTATGGTCTTACAAACATAAAAAAATTTAAATTTCTATAAAACATAATATCCATCATATATTGAAGGCTTGTGTCTTGAGGACACCTTTTCCTAACTTTGCACACAATTCCCTAATGATTCTGCAAAAGTGGACCCACAAAAAGGCATGTTATCCAAAGTAAAATTCATCCTCAAGATAGGTTTTTTATCTCTGTATGCCCCATGGAATCCATGACACATTTCATATCCCATTATCTTGAAAAAAAATTTAGTGTCAAGAAATATCCCTTATCCATTTTTGAATGTTTTTGGGAAATTTTCGGTTAATCAGTCCTAAATTTGGGTCCTTGTACAGAAAATCACGATCCAAACTGTTCGACCTAAAATATCAGTCATGGTCAAATCTGTTTGACCTAAAACATCAGTAATGATAGTCTAGTTTTCAATACTTTAATCTACCCAAGAAAGTTATGACACTCACTAAGATGAAAACCCTCAAAGGAAATCTAGGAAAAAAGTCAGGCACTATCTCTCTAAACCTATGTCACGCATGATTTAGGAAAAAATATTGAGTGACCAAAAATCAAGAGACCCAAATCTTGTTAGTTATAAACCCCTCAAAGGGAGTCCTATAAAAAATCATGTTATACTAGCTAAGAAAAAATCATAATGGGATTAGGAAAAAATTAGGGTAATAACAGAAAAGGCACAATGTTTGTATGGTTTTTCATGTAACCCTATTAATAGTAAATCTATGATCGCTGAGTCCCTCAGATTAGGAAAAAATGAGAGAATTATTTTATTTTTTTATTCATCCCAAATTGTTATTAAGATTTATATCCAATTTAGATTATGGTTTAAAATAAAATTGATCATTATTGATTAACATTGGAGGATGAAAATGAAGAAGTGTTGGAGAAAAAAACATCCTCATTATATTATAGGAAGGTAAGAAGGATGTCCACAACCCTGAGTCTCTCCCAGATGTCAAAGAAAAATAAACAATATCACTATAAGATTCAATGTATTATAATAAATCCTAGTAATCTCTTTCTAGAAGATCAATAATTGTATGATTGTGGCCATCAATAGCCTGTTCTAGAGAAGTCCTCTGGAAATCTTCATCTTCAACCACTGGTCTTACTTTGTTCATAAAGGCTCTAAGATATATTCCCTTCTTCTTTATAGCTTCAAAATTTGATGTTTTTTATGCCATTTGTGCCTTTAACTAGGCTACATGATCTTCTCATTCCCATAGCTCTTCTATTTGTATAATCACATGCTAATGAACATTTACCTCCTCAGCTTCTAGGTGATTAATCTCTTTAGTAAGATCTTGAAATTACATTGTTTGGTGCTGTTAAGAATTGAACATAACAAGGATGTCTGCACAATCAGCTAGATCCTCTTGAATAGTGACAATATGGTGTGTGAGCTAGTGCAGATGCCGGTAGTCGAAACCGCCAAAACCGAAGTCCGTAAATAGATACTGAAGGGTGTCCTCTTTATCACCAAGATCCGGAATAAGAGTTTTAGTAACAATATTATTGATTTGAATCCACTCCCTTATTTTCATGGTTTGATATCTCTATACAGTTTTGGAACCCTGATTATATTCCTTTGTTATAATAGGAATGTAGTCAGGAAATGGAACCACAAAAAATGGAGCCTCTCTATGTCAGGTTACCCATGTGGGGGAGCCTTCCCGCTCTGTGGATGATATGATATTCAGAACCATTCTCAGGGGGGTTGACCATGACTTTAGGGGTAATCAATGACATTCTACTTGGGCCATCATTGGTAGGACCATAGACCATCTCACCCAGAGATAGAGGGTCTGAGTATCTCTCTATGAATATAGTTTGTATCGAGGAAGTCTCCTCTGAATGCATGCATCGATGGATGGAGCACCTTCAAAAAATAGGAATGGAGAGATATGTCCCAATTGGTAAAGATATAATGGGACTAGATGTGTTCAAGGGTCTTTTCACCCATTGAACTAACATGGACATTATATCGTTAGGATAGAACGTTTCCCATTGTTGGGCATACTCTAATGATAATTAAGTATAGGCCACTATAGGAGGAATAAAGACATGGATCCTAGAGCCCTCCCACATCATTATCAACCATATTTGAAGAGGGATTTCCATGTGAGATTCCATATTAACCATGGTATATGGGAGTAGTGAGACTCACTACAGACATCCAAACTTCCTGGAAAACTAGTAGGGAATATAGGGTTTACAAATAGTCATCCTATCTATAAAAGCAGTTAAGATTTTTTCTCAATGTTTGATAAGTTATGAACATAATTCTAAAGATCCCTGTCCATTGTCTTCTATTATTCTATAAGGTATGGGGTAACGTGTAAATGAAAACTCAGAAACATGACTCATCAGTTTGATTGTTCCATCCACATTCAGAGATCGAGGGAGAATTGCAACAATAATGAGAAGAGTTGGATGGAAGTTAAAATGAGGAACCATTACAGTATGGTGACACTCATAATAGGGGAAAATATCTTCCATCTATCCACACAAATATTTATAGGCCCACTATGGTTATGAAGAGGCATTCCCTCATCTATCTTCCCTAATAGTTCATTGATACTGGAAAGGGAAGGGATGGCTAAGTTGAGGGGATGCTCCTTCGCTAATGTGGCAGCCATCATCAGAGTAAAATCCCTAAAATTGTTTTACAAATAAAGAGAGGGGATGTTCTATACAATCAAAAACATGGAAATCATTCCTTCCAGTCTAATCTCAAGAGATATGTCTTTCTGACCTCATAAACCCAAATGGTGTAGTGACCCGCCTCGAGGGTGGCACAGAAAGATCGATGAATGAGTCATGACTATTGGTTCAGATGGGTTTAGCTATAAGAAACCCTCAACCTAGTCTTGTTCTCCAATAGGAATAGTTCAATCTAATCCTCATATTAAATATGTGAGTGATCATGATTAGGATGACCAAGTAGCCACTCCGTTCTTGTTAGAAATTCCCCCTCCAATAGGGATAATTGCTCAAAGTTCCTCTACACATTTGCCATTGGTAAAAAATCATTGTAAATATAGCCAAGTATAAAAAGTCCCCATATCTAGTATACATCCCATAAACTAATCCCCACCTCACCATGGGACAAGTGAATGATGTTGGTGCATGAACACCAGCGGATGAGCAACTAAAAACGTATCTCACCCGATGAATGGATAAAAAATTGGGAGACCCACACCAATTGTTATATATTGACGAATTCCAGTGGTAAAGAGGCTTCCAAGAAGTTTTAATGGACCTAGAACACCCCGACTCGGTTATCAAAAATGAACCTTCCAAATAGGAAATCCCATTTGGAACTCCACTCTCCATTGGGATTGATTCGTGACATGTTAACTATAGTTGGGTAATTCTAAACAACTGATACGGACTGTGTAGTACAACAGTATTGATTTCTGTGCATATAGATGGATCCATTCAAAAAAATCCCTCTTACCTAGAAGCAGTTATGACCTTCCCCATATAAATAATATTTTCTTGGTCATACTCTCGAGACATCTCAAGATGAATAGTGAAGTCGCTCCGGTCAACCAATGACAAAACACATCATCTTGAAGGCTGAATTTGTAAAGAGTCAAGAAGAAATATAGTTGATAAGTCATAATCTCCAGTGAGAGGAGATATATATTGATACCCTCTGTGATAATGATACTAGAATTAAGGTTTTCTTCAGTGTTCTCAACCATATCCTTCCTCTTCTAGGTCTATTATATTGAGATAAGTGTGAAGGGCCTCTCTTTTCTACACAGAAAGACCATACAAAAGGTCAATCCAATAAAATCATTAAGAAAAAGACAAAAAAATGGATAATGACTAAAATAAGACTGAATAACAAAGAATCATGCGTACTGAACCCTGGAAATGGTTCATGGAAGACATTCCCTGTGAACTGATAGTTCAAGGAAGGACCCGCAGGACGTTGGCCCACAAAACAATAGCCATCAAACTAAACAAGACATAGACTGGAAGAGTCGTGAACTGATCCTTAATTTGAGGTTATCCATTTTTGAACACTTAAGGTTCAATTTGATAATCAAATTCCACTTCATATATTTAAAATTTTCATTGGTGGATGAGGGCAACCATGAAGGGTTTTTGGTTTGCGGAATGAAATGCAAGGTTCGCAAATGAAGGATTTTATGTAGTATCTTTGGTATAAGGAAAAAATGAGAGATGAGAGTAATTTTTGGAGTGATTTTATCTAATAAATTTGATAAAAGGAAAATTACATGGGCCCCCTATATATAGGCATGGTCCCCTTACGAGTCGACATTTCTTCAACAAACCAACACAAGTGAGGACCGCTTTCTTTATCGAAATGGTCTCCTCTTCCTCATGATTAGAACCCATTCTGATGGAATGAATTTATAGGATCCTAAAAAAAATTCAATGGGAAAGTAAAAAATCCCATAATTTTGGAAAATGAATGAAAAACAATTGGATGATGGATTTAGAGAAAAGTGTCGAGGAAGCCAAATTTGGAAAAGGAAAATGATTCATCCACATACAGAATCCCCAAAATGTTTTTTTGAAGGCATTTCTCGTGATATGAGTAGTGTGTTGAATGAAGAAAACAATGCCAACTTCTAGGAACCATGTCATTGGTGAAATAAAAGAGGATAATTCCAACCCCACATACCTTCACTGTGATCCACATCATTGGTGAAATAGATGTGGAGAATTCAGCCACTCTATACTACTACCGCGAACCGTGTCATTGGATAAATGGTGGTGGAGAAACTCACACATGCATACCATCCCCGTGAACTCAACAGTTCATGGGAGAGGAAAAACCTACAGTGCCTCATGAATAAGAAAATAAATTCATGGGATTGAGGCATTTATTTTTTTCACCGTGAACTGCAACCCCACGGGCCTCTGTTGACCGAGTCGTTCATGGTTCGGGTGACCTCTCCATAGGATTTCATAAAAGGTGTCATGAGATCCATAGATCCAGATTCCCTAATACTCTATAAAATGAACTTGAGGGGATCTTATAAGGGGACCAAATTTCATAGTAGTGGATGGAATGTTTTAGATAAATTTCTAAACAGATCCATCGAGGATGTGAATATCTCTTCAAATGAATTCTTGCTGGTATAAACTAGCCACATATATGGAAAATATATAACGAAAAATAATAATTGGTAGACCATGACTAATATTTATTGCATGGATTAAATTCATGGAAGGCCCTGAACCAATTCCCCTTCTTCACTCTGGCGCCCCGTGTAGAACCACACTACGTAGGTGGAACATTGCGCCATGTAGCACCACACTTTACTAATGGAACTCGGCAATGCATAGCAATATGCTATGTGGACAGAACCTGGTCCCACATAGTAAAACCCTACACAAGTCACATACAGGTCTTTTTAACATTATGGTATGAAAATGGTCTCTCATAATACGTAGAAACATGCTATGCAGGGAGGGCCCCATCCCACATGAAGAAATGATACATGGAATGGGGTACTCTTGAACGTTTCACTCTCCATCTTTGATCATCTCATTCCATTTCTGTCACCTTGTCCACAGTCCCTCTGTAAACCAGTCCTATGGAATTAGGCCATAGCCTCTTCTAAATCCACTGGACCCATATGATAAAACTACTGGGCACATCAGCATTCCCTTTTGCATTTACATACTCGTGGTAAGCGGAGTCACGTAGGTAATTCCCACAGTAGTTGAAACCCCCAGAATGTCAAAAATTGTATATTCGTAGGGTCACCCGGGGTCCAACCTTGGTATACTAACGTTAACATGCCCATTCTAGGGATCAATGTTAGTTACTAATGTTTACCTTCGATGAGGGTCAATGATATACAAGGTTAATCATGGTTTATTTTCCCTTTAAGAAGAATAAACCTTCCTCCCCTTCCAGAAACCAATTCCAGCGCACTCCCAACAAGGAAAGCCCCTATCTTTTCTTACAGGTGGTCACATAAGTTCTCCTCTCTACCTTCACCCAGGGTATACCTGGATAGGTTAATCAAACTATCCTTGGTATGGAAAGATAGGTGATAAAATGGAAACATTTAGAGGATGGCACCAATCATGACATCTGCATAACCCCAAAACATGGGCCTACTCTTATATGTAATCCGAAAATGAAATGAACTTCCATAACTATGATTCAAGCTCCGATCAGGATACATAAGATGTCTACCTAAGGCCTGAGCTCAAGGAAAATTCTCCTTAGAATTAAACCCTAATAAAATTCCCTCAAACTATTTAGGGAATACTCTTTATGAGTAAGCCCCGACTTATTGAGCAGCTTCCATGTGTAATCCCCAATCATGCCCCCACAAATGGTCCACCTCAAGGGTGTAAGTGCCTACCCAAACTGAACTATGAGGTCTTTAATTTCCATCCAATTAGGATATGTGGTGAGCCTCCCTGATGGAAAAACTTGTTACCTATATAATCATACTATTATTCGGGCCATGTCCCCAGCTGGGTCATATCCACCTAAGAGATTATGCCTTTTCTATGTATCTTGGGATACCTCAACATAAGTCCCACACGAAATCGTGACTAGGCATCTTCCTCCTTGATGTCCACGCCGCATGATGTTAAACTGAATTGATGGGTCATTTTCACATGACCATAGAAGGTGATGTGTCCAGTAAAGTGACACCGAACTATATGAAATATGATTCCTCTCACTATGATATGTAGGAATCCAATTATATGGGTTCAACCCTGATATTAAAATGATATCTATCCCATTAGATGAAAATAAACTCTAGAGCAACTCCTCACAAGGATTAAATCATCGTTGTCTCAGTAAAAGACTATAGATTCATTAATGTTTTCATAAAAGGGTAACATTGTTGAATAACCTCATAAACACATAGATTTCCTCATCAATAAACAATATTAGATACATATAAATGATTCTGAACCAATGCATATTTATGATTTATCATCTAACCTTGGTGTAATCCATGGAAACAAGCTTGGGAATGGTCCAAGGATTCAAGAACATACGATCATTGATTAAATCTATAAGAGAGTCACATAATAGGAAATAGTTACCCCCAAAGGGTGTGATGATCCTGAACTCCCATCCTCTCGACCAATGGAGTCCATAAGTGTCATTGTCCAAATCATCTAATGAGCACCTGCCTTTGGAAAGCAGGTCCATGAATCATGGATAAAGGGGTTGTTGGTTGTTTCTGGATCTGCAATTAAACCTTATGAAGACAATCCATGGACATTGTACCCAATGTGGTCTAACTGCAAAAACGTTGAACCCAAAGAAATCACCCAATGAGACCACTCAAATGTGGAACATCCTTAATAATAAAATAAGGATATACTGCCTAGACATGGTGCAAACATCTTGCACACCAAAAGGGTCACAACACACCTCAAGCCGAAACACTTATGTTAAATGTGTTTTCATTCATTTAAAATTTCATATATTGGTGTATAAGTTTTATGAAATGTTCATGTCATTTCAATTCCCAATTCTCTACTAAAACATTATTGAATCATTCATTTATGTAATTGTGTAATATCCTAATCCATATTGTGATGATGATTTCTTATCCTAGTATTTTCCTACTCATGTGATACAGATTTTGGTTGGAAGTAGAAACTATGGTATCCTCTCTGCATGTGATGTGTCATTGATAGTAATCACCCAATTATAATAAATATTGTTCAATAGGAAATATATGAAGTAGAAAGAATTCCATATAATGATTTAATTATTTCAATCTTGGTGAAGAATAATCAATTTATGTGAATGTATAAATATAATGTCATTGTGGTTGGTTTGGATAGTATAAGATGATTAAAGTGATGGTTAATGATGATATCATTGTTCCTTTTTTCTATAAGTGATGGTTTTTATTTCCCTATCTCATCCATACCCATGATTGTGAACTTTACATGATAATAACCTATTTCAAGAAACATATTTATATTTTGTTCACAATTATGTGAGTTGTACAACCACAACTTGTGGTTTAAAACTAAAATATTTATTTCATCAGAATATTTTAATCAAGGTTTACCTAATGATGTTTCATAGAAGTTAATCGTAAAAACTAAAATTCTAGTACCCCATGTAAGGTTAATCCAGGGTTAAAAAAACATGTATCCAGACCATGAATTTATTTTAAATCATTTCATATTTTTAGTTGTTAATAATTTTATGGTTTCTTATCTATTTTTATCCATTCATTTTAACATTCCATGAAATCCATATTACCCAATCCATCTTCTATTTTTACTTTTCTCTAGTTAATTATTCATCATTCATTGGTGAAAATCCTTTTCTTTTGTCCAATTAATCTTTTTCTCTCTGTTATTCTCACCCCTTCTTAGTCCTCATTCTTTATTCACTACTAATATAGTGGTATAGGTTCCTAATTCACATGAATTTACTTTTTTTCATTTCTTTTGGGTTTGAAATGATCCAATAGGGGTTCATGTTTCTTCTTATCTTTGTGGTATAACACTTTCACATGTCATTTACCAACATTATAGTTTGTGGTTCCATGTAATATTCTTTAATTATGAAACCTTGAGTTCTAACATGATTAAAATGCATGTTTTGAATGATTGAAAATTTACACTACATATATTTCATGATTTTTTGTATCAAATCTTTCATTTCTCTATATATTTTTAAATGGGATAATGGATAAATATCATTCATAAATTTAAAAACCTATTTTCCTATAAACATCAAAGGCAAGGTGTTTTTTATAATGAAGACTCTACATCTTTATTATTTAATCATGGTTTTATTGAAATATTTTATTTTGATTTCTAATGAAGTAATATGAAATTAAAATTAAAATTTTAATATGATAATCCATGATTATTTAATATAAATAGTATGTCCTTATAAAAATCCCATTGGAATTTTTATCTACATTTCACTAGGGAAAATTTATTAGATGAATTAAAATTCTTAAATTTTGTAATTTTTATTATATTTTAAGGATATAATCTTGGTAGTTTATTTTTTACTAAATTGATTAATGTGGTTATCATTTGAACACGTGAATAAAATCCCCTACCAAGTATATTTACTTCCAAAATGGAATTGTTATATCCAACTAAATGTTGAAATAATATTTATTTTAATTTTTTAGTATTATATAATTTATGTTATATTCACCAGAGGAGTATCTATTATTGTTGTTTAGTGGAAAGGATTAGTTTCATTTTTTATTTATCTATACCTATAACTTAAATGATTGATTTCTGATTTATAACCTTTTTTTTAATTTCACTGGATCCTTGGGATGTTAGTTGAGAAATATATGCTTGAGTACTCCACTAGAGATGATAAAACTCTTTCAAGGGGACCATAGTTAGGTTTTCTCTATAATTAGGTGTATTTTCCTCTTAGGTAGGGTATAAAGATATAATCTATGTAATTAAGTAGTTATATCATATCTGAAATGCTACAACCCACACTGGTTTATGTTTGTGTAGATAGATAAGTATTGGCTTCTTGTGATTTTAGATACGGGATAATTTGATACATGGAATTCAGACTAAGAATTTTAGTTTTGAGATCATTTTAAATGTTAATCTGGTTATTCTCTAGGTAGTGGATCAGGTGGAATAACCTTGGAGTCTATTTTGGATGTTTGAGTAATTAAAAAATGTAGGAATATGGTTGTAGTGTTCCACTAGGTACCGAACATAGGATCTTGGGGGACCTATGTTTTTCTGAGGGCCACCGCTTATTTGGTTCATTGTATGGGGTAACCTATGTGACGTTGTATAGTCGATGTTGTCTGATGGGGACATAGTGCTTCACAGATCCCTTTTTTATAAAATGGAATATTTTTTCAACTTTGGGGGTTTTAATTTTCAGTCATTATAAGGATTTCATGATTTAGTTGACCCACGAAAGGGGAGGTTTTATCCTTTTATTTTTCTCCCTCTTCATAATCCCCTTTCTATTTAGGGAAACCATGGGTGGTTTCATAAGTGATATGATGTATTTACCTCTCCCTTATTACTCCTCATACCTCCATTATTATTTTTTGGATTTTAATGGGGTGGATCTAGTATGTCATATCAATTCTATAAATTAATGGTATAAATGGTCATGATTTCTTGTATTTGATTGACCAAGGACATTGGAGGCCCCAAGAGGATTAACACTTGAGTTTCTTCATGATTTCATTATCTCTAGGCCTTTACCATAATTTAATTGGGATTCCCAATAAATTTTTTTTTGATTTAGTTTATTCTTGTTGTTGGGAGTAAGGGATTTGGTGATAAGGTGTCATGAGCCTATGTTGGTAATGATATTCAACTAATTTCCCAGGGTTTTGTTATTGTTATTCCATCTTGTAGGTTACTAATCCATTATAAAAAATAAAATTAATTTTGTTTTATTATGATAAAATTGTTTGTTTATTTTATAATTAATTAAATTAATATTTAATCAAATGAGGACATCGTCTATGTGGTTAATGGAAATAATCTAATTTGAAGATCATAGATGATAGTTGTTTAATTTTTCTTGAGAGGAAAACATTATTTTGAGGTTTTTGGTCCATAAAAAATCCCCAGGGTTTATTTCTATATCTTTTTATGGGTGACATATGGTATCATTTCCTATTTTGATTAATATAAATTAAATTTAGTATTTTACCTTGATAATATTTGAGTAGTGTAATGATGTTTAAAGAAATAATAGGTTATCCAATTTCTATAACCTGATGAAATGGACACCAGGGGTCATAAACTAGAATTAAAATTTAATCTACCTTATTCAAGAGACTCATTATGGGCTTCCCTTGAGTTATATTATAATAAATATTACAATGATTTTCCTCCTCAGAATTCTAAACCATAAGAGAGGTGTGCAATTGAGTGATAATGAAAATAAAATATATCTACAATGTAACTTTAAACACTTCCAAGAATGTATACACTAAAAGAAAACTAATTGTCCATTCATGTTTACATAATATGATTCCATTTCAACTAATGTCCATGATATATAAATTAAATTACTAAAAAAATATATCATTTTATCCTATAGGAATTTCTCAATGGTTGATCAAAATGAAGATGACTAGGAATTGTTTCATGTAACATTTCATGAGTTAGGGAAGTCTAAACTAGGTAAGCTATTCTTGAGGCATCACCTGAATAGATGAATATTAATTATATATTAGAAGTTATGTATTTTTTTATTCAAAAATGATTAAGGTTTCCCACCCCCTATTTATGTGTTTCTTCTAAGTAGGATAGATCTCATTTTTTGATATGGTCATAGGTTAGGAATGTGAGGACCAACGTAACTTGGAATTAAAGGTATTTATGAATTATACCAAACACACCATATCATTATTAAATATATTTACTAAAGATGTTAAATATTTCATTATGTGTTTTTTTTAACATAAAAGATGATTAGTTTAGTTTTATTTTTTGAATATGAGGTGGATGAGATTCCAATTATAAATATGTCATTTTTTGGGTGGGATTTTCAACCCATTCACTCTGAAATTTCCTACCACAATAGAATACAATACCAATTTAATTGATGATTCTAATTTCATGGGATGATTAGACCAATGTGATAATATGTTGTATTTTATTGGAATGATTTTCCTTAATCAATGATAATGTTATGAGGGAAACTATGTCCATTATGTGATTAAATAATGAATATAAACTATATTAATTACTAGGGGATGTAATTTCCACCATATCCAGGAACAAAACACCCAAATGGCCTCAGAAATGTTATGATGGGATGTTATGCTTGACTAATTAACATTTTATATGGAAATGGGAAATACTTCTAGGGGTGTGATGCATCCAATGAATGGGAAGTGTCACTACTACAATACACACCTTTAAAATAACTGGCATTTATCATTGCTAAAAAATGTGCTAATAATGTCCATATTTATGAGTTTAAAAAAAAATCAATGATAAAGGGCACCCTTTTTCAGCCCTTTATTTAATCACTCATAAAGGTTACCATTTAGCAGTGATTTAATTTAGCAATGATAAGGGATACCCTTTATCAATGATTTTTAAGAACGGATAATGGTCCAGAATAAAATGAAATAATTAAAAATAAAAAAATTAGCAACTTCATTAATTAAATAATTATTGTTAAAAATGAATAAAATGAGTATATATATATAATGTTTAAAAATTAATAAATAGTATAAATTAAATATATAGATATGTAAAATTAATCAAATGAAATAATTAAACAAGTAATAATTTAAAATGAGCAATGTAATAAAAATATTTAATAGTTTATTAAATAAATAATTATTGATAAAAATAAATAAATTTTATATACACACATATATATATATATTATAAATATTAATAATTGTATATATCAAATATAGATATATAAAATAAATAAGATGTAATAATTAAAAAAAAGTATATTTTAAAAAATTATTTTATATTTTATTAATGAAACAATTATTAATAAAAATGGATAATTATAATATATATATATATTAATTATAAATAATAGTAAATAATATATACTAAATAAAAATATAGATAAAATGAATAAAATGTTAATTAAAAACATATTAATGTCTTATTAATTTTTAATATTGTTTTTATTTTTCAATTTAACATATATCAAACCTCATGTGTTACAATGATTTCATGTATGTATATATATATATATAAATTGATTTTTATACACAAATTAACACACAAATATATAGAAACTCATACACCTAATAGTTATGTAATTTATTCAAATCATAATAAATTTTAGAATTTCATTACAACATGATACCATTAATATATTATGTTTTTTATCTGTCAATTTTATTTATTAATTTTTAATACTATTATAGTTAGGGTATTCATTTTTTATAAAAAATTTTGAATTTGATCATTTTCTATTATTTATTTTTATTTATTTATTTACAATGTTTTAGTATTTCCAATATATATTCACATTTAATTAAATATATATATATATATAGTAATTTATATTTAGTTAATAAAACATATCCATTTTTTCAATATTTATAAAGTGTACTCATTTTGAATTATTCAATTTCACAAATTTTTAAAATGCATGTATTTAAGATTATATATCAACTAAAAATGTTAAAAATATACTTTTAAATATATATTTATAAATATATATATTTATAAATGTATATTTTCTATATTTATAAATTTATATATTTATAACTATTATAAATAAATAATTATTATTATTTAAATTAGTATTTATATAAGCATAATTACATAATTATATATATTTAAATAAATAAAAATTTATTTATATAATTATAATTATATAGTATTTATCAGTGCTAAAGCTTTAGTGTGGATAAAATGAATATTTATTAGTGCTTTTTTAGAACTGATAAAGGTTGATATTTATCAGCACTAAAAAATATCTGATAAATATTCATTTTATCAATGCTAAAACTTTAGCACTAATAAATATGTCTTTTATCAGCATCTTTTTAGTGTTGATAAATATCCATTTTATCAGTGCTTAACAATTTACCACTAATAAAAGTGATCTTTATCAGTTCTATTCTGAAAGTGTTGTTAAAATTATCCCCTAAATATTTAAATGAACCCAAACCATGACCCAGTCACTTTCAATTCTTGAGCTCTTGTTGAACTCCTTTGATACCGACATGACTAATCTAGATTCCCTCAGACGAATCAAAGCTAAAATCTAATTTATGTTATTTTCTAATTTTCCTATATTGTTGTTTTATTTTATAGGCCCACATTTTTTATTTTTACACAGTTTGTAACCATGAAAAACTGTACATCTCATCTCCTCAGAACTAAAATACAATGGGTGATTATATTTTTTCTTTTTCCTCCATATACAATTCTTTTAAATAAAGTGACGGATGCTATCATATTGTAAGTTCAATAAAAATATGTGTATGGTCCTGTATGGATTAATAAATTCATTTTACACCACACACTAATACAAATGTAATGATTGATTTATAGAATTACCAAATTGTGTTTATTTAAACATTAAAGAGGTTAACCAATTTAGCAAACTTGTTATCTCCTTCCCTTTGCATTGATAGAAGACTTTAGTGTTTGAGAGGTGTGCTTGATGTGATGTGTTGACCTGAATTGGAAACTATTTGGGTATTGTAGGTCAAAAATGTTACAAAAATGGAATCATAGTGAAACTAGAGATATTGGTATTGATTATATCAAAAAAAGAAAAACATTCCAGACATAATAAGAAGTCCATATATATGTTTTTATAGCATAATTATAATGGACATCTTAGTTTCCATCTGAAGTATTTTCTTTTTTTACGATTTCGTTGATCTATCTTCTCGAGTTTCATGCCTCTTATTTTAAAGTTTATAGGTAGGAATGAACAATAATATATGAAATATCATGTTCTTATGTTTCTTTGTTTAATTTTTATATATAATCAATAATAATTTCATATTAATTGAAACATGAATAATAAATAAATAATGCATTCTTATTTACTTATTAATCATGATTAGGTTTATCTAACTTATTAGCTGATTGAGTTTATTTAGTATCCACTTTTATTGATACTATTTGTTAGTTGATTCATAATTATATTTAGAAAATGATTCTATCATCTATTAAATTATATTTAATGTATGAAAAGACTTATTAATAGTGAAATTAATGTGACATATGGGATTGGGGTTCACATATAATATAGAATATTTTGTTCATATTTCTAAAAAATTATTTTCTTTTTTAAGGGGAAAATTATGGGATTATTTTCATTAATATAGAATATATAACCACTCTGGCCCCTATATCTCTATAGGAAGAATCCAATGAACATTCCATGAATGCTAAAAATTATATTGATCCTCATGTCTTAGATGTAACTGTAGATCTTCTTCAATCTATCTGGCATAATTTTTAATGATAGGAACATATAATATCTATGCTTCATCTAATATTTTATGGTAATATATCATAATAACAAATTTAGTATTTCATTGAATAGATTCATTTCTTTTACAAGAGTAAAAAATAATATTTCAATACAAATAATAAGTTGAAAAATTCACCCTTTAAAGGGATATATGTTATTAGAGGGTTCTTATGGTGGATTAAAAAAATATCCAAAATTGGAAGGTGGGGAATTTTTTAGTATAAATAAGTGATTTTGAATGTAGATGGGGTGAAATTCATTTCTTCAAGTCCATTAGAGTGGAGTTATTTCAATTCCTATTCAATTAATGAAACCTTTTGAGTGATTCCAGCAGTGTGGATTCCTAATAAACTTTAATTCTTATTTCCACTTTGATATTAAACATTTATATCGATGTGATTATTAGAGGAACATCCAATGGTCCTTTTAAGATATTCCTTCTATGAAGGGTCTTTATATATGTTTGGAAGATTATTTATGGATGAGTAATCTATGGATAATGCTAGATAGGTTTCTTCTGTAGTGATAAGTATAATCCTAGTATATGATACTCTTGTTGATGATCTTAGGACACAAAATCTTCCTATTATTTATTTATGTGTATCATATACTTCATATAGTATTGCGATTACAACTTATTCATAACATTATTAATATAAACTTTCTTAATAATTAAACTTATGGAAAAAGAGTAATTAGGGTCAATTTTATACAATAGTGGTAAGCATAAGTAGGTATATCTTCTCTAATTAAAAGTGAATGTTTCCTAAAAGTTGTTGAGTGTTGGTACACCTAGATAAGATGGATGTAATATGTGGTAGATTTATAAATTTAGATATTATAATGGGTATATATAATCTTTTTAATTATTTTTATATCATTATTATGAGGTATTTTGATTTTTTTAATATGGACCAGTTAATCCAGCTTTGAGAACATGTCGATTGTCCTAAAAAGGCATGTTCCATTGTCCTCTCAGACTGGTGATTAGTATAAATTTATTGGGTAATCAAAATTCACTGTAGATTATATGGGATCATATTAGTACGACTTTGGTTTTATTACCATTTAAATGAAAAATATGATTCTTGGAGTGGTTAATGATGAAAATAAAAAAGTTATACCTTTAGTGGTTGATCATTTTTTGGTTGTGTTCCTTGATTTTTTTCTAATATACCACTCTAGAGGGAGGTTGAAATCCCTATCAATATATTGGATAAAATATATCTAATTTCTAATTATACCTCTCAAAATTCTCAAACTAAATTTTTTGTAAAAAATATATCTAGAATAGATTGAGTTTAATGGATTCATTGAACTAGTATCTCAACCTAGGGATCTATATTCCCCTTTAATATGAATAGTTAACAATGTTAAAAAAATTATATAGATCATTTAATTTTTAATAGAGTAGCTTCTATAGAACACATTCTATTTCCAAGAATCGGTGATTTATTTGATCAGTTGAAGGGCATAAAATGGTTTTTAAAAGATCCAATTTTTCTATGGGAATAATAAACTCTAAATAGAACTGAGCATGTTTTGAAGCTAATATGGTCATATTTGTACTTAATAATTCCTTTTGGTTTGAAAATGATCCAATAATGTTAATCGTTCTATTGAATTGAATATTTCATACTATTTTTGTAATGTTGGGTCCAATGGAAAAATACCTCAGGGGATCCACAAGGGAACCACAATGTTGAACATCATGGGAACCACAATATCTCTCTATATCACTTACCAATACCTACACAATGCCACATCTACTTTGTAAACTCATTCTAACTTCAGATGAGATCACTATAAACTGCATCTCCAACCATTTTTGTGAAAGAAGAATGCAACACATAATTTTCATAAGAAAAATAAATAACTATTCATTAAAAAGTACCATGGGTTTTACAAATAAGTTTGTGTAAATAAGGATTCATTTTGGTATTATATATATACATTTCAATACACTCCATGAATAAAATCCCATAATTGCATTAATCTTGCATGAATAATGATAGTGTCTTTAATTGAGATATAATAATTCTATACTACATTACTACAATCCTTCAGTACCATTATTTAATACATACTCATATGCTTGATTGTATTCCATATCTTGAAAATGGATTTGACTCCCTCTTTCAAACTATCCTTCATCCCATCATTGTGGTTCCAAAGTTTTATGATGACATACCTCCTGCTCATATTGTATGTATTGATCTCTGTCAAATCCATTGATGTGTATTATTATAACATATCTCCCAACTCATTATTTAACTCTTTCAACCGTTCATCCACCTCATTTACTACAACCCGAGAACACAATAAATGAACCCAAATAATTAATCAAAATAAAATGATTAAATTTGTTTGGTTTCTTGATTTGAATATTCTTATATGACTTACTCGATTACTTTTAACAATACTTCACCAAAAATTAATTTTATTTTAAGAATGGATGCATTGTATCTGATTAAAAATCTACAGTTAAGAAGAATTTAATAATAATACTACTACAAAAAGTGAACCTCATTGGAAACATGACTTTCATATCCTAAATAGTTATTATGAAATTTTGTTTATTGAGACTCATCCCCCATCTCTTCTATGTAGTTTGAACTACTATAATTAGTAGTCCTCTAAATTGATCATCATTAAATGGTATTGGATGACTTTAGGTTAGATTAGTTCTAGAAATATATGTGGATATCCATAATATATGGGATATAAATGTAAAACAACAAAATTAAATAACAACTGTCCAGGAGGAATGTCATCAAGAACATTGGAACCACAGTGATATGAAGAAGGGTAGTCTGAAAGAGGGATTCTAATCCATCATCAAGAGATGAAATTCAATAAACTTCTGAGGATGAATTAAATAAATGAATTGAAGGTTATTTGTACAACACTATTATTGTATTATATCTATTTTCATGAAAATAACAATTTTCATGCAAGATGCATGCAATCATGGACTTTTATGCATGGAGTGTATTGTATTTTTATTATTCAACACAAATTAAATGTTTAACTACTCATGAAGAAAATTTCATCTGTACATGATGATGTTACCAATTCAGAGGAAGAACATACTGTTGATGATGAAACTATGGAATTATTAGGGGATCAACAACATGTTGATGAAAAAATGATGCGACATCATAGTGGTGAATAAGATTATCAATGCATTTATTAAAAGTATAGAATTTTAATGTTGGTTGGAATCAATGTGACCAACCTATTTACCCAAAAATTCGATTTTCATAATTCATCTTTGGGTCATAATGAGGTTGAATGTGTCAACCGATATTGATTCATGGCTCCATGTACAACCTTTAATAAATAAAATACTTTGGATTGATATAATGGGAATGTTACAACATAATTTTTCTATTTTACTTAAAAAATATATAATGAAATGTTGATTTAATTTTCATTATTCATTGAATAATTTTTAATTTTAGAATATTTCTATAAGAAAGTTGTCTTTATGGAAACTAGAAAAGTCCATAAAGTCTTCTGGAATCTTCTTAAAAAAATTTATCTCCGTGATGCTGAGGTAAATTAATGCCCACACCCACCACTTTGTTATGCACACATTAAAAAGGTGGAATCATGGACTACGTTCATCAATCATCACCATGCGAAATCATTTCAGGTGAATTGTATTTGTTAATATATTATTGGACATGATTTCTTTTATCTAAATTGATTCAAAATTGTTAATTTATGAAACAAAAAATGAGTGATGAAAAAGAATAATTTTTATAAAAACCAACATACCCCATCACAATGTAAGAAAGGGGAATGATTTATCAGATAATAAATTGGAATTTGTTTTAAATCAACAATAGAATTTTAATTATTTGATATGAAACAACATATGTTATTTTTTATAAATATAGATTGATGAATCAAAATCTGAAGTCACTTATATCCCATGTCATGTGCTATAGAGGGAGGCTTGTGTAAATAAGGAGGGTAAATTAGTAAGAGAAAAAAAAATAGTATGGAAAGTATTTGTAAGTATGAAATAATTTTAATTCGTTATTATTTATAAATATATTATATAAAAATATCTATTTATGTTTATATTTTTTTATATGATTTAGATATAAGAATCGGTAATGACCATACCTGAAGAAAAGATACTTTCAGTAGCTTTGATGTGGCCTAAACAATATGGTGACATTAAAGGATTAGTTTTTAGAGGCTCTCCTTGAAAATATTTAGAGAATATACAATGACATGAAGAAACATATAATATGTTAAGGAAATTGCAGACACAAATATACTCAATGCAAGTTATTATTTTGTGGTCTAGTTTGATAGACAATGGATAAGAAAGGATCTAAGAAAACTAGTAGTTGATAAAGATCTTCACATGAACTAATTGATCCCACTATCTTTGAGGCTAGTCATTCCCCCCAACCGCATACCTTACCTGAGGTAGTAAATTTTATCATTACCCTTTCTCCTAAATGTGAATCAAACAACCTATGATAACTATATATTACTAAAATTCTACAGGGTTCAATTTTATGTGATTCTTATCTATTAACACCCAAGAATCACCACGTTACGATGGGTATAGTGTATATTTTCTCGAGAGACCAGATACAAAATAAATACCTCCAAAAATATCACATGATAGTGGGGATTGAGTTAACGTATGAGCTGAATTCCTAGTTTCTAGTTCCATTTGATGGTCTAGATATTACAATGATCAAAGTTGTTATTGGAGCTTTCATTGCATAGCTATATAATCTTATAAAGATACATGATATTTTTCCTAACAAATTTTTTCATATAAAAAACATGTAATAGTTGATAATAAAATGTGTAAAGTTTGGAATGATATTACATGTGGATAATACGGTGGAGAAATGGATAAAACAATCAAGTAAATCTAGTGAATCGAAAAAGAAAATAAATTGACATTCAAAGAGTACATTCTCACTAGCAGTTATAAAGAAGTATTTATTATCATCACAACTTCATAAAAGTACCACATTTAAATATAAAAATATTTCTTCCATTGAATATAAATAATAAATATATAGATATTCCTTAACAGATAGAATTGGTCTCAGGACTTAAAATGAAATTCTCAAGCATGAATGGCTAGGCATCTGGGTTCTGAATACATATATAATGTACATTTTCATAATACCTCTCTCCAAATAGTGAGGTAATATATTTAATAGAGTTAGTAAATTATCATATTTTTTACATACATTTATATAACAACTATAAAAAATGAAGATCATGAGAACCTCAATTTAGATTTATTAATCCATGTATCATTTCTGTGATAGAACATACATTGAATGAGAATAAAATGAAGAAGAAAAAAATATGAGTTACTAGAGGTGTTTAATAAAAAGTAATATAATGACAAACTCTTTTTAATTACAACAATGAAAACTTAAAACTCTACAATCTAATCACATAAAATAAATTTTTAATTGTTTCATTTCATAATTGTTTTTTTTCTAGGATGCACGAGATGTTGATAGTAGTCAATCTTAACACCAAGAATTGTTTTTTGGATCCAATGTAGGGATATGAAACCAACCAACCACACATGATGTGTATTGTTAATATATAATACTCTTCAATAAACATTTTATACATAAACATCAGAAGTGTTTTTTCATTCTGTATTTGAATAAGAACATTATTATGATAGGTTGGTCACTGAATACTGAATAGATCATGGCATAAAGTTTGTGTATGATGGGATAAAGCTTGTATATTACTAAAAATGGAATGAAATTAAGGTATATGTAGAAATATATAATTAGAAAAACATTTCAAAACAGTTTACTTATTTTGATAAATGGTTCTATAGTATCACAAATAATACAATGACATCAATTTTGGATAGTATGTTTTAAATTTTATGATATAAATCATATATCATGGAAATACCAGCATCCCCTAACAGGTAATTTATGAAGGTAATTACAATTTTATTAAATATATTTCATAGTATTTTTTCTATATTTTATTTGTAATATTAATATTCCCAACAACCTAGGTACTCAGTAGAATAAATTAATTTGTTTACAAATGAGTGTATAGCGTACTGTTTATGAAATATATTTTGACAATAAATTTAAGTGATTACCTACTATATTTTTTATCTAGTATTAGTTATGACCATTGAAATATATTTGGGTTATGAATCATTAGTGTCATAATTCTTATATATTATTTTGGATTTGTTTCTCAAGGAAAGGTTTTATGGATAAATCAATTTTTCTAGAAGTAGTAACCTGCAAACAATAAAATTATTGGGTAATCATAGAGGTGGAGGTGGAGGTAGAGGTAAAGGAAGATGTAGAGTCGGAGGTGAAGGGGGACACCGAGTTTGAGGAAGAATCAAATTCGGAGACCGGCATGGAGGAAGGAGGAAGAGGCAAAGTCTTAGGTGGAGACCGAGGTGGAGGAGGACAAGAAGTGCTATCTTGAAAATAATAAAATTTCCATGCAATTAATTAGAATTAGGATCATACCATGATTGTGTTTGATAAAATTTGTTTAAAAGTTCGCATAAAACTTTTCACCTAAGATAGGTTCCATTGTTCAAGTGTTTTTTGTGACTTATTGAAATTATATTGTTCACCACTTTTTTTTGATTATTTTATACAGGTTAGTAATCGACCTATAAGATCATAATGTTTTGGATGTTTCGAGTTCATCATTAATTCTATTGAAACAAAATATGTAAAACTCCTAATCATAAAACAAGTATATAATCCAACATGAATTATTGAATAAATATGTGTGTAATCAACCCCCAAAGTCAGAAGTTGTATGAAATTACTATCAGAGGAAAACCATTATTGACATATTGTGTTCGTCGAGGAGGGATGGATTCAAAGTGTTTGTTATTAGATTAAAATTGAAATTTTAAAACAAAAATTGTCATTCAATGAGAACTAAGAAAACAATGTTTTGTTTTATTGATAATTTGGTACAATGATTCATAATTAATTTTTGGTGTGTTTGAATTAGTCTCATGTGAAACCCACATATAATGACACATATATGGTTGAAAGTGTGTGTTTCTAGTTTAAAATTAAATTTTTGAAAAAAAGGGGCCTACTAAATATCTAGGAAAAGTATTATAATTTTCTTGATACCTTAGCGATAAGTCATTTGGGATGTGTCGTAATCAACCTCACCTCAATTTGATGCATAGTGTGACCGGTATGACTAAAAGTGCTTCTTTTTATTCATTATTGAAATTAATTTTAGTTAAAAAACAAATGTCATATTCAAAACTGATAAAAATAATTGGAATTGTTTTGGTACATTTAGAAAATTATCCATAATTTATTTATGACATGTAGGATTCATATTCACATCGATCTGATGCACGTTGTGGTGGGTATGACTACAAGTGTTCATTATTAGTTTAAAATTAACATTTTAATACAAAATCTATCACTCGCTGAAAACCATGAAAATGTAATATGTTTTTCTTGAAAATTTGGTAATATGATTGATAATTAATTTTTGAAATTTATGAATCAATCTCATGTCACACCCACACAAAATTTCACCTATGTGGCTCATAGTGCGTGTTTCCTATTTAAAATGTAATTTTAGTAAAAAACAATTTGTGTACTCAAAACCAAGGAAACAAATTCTGATTTAATTAATACTTTAATAAAATTATCCATAAATGATTTGGGACATTTAGGAATCATCTATACCTTAGTCCGACACATGGTGTGACTGGTATGACTCCAAGTGCGTCTTTTTATTCCAAATTGACATTAAATTTAGTTGAACAAACATCTAATATACTCAAAATCCATAAAACACATTCATATTGTTTTGATACATTATAGAAACAATCCATAAGTCATTTATGTCATGTAGGAATCAGAGAAATCTCAATATGATTCATGGTGTGATCGGTATAACTCCAAGTGTCAGTTATTAGTCTAAAATTTACATTTTAAAACAAAAAAGTTTCACTCATTGAAAACTGAGAACATGATCTTGGATTGTCTTGATAATTTTTCGAAAAAAAATCAAAATTCATTTGTGACATGTATGAATATTTCTCCTATTAAACCCATACATTATGCCACCTGTACGACTCAGAGTACATTTTTCCAATTTAAAATGACATTTTAGTAAAAAAACAAGTGTTGTACTCAAAATCGAGGAATCCCATTATGATTATTTTTATAATTTTTTAAAATAATAAATATTTCATTTGGGATATGTAGGAATCAGATTCACCTCAATACAATGCATGGTGTGACCAATATGACTCCAAATGTGTACTTTTATTCAATATTTATATTAGTTTTAGTGAAAAAACAACTGGCATACTCAAAACTGAGAAAATTAATTTGTATTGTTTGGTACATTTGTTAAATGATACATAATTAATTTTTTATGTGTCGAAATATACTGCACCTCTATCAAACACTGGGGGGGATAGTTATGACTTCTAGTGTTTGTAATCAGTTTAAAATTGACCTTTTAAAAAGAAAAATTATTACTCACTAAAAACTGGGAAAATGTTGTTGGATTGTCCGAATAATTTGGGACAATGATTCATAATTCATTTTCAAGTTTATGAATTAGTCTCATGTGAAACTCAGACACGATGCCACTTGTATGGATCAAATATCATGTGTTTAGTTTAATATGAAATTTTAGTAAAAAAACAAATGTGGACTACTCAAAATGGATGAAACACATTCCAATTGTTTTGGTACTTTAGAAAAAATGATCCAAAATTTATTTGGAATGTGTATATATAAGGCCCCGGCCTTAAAACTTACTTAATATTGAATTAAATTAATAATTCACATTTAGTATCTTTTCAGGTTTAGAGTTTTAGATAATTAGAACATAACTATTACATCTCAAAAGATTACAAAGTAGACACTTCTAATAAGTTTCCATTGAATAAAAACTCTTAAAAAGAAACATATCTAGTTCCATGTTTTATATAGAATGACTTTCCCTTGATCCCATCCTTGACCCTATTCCACATTATGTCCTGTTAAAAACATTTCAAAAACTTGGGATTATCATAAAAAGCTCAGTAAGGGATACACAAAGAATGAAAACTGTTAGTTTATCAAAACAACAAGTAAACCATGTATACTTTATCAAAGTAATACTTTTCACCTTTATGAAGTATTAAAAACTCTTAACAGAATAAAAGATCATTATTTATCCTTTTGTAACCAAAATATTACCATCAAACCCATATAAACATCACATAACATATAAAGGTAACTTGGGACATAAACATACTTAAATGGAATAACCATACGGTCGACTTCCACACATATCACTTAATGGAATAGCCATACGGCCAACTTCCATACCCAATGCATTGGAGGTTATAACGTAACCACCCGTCCTGGTATTCACGTCACCACCCGTCATATGGTTTATCACGTAACCACCCGTCAAATGTCTAAGTACCATTACAAAATCATAAAATATTAAACAAATATAATAGAAAAAACATTTCCAAACTTTGATCACAATATATCACATAAATATATTGACATAAAAAACCCATTATAAAAACTATTTTCAATACCAAAATATATAAAAGAGTATATGGTATTTATTTCATTTTAAAAACATTACAGCTTGTTGAGGAAGCCAAAGACCAAATAATACTCGCGGTGGCAGAAAAGGTCATTGTCACCGCGTACATTAAAAGAAACATTCCTTTTTGTCATTTAGTAAAAAAATTAGTAGAAAAAGATTCCTTTTGTATAAAACTAAAAGTAAAAGGGGTCTATACACCGTATAAAAGAATGTTGTGTATAAAATGAAATATGTCTCAATGAAAGGAGATTGAGACGAAGTCCCTTACCTCGGGTCCGACTTGACTCGATCGTTCTTTAACATCCTGAATAATAAACTTGAGTTAATTTCTACTTGCTTAAGAACCCTTTTCAAGTTCATTATTCCTTTTATATCACTTATAACCATGTTCTGAACACTATGTAATTATTTATGTTAATAAGGGTCCTTTTGTCGATCCTTGGTACTTGAGTCAAAAATAAACTCTTTATAATTACAAGTTGTTCATGTGGTAAAATATCCATTATATCAAGAATTATATTGATCATTTCGATATAATATATATATTTTATATCCAATATATACATGCATTCATAATATTACATAATCATTTAGAGGTAATAAATGAAATGCACCGTTCATGGAGACGGTAAGCCGTACGTACGCATGAACGCTACTTTCATTTCTATGTCATATTAATGGAATTAAAACGAAATGATAGGTATGTATATTTTGATTCCAGAATTATATTCATCACTTATATGTAACATAAATCATATATATCCATTATATATATGTACTTATAATAGTACATTACATTTGGGGATAAGAAATTAAATGCACCGTTCATGGAGACGGTAATCTGTACGTACACATGAATGCTACTTTCATTTCTATATCATACTTTAATGGAGTTAAATCATAATGATATAAAGGTATATTATAATTCCAGTATAATATAATATATAGTATCATTAAATCCATCCTTTATACGTACCACGTATGGCATTAACGAATCAAATCACTTTGAGGGGGCGGTAGTCCGCACTTCCTAAAATGAAATTATCATGTTTACCCACAATGGAAACCATAAACGTATGCCAAAAATGAAAAATAAAGAAGCTTAAGTAAAACATAAACATATTATATATCATATATAAATATATTTTCATCTTAATGGACACCTTTGAAGGTGTTATATGAGTGTTGAACAATCATCGTTTCGTGGGGCAGAAATTCATCACCCACAGAAACAGTATGTTATTTAACCATTAGATGAATGTGTGTGTAAGTTTAGCTCGAATACTTCTTATAAAAACATCCTAGTATATTGAAGATACTGGAGTTGTTACAAAATAAATTAATATAATGATTTTAGGGGGTTGGAGACGCAAAATAAAACATAAGAACACAAGAGAAAACACTACCTTTAAAACGGGTAACTCATTTTGATTTGAGCACAAAGGCTTCCTTGAGAAGGATTCTGCCCAATGTGAGGATTCTAGGAGTAAGAGATGGATTTTGAGAGACAAAATGGGTAGCGATTGGCCGAACCAAAGGCTTGAGAGGTGTGGTTAAGGTGGTAGTGGTGGGGGCCTTTTATAAGAGGAGAGGAGGGGCACTCTTGGAAAGCTATAAAAGTGTACTTTATTATAAAATGATTTTCGGATTTTAAAGGTCCCAAATTGATATAATTCAAGGATAAGGTGATAAGGGTTCTAAATATACTCATATAATAAGTTTTTGACATGTGTAGGTCTTAGATTTTACATTATCTTTTCACTTTTTTAAATTGTTAAATAATGAGGTAATCGCTGCATCATCATTATGTCATAAATAATTTAATTTATTTAATGTCTAAAAATTATAAAAAATATCATGATGTAGTAAATCTTTTTATATTTCTAATTAATATTTATAGCCAAAAATATGACTTTTATATCCCCATTTGAAAATTGTTTTAGTAAAAAAAACTCATGTTTGTGACATTTTAATTTTAACATTAAATAAAAAGTTATTAATGTCATTTTCCTACCAAAGTGGATCCATGGGGTCCCCAAGTTGACCCATGGATTGTATTGGTCGCCCATGACACATAAAATAAGGGTAGACATGTTTCATGTTCATTTCATATTATTAAAACATTATTTTTACCTTAAACTACACTAATTACCTCTAATTGCGATTAATAAACTTAAAAGTTATGATTCACCAAAAAAATTATTTTAATCTCATTGAACCAAATTTTACTTCCTAATAAAAATAATGTATGTAGAATTTTTGAAATTCCAAACACAAAGGTGGTAAAATTTCATTTAAATGAAAAAACCATTTTTTAAGTACCACATAGTGGTTTCACTATTCATCAAAAAGTGAAGTTTTTCAGAAAAATACCAAAACTTCACCCTAAGAAATATTTGATATTCTTAATTCAAAAATAAAGTCTATTTTACGAAATTAGAAAAATATAAGTTGCATTAATTAATTTAATAATTAATTCCCGTTGTTAGAGCATATAGCGTGTTTTTATGAAACAATAAGTATCCAAAGATTGACACTTGTTTAAGTCCAATTTAAAACTGAAATTATTTCAAAAGACCAATATTGGATTAAATGGTAAAAATATATTCTATTTAAACTTTAAAACCAATTAAAAATATAATCTAACCATATAATTAAATTAGATGAAAAATCAGTTTTGATGTAAAATGCAGTATTTTTCACTATTCATTAAAAAAATGAACTTTATCAGAAAAATACCAAAAAATTACCCAAAGTAAATTTCAATGTCCCAATAATAAATAATAAGTTTATTTCGACAAATAGAGCTTATAAAATTGTCAAAAGTTTGATTTAAAAATGGTTTGCCATCAAAAGGTAGTAAAACAATCTTTTAAAAATAGTAGTGTATTCCATGCTTAAGATTGGATTTCTTCTCATTTTAAGCCTCTAAAACACTATCTAATTCATTAATAGACATAGATAAAAAATATATATTATTCATTACTTACTTGGGATGTTACATCCTTCCTCCCTTTAGAAAATTACATCCCCGCAATTTATTTACTTATCGAATAAGTGCGGGTATTTAGCCCTCATTGCATTTTCAGATTCCCATGTTTCCTCTTCAACCATGTGGTTTTTCCACAAAAACTTTACCTGGTGAATCACCTTATTCCGTAACACTTTCTCCCTATGGTCATGAATCTGGACCGGTTGTTCCTCATAAGATAGGTTCTCTTCCAGCTGAACTACCTCTGGACTCAAAACATGAGATGGATCTGGCATGTACTTCCTTAACATTTGAAACATGAAAAACATTGTGTACCTGAGATAAACTCGGAGGTAAAGCCACTCGGTATGCAACTTATCCAACTCTCTCCAGAATTTCATATGGTCTAATGAACCTTGGACTCATATTTCCTTTCTTACCAAATTGCATCACACTTTTCCATGGTGATACTTTGAGAAAAACATGATCACCTACCTCAAAAGAGGGATCCTTCCTCCTATTGTCCGCATAACTCTTCTGTCTGCTCTGAGCTGTTCTCATGTGTTTCTGTATCAGCTGAACTTTTTCTGCCAACTCTTCTACCAATTCTAGTCCCATCATCTTCCTTTCACCCACTTCATCCCAGAAAGTTGGAGTTCGACACCGCTTCCCATATAACACCTCAAATGGTGCCATCTGTATACTGCAATAAAAACTGTTATTATAAGAAAACTCAACCAAAGAAAGATGTTGGTCTCAACTTCCCTGATTATCCATTGAACAAGCACGTAGCATATCTTCCAAAGTCTGAATTGTTCGTTCTAATTTCCTATCTGATTGAGTATGAAAAGTTGTACTAAAATTCAATTCAGTACTCAATGACTTTTGAAGGCCTTTCCAAAAGTTAGAAGTGAACCTGGGATCACGGTAAGATACAATGGAGAGAGGAACTCCATGTAACCTGACTATATCTTTAAGATACAAACGGGAAAGTTGATCTAGGGAAAAAGTATCCCGTATAGCATGGAAATGAGCAGATTTAGTCAAGCGATCAACAATAACCCAGATTGCATTATTACCTCGAGGTGTCTTCGGCAATCCCACAACGAAGTCCATGGATATATTCTCCCATTTCCACTCTGGCACTGGTAAAGGCTGAAGCATCCCTTTCGGTAACTGCCACTCTACTTTAACCTGTTGACATGTCAAACACTTCATAGTAAAATCAGCAATATCTCTTTTCATTCCATCCCACCAGTAATACTCCCGCATATCTTTATACGTCTTAGTACTGCCAGGATGAACTAAGAACTGATAACTATGAGCTTCAAATAACTACTCTATCTTCAACTGTGAATCACAAGGCACACATAAACTCTTCCCAAATCTCAAAACACAATCATTATCAAGGTTGAATTCAGGAAACTTACCCTTCTGAACCAGCTCTACCTTTTTCTGCAACTCACTGTCTTGCTTCTGTGCTTGCTTAATTCCGTCTGATAGAGAAGATTTCACTGATACCTGAAACAAAATAGAAGAACATCCTGCACCAAAAACTTCTATGAAAAATTTTATAAAATCTTTAACCAAAGGATCACATTCCAAACGCAACATTATTAATGAATCATTACTTTTTCGACTCAAAGCATCAGCCACTTTATTTTCTTTTCCCGGATGGTAATGAATTGTACAATCATAATCCTTGATTAATTCCAGCCATCCCCTTTGTCTCATGTTCAATTCTTTCTGAGTGAATATATACTTTAAACTTTTGTGATTGGTATATATTTCAAACTTTACTCCATACAAATGATGCCTCTAAATTTTTAAAGCGAAAACAACAACAACTAATTCCAAATCATGTGTAGGATAATTTACCTCATGAGTTATCAACTGTCGTGAAGCATAAGCAATTACCTGATCATTCTGCATTAGGACGCAACCAAGTCCTTTCAATAAAGCATCACTGTAGATAACAAACTCCCCATTCCTAGAAGGTAGTGCCAAAACTGGAGCATTCATCAATTTCATTTTCAACTCCTGAGCCAACTGAGCCATCACTGCAACAAACTGTTTAGTTCTGATTCTGACCGTCTCAGGATACTGATTTGAAAGGTCATTTCCCTCTATATGCCTTCCGAGAAAAGCTGTTATGTTTCCTCTACGAAAAACAATTCTTAACACAGAAATATCTTAGGCGAAGCAAAATGGTAATCTTCAAATTCTATATCATTTCAGTAATACCATAAATTAACTTATAATTTAACAATTTTCTAACTCCTAAAGTTTTCTAAACCGACCTCTGATACCAACTATAAGGCCTCGGCCTTAAACCTTACTTAATATTGAATTAAATGAATAATTCACATTGAGGATATTTTCAGGTTTATATTTTTAGAGAATTAGGACATAACTATTACATCTCAAAAGATTACAAAGTAGAAACTTCTACTATGTTTCCATAGAATAAAAACTCTTAAAAAGAAACATGTCTAGTTTCATTTTTTATATAGCATGACTTTCCCTTGATCCCATCCTTGACCCTATTCCACATTAAGTCCCATGAAATACATTTAAAAAACTTGGGATGAGCATAAAAAGCTCAGTAAGGGATACACAAAGAATGAAAACTGTTAGTTTATCAAAACAACAAGTAAACCATGTATCATTATCAAAGTAATATTTTTCACCTTTATGAAGTAGTGAAAACTCTTCACTGAATAAAATATAATTACATACCATTTTGTAACCAAAAGATTACCATAAAACCCATATAAATATCACATTACATAAAAATGTAACTTGGTACATAAACATACTTAAATGGAATAACCATACGGTCGACTTCCACACATATCACTTAATGGAATAGCCATACGGCCAACTTCCATACCCAATGCATTGGAGGTTATAACGTAACCACCCGTCCTGGTATTCACGGAACCACCCGTCGTATGGTTGATCACGTAACCACCCGTCAAATGTCCAAGTACCATTATAAAATCATAAAACATAAAACAAATATAATTAAAAAAACATTTCCACACTTTGATCACAATATATCACATAAATATATTGAAATAACAAATCCATTATAAAAACCATTTTCAATACCAAAATACATAATAGATTATATGGTATTTATTTCATTTTAAAAATATTACGGCTTGTTGAGGAAGCCAAAGACCAAATAATACTCACGGCGGTGGAAAAGGTCGTTGTCACCGCGTACGTTAAAAGAAACATTTCTTTTTGTCGTTTAGTAAAACGCTTATTAGAAAAAGATTCCTTTTGTATACAAGTAAAATTAAAAGGGTTTTATACACCATATAAAAGAAAGTTGTGTATAAAACTAAATATTCCTCAATGAAAGGAGATTGAGACGAAGTCCCTTACCTCGGGTCTGACTTGACTTGATCGTTCTTTAACGTCCTGAATAATAAACTTGAGTTAATTTATACTTGCTTAAGAACCTATTTCAAGTTCATTATTCATTTTATATCACTTATTACCAAGTTATGAACACAATGTAATTATTTATGCTAACAATGGTCATTTTGTCCATCCTTGGTACTTGAGTCAAAAATAAACTCTTTATAATTACAAGTTGTTAATGTGGTAAAATATCCATTATATCAAGAATTTTATTCATGATATAGATATCATATATATTATATATATCCAGTATATACATTCATTTATAATATTACATAATCATTTAGAGGTAATAAATGAAATGCACCATTCAAGGAGATGGTAAGCCGTACGTACGCATGAACGCTACTTTCATTTCTATGTCACATTAATGGAATTAAAAATAAATGATAGGTATGTATAATTCAATTCCATAATTATATTCATCACTTATATGTAACATAAATCATATATATCCATTATATATATGTACTTATAATAGTACATTACATTTGGGGCTAAGAAATGAAATGCACCGTTCATGGAGATGGTAAGTCGTACGTATGCATGAACGCTACTTTAATTTCTATATCATACTTTAATGGAGTGAAATAATAATTATATAAAGGTATATTATAATTCCAGTATAATATAATATATAATATCATTAAATCCATCCTTTATACATCCCACGTATGACATTATCAAATCAAATCACTTTGAGGGGGCGGTAGTCCACACTTCCTAAAATGAAATTATCGTGTTTACCTACAATGGAAACCATAAAGGTATTCCACAAATGAAAAATACAGAAGATTAAGTAAAACATAAATATATTATATATCATATATAAATATATTGTTATCTTAATGGCCACCTTTGAAGGTGTTATATGAGTGTTGAACAATCATCGTTTCGTGAGGCAGAAATTCGCCATCCACAGAAACAGTATGTTCTTTAACCATTAGATGAAGGTGTGTGTAAGTTTAGCTCGAATCCTTATTATAACAACATCCTAGTATATTTAATATACTGGATTTGTTAAAAAATAAATGAATAAAAATAGTTTAGTGGGTTGGAGACGCAAAATAAAACATAAGAACACAACAGAAAACACTACCTTTAAAACGGGTAACTCTTTTTGATTTGAGCTCAAAGGCTTCCTTGGGAAGACTTCTGCCCAAAGTGAGTCTTCTAGGGGTAAGAGAGGTATGTGGATAGAGAAAATGGGCAGATCTTGGCCGATCCAAAGGCTTGATAGGTGTGGGTAAGGTGGTAGAGTTGGGGGGGCCTTTTATAAGAGGAGAGGAGGGGCACTCTTGGATAGTTATAAAAGTTTACTTTATTATAAAACGATTTTCAGATTTTAAAGGTCCCACATTGATATAATTCTAGGATAAGGTGATAAGGGTTTGAAATATACTCATCCAATAAGTTTTTGACATGTGTAGGTTATATATTTTACATTATCTTTTCATTTTTTTAAATCGTTAAATAATGAGGTAATCGCTGTATCATCATTATGTCATAATTAATTTAATTTATTTAATTTCTAAAAATTATAAAAAAAATATCATGATTTAGGAAATCGTTTTATATTTCTAGTGAATATTTATAGTAAAAAATATGACTTGTATAACCCCATTTAATTTTTTTAGTAAAACAACTCATGTTTGTGACATTTTAATTTTAACATTAAATAAAAAGTTATTAATGTCATTTTCCTACCAAAGTGGCTCCATGGGGTCCCCAAGTTGACCCATGTATTTTCTTGGACTTCCATGACACATCCAATACAGTTTGGACATGTGTCAAGTTCATTTAATATTATTAAAACATTATTTTTACCTTAAACTACACTAATTACCTCTAATCGCGATTAATAAACTTAAAAGTTACTATTCACCAAAAAATTATTTTAATCACATTGAACCACATTTTACTTCTTAATGAAAACCATGTATGTCGGATTTTTAAAATTCAAAACACAGAGGTGGTAAAATTTCATTTAAACGAAAAATTAGTTTTTTAAATACCACTTAGTGGTTTCACTATTCATCAAAAATTGAAGTTTTTTAGAAAAATACCAAAACTTCACCCTAAGCTATATTGGATATTCTGAATTCAAAAATTAAGTCTATTTTAAAAAAATTCAAAACATATAAGTTGCATTAATTAATTTAATAATTAATTCCCGCTGTTAGAGCAAATAGCGTGTTTTTTTGAAACAAAAAGTATCAAAAGATTGACACTAGTTTAAGTCCAATTTCAAAGTGAAATTAATTCCAACGACCACTGTTAAATTAAATAGTAAAAATATATTCTATTTAAACTTTAAAACCAATTAAAAAGATAATCTATCCATATAATTAAATTAGATTAAAAAGTAGTTTTGATGTAAAATGCCGTATTTTTCATTATTCGTTAAAAAAATGAACATTATCGGAAAAATACCAAAAATTTACCCAAAGTAAATTTCAATGTCCTAATCATAAAGAATAAGTTTATTTCGACAAATAGAGCTTATAAAATTGTCAAAAGTTTGATTTAAAAATGGTTTTCCATCAAAAGACAGTAAAACAATCTTTTAAAAATGTTAGTGTATTTCATGCTTAAGATTGGATTTATTCTCATTTTAAGCCTCTAAAACACTATCTAATTCATTTATAGACATAGATAAAAAATATCTATTATTCATTACTTACATGGGATGTTACAGTATCCACACATCAATCTGATGCACATTGTGACTAGTATGACACCAAGTGTGTCTTTTTATTCAAAATTATCATTAATTTTAGGTAAAAAATGACTGACATTCTCAAAACCATGAAAACACATTCATATTGTTTTGGCACTTTTGGAAAACGATCCATAATACATTTGTGAAGGGAATGAATCAATCAAACCCCATTTCAACTCATGGTGTGAATGATATGACTCCAAGTGCAGCTTTTTATTTAGAATATATATTAATTTTAGTAACAAAACAACTGACATACTCTATAATAGTTTTTTCAATTTTTTCAGAAATTTTATTTATTTTAAATATAGTATTTTTATCTTATTTTGGTAATTTATTTTATTTTTTTATGGAGATGCAATGTGTTGTTATAGCACACTGTATGACCTTTTTCTGATGTCATAGTGTGTAATAGCATCACATTACAGTTTCCCCTTTATCAGTGCTACTAAATACACTAATAAATAATACCTTTGTTGGTGCTTCTAAAAGCAATGATAAAGATATAATTTATCACCACTTGTAGAATCACCCATAAATGAATCATTTATCTCTAATTTCTAAAGCACAAATAAATGAATCTTTATCTGTGATAAATAAAACCACTGATAAATATGGTTTTTTATGTGTTCTTTTAAAAGTTCTGATAAATTTTTTCTTTATCATCTTTTTTATTTGTGCTAATAATTGTACCTTTTATCAATGATTTTCTAGCACTGAAAAAAGCTTTGTCCTTTTAATCACATAGAGGTAGTCAACAATTTTTTATCATGGATAATGTCCTAGTATAGCACTGTTAATGGTGTGTTTTATAATAGTGTGATTCCCCATTGACATTAGTTGATCATGGGGCAAGCTTATCACTCAAAATAACTAGTTAGTACTGGAGTTTATTATCACTATTATGCTCAATCATATGTCTAGGGACATTATCCCCTCCCCTGGTGATGTAGTTGGATGTGATTCCCACATGTATATGATTCCATAAGATTGTATTCCCATAGTTTTGGATGGTTTATCATCATGCACCACCCATTTTCATTTCATTATATTATGTTGGTATTTAATTACTTATGATATTCAATTTATATTTTATTCTCTAGAGATTATTTTTTAATTAATTTTGAGACACCAAGACATTATTCAAAGCATGTACATTTACAATTTAGTTGATATGTAGTACCTATAATGACATATTTTAAATTTAAATTATTTCATATTATTTTGATTTTAGTTGTATCACACAAAACATATAATTTTATTTAATAAACATGTGTAGGAAAACTATTAGAGGAAACCTTCTATGTTGTATTCAAACCCTTCCCATTTACCTTGGTATATAGATATACTTCTTCATTTAACGTATAGGTAAAGTAATGTAATATTCTTTGATGGTTGATCTAGGTATACTGACTATAATTTGGTGACTAGGTGGGGTTGATACTCAGAATTTATTTTTGGTGTGATCATGTCTTTTTTATAACATTTTTCTATGACTAAACCATGAGTTTTATTGTTCATTTATTTATGATGTATATAATCTCTTCTACTCATTTTTTATAACATGGGAGATATTTTTTTATTTGACTTTTATATTCCATTTCTATTCTAGTTTTAATTTTATTTAGTAATGATAGTTGAATATTTTTTCATAGGTTTTGTTTATGTATATCTAAATAAATTAGGGTCTAGTCCTTTATCTCACCCATGATTCTATTTTTATGTATTTTGTGATTAATTTTGGTGTTTATTTTTATCTATATCATTTATGGTACATTTTCATTGAACATTGATTTTTTTATGGAGAAAGAGGATCGCTCATTTTTAACACATGGTTAGGTGAAACAATGAATTATCCTTTAAAAATAATACATGTTGGTGTAGTGGAACCATAACACCCAAATTGTTTACTTCAATGTTTTTAAAACCATATCTCTAAACCGTACTTCTGCATCCACTATAGCCATATTCTTATGCATTTTTTGTGCATGGATTGAAAAACCATTCTTTTAAACCATGTTGTCTTACATGTATTAAAAATATTTGAAATTATTTGTCACGACCCATCCTCGGGGCCCGCGTCATGACTACCCCAAGCCCGCCTTCCATAGGCCAGGGGCTGGCGACTAGAACCAAGGCGTAAATACCAACAAAAGGGAAGGCATTGCCTTTGAAAAGTAAACAAGCACCACAAAGTAAGCAAGAGGAAAAGTAAACACTAAGAAAAAACTGTACAAGATGTGCTGAAAGTAAAAGGGGCCGGAAATACAAGCCCAACTACAAAGTACAACTGAAAGGGAAAAACAGCAACTGAAAGGAAAAGCCGCAGCGTCGAGCCGTCCTCTGGAAGTCCCACCTGAAGGGTGGGTACAGATAGCCTCCACTGCTCCTCGGGTCCACCCGACCGCTCCGAGTACATCCCGCCCAGTGGTCCACCTCCAGGAACCGTCCTGCTCTGCACGCCTCCACCACGATCAGCGTTGTCTGTCGTCTGCAACCAACACAACGTAGTGCGGGTAAAGCCCGTGCAGGGGTGAGTATAAGCTACTCAGTAGGGACCCCGAGACCCCCGAAGTTATCCCAAAATCCACAAAGGATAATCCAAAAAGGAAAGATACAATCATGAAGTAACATCAGACACGGCTTAGGTATATGCCCATACATATACCTAAGTCATCAATTCCCGTTCGGCTCCAACGTCCGAGCCCAAGCACAACCCAGTCCACACAGGAAAGAAAAATGTATACCCACACAGGATAGCTCAACACAATCCAAAAAGGAGAGTAAACAGTAAATCCACACAGGATAGTTCAACACAATCCACAAAGGAGAGTAATCAGTAAATCCACACAGGATAGTTTAGCACCATCCACAAAGGAAAGGAAAAATGTAATCCACACAGGAAAACTCAACATAATCCACAAAGGATAGAAAAACATAATCCACACAGGAAAACTCAACAGATAACTCTCATAGGTATATGCCCATACATATACCGAAATTATCAGGTAACCCATCTCAATCAAGATGAAACACAAGGATCATTGACTCAGCTCAAACCAGGATTTTTATTATCAAAACTGTAATTGCTGAAGAGCCCCATCTCTGAAGTGTAGAGTGGTCCTGTCACGACTCCAAGGTACTTCTCACTAACCTAAGACTGCTGAGGTACTCCTCCTGTCGAGCACTGCGGGTCTGCTGCCAACTACCGGGCGCTCCGTCCGCTGAGGGTCTGCTGCCAAATACCGGGCGCTCACCCAAATAGCCTACAGAGGAACTCCTCCAGTCATGTATTGCGGGTCTGCTACCAACTACCAGGCGCTCTGTCTACCGTGGGTCTGCCGCCGAATACCGGGTGCTCCGTCCACTAGGCTAGTCGACTCACTCCAAGTCGAGTCGGTCGAGCAGTCTACAGGTCTCAGTCGGCTACACGGTCTCCATACTCCGTACGCTCATCTCCAGTATCGCGGGTCTGCCGCTACAACCAAGCGCACCACCTCTATCGAGTGCCACGGGTCTGCCGCTACAACCGAGCACTCCACCGCCAAGGATATTTTGCTACAACCAAGCACTCCACCGCCAAGGGTATGCTGCTACAACCAAGCGCTCCACCGCCAAGGGTATGCTGCTACAACCAAGCGCTCCACCGCCAAGGGTCTGCTGCTACAACCAAGCGCTCCACCGCCAAGGGTCTGCTGCTACTCCGCTAGCTCGTCACTGGGAGGGTCTGCTCCATGAGCTACGGTTTGATACTCTAAGTATCACGAAGTCCCACTAAGAAGTATCTCAAAGGACCGCCTCGTCATAGGGGTCTCAACGCAATAGACGGCAGGCCAAACGGTGGTCCTGACTGAAAGGTATCAGCTTTTCCGTTCCAGGGGCCCGGTTGGATTTTTGGTACGATCCAACCCGGCCGAAATCCAACTGCGTCCAAAACTCGGGCGGAGTAAGACAAAATATTTGTATCATCAAGAGTAACTCAACGCAACATACGGCGCGTCAATCGGATGCCCGGTCTGAGAGTTATTGGCTTTTTTGTCCCAGGGCCCCGGTTGGTTTTTAAGGCAAAACCAACCCGACTGTACTCCACCTGCGTCCAAACCTTGGGCGGAGTATGCCAAAAGATCCGTCTCACAAAGAGGAATTCAACAAAGCTGACGGCACGTCAATCGGTCGTTCGTAGCTCATGATATGAGCGTTTTCTCTCTGTGGGCCCGGTTGGTTTCGTGTACGAACCAACCCGGCCGAACTCAATGTTACCCAAAACCTTGAGTGCGATAAACCGAAACGACTGTCTCGATCCAAGGATCATGGTTCCGCTGACGGAGAGTCTTTTGGAGTCCCGTAGCTCAAGTTACGGGCGTTTGGACGAAAACCTTCCGAAGACGGGGGGGCCCGGGCCCGGGCCGACCCGGTACGACCCGGTCGGACCGGTCTGGCTCGGCCAGGGCCGGTCCTGCTCGGCTTGGCCGAGCGGCCCGTCGCGGGGGGAGTCGCCGCCCCGCGTGACACCCCCGCGGCACCCGCGGGGTGTCGGCCTGACAACCGGACGCGCCACGTGACAACACCGCGGCACCCGCGGGGTGCCGCCCTGGACACCCGGGGGCGTTGCGTGACAACCCCGCGGCACCCACGGGGTGCCGCCCTGGACACCCGGGGGGAGCCGCGTGACAACCCCGCGGCACCCGCGGGGTGCCGCCCTGGACACCCGGGGGGCGCCGCGTGACAACCCCGCGGCACCCGCGGGGTGCCGCCCTGGACACCCGGGGGCGCCGCGTGACAACCCCGCGGCACCCGCGGGGTGCCGCCCTGGACACCCGGGGGGCGCCGCGTGACAACCACACAACACCCGCGGGGTGCCGCCCTGGACACCCGGGGGCGCTGCGTGACAACCCCGCGGCACCCGCGGGGTGCCGCCCTGGACACCCGGGGGGGCGCCGCGTGACAACCCCACGGCACCCGCGGGGTGCCCCCCTGGACACCCGGGGGCGCCGCGTGACAACCCCGCGGCACCTGTGGGGTGCCGCCCTGGACACCCGGGGGCGCCGCGTGACAACCCCGCGGCCCCCGTGGGGAGCCGCCTAGGACACCCGGGGGGCGCCGCATGACAACCCCGCGGCACCCGCGGGGTGCCGCCCTGGACACCCGGGGGCGCCGCGTGACAACCCCCGGCACTCGCGGGGTGCCGCCCTGGACACCCGGGGGCACCGCCGCCTCCGGCCGCCGGCGCCGCCGCCGGAGTCGCTCTGGTGGCCCGTTTTTCTTCCCGTCTGCGCCGTTGTCCCTCCCAGGATCCGTTCTTCACTGCGGAATCATCAAACATCTGTTGCGGCACGTTCCGTCGTCGCCCGTCAAATCAGCATAACAATGAAGAACGGCAGAGGGTCGTCGGGTCGTGTTCGTTTGGCCAGCACCCTCCGCGTTAGTGATAAACATCGGGAGGAATAATATCAACACATGAATTCAACAATTTTAAGGGAATAAAATTGTTCTTATGTCCGGGTTCTTCATTATTGAACGGAAATAATGCGGGAAAACGGGCAATTCCAGAAATAAAATCTCTACCTCGTTGGTCGTCACACGTGAGCGTTCTTCGCGGAATTTTCTCGTCGCGGAAGGTGGAGATCTTCGTGTCGTCGCGGAAGGGCGTCGCATTGTTGCGGAACACGGCGTTGAGTCGGCGAACTCAATGCACCATGAAACAGCATATTTAATTTAATTAATTAAATCCGTGTTTTGGTAAAGAACCACGAAGGAGATAAAAAGGAAGGTCTGAGACTCTTACCTCAAGTAGCCGAAGGAAGATCCGTCGTGGAGGAAGAGACGTCGTAGAAGAACGTTGTCGGTGTCGCAGATCACGGCGTCGCGTCGTCGATTTCCGGGTTCGGTGTTCTTCTCTTTCTTCACGTTCTTCGTGAAGGAGGATGAAGGTTCAAGGATCCTCTCTCAACGAGTAATCCTCCAAAAGAATTTGGTTGGTCTTATTTTATTATTATGCCAACACACGAAAAGGGGTAAATAACGACCCATCAATTCGTTGAATTAATTCAATGAAAGAAACAGCTCATTTAATTTACGAAATAAACTGCCCTATTAAATGGTCTGTTAAGAATTTAGAAAACGCATACGTTGACTTTCATAATGACGGGTTTTCGCGGGTGCGTTACTTAGCGGAAAGAAACGGCGGGGCTCGAGCAGGCCCCACCTCACAAATATCCTACAAAGGGGGTAGGATATTTCTGGATAGCATCATATCCGGTTCAACTCAGTTCAAGCCGCCTTTAAGTGGCTTCAAGCTGCTTCCAAGTGTCTTAAGTGAAATAAAATAAAGTTTTCGCAAAATTATTATATTACTTAACTTTAAGCCCGAAAATTAAAAACCACACCCGAGAAAACGCAACTCCAGAAGAGGCGTTTCTAAGTGAATACTGGCGCTGCGATTTCATCGGTGCCCTCAGAATTCGATTCCGGACACCGGTTTAAAAGTTAGAAAAACCCACTCGTCCGTTCACTGAACGTACCCGAGCCAAACTTCGGAAAATGATTCCGGGCACACCGGGCCTCAAAATAAGGTGCTGTCAGAAACTGCGTTCTTGTAAAATTTCAAAGAAAATTAAGAAAAAAAATTTCCTTCAAATTTACGGGTCTTTACATTACTCCCACCACAGGGCTTTACGTCCCCGTAAAGCTTTACCACAAACTTAGGGATACAAAGGCGGTACTGAGCACGCATCTGAGCCTCCTTCTCCCAAGTGCTCTCCTGGAGGTTCCCGAGCTGCCATCTGAAGCGCACTAGAGGAATCGATCGTCCACATAGGACCCGCTCCTGTCGATCCTCGATCTCCACTGGGACCTCCGCAAAAGTCACCCCATCACCAAAGACCATCTCTTCATGGTCAATGATTGATGTTGGGCCGTGCATGTATATCCTCTGCTGAGATATGTGGAAGACTTCGTGCACCCGGCGCAACTATGGTGGTAGAGCCAGGCGATAAACCACCTTGACAATCCTGCTGAGGACCTAGAAGAGTCCGATGAAGCGTGGAGACAACTTGCCGCCTCGGCCAAATCTCTGCAAACCACGTCGAGGTGAGACACGCAAGAAGACGTGGTTGCTATTCTCGAACTCTAGTGGCCTCCTCCTCCTGTCAGCATATGACTTCTGCCGGCTCTGAGCTGTCCTCATCCGCTCCTGGATGACCTGGACCTTCTCTGTCGTGGCCTGGAGCATCTCCGGTCCCACAAGAGCTGCTAAGATTTCTTCTTTGCCGATAAGAGAAATCTGGTCCCATCCCCTGGATGAACCACATTTTTTTTCCTAATACAGTCAATCCCGACATGGATGGTACTAATCCATACCAAGGATGACGTCGTAAGGCCTCGACGCTACTACCAAGAGATCCAACCGTTACTCTCGCCTCAAGGGTTGAGTCACATTGTCGGCATTAGTGTGTGGTAACTGGGTCTCCTCCAGTAGATGTCCCACAAGTGAGGGTCAAGTCAACAGTATAAACCGGAACCTCTTAGTAACAACGCAAAAGAGGACAGGAAGGAAAAAATCACAAAGGTAAGCGTCTTTTATTATTGCAGCTCATATTACAAGGACGCTACACAACAGCAACAAGGAACTATAAGTACAAAAGACGTATCCACTAGTTCTGCTCCTGTCCAACTGCTCCCAGAGCTCCACGATCGAAGGCCTCAGATGCCTGAAGCTGAGCTCTCCCATGTCCACCAACTCTGTGCGGTCGGGGTGGACCTCCTGGTGGTGGTGGCGGAAACTCCCCGAAGCGTCATCCACCTCCAGATACACGGCCAGCTCCTCTGCCATGGCCGCCTGCTCCTTGTCGTCCATCCTGATCGAACCTCTGCCTCTGCCTGGGAGGTTCTTCACTTAACTGCTGATCCTTAGCATGGTGGGTCAGACAGTAATGAGCCATGTGACCAATCCCGCCACAGGAGTAACACTACCCACTCTCGGCACGCCTGGCTCTGACTCCACCCCGGCTCCCCCGCACAACTGAGCCTGGGTCGTGGAGTCGGCCACTGGTAGGTCTGGCCCTCTTGGACCCCTGCGTCATCTGTCTACTGCCTGCTGTAGAAGACTCTGCCGCATGCTGGAGTAGCTCATGTATACGCACCGCTCGAAGGGTGGCTGGTACAAACTCTGCCCGGAACAGGCTCTCGAAGTCTGCCCATAGAAGTGATGCCTTGTCGTGCACCTGGAGCATCAAGCTCCACCATCGGCCTGCTGCTGCGTACAGTAGGCTCGCTGCGAGGATTACCATGAGGACTGCTGGTATCCTCACTAGCATGAAAACTCCCACCACATCCTCCATCCAATCCTCAGCCACCTGCGGGTCCGTCTCTCCCCGGAAACTAGGTGGCCTCTGGCGCTGGAACTCGTGCAGTGCGCTCAAGCGACATGCATCGTCAGCGGCTGGAAGCATCGGTGGCTCGGCGGGTAGAGGTATTGCCGGTGCCTCAGCTGTCAAGGGTCCATGCACTGAGGCCTCGTCGCTGGGCGGGATGTCACCACGCTCAACCCTCAGAACCCTAGATGGTCGTCCGCGGGGAGGCATCCTGAAGAAACAATGTGATACGGTCAAACGATAAGAACCTGGTGAGCTGACGTGGTTTGAGCTGACTTTTAAAAACTGTTGGAAACACACACGCAATCAGTGTCTTCGTGAATTAAGTCGGAAATCGGAAGTCAGGGTCCTGGTGTACGGATATGTCGGCCGCCGCACCAACACTGGACTCCCTGGACCGATAACCACACTCAATACGCTAAACACTATTTCTTCACATAGAAGAAAGATCAGAGTCTGCGGTAGAACCGACCACCTCTGATACCAATTTGTCACAACCCATCCTCGGGGCCCGTTCCGTGACTACCCCAAGCCCGCCTTCCATAGGCCAGGGGCTGGCGACTAGCACCAATGCGTAAATCCCAACAAAAGGGAAGGCATTGCCTTTGAAAAGTAAACAAGCACCACAGAGTAAGCAAGCGGAAAAGTAAACACTAAGAAAAAACTGTACAAGCTGTGCTGAAAGTAAAAGGGCCCGGAAATACAAGCCCAACTATAAAGTACAACTGAAAGGGAAAAACAACAACTGAAAGGAAAAGCCGCAGCATCGAGCCGTCCTCTGGAAGTCCCACATGAAGGGTGGGTACAGACAGCCTCCACTGCTCCTCGGGTCCACCTGACCGCTCCGAGTATGTCTCGCCCAGTGGTCCACCTCCAGGAACCGTCCTGCTCCGCACGCCTCCACCACGATCAGCGCTGTCCTTCGTCTTCAACCAACACAACGTAGTGCGGGCAAAGCCCATGCAGGGGTGAGTATAAGCTACTCAGTAGGGACCCCGAGACCCCCGAAGGTCTCCCGAAATCCACAAAGGATAATCCACAAAGGAAAGATACAATCACGAAGTGACATATGACACAGCTTAGGTATATTCCCATACATATACCTAAGTCATCAATTCCCGTTAGGCTCCAACATCCGAGCCCAAGCACAACCCAGTCCACACAGGAAAGCAAAATGTATACCCACACAGGATAGCTCAACACAATCCACAAAGAAGAGTAAACAGTAAATCCACACAGGATAGTTCAACACAATCCACGAAGGAGAGTAGACAGTAAATCCACACAGGATAGTTCAACACCATCCACAAAGGAAAGAAAAAATGTAATCCACACATGAAAACTCAACAGAATCTACAAAGGATAGAAAAACGTAATCCACACAGGAAAACTCAACAGATAACTCTCATATGTATATGCACATACATATACCGAAATTATCAGGTAACCCATCTCAATCAAGAGGAAACACAAGGATCATTGACTCAGCTCAAACCATGATTTTTATTATCGAAACTGTAACTGCTGAAGAGCCCCGTCTCTGAAGTGTAGAGTGGTCCTGTCACGACTCTGAGGTACTGCTCGCTAACCTAAGACTGCTGAGGTACTCCTCGTGTCGAGTACCGCGGGTCTGCTGCCGACTACCGGGCGCTCCGTCCGCTGAGGGTCTGCTGCCAAATACCAGGCACTCACCCAAATAGCCTACAGAGGTACTCCTACAGTCGAGTACCGCGGGTCTGCTGCCAACTACCAGGCGCTCCGTCCGCCGTGGGTCTGCCACCGAATACCGGGCGCTCCGTCCACTGGGCTAGTCGACTCACTCTAAGTCGAGTCGGTCAAGCATTCTACAGGTCTCAGCCGGCTACACGGTCTCCGTACTCCGTATGCTCGTCTCCAGTATCGCGGGTCTGCCGCTACAACCAAGCGCACCACCTCTATCGAGTGTCGCGGGTCTGCCGCTACAACCGAGCGATCCACCGCCAAGGATATGCTGCTACAACCAAGCGCTCCACCGCCAAGGGTATGCTGCTACAACCAAGCGCTCCACCTCCAAGGGTATGCTGCTACAACCAAGCGCTCCACCGCCAAGGGTCTGCTGCTACAACCAAGCGTTCCACAGCCAAGGGTCTGCTGCTACTCCGCTAGCTCGTCACTGGGAGGGTCCTCTCCACGAGCTACGGGTTGATACTCCAAGTATCACGAAGTCCCACTAAGAAGTATCTCAAAGTACCGCCTCGTCATAGGGGTCTCAACGCAACAGACGGCACGCCAAACGGAGGTCCTGACTTAAAGGTATCATCTTTTCCGTTCCAGGGGCCCGGTTGGATTTTTGGTACGATCCAACCCTGCCGAAATCCGAATACATCCAAAACTCGGGCGGAGTATGCCAAAATATCCGTATCGTCAAGAGAAACTCAACGCAACAGACGGCGCGTCAATCGGATGTCTGGTCTGAGAGTTATTGGCTTTTTCGTCCTAGGGGCCCGGTTGGTTTTTAAGGAAAAACCAACCCGACCGTACTCCACCTGCATCCAAATCTCGGGCGGAGTATGCCAAAAGATCCGTCTCACAAAGAGAAATTCAACAAAGCTGACGGCACGTTAATCGGACGTCCGTAGCTCAAGATATGAGCGTTTTCGCTCCGAGGGCCCGGTTGGTTTCGTGTACGAACCAACCCGGCCGAACTAGAAGTTACCCGAAACCTTGAGTGCAATAAACCGAAACGACCGTCTCGATCCAAGGATCGCGTTGCCGCTGACGACGAGTCGTTTGGAGGGCCGTATATCAAGTTACGGGAGTTTGGACGAAAACCGTCCGAAGACGGGGGGTCCGGTCCGACCCGGTCGGACCGGTCCGGCCCGGCCAGGGCCGGTCCAGCTCGGCTTGGCCGAGCGGCCGAGCGTCCCGTCACGGGGGGAGCCGCCGCCCTGCGTGTCACCCCCATGGCACCCGCGGGGTGTCGGCCAGACAACCGGACGCGCCACGTGACAACCCTGCGGCACCCGCGGGGTGCCGCCCTGGACACCCGGGGGCGCCGCGTGACAACCCAACGCCACCCGCGGGGTGCCGCCCTGGACACCCGGGGGGCGCCGCGTGACAACCCCGCGGCACCCGCGGGGTGCCGCCCTGGACACCCGGGGGGCGCCGCGTGACAACCCCGCGGCACCCGCGGGGTGCCGCCCTGGACACCCGGGGGCACCGCGTGACAACCCTGCGGCACCCGCGGGGTGCCGCCCTGGACACCCGGGGGGCGCCGCGTGACAACCCCGCGGCACCCTCGGGGTGCCGCCCTGGACACCCGGGGGCGCCGCGTGACAACCCCGCGGCACCCGCGGTGTGCCGCCCTGGACAACCGGGGGCGCCGCGTGACAACCCCACGGCACCCGCGGGGTGCCGCCCTGGACACCCGGGGGCGCCGCGTGACAACCCCGCGGCACCCGCGGGGTGCCGCCCTGGACACCCGGGGGGCACCGCGTGACAACCCCGCGGCCCCGTGGGGTGCTGCCCTGGACACCCGGGGGCATCGTCGCCGGCTTCCGTGGGCCGCCGGAGTCGCTTTGGTGGCCCGTTTTTCTTCCCGTCTGCGCCGTTGTCCCTCCCGGGATCCGTTCTTCACTGCAGAATCATCAAACATCCGTTGCGGCACGTTCCGTCATCGCCCGTCAAATCCGCATAACAACGAAGAACGGCGGAGGGTCGTCGAGCCGTGTTCGTTTGGCCTGCACCCTCCACGTTAGTGATAAAAATCGGGAGGAATATTATCAACACATGAATTCGACAATTTTAAGGGAATACAATTGTTCTTATGTCCGGGTTCTTCATTCTTGAATGGAAATAACATTGGAAAAAGGGCAATTCCATAAATAAAATCCCTACCTCGTTGGTCATCGCACGTGAGCGTTCTTCACGGAATTTGCTCGTCGCAGAAGGTGGAGATCGTCGCGTCGTCGCAGAAGGGTGTCGCGTCGTCGCGGAACACGGCGTTGAGTCGGCGAACTCAACGCACCATGAAACAGAAGATTTAATTTAATTAATTAAATCCGTGTTTTGGTAAAGAACCACGAAGGAGATAAAAAGGAATGTCCGAGACTCTTACCTCAAGCAGCCGAAGGAAGATCCGTCGCGGAGGAAGAGACGTCGCAGAAGAACGTTGTCGGCGTCGCGGATCACGGCGCCGCGTCGTTGATTTTCGGGTTCGGCATTCTTCGCGTTCTTCGCGTTCTTTGCGTTCTTCGCGAAGGAGGATGAAGGTTCAAGGATCCTCTCTCAACGAGTAATCCTCCAAAAGAATTTGGTTGGTCTTATTTTATTATTATGACAACAAACGAAAAGGGGTAAATAACGACCCATCAATTTGTTGAATTAATTCAACGAAAGAAACAGCTCATTTAATTTACGAAATAAACCGCCCAATTAAATGGTCGGTTAAGAATTTAGAAAACGCGTCAGTTGACTTTCATAATGACGCGTTTTCGCGGGTGCGTTACTTAGCGGAAAGAAACGGCGGGGCTCGTGCGGGCCCCACCTCACAAATATCCTACAAAGGGGGTAGGATATTTATGGATAGCATCCTATCCGGTTCAACTCAGTTCAAGCCGCCTTTATGTGGCTTCAAGCGGCTTCCAAGTGGCTTAAGTGAAATAAAATAAATTTGTCGCAAAATTATTTTATTTCTTAACTTTAAGCCCGAAAATTAAAAACCACACCCGAGCAAACGCAACTCCAGAAGAGGCGTTTCTAAGAGAATACCGGCGCTGCGATATCATCGGTACCCTCAGAATTCGATTCCGGGCACCGGTTTAAAAGTTAGAAAAACTCGCTCGTCCATTCACTGAACGTACCCGAGCCAAACTTCGGAAAATGATTCCAGGCACACCGGGCCTCGGAATTAGGTGCTGTCAGAAACTGCGTTCTTGTAAAATTCCAAAAAAAATTAAGAAAAAAAAAATTCCTTGAAATTTACGGGTCTTTACATTATTAACCCACTTCTACTTGACATTACCACTCTAACACAAAATTGCTCCCATTCTCAACCCCTTCTCCCAAAAGGATTCCATACTTCTCCTCTACTCCCCCATTGAATTTAATTTTTGGGTGGTTTTGAATTATACTGTTCATGGAAACATCATTTATATGTCTCATTTACTTCCTCATGGTATTTCCTCCATTCCATCTAGATTATCTTTCAACCTAGTGGTTTTGGTGAGCTCTTGTTAGCCTAATATGAAAATTATGGCATGGGGTTTGATTTTTTGGTTTTTTATTTCTTCCATAGGATCTCAAATCCTCTTGTATTGCAGTTTACAGCCTATTATTGTTGATTTAAATGGATAATTTTAGTATATTCATGTTATTTTGTTGTCCAAAAACATAAATTTTCTACTTCAAATTTCCATTGTTTTCTAAAGTATGATGGTCATGTAAAATGGTGATTCAAAATATTTTTTGGTGTGCATAAAAGGTTTTAAAAAATGGATTTACAACTTATAATGGTTGTAAATTTTGTTCCAGTTATATGGTGGTGATTTGACTTCTGATGAATGATTATTTCTATGAATTTATTAAACATTGTAAAATCTCAGGAGAATCCTAGGTATCTTCTTGGGAGGTCTTGGAAAAGTACACTTGATGATATATTACGGATTATGACTCTCCTCCCTAGAGGTATTACACTATAACACAATCTTAGTAATTTGATGATGGTGTGAAATGGATATGGCTCATGCATGGGATCAAACCTTCATACATATGGTTCAATCCCTAAGATTATGAGAATCTTGGAACCCTAATTACCTTAGTACCATAGGGACATCCGGTTATGGTTATGCTTTCTTTTTACCTGTTTACCAGTAATTCATGAATTTTTCAAATTTCCTATAATGTTAAATATTTTTTCAATCAAAATTTTTCAATTCATTTAAATAATGGAATCATTATTTTCTATATAATGGTTATTCATGGAAAAAATAGTGGGACCTACTGGTAAGGTCGGATCACAACCTACACACACCCACAAGGTGTGTGTAGGCCTTTTTTTAATCAATTAAGGAAGATGATTCATATTTAGTTGATGATTACTATTTCAAATATATTTTAGGGATGGATTTTGTGGTGACATTACGGTTACCTGGACCTTGTCTCTGGAGTATATTTTTGGCCCATTTTTAGTCTCTTTTCTCTTATTTATCTTTGAAATTTACTATGGAAGTAATCATTATACATGTTTATGATCATTTTTTATCCTATCTATGGTTTTTTGTTTTAGTAATTAATATTGATAATGATTATTATGACGGAATGAAACATTCCTATAGAGATCCTCGACCCAATACACAAATTTCTAGTATGTGGGAATTAGAAATTATCATAATTCTATTTCACATGGTGGGTTGTGTGTTTTTTGGATGAAATATCGAGCTAGTTCATGAAAAAATTGTTATTAAATGAGGTTTGATAATTTCATTACATGTTAATATTTCTGAAAATAAATGATATAAAGGATCTAGTAATGTAGATGATACATTTTTTGGTTGTTATTGGGGTTTATAGCCAATACACCTCATCATGGGCCTTGGGTCATCTTGGGATGTTGAGAATTTTGTTTTTCACTTCACTAGGGTGTAAACTATGTGTTGTATAATGGGTATGGGCACATAGATAGGATGTATTAGTTTTGGTTTTTATAGTTTAATTTTTAATTATGTGAATATTTTATTCTATCACTTACATGGTTTCCAGTGGTTTGAAGTAATGGTGATTTATCTTTATGTTTTTCATGACTTGTGATGTATCATACATATATTAATACCTCCAATGTATCCATTGGGTGGATAGAGAGAATTATATATCAGCAAAGCCAAATGTTGATTAGAAACATATAGGTTCATTGATTCAGACCATCTAAGTTATGGATCAAGGTGAAGGATTAGGTACATATAATGATATGAAATAGTAATTGAGGATAAAAAAGGATCAGGAATATAAGTTCCTTAAGTATGAGCCTACATCATTCTGGGGAATAACAGATCCCCCAGAAGATTAATATTGGGTGGAGAAAATTGATAGGATCATCGAGTTACTTGGAACTCCTAAAGACATTATTGTGATTTTCACTAAATTTGGGTTGGAATGACTTAGTCATACAAGGTGGGAGACTATATTTCAGAATGGTAAACATGGGAATTTATAGTGGAATGATTTTATGGTCATATTCATCAATCAATTTTGACTTATGAAATTTTACCTTGAAAAGTCTTAGGATTTTTGGACCCTTGGACGTGGGATCACTCTACAATGTTTTGCAATATATACATTAAAGAGCTGGTCTACAATTCTTCTATGATAGTCACCAATGATGGGTTGAAGGCCTAACCATTCGATATGGGGATATGAAGAAATATCTTATCTCGTGTATTCTTTCTTAAATTGAAGAATTATGTTTTGATGTTTCATTATTTGTTAATTTTTCAAATCAACACAGATGATATTTTAGTTCTGGCTTGGTTGATTCCACCATCTAGACAATGGGGTGTTTGTTTGTCTAAATGGAAGATGATCTAGGGGTATTAAGGGAATAAATGTGGTTGTAGCTCTAGAAATCCACCATGTCAAACTTCATTAGTAGCTGCATGTGGTAGGATGGCTGTGTTCCATCATTGTGGATGTCCCAGATACATGTAGTCTACATGTTTTGTCCTAACCATGCTGTAACACATCTACAAATTCCTTGGATGTCTACCAATGTTTTATTGGAATGGTCCTCCCTTTAAGAGTGGTTAAATGTCTACAAATCTTAGAGGCACTACATCTTAGTTTGATCAAGAATAGTCTATGGGGCATCATCCTTGTGGATTCTATGGAAATTGAACATCTCATTTTAGGAAGAGGCATCTTATAGTGTGTCTATAGGTTATCATTAGAACTTGACATAGATAAAGATAAGGATCCTTGATTAAATGGATTGTGTACTGGTGGAATATGTTGTTGGTAACATAATATTATATGGTAATATTATAGTTTAATCATACACACTAATTTCTTTGTCATATTTTACACATTATTATCTATAATTTCATTATGGATTCACGGAAATGTTAAACTGATCCTATGTTGAATATTATGGATCTATTTACACAACATGGGAAGAAGAAGGGGTAGGTTTTTCGGTATCCATCATGTGTTATCTCGTTGACTGAAATTTAATGGAAGTTTAACTTCTTTGTAATATAGATGGTTATTTTTCATGTTATCTATAGAATATATTTAATGATTACATTTAAGGGACATAACGATTGTTACCATCAGTGGGTGTTCTTTATAGCCCCTAATGGGATAACTCATGATTTTCAGGGAGAATGTTTTCCATGGTCAGGATGACTGGGGCCTCCACATATAGGTTATGAAGAATTGATTTTCATGTTTCACCTCTCTTTTGAGAAGCCTATGTAGAAGTATTATGAAGATGGTTACCTTATGTGGTCAAATAATTTCATGATGTTTTCTCAAAAAAATCATAGGACATCCACTTTAATGGGATAGAGATTTCACCATTAAAATTATGGGAGGGACACATAAGATATCACTCTCTTTATATCATATATAACCTATAGATTTTGTAGAGTTAAAGATTTAGTTGAGAAATTTTTATCCTAATGTTTTTATCCATCAGGGCATCTCTCTATGGGAAACTTGATGAATCAATTCAATTAATGTCGATGAACCACATCACCTATATATCAACTACTAGTCTCAAATATTTTTAATTATAGTAAATAAATATATATTTCCATATATTTATGAACTTTTCAACTACATCAATGGGGAAATATGGTTTTTAATGATCAACCTACATTTAGGGTATCTTTATGTAATGATAAAAGAAGATGATTTTCCCAATACCACATTCCAAAGAAGGTATGTCTATTTTTAATATCAGGTAATTTCAACCAAACTAATAAAAAAACCATGGATTTAATGGTACATTTGAATATGGTGTTTCATTTATACCTTTCATCCATCATCATGATGTTTTTATATGACATTCTTATTTACTCAAAATAATAAATGGAGAATGGACAACATTTTAGGATAATTATGGTAACATTACACGACCATAATTTTTCTTCTAAATTATAAAAATTTGGGTTCTAGATTCAGGAAGTTAGCATTCTAGGATATTTGATATTGTAAAAAGTGGTTACCACAAATATAGTGATGTTTATAGTAGTGATATATAGGGAAGAGCTGTAGAATATCTTTGAAATCAGATTCTTTTTGGCACTGGCAGGGTTCTACATGTGTATTATCAAATATATATCTTGAATTTCCACACCTATTAAAAATTTCAAATGAAATGGGATCATTTTTCATTTACCGCAAAAAAGTTTGAGCATCATTGGAGGACATTACGTTATTATTGACATAAAATCTTGTTTTGAACATACATGAGGTAGGTTAGGGTTAAACAATTTACTATGATGTGTTGGGTATTTGTTTGGTTTGTGTTCTTATACATCGTGAATGTGTGGTGTAATATGAATCTTCCCATATCAGACCACATGAATGGTATCACCCAACCCATGAATTTGATCTCATGGTTATGATTCATGTCCTCTAGTAATGGATCCTTTATATTTTCATGGAAAAAATTTCATTCCACCTGGATGATAGATGAATGAGATATATCATTTCCTAAAAAGTTTTGAGCCTATGGCAGGGATGATGGATATTGTATCTTCAATTAATAAATTTTTACATTTATTATACCATGGGTAATGAGAATGTAGTCACAGATTCCTCATGAAGGATTTTTTGACCTCATTCTCTAGAGGAGTCTAGAAGTGAGTGGAAACTTTTGAGGATATTTTTCCTAGATTCAACTGGATGTCAAGAAATTGAAGGAGGACATGTTTTCATACAATTCAACATGTTACTTATCTTCAGATATGATATGATAAGTGTTTCCAAAAATATTATTTCTATCATTGTTTCATATAGTTTCAAAATAGAGGGATATACACAGTGACTAGTCTTTGTCTCCTGAAGGAATTAGCTACTTCATATGTTTTTTTGAATCATTCCCTCTTTTTAATGTGGGGACACAAGAATGTCACCTATAATAGTGGTTTATACATACTGTTTCAACCAATATGGTCTATTATGTCTAGAGATTCTTTTTGGGTCTAGGTATGAGACTTTACATTAGTGATTTTATTTTATTGTTATACTTTTATAATGTAAAAAATTGTGATTTTAATTCCTTCAGTCATGAATCATTCTCTAACTATACCTACATTAAGGTGGGTTAAGTTATCGATTTATTTTATTATTGGACTACAAGTAAAACCCTAGTAATGTAATTTTATTTGGGTGGTTATTTTTTCCCTAAATAATCCCATTTCATCTCGATCATGGACACCAATAATGTGGTTTTTCTATATAGGATCCATTAGAAATAGATTGTGATGTTTCAAATTTTTTATATGATGTTATTTCTAATCGGGACCCCCATTTCAACTATATATTTTTGGAAGTACTCTAAAAGTAAATGGGGTCATAGTTTAATGCTAGCATGACATACCATCCCGGAATATATGACCAAACAAAGTAGAAAAACAATATTCTATAAAACATGCATCATGCCTATGTGTTAGACATTTTAAGACCACTGAATAACCATCCAGGTTGCTAGAATTTTCAAATAATAACTGTTAGCAATCCTTGATCAGTATGATCCACATAAAAAATCTATATGGTTGGATTAGTGGTCCCATTTACGATAGATTGAATTTGTTGAATGTTCCTTACTTGGGGAAAGTATTCTATAATAAACGACCAATAAGATTCATATGATTAAGAAATGTTTGATGATATCCCAAATTCATTGAAAGTCCTTTTATAGTCACTATGCTGACCCTTGATGTTATAATTGGGTGATTAGGTGTTTCTATAGGTAACAACATGTTTGGTCCATCAATATCATAAGATGAAATGGAATCTTAATACAAGGTATGTCAAAAAAATTTGAGATAGCCAAGAAGTTTATTAGCTTTGGATACCACTTGGAGTTTCTATGAAATTTAATTTCGATTTATAAAGTGATTCATATCTATCAATTGAAAATGTAAAATCTAACTCCTTACCATTTATTGATTTTGTGAAATATTGAGATGAAACATCAATTTTTTGTAACTGAGAATCCAGCTCATATTTTTAATGCCCAAGGGATGGTACTTGAGGGAAATCAATTCTGCTAGTTTTTTTATCTATGAAAACATGGGAATAATGTGAATGATAAATGGAAATATAATTCTGGGGTAAAAGCATAATGGAAACATTTAATATTGAATTAGACTATGGATTGACATTTAGTGTGTGAAAATGGACATAGTGGGGAGAATTTTCAACCATGTTGTGCCATTTTTAGGTATTTATTACATATTTTTTATCATTCTTATAATACATATATTTTCTTGATTTTCTTACTGATAATTATTATTATTTTGGAGATGGATTATGGTTCACATTTCATTCATATTTAGGGGAATACATGTCTTAGCCTAATAAAAATCATGTGAGTTGAGGTAGCGTCACTAGATCACATATACTGTTAGGTGAACCATTTGTATATTCATGTGTCCAAACTATGTGTCCTATTTTTATGAGTCCAATAGTTGTGACAAGGTTGGAACATCCTTTTGGATAAACAATGAGTGTGCTCTATTTTCAAAACATTCCAAATTCATAAACTCCCCCTACCCGATTTATCTCCTCTCACAACCAATTTTTACCCATTGATGATGATTCCTTCCCCAAGTGGACCATACCTCTCTTATTGTATGGATGAGACCATAAACATTATATATTCAAGTGAATTGATACTATAATTAATATTATTAAAATCTAAAATATCTACTAATATTATATTTTTAGTGAGTTGGGTCATAACACGTAAATAAAAATCCGTTATAATATAAATTGGATGCTTCTATTTAGTTTCTATTTTTACAATAGAATAAAACTAATAAAATAAATAATGATTTTTTAATGAAAAATCATAATAACATTAAATATCAGTTATTCCATTCATTTACCCATCATTAAATACTAGGGAAATCATTTTAAAACATGTGATTATCTTAAAAATATCATTAATGTACCTGAAAATGAAGAAACCTATTTGTCAATTGGAAAACATGAATACCAGCTAAACATTTACCATTATCTCACTAGTTATTGAGAAGATACAAGAAATAATTTCAACATGGAAATCACTCACACATTTTATCAAATAAAAACATTAAAACCCTTAAAAAGGATAGATTAAAATGCAAGAAACTAGTGAAATCATTTGCATACCACTCTTAAAGAATGTGTAACACTCATGGTAACACATATTGTAACAATCATAGTTATAGTTGGGGTAACGATAATAGTTACACATGAATAGTTTTTGTAACCATCAATGTTATACTTTAAAAAACAATCATGGGTATAACTGGAATAACTATAACCATATATTAACATAATAAATTATGAGAAACCAAATTGGTTATATCCTCTATTTAACATATTCATTTAAGAGCTATAGTGGTGATCACAATTCCTATAATATATATTGTTCTCACTCGTTAGATGTACTAGGGCTTATATCATCATATAAGATATATCAGACTCATCGATATCTATTATATAATTTTGAAGTACTATATCTCAAATAAACCATTTTATTCTATCAATTTTCATCATAAAATCATTGCAAACCTATTTTAACCCCATATAGTAAATACGTTCACATTTCAAAATATATTTTTATTCTTAAAAATAACTTTCAATAAAAAATACCATAAAATGGAATGAAAATATTCTTTTATAAAAACATAAATGATTATAAAGGAATACAATCTTCATGTATTGGTTTCAGTGGCATGAAATTCCATTAGAACCATATATGTTAAATGTGAACATTCATTTTGTCTTTTGACAATAATGAAAAATATTCGACAAATACATTTATTTTGAAAAACCATATAATGTGAAATAAAATATTATTTCTAATTATTTTATGTTTATATAAATATATTGACAAATTATTTTTTTAAACGTTTAAATGAATGAAAAATGTTGTTTTAAAGGAAACATTTAATGAATATATTTAAAATAAATTACCTTACCTTTATTGGGACTCCTCAAATACATTTGTTATATACATGAGTATTAAAGATATCGTAATTATTTACTTAATTGATAACGTTTTAAGTTTATAAATTTTTTACTTATTACAATTTCAAATCCAATTACTAAATAATTTAATTTCATGCTTGATATTTTTTTTAATATTTTTCTCAAATGTCCAAAATGGATTGTGTAGGTTGACTATGGTAAAGGTGGTTATTACCAAACCATATCTAAAATAATAATCCTGACATGATTATAATTTTCTATGCATACATTCGAACTCTCCAAAGTCAGACCCTCTAGATAATTTACAAATCATATATCAGATTTTTTAAAACAAATTGTGTGGGGGAAAGGATCGGGAATCTAGGTTGTCTCTCGCAGAAATCACCTTCATGCAAGATAAGGATTTTCCCAGGATGACCCACACTATATAAAATAAGGGGAAAGATTCCCTTTTTGATCTTATCAAGCTCTCTTCTGATCATGATAGATGCATTTTTTAGGTGATGTGTCAGGGTATATTTCTAGTAGGGGTTAAAACTGTTTTTTACCCTCCTCAAGTGAGCGGGTGCACTAGGGAGATGTTATGTGGTGAAAAGAAGTTCCCAAAAATCATAAGTTACAATCATAGAGTGTATGTAATAGTTAACATCCCATTGATGAGATCGTTAAATGGATTGGAATTAACCTAAACTAAAAATGTAGTTGTTGTGTCAATCATCTGAGCAGATCCACTGTGCACATATTATTCGAAGGATAATGGGAGATTTCTTTTGGGATTACCTTCATCACATTCACTAGTTTCCCCTTATAGGTGTACAAAGTCGGGTCCTTCCTTCACTACTATTTTAGATGTGTAGTGAATAACTATCTATAAAGGAAAGCGAGAGCGATCATTGTAATAGAAGGAAGTTGGATTATTTGGTAGTCTAGGAACATGGCTCATCAAGAGGGAATATATAGCTTGAAGAAAGGCATTGTTCATAGATATAAAAGTCTATTAATTGATCTTTTAAGGATTATCAAATACTGGTTCAAGGCCCCCTCTCTTAGAGTTCTTATAAAAAATATAAGTCCTCCCTCCCTCATCTATGGTAGTCTAGGGGGATGGATTGGTTGGAAACCTGAAAATGTATGGTACAAGTTAAACACAAGAGGCTAGTGTGTTGTGAGTGGAATTTGGGGAGACGATATTGTTTATGATTGTAGAGTTTTATTCAATATGTATTTTCCTGCCTTCTATAGTATTAGTGATTCGATTCATGTAGAAGAGAGGGTGATGTTAACAGGCCTTGATATTTTCATACAACGCAACATTTATCTAGTAGTTATAGAGACATACTCTACATCCATCAATAACTCCTTATGTAACCCAAAAAAATATCTTGGTGGATCTCCTACCTTATTTGAATGTATAAAAGGCTTGTTAACAACATCATAGAGATTTTTCATAACTATCACGAAGGGAACAAAGTGGCCAACTTTCTTACTTCCAAGGTTACCAATAATATATTTATCAAATGTTTCTCTGACTTGGGATCCTTTAATCTATAAGGTGTGGATTTAGTATGAGGGTATTCCCTCAGGTATCATTACTTTAAACCTCACTGATTCATTATTCCACCTATACACTTTTTCCACACTCACTAATAAAATAAAAATATTTTTTTTGTTAATATTGAATGTGGATTATTCCAAATAATATGGTTTAATAATATTTATGCATTCTTGGAATAAATTTTCACCATTATCATTTTGTTGAAACCCCCAATAGCCATTTTCACACACATTATGATAAAAAAGTTTTATACACCTTGATGGTGATGATATTTAGGATAAATGGTCAAACATTTCATAAATGGATCATGGATAATATTTTAAACATAATCCTAATCATATGGATAAGGATAATATTTTTATAAATTTAATATCATTTAATATATTATTTTTATTATAAAATAACCTTAATGTCAAATATTTAACTATTTAATTAGTTTGAAATTTAAAACTATAAGAAACTTTGGGAATTATAATAATATGAATCAATACCTATATAATATGTTATTTTGATTCTATAAAATTGTTGAAGAAAAATAGTCATTCATATAATATTATATTTATCATTTTAAAATCATTTTTTTATTTTTATGTTAACTGAATGATTACTACTATAGAATTGCATTGGATTTTAATTTAATTATTGATTAACAAATAATTAAAAATAAATAAATAATATAAAATAATCATATATATTTAAAACAAATTATAACCTAAAATATATCGTCTTTATGCCTATTTTAGAAAATTAATGATAATAAAACAAATAGAATGAAATTTTCAACTTTTTTTATATAAAACAATATAAAGGGTAAAAATCATATCCATATGGTAAAAAGGCCAAAAATTATATGTTGGTATCATTATAGATAAGATATACCCATCCATTGATAATAAGAGAAATTTTTGGTCCATTCTTTTTCCTTATCATTTTATTTTTAAAATTAATTAGTTATTGTACCCTTTACCATGGTAAAAAACATTAAAAAGTTTATTATTTATAAATCCAAAAAATAAAATGGAACTATTTACCTAATTTGGAAATCCTGATTCCACCTATGGAATAATTTGTACAAAATTAAATTTCTATATTTTTAAGAAATTACTTTTGATATAAATGCATAAAACATTATGATTGTTTTTTGAAAAATGTGTTTTACGCTTAAAAACGAACATATAAATAAATCTTGTATAACGATGATTCAAATTATGTTAATTATATTATATCAAATTAGATAATAATTTAGTTAATTTGAGATAAAAATTTTAAAATAATTTGAGTTTTTGTCTTTGTTTGTGTAAAAAAAAATATTTGGGGCATAAATTGGGTGACAAATTCATTTCTCCATTTATGTAAAAAGTGAGAGTTTTTAACAAATAAAAATGAAATTGTTACAAAAATTGGAATTTTTCAGCACTAACTAAAAAATAAATCTTTTTATAAATACAAAAAAAATCACGAAAATATAATTTTCATATGTTGATCTCAAAAATGATGTAATTTGAATCAAATTATATTTCTAAAAGTACAATAAATTAATAATAATAATTTTTTCACAAAAAAGTAATTATTGAAGAAAACATATTTTTAAAGAGGGATACAGATTTATAAAAAAATTATTATATACTAAGAATTAATAAATTTATTTTTAATAATTATATAATTTATATATGTACATGTATATATCAAAATTCATTAATAATATTCATTTAGGCCACTTTAATGAATTGGTTATATCAGTCACATTTGAATAATAAAATTTTCATCTTTGTTTATACCCGGTGTTATATATCTTGTTTTCTATTGATTGTAGTCTTTATTTTAAAATACTAGGATATTATATTATCTTATTTCAATAAATTTCATCCTCTCAATTTTAAATCAGGAATGACAATCAAAGGTTTTTAAATTTAAAATACCTTTTTTGATATTTAAAATTATAAAAAAATTAATAATAATTCGTCTTAAAAATGCGATAAAAAAGTTAAGAATTTATTTATATTAACAAATAAATGGGTTTCTGAATAAAAGAAAATTGGTTTTTATTGAAAATACAAACATGGAAGAAAAACCTAATGTCTAAATTATGATGAAGAGTGATAGAGAAAATTGATCACAAGAAAGTTAATGATCTTTGAAAAGTTTATGAACACAATGTTATAGCATGAAAAGGTGTCAAAAATATCATCCATTCCCTAGAAAAAAGTTAATTGGTTAATTTTTTTGTTTCAATAACCTTTTCAAAATATTTTAGAATTATTATTCTATATATAACAATATGATATTGAAAAATACTTACATTACAGAAATAATTTCATCATTTAATCATATCCCACAAAAATAATTTCTTTTTCTTCAAATTATGAGTATTTAAGATGAATTTTCTATGAATGAATAAGTAAAATTGGATTCTAATGGATTAGAAAGTCCAAAAAAATAATAACAAGATGTTTCTCATGAACTAATATAGTAACCGAAACTATTATTTCTAATTCAAGTTAAGACAATTCCCAAAATTATTAAACCTTCAAATGAACAACAACTAATTTTTTTTTCATAATAAAATAGTAATACCCAAATTTCAAAAAAGATAATTAAATGTATTAAAATATATAAAATTACATATAATATTTGAGAGAAATATTTAAACCCAAAAATTGAAATTATTTGATAACATATTCTTCCAAAATATATTTTCAAAACAATTTAATCAATCTTAATATATCATATTAGAAAATGTATATCACAGAATCATATATTATCCATGATATGATAATCATTTACATTAATGAACTAAATCATCATAAATCCACTTTAAAATAATATATCCCTCCAATGGTAATTCATCCTTTAATCTTCAAATGAAATCCCATGATGTTCTATTTGCCTTAATAAAATATGTTTCCAAAAATCAGTATAAACATAAAATTGTGTCACAATAAGCAGTACATCACATATTATAGAGGTAGGCACTGTGTTTTTATCTCCCTTCATATGAGGGTTCATGACTCACAGCCTTTCTTGATAGAAAGGTTCATCACACAGTTTGTGGGTTTACTTTTTTCTAATACTATATTAATATAATTCTGAAAATATTCCCATTAATATGATGAAAATCTTTATAAATAACCTTAGTCATCAAAAATAATCTAACCCCTATTTTTTCACCAATATTAATATTTTTATTCAAAAAGGAGGTAAAAAGGAAAACAAAAAGAGAAAAAACAAGTGGGGAAGAGGAAGAGCATCCCTTGATTAGGGGGGGGGGATAAAGTCATTGAGCCCAAGGGCATCGCCTCAAATTATATTAATCCCATATTCCTTAAGAGAGGGCACATTGGGGAGAAAAATCTCTTTTGATCCCAGGACACCCATGGATGCAAGGTAATCCGCAACCTTGTTCCCCCCTCTCCATGTGTGAGTTTTCTGAATCCTACTGTCAATGAGCTGTTTTCACTTCCAGATTTTGTAATCCACCGTCCAAGGAGTATAAACTCTACCCATCAAAGATTTATAAATATTCCTTGAGTATGTTTCCACTTCGGATAGTGAAATTATTTTCTAATTGCATAACATGAGACCAGAGAGAACCGCATTGGCCTCCTCCTAAAGAGCACTTCCATCGTCATAATGAGCAGTGAAGGCCAAGAACACACTCCCTTCTGGATTACAAACCACTCCACCTCCCTGCATGTCCCTCATGATGCATGAACCATCCATATTTACCTCCATACATTCTTTGGGAGAATACCACATAATCTAATGACCTCGTGCTCCATCCGATGGAGAGATGGCTGAGTATGAGGACAACTGACCATGAAGAAACTGCATAGAGGGAGCATCTCACCAGTTGTCAACAAGGGTGACATTATCGATCAGCAGCATCCTGGTTCTCATAATGATGGACCAAACTATAGAGAGTGACCCCTAAAATATCACCTTATTGCAAGCCTGGAAAAGACACCATCACCTGGCACTAAGGATGATGGTCTTCGCCATCCTCTCGGGGCCTCTGTCTGAAGTCCCTTGGAACCATCTCTCCAAAAATGTCATGCCCCGCATGTCTGGGAATAGAGTCATCTGGAATCCCCTTAATAAATACCAAACCTCTTGTTCCCATGCACCTTCATAGAATATATGGTTGGTGCTTTCTTCCTGTTTTAATTGCGGCACTGGAATTAAGAGGTGAGATTGATGCCCATTTTTTTTAATACCTTCTTTAGATGAGATTTTGGAGTTATTGATCCTCCATAGAAGAAAATTATATTTGGATGGAATTTTTTTCACCACAACAGATCATTATAGTTTTTCTGCTGGACCCGAGGTGTTTAAATCTCTCGAAAGTCCTTTGTATTAAACATCCCAGATATCGAGGGTGTGAAGACACACTAATACGGTTCCTGTTTGAGGATAATGGAGTCGAATATTTCTTTCTGGCCCTCATACAACATTTCCTTGATGAAGTCGGAATGCATACTCGCATCCTAGAATGTAATAGAAGGAAACAGGAACTCCAGGAAGTACATCACGGTTCCTCCTTAGTTATGTTTCATAAATAAAAATTTTCCCTCCCCCTCAATCCACCAAGAGTGATGTTGGAGGCTTAGGATGATAATACCAACTGATTTCTAGATAGAAGATCCCCACATGCTGACCATATCCAAGTTGATGTCAAAGCTTTCCCTCATCATCCTCCCCTAGAGAGTACATCCCTTCACAATATCCCACGAAAGTTTGGCATGAATTCATCTTAGAGTGTCCCTCAAACTCTTGACATTTATTCCACCCCCCCCCCCCCCACATGGATAGGCCGAGCCATCCTGTCCCATGAAACCCAATGTTTTTTCCCTCCACTAGTGTATCCTAGATAAACCTAGCCAAGGCCTTGTTGATAGCTTTGATCACCCCCTTAGGCACCGAAGTAGCCACCATAGCATGCATCAGCATTATGGCCATCATACTTTTCACCAATTCTATTCTCCCTCCGAAGGATAATAAGTTACTCTTCCAGTTGAGGACTTGGCCCATAATATTACTAACCACTTGATCAAAGTCCCGAATGTGCATTCTACCTACCGAGTGAGGAGAAATGAGGTAATCCATAAAAAATTTACCAGGCTGCATTTCCATATTATATCAAATAGAGTTTCCCCATCTCATCTTGCATTTTTTTGAGATATAGATATTACTTTTTGAGTGGTTGATCATATGGCTTCTCCAGTGGAAATATTCATCCAGAATCCTCTTGATGGACCTTGCGGATCTCTTCCCTGCATTAGAGAAGATGATTGTGTCGTCCATAAACATCAAATGATATATGGGAGGAAGATTCATTTTCCTTAGATAGGGGATAATTCTATCATTGGAAATACCTCGGTTCAACAAACTGCTAAGAGTGTCCTGCATTATAATAAACCAAGTAGGGGAGATAGGTTCACCTTGTCGAAGGCCGTGATTGGTCTTTTAGAAGCCATGGGATTTCCCCATGAAATAAACTTCCATCTAGGATGAGCTAAAGCATTGGAAAACCATATCTGTGGCAATAGGAGAGAGACCCATGCATGTTAAAACCCTATTAACAAATCCCCAGTCCAGTCTATTGTATTCCTTATTCATATCCACTTTAATGGACATATTTGATCCATATGTCTTGATTTCCAAGTCCCTCATCATTTCATGTGTCAGTGTAATTTCACCTTGAATTGAGAGGCCCCACACGAAACTATGTTGTTCCATGGAGGTCCATCGTGGGAGGTGCATCGGCAGTATCGAGTTAATTATACTTGTTATGATCTTGTATGTGAAGCTACACATACTAATATGATGGTAATGAATAATGGGTTAAGGATCCTTCACCTTTGGGATGAGGACCAAAGTCGTGGAATTTGCAACCCATGGGAGTGAGCCACTAAGGAAAAATTCAGTAATAGCTGCAACCATGTCTTATTTAATCACTTCCCACGAGGCTCTATAAAACGAACCTATAATATTTTTGGTCCCTGGAGATCTCTCTGGGTTCAACTTATTCATAACATCGTTGATCTCCCTCTCAACTAGGACTTCGTACAATCACGAATTGTCCTCAGGGGCAATCGTGCTTGGAATTTTCTCCCAAAGCTCTGCGCTCACCAATGGGTAACTGCTGGCCATACTTTCTTTTTTTTCCTACAAGAAGATCCTCAAAGAAAGAGTGATCCATTTCACCCACAACATCCCTGTTGTCCATAATGGAACCATCATTGAGCTTGATGTTGGGTTTGATGGGTCAGGTCTTCTCCTGGATGCAAGTATGGAAGTACGCCTAGTTATTGTCCCCCTCATGAAGCCACTTTATCCTTCATTTGTCCAATGTCGCTCGCTACTATCCTAGGATCATATCAAATATTCTATTCTTATTGCTTTAAAGATCCTCAAAACTATCATCATTCCATGTTTCCTCCAGGCTGGCTTCCAGGAATTTGACAACCACTTTGATCTTCTCCATCTCCTGATCGATTGAAGGGAGGTCCCCCACCCAGGCCTGTAAAACCAGCTTTTATCTTCGTAACTTATTATGTAGAGACACCCAGAGAGATCCTTGGACCGGTTCCCTCCATGAAGACCTCACCACATGAAGAAAATCTGGCTTCCGATTCCAATGGTCATAGAACCTGAATCTCCGTTGGTGACCGTTCCTTGAGAACAAAGAGACCACCAATAATGAGTGATCAGAAATCCGCCTCACAAGATGGATCACCTTGGTATCTATGAACTTAGACAAATAATTAACATTGGAGAGGCAACAGTCTAACATGATCCAACATCGCCTGATCCCTCTTTGATTGTTACACCAATTATAGAGGTCACAAGAGTACCCTAGGTTTACTAACCATTTCCAGGCCATGAACGGGACAAAGGCAGTACTCAAGCGACGTGGGAATGCCTCACACCCTATTTTCTATGATGGTTTTGTGATGCAATTGAAGTCTCCCCCAATTATCCAAGGCACATCTCTTAAATTAAACTTACTAAGATTCTTCCATATATATTCTATAATACCATTTTCATATCTCTCATTAGTTAAGGATGCGAATAAGGTGAGAGACCCCTTTTCCACCTTCATCATAATGACCTGGTCCCCTACTTGTACTAGATCTAATGAAATATCCCTCTTCCCAAAGTTCCATACATGCATGTTCGTTGGAGACACCTTAATGGACACATGTATTCTAATCTTGTTGGTGAAATCACCTATCTTGGTTGGGTCCTGTTTGGGTTCTGGGATAGCAGCAATGAGAGCATTCCTTTTCTTGGTCTCCGATTCTATGAAATCTGTTTTGATCCGCGCCCTGAGACCACGAGAGTTCCATATAAAGAAGGGAATCATTGGTAAATCTTTGGCCTGTCTTTGGCCCCCATCGACATGGTCTCCTTCTGGAAGTGTGATAAGGAATCACTGAAATGTTCCCTTTGTAGTTTCGATTTCACACGAGTACTTACACCCGAACTTCTGTCCTTTATTGGGGGAGTCTTTTTCATGTGGGAGTGAAGTTTGATTGTATTACCTCTCACCTAAATTGGGGAGACAATACCATTGTCCATTTACCCTTCTCCCGTGGAATCTGGTTTCCCGAATCCTTTAGCCTGGCCAATTCCACCACCTCCAGACCACTTGTCCTATTGGAAGAATCTACGATCAAGCCTCCTTTTACAATTATCCCGACTGAAGAGGGAGCCAAACATATAGCAGGGGGAAGAAAAATCTCCCCACTACTCACAGGGAGACACACAATTAATTCAAGTAACCCGTCTGAAGAGAGAACATGTCGGGGTCCCATAGCCCAACCTCAAATCTCGTCCACCCACAAAGGTGTGAGCCCCCAATCCAGACTGACCAGAGCTCCTCTTGATTGAGAAACCCCAGCCGAAGAAAGAGGACAAACAAAAGAGAAAGGTATATCAAAAAATAGGCCCACAACCTGCGAGGCATCCTAGACTAAGGATGATTATGAACCTTCCTACCCTCGAGGAGAAGGCTCACTGCCCAAAACTAGCCCAACCTCCCGCCGAAGGTTCTCTTGATGGCCCCCTTGCACAGCTGTGCAGAGTTCCCATGAAGAATACATGAAGAAAAAAACATGGGAAACACCAGGAAACCCACAACTTGGTTCCACAGCATATAACCATGGACCAAAAAAGATATTTTCTCTGGAATGGGAAGAGACAGATCATGTTCGACACACATCCGGGTGACTAACAAATCAGCACCACTCCTGGTACAATCGTCTTCATAGAGGAAACCTCCAAGGGAGTCTCTGATAGCCTTATGGAAGGATACATTTTGATAGGGCAACCACAACCCTGGAAGACTGATCCACACCGCCACATTTTATCTCTCCTTCCCTTTAGGAACATCTCTTGACCACCTCACCAAGCTAAAATTCCACTTACCCATGCGTCGAGGGGATCTATACCACGCATGGATGAATTCCTCCTCTGAGGATAAGACCAAACAGAGGGAGATATGGTGGATACCTGAAATGCGCATCGGGGCCTGTAGCCCCCAAGAATTCACCCATAGCTTGAAAACTGGTTTATGAGGTTTTCCAGCACTAAACTTCTCTACCAGGGCCCATTTAAGGCCATCCACAGCTGACTCGAACTCCGCCACTGAAACGTCCATGGATAGGTCATCCCCCTCCCTTGAAACTCTTGGCACCACTGGGGGGGCCACCGAGAAGTAGTAGGGCAGTGAACCACCTAACGAGCTGCAAAGTGAATCCTTGAATGAAACCGCGGGACTTCTGGGGCTTGAGGGGGACTCCAGAGTCAACTGGGATAAAGGGGAGCCACCACTGTCATGTCGCGCGCCTGGACCGAAGATCGGCGTCGTCGCGACCGCCGAAGGAGGGCGAGCAACCATTCGAGTAATGGTAGAAAATATTTTAATCTTTCCTAGCATGTGAGACGCGTTGTTTTGAGGTGAGAGGTGCATCTTGTTTTTCCTTGAGGATAATTTTTAGTGATTGTTAAAATTTTCTAATGGTTATCAATACCATTAAGCTCATGTCCCCAGAATTGGAAAATAATTATTTCTTAAATAAAATTATCAGTTTTTAAATATGAGGGATTCATATACCTAAAAAATATACCAATATAGTTTAACACCCTGATATTTTTATGAAAATTATTTTTATTAAATTATTTGATTTATTTGATATCTTGCGTTATATGAAACACTAAATTAGATTATGTTACCCGCAACATTGAGTTTTTATAAAATAAAATTTTATTATTATAGTTATTTAAACAAGAAAATTATAACCTAAACATTATAATAGAGGGTATGAACATGATTAACTAATTTATGAAATATGGTTTACACATGTATATATAATTATTTCAGAAATTAATTATAAATGAATGTAATACATTTTTTAAAATAAAAAGAATTATTTTTCTGAATAACTATTTAATGTGAACAAATGTATTTTATATCAATAAATAAATAGATAATTTTTTTATTTTATAAATGAATTATATAATATATATTAAATATAACCTTTAACATTCATCTAATGTGTTTTCTAAACATTATATATGAACAATCCCAAGTTTACGAATAAAAGAAGTATTTTCTAAAAAGGTTGTTTTGATGCATTTTGATAGAAAAATTGTTAAAAATATAGTTATTGACCGTTTTAGAGATTATATTTAAAAATAATAATCTTCTACTTTGGAATAAGGATATAAAATATTTCTTTGGGTGAACTTTTTGTATTTTTCTAAGAACATTCATGTTTTGATAAATATTAAGAATATAGATTTTTATTGAAACTGTATTTTCCTTTAAAGCATTTACAATGTCAATTTTTTTTGAAATAGTTTTAAATATTAATTAGATAATTTTAAATTAAAATAATCCAATTATGGTTTTTTAAAACATATTTATACGTGAACTTATTAAAAAACATTTTATTTTTTAAAATGGAATTTATACGAAAAACAGTTTTTCTTGAAAATTTATCAGCTTTATATTAAATTAAATTATTAAATTTATGTGTTTTTAATTTTAAAAAAAGAATTTAAAATTTTATTCATAAGGTATAAATTTATTATGTAGATCTGTTTTTTTATTTGGGAGGTTTTAATAGAAACCATGGTAAATATTGTTACCTCGGTAAAGGGTAAAATCAGTAATTAAGGCTAAAAAGTATATTATAAAGACTATAGAAATGACCCAAATAAATTAAAAAAAACAGAATTAATGAACAAAATTTGACTCTTAACACATAAGGACATAAATTGAGTCATTTAATTGATACATTTACATTAAAATGAATTATATAATATTTATACAACTAAAGACATGATATATCATTTTATTTGTCTTTAATATTTCTTATGCGCCCACATGGGGAAAAATGGATGTTATGAATGAATATCAATGTTAATTTTCAACTTAATAAAAATATTTTCATGATATGAATTTATTTTTGATGTTTTGAAAAACATATATGAAATTATTATATTTATAATAATATATTTAATAAAAATTTATAAAATCCACATTCATGTTTTAAATATATATAGTTTACAATATAGGGATAAAATATATATATTTTAAAATAAATATTATTATATAATATAGAAGATATATATTCATCATAAGAATTTAATTATAATTTTTAGTGAAAAATATATATTAATTAATTACATAACACTAATGTAGTAATTATTTTATTAATGGAAATATAAAAGAAATATTATTAAAAATATTAAAATAAATATTATTGGGACAATTAATATAGAAAAATAATTTTATAGATGAACATGAAAATTTAATAGATATAAAAAAATATTTTTTTTTTGAATTTAGCTTATTATCTTGATATTTTTAAAAATCAAGGAAATAAATAGTGTCAAAATTAACATTATTGATATTTTATCAAAATAATTTTTTATTAGATTATTTTAAATTCATAAAACATATTTAAAAATATAAATTAATTATAATATAGTCTAAAATTTTATAAATGGATAATTTATGATCTTATTGATATCACATAAGTAAAATATACTACATTTAATATTAAAAAATTTGTCACCTTAGTTAAAATTAAAATAGGTTAAGTAAGGGTTAATTGAAATTATAAGGCTTAAAAAATACCAAAACATGTCAAAAATATATAAGTTGATGATATTATGAAATTATCTCATCTTGTATTTGAATACATGTCCTTTTGGAGGTATTTTTGATTGAGATTGAATTTATTATAAATTAATATTTTCAGAAATTCAAAAATTGCCCTTCACCTCAATTAAAAAAGGGAACCTCCTCCGTCACTTATTCACTTAACATTTAGGCTTATATATCAACCAAAATCAACAAAATTATATTCCTATCTTCACTAGACACATTATAGAGGCTTTGGTATTATCAAAATACTAACTCAAGAGTCCTTTATATGATATCTATTGAAGTTTTTTCGTAGAAGAGGTAATTGATCTAATCGATCACTTTACTTTTTGTAATCATATATACCTCCTATAAATATATGAGAGATATAATTAAATAATAACTTAATAATACCAGATATTATTAATTGGAATCATTATTATGAACACACTGCTATACATACTATTTCCCATCGAACAAGAAATGAATGCATCACTCGTGTGTTCTTACAGCTTACTCTCTTCACGTAGTGATACAGTCAATTTTACATAACCATGTTTTATTATTGGTAATTATGATGGTTTTAATATCTATATTTTAAATTTATGAAATAATTATATTTATGGAATTATAAGATCATATCTACCATTTACCATCTAATCTTTTGGGAAATGATCATTTCACTTATACGTACATATGATTTACCATTTATATGATGTGATGTGATTAGTTTTTCCTATATATTTTATATAGATGGTAATAATGATTAATTATATAAATATATATGATATATATAACATTGAAATTATTATTTTATGATAATATATCATATAATTTTCGTTCATCTAATATGAGATGAAAATGAGAACAATATTCATGTGTATGTACGACCTACCATCTCCATGACTTGTGAATTTCATTTATAACATTTTTAAATTATTATAAATACATATGTATTTAATATATATGAAATTTATATAATTTTTATAGTTATTTTTATGATGAAATCATGATATATGTAAGATAACAAAAAATATAACAAATCAAAACACATGTGAAAACAAAGCGGTTATCACCTGAAACATAACATTACCATGAAAATTATTAATAAATAGATAATATAAGGCCATAAGTAAATAATATATGGTATAATATAATTAAATATGGTTATTTAATAGATTTATAATAAAAAAATATTTATTATATAAGAGGTTTTCATGAGAACAACGAGAGTCAAGACATAAGGTAAGTGATTTAAGTCTCACTTTTATTTCTGTGTGACACATGTCTTATACACTAATTATTGATTCAACGTGGTGTATATAATTCCCATGAATTTATTTTATGAGTCTTATCCAGTGGATTATGTTATTTTCATATCAATATAGTTTCCTTTATTTCATGGGTCATACGATCCTAGTGATTATAAAGTCATGAGTTTTTTTTCAAAATCTCATCAATATTTTGGATTGTTTCATTTTAAGTCTCTCTTGGGGAACATTAATCTTCAATTAAAATGTTTTATAAAACGTTTCTAATTTTTTTTAATATTCCCTTTCAATTTTTTTAAAAACATTACCCCTTTATATCTTTTTACTGCAGAGTTTGAATAGAATCTTTTTTGTCAATTCCCAAACGAGGTACTTTGCGACCTTTCCAGAAAAAGGATTTTTTTTATAAACATAAACATAATGAAAAAAATCACACCACCATGAAACCATATTTATTTTAAGCTTCATTTAAAATATTCTAGTATTATTTTCAAATTAATTTTTTTCTTTTAAAAATGATCATCATTCTTTTAAATGAAATGTTTTTCAAAGAAGAAAAGATATTTTACTCAAGAATTATCTTCAAGTAATCTCTCAAAATTATTTTCCATATAATATAACATTATTTTATGTTGCTTATATTTTACTAGGGATATGAATAAATAATAATATTTTATTTTTTTCTAAAACTGGGTTCATGTTTTTGATGGAATGGTATTTATGAATCATATTTTCATTAAATGGGTTATGTTGTGATTCAATAATGTTATTGAAACCCATTTCATTCCATGGGGTCTTTTGTGGTGAAATATATATGAAATTGTGGAAAAAAATCTATGGTTTTCATTATGTGATGGGAGGGACCTATATCTCACTCTAATACATTGGGTAAAGATTTATATCTCATGGGATAAAAAGGACTGGAACAGGAAGTGAACTCGGTTCAGTAATACATGAATGGAATGGGAGTCAACTCGGTTTAGTAATAAAGGACTGGAACATTAGTAAACATGGTTAAGTAATAAGTGGCTAGAATGGGGAGTGATCCTAGTTCAGTAAAGAACTTTGTCCACTATGATGGTCTTTGGAAATAAGGCTTGAAAAAAATGGAAATGATTTTCTTTTCTTATGTGTATGCCATAATTTCATGTTTTATGTTATTCTCTCATTGAATATGTTATTTGAATCATTAGAAACATTCATTGTGTATTCCATGAAAGGATATAATAATCTTTATTATTCATGATATAATTTTTGAAAGTTATTTTCATGTTCTTATTACCTTATTATTATGTTATCTCCCTTGGTTGACCCTTACTGATCATCTGAGCACACCCTTTTCTTATTTTACCTTTCCCCAGGTTATAAAGAAAGATTTTAATTTGGAGTACTAAGGGGGAAGATCTTTATGGGAGATATTAAAGATATTTCCACAAAATTAGAATAATTTGATCCAAATTTGCAATGTCGCAAAACTATTGCAGTCTACGAGCATGGGTTTGTGTAATATGATGAATATTCATCTCAAAATATGTAATAAACATGTATGTTAAGCCTAAGATGTTATAGTTGGTATCAAAGAAAATGTTTACTCAACCTTTGAAAACTGGGATGAGAAATCTTTTGTGAGATCCTGATAAATATTTCTAAGGATATTTCGAGGGTTATATCTAAGGAGAATCCTAAGTATATTTTAGAATTCTAATATTTTTTAATAATCATGAATAACCTTAGATTAAACCTAATATATTATATATTGAAATTAAATTTCCTTGATTATTTTCTTCTCCCATAAATATAGGTGTTTCTCACATTATTTTTTTGGTTTTAGTAAATAGAGGGAACTAGAATAACATTGAATGTGATGGAAAATTTTCAAATGAGAAGTTAAATGGAATGATAGTTGGAGTAAAGGACCTTTTGATTATACATAATCATCAATCACATAATAAGATCAATAATATCAATTTTGGTGACTTTCTTAAACCATCTAATATGAGAAAGACAGAGTTTCATGGTGAACATGGACAAAATAAAGTTCAATTTTCCTCTTGAAAATCATGTGGGAAGAGGAATGGAGGATAATGTTTCAAAGGAACATGGATATTCTATGGTTGTGGAAAATAAGGACAAAAAGAAAGTGAATAAAAAGAAAAATGTTTAGTTAAAACAGTGGACAAAAATAATAGAATACCCGAGGGATCAAGAATAGTTAAATTGTTTAAATGTGGAATATATAGGCATTATTAAAATTGATTCCCTAGGGGAAAAGCTCATCATGGTTGTATGAGTAACTGTTATACTGATGTTTATGATAATGAGATTTTAAATGACATATGAGATGAAAGATGTACAAAGGAATAAAATGATTAATCTTTTATTATGGTTTGTGAATGATATTTAATGATTGAGTGTTTATGTATTGGAATTCAAGAATAATATTGTATAAGTACATTTATAGTATTATGGAATAATGAAATATATATGTATTGGCCCACTATAGGTTTTTATAAGGATTTTGAATCATACATTGAGTGGTATTAGAAAACATGAAATGTGATGGAGGTGGTAAGGTTATATTTTTGAAAAACACATGATTAAGGGAATGAAAGCCCTTAATATGTGAATGACGTTGGGATAATGAGATAAAGAGATGTTTGATTATAAATGGGATTATATTGATGACCTTGGGACTAATACGATATCAAACCGGTTTATCATATCAGAGATTGATATTATATATTTTTTGGATTAATGGTATGAGGAAAGAGTTAATTTTTAAAAGCATGCATTTTTTTCTATGATTTTATGGTAATTCATGTTATTTCCATATTTCAAGACACTACAAAAATAAGGTGATTAGAATGGGTTATGTTTTCATTTTGAAGGGGGTTTAACAAGCTATATATACATTAGTGCTGGATATGGGTAACCACTATTAAAGTAGCCACATACTCTGATTAGGGGCGGTTAATGGCAATCGCTGTTAAAATAGGCTTCAGTTTAGCAGCATTTATAATAGAAGGTGTTTTAAACCCATCTAATTTCACCCTAAATTCACCATAAACTGATAGATTAGGGGATTTTTCAACCCCCTCTTATTCAAATGCCAAATTATATGAATTTATAATGCCCTTAATTGAATTTAGGGGTCCATGTTTAGGGGAGGCTATATAACCACCTGTAAACCACCAATTTTTTTAACAAAATACCACCCCCACTAGACCCCAGGACCCCCATGGACACCACTTCAGACACCACGAAAACCCTTATAGACACCCCTGATAACCCCCCTTGAACACCATGACGACCCATATAGACACTGCATGTACCCTCGAGGAACACCCACCTGGACACCAGGACAACCCTCATATACACCCCATACACACCCCTACAGGACAACCCAAACACACCGCCAAAGATCCCCCCCCCTGAAACACCACCACAATCCCCCGGACAATAGCACACACCCCCGCACGGGACCACACACCGCCCCTACAAAGGACCAATGTTTTTTTGCAGGCCTAGATCCCCCCCCCCCCCCTTGTGGACCCAACATGCAGGACGGAAGACCCCCTCTCACGAACCAAGTAGAAAAAATGTGGCCACTGCGAATCGAACAAGGGACTGGATGGACCTTCTTTTGGCAGCTATACCACTATCTTGGCATGACTTTTGTATATTATATACAATGATTTGTATTTATTTTCTTACCTAAATATGAGATATTATATATATATATATGTATGTATGGAAATATAAATAATATAATATATTTATATATATGATATTTTTGTGTATAATATATATTTCTGTATAATATATGATAAATTTATTAGATACGTAAATGATAGATAATATATAATATATACGTGTATAATATATAATATGTGTATAAATAATTATATTTACATATGTAAATATATATTTATTCATATGTTTACAAATACATTTATATTTGTGTGTGTGTATTGAGGTATTTATATGATATATATGGATATAATATAATTATAATATATATATAATCATTTTTAAATATCTATATATATGTATGTGTGTGTAACAATAATATAATTAATTATTATTATTATTTACACCTATTTCTTAAACTAAAAAAGTATATGTTGGTTTTATAAAACTATACATTTATATATTTTATGTTTTATATTATATATATATATTATATAAAATACACTTATATTATATATTTATATATGGGATTATAAAAATTTATATTATATCAGGAAAGTTCATGATTTATGTGTCCTCAATCATAAAAATTTATTATGTAAAATAAAAATGTAAACAAACACACAATAGTAGTGAAACAAAACGCACCATCAAACACCCAAAAGATATATGGATTTAAATCCTTAAAAACATGCACATATCCCAAAATAACTTTCCCATGTAATCCTGGACACAGATGCCCGCATCATGTGGTCAAATCCAGTGGTCTTTTGGAAGATATCATCTGCTAGCTGATGAACACTGGTCAATACCCCCAATTCCTGATCCGAAAATTACGCTTGACCACATCTCTGTTGGGGCGCAGAGCCCAGCGCCGCAGCGGAAGTAGTCATTGCAGAAAACACACAAGATAAGAGTATTTCACCCGAAGGAATTTTATACACGTCACCATTTTTGTCCATACTGCTGATCATCACAACCGGGACACGCCGCTTGATCTCCAAAACCAAGTGGACTTTCGATACATGGAACTGTCATCATTGTCGTCTTCAATTATCGCCGCTGTTGACACGACATCATCGTTGATGTCGTCACCTCTACTTCATTCATCTTCATCATCTTCACTTCGCACCGATTACCGCAAATGCGGCAACTCCTTTGCCGCTCTCTCTTGGTGGCTACATCTTTGCCAGCCCACATTCCAAAACATGCCAGCACATCTTCTTATATAGACATCGTGTCCATATTTCCATTTAATGCAGTCAACATTCACAATTCCATCATTATTCCACCAATTAATATTGGGAATAACTCTTCATTAATGTTGGATGAAAATCCTCCATTAATGTTGAGAAAATCCCTCCATTAAAATTTTCTCTCTCTTAATAATTCAAAATTTTAAATCATCAATCCCAACAATCTTCACCATGATTTAAAATTCAAATACTCTAAAGTCATCTCCACCATCTGGGCCAATTTGATCACCAACTCCACCAAGTTCTAAATGTCACCCAATGAACAGAACATGCCGCTTGACACCTACGGCCAAGAATACTTTCGATATTCTAGGAACACCGCTGATACCTCCATCATTGTCCGATGACATCTGAGTCCTTGATAAGCTGCACCACCAGATGCTTTCCACCGTGTTCTGCAACTGATCACTTCAACGAATCCATCTGATACCACTATTGGGGCACAGAGCTCGGTGCGGCAGCAGAAGAAGTTATTGTAGAAAACACACAAGAGAAGAGTATTTCACCCGAAGGAATTTTATACACGTCACCATTTTTGTCTGTACCGCCGATCATCACAACCAGGACACGCTACTTGATCTCCGGAACCAAGTGGACTTTCGATACATGGCACCGTCATCATTGTTGTCTTCAATTATCGCCGCCGTTGACACGCCATCATCGTCGATGTCATTGTGACAACCGGGCCCCGGTGACTGCACAGACACCCCGCCTTAACAAGGCCGTTGGGTCCTAGCTCACCAGGTACCACCAGTTTCCCCTGCAGACATGTGGGTCATCTGACTAATGATAGTCCCCACAGGCCAACACATATCATTTCCAGTGTGCTTTGTCCTCACTCACACACACCCTGGGAAACATCCCAGAGGGTCACCCATCCTGATCACTACTCCAGGCCAAGCACGCTTAACTGTGGAGTTCTAATCAGACAGGCTCCCAAAAAGGAAGGTGCACCTTGTTGACATGTGTCATATCATTTAGTCATTTAACCGTTTATCATTTTGGGATGTTACATTCTCCCCCCCTTTAGAGCACAATGCCCTCGTTGTGGGCCCTACATCTCAACCCAGGCAGTGCACCGCACTTAAGGCTGGGTTCCACCTCTGATACCAAATGTGACAACCGGGCCCCGGTGACTGCACAGACACCCCGCCTTAACAAGGCCGTTGGGTCCTGGCTCACCAGGTACCACCAGTTGCCCCTGCAGACATGTAGGGCCCACCCCAGGGTCCACCCACATGCCCGAACGGGTCATCTGACTAATGATAGTCCCCACAGGCCAACACATGTCCTTTCCAGTGTGCTTTGTCCTCACTCACATACACCCTGGGAAACTTCCCAGAGGGTCACCCATCCTGATCACTACTCCAGGCCAAGCATGCTTAACTGTGGAGTTCTAATCAGACAGGCTCCTGAAAAGGAAGGTGCACCTTGTTGACATGAGTCATATCATTTAGTCATTTAACCCTTTATCATTTGGGGATGTTACAGTCATCACCTCTACTTCATTCATCTTCATCATCTTCATTTCGCACCGGTTACCGCAAATGCGGCAACCCCTTTGCCGCTCTCTCTTGGTGGCTACATCTTTTCCAGCCCACATTCCAAAACATGCCAGCGCATCTTCTTATATAGACATCATGTCCATATTTGCATTTAATGCAGTCAACATTCACAATTCCATCATTATTCCACGAATTAATATTGGGAATAACTCTACATTAATGTTGGAAAAAATCCTCCATTAATGTTGAGAAAACCCCTCCATTAATATTTTCTCTCTCTTCATAATTCAAAATTTTAAATCATCAATCCCAAAAATCTCGACCTCATCCCAATATCATCTCACCCCAGAGGTCGTCGGGTTATCACCATCCCATGCAGTGCCCGACACCCTGTCGCCTACCATCCCTTGAAAACGTGTTGCCCGAACCTGAGGTCCGCACGTGAATGCGGTCGCTAGAGGCACTCCCATGCGCCACCGCTAATTCTCATAGCCAGCAGCCGAGATCATCACTTCAGGTACTCTCCAACCCTACCTTCACAACCACCATCAAAGTCGATCGTCACCCGAAGAGGACGTCGCTTTAATGCCTTGCCATAATTGTCGCCGCTCGACACACGACCTAATTCTTCAGACACCAGCCTGTGTCCCAATCCACGCTCCCCCTGAAACTTGTCTCCGGTAGAAGATCCCCTCCAATTAGGTGACATAAATGAACCAGGCTCGTCCCAAGGAACCCTCCTTGCCATCTTGCATCCAGGGTGGTCATATCCCAAGACCCACTGATCAAGACCGTCGCCATCCAAATTTGTTCATGGTTTTTTTTTTTATTTAATTTAACGAGGGTAACTTTTTTATTTAGATTTATGGATGTGTCTAGTGCCAAAAAGTGCTTCAGGTTTTTTTCTAAATACCCACACTGCCCTCCTACCCATCATATATATATTATATAATATTAATATTAATATAATAAATATAAAAAATATATTTATATTAAATATAACTACTAAAATAAATGTAATAAATTAATAATTATATTTATTATATAATCAATATAAATATAATATATAATTATGATAATTATAGAATTATTATAATAATTATAAATATAATAAATATACAATTATAATAATTATAATAATTTTATAATTATTATAATTATATTATAATAAATATATTATTATATAATTATTATAATTATAATAATTCTATAATCATATATTTATTATATTTATAATATTTATAATAAATTTATTTATTATAATAAATATAATTACTGAAATAAATCCAATAAATATATAATTATTATATTTATAATTATATATTTATTATAATCATATAATTATTATAATTAGAATTATATAATCATAATAAATTTATAATTATAAATATAATAATTACAATAAGTATATAATTATGATAAATATATAATAATAATAACTATATAAATATAATAATTATACAATTATAATAATTATATAATTATAAATATAATAAATACAAAAATAGAATAATTATATAATTGTAATGAATAATTAATTATAATAAATATTTTATTATAATAAATGTATAATAAAATGAATATACAAATATAATAAAAATGAAATTACAATAATTTATATAATTATAAATATAACAAATAAATAATTATAATTAATATATAATTATAATAAATATCTAATTACAATAATTGTATAAGATTTAATAAGGTTTATTTATATAAAGATAAATAATTTTAATAATGTTTATTTAAATATAAATTTATAAATTTTAAATATAAGGTTTAATTATATATAATTATTTATAAATTTATTTATAATTATTTAATTACATAAATAAACCGTATTAAATTTATATATATATATATATAAACATTATTAAAATTATTTATATTTATTATATTTATTAAAATTTATTATAATTATGTATTTATTATAATATTATAATTATGTATTAAATTTATAATTATGTTTTATAATACATAAATAAACCATATTAAATTTAATTATAAATTATTTATAAAAAACCATTTTTTATTTATTTAAAATTATTATTATTATATATTTTTTTTGTTTATATATAATTTTTTTAATTTAATTTTTTTTATTATATGATTTGTTTAAAAAAAATTATTTTATTTCGTTTGGATATATAATTTTTATTTGTTTTTTTGTTTTGTTTTGTTTTTATTTAAAATTGTTTTTTTTATTTTTTTGTTTTGTTTTGTTTATATATATACATAAACAAAATTTTCATTTAACATGCATTCTGGTTCTCTTTTTCCTGCACAGTACATTTTGTGTTTTTGATGTGGGATTTTGTTTCGAGTACTTGAATTTGAAAGACTATGAAATGTAAACTATAAGACCAATATAAATGAAACATTAAACCTTGATTAAACATATAAGAAAGAGTTGAAAACAATGATAAATTAATAAAAAAATATTGATAATAAATAATTTATAAGCCTTCAAAACCGCATACTTGAAATTTAAAAATGTTTCAAGTACGCGAATTTGAAAGACTATAAAACATAAACTATGAGACCAATATAAATGAAACTTTAAACACTGATTAAAAATATAGGAAAGAGTTGAAAACAAAAACATATTAATAAAAAATGTAGATAAGAAAAAAATTATAAGATTTCAAAACCACCTAGTTGAAACTTAAAAAATTTTCATGTACGAGAATTTGAAAGACTATAAAACGTAAACTATAATACCAATATAAATGAAACTTGAAACATTGATTAAACCTATAATAAATACTTGAGAACAAAAATAATTTCATTAAAAATGATGACCAAAATTAATTTATAAGCTTTCAAAACCGCCTACTTGAAACATAAAAATGTTTCAAGTACACGGCTTTGAATGACTATAAAATGTAAATTGGATATGAAGAAAGGTCGAAGCCACCTTTCGTTAAGGGCATCCTTGTCACACGGGTTTTCTGAAATTTTGATATCTAATTCACTGCAAGAAAGGCCAGAAGGTCCACATAAACACACCATGTTTGGACCTTCTATCCTTTCTTGGAGTGAATTGGATATCAAAATTTATTATGGATCTGAAGAAAGGCCGAAGCCGCCTTTCGTTTTGTGGGGAACACCACCACAACTTCCTACATCCAGCTTCACCGTTCAATTCAATTTCATTAAATCTGGACAGCCTCTCATTTTTAATGAAATTATTTTTGTCTTCAAGTATTTCTTATATGTTTAATCAATGATTCAAGTTTCATTTAAATTATTTTGTATATACTATATATTTTATTTTCTAATTATTTTCCTAAATAACAATCATTTATCTAAATAAATAGGATTATTAACATATATATAATGACATCTGAATAAATCAACGTCGATCCCCCCCCCCCCCCGATACCACAACATGGCATCTGAATCTCACGTCCTCCCCGCGTCTGACGTATGCGTCGCTCCGGTGTCTTAGTAGTGGGATCCTCCGTTTCTGGTGCATCTGGTGCCTACTCAGGATGTTGTGTAGAGGGTTGACCAAAATAATGTGTGGATGACTGCCCAAAATCATACATGGATGACAGACCAAAATCATGCGTGGAACCATATGGTCTTGGTGCTCCTAAAAATGATAGAAATGACATACTGAAGAAGTCCTCATTGGGAGGAGAGGGGGTCGCCACAAGCAGTGCCACCTGATCCAGATCATAGTCCGTAGTAGTCATCAGAGACGACATATGTGGTATATAGGTGTCTCCCTTCTATGCAAGCTCATCAATAATCTTGGAAGGATCATCTCTATGTGGTGCTGCCACATCTTCAGGAGGCACTCTCGGATGTCTATCTCACTGCCTCTGGCCCTCCCGAGGTACTCATCTCTATCTCCCAACTGGCAGTAGTGGTGGCGGTGCATCTTCATTAGCAGGCATAGCAGGGACATCATCACCATCAGAAGATCCAGTTGGAGGATTTGGATCAGGATATACATGTGGCTGCTCGTCATAAAAATTGTCATGTATCATCTGGAGATGGTTGTAGAGAGCCAACAATTCTTGATGAACTACGTCTCGTCTAATATATGCTTCCTCCTGGGGATGTGTGATATGTGCAAGATTATCAATTCTCTTTATCTCCAATTGAAATGAAATTCAAATTAATACCAAAAAAGAGTTAAACAAATATAATATACCTTAATAATCACACAATCTGCTGAATGTCAACCCCTGACGTGTAATATGCATGATGGTATGACGTCGATACCAGTGTGCATAATCCCCCTGGGCAGATAACTGATATTGTGTTGTGGGATATCCATGTCAAGAAATACCATATCGGGCACATGCATCTCATAGCCCAATATGTGATGCATGAAACTGTCGCCAGTTCGCCGACTGTCTACCTATAAGTACAATCGAATGCAACCCATCAAGTTATCCTGGTGCCATCGGAGTATGATGTATATAACTGAACTAGCGCATGACCTAGTCTGGATGGTTCCACTTAATGATATGGAAGTGGATGAGTGGCACCACTGCAGCACGATCTCCGATCATAGTTGTACAGTATGGTGGAAGTGACGCATAAACATAACCTGTATATGGATTCCATGAAAGATGAAATGTAAACTCAAAAAGTTAGTGACATATTATCAAGACAATGTTGATAATATTAAATTGAAATAACTTAAAATTGTGATAACAAAACATATTGTCCTATAAAAAATTATTTTTTGACTTACATCAGCTGGCACTAATGCATCAAATATCTATCAAAAGTTGTGCACACTATTTTTCAGTGTGTGTGCATGCTTCTGAGACTGACTCCACCTGGTTACAAAAGAGTAATATACAATAAGTTTATAAAAAACCTAAATACTAAATAAATGAATGTAATGAAGTAAACATACCATCATCCCTGAGGACAATCCCAAAATAACTCTGCTACAAGTGGTGTGATAGCTCGAGGAGCGATGGACAATCCCGAAATAACTAATAATTTATTATTTAACTAATAACAATTACTTAAATAATTAAAATTAATTAACTACCTAATTAGAATTAATTACTTAACTAATTATAATTTATTAATTAATTAATTACAATTCATTAACTTAACTAATTAGAATTACTAAATTAACTAATTATAATTAATAAGTTAACTAATTACATTTGTTTAGTTAACTAATTACAATTAATTAAATAACTAATTTGAATTAATTAACTACTTAATTTTAATTAATTAACTACACTACTTTGAATTAATTAATTATCTAATTAAAATTAATTAATTAACTAATTAGAATTCATTAACTAATCAGATTAACTAAACAATTAAACAAACAATTGAAAATATTAAATAAATGTAAATGAAAATTTGCCTCAAATTGGCAGGAAGGTAGCTACGCGGCAGATGGAGTTTTGGGATGAAGATTGGGAATGATGAATTGGGAAGGAGGGAGAGATATTGGGAAGGGGAGGGGGATGAGGAGTGTGGGAGGATGGGTGTGAGGGTGTGGGGGAAGGGTATTTATTGGTTGGGAAAGAGATTAGCACCACTCGAAGTGTCACTGATCGCTTTACTGGTAAACGATCAGCGCCACTTGAAGTGGTTCTGATCGTTTACCCTTAAAGGTATGAGCACCACTTCAAGTGGCGCTGATGCCTTCACGACCGAAATTGGCCTAGAACCTCTTGAAGTGGCACTTTGGCAATTCTTTCCATTAGCGCCACTTGAAGTGGCGCTAGAGAGCTCCATTTCCCTAAATATTTCAACCCCAAACCCATTATAATAAAATAAACCCATACACCCAAATTTTCCAGAGAACCGCCAGGACAACCGGCCTCCGCCAAGAAAGGAAAAATTGGTTATAAGGGGTTTTTTATTTTTATTTTTAATTTAAAGGGTTTACATTTTATTTATTTAAGTAAATGGGTTTGTTGAGCGCCAATTCAATTGGTGCTCTCACAAATAACCTACAGCACCAATTGAATTGGCGCTGAACCCTTTTTTTCTAAATCCCCACACCACCCCTCCCCAACTTTCTCATATGTATATATATAATTATAATTATAATAAATATAATCACTAAAATAAATATAATAAATTTATTATTATATTTATTATATCTATAACAATTTTATAATTATAAAAGATATATAATAATAATAAATATAATTATTATAATTATATAAATGAAATAATTATATAATTACAATAATTATATATTTATAAATATAATAAATATATAATTATAAATATAATAATTAATAATTATAATAAATATATAATTATAATAAATATATAATTATAAATATAATAATTATATAAATATAATAAATATACAATTATAATTACAATAAATATATAATGATAAATATAATAAATATAATACTTAGATAATTATAATAAATATACAATTACCATAAATATATAACTATAATAATTATATAATAACGTAAAATTATAAATATATTTAAAATTATAAATTTAATAAATATATAATTATATAATTATTATATTTATATTAATTATAATAAATATACAATTATAAATATAATTAAAATTATAAATATAATAAATATATAAATATATATTTATTATAACTATATAATTCTTATAGTCATATATTTATTTTATTTATAATTATAATTATATTTATTATAATTACAATAAATATGTAATTATATAATTATTATAATTATTATAATTATAATAAATATAATAACTATAATTATTATAAATATAATAAATATATAATAATAATTATTATTATTATAATTATAATTATTATATAATTATTATAACTATACAGTTATTATAATTATAAAATTATTATATTTATATTTATATATTTATTATATTTATAATTATATATTTAGTGTATTTATAATTATATATTTATTATAATTCTAATTATATAATTATTATAGTTATATATTTATTGTAATTGTAAATTTATTAAAATTATATAATTATTATATTTATAAATATATATTTATTATAATTATATAATTGTTATAATTATATATTTATTATATTTATAATTATATAATTATTTTAATTATAGCTATATATTAATTATAATTATATAATTATTATATATATTTTTAGAATTATAAATATAATTATAATTATAATTATAATAATCATATAATATAATTATAATAATCATAATAATTATATAATTATAATTGTTATAAATATAATTAAAATAACTCTATAATTATATATTTATTATAATTATGATAATTATAATTATTATAATTATAGAGTTATTTTGATTATATTTATAATTGTATATTTATTATAATTATTATAAATATAATAAATACGAAATTATTATAAATATATTAAATATATAATTATATAATTATTATATTTATTATAATTATAGTTATATAATTATTATAGTTATACATTTAATGTAATTGTATATTTATTATAATTATATAATTATTATATTTATAATAATATATTTATTATAATTATATATTTGTTATAATTATAAATTTATTATATTTATAATTATATAATTACTGTAATTATAGTTGTATATTTATTATAATTATATAATTATTATATTTATTATTATAAATTTATATTTATAAGTATATATTTATTATATTTATAATTATATAATTATTATAATTATATTTGTATATTTATTATAATTATATAATTATTATATTTGTTATAAATTTATATTTATTATTATTATATTTATAATTATATATTTATTATAAATATACAATTATTATAATTATATATTTATTATAATTTTATATTTATCATATTTATAATTATATATTTGTTATATTTATAATTATATGTTTATAATAGTTATATATTTAGGGTAATTGTATATTTATTATAATTATATAATTATTATATATATAATTATATATTTTTTATAATTATTTAATTGTTATAATTATGTATTTATTATATTTATCATTATATAATTATTGTAATTATAATTGTATATTGATTATAATTATATAATTATTATATTTATAATTATATATTTGTTATAATTATATATTTATTATATTTATTTTAGTATTTATATATACTATATTTATTATTATATAATTATTATAATTATAATTGTATATTTATTATAATTCTTTAATTATTATTTTTATAATTATATATTTATAATAATTGTGCATTTATTATAATTATATATTTATTATAACTATAAATATATAATTATTGTAATTATAATTATTTATTTTTTATATTTATAATTTTATATTTATTTTATTATAATTATATAATTATTATATTTATAATTATATATTAATTTTAATTATATAATTGTTATAATTATATATTTATTATATGTACAATTATATAATTATTGTAATTATATATTTATTATAATTATATAATAAAGATAATTATAAATTTATTATATTTATTTTAGTAGTTATATTTATTGTAATATATATATTTATTATAAATATATTTATTATATTTACTATATTTATAATTATAATTATATAAATATATATAAGATATATGTATATTAGGTGGGTGAGGGGTAGCGTGGGGATTTTGAAAAAAATAAATCACCCAGTGCCAAATCAATTGGTGTTGTGGGTATTTTGTCAAAGCGCCAATTGATGTGGCACTGGGCAAACTCATATACCCAAATAAAAAAACCCCAAACCCCTTAAATTAAAAAAAATTAAAAACACCCCTATACCCAATTTCCTTGCCAAGAAACCCAGCCAAATCCAACCACGCCATTAGAGCACGCCACTAGGATCCAAGCTCTGCAGATTTGGTCCGTCATGCGCTTCTACCCGTCCACGTCGCAGAAGATCTACTTGATGTGAGTGGCACCATATCACAATCACATGAGAAATTTCCAAAAGAATCATCAGATATAATCTCTCCGTTTGGGAGAGAGAATCACTCCATTTGGGAGATAGAATCTCTCCATCCCCATTACACGACATATATAATATATCATATATATATATATATAGACACACACACAAAACTAAATATAATAATATAAATGAGAATATATAATATAATTAAATGTTATATATATATTTACAAAAACAATTTATAATTAATTTGATATACTACAATATATATACAACAATTATATAACATATATAAATTTATATATAATTCAATATTTATAATATAAATGAATATTTATATTTATTTCTTCTATATAATAAATATTTGTATACATAATATTATATAAATGTATTTATACCAAAATATACAATAAAAATGAATTTAATATAATATATGTTAGCGGTTTTAGACCCCCTACATATATTAAATCTATGGAGTGCCACAAAAATCTATAGTGCCACACATTAATAAATTAGCGGTGGTTTTGAAATAACCACCACAAAAATCAATGCAAATATTAAAAAAATAATACTAAAAATTTAAATGAGGTTGTGAACCCCCTATAAATTTGATGATTATAGGAGTTTTTCATAACATCCTATAAATGAATTTAGAGGGGGTTGTGCATACCCCCTCTAAAAACTGCTACTAATCTGCTATTTTTTGTAGTGAGAGAATACATGATAATGGTCTTCACTTGTTTGGTATGTGACAATTAAGAGAAACATGAATTTCTTTAGGAGATTAATGATATTAAATGTAGTTATTTTCTCATCTAAGGATTCGGATTTTAATATTTTTGAAGGATCACAATGACAACAATTTATGATATTGTCTATGTTGAAATTTGGATGAGGTTTTAGATAATAAAGTGTTATATTTCTATATGAGGATTTATGTATATTGGATAACATATGTTTTGACATTAACTAAAGATATATGGAATGACCTATTATTCTATTTATGGATCGCATGATCTTTTAATGCTTCAAAAATGACAAATTCATCTATATTTCTTGGAATAAGAGAAAAAGTGGAAATTGATCAAGGCACAACAAAAGGATAATAATGTGCTTAGTAAATGTAATTAAATTAAGTAATTATTTCTTCTAATAAATATTCTTCATCACTAGGAAAATGATCTTGATACCATAAAAATTATACTAGTACCTTCTTTTCCGATGAATCAAATGGCCCCTTAGATCATCAGATATTTGTATCTTTGTGATTGTTAACTTACTCTTGATCATCTTTTCTATCACTCTACTTCAAACACATGATATTTATATCTCTGTTACATGTACATCTTTTCACATTCCACCTATGTTCTCATATGTGAAAGCCTAGTAATGAGTTACCTTGGGTAACAATTATTTTTCTAACTTTCCATTTTTAAAATGGTGTTTTTTAATTCATTTTTATTACATGGAGTTTTATTAAAATAATTTCAAGTATTAAACCACTTATAACCTAGAAAAATTTCACAGGAGAAAATAATTTTAAGGGGTAAAATTTAACACACTGATATTTTAATGAAATATATATATATATATATATTTTAAAATAACATTATTTATTTGATGTCTTATGTTACACGCAATACTGACTTATCTTGTGTTATATTAAATTAAATTATGAAACATCAATACTTTTAATTTTAAAAATTGAATTTCAACTTCAAATTCAGAAGTTCCATATTTAGTAAGTATGTCCCTTTAATTTTTTGAGCATTAAGAATAGTAACCATGGTAGATTTTCTTACTAAAGTAAAGGGTAAATTAGGTAATTTAGGTTAAGAAAACATTATAAAGACTATAAATTGACCAAAAAAATTTACAAAATTTTATTGGATGGATTAAATTATAACATTAACACTTTGGTATTTAAATTAAGTCATTTAACATACACATGTACGTGAAAATGACTTATGTAATATTTAAATCAATGAAAGACACAAAATGTCATTTTCTTTGTCTTTAATAACTCTTATGTGTCCACATGGGTACAAATGAATATTAAGAACAAATATCAATTTTAATTTTTAACTTAATAAAGATATTTTCATGACACAAATTTATTTTTTACATTGTGAGCCACTTAGATGAAATTATGATATTTATAATATTTTATTTATTAACTATTTAGGGATGTAAAATTCATATTTTAAATAATATTTCATTTTTAATATAGGTAAAATAAATAAATATACTAGACTATAAGTATAATTCTATAATTTAAATTCTATATCATCATAATTGTAATTCAATTTTAATTTTTTTAAATATTATATCAAATTATTAAATAACAGTAATGTAGTAATTATTTTATTAATGAAAATATCACATATATATTATTAAACATAGTAAAATAAATATAATTTGATAAAATTATTGTATAAAAAGAATTTTTTATATTACCTTTACCTTTTAGAGATATAATATTTTTTTTCTAAGTTAACTTGTTGTATTTATATTGTTAATAATCCAAGAAATAAATATTGTTGAAATTGAGACTATTGATAATTTATCAAAATAATGTTTTGTTAAATTATTTAAAAATAATAAAAACCTTAAAAATACAAAATTATTATAAGTGTCTAAAACATTTTAAAATTTTCATTTTTCATCTAATTTATATAACATAAGTAAAAATTCTAACCTTTTAATGGTGAAAATTTTGTTTCCATAGTTAAAATTTAAATTGTTTTATAAAGGGTTAATAAAAATGATAAGGTTTAAATTGATACCAAAAATTTTAAAAAAATTAATTGGATGATTATAAAACAACATTATATAATATTATATTCAAATAATTTTTTTAGGTATATGGATTGAGATTTAATTTATTATAAATTAATATTTATAGAAATTCTATATGTTCCCCTCACCTCAATTATAAAAGGGGACCTCCTCCCTTGCTTTATCAAATAAAATTGAGAATTATATTAAAAAACTATACTAAAATATATTATTCACTTCCCAATACACATTTTAGAGGTTATGGTAAACTCAAAATACTATCTCTAGATTCTTTTAGAGGATATCTAAAAGTTCCATTTCGAAGAAGAGGTAATCCCTCTAATCGATCAATCACTTTTTATAATCTTTTATACCTCATCTAAATCTATGATATATATCATAAAATAATAAATTAATAATCCAAAAAAATATTAATTTTTTTATTATTATAATCACAGAACTATACATCCTCTTTTCCATCAAACAATAAATAAAAGTATCGCTCGTGTGTACATATGGCTTACCATCTCCACACAGCGATACAACTCATTTTCCATCACTATATATTATTAGTGGGAATTATGATGGGTTTAAAATTTATATATAATATTTACGAAATAATTATACTTTTGAAATTATAATATCATATCTACCTTTTTACAATATCATAATTCGGGAAATTATAATGCTGCTTGTGCATACGTATGGCTTACCATCTCCAAGAAGCGATGTGATTTGTTTTTCATATATATTCCATATATATGGTAACAAGGATGAATTTTATGAATATATATGATATATATAACATACAAATTATTCATTTAAGAAAATATATCATATTATTTTATTTTATTTAATATAATAAGAAAATTAAAATAGTGTCCATGCGTATGTACTGCCTACTTTCTCCATGAACGGTGTATTTCATTACTATCACCTATAGATTGTTATAAATAATTATACACTGAATATATATGATAATTATATCATTTTATCATTCTGGATATGATGAAATACTGATATAATTAAGAGAATAAAAATATAACAAATCAAAACACATGTGAAAAAAATAATCGGTTATTACCTGAAACGTAACAATAACATAAAAATTGTTAACAAATGTGTAATAGAAGGACATATATAAATGCTTTTTGGTATTATATAAATTAATATGGTTATTTAATATATGTATAATAAACTTATACTTATTATGAAAGAGTTTTTAACAAGTACGATGAGATTCAAGACATAATGTATGTGATTTAAGTCTCAGTTTTATTTTTGTGGGACACATTCCCTATACACTACTCGTTTCTTCAACTAGGTTTGTATACTGCCCAAGAACGTATTATACTATTCTTATGAAAAATATTATTGTATTTCCATATCCATTTGTTTTTGTTTCTTTTATGGGAATATGATTCTATAGATTATATATTCATGAAAACTTATTTCACAATCTCATCAATATTTGGGATTGTTTCGTTTTAAGTCTCTGTTGGGGAATATTTATCTCCCATATTCATGTCTTCTATAAATGTTTTAAAAAATATTTTTCACTATTCTAGTATAGATTTTTAAAGTCCTTTTTACCTATTTTTTTCTTTTTAATACATGTTTTGAAATAAATCTTTTTGTTATTTTCCAAACGAGGAACCTTTTGAGTATTTCAACAAAAGGAATGTTTTTTTAACTTATATAGCATGAATATAAATTTATTCTATAAAGAAGCCTTAATTATCTGAAGATTCCTTTAAAAAATTCTTATTTTATTTTTAAATAAAATTTTTTCTTTTAAAATTTCAAGTCATTTTATGAAAATAAAACATTTTCAAAGAAGAAAATGTATTTTCCTTCAGAATTGTTTTTAAGTGATCTCTCAAAATTATATTCCTTCTAAGATGACATTATTTTATGTTATAGATGTTTTACTAGGGATATGATTCAACGATATGATTATTATTATTTCTTATATTTTTTATGATTATGATGGAATGATATTTATGAATCCTATTTGTTTTACATGAGGCATGTTATGATAGAATGATGTTTAAGAAACCTATTTCATTCCATGGGTTCTGATACATGACTAATTTATGTTATTTTGGAACACATATGTATGATTTTCATTATCTAACAGGTGTGAACCATATCTCCCTCCAATGCATTGGTTTAATATTTATATCTCTTGAGATAGAAAGGACTAGAATGACAATACTGAAAAACAACCATTTCGTGGCTGGTTTAAAAACTGCCGCTAAATATTTTTCGGGCCGCTATTTCATGGCGGTTTTTTCGCGGCGGTTTAAAAACCGTCACGAAATGTCTTAAATTTTATTTTAATTTTTTTAAATTTTTTTGAGGATTAGTGGTTTTATAAAAAACCTCTACGAAATAGCGGAGGTTTTGGTAAAACCACCGCCAAATGAAATGAAAAAAAAATAAAAAAACATGAGAACCCCTGAAATTACTAAAACGACCATAACTTTTGATCTAAGCGTCTGTTGGAGCACCACGACCAGTCAAATCAAAGCTCATGAAAAGATATAGAGGCATGTATAATAAAAACCATGAGATGGTCTAAGGTGTGATCGATATAAGTTTTATAAGAAAGTTGAAAAAAGTTCTCCAACTTCAAACGACCATAACTTTCTCTCCGGGTGTCCGTTTGGGCTCTACAACATATCAAATTGATGCCAGCAAAGAGATCTATGGACCAATTTGACAGAAGAAAGGTTCTTTTGTGTTTTTATACACCAAAAACACCTCCGAAGGCCCCCAAAACCCTGTTTCTATCACCGGTGTCCCGTCGATATTGTCTTCAAACAGACCTAACATTCGATCCGCCGATCCATTCGGTCTCTTTCACCTATCAGCTCGAAGATCATTTTAGGATCTTTGATTTGACTGGTCGTAGATCTAGAACGGACTCTCGGATCACATGTTATCTCTGTTAATGTGAGTCTAATTTTTTTGTTACTTTATGACTGTTTTGACGGGTTTTAACGGTTGCTCCATTTATTACTGTTTATTTGGGTTTCCATGACTTGTTATCTTTATCAATGGTTTTTTTGTGGGTTATTATGATTAATATGTTGAATTAATAAGGGGTTTTCTAGAGTTTTCATGAGTTTTCATGCGTTCTCATTCGTTCTAATGCTTCCTTCTTCATGCTTATCAATCTGTTTTCAAGCGTTTTCATAATTTTTCATCCATTATGACGCCATTTCATACTTTTTCATGTGTTTCATTTATTATTTATTATTTATAATATACATTAATTTATTTAATATCTATTTTTTGTTACTGGTTTTTTATTATTTATTATTTATATTTATTTATTATTTATATTTATTTATTATTTAATATTTATTATTTAATATTTATTATTTATTATATATTATACGTTATTTATTATTAATAATAATAATATTTTTTACTGGTTATTTATTATATATTATATATTATATATTATATATTATTTATAATTATAATTATTAATATTTTATTTATTATATATTATATATTATATAGTATATAATATATATTATATATTATATATTATATATTATTATTTATTTATTATTATTTATTTTTTATTTTTTATTATTTATTGTTTATTATTTATTATTTATATTTATTATTTATTTATATATAATTATTAATTATGTGTTATTTATTATTTATTATTTATTATTTATTGTTTATTATTATTATTTATTATTTATTATTTATTATTTATTATTTATTATTTATTATTTTATTATTATTATTTATTATCTGTTATTTATTATTATTTATTATTTGTTATTTGTTATTATTTATTGTTTGTTATTTATTATATATTATTATATATTATTAATTATTATTATTTATTATTATTTATTATTTATTATTTATTATTATTATTAATATTATTTATTATTTATTATTTATTATTATTTATTATTTATTATTTATTAATTATTATTATTTATTGTTTATTGTTTATTATTGTTTATTATTTATTATTTACTATTATTTATTATTTATTATTTATTATTATTTATTGTTTGTTATTAATTATTTTTTATTTTTTATTATTTTTATTATTATTTATTTATTATTTGTTAATTATTGTTTATTATTTATTATTTATTATTATTTGTAATTTATTATTTATTATTTTTTAATTGTTATTTATTATTTAATATTTATTATTTATTATTATTTATTATCATTTATTATTTATTATTTCTTATTATTTCTTATTTACTATTTATTATTATTTATTATTTGTTATTTATTATTATTTATAGTTTGTTATTTTTTATTTATTATTATTTATTATTATTATTATTATTATTATTATTATTTTATTTATTATTTATTATTTATTATTTATTATCTATTATTTATTATTTATTATTTGTTTATTATTATTTATAATTTATTATTTTTTATTATTTGTTATTTAATATTTGTTATTTATTATTTGTTATTTATTATTTATTATTTATTATTTATTATTTATTATTTAATATTATTATTATTAATTTATTATTTATTATTTATTATTATTTATTGTTTCTTATTTATTATTTATTATTTATTATTTATTTTTTATTTTTTATTAATTATTATTTAAAATTTATTATTTATTTATTATTATTTATTATTATTTATTATTTATTATTTATTATTTATTATTTATTGTTTATTGTTTGTTATTTATTATTATTTACTTATTATTAATTATTAATTATTAATTATTAATTAGTAATTATTTATTCTTTTAATTTCTTAATTTTATTATTTTATTATTTTTTCCTAATTTTATTATTTATGTAAATATTATTATAATTTATTTGTTATTTATTATAATAAATAGTAAATAATAATAAATAACTCAATAAATATCTAATAAATCAATAATTATTAATTATTAATTACTGGTTATTGATTATTGCTTATTGCTTATTGTTTAATTATTATTGAGTTTATATCTATTAGTTATGTATTATTTCTTTTTTCAATTAGTATATATAAGTATATTGAATTTTTTTTATTAACCACATGAGAAGCTTGTTGGAGTGGTAAAGTATTTGGAAAATATGCAAGAGGTTAGGGGTTCAAATCTCACCAAATGCAGTATTTCTTTATATTGCATGGGCATGTGCATGGGTATGAGCATGCATGCATGGATAAAGTAAATAAAGTAATGCGAATTAAATTAAATAAATAAAATAAATACAAAATAAATAAAATAAATACAAAATAAATAAAATACGAAATAAATAAATAAAATACGAAATAAATAAATAAAATAAATACTAATATATAAATAAAATCCAAAATAAATAAATAAATAAAATAAAATAAATAAAATAAAATAAATAAATAAATAAATAAATAAATAAATAATTTAAAAAAAATGTAAAAAAAATTCAAAAAACCACAATGAATAGATTCCCGACGCACAATTTAGCCGCAGTTTTTCAAAACCGCCGCCAATCTATTTAGTGGCGATTTAAACCGCCATGAAACGGAAAAAAAACCACCGCTAAATCCTCATTTTTCGTAGTGTGATAAGTAAACTCGGTTGAGTTATACAAGAATTGATGGGGTGTAAACTCAGTTCAATAATACAAGAATATAATGTGATTAAACTAGGTTTAGTAATACATGTCAAGAACATGGATTAAACCCAATTTAGTGAGGGACTTTATCCAATATGATGGTCTTGGTAATGATTCTTAACTAAAATGGAAAGGATTTTCTATGCGTATTTGTATGCCACAATTTCATGTATTATGTTATGCTCTCATGGAATATGTTTTTGAATATTTATGAACATTTATTATTTATTCCATGAAACAATATCATGATATTTGATATGTGTGATAAATTTTTCAAAAGTTAATATGATGTTTTTATGCCCTTATGCTTATGTTATCTCCATTGATCCACCCTTAAAGAGCATATGAGCTCACCCTTTTCTTATGTTCCCTTTCCTCATGTTATAAAAGATGGTTTTAAGTTTGAGTTTTAAAGGGGAATATATTTATAGGATATATTGAATATCTTTTCACCGAATTAGAATAATGTGTTCAAAATTTCTAAAGGAACTTAACTATTATGGTCCTTAGGAATGTCTTTGTGTAATTTATTTAATATTCATCTAAAAAAATGTCATATCCATGTACGTTAAGCCCAGGATGTTTTATACAGAAGATTTTCCCCCAAAAAACTGTCATCACCTAAAACATCAAAAGAGTATTAATTCTTTTAAACATATATTAATTCATAAATTTATCACTGCATCATAACTCTTGAAACCCAATATGTAGAATCATTTTTACTTCAACATTAACTATAATACATTAACTATTATTTTCTATCTTATTTTTTCATAATCCCCTCATAGAAAAATAAATCATGTTATATTATTCAATAATTTCAAAACATAATCCAACCCTTTCATACGTTCATTGAAATTTCCACATCTTTAACAAAAATTGTATGAGGAATTTTTAAACATTCATATATAAGATCTTTCGAATATCATTCTTGAAAATCCTCCCCATGATATAAATTTTCAAAAGTTCATATACTCCCTACATTTAAAACAATCAATTAATTCCTTAGAATGAACTTTATTTATCTTGATCGAATCTATTGAGTGCTTCATTTCACCTAATAATATTTTTTATTTATTCCCTCCATTATGACATAAAGAAGATTCCAATTCCTTTAAGACATTACCCATAGTGATTCTTTCAACATTCATGAAACATATAACATCAAATATTATTAACCTTTTTATCTTTATCTCTTAAACGTCAATGAGACTTCATTTTTTAATTATTTGGTGTTTTAAGAATCTCACCTACATCCATGTTGTTAATCAAAATTCATGATAGAAGGTTAGGAATAACCACAATAGTTTTCACTATAGATCCTATTCTATTTGGTTTCTCAATCAAACAACCACAATATTTTTCTTCACATACATAGTTAATTATGTTCCTTGAAGATCAATCCATTTTCTAAAAACAAGTTAGTGTGAGTATATCAATCATAAAAACCATCTTATGAGAAGGATAAATAATAGTACATCCTTAACCATATAAGTATTTCACTAAAAATCCTTTTATTTATCCAAAATAAATATAAATATCTATAACATAATATTTTTTTTGGTTATAGATGAATTTTAACTTCTTCTCGTATAATATCTTAACTTTTAATTTATCAAAACCTAGTTATGATGCCAACAGTAAAGGCACAAACCTAAATATTACATATTCTAGTGATGTTAGAATAAAATTTAATTTTTCACATTCATAAATTTTTATTGGTTTTATAGTTTTATCGAGTTAGGTTTTAAGTCTTACATAATAATAACATGTATTGAAAATTGGATGCTTCTATTAAATGTCCATTTTATCTACAATATAAAACACACAAAAATATATTTTTATTAAAATCAAAAAGAAGCGACAGAAACCCACCGATAGGGTCCTATAGAGATGAAGACCAAGGGTTTATTTTTTAAAAATTATATAATAGTAAATGGTAAAGGACCATGTGAGGTAAAAAAATTAAGATCCTATATAAAGGATCTCCTTATCTTACTAGAGAGTCTGCTGTGATGTTTCCCTCTCTGAAAGTGTGGTTGATCCTGATATGAAGGATGATGAAACTCGTGCACTTGAAGATCAAATAAGTTAGCTCCCAAGGGAATTTCTACTTATAATACAGTTTCCCTACCAATACACTTGTGTCTGAATCCACCTTCTTGATGCAAATGTTGTAAAGCCTACAAAATTCCAGACTCGTAGCCATTTCTCAGGCCTAAGCATCCATTGAAATGCCCAACCCAAAGAAGGATCTGAAGCCCAAGATAACAGATTTGTTTCCATCCATGAAAAGACCTCCTCCTCACATGGTTATGTAGATGTAGAACTCATGAACATTATATAAGAAATAATGAGTAGATTATTTTATCATAATCACTTATGATAAACCTATTTGATAATCAATTTACCATTACCCAATACTTTGAAGATCTATAATAGGGATCAACCTTAATATAATCTTTATTTGGCCCAATGTTGAGATATAATGGGGATCATCCCATATTATATAATTATATGGGGTGCTCCTATCTAGGGAAACCTTTATGGGTGAATTCATAGAAAGCGTCATTGTTTGGGGTAGGCAAGTGTGGTGGTGACATGGTAGGGTGAGTCACATGTGCGAGGGCCTCCTACTTTCAAAGTATGACAACTATAACCACCATGGCTTCCTGGGTGTATTTTAGTTGATTGAGTGATGGTTTCTTACCAACCCCGATTAGATGGGTTGGTACCCACTGGTAGATATAGAGGCAAGATGGGGAGTGTCGCTGATTTCTTTTGTCACGAGGGAGATTAGTTGGTTATAGACTATGGGGATTCACCATATGCCGATAGGTGGTTTTAAACGAAGTACCTCCAATGGTCCTCTAGGGATTTTTAGGATCACCCATGGTTACTTAATTATTTATATTGATTTTCTAATTTTAGATATACATGTCTGTTTATTTCTCACTTACACTATTTACATATTTTGTTTTAGTATAGACTCGGTCTTTCTATCTTGATCTTGTTTATAAAATGAAAAGTGGTTTGGGGAATGATATGTAGCATGTTTTGGGATTACTTTAAATGTAAAAAACATGTTACTTATTTTAAAATGTGAAAAACCTACTTTCATACTTGTATTTCAAACTTGTGTTTATTGACTGCTTCAGAAAAGAGAACTTTTAGATTCAATGGTTGAACCTGGAATACCTACTGAGCATCTCGGTGCTCAGGCCTATTATATCTTTCCTGTTGCAGGTTCGGTTTCTTGTTTAGGTTCTTGGTTCTACTACTCAATATTGGAGTAGACTTTGTTCTGAGTTGGGTGGTGATCTGAAAGTTCACAAGGAGGTATATATAGTTTTTTTCCACTGATAGTTTGATTTTCTTATATTCAATTTGTATTTATTTGGTTATCTTTTTTTTCATGGTCTAAATCATTCCCAATGGTTAGATTTTGATGCCCGACAGTAGTTGCCAGCCCGTGGGGGTCAGGAACGCCCTTCGGGACATGTCGCAGGTTGGCTCGGTTGACCGTTCAGGGTCGACCCATGTTGGTTCATGACAAAATGGTATTAGTGGAGGGCATTATTATTTGTGGTGTCTAATAGAAGGATATTAGAACTGTCAGGACTCTGAAGGTAGGTTTAGGGAGAGTGTTGTGAACTCTTTCTTGCATTAATCCTCAAGTCATTAGGGGTAGTCTGGGATTTGGGTCCTTTTTCATAGGTTGTTTTGGATTGAGGGATGAAAATGGAGGGAAATCAGGTAATGTTATTACCTCACGTGGGGTGGTGATCCATGTGAAGTCCAAGTACCCAGTTCAATGTTCTCTTAGTATTATGACTTACATGGGGCATGGCTCACAACCATGTCAATAGGATCGACATGGATACTAGTTCCTCATTTCTATGGTTTATCATTGGTTGTGTTTTGTTTGGATTTTAGTTGATGTGGGTGTGTGTTGAAATTAAAAGTGTAATTTTAAAGTGAAAATGACTTTGGAATGTGACTACTTTCCTCAAATGGTTTTAAATGGGTAAGGTGGGTTTTTAAAAGGGGAAGTGTTTTGATTTGGAAGGTTTGGTATGTGTTTGTATTTGATAAGGAAAAGAGATGATTTGACCTTACCATACTTTATGGAGGGTCACATGTGCATGGGTATGTATAGAGAGTGTGTAGGGGAACTTGTTTGTGGATGATGTATGTATGTGAGATTTGATGAATTCACATGTGACAGTTTATAACAGACCATAAGTGAGTTTTTGAAATAAAAAGGAACTGAAATTTTAGGAATTGAATTTGGTTTAAAAAGAGGGTTTTAGTATTTTTAAATTCATTTGAAAATGTTTCCATTTTGAAAATTTATATGAAATTGGATTTTTGAAAATATGTTTTTGGTTGTTATTGAGTTCATCTGACTTCTGAGCTACTTTTTTGGAGCTTGAGGTGTTTCTTTTGATTGAGTTTTGGCTTTATGCTAGTTTCGATAGTGTTTTTCATGTTGTTCGATGTATACTGCCTAGAAAGGTCGCTAATGCTACCTGTGAGCCATGCCGAGTTTTTGATTCCTCTTGGGTGGTGATTTTCCTTCGAGGCTTCTGAGGTATGTTAGATACAATGAGGTGGTTTGATAAGAGTAGATCATGTCTTTGGGTTGTTGGGAAGTCCCACGTTTTTTAGAGTCCGTATTATTTCTGGTTTAATGGAGGGTCTAATTTTGGAAAATTGGAGAATGGTTGCCTCTTCATTCTTAGGATTTGGGGTGTGGTCAAAGGGTAGCTGGTTTTTTGTGAGGGTTCCCCATCTGATGAGTGGGGTGTGCTAGAGAAACATATTTCTGAATAATCTTGTGTGTTGGAGCCAACTTACGGTTTATTAGACCATCCCGTTACGTGCCACTAGAGTGGCCAGTTCAGGCATTCCAATCCATCTTTTCTCGTCCCTCTGAAGTCCTTCTATCATGTGATCGTTTGGGTCACTGAGAAATGTTTTGAAAGAAGCCATGTTTGAGGAAAGAGTCCTGGTCGAGGGATTCTAGTTCCTGACTGTGAAAAATAAGATGCTTCAACCATCTGATCCCTAGCCTCAGGTCTCGGGGTGACGCTCACACACAGTCAGTAGTTGCTGAGGGTGTGTGGAAATTTGGTTTGGACCATTTTTTCCTCATTTATGAGATAAATATCCAATGTTTCCTTGTTATATTCTTGTCATCGTCGTAAGCTCATCCTTATTTTAGTGGTGTGACTAGATAATTGTACCGCAATCCAAGTGGCCACTTATGCTCAAAATATGGATTTTAAATTATTTTTAATCCTTCAAGGGTGTTGGGCCCGTGAATAAGCAGATCCATTCTGATTCTGAGTTTTGTCTCAGTTGCATTCATAAGGGGAATGTTTGGTTTCATGAATGAATTGGTGGTGTTTCTAGGCCCTTTCTTAGTTAAGGAGACTCTCTCTTTGTTTTCCTTTAGTGTGTTTCAGTTTTCTAGTGGATTCCTCCATCCTGGTGTCCCAGTGTGTTCCTTTTCCCGGTAATTGTTTTTATCCGAGCTGTGGAGTTGTTTTGTTAGTGTTGAGAAGGTGGGATGACTTCGGTTTAGGAAGTTCCCTCATTGCCCCCCCAGGGGTGGTGTGTTCAGGTTTCAAGGTTTCCATGCTATTAAATTTTTGTGGTGGGGAGAACCCTCCCGTGTTCTCCCCTCAACCTCGGGCAGTGACTGTTCTTGAGTTGGTCGGGTGCGATGTGTGTTGGTAATAGTCACCTAGAGCCTCGAGTTTTTTCTGGTTTTTTATGGGCATGTACTCTAGTTGTGTCAACTGTTGGCTTGGTGATTTTATGGGGGAAGAATGTTTCTGTGGTGGGGAGAATTGTCACACCACAACCTCAGACGCCCTTTATTTGACTCTCTTCTTAGTCCTGGTTTGATTTTTTTCCAGTTTAATATTTTTGATGGGTTTCGGGTCGGTGAACAAACACCACATCGTTAACGGTGACCATGCGTTCCGACCGGGTGACCATGCGACTGCATGACACTTTAAATAATAATACTTTGTGCAAATAATAACAGTATCCTTATTACTAAATTGTTATTAATAATAATATTATTATTTAAAAAGAAATGAAAAATATTTATTATTGTGTTTTTTATTTTTGGGTTGTTATATAATAATAATTATTATTATTATTACTATTATTTTTATTTATTTATTTATTTATTATTATTATTATCTTTTTTTATTTTTTTGATATTTTTATTATTTTTTCGAGCGTTTTCACCCACTACCTTTTTCTCTCTTTAGCCATCACGCACCCTCTTTTTTTATTCCCTCACGTATCTCTCATCTCCCCCTAATTCTCTCACATGCATATCTCCCTATTTGTCCCTATTTTGTAGCGTCGCACCACCCCTTCATAACCTCCCTTTGGCGCGACATGTCTCAATGACCAGGCCTCCCCTACAACACCCTCCATAGTCAATTCTTATCAAGGTTGTAGTCTCCTCTTGACCGCGACCTGCAGTAGGCATGCATGTGCCCCAGACCGAGTCTCAGTGTCACGTGGCCCCCATCCCCGGATATCCCTTTTTACTTGATCTTTCTTCCAATTTCCTCATGTTTCCCTAACGATTCATCAAGTTATGGTCCTTACACCCCTTCTCCTTCATCACGTTGGTGATTTGTTTCTCTTTATGTACCTGATTTGGATTCAACTAGAACCATATGGTTGGTCTATTATGCGATTGTTGTGTTCTTCTTTCAATAGGGTGTGAAATTGATGTATCTGGACCTTTTGGTCCATGTTTTGGCATCTGATTCCAAGGGTGAGGGGGATGGACTCGTTTCACTATGCCGCCATTGTTTTGGGTAAGGTTCTAAACCTGCTATTTGGTGTCACACATTTATTTAAGGGTATTAAAGTGTATATGGATTCTTAATAATTTAGTTATGTGTGTGTAGATCCTTACCACTGAGTTTTTATGGTCTCTGTAATTGTTGTAGTGAGCTTTGTCCAACTTTTAGGGTGTGTGCACGCATATACTAAGGTATAAATATATAAATATATATATATATATATCCCATATATGTATTCCCTCATGGTGTGTGGAATATATGCTTTGAGTTAAGGGATATATATATATATAAATATTTATATGAAGGAATGTGCGTGTGAGTGGAGAAATTCCGAGTGGTCGTTGATAAATTGGTTAACTACTGAATGTTAAATTGGTCATACACTTGAGGTAGGCGTTTCCATCCTTTACCTCATCTAGAGATTTCCATATACACTTGCATTATTTCTTTAAATGTATAAATGTTATTAATACCTCTATAATCATGAAATTTTATTCGCTATAATTTTTTTATGATGGTTATAATTGTTAAAAACCTCTTTGAAATAGTTCCTTGGTTATATTTAGGTGTTTCCATCCCCTTTCTCCAATTTTTTAATCCATTTAGTGCTTGTGTTTTCTTAATTAAATATTATATTATGTTTTGTACCACTGTTATGTATATAGTTAACTTATGGTAGTGTTTTCTTGTTTAAATATTTTATTAAAAATTAATTTTTGGATGCTCTAAAATATATGCACATGTTTATGCCTTGCCAACTTGGTTGGAACTGAATTCCTTTATCTTCAAATGGTATTTTCGGATGTCTTGAGTGGTGTTTTCTTATAGAAACCTTTTGTCGAACTTGTTTTTCCTATGTTGGTTTTTTTTATAGAACTTAGTGTTTTTTGTAGAAATGATTTCGTGTGTCTCTTTGGAGGTTCGACGTGCCATTAGATGTTGGCACATCCATGGGTGCACTAGGTGCACACATGGACGTTCCCTTAAATGAAAATGGTGCTTTGAGTTGGTATTTTTCTTGAATCCTTAGTTTTCTAAGAATTTTTGTTTTATAAATTTAGTGGGTCTCTTTATGTGGCTCTTTAAATTGATTTGAAAAGAAATCCATGAGTACAAGCTCATTTGGATTTTGGTGTACATTTTGTTGAGTGTGTGGTGTAACACGTCATTTGGTTTGTTTTTATGAAATTGTAAATAGTACCACTAAATACATTTATGGAAATGCTTTGAAACATAGAACCTAAGGTCCCATTTGGATTTTTAAATTACAAAGTGTATTCTAGAGTTGTTTTAAAATATCTTGTGGGATATTTTTTTTATAAAGGCATTTCATTATGTTAAACTAAAGGCCCGATTTACAACTCCAAGTGTTTAATAAAGTGGTTTTGATAACAAAATGATGTGACAGACCGATTTTCACTTTTTATTTTTGAAATTTACACACATCCACACATATATATATATATATATGTATATGTATATGGGGTGATCCTCTCTAGGTTAACCATTATGGGTGAATTCATAGGAAGCATCCATGTTTGGGGTAGGCAAGTGCATTGATGACATGGTAGGGTGAGTCACGCATGTGAGGACCTCCTAATTTCAAAGTATGATCATTATAACCACCATGGGTTCCTGGGAATATTTTAGTTGATCTAGTGATGGTTTCTTACCAGCCACGATTAGATGGGTTGGTACCCACTGGTTGGTATAGAGGCTAGATGGGGAGCTCCGCTGATTTCTTTTGCCGTGAGGGCCATCAGTTGGTTATAGACTATGGGGCTTCACCATACACCGATTGGTGGTTCTGAACCAAGACCATCTAGGGGTATTATAGGGATGTTTATGATCACCCATGGTTACTTAATTATTTACATTTCTTTTCCACTTTCATCTATTCCTGATACTTTATTCCTAACATGGACTGTTTACCTATTTTGTTTTAGCACAACCTTTGTCTTTCTGTCTTGGTTTTGTTTATAAAATGAAAAGTGGTTTTGGGAATGGTATGTAGCATGTGTTGGGGTTACATTAAATGGGAAAAGGTGTAACTTATTTTAAAATGTGAAAAACCTAATTTCATACTTGTATTTCAAACATGTGTTTATGGACTTCTTAAGAAAAGAGAACTTTTGGATTTAGTGGTTTATCCTGGCTTCCCTACTAAGCATCTTGGTGCTCGCGCCTATTATATCATTCTAGTTGCAGGTCAAGTTTCTTGTTTAGGTTCCTAGTTCTGCTGCTCAATCTTGGAGCAGACTTGGTTCTGAGTTGGGTGGTGACCTAAAAGGTCAAAGGAGGTATGTATAATATTTTTATACTGCTAGTTTTATTTTCTTATCGTCAATCTTTATTTATATGGTTATCTTTTGTTCATGGTACAAATCATTCCGAATATTTATATTTTGATGCCCGACACTAGTTGCTTGCCCATGGGGATCGAGAACTGTATCACCCCAGAATTTCATAGTACGTCATCTCTTTAAAGTAATTCAATAGCTTGTGCTACACTCAACACCGAGTTCGAGCGCACCACAACTTACCAAATTAGACGTTCAAAAAGAAGCTATGAACAATATTAAATGAATTTTAAATTTTATATACTTAATATAATTTTAATATCCATATTATGTGTTCATTATACATCATACAATAACAAATTCAAATTTTCAGATAAAATAAGTATTTTTAAAAAAATGAAATTTTACTACCTTTTAATGGAAAGCCCTTTTTAAATCGAATATTGCATACTTTTTTATATTCAATTTGACAAAATAAACTTCTTATTTATAATAAATACATAAAAATTAAGTTTGGATAAATTTTTGGTACTTTTTTGATATCTTTCATATTTTAATGAATAGTGAAAAACACTAAATTTTAATTGAAAACAACGTTTTTAATAGAAATAATTTATAGTGTTAAATTATAAATTTGAGTGGTTTTAAATTATAATTATATTATCATTTTATCATTTTATATAATTTAGGTTATTGTATGTAGTTTCACATTTAAATTGGACATAAACACATGTCAATATTTTGATAGTTTTTACTTCTTAATAAACTGTTTTCTAGTTTTGACAATGGGGATTAATTTTATATTAATTAATAAAATTTTTATGTTCTGAATTTTTTAAAATAGCCATCTTTTTAGGATTTAAAATATCTAAATTACATTTGGGTGAATTTTTGGTATTTTTCTGAAAACTTTCAATTTTTGATGAATAGTTAAAAAAAACTGCATTATTGTTTAAAACCGACTTTTTATTTTAATAATTATTTATTTTATTTAAATTTAATTTATGTAAAAAAATACACATAATACATATATTAGTTCAATTTAATTCATTAGAGTTATTTTATAAAATATTATATGTATAAAATTTTATTGAACTTTTAACGTCTTTTACCCACCTTCTAGGCACATTTGCAAATTTGCATAAAATGAAATTTGAACACTTCTTTGAATTGAATTTCAAAAATTCAAGAGAAATGGTTGACATGAGTAAGTAAAACGTGGTTCAATAAGATGAAAATACTGTTTTTGGGAATAATAACTTTTGAATTTTATTTACCACGATTAAATGTAAATAGGGTAAATCAAGGTAAAAATTATATTATAATTACCTTAAAACATGTTCCAATTCTATTGGATAAGTGTATTTAGACCAAAATAATCCTTAGTAATAAAATATGATCCTCTTTGATCCACTTGGATTAGATTAGGACATTTATTATTATTTTATTTAAAGAAGAGCTAAAAGTGTAAAATTCAAATTTTAATAACTAAAACATTTTTAATATCGGGTTATATATAAGATAAATTAGACAATAAATATTCATTAAAAATATAAATAGATTTAATACATAATGATATTTTTTTTATAATTTTTTGACATTAAATAAATAAATTTATTTATGACACATTGATGACGGAGTATTTACCTTATTAATGAAAGATTAAAATAATTGATATTATAAATATCCAAATAAATGTAAATTTAGACTTTTGATGAATTAAAATAATTTTATAGGTTAATATGACATGTTATGATTTATTAATTTATTTAGTTCGAAGTAATCAAGTTTTTATTACTTTCACAAAAACCAAATACTAAATAGTGTCAAAATTGACATAAATGAGTTAAAAAAAATACTATATTATTAATTGATATAATATTCCTAAAAATATAAGGCTCGGTCAAAGGACTTATATAAGGTAATATATGTCAATAATGAACAAATTGGGGCTCTATTGTTTTTTTATAGTATGTTTATTAAACATTTATTATAATAATACAAGAATACGTGGTAAAAGTTAAACTATTTAACTAAGAGTTAAATTTAAAAGATAAGGTTAATATGGTGGCCTAAACCAATATAAAACCTATTGGTTGATATTTTTTAAAAAAATTCCCACCTTAGCCACGAAATAATTCATTTTGGATTCATTATAAACCTAATAGGATTGTATAATAACTTAATATTTCAAGCTTTTCAAAAAGTGACCCTCACCTCTCTTATAAAAGGGTACTTCCCCATCTCTCAAAACCACACCCCCAAAGCCATTTGGCTCAACCAAAACCTGATCAAATATCTTCCCAACTACCCTAACATAAACCTAGAGGCCTTAATTTGATCATAAAGTCGACCTAAGGAACCCTTTTGATCAAATCAAAAGGAATCACCTGAAGAATAGGTAATAATTTCATCACCTCTTTCAACGTTCCATCTTCTTCCACTTCCTCTTTATTTGTTGTTTCCATACCCAAATAGTAAATCTATCACCTTATACATACTGCGATATTATTATTAATATGGTATAACCATATTCATTATTCTATCCATCCTATGGATGACAAAGTCACCATACGTGTGTACGTACAACATACCATCTCCACATCGTGGTGTAGTTTGTTATTCAACACTCCATTATTTGGATGGGTATAATAATGAGTAAAATTTATGTAAATAATTAATATAACATGTTAATTATTATTTATATATGATATAACATCCAATTACATAATATTCCACCATCAATATAATGGTATTGTTGCTCGTGCGTACGTACGGATTACCGTCTCCATGAACTCGATGAGATTCATTCCCCATCATAACCATTAAAGAATAATTTTTATTTTATGATTAAAAATAATTTTTAAGAACATTACATAATTCTGGATATGAATCAAATACATTCCATCCATAACAAACATGACTTACATAACAAAACATGTAAAGGAAAACGAATTAGTTAACACCCGAAACAATGATACTACTGAAATATTATTAACAAAACAATATTAAAAGATCATATATAATATCATATTTATGTATATGGTTCTTGTATAATTTAATAACATTTATTAAAGTATTATACAGGAGGTTAACATACACTCAATGAAGGAAACTTACATGGTAAGAGTTAGGTTTACAATATCTTTATTATTCGGGGTTGTCTATACGTAAGTATCTACTAGGAATTATTTATCATCCTCGTCCGTGTTTCTTAAAAATGTATTTCAAAATATTTTTACTATTTTCTAGAATATGGGTTAAAGTCATTTATACCCTTGTTTTAATTTTTATAAAATGTTTTGAAATAAATATTTTTGTTATTTTCCAAACAAGGTACTTTATGACCTTTTCGACAAATTAAGGTAAGAACATTTTTTTAACTTATAGGGTGGGTGCGAATTTTTTCCGCTGCTATAAAACCATAGAAGATTCCCTTACAATATTATAAGAATATTTTAAAATAAATGTTTTCTATAATAATTATGTGACTTTTAATTTATTTCATAATAGAAATAGATATTTCTCTCAAATAGTTTTGATTTCATCAATGTCGACATACTTTGATGGATTTTACACTTGTTTGAAGTTGATTTATTATGATACAATCTTACATATTGTATTTAAGGTTTTGTGATATTTTTGACTATGGATGTGTTATTTTTATACCATTCATGGTTTATGGTTAATGTATTTACATTTCATATGCTATTTTTAACACAAATATTAATGTTATGTTTCAACCTTTTCATATTATGAATGCATTGGACTTAGAATGTGATAGGTGGAGCCTACTATAGATCCTCGATGCATCGGTAGGTATCATGAGAAAAACTAGTGTCTTGGCACAAGGCCTTGAAAAAATCTTATTTGTAGTCTTGGTAAAAGGACTTGACTATGTGGTTATGATATCTGACATTATGCATTCCATAATTATAAAAGTATCTATTGATATTACATGTGATTATTTGACTAGTAGAATTTCCATGTGAATAAGTAAATAGAATTATTTGATTTATATTTTCCATATTATACTGATGTTTAAGTTTAAAAAGTTTTTTTTAGTCTTATACATTACCTAAAATGTTTATAATTATTTATGAATGTTTCCCCTATATTTTTATCCTTACTAAGCATATAAGATCACCCCTTTCTATGTTTTATTTTTTCCAGGATGCGAAGAAGTATATTATGAATGAACTACTGGGTTATGCTAAGGGATATGAGTGTGCTCAAAGGAGACACTATGTTGTTGTTTTTCATTTCATAATGTAATGTAAAACTTATGTATATATTTATTACTTAAAAGGCAAAAAAACTGATCAGTCTTTCGGGATTTGATCCCTTGTGATCATGCCAACATTATGTAATAATGGACCGACTCTAGGTAACTAGGGTCGGGGCATTACATTTGGTGTTAGAGAATGTTTATTACAATACTTGGAAGATAAATTAATAAAATCTTTGATTAGAGGACATTAACCTAATATAGACTTTGAGGATTAGTATATAATGACTTCCTAGAATTTGGGTAATGTAGAGATTTTGTGTATCTTCCAAGTAATACATCCCTATCAGGATACGAGTAGGTAGAAGAAGATCTGACACAGATGTACCTAGAAGTGAAAAATCAGACAAGGAGTTTCATTCTTGACCCAGAGTATCCTGGTACAAAAATAAGGGCCTTGCTACACTCTTGGTTACGATACTCCAGGGGGATATGCTTAGGATAATTCACATGTTTTTTACAAACCATTATGAAGGATTTATGAGTAAATACCTCCTCAAAGAAAATATTTTTTTATGATTATGGATTATAAGAATTAACTTTTCAATTTACATTGGGTATTTTTCATGTTTGGAATTATGCATTGTGATTTATAAACTAACCTAGTGTATTCTATTATTTAGAAATGGTTCCCAGTAGAAAGAATGAGAACTCCAGCAATACTCATGATCCAAAGAGTAAGAAAGATCATATCCTTCATGGTCTTAGTCCAACATTTGGAAGGGAAATAGTCTCCCATGTATTATTATCATATGGAGAAATAGTATCCTGTGTTAATAAGATAAGTAAATAATTCTATGAGTCCTATGGATTTGATGGGATGATAGAGAAGAGAAGGATGGTAGAGATAAAGATGGATAAAGGGAAGAAGGTAATGAAGGATTTTCCCATATGTGATAACTGTGGAAATAATCACCTTGGTAAATTCTTGAATGTAATGTGAGTTTATTATAAGTGTAGAGAAAAAGGACACCAAGTACGTGATTGTAATGGTAAGAATATGGTTTCAAATGTACAATGCTTCAGCTGTAAGTAGTTGGGACACTACGTGAATCAATGTCCCAATCATTAGAGTATACCCCAAATGATTCTATTGGATAATAATAAAATTATTATACTACTTCAGATGAATAGTAATAATTAGTGTTCTTATATATTTATTAATTAATTATGTCATTTAAGTATTGTATCAATGATTTACTAGTTATATTAATTATGAAAATAATAAGGATTGTACTATAGTACTATTTAATTAAGGATTTAAGACTATATGGTACTAAGAAAAGTGACTCAATAGCAAGTTAAATTTTTTGTAAAATACATGGTTGAAGGAAATATTAACCTTAATATGGTCCTGATACTGAGGTAGTGATTTTGGAATATGAGATGGTTGATTTGGATAAATTATATTCGATATTCTTGACTACCTTGGAACTGATTAATGGTTTGTTTATTCCATAATTCTTGGAGTATTAAAAATTTTTGGATATAAGAAATATATCTATTATTATATAAGGAATAAGGGAGTATGAATGTAATCAAAAGTTTTTTGGAAATTCAGGGTGTTACCATGTTTTAATAGAATACATGATGAAGGTACTTACATGTTATTATGTGAAAAAAAGACATCTTCATTATGTTATGTTGAACTTCCTTATAAATTTTTGGACTATAAGTTTGGACACAAGTATTTTGGAAAAGTATAATAATTGGAATAGATAATGTTGGAAATTGGATACTATGGTTTAAGGTTAAAACATTTATTAAGATTATTTTTGGATTTTTTATAAAAAGGACAACCTCAAGGTCGGGCGACAACCTTTCACGTCTAGTAAGGCCTCAAGACATGAACCTGCAACTGAAGGGTGACAAGGGTGCGTCAATTACCACTGGACCACATGATTTCCTGGTTTTTATAGTTTTGTTTTTCTAAATGATATGATAGATGAATTATAAATTCACATTTTTGAAATGTCACGACCCCCTCCCCACAAGGTGTACCCCTCCTGGTCCGGTAATGTGAGAAGGGATATAATGACCCCCGAGTCCCGCCTCCATTAGGCCCCTGGTTGGAGACTAGCACTGATGGTAAAATAAACACAAAGATAGGAGGCATTTCCCTCTAAGAGAACACATAAAAAATAGAGAGATAAGATAGACAACAACAAAATCCAACTTAGGCTGAAATATAAATGAAAACCCCAGTGCACATATGTAATGTCATGCAAAACTACTAAAACTGGAAAGGGAAAACTGCAAGTACCCAAAAGAAAGTAAAAACAACAGCAACCACAAACCCGGACAACTCCTGTAAACCCATGCTAGTAGAAACCAGCATGATCTCAAACCTACTCCAACTGACCTGAAAAACAGTTTATATACAAATAGGGTGTGTATAACAATATACTCAGTATGATCCTCACCTGAGCCTCTCATGCAAAAGTAAAGAAAGAATGTTAAATCACAGTGAAAAACATGTGAAACTAACTTTTCACATAAAAAGGTATACTAAGTTCCCAGCCACATCGTGGCTACTATCACCAAACAATGCATACAAGAGTATATAATATAATAAAGATTATCAAGGGAACCCTACTACAACTTCCCCACCGGTTTTTCGATTTTCCCCAACATCACACGTCATATGCATCTCTCTCCAAAAAGGCTTGTCTGCTGAAACCTAGGAGAATCACAACAACATGCACCTCGTGAAATCACACCACCATGTCCACACAAGAAAGTAACCCGGTAGTTTCTGGGAGACACCAAAACACGCATAACATGGATCAGACATCGGGGATTAAACCTCAAGCCATTATAGCCCATACACCGAGTAAGGATTCTCAATCCATCACAACCTATACATGTTACACATATAGTAGTCCATTGGAATATATATCCAGAATATATGTGTGTGAATAACCACAAGCCATTATATCCCTATACACACATATATGGGGAACACTAACCGCCGTGCCTACCGGCACAAGTAACTACCAAGAAAAGAGTGTTGGGCCAAAGGGGGTAGTCAGCCAGCCATCCTCCCACCGGAATGTTTATGAAAACACCCCCTAGGGATTAGAATCCTAGGGGTGTCAGTTTCCATAACTGACGGGGTGGAGTGGCATATAGAAACAGAAAAAGTACAGAATATACTATAGCTCACAACCACACTATGGGAATAACCAAGTCTTAGACACAACTGCAACAACTGTCTCTCAGACTCCCAACTGCCACTTCTAATACTAGGTATCTTATAAGAACACAACCATTTAAAGAGCTTAATAACATTACTTCATTTAATTTTTATCAGCTTCAATTTACATTAATTAATTATTTAAACCTAAATTAACCATCAATAATTCCACATTAAATTTCATTAGGATCACACCCGATGTTTACTATACCATTAAATTGTAGCCTCACCATTTCATCTTAGGAAGCTCCAACCCCTTGGGTTAACATCATTTATTAAATAATTTATTAACAAAATTATTACATTCCCATATTCTCAGGCATTCTAGAAAAACATTCTAAGCTACCAAACACAAGGGGGATCAACACGATGAGTAGATAAACTACCCATTGAGTCTTTTCCACCTATAGCAAGAGCCTAGACCCATCCTCCCTTTAAAAATATAAACACGGAAAGCGTGTGGCATAACCCATGCGTTTTCGCCCCTTTCGGGAGAAGGGTAAGCAAGACTAGTTTCCTTGAATAGTGGGGAACATAAAGTAGATAAAAAACCAATAAGAATGATCCTACATCCAAACATTCACATCCAACTCGTTCCATCATCCACAGTGTCCTCCCTGACACCCTCATGCATAAACCGATGCATCTCGCCACACTAGGAATAAAATGATGACACAACCAATAGTCCTCCCTACCCCCACATATAACAATAGCCATCCAGGCTCACATCACAACACAAGATGCAGGATAAACAAACACCTTATCAAATGGGCTCTTGGAACTTAAACAAGTAAGAGGGTAACTCAGAAACCTACAAGGAATTATCTTCTATCAAAAAACCAGTTATTTAATCCATCTTGGACTAATATATTTATTATTCATAGGTTCCATATTTGGGAAAACTAATCAGTAAGATATCACAAATAATTAAAAATTCTTACTGCACCAATTTTATTAACATCAAATTACAACAAGAGCAACCAGATTCATTTAAATGCCTCTTTATCTTTAGCCAAACAATTATCAATTAATACTGACTTTACGTTATTTACCAATTTCAATCAAGAAAAAAATCTAAGCAAGAAATCATAGTTATCACACTATCTAGCATAATAAGAAGAAATAACATACGATCGATATCCATTTATTTAACTGGTTCAAATATTTATTATTCCAATTCCATTGTGATTTAGTGGAATAAAACATGCTAACTTCATAGTTTCAAAAAAAAGAGAAGAAAAAGATCCCCTACCTCAAATAGTTCTTGATGTTATTTATACGAGAATGATCCACGCAACGGGTTAGGATATCCTCCCCTGTGACAACTGTATCCACATGAGGATGCAGAGACACCACCACATCGGCCAACACCCAAGAAAAGCCCATTAGGAAAATGGGGGTAAAATTCAATAAAAAGGGAAAAGATAAAGAAGTATGTGAACCCGAAATAATGAAGATAGATCATACCTTATATTTAATATTTATTTATATTTCTTGGTTGCATCAAAACAAAGCGGAACAAATCCTAGGAGGAATGTTTGATTGCAAAAATTCTATGGGGAGGAATGGGATGTTCGAGTGTCTCACTCCCGAGAACAAGGAGGAAGAACTAAGGAGGAAGATATCTCATCACTTTATAAGATTTAATAGAGCAGTGGTTTAAGATACTCTGGTTTTTCCATTAAAAGAGGATCACATTAAACACCACAGTTTGACCAAGTAAAAACATCCCGATCCTTAAGAGAAATTTATATAGGATTTACGACCTTGGAATCAACCTTAGAGTCATTAAAACAAGGCTTCAAATGCATTTTACATCAAAGGAAATGTTAAAGGGGTGAAACTATTGTAAGATAGAAAAACTATTCAAGAACTCGAAATTTGGTAAAGGGAAAAAACTGTTCATAAACCTCACTGTTGGAACCTCACCGTTCTGGAAACACTGTTCAGGAACCTCACCATTGGAACCTCACCATTCTGGAAACACTGTTCATGAACTCAAAATTTGGCAAAGGAAAAAGGTCACCGTTGGAACCTCACCTTTCTGGAAACGCTGTTCATGAACATAAAATTTGGCAAAGTAAAAAGGTCACCATTGGAACCTCATCATTTAGGGAAATACTATTAATGAACTCAAAATTTGGAAAAGGAAAAAGGTCACCATTGGTCCCTCACCATTGCACTATTCACAGAAGGTTACTGATGACATTTTTCACCTAGGGCTACTGATGCATTGTTCAAATAAGGTCACCGTTGCACTATTCACATAAGGTTACAGATGACACTACTCACAGAAGGTCACCAATGAAACTATTCACATAAGGTCACCAATTTCACTGTTCAAATAAGGTCAGCAATGAAACTGTTCACATAAGGTCACTGATGTCACTGTTAACATAAGGTCACCATTACACTGTTCACATAAATGGAAATTTGGAAAAGTGTTGGGGATAAGTCACCCTGACCTCCCAAAACAACTGATACACCTGATTTTCACAAAGGAATGGACCAGAGAGGTCTTATACCTTACATCAGATACCTCTCAAAACATTCTTGTCCTCGAGAATTCAAAACCCACCTAAAGGGAAAACGAAACGGGGTCCGAACAACCACCACCACTACAACTTGGCCCTTTATCAGTGCTAAAAACCGGCATTAACAATGCTAGAAAAGCGTTGTCAATACCGGTGTAGATAAAGGGGGTCCTTTGTCAACGATCTTCTAGTGCTGTTAAAGTTGTCCTCTATCAGCGCTCAAAGAAGCACTGATAAAGGCACCATTGCCTGCACCTACACAACAGAACCTGCACACCTGCACAAAGTATCACATGAACACCTGCACAAAATAGCACTCGCACACAATATTTTGACAGAGAACGGTATATACATTTAATTAACATCATGAATACAAAAAAACACACTGCTATATACATTTAAAACATTGTTTTACATGGTTAAAATTACAATTATTCAACAAAAGTTATAAACATTCATGTTTCTTCCTTTTATATCCATGATCTGCTCTCAAAAATTGTCATCCACGGTATTTGTTGCAGAACAAAGCATCCGAACTCAAGGAAAAAATCTCACCAATATAAAAATAATATTATATTAGTAATGAAATAATGAAATAAATTAAACCAGTAATATGAATGAATACATTAATATGGAAATGTAAAACTAAATTATGAAATTTTAAAATCAAATGTTTTCATTCTGATAACAATGAAAGGGAATAATGTAAAATCAATATGTTTTTGGATGATTTATCTCATTTAATAAATACTGTTTCATTATCTAATTAAAAGCTTTACTGGTCATTCCATGTGTCGGATTGAGGTGCTCTTGATTCGTACACATTAAAAATGACTCGTGTATTGTTTTCCTAAAGTTTCTAAACAATCCGAATGCATTTTCTCGATATTCCGTATGTCAGTAGTGTTATTTTCTAAAGTTTATTTCATTTTGAAACTAATATCAGATACTTTTAGCCATACCGGTCACACCGTACATCATATTGAGGTGCGGTCAATTCGTACACATCAAAAATGACTCATAGAGCATTGTTCTAAAGTATCAAAACAATCCGAATGCATTTACTCGGTATTTTGTATGTCAGTAGTGTTGTTTTCTAAATTTTATCTCAATTTGAAATTGATATCAGACACTTTTAGCCATACCGGTCACACCATGCATCAGATTGAGGTGTGGTCGATTCATACACATCACAAATGACTCATGCATCATTGTCCTAAAGTATCAAAAGAATCCAAACGTGTTTGCTTGGTTTGTCGTATGTCACTTGTGTTGTTTTCTAAAGTTATGTCAATTTTAAACTGATATCAGATACTATTAGCCATGCCGGTCACATCGTGCGTTGGATTGAGGTGCGGTAAATTTTTACATGTCACAAATGACTAATGGATTGTTTTCCTAAAGTATCAAAACAGTCCGAATGCGTTTTTTCAGTTTTTCGTATGTCACTTTTGTTGTTTTCTATAGTTTATGACAATTTCAAACTGATATCAGACACTTTTATCCATGCCGGTCACACCGTGTGTCAGATTGAGGTGCGGTCAATTCTTATACATCAAAAATGACCCATGGATCATTTTCCTAAATTATCAAAACAATCCGAATTAGTTTGATCGGTATTCCGTATTTCACTTGTGTTGTTTTCTAAAGTTAGGTCAATTTCTAACTGATATCAGACACTATTAGCCATGCCGGTCACACCGTGCGTCAGATTGAGGTGCAGTCAATTCGTACACATCACAAATGACTCATGGATCGTTTTACTAAAATATCAAAAAAATCTGAACATGTTTGATCGGTATTCCTTATGTCAATAGTGTTGTTTTATAAAGTTTATCTCAATTGGAAACTGATATCAGACACGTTTAGCCATAATGGTCACACCATGAATCGGATTGAGGTGCAGTCGATTCATACACGTTAAAAATGACTCTTGTATTGTCTTACTAAAGTTTCAAAACAATCCAAATGCGTTTTCTCGGATTTCCATATGTCAGTAGTGTGGTTTTCTAAAGTTTATGTCATTTTGAAACTGATATCAGACACTTTTAGCCATAACGGTTACACCGTGCGTCTGATTGAGGTACGATTGATTCGTACACGTCAAAAATGACTCATGGATCGTTTTTATAAATTATCAAAACAATCCTAACGTGTTTTCTCAGTATTCCGTATGTCATTAGTGTTGTTTTCTAAAGTTTATCTCAATTTGAAACTGATATCAGACACTTTTAGCCATACCAGTCACACCGTGCGTCGGATTGAGGTGCGGTCTATTTTTACATGTCACAAATGACTCATGAATCATTTTCCTAAAGTATAAAAACAATCTGAACGCGTTTTATCGGTTTTCCGTATGTCACTTGTGTTGTTTTCTAAAGTTATGTCAATTTCAAACTCATATCAGACACTATTAGCCATGCCGGTCACACCGTGTGTCGGATTGAGGTGCGGTTGATTTGTACACATCACAAATGACTAATGGATCATTTTCCTAAAGCATCAAAATAATCCGAACACGTTTTCTCAGTTTTTCATATGTCATTTGTGTTGTTTTATAAAGTTTATGTCAATTTCAAACTGATATCAGACACTTTTAGCCATACCATTAACATTGTGCCTCAGATTGAGGTGTGGTTGATTTGTACACGTATAAAAAGACTCATGGATCGTTGTCCTAAAGTATCAAAACAATCCGAATGCGTTTGATCGGTATTCCGTATGTCACTTGTGTTGTTTTCTAAAGTTATGTCAATTTCAAAATGATATCAGGCACTATTAGCCATGCTGGTCACACCGTGCGTCGGATTGAGGTGTGGCTGATTCGTACATTTCACAAATGACTCACGGATAATTTTTCTAAAGTATCAAAACAATCCGAACGCGTTCTCTCTGTATTCCGTATGTCATTAGTGTTGTTTTCTAAGGATTATCTCAATTGAAAACTAATATCAGACTCGTTTATCCATACCAGTCACACCATGCATCGGATTGAGGTGTGGTCAATTTGTACACATCACAAATGACTCATGGATTGTTTTCCTAAAGTATCAAAACAATCCAAACACATTTTCTTGGTATTCCGTATGTCCGTAGTGTTGTTTTCTAAAGTTGATCTCAATTGGAAACTGATATCAAACATGTTTAGCCATAGCGATCACACCATGGGTCAGATTGAGGTGCAGTCGATTCATACACATCAAAAATGACTCATGGATCGTTGTCCTAAAGTATCAAAATAATACGAATGCATTTTCTTGGTATTCCGTTTGTCAGTAGTATTGTTTTCTAAATATTATCTCAATTTGAAACTGATATCAGACACTTTTATCCATACCGGTCACACCATGCGTCGGATTGAGGTGTGGTCGATTATTACACGTCAAAAATGACTCATGGATCGTTTTACTAAAGTATCAAAACAATCCAAATGCGTTTTCTCATTATTCCATTTGTCAGTAGTGTTTTTTTCCATAGTTTATCTTAATTGGAAACGGATATCAAACACGTTTAGCCATACCGGTCACACCGTGCGTCGGATTGAGGTGCGTTCGATTCGTACATGTTAGAAATGACTCATGGATTGTTGTCCTAAAGTATCTAAACAATACGAATACGTTTTCTCAGTATTCCGTATGTCAGTAGTGTTGTTTTATAAGGTTTATCTCAATTTTAAACTGATATCATACACTTTTATCCATACCGGTCACACCGTGTGTTGGATTGATGTGCGGTCAATTTTTACACATCAAAAATCATTAATGGATCGTTTTTCTAAAGTATCAAGAAAATATGAATGCGTTTTCTCGGTATTCCATATGTCACTTGTGTTGTTTTCTAAAGTTATGTCAATTTCAAACTAATATCATAAACTATTATCCATGCCGGTCACACCATGCGTCGGATTAAGGAGAGGTCAATTCATACACGTCACAAATTACTCATGTATCGTTGTCTTAAATTATCAAAACAATCTGAACGCGGTTTATTGGTATTCCGTATGTCACTTGTGTTGTTTTCTAAAGTTTATCTCAATTGTAAACTGATATCATACACGTTTATCCATACCGGTCACACCGTGCATCAGATTGCGCTGCGGTTGATTTTTACACGTCACAAATGACTCATGGATCGTTTTCCTAAAGTATAAAAACAATCTGATCACGTTTTCTTGGTATTCCGTATGACAGTATTGTTGTTTTCTAATGTTTATCTCAATTTGAAACTGATATCAGACACTTTTATCCATGTCGGTCACACAGTGCGTCGGATTGAGGTGCGATCAATTCCTACACGTCAAAAATGACTCATGGATCGTTTTCCTAAAGTATCAAAACAATATGAATGCATTTGCTCAGTATTCCGTATGTCAGTAGTGTTGTTTTCTAAAGTTTATCTCAATTTTAAACTGATATCAGACACTTTTTTCCATAACGGTCACACTGTGTGTCGGATTGAGGTGCGGTCGATTCGTACACGTTGAAAATGACTAATGGATCGTTGTCCTAAAGTATCAAAACAATCCAAACGCGTTTTCTTGGTATTCTGTATGTCACTTGTGTTGTTTTCTAAAGTTTTGTCAATTTCAAACTGAGTAGTAGGAATTCACTAATCTAAGGATATGAAACATAAGAAAGGGAGATCCTAGATGATCAATAAGTTTAAAGGGAGATATCAATGACCATATAAAGATAACATAAGTATTATGAATTCCATTTCATTGTCCTATTTGTTTACATTCTTCCATCAGGTACGCTGCCCATTCGTTTCTAAACACATTTATATCATCTTATGAATATGAGTTTTTGCGACAGTCATAGTAGTACATAAAAAATATAAATACACAAAGGATTAATAATTATTTTAAATTAAGTAGTGGTTATTTTAAAAAATACCTCTTCAGGGATACTAGTTTTTTCATGAAATGTGGTCTCTTTCGGAAATTTACAAACATAATAAACTCAGTCCTTGTCGTTTTTTTGTTTCAGACACTGCAGAAACATCGAGAAAAATAAGTAATTTGTTTTGATAGTGAATGATAATTATATATACCTAGATACTTCTCTATTTGTAGATCTTGTGGGCATTGTCGTCCTTATGCCCTGGATTCATTCCAGCCATTAGACGATATTCATACACCGCCCTATCATAACAAAATCCTCATTAAAAGATAATATAAATTATATAACTAGATATTTGGTTCTAAAATGTTGGATCTAGTGTATTAAAAATTGACAATCTCCATCATGTGTGGTCAGTTTGTTGGATATCCATGTAGTGAATCCAGAAAATAAATCTTTGGAGTATCCAAATTGACTGTAATGAGCATCCAATGCCCCCTAAAAACACAAAAAGGAATAAGTACTTATGGAAATGAAAATATAATTTATATGATTAAAATGTAGAGTTTTACTCCTGCAACGTTGATATTAAAAAGAGTCTGTTAGTCGTAATTCTTCTTTGAAACGTTCTGAGCAGATTTGACATTAATTCAGCCTGAAAATCAGAATCTATTTATTCTCGTTGTGTAAAATGGTGTGAGGACTAACGAGTCCAAATTTGTATTCATGGGAAAATACATTAAATTGTTTTTCATATATACGCCTGTGAAAAATATGAGATGTATTTAGCCATAATTATCAATGTTTATCAGCTTCTGTAAAATCAAATCATGAAAACATACCTCATGTATACATTTATAACTGAGGAACCTAGCCAGTCGTATGTGATGATCTCAGCAACAACGTCTGCACTAACGAAATCTAATGTTTCCTCTTCGTACATATCTTTTTCACAAAAAATTGTGTGACTCTTTCTGCCTATCATTTTCATATCCACCTGATCTTGTAATGATATTAAATGTGGATATAGAATGGGTCGGGTGAACGAACTCTCAGTAGATCGTTTTGATCAGTTGGTTGATCCTTTGGAGCCGCTCTTTCGTTTTAGCTCCTCCATTTTGTCCTTCTGTAATAACATTCATCAGTTCAGCCATTTTCTAATTTAATGTCAAAGGTTATTCTTGAGAAATGAATTGGAAATTAATACCTCATGGTCGACATGTTTTTTTACAAGATTCGACGTCCATGCAAAGAATGTTCCAACAGCTTTTTCAACTATATGAATGTCTTCCTCATCATTTGGAATGGGTAGCTCGGCGCTCGGCTCATGAGCTATGTTAATAAACACTTTGACATGACCGGTTGGAAGTGGTCTTGAGTGTAGCATTTCATTATGCATATTGAACACCGTAGCCCTCGCTACAAGGCGATGGGTGAGAGTTGACAGATATAAATCACAGTCATTTTCACCCTATAGAATATCATTACATGAAAGGTATCAGTGTCTATGTGATTCACATTTCACAGAAACGAATATTAAAACATTGATTACCTTAGTTAAGTCAGGTCTTTGAGGGGAATGGCTCACCTCAATGCTGGTGGGGGGTGGGGAGAGATCTTCTCGCACGAGTTTTTCTTGAGTTGTTTGTTCTCTTCGCCTCTCCTACATCAAACTTGCTAGTATCGCTCCCTGACTTTGGTATTTTTCTTCAAGGGTAGCTACTCTATCTCTCACTACTTGCAATTCTTTAGTTTGTTCATCCTATTGATTTTTTCTGAAAATATGCCCGGGGTGACACCCCAAAACCCACACCTCTGACACGGCCATACTGTTCTGGTTGTTTCAAGGCCGCTAAAAGTATGTCTACATCTGGTGCGGGTGTTGTTGATTCCTATGACTATGTCAAATAGAAAATATGGAAAAATAAGTAATCATCATTATGTAATAGTAATTTCAAGAAAAATAAGTTTATATTATGTCATACTTACACATGTTTCCCACACTTTTTGTGTGTTTTCATCTACCAGTTTACCCACTTTATTAACATGAGCCTCCTTCCATAGCACATGGAATGGAATGGAAGTGACTTTGGATTTTGCTTCTTCAATCTGTATATAAACAAATAAACATGGTTACAGTGTTGTTTTATGTCACATAAAATTATTACAGTACTTTTAAAATACGTACCAATTGTTTTTCAATTGAAGAGTACCCCATCCTTTCTTTACGGTAGGGGTACGCCGGTTTTACTTCCCATTTTTTATTTTCAGCACTCAGTTGCTGTTTCATTAATAAAAACCTGTCAATCAACGTGAGGAATACAAGAAACGTTACACAATGTGTAACCAAACACAGTGTACCTGAAAAGTCTATTCCACATGACGGTTGCAAAACGCATCCCACGTTCATTGGGATATCAAGTGTGCATAAAGAGGAGGTGAGTGAAGCTTGATTTTTTCCTTCATCATCTTTTAGATGATGTTTCATTAAAATGGTGGGAAAGGCTCTATGATTCCTTCCTGATAGTTTTAATACATATTCTTTGTGCGAAACATCTACTATAAATGCACTCTGTAAGAGATGATGAAGAGTTATTCAATATATCAGTATTTTATTTTATTTTATTTTTAAAAATTAAATAGATGATAACTTAATGTAACTGTAATCTCTTCCCACATTAATTTTTTCAACCCGCTGACAACATGGCGCCATGACTCTACATTAATCGGCACGCGTTGTCAAGTGACGATTCCAATTTAGCTACTAAACAGGTCTTTGTTGGGGTTTACATGCTATCCTCGTTTATTCCATCCCACCTCATATTTGATGCCTTTTGGTTTTGCCTTAAATATTTTGGATAAAACTGTAAAACTATGGCACACCTATTTTTTTGTGTCGTCGAGGTTTCATCGCCTACCATTTCCTCGGTTTCTACATCATCATTATGTTTCTCCAAAGCTCTAGAATCGGCACCGGGACCAGCTGCACTAGGTTGAGAGACCTGTTGTACCTCATTAGTGGGACCAACTATAATAGGTTGAGAGACCTATTGTCTCTCAACAGTGGGACTAGCTGTAATAGGTTGAGAGACCTGTTGTGTCTTGGGATTGGGTTCATCAGCAGGTGAAGAATTCATTATCTATAGAACTTGTTTAACATTTAATTTAGATCACATAAAAGTAGAATTGAACAGATAGTAACATAATGTAACACAATATATATTACAATAAATAATAACCTGATTTTTGAACTATCTTTTTTTAAAGGATGAAGGGATTTGAACCCTCTATCAACTATCCATATCCCTTCATTATTGTCTCCTCTGACATAAAAAATTTCGTCTACATTGGGACCACTGCAAAATGATTGCGAATTCCTAATTAAAGGGTCATCTTCCGTTGAATTTTCATCTGACCCTTCACCTGTTTTGGTCGATAACAGAATGATTGACCAGTTTCGGTTTGCGGGATCTGAAACATAAAATAATTACACTGCCTGTGATCCCATTATAAACGGTTCATCTCTCTCCCTTTCCTTACTGAAATCAACTTTCACGAATCCCAAATCATCTATTTTAATAGCACTCCTATTATCAACCCACTTGCATTGAAATATCAAAAATTGAAATTCCGTATAATCCAACTCCCATATTTGTTTGATGATGCAAAAGTATGACATATTCGCATAAATTGGATTTCTATCCTTAGCACCAGAAACATTAATTGCTTCCGCCACAAGTGTAACCCCACTATTTTTCATGGTACTATCTCCATCATGTTCATTATTATAAAATGTATAACCATTAACTACATAAGCATTGTAAGATAATGCATACACACTTGGTCCTCCGGCTAGCCATCGAAGTTGTTCCGAAATTGACTTTGGATTTTCATATGACTTCTTAAAAATATGATCTCAAAACCATCCTATAAACTGTTGATTATATGTATCTGATATCCATTTTCAGCCCAAGATGGATTCAAATGCCTAAGAATTTCTTTGTGGATTTCAACATATGGGTTAACATCGAAACTGTTATGAAAAACATAAAGGTGTGCCTGTTCCTAATCTATAATATTGATTGTCAAAACCTGTCTTCCAGAAATTCCTTCACCCTCAAGACGTCCAGTGTGATGAGATTTAGGTAGTCCAATTCATTCCACACCAGACAAGTATTCGGTACAGAATTCAACGGCTTACTCAACAATATATCACCCTGCAATACAACCCTCTGACCGACTACAATTTTTGACATACCCTTTCAAAATCTACATATACCGTTCAATGGGGTACGTCCATCTGTAATTTACAGGACCAGATAGTCGAATCTCTATCACCAAGTGGACCATCAAATGAACCATCATATCAAAAAATGAAGGTGGGAATAACATTTCTAATTCACATAATATGACGACAATTTCTTTTTCCATAGCTGGCAATTTCGCCGGGTCTATAACTTTTCTGCATATAGCTTTGAAGAAGAAACACAGTTTTGTTAATGTATGGTGGAAATTCTTGGAAAAAATGCAAAGTAAAGCAATTGTAATGAGATCTTGCAACAAAACATGAAAATCATGTGATTTCAGACCTTTTAACTTCAAGTCTCTCATTGACACGAGGTTACTGATATTTGACGAATACCCCTCTGGAACCGTTACATCATTCAAGAAGTTGAAAAACTAATATATCTCCTTCCTGGAAAGAGTGTAAGAAGCAGGAGGAATAAATGTTTGTTTTTCACCCTTCACTAGTGCCAACTCTTCTCATATTACCATCTCAACCATGTCCAACCTAGCCTTAATTCCATCTTTTGTTTTTCCAGATGTATTTAGAAACATGCCTATGACACTATCAAATACATTTTTTCTAGATGCATAACATCAATAAAATGTCTTACATATAGGCAATTCTAGTATTGTAATTCAAAAATAAACTGATCTCTTTTTCCAACTAATTGTTGTAAGGTTTTTCGAAGCCGGTTTACCAAAAGTAGTGTCCACATTTTTAACTTTCTCAAACAATTGATTTCCTGTTAGTGGAGATGGTGTTGTATGTTATTCTAAACTTCCATCGAATTATGTCATCCATGAAGAATACTTATGTCGTCATGGTATAAATCTACTATGTCCTAGAAACAGAGTTTTCTATGAATGTTTCAACCTAATTGATTGTGTACCTTTTTCGCAAACGGGACAGCCTTGAGTTCCTTTAATGCTATATCCTGAAAAATTTCTATAAGTAGGGAAGTCATTTATCATCCCGTACAACATGACTCTCAATGTGAAATCTTCTTTTCTCTAAGAATAATACAATGTAACACCTGAATCCCACAATAATTTCAAATATTCAATCAATGGAGATAAATAAACATCAATATCATTACCCGGTTGTTTTGGTCCTGATATAAGCATAGATAAGATGATGTATTTTCGTTTCAAGCATAACCACGGTGGTAAGTTATAATTTATCAACATAACAGTCCATGTACTGTGACTGTTGATTTGAAAACCAAAAGGATTCACTTCATCTGTAGATAACGCAAGATGAAGGTTTCTCGACTCATTTCAAAATTCAGGATACTCATGATTGATTCTCTTCCACTGAGGAGAGTCTTCCTGGTGATGTAGTATCCCATCTTTAATTCTTGTATTTGCATGCCATATTAATTTCTATGCAGTCTCCTCACTTCCTTATAGGCATCTAAACCTTGGAATGATTGGAAAGTACCATACAACTTTAGTAGGACCGGATTCATCTTTCTTGTATTGAGAATCACCACACTTTGGGCATTCTATAAGTGATTTGTGGTCCTTGAGAAATAGTATACAGTCATTCGGGACGACGTGTATTCTTTCAGAGATCATACCCATTGAGCAAATCATTCATTTGGCATCGTATGTTCGGCTCGAGAGCTCATTGTCTTCTGGGAGCATGTCATTCATGAGAGCAAGTAGTTTCGTAAAACTGGCGTCACTCCACCCGTTTTCTGCTTTCAAATTATACAGCTTCAGTATGTCTGAAAATGCTGTATATTTAGTGCAACCAGCATACAATGACATCTTTGCACAACTTTTTAACTTCTCAAACAATTTTAGGCAATCACGAAGTTCATTTTCTGTGGTCCTTGTCATTTCCTCAATACGATCTTCATCATTATTCACATATGTAATCACATCCTCCATATGGTCATTTTCATTGTTCATGTTTGTAATCATATCAGATGATCCATAAAACACGGTGTCATCCCAGTCACTACCTATATTCATTTTTTCCCTGTGTTTATTCCAACATGTATAACTCTGATCTATTCCGTGACAGATCAAGTGTTCTTACAACTTTTCTGGACTAATTTGTTTTGAATAACAACAACGTAAACACGGAAAAAATATTTGAGAAGAGTCACAAGCATGATCTTTTGCAAACTTGATAAACCCTTTCACGCCTTCTTCATTCTCTTTTGTCAATCAAATGGCATTCATCTATTCTTTATTTATATTCATCCAATTTGAAATCCATAGGATGAATATATAGGTTAGGGGAGAAGGAATATGAGTATAATTTAGATAAAAAACTAGATACTTCAAAAATGGTTGGGGCGTGCTCATTAATAGAAAATCTTGGGTGGTTCTTGGGATTCATCCAATCTCTTCCTCTCTTCGATCCCCCTGATGAGGGGTGGTTCTTGGGAGTTTCTATAGTGTGTTAGTATGTTTTACCGTCATACTACCTCCATTACTATTATCCTTTATTTTACTATTATTTGGGATGATTTTAACTAGGATTTTTGTGATGATTTCACTATATCATCTTCAAATCAATTCAGATTATGTAGATTTTGATTGTATTGGGTAGAGGTTATCCTTGTATAATGAACACACCATGTTTTGTGTGGTTTAGGTGGTGTTGTGTTTCCCAGTGAGTTTTTAAAAGAATATTCGTAATGATATTAAGGTGAATAATTAATTACAGGTTTCTATAATTAATTATTTGGGAATTGTGCCTTGAGATTGGGTCTCAATCATTGGTACAAGATTAGATAAGGCATGTATAGTCTTGGTTGAGGATGAGTTGATCTTGATGAGGGGGTTACTCCATTTTTTGAGGTAGGTGGACCCTATAATACAAAACCATGTTCCAATTTATTCATGATTGTGCATTCATGCATGAGTATATGTGTTCTAGTGAAAGGGATAGAAATCAAGAGCAACCAAGGTAAATAAATATGGTGTTTTTGATCCACCAAGAGATAGAGTGAGGGTTCTATTGAATGTTTGTGATTTTTCGATCATCCAGAGATTATGTTTCCATGGAGTAGTTGAGTTTCTTAAAGTATTGGGTTTGGTATGAGTTTTGTATATCCTAGTTAGGTTTTCTAAGGCTATTCCATTAGAGTCTTAGGCCTAAAAAAGATGGATCATATAGTTTTATATATCACATATGATGAGGAACACCCTCATAAGGATATATAAGAGTCATGGTGTGATAATATGATGTGAGATATAGAAATGAGGATATATATAAACCAAATAGAGCACACAACAAAACCATGAGGATCCATAATAATAGAACATAAATAATACATAAACATGATCCATATACAGCGTCAACTGAACAAAAAAGAAACTAAAAATAGAGATGGAATAAATCAGAACTCGACCAGATATCCTCGTGACCTTTGGGATACCACTAACAATAAGACCAACCTGCTTTAAAGGAAACCTAAACAAAAAACCCAAACCTAAAAATAAATTGGGTCTACTGATGCCGAGTGTCACAAGTAGGGTGTGAGAATAAAAAAATTAGTAGGTAAGAACCACTGAATCCATTCATTACCTTTCCTGAAATAATACAAAAACACAAGTTTGAAATACATTTATAAAATAGGTTTTTATCATTTAAAGAACCAACACATATTTTTTAGAAAATCCATTTTCAAAACAAATCACGAATTCCCTTTTTAAAATAGATATCATGTTTAAAAAATGAATTCAAAATTCAATATAGGAATCCAAACAAGGTGATCACAAAGCCATGATGAAATTAATTGAAACAATAAAAGTAGACAAATACTGGAAAACTATACAACCAAACTGCAGAAAAATAAAGAAGAACATATAGATAGGTAATCATTAGAATTACCTAAACACACCTAGAAGAAATTCCTAGACTTACTAGGTTTAGACTCACCTGCCGACATATGGGGTACCTCTATAGTAAACAACAAAAATTGATGCTCCATTATAGTAGTATACCAGAGAATGAAGAGGCCATCACATGCACGGTATAAACCAATAACACACAAGTTCCAACCAGGCCTATACATCACATGATTTTCAAAACCAATTTCCAAACACCACAAAATACCAATAGATCTTTAAAATTTACAAATCAAATTCCATTTTCAAAACTAAGGGGAAAACACCATGTAAGCTATGAAGATTCCAAACAGGCCATTATGCCATTTAGAAACCAAACCACACCTCAATAAACCAAACATACCTAGATTTAGGGAACACATTTGAAACTAAATTTGAAATTTGGGAACCAAGGATCCATTTTTGAAATATTCGGGTTTTATAAGAACCATTTGAAAGGAGGAGGGATAAGGAAAATAAGAAGGAAAGGAGGGAAATTGTTTTGAAATCCAGGGTTTAAAGTGAGAACTATTTTATAAAGCCATTATCATTTGTGTATCAATACATATTTGTACCCTGTGCACATATGAATATTCCTACATCCAATAGTTCACTTATGGAGGCCAAAATAATACAAAAAATTCTAATTAAATAAACAAAAAGGGAATTATAATTAACCACAAGGGTTCACACAATGAACCAAAAAATAAAAGGCACCAAAACCCACTCAAAAAGATCAATTCACAAGTAAACCAACTGTAAGTGGGAAGAGATATTCAAGATCAAACAAGTAACCAACCACATATACATGTGTCACACACACAAGCATCACCCACAATAATCACGCCAAATCATAATTAATCTAAATATTGACAATAAATTAAAACATAATTAATTCAGGAAAATTAAATTTTACTCACCTTAAGGCAGAGGACCCGGTGGCAGAGGAGAAGGAGGCATCGACAGCGGAGGCAGCAGAGGCAGCGCAGAGGCAGCACAAAGGCAGCATGGAGGCAGGGCGGAGGCAGCGAAAGAAGCTCGGAGGTAGCGGAAGCAGCGAAGGAGGAGGAGGAGGAGGAGGAGGAGGAGGCCGCAGTGGAGGAGCCGCGGTGGAGAGGAGGCAGCAGAGTAGGTGGAGGAGGAGTAGGAGTAGGAGGCACCAGTGGAGGATGAGGAGGACGAGGCCGCAGTGGAGGAGGAGGAGCAGGTGCAGAGGTGGAGGAGGAGACGGTGTCCGGAGGAGGAGGAGATGAAGAAGGAGGCGGTGGCCGCGGCGGAGGAGGAGGAGAAGGAGGCGGCGGAAGCGGTGGCTGCGGCGTAGAGGAGGGCTTCCTCGAAATCTTGATAGGGTGCGGGGAGGAGGAAGAGGACCTGGTGGATTTTATGAATCCCGCGTGGACCTTTATCAGAGCTAGTAAAAAGTGCTGATAAAGGGCGAATTTATCATCACTAAAATGAAAAGGGATGATAAATACCACCTTTATCAGCAATGTTTTAGCGCTGATAAAGGCCGGAATTTATCATCACTTTTGTAGCGCTGATAATGAGTGACTTTATCAGTGCTTTTCATTTTAGCGCTAATAAAGACACTCTTTATCAGTGCTTTTGTAGCGCGGATAAATACGTAGTTTATCAGCGCTAAGAAAAGCGCTGATAAATGTATCAATTTAAGAGTTTCTTTATATTATTATATATTTATTTAACTCTAAATATATATATATATATATCTATTTATACTTATAAAATTATTTAAAAGGTATATTTATATATATATCATTGAAAATATAATAAAATATATATTTATTTTTTAAATATAATTTAATTTTAATTATAAGTGTACATTTTTTATAACATATATATTATATGGGTAACATAATGAATTATAATCTATAAATTAACATTATTCAATATGCACATATGTATACGCATGTATGATATATTCATTGGAAATGCATATATATACACGCATGTATGATATTCATTGACCCCAATTCATTGGAAAACACATATATATATTCAATAATTTCAATTATAGTACATATATATTAGAACGCATTATATATTTCTAAATAAAAAAATACATTAAATATAAAAAAATATGATAAATATATATTAAATACAATGAATTGATAAATCTAATAAATATATTGAATTAATAAATCTAATAAATTAATATATAATGAATTAATAAATCTAATAAATATATAATGAATTAATAATCCTAATAAATATATTTATTATTAATCTTATAATTATTTAATTATATATATATAATTATTTAATTATATATATTAATACGTAGTTTATTAGTGCTAATAAAAGCGCTGAAAAATGTATAAATTTAAGAATTTCTTTATATTATTATATATTTATTTAACTCTAAATATTTATATACCTATTTATACTTATAAAATTATTTGAAAGGTATATTTATATATATATATCATTGAAAATATAATAAAATATATATTTATTTTTAAATATAATTTAATTTTAAGTGTACATTTAATATATATATATATTATATATGGGTAACATAATGAATTATATTCTATAAATGAACATTATTCAATATGCACCTATATATAGGCATGTATGATATATTCATTGACCCCAATTCATTAGAAAACACACATATATAGACGCGCGCATTTATGATATTGATCGATCCCAATTCATTGGAAAACACACATATATTCAATAATTTCAATTATACATATATATTAGAATGCATTATATATTTATAAATAAAAAAAATAAATTAAATATATATATATATATATATTAAATATAATGATTTAATAAATCTAATAAATATATAATGAATTAATAAATCTAATAAATATATAATGAATTAATAAATCTAATAAATATATTTAGTATTAATCTTATAATTATTTAATATATATATATATATATAGTTATAACATGTGTTTTTTATTTAATGTATATAATAAATATTATCAGAGCTAAGAAAAGCACTGATAAATGTTACATTTATTAGTGCTAATAAAGGGGACCTTTATCAGCACTTTTTTTAACCCTGACAAAGGCCCACCCCTTTATCAGCACTTTTCTGTTAGCGCTGATAAAGGCAGGTGCATGCCTTGCCCAGTTTTGTGGTAGGGCACCCATCGAGATACATCTCAAAAGAGAGCAAGCCACAAGAAAAAACACAAGAAATACATATTATAAACATGAATGGTCTATAACCACAAAGGCTACATCGATACATGAAAAGAGTTAATCATCAAACAACTCTATGTACTGAGCACTCATTTGTGACTCACATTCCCAGGTACTCTCCTCCATGCCACCGTGTCACCACAAGACATGAACCAACTGAATAGAATGCCCGCAAAACACCTTCTCTTTGTGGTCTTGGATCTCCATAGGTCTCTCCTCAAAGGTCGCATCATCATAAACATTGATCTCTCCATAATCGATGATGTGAGAGTCATCATGAAGATAAAAACAGAGCTGTGATACATGGAAAACATCATTTATCTGACTCATTTGTAGGGGAAGTTCTACTTGATACGCCACAACTCCAACATGGTATAACACCTTGAAAGGTCCAAAAAACCCGGGAGAAAGATTACTCCTATGACCAAACCTTCGCTACCCATGACGGGGAGTCACCTTCAAAAACACATGATCCCCAAAATCAAACTCTAAGGGTCTCCCCCTTTGATTGACATATGATTTCTGAAGATCTTGAACTATCTTCATCCTCTCATGAATCACCTGAACCATCTCTATTACTTCCTGCACTAGTTCTGGTCCAAGAATTATTGACTCTATGAACCCAGTCTAGCACAATAGAGAATGGAAAGGTCGGCCATACATGGCTTTAAATTAAACCATACCGATGGTGGATTGAAAACTATTGTTGTAAGAAAACTCCACCAAGGGTAAGTACCTCACCCACAAACCTTCAAAATTTAAGAAACAAGAGCATAACATGTCTTCAAGAGTCTGGATGGTTTGCTCTTTGTGACCATCCGTTTGAGGATGAAAAGAAGTGCTAAGGAATAGATGAGAACCAAAAGCATGCTGGATACCTCTGCACACCCTAGAGGTAAAATGAGGATCTCGATCAGAAATGATCATCCTTGGGACTCCATGAAGTCTCACCACCTCCTCTAGATACTGCCTTGACAAAACATCCACTGAGTTTGACTCCATGATTTCTATTAAGTGGGTCGATTTTATTAAACAATCCACTACCACCCAAATAACATCATGTCCTCCCTAAGATTGAGGTAAACCAGTAATAAAGTCCATTGATATGTCCTCCCACTTCCATGGAGGAACATCTAATGGATAGAGAAGACCATGAGGAACACGATGTTCGACCTTTACCTTCTAGAAAACCAAACATCGAGACACAAACTACACAAACAAACATTTCAGCCGAGGCCACCAAAACTGGCTTCTCAAGGCTTAGTACATCTTTGTCATGCCAGGATGCACCACAAAATCAGAACTATGGAAGTCTATAATAACTATATCCTACATCATCAAAGGAACAAATATGATTCCATGATACAATAGTCAGTGTTTTTCATCCTCAGACCAACCATCAAGGGCCTCACCACAATCAACTCGATATCTCCAAACCTCCACCTCTAGATCCCCCAAATGGGACTCTTCCATCTTATGCACCAGAGATGACTGCACCGTCATCTGAAAAAGGCAACATCTACCCCCAACTTCACTCATATCAAGATGTAATGTTGATAGTTCTTCCATTACTCTCCATGAGTCACCAGATTCACACACTCCACCACTACGTGACTTCTGACTTAGCCGATCAGCTACAACATTCCCCTTTCCATGTGTATACAATATTTCCAAGTCGTATTCTTGTATGAACTCCATCCACTGACACTATCGTTAATTCAAGTCAAGCTGGGAGAAAACATACCTTAGGATCTTATGATAGGTGAAAACCAAAAAGCGCTCACCAATGAGGTAATGTCTCCACAACTTTAGAGAAAACACTATGGATTCCAACTCAAGATTGTTGGTGGAATATTTACATTCATGGGAACATATCTACTAAGACCCATAAGAAACAACTAATCTCTGCTGCAGCAGACCACAACCTAACCCCAGACTTGAAGCATCATAGAAAACATCAAAATGAAATCCCTCTACTGGAAGACAAAGAACTGAAGCACATAATAACTTCTCCTTTAGATACCCAAAATCTGACTGCCAATGATCAATCTATATGAACACCTGATCCTTCCTAGTCAAAGTTGTTAGAGGAGTTACTACTCATGATAAATCGTCTACGAACCTCCTGTAGTAGCCTAAGAGACATGGGAAACATTGCACGCCTGACACAGTCTTTGGGGCTGCCCAAGACACAACTACTTCTCTCTTCGATGGTTCCAAAACTAATCCATACTCGGAGACCACATGCCCCAATAAACAGACTTCTCGGGCCCAAAACTCACACTTCTACAACATCCCAAACAACTAATGTTGGCGAAGAACTCCCAAAATGGCGTGTAGATTCTTTGCATGCTCTTCTTTAGACGTGGAGTACACAAGGATGTCATCGATGATAACTATAAGGAACATGTCCAGGAAATCACAGAACATAGTGTTCATAAATTTCATGAACAGAGCTAGAGATTTTTTCATGCCAAACGAAATTACAACAAACTCATAATTCCCATGAAGACAAAGGAAAGCAGTCTTCGAGATATCCTCATCCTTCACACACATCTGATGATATCATGACTAAAAGTCGATCTTTGAGAACAAACTTGAACCCTTAAGTTGATTGAATAAATCATCAATCTATGGAAGAGAATAGCGATTCTTTATTGTCACATTGTTCATGAAACGATAATCGACACACAACCACAAAATGTTTTCAACCATTTTCATGAACAAAATTGGTGCACCCCACGACGACACACTCGACCGAACAAAACCGCACTATAACATACCATCAAGTTGTTTATGTATATATTGTAACTCAGAAAGGCCCATCCTATATGGATACATAGAGATATGAGACGCTCCTGGTTGTAGCTTGATCCCATACTTGATCTCTCATTGAGGGGTTAATGCTAAAACCTCTTCTAGAAAGACATCAGGGTACTCTTCTACGACCCTAGGAAATGAAAACTACTGAACCTATGATGAACTAAACATCATCTCAGTCATCATGGATGATAAAGACAGAATAAGCCTATGATCCATCCGAGGATCTCTCTCACCAACAAAAACCACTGGCTCTCCATCTGAATCGAAAAAAACGACCTTATTCCGGAAGAAATCCATGATATCGTGTATCTAATACAACCAATCCATGCCAAGGATGACATCATATGGTTGTATTCATAAACATAAGAAATCTCCCCTAGAGAGGTGCTTCCCCAACACTAGCTCATAGTCTCTACATACTTCAAACAGGTCAGTTCAGCCTCCAACTGGAGTAGTCAACACCAAGGGCACTGGAAGCCTCTATACCTCAAGTACCAAAGCATGGAAAAGGGTATGTGATATGAAGGAGTGTGTTTCTCCTGAATCAAAAAAGGCATACACCAAGGTAGAAAATAAGCAAAGGGTACCTCGAAAAACGTCTGGCTTGCCTGGATCTAGCAACGATAAAGCATGATTCTGAACACGACCTCCTCCGTGAGGTCTCTAACCTTGATGACGACCACCACCATGGCCATGCTCTGATCTCTATGGAAGGGGAGCATCATGGGGATGTCCATTGCCTACCCCATCTACCCTATTTTGATCTAAAGCTGGTGCAAACTGCTACTACTGCCTCTGCTAGAACTAACTCAATGGAGGATCCTAGAGAAGAACACCTGGTGCACGATTACTGCTTTGAAAGGTCGGGCACTCTCGCTGTTGATGACCTCGACCACCAAAATAAAAATAGGTGCATGATCCCTTGGAATAGGCCTGAGAGTCATTCCCTCAGGAGAAACGAGATGCGGAGGGCTAGGACCTACCCCCGTCTGAACGAAAACTCTTCTACCCTGAAAACTGGGAACCCTAGACCATAGCTCTACTTTGTGAGTAATCATGACAAATCCACTCTCATGATGATCTAGTTCTATCCAATGTCCGCTCGGTGACCTCTACCCTTTCCAGCCCCTCAAGATATGTCTTTAGCAAAAATGGGGTGACTTGGGGCTGGATCTCTGGATGCAAAGAGTCCTCGAAATGCCTCTCCCGGGCCTCCTCAGCAGGAAATAGGTCCAAAGAATATTGTAAAAGGTTCTTGAAACGGATTCCAAACTCTATCACACTGGAGCTACCCTGTCGAAGGGTAAGAAACTCCTGGAAACTGGACGCCTTCGCAGTTTAAGAAAAAAAGTCGACTCTAAAATTTTCTCGAAACTCCTCCTATGATATTTCTAACTCCTCACGATCCCAGAGGAACAAGAACCACCACTTCCTCGCAGCTCCATGAAGCATCGTCACAACCAAGGACACCTAGTGCTCTTTCCGAGCGCATATCAAATTGAATCCTATCTCGACCTCCTCCAACCAATCTTCTATGACTACATCTAAAATGGTTCCCTCATACTTCTATAGACTCTGGTGCTGAAACTCTCAGAGTGTCCTCCTCCATGTGTCATCATCGTCAACCTCTACCCTACGGTGATCTGCGGGCATAGCCTGCTAGACATCTTCTATGTGATATTGATGAGGACATCGACCAAGAGTCATACCTGTAAAATAATAAATAGTTAGATCTCCTAAACGTAGAATATGGAATACTTGAAATTAATTAATTATTTGTTTTCATTTATTCATTTTAGGTTTACCTATCCCAAGGTATACCCATTCAAACATAGGCACAAAGAAGAATGATGCATGATCTTTTCCTAGGTCTCTACCCTACAACTAGTATCACCTCATTAGTAGCCATTATAAACATAAAGGTACATACATCAGATAATAGGGGGACCTAAATGCTTATGTCTTAGTCGGTCTCTAGTGTTTACATCACTTTTTAAACTTGACAGACACTATTTCCATACCAACCCATGGAAACTCACATGTGCCTAACTCCAAACTCCATGATATCACTCAACCAGCCCTCTAATACCACTATGTCATGACCCCCTCCCTATAAGGTGTACCCCTACTGGGCTGGCAATGTGAGAAGGAAGATAATGACCCCTGAGTCCTTCCTCCAGTAGACCCCGGGTTGGAAACTAGCATCGAGGGTATAGTAAACACATGATTGGGAGGTATTACAATCTAAGAGAACACATGCAAAAGAGAGAGATAAGATAGAAACTAAACAACTACAACCCAGATTAAAATATAAATGAAAACCCATTTGAACATATGTAATGTCATGCATAAAATATTACAACTAGAAGGGGAAAATGGAAAGTACCCAAAATAAAGTAAAAACAGCAGCAACCACAAGCCCAAATAGCTCCGGCATCCCCAAGCCAGTAGAAACTATCATGATCTCAAACCTGCTCCAAGTGACCTGAAAAATAGTTTATATACACATAGGGTGAGTATAACAGTATACTCAGTAGGATCTTCCCTGGATCCTCTCGTGAAAAAGTATAAAAAGCATGCTAAATCGAAAGTGAACAACAAGTGAAACTAACTCGTCACCTAAACAGGTATATTAAGTTCCCAGCCTCACCATGGCTACTCTCACCAAGTAACCCATACAAGAGTATATAATATAATAAATATTATAAAGGGTACCCCGTTACTACTTCCCCATTGGTTTTCCTCTTTTCCCCAATGTTGCACGTCCTAAGAATCTCTATCACTACCAAAAAATAGGGAAAGGGAAGCACTTCCCTTTATCAGTGCTAAACAGAAATCCCTGATAAAGGGGTATGACTTTATCAGTTCTAAAAATCACTGATAAATGAATGTTTTATCAGCGCTTTTATTTTAGTGCTGATAAAACACACCTTTATCAATGCTTTTAATAAGTGCTGATAAAGGTTCTAATGGTTTTTTATTTAATAACCCTAACATGCCCTCCTCACTCGCACATGGTCAAGCTTTCACAGAAGCTGAACCAGGCCCCTCGTCTGCCGCAACCTCTCCTCCTCCTCGTGATCCTCCTCCTCATACTCCTCCTCCTCCGCCACCACCGCTGCCTCCACCCCCACTGCCGCGACCGCTGCTGCCTCTGCTGCCACCGCTGCCTCTGTCGCCCCTGCTGCCTCCACCCCCGCTGCCACGACCTCCGCTGCCTCTGACACCACCGCTGCCTCCACCTCCGCCGCTACCTCCACTGCTGATGCTACCTCCACCATCTATAGAAGGTATCCCTTCATCCTTTTTCACTGGTGATTCCAAATTTGGTTAATTTAGTGAATTTTTTTGGTGAGTCCTCTTATTTAGAGAAATTTCCACAATTCTTTCTTATTTGGTCATGGAATATAGTTATTATGTCATAGATTATGATGCCTTATGTCATTTAGAAAGGTAGTTATAGTGTTGGTGTTGCAACAATCTTCTTGGAGATCAATGGAGTTATATGATGTCTCATTGGTTTTCTCTTGGTGAATTTTCCTCTTATCACTATCCAAGAGTGATAGTATATTCTTAATTCAAATAATCTTGGACCCTACCATCATTGATATTCATTTTCAGGTAAATATTTTTTCTACCTCTTGGAGTTTTCTTCCATGTTACTTTATCTAAAACCATTTATTTATATGGAATTGGTTCTAGAAGTTAATAGAGGGATAGATTATTCTAGTTAGTGTGTGAAAATGTTTTAGGATACAAAACAGCTGATGAAAATTGATGTTAATGTTGAGATTGTGGTAGGAAGTTCCTTAATAAATAAGTCCTTGTATATTATGTTTCCATGATTAATGGTTTACGCTTGATTCCATTTCATGATGTTATTTCTTGAAAGAGTGTGAGTAGACCTTGAAACTCGTTCTTTATATATGATCTAATGGTTAGTTTATATCCCCTTGTGAACTATTCTTGATATTCCATATCATTCCTTTATATAGTGTATATTTTATATGCTATTGAATTACCTATAGAACATGCATGGGTCAAGATTCCATCAGATATAGGATGAGGTGGGAGAATTCCATGAAATGGTGATGTGTTATCTAATTATGTCAAACAATTTGGTTGGGAAATTCCATCCTCTAAGGATAACAACCACCATCAGGGTGGTATTGTGGTGTTCTTAATAATAACCATCATTAGGATAGGGCATGTCATAAAAGGTGTGTTAACAGAGGATTGATCAGGGCTTACTCATTTGGGATATAATATCTAGAATAAACTTGGGGATTATACCTAATATGTAGGACCTATTGGTCAAGGCTTGCCCATTGTATGTTCATCTTTTATATTTTAAAATTCTATTGAACTCATTCTATAGAAGTTGGGTTCTATAATTTCTTGTTATCTTAAGGAGTTTTTAACCATGGTTTGGGTTGATTTAGGTTTTAGTGGGTTCTTGGGGTTTGTGGGATGTGGTAAATGGTGTACTTGGTATTATATTATTTTATTCTCATGGGTTACCCCTATTTTATGTTTTCTTTTCAGTTGGAAATATCCTCAACTGTGCGCCTCTCCTTTGCCATGAACGCACCTCTATTGTGTGCTTAACGACACCTTCACGGTGAGTTTTCTCCTATTACTCATTGGTTTCCTCTTTTTCAAATGTTATTACTATTTGATATTAATGGTTATAATGTGAAATGTATGGGCTAAACGCCCTACTGAAAATCATGGATGTTGGTGGTCCTTGTTCGCGCACCAAATGAATTGATTGATGGATGGTTCTTGTTGAACATTAGAATATAAAAATTGGTAATTTATGTATACTTGACTTATGAATGAACACCCGAGGATGATAAAACTTCTATGATAACCCCTGAATTATCAGACAAAATTGAATAAGGGATGCTTTGCAAAATCTAAAATTGTGATTGTTTGGTTTGTATGGTGTTGCAATTGTGATCACTATTGTTTTTTTGTATGGTGTTGTGGTTGTTTTCATGATTGATATTCCATTTGTTTTCCATGTTGTATTTATTCCACCATTTAATATCATTCCAAACTTTAACCATTTCAATGGAACCACCACTTTGTTACTAGTAAAATTCCACTAAATCCTAGAAAAACAATTCTAGAGGACTCTATGAGACACTTTAAAATACATGGTATGTAGTCTTGTTAAATGGAACATGCTTAACCATACATGGATTTCATATATATTTTAATGCCACACAAAATTTACCTCCAAAATTTACACCACATGAATAATCTTCTGACTCAAACTTGGAATAAGTTTCATTTTAAATGTTACATGTCATGTGAACCTCGGTCACACACAATGTATCTACAATACATATACTTCAGCATGAAACCATGTAAATGGCATTAAATAATGGTAGAACTATATTACATGTGTTTTACTTCACTCACACCATGTATAGATACCATAAAAACTTGATGTGTATAGACTATACACCCCTAGTGTTCATGTAAGGACTACACACCCTGTATTCCAAAAAAATGTGATACATAGCTGGTGAGGTGACTCAGTATGTATCTAAAGTACATGCCTTTAGCTCACGTTATTCTATATGTCATGTATTTTCAAAGGCATCATTCAGTCTTTGTAAGACTAACTTGGAATTAATTTGATATATGTCAGATTAAATTAGGCATTTTATCCGTACACGATGTTCACCCTACTGGACACACCATGTATATAGATTTCACATGAGTTTAGTGGCATTTGTACCATGATTTGTTTTTTTAAAACCCAAACAATTCTACTTGATTAATTAAAACATAATATTATGCAAGTTAGAGATTGAACCCATAATGATGATGAACATGTATAAAGAATGGATGAATGCCAATCGGTTGACAAAAGAGTATGAAGATGGCATGAAAGAGTTTATCAAGTTTGCAGAAGATCATGCATGTGACCCTTCTCAAATCCTTTGTCCGTGTTTACGCTGTTGTTATTCAAGACAAATTAGTCCAGAGGAGTTGGAAGAACACCTGATCTGTCAAAGAATAGATCGATGTTACACATGTTGGAATAAACATGGGGAAAAAATGAATGTAGGTAGTGGCTCAGATAACACGGCATTTTATAGATCATCTGATATGATTACAAGCATGAACATTGAAGATGATCGTATGGAGGGTGTGATTACCGATGTGAATAATGATGAAGATCTTATTGAGGAAATGACAAGGATAGTTGAAGATGAACTTCATGATTTCCCAAAATTGTTTGAGAAGTTGAGTTGTGAAAAAACGCCACTGTATTCTGGTTGCACTAAATATACAGCATTGTCAGCCGTATTGAAGCTATATAATTTGAAATCAGGCAATGGGTGGAGTGACACCAGTTTTATAGAACTACTTGCTCTCTTGAATGACATGCTCCCAAAAGATAATGAACTCCCAAGTCGAGCATACAATTCCAAACGAATTCTACGATCGATGGGTATGATCTTTGAAAGCATACATGCCTGCCCGAATGACTGTGTATTGTTTCTCAAGGACCACAAATCACTTAAAGAATGCCCATAGTGTTGTTATTATTGATAAAAGAAAGATGATTCTAGTCCTATAAAAGTTGTATGGTACTCTCCAGTCATTACAAGGTTTAGGCACCTTAATGGAAGCGAGGAGACTGCATGACAATTGACATGGCATGCAGATACAAGAATTAATGATGGGAAACTACATCACCTGGCAGAATCTCCTCAATGGATGATAATTGATCATGAGTATCTTGAATTTGGGAACGAGCCGAGAAACCTTCATCTGGTGTTATCTACAGATGGGGTGAATCCTTTTGGTTTTCAAAGTAGGAGTCACAATACATGGCCAGTTATATTGGTAAACTATAACTTACCACTGTGGTTATGCATGAAACAAATATAAATTATGTTATCTATGCTTATATCAGGACCGAAACAACTGGGTAATGATATTGATGTTTATTTGGCCCCATAGATCGAGGATTTGAAAATATTGTGGGATTAAGGTGTTATGTTGTTTGATGCTTACAAAAATGAATATTTCACTTTGAAAGCCATGTTGTACGGGACGATAAATTACTTTCCTACCTATGGAAATTTTTCAGGATATGGCATTAAAGGAACTCAAGGGTGTCCTATTTGCGAACAAGATACACAGTTAATTAGGTTGAAACATTAATCGAATACCGTGTTTCTAGGACAACACAGATTTCTACCCCGACGACATAAGTACTGATATTAGATGAAATCATTCGACGGAAGTTCAAAATAATGTACAACACCATCTACACTAATAGGTGATCAGTTTTTTGAGAAAGTAAATGATTTGAACACTACCTTTGGGAAACCATTTTCAAAAAACCTTACAAAAACTGGTTGGAAAAAGAGATCAGTTTTTTTGGAATTACCATACTGGAATTGTCTGTATTTCAGACATTTTATTAATGTTATGCATGTTGAAGAAAATTTATGTGATAGTGTCATCGACGTGTTGCTAAATGCACCTGAAAAAACAAAGGATGGAATTAAGGCTATATTGGACATGGTTGAGATGGGAACATGAGAAGAGTTGGCACCTGTAAAGGGTGAAAAAAGAACATTTATTCCTATGGCTGCTTACACTCTTTCCAAGAAGGAGAGATATCGGTTTTGAAACTTCATGAATGACATAAAGGTTCTAAATGGGTATTCATCAAATATCAAGAACATCGTGTTAATGAGTTATTAAAAATTAAAGGGTCTAAAATCACATGACTGCCATGTTTTAATGCAAGATCTAATTCCTAAAGCTTTACGTTGAATTTTGTAGAATAATGTCTGCCATACATTAACAAAGATCTATTTATTCTTCAAAGCTATATGCAGCAAAGTTATAGACCTAGAAAAATTGCCAACTATGGAAAGAGAAATTTCTTTCATATTATGTGAATTGGACATGTTCTTCCCGCCGAATTTTTTTGATATGATGGTTCATTTGATGGTTCATTTGGTGAGAGAGATTAGACTATGTGGTATTGTACATTATAGATTTATTTACCCCATTGAATGGTATATGAAGATTTTGAAAGTGTATTTCAAAAACCGAAGTCGGACAGAGGGTTGTATTGCGGAGCAATATATTGTTGAGGAAGCTGTTGAATTTTGTACTGAATACCTGCCTGGTGTGGAAATCATTGGCCGACAGAAATTTCTTCACATTTACTAGCTTGAGGTTGAAGTATTTTCTAGAAGATAGGTTGTCACAATCAATATTAAAGATCGAGAGAAGGCCCACCTTTACATTTTTCACTACAGTTTCAACGTTGACCCATATGTTCAAACCCACAAAGAAATCCTTAGGCGTTTTAATGCTTCTAGGGATGAAAAATTTATATCAGATACACATAATTGACAGTTTACAGTTTATAGGATGGTTTCAGGACTATATTTTAAAGCAGTTAGATGAAAATCCAGACTCAATTTCAGAACGACTTCGATGGCTAGCCGGAGGAGCAAGTGTGTATGTATTATCTTTCAATTCTTATGCAGTTAATGGTTATAAATTCTATACTAATGAACATGATGAAGAAAGTACCATGTAGAATACTGGGGTTACACTTGTGGCCGAGGCAATGCATGTTTCCAGTGCTAAGGACAAAAATCCAATTTATGCGAATATGTCATACATTGGCATCATCAAATGAATATGGGAGTTGGATTATATGAAATTCAAAGTGTCGATTTTCCAATGCAAGTGGGTTGATAACAGGAGTTCTATTAAAATAGATGAATTAGGATTTCTGAAATTTGATTTCAGTATGAAATGGGAGAATGATGAACTATTTATAATGGCATCACAGGTAGTACAAGTATTTTATGTTCCAGACCCCACAAACCGAAATTGGTCAATTGTTCTGTTATCGACCAAAACAACTGAAGGGTCAGATGAAATTTCAACATAGGTTGACACTTTTATAGGGACTTCACAATCATTTCGCAGTGGTCCCAATGTAGATGGCGTTTTGTATGTCAGAGGATCCCACAATAAAGGGATTTACATAGTCGATAGAGGAGTCAATTCTCTTCATCCTTTAAAGAAAAAGAGAGAGTACAATAATAAGGTTATTTTTTATTGTAATATACATTGTGTTACGTTATGTTATTATCTATTCACTTATATTTTTATGTATTATAAATTAAATATTAAACCACTTTTGCAGATAATGACTTCTGCACCTGCTGATGTGCCCAATCCCAAGGCACAAAAGGTCCCTCAACCAGCAGTTGGTGGTCCCAATGCAGAGAAACAACAGGTTTCTTAACCACCTGCTGGTGGTCCCACTATAGAGAAACAATAGGTTTCTCAACAAGATACTGGTGTTCCCAGTGTAGAGCAACAACAGGTTTCTCAACCTGCTGTTGTTGTTCCCAGTGTTGAGGAAAAATAGGTTTCTCAACCTATTGCTGCTGGTCCCAGTGCCGATGCAAGCGCTCAGTGGGAACATATTGATGATACATCTGAAGAAATGGTAGGAAATGAAACCTTGACAGCGCAAAAAAAACAATATCATCGTAGTTTGAGAGTGTTAGCCAAAATCCTTAAGAAAAAAAGGAAAAGGAATCAAATTTGAGGTAGGATGGAATAAGCGAGACCAACATGTTAACCTGAACATATCCATATTTAGTAGCTACATTGTAATAATCACTTGGTAATACGTGCCGATTGATGTACATTCGTGGAACCATGTTGTCACCAGGATGAAGACACTAATGTGGGAAGAGATTACGGTAGCATTATGATATCATTTTTTTAATTTATTAAAATAAAATTAAATACAAACACATTGACTTACTCTTCATCATCCATTTCAGAGTGCATTTACAGTATATGCCTCGCACAAGGAATATGTATTAAGTGTTGTAGGAAGGATTCATAGAGGTTTTTGCAAAATTTTAACGAAAAATCATCTTAAAGATGCAGAAAGGAAAATCAAGCCGCACCCACCTCCTCTTTTTTCAAACTTCATATCCCATGGAGCGTGGGATGTGTTTAGCAACCGTCGTGGGGAGAAGAATTTTCAGGTACATTGTGTGGGGTAATACGTTGTTTGACGTTTTCTTGTATTCATCACTTTGATTAAAATTTTTTTATTTTCGAAATAGAAACTGAGTGATGAAAATTAAAAACTCACAATAGAACCAGCGTACCCATACCGTAAAGAAAGTATGGGGTACGCTTCACTTGAGAAAAAATTGGTACGTATTTTAAATCTACCGTACTAATTGTATGTGATATAAAACAACACCATAACCATATTTCTCTGTTTATATGCAGATTGATGAATTGAAATCGAAATCCATATCCATCCCATGCCATATGCTATGGAAGGAGGCTCGTGTAAATAAAGAGGGGATACTGATAGATGAAAACACACAAAAAGTGTGGGAAACATGTGTAAGTATGACATAATATAATTTTTTTTTGCTTTTAATCACTATTACATTACAATAACGACTTATTTTTCTATATTTTCTATCTGACTTAGTCACAAGAATCCAAAAAAAACCGCACCAGATGCATACATACTTTCAGCAGCCTTGAAGCAGCCAGAATAGTATGGTCATGTCATAGGTGCGGGTTTTGGGGTGACACCCCGAACATATTTTCAAAAAAAACAAGAGGAGGATCAAAATGAAAAAATGGAAAACCTCCAAGAACAAATAGCTATTTTTCAAGAATAATTACAATACCAGAGAGAGATGATAGAAAAATTGACAGGGGATAGGAAAAGAGAAAAAAAAACTCAACAAAAACACGTGCGTGACAATCCCGCCCCACCCCCACCAGCTTTAATGCGACCCATTCCCCTAAGAAACCTGACTTAGCTGAGGTAATCAATGTTTTAATAATTTTTTCTGTGAAATGTGATTCACATAGACACTAATACCATTCCTATACTAATATTCTATAGGTTTAAAATGACCATGATTTATATCTATCAACTTCCACCTATCACCTTGTAGCGAGGGCTACAGTGTTCAATACGCAGAACGACATGCTACACAACAAACAACTTCCAAAAGATCATATCAGAGTGTCAATTAACATATTTAATGAGGTCAGTGCCAAGATACCTATTACAAATGAGGATGATGTCATTCATACGGTTGAACAAGCTTTTGAAACATTCATCGCATGGCTGAAAATTATTGTAAAACAACATGTCGACAAAAAGGTATATATTTCCAATTTATTTTTCAAGATGGACCTTTAAAATTTAATGAAAAAAGGTCTGAACCAAGGAATGTTATTACAGAATGAAAAAGAGAAGGGGTTGAAACGAAATATTAGCTCAAAACTATCTCAAGGATCAACCAACCGATTGAAACGGTCTACTGAGAGAACCTTCACAGTAACACCCCGAGATTTTATGAGATATATTATTTTTTAATTTTTTTGATGTATTCTATTATAAACTACACCAAGATTATCTTGAACTATACACAACAGCATATTAGCATGTAGTATATGCAACACTATTCTTGGCTCATGTTACACACAATTTCAAGTACGTTTTGTGGAAATTATTTTACGCAACATTAAGTATAGATTTTGTTTAATGTATAAATGAAATAAGTTTTGATTATGTTATACACAACACCAAACTGAGCTTTCACTACACTCAACCTTGAATTGGCTTTCATTACACACAATCAAGACCCTCATGGATAGCATGTGTAGTACGTAATACTGAGTTTCACTAAACGAGATATTATTATAATATTATTATAAACTAGTCGTTATGAATAGTAATACCCACTTTTTGAAATTTTATAAAATTTATATTTCAAAATGGACTTCATTTTTGGATTCGGAATATCGAAATTATCCTAGGGTGAATTCTTGGTATTTTTCTAAAAACTTTCAATTTTTGATGAATAGTTTAAACACTGGGTTACTATTTAAAAACCGACTGTTTATTTAAATAATTATTTATTTTATTTAAATTTATTTTAGGTCAAAATTTATACATAATACCTATATAAGTTCAATGTAATTCATTGGAGTCATTTTATAATAATTTTAGATATATAAAAATTTTATTGAACTTTTCACCGTCTTTTACCCACCTCCTAGGAGAATTTGAAACTTTACACAAAACATAATTTTACCTCTTCTGTGAGTGGAATTTTGAAAATCTGAGAGACACGTTTAACATCATGGTGTAAAATGTGGTTCAATAAGATAAAAATAATTTTGGGTGAATAGTAATTTTTTACTTTTATTTATCACGGTTAAAAGTAAATAGGGTAATTAAGGGTAAAAATGATATTATTATTACCCTAACACATGTCTTAATTATATTGTATAAGTTTAATTTGACCAAAAACAACCTTAGGAATAAAATATTACCATTTAGGTACACTTGTATTAGATTAGAAAACTTATTATTATTTTATTTAAAAAAGAGGTAAAATAGTTAAAATCAAAGTTTAATAACTAAAAATTTTTTAATATAGAGTTATACATAATATAAATTAGACTATAAATATTCATTAGATAGATAAAAACATTTCCTACATAATTATAATTTATTTATAAAGTTTAGAAATTAAATAATTTAATTTATTTATGACACAATGATGATGCGGTAATAACCTTATTAATGAAGTATTAACATAATTGATGTTATAAATACCCAAATAAATGTAATTTGAAACTTTTTATGAATTTAAATAATTTTATAGGATAATATGACATGTTAGTATTGATTAAATTAATTTTATTTGAACAAACCATGTTGTTATGAGTTTCACAAAATCCAATTACCAAATAGTGTCAAAATTGACATAAAATATTTTTTAAAACAAATATTATATTATTAATTGTTATTATATTCCTAAAAATCTAAGGTTCGGAAAAATGACTTATATAAGGTTATATATGTTAATAATTAACCACTTGGGGTTCTTTTATCTTTTTATAGTAAGTTTATTAACCATATAGTGTAAGAAAACAAGAAGACACGTTAAAGGTTAAATTATTTAACTTAGAGTTAAATTTAAATGATAAGGTTAAAATAGTAACCTAAAATTTTCTAAAACCTATTTTTTGAAAGGATTTATACCCATACCCACTTTAGCTTATAAATAAATCAATTTTTAGCTATTATAAACAGAATATGACTTTATTATAAAATAATATTTTAAGATTTTCCAAAGGTGCCCCTCTCCTCCCTTATAAAAAGGGCACCCCTTCCCTCTTCTCTCCACACCCTTTTGATCCCTGAAGCTCGGAAAAACCCTTCCAATTTCCCTTATAATCATCCCTAGAAACATTATAGAGGTTATGGTATCCTCAAAATACCAACACTAGTGCCTTAAGAGGAGGTTAAGAAGAGGCGCGTCAAAAAAGAGGTAATATCCTTTACAGATTCTTTCCAATTTATTTCTTCTTCTACTTCTTCTTCATTATTTGTTTCATCATAAATTAATAACATAAGTACCAATAATATACTTATATGTTATTATAAATATTAAACAACCCAATTTCATCTTCATTCCATCCTATGGAAAATGAAATCACCGCGCGTGCGTACGTACGGAACACCGTCTCCACGCCGTGGTGTAATCTGTTTTCCACCACCACATTACTTGGATTGGTATAATGGTGTAAATAAATAACAATATATGATTATTTTAAAGTGATATTGATTCTTAAATATTATACAAACACTTCAATACAATTCCAAGATCATGGGAATGATATCATCGCTCGTGCGTACATACGGACTACCGTCTCCACGAACACGATGAGATTCATTTTCAATGATTAACCATTCATGTATGATTATAAATTATATATAATAAATACTCATGAATGAAATTAAATAAAAATGTTACTGGATTTATTAACATATATGTTTCATTTACTTAATTCCATTTAATTAAATAAGGAAATGAAAACATCATGCATGCGTACGTACGACTTACCGTCTCCATGAACGGTGTATTTCATTCCATTTATCGATCTATCATATATATTTATATAATGAATATATATTATATATAAATAATTTTTTACATTCTGGAATTAAGTAAATCCGTATATAAGTAATAATATCAAGAACAACATGTCGAAACACGTACAATAGATGAAACTATTTTACCCAAAACGTTGCTTTAACATAGAATTTAAAAAAGAACGGGTAATATAAAGTCATAAGTGAACCATATATGATATCATAATAATGAATACGATTCTATAATAAGTCAATGAAATTATTTAAATCATTATACATGAGGTTCAGATACATACGAATCATATCGGACCTAAGGTAAGGGATAACCATTCCAATCACGTTCTTATCCGAGATTGTTATTCGTAAGTATTTACTGGGGTTATTGTTATCATCCATGCCCATGTTTTCTAAAAAAGTTTTCATGTATTTTTAAAGTCCTTTTTACCCATTTTTGTAATTTACCACATGTTATGAAAGGAATCTTAATTTTTTTTACCACATGGGGAACTTTTTGACTTTTCTGACAAAAGTACTAGAAGAATGTTATTTTTAACTTATACGTCGTGAACAGATTTTTACAGTTTCATAACGCCTCATTTTCATGAAGATTATTCTACATGATTTTTGAATATTTTTAACAAAATACATTTCTTTTAAAATTTCATGGCATTTTTTGAAAATGAAATGATTTTGAAGAAGAAAGGATATTTTCCTCAAGAATTCATTTCAAGTGTTTTATCAAAACCATTTTCCATCTAAGATGAAATTATTTCATATGTGTATGTCTCAAGTATAATGTCTCTATGATTTACATGGTTTCACTTTTATTGTGATGAAACGACATCCATTTGTTTTATATGGACTATTTTATAATGGGATGATGTTTATGAAACACATTTTTATTCTTTGGGTTATGAGGAATGATTTATGTTTATGTTGTGGCACAAGTCAGAATGATTTAATTATGAGATGGGTGGGACCTATATCTCCCTAAAATTCATTGGGTAAAGATTTATATCTCATGAGATAGACTTGGCTGGAATGGTAAGTTAATCCGGTTCAAGGATACAAGACTAGAACGAGAGTGAACTCGATTCAGAAAGGGACTTTCTCCACTAAAATGGTTTTGGAAGCAATTCCTTGGATACTATAGAATTCATATCAAGTCTTTAATGTTTTTCCACAATTTAATGTTTTATTCCAATTCTATTCTATCATGATTGATGTTCTTTTATGATATATTCCTTATATACTTCCAAGATTTATGTATTTTCTCAAGATTTTGATGTTTAGATTTTATGTTAAAGTTTTTTCATTCAAAGGTTTATGGATTGTTTTATGTTCCCTATGCTTACCCTTACTGATCAATTGAGATCACCCTTTATATGTTTTCTTTTCCCCAGGATATAAAGAAAGGTTTTAGGTAAGAAAAAAAGGAATATCTTCATGAGAGATGTTGAAGATCTTTCACCAAGATTAGACGATTATATTCCGAGTTTCCAAAGACACTAAACTATTATGGTCCTTTGGTTTCTGTTTTTCTTATGTATATGATATTCTGCAAAAGTAATGTAATGTCTATATATGTCATGATTTGGGTCTCTACAGTTGGTATCAGAGGAAAGGTTTAGTTAACCTTTGGAAACTAGGATGCGAAAACTTTAGTGAGATCCCTAGAGATATTTCTATGGTATGTCTAGGGATGACCATATGGTTAAGTATAATTATAGGTTATATTACAAGAATTATGGTAAACATCTTAGAATTTAACCAAATATGTTAGATAATAAAGTTACTCCCCCTTGACAATGATTTTTGCCTCTCACACTATTCTTTTTTGGTTTTAGAAAATGGCTGGAAATATGAAGATTCACGATAATGGAGGATATGATGGAAAATGGAATGATATTCTTAATGAGAAACCAAATGAAATGGGATTTGGAAGTTCAAACATCATTATTATGCCTAATAATCAATCTCATAATATGATCAATAATCTCAACTTTGGTATGTTTCCTGACTCAGCTAATAAGAGAAATATGGAGTTTCATGATGATCATAGAGGAAAGAAAGTTCATTTTCCATCATGTAAATCATGTGGTAAGAGGCAAGAGGGAGAATGTTTCAAAGGAACTGGAAGATGCTTTGGGTTTGGAAAAGAAGGACAAAAAGCTAGTAATTGTAATGGAAAAGGTTTTGTTAACACCAAGGACAAGGATAATGGTATTGCAAAGACATCAACAATGGTTAAATGTTTTAAATGTGGAATGTATGGGCATTATGCAAACCAATGCTCTAAGGGAAAATTTCGTGAAAAGAATAAGCATGGTCATATGGGTAGTATTTATGTTGATGATGATGAAGAGACTACAAATGATATATGAGATGAAAGAAATGATGAAGCTCAGTCAGTGGTTTAAGAAGGCGGTGGAATGATCGTATGTTTATCAAGAATAATGTATGGTACTATGGAATAACGAAAAATCTAAAGCTTGTTACATTGTTGTCTTTCCATGAGTTTTTGAAAGTATATGATGAATGGTACTGGTAACCACGAAAGGTTATTCAAATATTTTTGGAAAAAAGATGATATGCGCATAATGAAGGGATAAAGAGAAAATGAAATGAGCTCATGTCTGATATCATTGTTTGAGTATATATAAATTTTGGGATTTCGGTATGTGGAAAGAATTAACTTTTGATAGCATTCATGTTTTCACTAATGTTCAATGGGTATTAATTTTTCAAGAGAATAACTGATTAAGATATTCACATTTTTGGAATGTGACCAACAAGATATATCGTATGATATATGGGGGATAAATGATGGTATTCACATGCTTGTTTGATGACATTTCTGGTAATCGTTCTCTTTATACTATAAGATTGGATAGAAGTATTTTAGATAATCATAAATATTGGAATGGATTATGTTGGACATAAGTTAGTATTGTTTAAGGATATAACTTTTTTTTCGATATTATTGATGGGATGCTATAATAATGTTGTTTTAGAAAAAGGACAACCTGCAGGAACGGGCGACAACCCGTCGCGTCGGACAAGGCTCTGGGAATCGAACCCACAACCAAAGTGAAATAGGCCTTTATCACATACCACTGGCCTACAGGAAGTCCCTGGCTAGTAGGAACTAGTTTTTTTATTAAGCGGTATGATGGATGAAGTATAAGTCCATTGTTGGAATCATATATGATTAATCTCACCATAGATGGACTTATGCATATTTAATAACTTATGCTATCCTTTTTATGATAAAAACAGATGGGATGACTTATCATTCTATCGCATGATCTGCTAACACTTCATGAATGAAAATTTTAGCTTCATTTCTTTAAATAGGGATGAAGTGGAAATTTTTCATGGAGTGACCAACGATGATATTACACTGAAATCAAGTAAGTATTTCTCCTTATGTAAAAGTTCATCAATGTTATTGAAATGATCTTGGAAACCAAAAATGTTTTCCTAGTACTCTCATATCCGATGAATCAGATGGTACCATAGATCATAAACAATTTACGGCTTTGAGATTATTGGATTTTTCATAGCCATGTTCTCTACCACTCTCCATCAGAACTCAACGGTTAGATTTCTCTTCCATATACATATTTTCAACTATATACTCCTATGTGGGAACCCAGGTGATGAGTTAATTTGGGTATCCATTTTTTTTCTAACATTCCTTTTTAAAATGATGATTTATTATTCCTTTTTATGATGTGGGTTTCTATGAATGAAACTTTCAAGTAGTAAACGATTTATAACCCCGATGAATTTCGAGGGCGAAATTCATTTTAAGGGGGGTAGAATGTAACACCCCGATATTTTATGAGATATATTATTTTATAATTTCTTTTATGTATTCTATTATACACTACAACAAGATTAGCTTGTACTATATGAAATATTGTATTAGCTTGCAGTATACGCATCACTATTCTTGTCTTGTGTTACACACAATTTCAAGTTTGTTTTGTGGAAATTATTTTACGCAACATTAAGTATAGATTTTGTTTAATATATAAATGAAATTAGTTTTGATTATGTTATACGAAACACCAAAAGAAGCTTTAACTACATGAATCCTTGACTTGGCTTGCATTACACACAATCAACACCCTCCAAGATAGCATGTGTAGTACGCAATACCGAGTTTTACTAAACGAGATATTATTATAATATTATTATAAATTAGTCGTTATGAATAGTAATACCCACATTTTGAAATTTTATAAATTTTATATTTCAAAATTGACTTCATTTTTGGATTCATAATATCTAAATTAGTCTAGGGTGAATTTTTGGTATTTTTCTGAAAACTTTCAATTTTTGATGAATAGTGAAACACTAGGTTACTATTTAAAAACCGAATTTTTATTTAAATAATTATTTATTTTATTTAAATTTATTTTAGGTCAAAATTGATACATAATACCTATATAAGTTCAATGTAATTCATTGGAGTCATTTTATAATAATTTTAGATATATAAAAATTTTGTTGAACTTTTCACCGTCTTTTACCCACCTCCTATGAGAATTTGAAAATTTACACAAAACATAATTTTACTGCTTCTGTGAGTGGAATTTAAAAAATACAAGAGACACGGTTAACATCAAGGAGTAAAATATGGTTCAATAAGATAAAAATAATTTTGGTTGTATAGTAACTTTTTACTTTTATTTACCATGGGTAAAAGTAAATAGGAAAATTAAGGGAAAAAATGATATTATTATTAACCTAACACATATCCTAATTCTATTGGATTAGTGAATTAGATCAAAAAAAACCTTAGGAATAAAATATTACCCTTTAGGTCCACTTGGATTAGATTAGGACACTTATTATTATTTTATTTAAAGAAGAGGTAAAATAGTTAAAATCAGAGTTTAATACTCAAACATTTTTAATATAGAGTTATACATATGATAAACTAGACTATAAATATTCATTAGAAAACTAAAAAAATTTCCTACATAATTATATTTTATTTATAATTTTTGGACATTAAATAATTTAATTTATTTATGACACAATGATGATGCAGTAATTACCTTATTAATGAAATATTAACATAATTGATGTTATAAATACCAAAATTAATGTAATTTGAGACTTTTTATGAATTAAAATAATTTTATAGGTTAATATGTCAGGTTAATATTGATTGAATTAACTTATTTGGAAATAATAATGTTTTTATGATTTTCAAAAAAATCAATTACCAAATAGTGTAAAAATTGACAAAAAATAGTTTATAAAAAAAATATTATATTATTAATTGTCATTATATTCCTAAAAATCTAAGGCTAAGCCAAATTACTTAGACAAGGTTATATATATTAATAATGAACTACTTGGTGTTCTTTTGGCTTGTTAAAGTAAGTTTATTTACCATATAGTATAAGAAAACAAGAAGACATGATAAAAGTTAAATTTTTTAACTTAGAGTTAAATCTAAATTATAAGATTAATATAGAAACACAAACTTGTCTAAAACCTATTGGTTGAGATTATTTAGACTCATCCCCACTTTAGCTTCGAAATAAATCAATTTTGAGCTATTATAAACCGAATATGACTTTATTATAAAATAATATTTTAAGTTTTTCCAAAGGTGCCCCTCTCCTCCCTTATAAAAAGGGAACCCCTTCCCTCTTCTCTCCACACCCTTTTGAGCTTTGAAGCGCGGAAAACCCTGACCATTTACCTTCTCATATTCCCTAGAAACGTTATACAGGTTCTTGTCTCCTCAAAATACCAACCCTAGTTCCTTAAGAGGAGGTTAAGAAGAGGCGCGTCAAAGAAGTGGTAATATCCTTTACCGATTCTTTCCAATTTATTTCTTCTTCTACTTATTCTTATTTATTTGTTTCATAATAAATTAATAAAATCAGTATCAATCATATAGTGATATGTTATTATAAATTTTGAACAACCCAATTTCATCTTCTATCCATCCTACGGAAAACAAAATCACAGCGTGTGCCTACGTACAAAATATTGTCTCCACGCCATGGTGTAATCTGTTTTCCACCACCACCTTACTTTCATGGGTATAATGGTGTAAATAAATACTTATATATGATTATTGTAAAGTGATATTTATTCTGAAATATTATAAAAACACTTCAATACAATTCCACGATCAAGGGAATGATATCATCGCTCGTGCGTACGTACGGACTACCGTCTCCACGAACACGATGAGATTCTTTTTCAATGATTAACCATTCAAGTATGATTATAATTTATATATAATAAATAATCATGAAATATATTAAATAATAATGATACTAGATTTATTAACATATATGTTTCATTTACTTAATTCCATTTAATTCAATAATGAAATGAAAATAGCGTTCATGCGTACGTTCAGCCTACCGTCTCCATGAACGGTGTATTTCATTCAATTTATTGATCTATAATATATATTTATATAATGAATATATATTATATATAAATCATGTTTTACATTCTGGAATTAAGTAAATCAGGATATAAGTAATAATATCAAGAAGAACATGTCGAAACACGTACGATAAATGAAACGATTTTACCCAAAACGCTACTTTAACATGGAATTTACAAAAGAACGGGTAATATAAAGTCATAAGTGAACCATATATGATATAATAATAGTGAATATGATTCTTTAATAAGTCAATGAAATTATTTAAATGATTATATGAGAGGTTCGGATATGTACGAAGCATATAGGACCTAAGGTAAGGGATAACTATTCCAATCTCGTTCTTATCCGAGATTGTTATTCGTAAGTATTTACTGGGGTTATTGTTATCATCCATGACCATGTTTTATAAAATAGTTTTCATGTATTTTTAATGTCCTTTTTACCCATTTTTTAAATTTACTACATGTTATGAAAGGAATATTAATTTTTTTTACCACACGGGGAACTTTTTGACTTTTCTGACAAAAGTACGAGAAGAATGTTATTTTTAACTTATACGGTGTGAACGGATTTTTACGGTTTCATAAAGCCTAATTTTCATGAAGCTTACTCTACAAGATTTTATGTCTATTTTCAACAAAATTCATTTCTTTTAAAATTTCATGGCATTTTGTGAAAAGAAAATGATTTTGAAGAGGAAAGATATTTTCCTCAAGAATCCATTTCAAGTGTTTTATCAAAACCATTTTCCATCTAAGATGAAATTATTTCATATGCGTATGTTTCAAGTATAATTTCATTATGATTTACATGGTTTCACTTTTCTTGGGATAAATCGATATCCATTTGTTTTATATGGATTATGTTATGATGGGATGATGTTTATGAAACCCATTTTTATTCTTCGGGTTATGATGAATGATTTATGTTTATGTTGTGGCGCAAGTAAGAATGATTTCATTATGAGATGGGTGGGACCTATATCTCCCTCCAATGAATTAGGTAAAGATTTATATCTCATGAGATAGACATGGCTGGAACGGTAAGTTAATCCGGTTCAGTGATACAGGACTGGAATGAGGAGTGAACTCGATTCCGAAAGGGACTTTGTCCACTAAGATGGTCTTGGCAACAATGCCTTGGCTACTATGGAAATAATATCAAGTTCTTAATGGTTTTACACAGTTATATGTTTTATTACCATTCTATTATATCATGATTGTTGTTCCTTTATGATATATGCGTTATGTACATCCAATATTTATGTATTTGCTAAAGATTTCGATGTTTTGATTTTATGTTCATGTTTTTTCATTCAAATGTTTAAGGATTGTTTTATGTTTCCTATGCTTACCCTTGTTGAGAATTTGATCTAACCCTTTATATGTTTTTCCCCAGGATATAAAGAAAGGTTTTAGGTAAGAAAAAAAGGATGATCTTTATGGGAGATGTTGAAGATTTTTCACCAAGATTATAAGATTATATTCCAAGTTTCTAAAGACACTAAACTATTACCGTCCTTTAGTGTCTATTTTTGTTGTGTATTAGATATTCCGCAAAAGTAATGTAATGTCTATACACGTCAAGATTTGGGTCTCTACATTCTCCCCGCCCGTTATATATCCATAGTTAATATCATTGCAGGCTCATGTGGATAAAAATTTGAAATACCAAAATACTCACACAATTGATTTTGAAAAAATAAGTATGGAGAGGAAACGTCAGATTTCATTAGTGCTGAAAATGTAAATGAACTCCTCAGGTATGAATGTCTAGGTGCCTTAGTTGTAAATGTATACATGAGGTATGTTTTCATGATTTGATTTTACAAAAGATGATATACTCTGATAATTATGACTAAATAAATTTTATATTTGTCGCATGCATATATATGAAAAACAATTGAAGGGATTTTCCCCTAAAAATAATTTGGACTCGTTAGTCCTCACACCACCTCTTCAAAAGATGAAATAGATTCTAATAAAGAGGCTATAATAATGTCATCCCTGCTCAAATCATTTGAAAACAAAATTACGGATGACAGACTCTTTTTAATACCAACGATGCAGGGTTAAAACTCTAAAATATAATCATATCAACTATATTTTCATTTATTTATTTACTTATTCCTTTTTGTATTTTTAGGGAGCATTGGATGCTGATTGCAGTCAATTTGGATACTCCAAATATTTATTTTCTGGATTCAATGCATGCATATCCAACAAACCGACCACGCATGATGGCGTTTGTTAATTTGTAATAAACTAGATGCAACATTTTAAAACTAAACATCTAGTTATATAATTTATGTTATCTTTTAATGAGAATTGTGTTATAATAGGGCGGTTCATCAATATCGTCTAGTGCATCTAATGAATCTAGTTTCTAAGGATATGAACGCCTACAAGATCTATAATTGGAAAAGTATCCTGGTATATATAATAACATTTCACTATCCAAACACATATCAAAACAAATTACTTATTGTTGTCAATGTTTCTACAGTGTCCAAAACAAACAAACGGAAACGACTGTGGTTATTATGTTTGTAAATTTATGAAAGAGATCATATATCATCAACAAACTAGCATCCTTGACGAGGTATTTTCAAAAATAATTACGAGTTCATTTAAAATATATATTAATCCTTTGTGTATTTATATTTTTTTAGTACTACCATGACTGTCGCAAAAACTCATATCTAGAAGATGATATAGATGTGTTTAGAAACGAATGGGAAACATACCTAATAGAAGATTGTACACAAATAGGATGAAGGTGAATTCCTACTAATTATGTTATCCATATATGATCATTGATTATCCTCCAACCTTATTTGGTGAATAACCTTGGATGATGAAGAAATGAAATATTAGAGCAGATCGAGATACAATGAACAAAATGAATTTATTAAATCATTAGATAGAAAGATTTTTGATAAAAAATGATCCAATATCCGAGTAGGAATCTTAAATTTTATTTTTACACCCTTGTTGATTAAATAGTTTGAGCAGATCGATCCCTTCTATGGATATGTACCAATTGTGTATTGAGAATGCTCCGATGTATTGAAATATTGATTTATTACTCAATGTTTTCTATCCTTGGATTAATATTATTGATATTTGAACAAATAAATATTGAAGTAAGGAATGATGGTGTGCAATGTGTATGGGGTGAACGACGAAACCACTAAGGATGAAAAAAAATCATTTTCCAACAAATGATGGATGAAAAATAGGTCTATATCCTCCATTTTTAGTTAGATATAGATCTTAAATATAAATATTTCTGAAATTAAAGCAGAGGGATCCGATTCAACATGAAGAGATAGTATTTGAGATTATGGGGAAAACCCGACTACACGTTGTGTACAAGGATGAACACACAGTGTGTAGCCTAGTGTGTGTGGTGGATAGGGTTTCAGAAAATTATAATTATGGAGTTGCATGTATTTCTCTAACACATCGTGTACCCCTTCCCCAGTATTCCAACACATTTGGTAAATCACATTGATGGGATCCCATGAAGAAGTACACAACCGCATACCCAAGTACATGGACATGACCAATAGCACATGAACAGCAGCACACGACCTGGTCCTAGTTAGTTTGGACACACCATTTATTCCACATGTACAACATGTACTGCTACATGTAATTGGGCACATGTAGCCCCATGGACATGGTCTATAGGTGGAGTGGTACCAGACACCTTTTGGTTCCTCTCACACATCGTGTACCCCTTGGTTCATTTTTAAGAAATTTCAATGTTCTGTATCTTGTTTGTTTGAACTTGTATTTGAGCACATGAGTTGTTGTTTGACTTGCACAATTATTTTTAGGTAGATGAATGAGATAATGGGTATTGTTGAGGGTCTTTTGGAACTGTTATCTACTCTTCTTACTTGAATGATATGTAAGATAGATATTCCCTTACACATTATTGTCAAAGGCACTTGGCGTAATAAGTCACAAAGGCCGCTTGGGGATGCGGCGCAAGGTGCAGCGTGAGGCGCAAATAAGGCGCACACACGAGTAATTAATTATATACAGTTTTAAACAATATTTTCAATTTTTGAAAACATTAATTCAATAAATAAATAAAAATTAATACATTCAATCAAATTCAATGGGAGTGAGGTTCCAATATGTGATGTTTTTATAGAATGTTATGTTTTTTTATTAATATATTAAATTTTCTATTTAATTGAACTTACCCAGATTTCTCATGGTGCACCACAGTTTTTGCTGATCGACCTCACCCACACCTGATTTTCATCATCCTGTCTCAATCTCCCCGCCATCCTAGATTTCATCACCCCCAATCTCTACTACCCCTATCTGCTATATCTGTAGCCATGATTTCCACCATCACCACTGCCTCTTTTTAGGGAGGAGGTCTGTTTTTTTTCTGGGGGTGCTCCATTACGACGCCTTGCACCTTAGAACCATCTATGATGGCGTGTGAAGTGCGTTACTTTGGTGCACCTTTGTGAGGTCACCTCACCTCACCTGTGATGAGGTTCTCCAGCTGCGACTCGCCTCGCCTCTCGCTAAGGCGCCGTAAGGAGTGCACCTTTAACAACACTACCCTTACCATCTCATTTGGGATTATTATAACTAAGTGTGTATATATATATATATAAATATTATATATATCCATATATTTGATTTTTTAATCTCTTACCATTAGAGGTGAAGATGTGTGGGGTATTCCACTGCATTTTCAGAATCTAGTTGTTATTCACATGCTAGGTAATCTCATAGGAAGGTATTTATGTTCTAATTCTTGAACAGAAGCTGTGTGTCACCCGGTTAATCCCCGAGTTTGTGTGGAATTAGATGATTTATGGATACTTTTTTATCACGTATAGATTACATTGGGAGAAGAGTATAAGTGAAAACATCGGGTGGTTTATGAGAACTGGACAGATTATTGTTCTGTTTGTCACCTCTTGGGTCATTCAGTTGCGGTTTTCAATAAGGGAGGGACCTGGAAGGCTCACTGTTCAGATGAAAAGGTGTCTACCTAAAGGATAGAAGGTTCTTCGAGAGGGGTTTCGGAGGCTGATGCTGGGTTGGGTCCAGGACAGGAGAAAATGGGACCTAAAGGTGTGGGTAAGGAGCCTCACCTTTCGGTGGTGGAACGAAAACTGGTTGAGGACTGTAGAATGAAGGATATGGCTGGTCTTGGCTCTGTTCGAGGAGAAATAGATGTCCTGAGTAAGGAGTTAGATGTTTTTGTGATGGAGGTACCTGTTCTAGAGGAAGAAATACCAGATAGAAGTGGCAAGGAGGCTCAAACTAATGTGGTGGCTGATTAGAGGGAGGAGGTCAGTAGAGTGTTGGTCGAGGATGGCCAGGGAACTATGGTGATTTTTGGCAGGGTGAATGCCTTGGAAGGGCTAGTGCTAGTTTCTGAAGGGGATCACATCGAGGAACACAATGAGGGAGAGGTACCTCCAGTTCAACCGGCGACAGGGGGGCTAAAGGTATGAATATATCATCCAAGACTTTAATCCCTTTACGCAATAGGATTTAAGGCATCGCCAATGTCAGTTTTGATTTTGGTTTATGTCCTAATTCAGAATGTGGGGGTGTGGGTGTTGGGGTATCTATATAGGAGAACATTGGTGGATGTCTGGGTAAAGAGGAAGTCTCTAGGTTTGTGAATAATTCTACTGATGGGGTTGGATGCCTTGTTCAGATTGAGGTTAATACTTTGAACCAAATAAGGAGGAGTAATAGTGGGGGAAATGGTTCTGCCTTAGAGGATTTTCTCGGTAAAGTGAAGGAGCGGGATGGGGGTGAAAAAGAAAATATGAATGGACTAGATATTCGTTCGTACAACGATATAGTACATGGGGGGAAAAGAGGATTGTCAAGTGTGAAGGAACCTTGTCAGTGACTCCAAGAAGAAGAACTAGGAAAGAATACTCCTATCTCTCATGTATGGCACAAACTAGATCAGCTTTTAAGTGGGATAGTGGGATGATTATTGCCTTTAAAAAAGATAGCTTGGTCAAACAGTGTTGTGGAACCCAACTGCCTCTAGATCAGTTGAGGAGCTAGGATGTTGGTGATTTTGGGAGGCAGAATGGACCAAATTTTGTTTGGGAACCGGCCACTGCGGAAGATGAATCTGGTATGGCATGCACAGACGATTATAGGTACTATGATATGTAGTGTGGTGCTATTTTCTTTTGTTTTTCTCTATATTGTTAGTGTTGGTTGTGGAGTTGGAGGAATTTTGTTCTGGCCTTTCCTTGAACCTTGTTTTGGGTACCGACAACCCATAATCCGACTTTTAAAATGATAAAAAAATATTAGTCCAACAGATGCTCTATGGACCTACCCTTTCCATAAACCCTAATGGATAACCTCAGGTATTATAAGAACTGATCATTCACACACCCTTTACTATGGAAGATAGAAGGAACCACGTTTGGCCGCCCATTATAAGCACCAACAGATATAACATGGTAGGAGCCTAAAACATCCAACTTCAAATCCATGGTAGTCCAGTAGGTATCATCAAAAAAACCCTTGGAGAGTGTACATGATATTCAAATGTATCAAGATCATTTCAGGAGTGTTTTTATTTTCTTATATAGACTAACATGAGAGCATATATCTTGGGAATGTTCTTGGGTCCCCTATGTGTCATCATAGCCTGATATACTCATGAAAATTTCACAATCCACAAACCATCCCACAAATATTTACCTACCCTGGTCATCACATCACAATGGGGAAGTAACTCTCACTCTATATTCATCTCTCCTAGACCTATGAACTAATGAAAATAAATTTTTTAACAGCTAACAATTGAAATTTTATTAATTTATTATTTTATATTAATGTTTAATTTATTTCATTATTGTATTACTAACATATTATTTGTTTTCTTATATAGGTGAAATCTTTTTCTTGAGTTCAAATGATTTGTTCGAAAATCGACGTCGTGGACGACAATTTTTTAGAGTGGATCATGGATGAAAAAAGGATGAAACAACAATGTTTTTTAACTATTTGTTGGATAATTGTAATTGCAACCAAATTAAACATTGTTTCAAATGTATATAGAAGCGTGTTGTTTTTTATTCATGATTTCATGTAAATGTATGTAGCATTTTTGTTCTTCTGTGATTTGTGTGTGGGTGTTGTTTGTGCTGTGTGCAGGTGCTGTCATATGTATGCAGGTTCTCTGTACGTTCTGGTTTTGTATAGGAACTTTGGCCTTTATCAACACTAGTAAAACGGTGATAAATGGATAATATATTAGTGCTAAAAATAGTGATGATAAGGGTAGTGTTTATCAGCTCTATTTTTAGCGTTGATATATTATTCATTTATCAACGCTGAAAATAGCGCTGATAAAGACTACCTTTTTCAGCGCTAAGCAAGCACTGATAAAGGAGTACCTTTATCAGCGCATTTTTAGCACTAATAAAGGTCCCCCTATATATTCGCCGAGATTAAAAGTGATTTTTAGCACTATTAAAGGAGGTTTTAGGGATATTATAATCCCTATTTGTTGTAGTGTCTCCAAAAAGGCTTGCCCGCAGAACCCTAGGCGAATCACCACAACATGCACCTCATGCAACCACACCACCACATCCACACAAGAAAGTAACCAGGTAGTTCCTAGGAGACACCACAACTCTCATGATGTGTATAATATGTCAGGTATTAAACCTCAAGCCATTATATCCCATACACCGAGTTAGGATCATCAAGACATCACAACCTATACACATTACACCTATAGTAGTCCATTGGAAACCATATCTAGAATATACTTGTGTGAATAACCACAAGCCGTTACATCCCTCTACACACATATATGGGAAAAAATAATCGTTATGCTTACCAACACAAGTAACTACTAAGATAAGAGAGCGAGGCCAAAGGGGGTAGTCATCCATCTATCCTCCCACCAGAATGTTGGAGAAAACACCCCCCATGGCTCAGAATCCCCAAGGTGTCAGTTTTCCTAACTAATAGGGTGGAGTGATATATAGAAACAAAAAATTACAGAATATACTCTATCTTACAACCATACAATGGGCATAACCAAGTCCTAGACACAACTACAGCTAACATCTGTTGGACTCTCGACTGCCAATTCTAAGACTAGGTATCCTATAAGCACACAACCATTTAAAGATATTAATTACATTAATTCATTCCCTTTTTATCAGTTTCACTTTAAATTAATTAATTATTTAAACCTAAATTAACCATCAATAATTCCACAATAAATTTCATTAGGATCACACCCAAAGTCCAATTTCCCATTAAATTGTAACCTCAGTATTTCATTGTAACAACCCGAGATTTTATTAAAAATATTCTTTTTAATTTTATTAATGTCTTGTGTTATACGCTACACCAAAAGGAGATTTCACAACACAAATCTCTGACCTGGCTTAAATTACACGCAATCGTGACCTTCCACGATAGCGTGTGTTGTACGCAACACCAAGTTTCGCTAAACAACGATATGCTATTAAGATATTATTAAAACTAGCCGTTATGAATAGTAATAACCACTTTTGGAAATTTTGTAAATTTTATTTTTCAAAATGGACTTCAATTATGGATTCGGAGTATCGAATTTAGCCTAAGGTGAAATTTTGGTACTTTTCGGATAACTTTCCTATTCTGATGAATAGTGAAAATTACTAAATTTTAATTAAAAACAACTTTTTTAATAGAAATAATTAATAGTGATAAATTATTAATTTCAATGGTTATAAAGTATATTTAGAATATATTTTTACAATTTAATACAATGTTGGTCATTGGATGTAATTTCACATTTAAACCAGTTATAAACAAGTGTCAATCTTTTGATATTTATTATCTCTTAAAAACACGCTATTTGTTGTGACAGCGGAAATTAATTATAAAATTAATTAATGCAACTTATATGTTTGGAATTTTGTAAAATAGAAATCATTTTTTGAATTCGGAATATAAAATATAGCTTAGGGTGAAATTTTGGAATTTTTCTGAAAAACTTCAATTTTTGATGAATAGTGAAACCACTAAGTGGTAGGTTAAAAACTGAATTTTGCATAAAACATAATTTTACCGATTCTATGAATGGAATTTCGAAAATCCGATAGACACAGTTGATATCAGTAAGTAAAATGTGGTTCAATGAGATAAAAATAATTTTTTGGTGAATAGTAACTTTTTACTTTTTTTTTATCACGGTTAATAGTAAACAGGGTAACTAAGGGTAAATATGATATTACTATTACCCTAAAACATGTCCTAATTCTATTGGATAAGTGTAATTCGACCAAAAACAACCTTATGAATATAATATGACCATTTAGGTCCACTTGGATTAGATTATGACATTTAATATTATTTTATTTAATGAATAGTTAAAATAGTTAAAATCAACGTTTAATAAGTAAATAATTTTTAATATGGGGTTAAACATTAGATAAATTCGACTATAAATATTCATTAGAAAGATAAAAATATTTCCTACTTAATGGTATTTTATTTGTAATTTTTAGACATTAAATAATTTAATTTATTTATGACACAATGATGATGGAGTAATTATCTTATTAATGAAATATTGACATAATTGATGTTATAAACACCAAAATAAATGTAATTTGAGACTTTTTATGAATTACACTAATTTTATAGGTTACTAAGATATATTTGTGTTGATTTAATCAACTTTGTTTACACATATAATTCTGTTATGACTTTCACAAAAATCATATATCAAATAGTGTCAAAATTGACACAAAATAGTTTTTAAATAAAATAAAATATTATTAATTGTTATTTTATTCCTAAAAATCTAAGGATCGGCCAAATGACATATATATAGATATATATTAATAATAAAAAATTTGGGGTTCTTTTGGCATGTTATGGTAAGTGTATTAACCATATAGTGTAAGAAAACAAAAGACACGGTAAAAGTTAAATTACTTAACTTAGAGTTAAATCTAATCGATAAGGTTAAAATAATAACATAAACTTGTCTAAATCCTATTGGTTGATAAGATTTCGACCCATCCCCACTTTAGCTTCGAAATAAGACCCTTTGGAACCATTATAAACCGATTTTGACTTTAATATAAAATAATATTTTGAGATATTCCTAAGGTGCCCCACTCCTCCCTTATAAAAGGACACCTCCTCCCCCTCCTCCTCACACCAATTTGAGCACTCATGCTCGGCCAACCCCTGCCAAAATACCTTCTCCACTTCCCTAGAATAATCCTAGAGGTCCTGGTCTTCTTCAAAGACCAATCTTAGTTCCCTAAGTGGAGGATTCAAAGAGGCGTTTCAAAGAAGAGGTAATATCCATTACCGATCTTTTCAATTTCTTTCTTCTTCAACTTCTTCTTCTTTAGTTGTTTCATGACAAAGTAATAACATCAGTATTACATAAATACTGATATGTTATTATAAATATGAAACAACCCTAATTCACCTTCTATCCATCCTACGGAAAAATGAAATCACCGCGCGTGCGTACGTACGGAATACCGTCTCCACGTCGTGGTGTAATCTATTTTCCACCACCACCTTAATAGGATGGGTATAATGGTGTAATGAGTAACTATATATTATTATTATAAAGTGATATCGATTCTGAAATATTCTACATACACTTCAACACAATTCCACAACCATGGGAACGATATCATCGCTCGTGCGTACGTACGGACTACCGTCTCCACGACGCGATGAAATTCATTCTCAATGATTAACCATTCATGAATGATTATAAAGTATATATAATATGTACTAATGAAATATATGACATAATAATGATACTGGATTTATGTAAATTTATATGTATGTCATCTACTTAATTCCATTCACTTCAATAAGGAAACGAAATCATCGTTCATGCGTACGTACGGACTACCGTCTCCATGAACGGTGTATTTCATTCCATTTATCGATATATTATATATATATATATAAATATATTATGAATATATATTATATATAAATAATGTTTTACATTCTGGATATAAGTAATCATGATCCAAGTAATCATATTAATAATTACAAGTTAAAAACACGAACGACAAATGAGACGATTTTACCCAAAACACTACTTTAACAAGAATTTACAAGAGAACGGGTAATATAAAGTCATAAGTGGACCATATATGATATAATAAAAATGAATATGATTCTGGAATAAGTCAATAACCTGATTTAAATCATTATACAAGAGGTTCGGACACTTAAAAAGAAAGTTGGACCTAAGGTAAGGGAAATATCACAATCTCATTTTTATCCGAGATTGTTTGTACTTTGAAATTTACTGGGGTATATTTTATCATCCACATACATGTTTCCTAACTATGTAATGTTATTTACATCCACCTAAAATTTTTTAAATACAATTTTACCCTTCAGTGAGTTTTTAGTAAAAGATATGAAAGGAATCTTTTGTCGTTTTTCGTACGAGGTACTTTTTGACTTTTTCGACAAAAGTACGAAGAATGTTTTTTTCAACATATATGGCATGAATGGATTTTTAAAAATTATTTCCAAGAAGCTTACTTTAAAAGTTTTCAAGTTTATTTTTAATCAACTTCTTTTAGTTTAGAATTGTATGACATGTTAAGAAAGGAAAAGTGTTTTTGAAGTAGAAAGGATATTTTCCTCAAGAATGGAGTTCAAGTGTTTTATCAAAATTATTTTCCATCTAAGATAATAAAGGGTTCTGTTTATATCCCTATTATTAAATTGATTTTATTATGTTGTGATGTAATTATGTTTATTAATTCCTTTATCTTATTTGAATTGTTTTATGATGTCACGATGTTTAAGAATCCCATTTTTATTACATGGTTTATGCAATGATGTATGATTTATGATTTTGTGGAACACATAAGAATGGTATCATTATGATATGGGTGGGACCTATATCTTCCTCCAATGCCTTGGGTAAAGATTTTATATCTCATGAGATAGACACAGATGGAACGGTAGGTTATACCGTTTCAGTGAAACAGGACTGGAACGAGGGTGACTCGGTTCAAAAAGGGACTTTGTCCACTAAGATAGTCTTGGAAATGAGTATTGACTAACAAGAAATGATTCTCTATCATTATGTGTGTGTACCACAAAGTTTCATGTTTTATGTTATGATTATTGTGACTACATTTCACTGCCATGATTTATCCCATGTTATGAAATTATGATCTCTTTTGCAGGTTCAGATTTCCAAAAGTTATGTGCTTCTGTATACGATGAGATTTATATTTCTTTTGTTTACCCTTACTGAGCATTTGAGATCACACTTTTATGTTTTATTTTCCCCAGGATATAAAGAAAGGTTTTAGGTAAAAAAAGGGAAGATATTTATGGGAGATATTGGAGATCTTTCACCACGATTAGAAGATTACGTTCCGAGTTTCCAAAGACACTAAACTATTACGATCCTTGTGTGTGTATTTTTTTGTTATGTACTAAGTATTCCGCAAAAGTAATGTAATGTCCATGTACGTCTAGCTTCGGGTCTCTACAGTTAGTATCAGAGGAAAAGTTTAGTCAACCTTTGGAAACTAGGATGCGAAAACGTTAGTGAGATCCCTAGAGATATTTCTAAGGTATGTCTAGGGATGTCCCTAAGGATAAGTATACATATAGGATATAGTCCTAGAACTATGGTAACGATATTAGATTAACCCAAAGATGTTAGATATTTAAGATACTCTCCCTTTATTATGTTTTTTGTCTCTCACACTATTCTTTTTGGGTTTTAGAAAATGGTTGGAAACAAGATGATTCATGATAATGGAGGATATGAAGGACATCAGAATGATATTCTTCATGAGAAACCAAATGAAATGGGATTTGGATGTCCAAACATCATTATTATGCCGAATCAGCAATCTCATAATATGATCAATAAAGTAAAATTTGGTAAGTTTCCTGACTCGGCTAATAAGAGAAAGATGGAGTTTAATGATGATCATAGAGGAATGAATGTTCAATTTCCGCTATGTAAATCATGTGGGAAGAGGCATCAATGAGAATGTTTCAAAGGAACTGGAAGATGCTTTGCGTGTGGAAAAGAAGGACACAAAGCAAGTAAGTGCAAAGGAAAAGGTTCAGTTAACACCATGGATGAGGATAATGGTATTGCTACGACATCAACAATGGTTAAATGTTTCAAATGTGGAATGTACGTGCATTATGCAAACCAAGGCCCTAAGGGAAAGTCTCATGAAGAGAATCAGTATGGTCGTATGGGAAGTATTTATGATGATAATGATGAAGAGACTACAAATGATATGTGAGATGAAAGAATTGTTGAAGCTCGTTCAATGGTTTAAGAAGGTAGTGGAATGATTACATGTTTATCAAGTGTAATGTTGTATAAGTAATCTCATGGTACTATGGAATAAAGATACATCTAAGGATTGTTACACTATTGTCTTTCCAAAGTTTCTAAAGTGTATGATTAATGGTACTAGTAACCATGAAATGTTATTCAGATATTTTTTGGAAAGTACATGATATGCGCATAATGAAGGAATAATAAGATAATGAGGTATTTGATTGTATTCATGAGCTCATGACTGATATAATGAGAAGGTTATATCATGGTTTGAGTATATAGAATTTTTGGATTTTGGTATGTGGAAAGAGTTAACTTTTAACTACATTCATGTTTTCACTAAGGTTCAATGGGTATTCAAGAGAATACGTGATTAAGGCATTTTAATGTTTGGAATGTGACCAACAAGACATATCTTATGATATATGGGGATCAACGACAGTATTAAATCTCTGGTAATCGTTTTCAATATATTATGAGAGTGGACTGCAGTATTATGGATAAGCCTAAAGATTAGAATAGATTATGTTGGACATAAGTTAGTATTGTTTAAGTATAGAAGATTTTCGATATTATTGATGGGATGTTATAGTAATGTAGTTTTAGAAAAAGGACAACCTGCAGGACGGGCGACAGCCCATTGCGTCGGACAAGGATGCGGGAATCGAACCCACAACCGAAGTGCGACTCGACTTTATCGCCTACCACTGGCCTACAGGAAGTCCCTGTTTAGTAGAAACTAGTTTTATTATATTAAGCAGTATGATATATGAAGTATAAGTTCATTTTAGGAACCATATATCATTAATCTCACTATAGATGGACTTATGTATTTTTTTGATAACTTTTCTAACCTTTTGAGACAGATGGAATGACCCATCATTCTATCACATGGTCTGCTAACACATCACGAATGACAAATTCAACTTCATTTCTTTAAGAGATGAAGTAGAAATTGTCCAAAGAACGACAAACAGTGAGACTATACCAAAATCACGAAAGTATTTCTTCTAATTCCAATTTCATCAACTTTAGGGAAATGATCTTGAAAACCAAAAATGTTTTCATAGTGCTCTTATATCTGATTAATCAGATGGTACCTTAAATCATCACAAATTTAGGGATTTGTGATTCCAAGCTTTTCCATAGCCATGTTCTCTACCACTCTCCATCAGAACATGATGGTTAGATTTCTCTTCCATTACCATATTTTCACCTATGTGGAAACCTAGCGATTAGTTTATTTGGGTAACCGTTACGTTTCATACTTTTGTTTTTAAATATTGGTTTTGGTATTCCTTTTTACGATGTGGGTTTCGATTAAAGAAAATTTCGAATAGTAAACCATTTATAACCCCGACGAATTTCTAGGGCGAAATTCATTTTAAGGGGGGTAGAATGTAACACCCCGAGATTTTATGAAAAATATTCTTTTTAATTTCATTAATGTCGTGTGTTATACGCTACACCAAAAGGAGCTTTCACAACACACATCTCTGACCTGGCTTGAATTACACGCAATCACGACCTTCCACGATAGTGTGTGTTGTACGCAACACCAAGTTTCGCTAAACAACGATATGCTATTAAGATATTATTAAAACTAGCCGTTATGAATAGTAATAACCAATTTTTGAAATTTTGTAAATTTTATTTTTCAAAATGGACTTCATTTATGGATTCGTAGTATCGAATTTAGCCTAAGGTGAAATTTTTGTACTTTTCGGATAACTTTCATATTCTGATGAATAGTGAAAATTACTAAATTTTAATTAAAAACAAATTTTTTAATAGAAATAATTAATAGTGATAAATTATTAATTTGAGTGGTTTTAAAGTATATTTATAATATATTTTTACAATTTAATACAATGTTGGTAATTGGATGTAATTTCACATTTAAACCAGTTATAAACAAGTGTCAATCTTTTGATAGTTATTATCTCTTAAAAACACGCTATTTGTTGTGACAATGGAAATTAATTATAAAATTAATTAATGAAACTTATATGTTGGGAATTTTTTTTAAAATAGAAATCATTTTTTGAATTCAGAATATCAAATATAGCTTAGGGTGAAATTTTGGCATTTTTCTGAAAAATGTCAATTTTTGATGAATAGTGAAACCACTAAGTGGTAGGTTAAAAACTGAATTTTGCATAAAACTTAATTTTACTGCTTCAGTGAATGGAATTTCGAAAATCCGACAGACACGGTTGATATCAGTAAGTAAAATGTGGTTCAATGAGATAAAAATATTTTTTGGTGAATAGTAACGTTTTACTTTTTTTTACCGCGGTTAATAGTAAATAGGGTAACTAAGGGTAAATATGATATTACTATTACCTTAAAACATGTCCTAATTCTATTGGATAAGTGTAATTCGACCAAAAACAACCTTATGAATATAATATGACCATTTAAGTCCACTTGGATTAGATTATGACATTTAATATTATTTTATTTAATGAATAGTTAAAATAGTTAAAATCAAAGTTTAATAAGTAAATAATTTTTAATATGGGGTTATACATAAGATAAATTCGACTATAAATATTTATTAGAAAGATAAAAATATTTTAATACATAATGATATTTTATTTTTAATTTTTAGACATTAAATAATTTAAATTATTTATGACACAATGATGATGCGGTAATTATCTTATTAATGAAATATTGACGTAATTGATGTTATAAACACCAAAATAAATGTAATTTGAGACTTTTTATGAATTACACTAATTTTCTAGGTTACTATGATATATTAGTGTTGATTTAATCATCTTGGTTAGAACATATAATTCTGTTATGACTTTCAAAAAAATCATATATCAAATAATGTCAAAATTGACACAAAATAGTTTTTAAATCAAATATTATATTATTAATTGTTATTTTATTCCTAAAAATCTAAGGTTCGGCCAAATGACATAGATAAGGATATATATATTAATAATAAACAATTTGGGGTTCGTTTGGCATGTTATAGTAAGTGTATTAACCATATAGTGTAAGAAAACAAAAGACACGGTAAAAGTTAAATTATTTAACTTAGAGTTAAATCTAATTGATAAGGTTAAAATAATACCTAAACATGTCTAAATCCTATTGGTTGATAAGATTCCGACCCATACCCACTTTAGCTTCTAAATAAGACCCTTTAAAACCATTATAAACCAATTTTGACTTTAATATAAAATAATATTTTGAGATATTCCTAAGGTGCCCCTCTCCTCCCTTATAAAAGGACACCTCCTCCCCCTCCTCCTCACACAAATTTGAGCCCTCAAGCTCATCCAATCCCTGCCAAAATACCTTCTCAACTTCCCTAGAATAATCCTAGAGGTCCTGGTCTTCTTCAAAGACCAATCTTAGTTCCCTAAGTGGAGGATTTAAAGAGGCGTTTCAAAGAAGAGGTAATATCCATTACCGATCTTTTCAATTTCTTTCTTCTTCAACATCTTCTTCTTTAGTTGTTTCATGACAAAGTAATAACATCAGTATTACTTACATACTTATATGTTATTATAAATATGAAACAACCCTAATTCACCTTCTATCCATCCTACGGAAAAATGAAATCACCGCGCGTGCGTACGTACGGAATACCGTCTCCACGCCTTGGTGTAATCTATTTTCCACCACCACCTTAATAGGATGGGTATAATGGTGTAATGAGAAACTATATATGATTATTATAAAGTGATATTAATAATTAAATAGTCTACATACACTTCAACACAATTCCACGACCATGGGAACGATATCATCGCTCGTGCGTACGTACGGACTACCGTCTCCACGACGCGATGAAATTCATTCTCAATGATTAACCATTCATGAATGATTATAAAGTATATATAATATGTACAAATGAAATATATTAAATAATAATGATACTGGATTTATGTAAATTTATATGTATGTCATCTACTTAATTCCATTCACTTCAATAAGGAAACGAAAACAGCGTTCATGCGTACGTACGGACTACCGTCTCCATGAACGGTGTATTTCATTCCATTTATCGATATTATATATATATATATATATATTATGAATATATATTATATATAAATCATGTTTTACATTCTAGATATAAGTAATCATGATCCAAGTAATCATATTAATAATTACAAGTTAAAAACACGAACGACAAATGAGACGATTTTACCCAAAACACTACTTTAACATGAATTTACAAAATAACGGGTAATATAAAGTCACAAGTGGACCATATATGATATAATAACAATAAATATGATTCTGGAATAAGTCAATAACATGATTTAAATCATTATACAGGAGTATCAGACACTTATAAAGCAAGTCGGACCTAAGGTAAGGGAAATATCACAATCTCATTTTTATCCGAGATTGTTTGTACTTTGAAATTTACTAGGGTATATTTTATCATCCACATACATGTTTCCTCAATATGTAATGTTATTTACATCCACCTACAATTTTTTAAATCCAATTGTACCCTTCGGTGGGTTTTTAGTAAAAGATATGAATGGAATCTTTTGTCGTTTTTCGTACGAGGAACTTTTTGACTTTTCCGACAAAAGTACGAAAAATGTTTTTTAACTTATACTGCACGAATGGATTTTTAAAAAATTATTTCCAAGAAGCTTACTTTACAAGTTTTCAAGTTTATTTTTAATCAACTTCTTTTAGTTTAGAATTGTATGACATGTTAAGAAAGGAAAAGTGTTTTTGAAGTAGAAAGGATATTTTCCTCAAGAATGGAGTTCAAGTGTTTTATCAAAATTATTTTCCATCTAAGATAATAAAGGGTTCTGTTTACATCCCTATTATTACATTGATTTTATTATGTTGTGATTTAATTATGTTTATTAATTCCTTTATCTTATTTTAATTGTTTTATGATGTCACAATGTTTAAGAATCCAATTTTTATTACATGGTTTATGCAATGATGTATGATTTATGATTTTGTGGCACACATAAGAATGGTATCATTATGAGATGGGTGGGACCTATATCTCCCTCCAATGAATTGGGTAAAGATTTTATATCTCATGAGATAGACAGGGATGGAACAGTAGGTTATACCGGTTCAGTGAAACAGGACTAGAACGAGGGTGACTCGGTTCAGAAAGGGACTTTGTCCAATAAGATAGTCTTGGCAATGAGTCTTGACTAACAAGAAATGATTCTCTATGATTATGTGTGTATTCCACAAAGTATCATGTTTTATGTTATGATTATTGTGATTACATTTCACTGCCATGATTTATCCCATGTTATGAAATTATGATCTCTTTTGCAGGTTAAGATTTCCAAAAGTTATGTGCTTGTGTATACGATGAGATTTATATTTATTTTGTTTACCATTACTGAGCATTTGAGCTCACCCTTTTATGTTTTCTTTTCCCCAGGATATAAAGAAAGGTTTTAGGTAAAAAAATGGAAGATCTTTATGGGAGATATTGGAGATCTTTCACCACGATTAGAATATTACGTTCTGAGTTTCCAAAGACACTAAACTATTACGATCCTTGTGTGTGTATTTTTTTTGTTATGTACTAAGTATTCCGCAAAAGTAATGTAATGTCCATGTACGTCTAGCTTCGGGTCTCTACATTCAACATAACAAGCTCTAACCCCTTGGGTAAACATCATTTATTTAATCATTTATTAACAACATTATTACTTTTCCATATTCCCAAGCATTATAGAAAAACATTATAAGCTACTAAACACAAGGGGGATCAACACGACGATTAGATGAACTACCCGTCGAGTCTTTACCACCTATAGCAAGAGCGTAGACATATCCCCCCTTTTAGAAGCTAATCACAAAAAGCACATGGAATACCCTACACGTCTTCACCCCTTTCAAGAAAAGGGTAAGAAAGACTAGATGCCTTGAGCAGTGGGGAAAGTAAAGAAGATAAAAAACCAATAAGAATCAACCAGTATCCAAACATTCACATCCAACCCGTTCCAGCATCCACAATGTCCTCCTTGACACCCATATGCATAAAGCGATGCATCTTTCCACTCTATGAATCAACTGCTTCCACAACCAATAGGTCTCCCTACCCCCAAATATCACAACATCCATCCAGGCTCACATCACAACACAAGAAGAAGAAAAAATAAACATCTTATCAAATGGGATGTTAGACCTTAAACAAGCAAGAGGGTAACTCAAGACCCTAGAAGTAATTATCTTTTATCAAATAACCAGTTCATTAATCCATCTTGGATTAAACAATTTATTATTTGTAGGTTCCAAATTCAGGAAACCTAATAAGTAAGATATGAAAAATAATTAAACATGCTTACTGCAAAAAATTTATTAACATCAAATTAAAACAACAGGAACCAAGTTCATTTAAATGCATCTTTATCTTTATCCAAACAATTATCAATTAATTCTGGCGTTACGTTATTTACCAATATCAATTGAGAACAAAAAAGCTAAGCAAGAAATCATAGATATCACACTATCTAGAAAAACAAGAGGAAATAATATAAGATCGATATCAATTTATTTATCTGGTTTACATATTTATTATGCCAATTCAATTGTGATCTAGTGGGATAAAACATGATAACTCAACAGTTGCACATAAAAGAAAAGAGAAGAAACATATCCCCTACCTCAAACAGTTCTTGACATTCTTTATATGTGAACGAGCCACACAACAGGTTATGATCTCCTCCCCTATGACAACTGTATCCACCCAAGGATGTAGAGACACCACCACATCGGTAAACACCCAAGAAAATACCATTAGGAACATGGGGGTAAAATTCAATAAAAATGGAAAGGATAAAGAAGGAGGTGAACCCAAAATAATGAAGATTGATCATACCTTATTTCGAAGATTGATCGATATTGCTTGGTTACATAAACAAAGAAGAAAAAATCTTAAGAGGAAAGTTTGATTGAACAACTCCTACGAGAAGGAATGGGATGTTTGAGCGTCTCACTCCCAAGAACAAGGAGGAAGAACTAAGGAGGAATATATCTCATCCCTTTAGAAGATTTAACGGAGTAGTGGTTTAAAATAAGCTGGGTTTTCCATTAAAAGTAGATCGCATTAAACCACGTGGTTTGACCAAGTAAAAACATCCTGAGCCTTATGAAAAATTAATATAGGTGTTACGACCTTTGAATCAACCTTAGAGTCCTTGAAACAAGGATTTAAATGCATTTTATGTCAAAGGAAATGTTAAAGGGAAGAAACTACAGGAAGCTGGAATCACTGTTCACGAACTCGAAATTTCGCAAAGGAAAAACACTATTCATGAACCTCACCATTCTGGAAACACTTTTCATGAACCTCACCGTTCTAGAAACACTATTCATGAACTCAAAATTTGGAAAACGAAAAAGGTAACCGTTGGAACCTTACCATTCTGGAAGCACTATTCATGAACTCAAAATTTGGAAAAGGAAAAAGGTCTCCGTTGGAACCTCACTGTTCTAGAAACATTGTTCATGAACTCAAAATTTGACAAAGGAAAAAGATCACTGTTGGAACCTCACCATTGCACTGTTCACTAGAAGGTTACTGATGACACTGTTCACCTTGGGATACCGATGCACTGTTCACAAAAGGTTATTGATGACACTGTTCACAGAAGGTCACTGATGCCACTATTCACATAAGGTCACTAATGTCACTGTTCACTTAAGATCATCGTTGCACTGTTCAAATAAGGATACCGATGACCCTGTTCACAAAGGGTGACTGATGACACTGTTCACAAAATGTCACCGATGTCACTATTCACATAAGGTCACTATTGCACTGTTCACATAAATAGAAATTTGGAAAATTTTTGGGGATATGTCGCCTTGGCCTCCCGAAACACCTTATACACCAGAGTTTCACAAACGAATGGACCAGATAGGTATATGACATTACATGAAACCCTATAAGATTATGATAAATAGAATATTTTTGAGTTTTATTATATTTTGGAGTGAAAGATGAGTTTGTGGTAGAAATTAGTTACAGAACAGAACTCTACTTTTCCGATATTTTTTTCTTATTCTATGAAGAAATTAATTCTTAAACTTTAGGGAAAGTATCTTAAAACAAAAAATGTGATATCCTAATACCTTTTGTTTTGATGAACCAATAATATTTTAAGTTATCATAGATTTATGGCTTTGAGACATGAACTTTCTATTTATTGTTCACTAGTTTGTGATTGATGACCTCAATCACTCCCTATAAATATTTGCGTTTTCCTCCAATTATGTGTCTCAAATTTCCATCAATTTTGACTTATTTGAAATCCTAATTTTTTGGTGAATTTTTCATTTACATTTCCCTCTTATTAAGAGTAAATTTTATTAACCATCTTTCCGATGTGGGTTTCCACCAAGGTATTTTCTATTTTTAACCTTTTAATTTTGAAGAACAATTTCAAATTGCAAGGAATCAATTTATTGAAGGAGGAGAGAATTTAACACCCCATTATTTCAATGTACGTTATCTCTTTAATGTAATTCAATAGTTTGCGCTACACGCAACATCAAGTTCAAGCACACCATGACTTACCAACTAACTGTTCAAAAAGAATTTATGAATAGTATTAACTGCATTTTGAATTTTATATACTCCGTATAATTTTAGCATCCATATTATTTTTTTCTTAGACTTAATATAAGAACAAATTCCTTTTTTCAGATAAATTAAGTATTTTAAAAAAAATTAAATTTCCACCTTTTAATGGAGAACCCTTTATAAATACAATATTTGACACTTTAATATATTCAATTTGAAAAAATAAACTTCTTCTTCAGAATCATGACATAAAAATAGAGTTTGAATAAATTTTTTGTACTTTTCTGATAACTTTCATATTTTGATGAATTGTGAAAAATACTAAATTCTAATTGAAAACAACTTTTTTAATCTAAATAATTTATAGTGTTAAATTATGAATTTGAGTGGTTATAAAGTATAATTATATTATATTTTTATCAATTTATTTAATTTATGTCCTTGTAAGTAATTTTTCATTTCAATTGGACATAAGCACATGTCAATATTTTAATAGTTTTTACTTCTTAAAATCCTGCTTTCTGATTTTAATTAATTTTAAATTAACTAATGAAAATTATATGTTTTTAATTTGGTAAAATAGAAATAATTTTTGGATTCAGAATATCAAAATTATCTTTAGGTGATTTTTTGGTATTTTTCTGAAAATTTTCAATTTTTGATGAATAGTGAAAAACACTATATTATTATTTAAAACCAACTGTTTATTTAAATAATTATTTATATTATTTAAATTTATTTTAATTTAAAATAGATACATAATTACTATATTAGTTCAATTTAATTCATTGGAATCATTTAATAATAATATTAGATGTATAAAATTTTATTGAACTTTTAACTTCTTTTACCCACCTTCTAGGAAAATTTGAAAATTTTCATAAAACATAATTTTACGGCTTCTGTGAATTGAATTTAAAAACACTATGAGATATGGTTGACATCAGTAAGAAAAATGTGGTTCAATAGGATAAAAATAATTTTTTTGAATAGCAACTTTTGAATTTTATTTATTACGGTTAAAAGTAAATAGGGTAATTAATAGTAAAAATGATATTATAAATATCCTAAAACATGTCCTAATTCTATTGAATAAGAGTATTTCGACCAAAATAAACTTTAGGAATAAAATATAATCCTATTTGATCCACTTGGATTAGATTATGAAATTTATTATTATTTTATTTAAAGAAGAGTTAAAAGTATTAAATTCAAATATTTATAACTAAAAAATTTTAATATAGGGTTATACATAAGATAAATTTATCTATAAATATTAATTATAAATCTAAAAGGATTTCATACATAATGGTATTTTATTTATAATTGTTAGACATTAAATTATTAAATTTACTTATGACACATTGATGATGCAGTAATTACCTTAATAATGAATGATTTAAATAGTTGATATTATAAATATCCAAATAAATGTAAATTGAGACTTTTGATGCATTAAAATAATTTTATAGGATAATATGACATGTTAGTATTGATTTAATTTATTTTTTTCGAAGTTATAACGTTTTTTTACTTTCAAAAAAATGAAATACCAAATAGTGTCAAAATTGACATAAATGAGGTTTAAAAAAAATACTATATTATTAATTGATATAATATACATAAAAATATACGGTTTGGCCGAAGGACATAGATAAGGTTAGATATGTCAATAATGAACAACTTGGAATTTTCATGGCTTTTTATAGTAAGTTTATTAACCATGTTTTATAATAATACAAGAATACATGGTAAAGGTTAAACTATTTAACTAAGAGTTAAATCTAAAAGATAAGGTTAATATGGTGACCTAAACCTATCTAAAACCTATTGGTTGAGATATTTTCGACCCAAACCCACATTATCCTTGAAATAAATCTCTTTATATCCATTATAAGCCAAATATTATTGTATAATAATTTAAAATATTTCAGGATTTTCCTAAAGTGACCCTCACCTCTCTTATAAAAGGCTACTTCCCTTTCTGTCAAAATCACATCTCCAAAGCCATTTGATTCGGCCAAACCTTGCTAAAATATCTTCCCAGCTACCCTCACTTCATCCTAGAGGCATTAAATTGATTATAAATCTTACCTAAGGATCCCTTTTGATCAAATCAAAAGGTAGCACCTGAAGAAGAGGTAATAATTTCATCCCCTCTTTAAAAGTTATTTACTTCTTCCACTTCCTCTTTCTTTGTTGTTTCCATAAAAAAATAATAAATCTAGTACCTTTTATATAATTCAATGTTATTATAAATTTGGTACAATCATATTCATTATTCTATCCATCCTATGAATGAAAAAGTCACCATGCGTGCATACGTATAGCTTACCTTCTCCACGTCATGGTGTAGTTTTCTATTCAATACTTCTTTATTTTGGATTGGTATAATAATGAGTATAATTGATTTAAATAATAAATATAACATGTTAATTATTTTATATATATGATATACCATCAAATTAAATATGATTTCACCATCAATAGAATGGTATTGTTACTCGTGCGTACATATGAATTACCATCTCCACAAACGCTCTGAGATTCACTCCCCATCACAACCATTCAAGAATAATTTTCATTTTTTGATTAAAAATAATTTTTAATAACTTAATATCATTCTAGATATGAATCAAATACATCCTATCCATAACAAACATGACTTATGTAACAAAACTTATAAATAAAAATTAATCAGTTAACACCGAAAATAATGATACTACTGAAATATTATTAACAAAACAATATTAGAAGATCACATATAATATCATATTTATGTATATGGTTATTTTATAATTTAATAACAATGAGTTAAATATTATATATAAGAGGTTAAAATATACTCTACCAAGTAAAAGAACATGGTAAGGGTTAATTTTATAATCTCTTTATTGTTCTAGGTTGTCTATATGTAAACATATATTGGAAATTCTTTATCATCATCATCGGTGTTTCTTAAAAATATATTTCAATTTTTTTACTATTTCCTAGATTATGGGTTAAATTCATTTATACCCTTGTTTTAATTTTTATAAAATATTTTGAAAGGAATATTTCTGTCATTTTCCAAATAAGGTACTTTATGACCTTTTCTACAAATTAAGGTAAAAATGTTTTTTTATCTCATACGGTAGGTGAAGATGTTTTCTTCCGTTACAACACCTTAAAATCTTCCCTTAAAAGATTATAATATTTTTTTCAAAATAAATGTCTTCTTTTATAAATATGTGACTTTTAAATTATTTCTAAATAAAAATAGATATTTCTCTCAAATAGTTTTGATTCCATATACGGCAACATCATTTGATGGATTTTACTCTTGTTTGAAATTGATTTATTATGATACAATATTCTATATTGTATTGAATGTTTTGTGATATTTTTGACTGTGAATGTGTTATTTTTATAACATTCATAGTTTATGGTAAAATTTTTAACATTTCGTATGCTAGTTTTAATATGAATGTTTATGTTATGTTTCAACATTTTCATATGAGGAATTCATTGGACTTAGTAAGTGACGGGTGGAGCCTAGTATAGGTCCTAAATTCATCGGTAGGTATCATGAGACAAACTAGTGTCTTGGAACAAGGCCTTGACGAAATATTATTTGTAGTCATGGCACAAGGCCTTTACTATGTCATTATGATGTCCAACATTATGAATTCCATTAGTATTAAATTATCTATTGATATTACATGTAATTACTTGACTAGTAGAATATCCATGTGAATAAGGAAATGGAATTATTTTATTTATATTTTACATATTATATTGAAGTTTAATCTTAAAAGTCTTGTGTTTTAGTCTTATACATTGCCTTAAATGTTTATGCTTATTAATGAAATTTTCCACTATATTGTTATCCTTACTGATCATCTGAGCTCACCCCTTTCAATGTTTTATTTTTCCCAGGATGAGTAGAATTATATTGTGACTAACTTTCAAGGATAAACTATGGGATATGAGTGTGTTCAATGGAGACAAAATGTTATTGTTTTTTATTTCATAATGTAATGTAAAACTTATGTATGTATCTAGTACTTCCAAGGATACTAAACTGATCGGTCTTTCAGGATTTGATCCCTTGTGGTCATGATAATGTTATATAATAATGCACCGACTCTAGGTAACTAGGGTCAGGGCATTACAGGAATGCCCCTCATGACATTTTGCGGGCCCTCTTGGCTGATCGGTTTTGGGTTAACCTAGTTTGGTTCGTAATATATTTTCCCAACGTAGCAAGAATAATGAGTAGAGTATCCATTGTCCATTTGGTTTTATCTCCTTGACTAAAATTTAATAGATGTGAAACATCATTTCAATAGGGATGTTCCTTTTTCATTTTAACTGTAAAATAGATTGAATGATGTTATTCAAGGACCATATTGATCATTACCATTAACATGGGACCTTTATATCCCCCAATGGGAGAAATCAAGACATTCAGGGAGTATTGTATTCACGGTCAAGATGACTTGGTCCTCCACATCTAGAGTTGGGAAGAATATATTTTTACGTCCTCTATCATTCTTGAAGCGTATGATGAAGAATTAGAGAGTGGGTTACCTTCATTGGGTAGTTAATTTCATTATTTTACTTTAGAAAATTTATCAGTATTTCCTCATGAATACAATGTTGATTTCCCCATTTACATGGTGGAATTGACACATAGTAATATCTATCCCTTTATATCATATGGACCCCCATATATTTCATTGAGTTAAAGATTCACCAAGACTATTTGGTGCCTAATGTTTTTATATTTTAGTTTATGTCTCTATTGGAAATAAATGTACTCATTTACATGATTTCTAATGGATCTCATCACCTATGTATCAAATATCAGAATCTAATCTGTGTCATAATTGAAAATAAAAATATCACTTTTCCTATATTTATGAAATTTTCAAATAGATCAATGGGGAAAGATAATTTTAAATAATCATACACCATTTGGTGTATCTTTATGTAATAATAAAAGAAGCTGATATTACCAAGACCACCATTCAAAAAATTTATTTCTATTCTAAAAATCAATTAATGTCATTTGGAATAATAATTACACCAATGGTTTTCATAGTCCATATGAATATGGGATTTCATAGACACTATTCGTCCTTCATCAGGTTGTTTTTGGATGACATTATTGTATACTCAAAATAAAAAGTTGATAATGGAAAAAAATTAGATCATTCTAGGAATATTACATGACCACCATATTTATTCCAAAATTATCAAAATGTTAGTTCTAGATTCAGGAAGTCAGGTTGTGAGGTGATGTACTATTCTAACATTAGAATTTATCTAAATTATAGATGGTTAGAGTGGTGATTTTATGATAATATCTAAAGAATATCATTGAAATGAAAATATTTTTGGCACTGAAAGAGTTATATGTGCGGTTTGTAAAAAATTCTCTCAAATTTCGTCACCTATGAAGACTCTCATGTGAAAATAGATACTTTTCTCCTTTACCCCCATTATTTATAGAAGAATTGGGGAGATAATGTGATGATTTAAATATTCTCATGTTTTGATCATACTTGAGGTAAGTTATGTTTATGTAATTTTGTAAATCCATTGGGTATTTTTTTGGGTTGTGTACTTATACATGGTGTCCATGAGGTGGAATTTGGAACTCCAAAAGTCAAACCATGTGAAAAAATTACCCAACCCATGAATTTGAGGTCTTGGTTTTGTTTTATTACATTAGGTGATGGAACCATTATATTTTTAGGGAAATTTTTAAATTCTTCTTGAACCATATATGACTGAGTTAAAAATTTTCCTAAATGATTTATACCTAAGGTAGGGATGGTGGATAGAGTATCTTCATGTTTTCAACTATGAAATTTTATATACTATGAATGATGATAATTTTTTCATTGATGCCTTAAGTGGGTTATTTATAACTCATGATATGAAGGATTATATTAGTGAGTAGAAACTTATGGGGATCTTTTTCAAGAATCCCTTGGAATCCAGTGAATGGAAGGAGGATATGTTTTTTCTACCATATACTTGGTTTCTTCTATTCTAAAGATGATATATGAAGTGTTTCCAAATGATGAATTGTCTCAGTGTTCTAGATAGTTTCTAAATAAGTGGGAGATACTAACTAACTAGACATTTCATCCTAAAGGAATTATCTACTTCATAGGATTTTTTTGGAACCATTCCCTCTATAGAAGGTGGGAATGTATAACTATTTCCTATAGTGGTGTTGTTTCCATCTTGGTTCCCCCAATATTTTCTATGTTGGGATACATTGATTTTCGTGTAAAGGTAGGAAAAGTGAAATCATTGAATTTATTTTGTTTTTATACATTTTATAATGTCAAAATTTTGTATTCGATTCCTTCTGTTAGGAATCAACCTATACATATTCCTACCTTAAGGTGGGATGAGGTATCTATAGATATTATCATTGGATTTTCCAAAAAATAGGGATGTAATTATATATGGGTTATTATTTATCATTGGGTCAAATAATCAAATTTCATATCAATCAAGGACACCGACAACTTGGTGGTCCCTAACAAGATCCACACGCAATAGATAGTGATGTTTTAATGTGTCATCTGATATTATTTCTTATAGAGACCCACATTTAAACTATTAGTTTTTAGAAGACTTATAAAAGAAAATGGGGTTATAGGTCAATGTTATAATGACATAACATCCCCAAAAGGTTTCCCAAAAAAAGTATTAAAACCATATGTTGGAATAAATTCATCACTCATATGTGTTGGACCTTTGTGGTCCATGGGACAAACATATGGTGTTGGTAGAATTTTCATCATTAACTATTACCAATCCATGATCAATATGGTTCCCATATAAACTCTATCTATTTTCCATATAGTTCCCATTTGTTCTATATTGATGTTGGTGAATCTTCTTTATTAGGTTAAAGTGTTTTACAAGAAATGACCCACAATATTAAAATGATTAGGAAATGTTTGATGACAACCCAAGTCATTTTATGATAAATGTTCTAAAACTCAGTGTTCTCAATGGTTGATTTGGTGATTTTAAAGGAAGAAAGTTTTTTTGGGCCACCACCATATTAAGATGCAATGGAATCTCACTAAAAGGTACATAAAACATTTTGAGATGACTGAGAGGATTATTAAGGTTGGATACAACCTGGATTTCCCTTGAATATTAATATATATATTTATGATGTTTTCTATATATCATTGTTGAAAATTTAAAATTTGATTCCTTCCCATGTTCTGAGTTTTCTAGATATTTAGATGAAATCTTAATTTTAAATTTTTAACTAGTCAGTTTATATTTTTGATTCCCAATGGATGGTACTTTAGTGGAAATATATTCCACTAGTTTTCTTCATTTGAAAAGTTAGGAATGATTTTAATGATATATGATAATGGATGTTTGGGGTAGAATCACAATGTAAACATTAACTCTCAGATTATACAATGGATAGACATTTCAAGGGTGGAAAGTGGCATGTTGGGTAGAATTTTCAGCCATGTTGTTACATTTTTATTTATTTATTATTTATTTTTTAACTATCTTTTAATCAATATATTTTATAAAATATTTTCTTGATAATTATTTATGTGGGGGGGGGGGTAGAGGATGGTGCACATTTGGATCATATTTAGGGGAAACCAAGTGTATACCCTAGGAAAATCATATGAGTTGAGTTAGTGGAACCATAGCACCCGTAAGGTTAAGTGAACCATTTGTAAAATCATGAAACTAACCCATGTTCCATCTTTTAGTGAGAAAAAAATCTATTGTAAGGTTCAAACATGGTTCCCAAAACAATGTGTCTAAAAAATGAGTTATTTTTTTAAATATTCAAACTTATTAAACTCATTCTTCCTGATTTATCCACTCTCACACCCTATTTTTACCCATTATTGATTATTCCATCCATAGGCAGACCATCCCTTCCTTCTTGTATGGATTTTACAGTGCACATTAAATATTTAAGTGACCTGATACTCGAATTTATTTTCTTACACTACAAGATATCTTTTAGGATTAGAGTTTTATGTAGTTAGGGCATGACGGTGACATAAAAATCCATTATATTAAAAATGGGTTGCTTCTATTTACTATCCATTTTTACCACAATATTCAACTATTAAAATAAATAACAATTTATTTTCATCAAAAATATTCATAACATTCATCTTGAATTCATCCATTAACTTACCCATCATAAAAGCCTATGTATAAAATTTTTAAAATTTGGGATTATCACAAATAGATCAGTAATGTACATAAAAATGATGAAATTGGTAAGCCAAGTGAAAAAAATAGTACCCATGAAACATTTACCATTATCTCAATATTATCTGAGAGGATGAAAGAAGTCATTTCCAAATGAAAATCACTTAGAAATGTTTCTTAAATGAAAATTTTAAACCCCACAAAATGGAAAGAAAAAGTATATATGAAACTGTAATAATCATTTTCATTTCAATATTACATAAGGTGTAACACTCATGGTTACACATATTATCATTTTCACGATTATAGTGCGAGTAATGATCGTAGTTACACATGAATAATTTTTATAACTATTATAGAAATTCAATAAATAAAAATAATGGTTATACATGTAATAACCATCCTAGTATATTACTATAATCAATTATAATAAAATTAATTGATTAACTCATCCCATTACCCTATGAATTGGATAATTATAATGGGTCTCACCATTATTATAATCTATGTTGTTCTAATTTATGAGTCATAATGGGGCTAAAAAGATTGTATAAGTAATATAAGACTCATAAGTTTCTTAATATATAATCCTGATGTTCTATATATTGAATAAACCATTTTATATTTTCCGTTTTCATTATAAAACCATTGAAAAAATATTTCCAACCTGTTTGAAAAACACAATCAGATATCAATATATATATCTTTTTAAGATAATTTTAAATAAAAAAGTCCCATAAAATGGAATGAATTATTTTTATGAAACAGAGAATTATTTTAAAGGAATTTAAACTTAAACTAATAGTTTTAGTAGTAGGAAAATTTATTGGCACCATATATGTTAAAACTGAACATTATTTTTTTCTTTCTTAAAGAAAATATAAGACATTCCATAAAAATATTTCTTTTGAAAAAACCAACTATTAGGACATAAAATATCCTTTATAAATTTTTTATGTTTATATAAATAAATCAATAAAATAATATTAAAAATCATGAAATGGATTAAAAAATTATTTTTAAAGGAAATGATAAAAGGGGATTTTTAAATGAATGTCCCTTACCCTGAGTCAGACTCAACAAATACATTTGTTATATTCATGAATAATAAGCATATAATATTTATTTACTTTACTTAGATTCATTTTACTATTTAATAATTACTTTTTTTACTTATATACATTAGAAATCAAATTTCATAATCATTTAAGTTCATGAATGATGATTTGAACATATTTTTATCAAACATCCAAAATAGATTATATTTGTTCACTATGATCAAAGTGGTTATTACTCATCCATCCAAAAAATAATAATCTTGACATAATTATAATTTTTTACATCAATTTAAGTTTTATAAATAAATATAAAATATAGTTATGAAAATTGAAATACATTTCAATAATAGAGATGGTAGGATGTACATATGAGTGAATAAAGATTCCATTTTTCATGGATAATTATAGAATGAAGGGGTTTACAAATGTATTATAAAAAAGTTATTATCATTTCATAAATAAAATATTATTTTATTAATCATATTTTTTTATATCATCATTGTGTTGTGATAATAAAAAATGAATCTAATCGCTTTGTGGAGGTTCTATTCGTGAACGATGTTATCATTCCTTGGTTAATTGAAAGATAATACATTTAATGATAAATTATATATTAATAATAAAAATAAAAATAAAAATAAAAATAATAAATATTTCATGAATATCATATATAACCATTAATTCCATCATTATAACAAGACTAGATAGGAAGTGATGGAAAATGAATTATATTGGTTTACAAGGCAGTAGGTCATCGTACAGATGAACAATGGATTATTTTTCCATTTGATGGAGGTTAGAGATTTATATAGGTTATTCAGTTGACATAATAACACCATAGTGTTTTTGAGGTACTTATGTTATTATATCATCATGTTTAAGGATTATTTTAATTATATAGAATAAAATTTAAAATATAAAATTATATGTTTAAAACTATATAACTTTTTTGAACAATCACATTTTTATTACACCTTTAGACATCTAAGGTTGGAATTATAACCCAAATAAGGCCTCAATAACACAATGAGGGATGTAATAAATGGATTTTGATAGTTATTGGGTGAACCATGTTGTTTTTTAAATATGAAGAGTTTTCAAGAATAGGTTTCATTTTAAAATATAGTGGAGGAGAACTCTATTGAAATTCTAAAATATTAATTTTATATAAATTTATTTTAATTTTCAAATTTAGCCAAATGTAAAATAATTTAATATATAATTAGTATTATGATAAATAATATGATGTAATAAAATTTGGGAAAATTTGGAATAAATGTTCCCTCTTATCATTTTTTTGCAATCTCCAATAACCCTTTTCACACATTGTGTGATAACATTGTTTTATACAACAATGATTGTGATGATAGTAACTATAAATGGTCAAATATACCATAAATAGATCATGGTTAATATTTTAAAACTTATAATAATCAAATGTATAATGATAAGATTTTTATAAATTTTATATCATTTAAGAAATTATTATTTAGTATAAAATAACATTAATGTCAATTGTAGAACTATTAAATTTGTTTGACTTTGTAAAACTACAGGAAATAGGTGGAATTCAAATAAAATTAATCTATACACTATAATATATTATTTTTATTCCAAAAAAGTGTAGATTAAAAATATACAATCATACAATATTATTTTTATCATTTTAAAATCATTTATTTTATTTTTTTGTTAACTGAACAATTACTTCGTCAGTATTTCTTAGGCCTTTAAATTAATTAATTATCTACTAAGAATTAAAAAATGAACATTATAAAAACCATTTATATTTAATATTAATGTTTATAACCTAACATATCCTTTATTTATATCAATTTTATAAATTTAATTATAATAAAACAAAGAGAATTTAAATTTTAACTTCTCTTTATATAAAAAAATATAAAGGATCAAAATTATGGCCAATGGGGGAAAAGAAATAAATTATAAATTGGTTTAATTATGGGTATTATATACTCATCCATTAATATTAAAGGATTTTTTTGGTCCATTCCTTTTCCTTATTAGTTTATTTTTAAATTTAATTTCTCATTTTACCATTCACTATGGTAACAAAAATTATTAGGGTTAGTACTTATAATTCAAAAAAATAAAAAGAGACTAGTTACATAATTTGGAAATACATATTCCATATTTGGAATTATTTTTTTATGATTAAATTTCTATATTTTTATGAATTTACTTTTAATATAATTGGGTAAAGCATAATGATTTTTGTTCATAAAAATATGTTTTGAAGCCCAAAATGAACTTATAAAAAACTAGGTATAATGATTATTTGAATGATGTTAATTAGAATACATAAAATAAAATAATAATTAAGTTAATTTGGGATCAAATTCTTATAATCATGATATTTTTATTAAAAATGGATGTTGAATTTTTATATAAATTAGAATTTACGATACTCACTAACAAAGATATCATTTTTAAAGAATATAAATATTTCACACAAATCATATTTTGATATGTCGATATCCAAAATTATATCATTTTTATCTAATTATATTTATAAAAGTTAATTAAAATTAATAATATTTATTTTTTCACAATAAAAAAACAATTATTGATGAAATAATATTTTTAATGTGTAAAACCGATTTACTAAAAATGGTGTGATTATTTAATAAAAATTAATCAATTTATTATTATTTGTTAGATTCTTTATATATATATATATGTAAATAAATTTGGTCAGTAATATCCATAAACCCCACTTAATTGGCTCATTTGTAACAATCTTATATGAATAACAATATTTTATGGTTCATTTATACTCGGTGTTGTGTATCATGTGCGCTATAGAACATAGTCTTTCTTTTAAAATCCAAGGATATTACATTATCCCCATTTAATAAATTTCATATATTAAATTTTGAATCATTACTGATAATATTATGATTAAAAATTTAAAATAACATTGTTGATATCTCAAATTGTAAAAATGTTTAATAAATCTTTCTCTTAAAAATAGGGTAACAAAAGTACAAGTTCATTTGGAATAACACATAACTAGGTTTTTAAATAGAAATAAATTAGGAGAAAGTAAAAATATGGGAATGGAATAAAATAATAATGTCCAAATGATGATGGAAAGTGATATATAAAATTGATCACATTAAATTTAATGATATGGGAAAAATTTAATGACCACAAAACTACAACACAATAATGTGTGAAATATACAATCCATTCAACATAAAAGAAAAAAATACTTTATTTTTTTTGTTTTAAGAACCTTTTCATAATGTTTTTGATATACTATACTATATATAATAAGAAAATAAAGAAACATACTTACAATAGTTGAGTAATTTCACCATTTAATCATTTTTAACTACATTTTCTTCCTTTGCATCAAATAATGAGTATTTAAGATGATTGTTCTATGAGTGAAGACCTAAAATTATCTTCTAATAGATCACATAATCCAAAAAAGGATGAAAATATATTCTTCATATCTTTATATATTAACCAAAAATATAGTTCCTAACACAAGGTAAGACCATTCCTAAAAAATAAGAACCCTTCAAATGAAGAAAAACTACATTAATCACCATAATTAAATAGTGATAATTGAAGTTAAAGTTATATAATTAAATATACAAAAATAAAAAAAATCCAAAAAATATTCTCGAATATAATTAAAACCCAAATAATAGAATTATTTTATCACATATTCTTCTAACATTTCTCTTCAAATAATGTTAAAAACTCTTAATATATCATTCCATAAATTTATATAAAATAGTTATATAATATACATGATATGCTAATTATTTCCATGATTAAACTAAACCACCATAAAGATTCATTAAATAATATATACCTCCAAATGATTATTCAACCTTTAATATTAAAATTAATCCCCATAATGTTTTATTTAAAATAATAAAACATGTTTCTAGAAATCTATATAAAACTAAAACAATTTCATACGAACCCAGACATAACATTTGATAGTGGTAGAAACTTAATTCGTATCACTCTTCTATTAAGGGTTCAAGACTCACAACATTTCAATATATAAAGGGTCATCACACGACTTGTGGGTTATCCTTTTTCAAATACTATATTAAAATTATTATAATAATTTTACCAAAAATATGATGACCATGTTAAAGAATAACCTTAATCATAAAATATCATATAAACCCTAAATGTTATCAATAGCTTTAATCTCATGTCCTTATAATTAAAAAATAATTATTCCTCAAATAAAATTATCACTTATTAAACATAAGGGTTACATATACCTAAATCATATACCAATAATAAATAATTATTCCCTAGAAAACTTGAATCACATAAAACATCATAAGTGTATTAATTATTTTAAACATATGTTCATTATTAAATATTTTACTGAATCAAAACTCTTGAAACCATATATGTAGAATCCTTAGTCATTAAATATTAATCATAATATATTAACTATTATTTTCTTCCTTATTCCTTAATAGATCCCTCATATAAACAAAAAAAATGAATTATATCATATTATTAAATAATATAAACACATAATCTAAGTTATAATTCACACCTTTCCTATGTCCTTTTTAGTTTCCTCATCTACAAAAATAATTATATTTGGAATTTTAAAAAATTAATATTTATGGTTTATCTGATCTCATTCTTGAGATTACTTCCTAGGAAAATAATTTTCAATATTCCCATACAACCCACATTTAAAAAAATCAATTAATTCCTCAGGAAGAAGATTATTTATCTTCATGGAGTTAATTTAAGTCTTCCTTTTTCCATGGAATATTATTTCTTTATTCAATACATTACCGCATACAAAACATCTTCTCATTCCTTTAAGACATTACCCATTGTCCTTCATCCAATATTGAAAAACATATGACATTGAATCTTTTTAAATTTATGATCTTTATCTCATTTATATCATTGGGAATCCATTTTTCCTTCATTTGGTGTGTCAGAAAACTCACATATGTCCATTTTTTAATCATAACTCATGATAGAAGGTTAGAAGAAACCACAATAGTTTTAACTATTTCCTCTATTATACATTGTTTCTCATTCATACATCCACCATATTTTTCTTCACGCCCATAGTTAATTATGTTCCTTATTGATATATATATTTCATAAAAAATAGTTAGTGTGAGTATGTCAATTATAATAAGATATATTATGAGAAGGATAAATAATAAGATACCCATAACTGTACAATTTTTTATTAAATTCATTTGATTGATCCAAAATAATAATAAATATACATAACATACGAACCATCGAATGTATAGAGGAATTTTATCTTTTTCAAATATAGAATCCCAACCTTTTAATTTATCTAAACACTACCCTAATACTAATGGTAACGAACCAACCTTAAATATTACAAATTCTAGTGACATTAAAATAAAATTCTCTTTCTTACATTTCCAAATATATTCTAGGTTTATAGTTTTAGATATTTAGGTTATACACCTTACATGACAATATAATGTATTAAATAGAGGATGTCTCTATTCAGTATCCATTTTACCACAATATAAAACATTTAATAAAAACATGATTTCTCATCTCAAAAAATACTCAAAACTTTTTTCATGATATTTTCTATTCACTTATGCGTACTTAAGAACTATGAAATAAAGTTTAAAATGTGGGGTGAGAATTAATATCTGATTAAGTTATATATATATATATATTACAAAATATATTAGTCCAGTGAGAAACATAAATAAAAATAAAATTTTTACCCTTCTCTCCATATTCCTTGAGCAGATGCAAGATATCATTTCCACCTGAAAATACCACATGCATTTTTCTCAAATAAATCCTTCTTATAATATAGAAAAAATATATAATACTTTTTGGAATCATGGGACATCATTTTCGTATCACTATTATATATAAAGTAACCATCAATATTACACATATAATAACAATCATAGTTATACTTGGAGTAACCATCATAGTTACACTTGAATAAATATAGTAACCATCACCATTACACTTGAAATAACTATAATTATTATACATGGAATACCCAGTAGATTATATTCCCATAATCTCTTTTTAGAAACCTATCTGATTAGCTATGTCCCTTTACCCAATACATTTCAGAGCTATAATGTGGATCAACCTTCATTAAGCTATATCGGGTCCACCATTGGGCTATAATGGGGATAATCCCATAGTATAATCTTTTTCAGGCTCAACCATTTCTCATATATAATCATAATGTATCGTATCCCGAATAAAACATTTTATTCAGGAACTTTTCTTCATAAAACATTTGAAAAACTCTTTTAAACATGTATACAAAACAATTTGAGATATCACAATATTATTTTATTTTAAATACTCATTTTTAATTCCAAAATACCTAGAAAATGGAAATTGAATTTTTCATTTAAATAGAAATGAAATATTTTAATTGAATATAAATTTAACTTAATAGTGTATGGGTAGGAAAATTCATTGATGTCGTATACGTTAAAATAGAACATTATTTTTTTCTTTAGAAAAGAACATCAAAAAATTATGTAAAAGAATTTCATTTTTATAAACATTGAAGGAGACAAAAACCACCCTTTATAATTATTTTTTTCAATATAAATATATCCATAAAATTATTTTCAAAATATGGACATGGTTGAAAAAGATAGTTTTAAAAGAAATTTTAAAATAGGATTTGTAAAAGAAGTTCCCTTACCTTGAGTCTAGATCATCACATACATTAATAATCATAAAGAATAATAATTTTTTTAATTATTTAATTTCTTGATAACCTTTTCAAGTTTAAAAATCCAATTATTTCACTTATTAACATGTCATATGCAATAACATAATCATTTATTTTTAGGTTAGATGTTTCAAGGATATTTGATTTAAATGTAATAAATTGATTTAATAGGATAATTATGGTAAAAGAGGTCATTACCCCACCATCATTAAAATAAAAAAAATAATAATATATTTATAATTTTTAAAAATCAATTATACTCTAATTAACAATAATAAAATATTTTTATTAAACCGAACAACATTAAAATTATGGAGGTGATAGGTGGTATGTACTCATGAGTAACATTTTCATTTTTCATCGATCAATATAGAAAGAAGTTACGTAATATTTTATCATAAAAAATTATATTTATATAATTAATTCCATTAAATTTATATATAAATACATATATATATCATCCATGTTATGCGGTGATGAAAAATTAATCACATTGCTTCATGGAGGTGGTAGTCCACACTTATGCATAAACAACGTTATAATTCATCAGTGAATGGAAATATTTGAAATTAAATTATATATTATATTTTAGTAATTATAAATATATAATTAATATCATATATAAACATTAATTTCATCATTATAATAATCCATCTGAGATGCAGATGGAAAATGAATTACTTCAATTCGCGAGGTGGTTTTCTGTCGTACACACGAACATTGAATTCCTTTTACATTTGATGGAAGTTGGAAATTGATATAGGTTATTACATTAACATAATATGAATTAATTATTTTTTAGATAAATATATTATTATATATTCATGGTTAAGGATTATTTTGATGATATTGAAGAATAAATAAAACAAAATCACTATGTTAAGAACAATAACTCTTCTTCTGATAACCTCTTTGTCATTACACCATAATGCCTTTATTTTTTGAATTATATCCAAAATAAGGCCTCAATAAATTCATGAGTTATTTAATTAAGTGATTTTATAATTTATTTTTTGAACCATTTTTTTCTTTTTGATCAAATAGGATAAATAGGTTCCCTTTTATAAGATAGGGGTGGGGAAGTCTATGAATTTCATAAAATATAAATTTACTAAAATTTAATTTTAATTTTAAGATGGAAAATTATTGATAATATTTGTATAAAATATAGTTATTAATTCAAATAATCTCATCTAACAATATTTGGATGTTTTTGGATTAAACTTTTGCCTTTATATTTTTGTTTTATCCCTCATTGATCCTTTTCACACGTACTATGATAACATTGATTTTTACACCATTAGGGTTACGATAATTATGATAAATTGAATATATATATATATATAAATGTATCATGGAATATAATTTAAAATATATTTTAATCAAACTAATTATGATAAAAATTTTAGGAATTAAAAATTATTTAATATAATATAATTTGTTATAAAATAATATTAATTTCAATTTTGGAACTATTCATTTATCATGGATTTTAAAACTATAAGGTAATAATGTAATTCAAATAAAATGAATCAAAACCTCTATAATGTGTTATTTTTTCTCAAAAAATCATGTAAAAAAATAATTATTCAAATAAAATTATTTTTAACATTTTTTATATCATTTAATTTATTTTTTTAATTGAATAAATACTATATTTGAGTTTCCTATGATTTTAATGTATTTAAATATTACATATTTTTTTTAAAAAATTAGCAAGATAAAATAATAATTTATCTTTCAAATTAATATTTATAACAAAATATATAACCTTGTTATATCTATTTTAAAAAATTTAGGAAATAATCCAAAGAAAACTAAATTTTTTATTTTCTATATATAAAATATAACAATGGGTGAAATTAATTGTCAAATTTCCAAAAGGAAATATATTAATATTTCAAATAATATATGACTATATATAATCATCAAATAAAATTAATGAAGCTTATAAGGTCATTATTGAGTATATATCATTTTAATTTGAACCATAATTACTCATTTTACACTTTACTTTAAAAACAAAAAAAATACTATGGTGACTATTATTAATGTAAAAATATAAAAGAGACTATTTATAAAAATATAACTTCATAATTACTAATATAAAATCATTTTTTAGGATTTAATTTCTAGAAGTGGTAGAAATTAAATTTAATATACATTTGTAAATTGAAATGAAAAATTGTTTTAAAAAAGGGTTTTAATCCCAAGAATATATTTATAAAAAATCATGTATAATGATTATTCAAATGAACATAATTATATTATATATAATTAAATAATACTTATATTAATTTTATATCAAATTCAAATCATAATGATACTTTTTATTTATAAAATAACAGTGTTCAAAATATGGTATATTCCATTAATCAATAAAAAATCAACACAAATAGAAAAATACCCATATTTCACCTAAATAAAATTTTTATATTCTTATTTAAAAAAGTGTAAAATTTTTACAAAATGAATTTTATAAAAATTTATTAAATTATATATAAATATTTTCTTCTAAAAATAAATAAAAAACATTTTTTATGGGGATTTATTTGTTAAGAATAATATGGCTTTATTAAAAATTGATTCATTAATTTCTAATAATTAGTTAGAAAATTATTATTGATTAAGAAATGTAATTATAAGTATTTAAAAATTTGGTTAATCCAATTCATACTGACTACGCCACTAGATATTTTATGGTGGTTACATTTAATATTTTTGTTCTATATTCATTTAAGATCAAATTTCTCTATCTTTTACACTATAAAATATAGTATTTAATTTAATATCATAGGATTTTAAAATAATCATACATTTTTTTCTAATTATTAGGTTTTTGTCTTATATTGTTATTTTAAACATCAATTAAGTGACTCCTTTACTTTTTTAATGGTCTTTTGTCCCTTCTTTATTGAGTTTCCTTCCACTTAGTAGTTGTGATGCCCTAAGGTTGGTCCAATTTGGATAGTACGATATGAGTATTTATGTTTGGGCTTTATTCATGCTTCTATGGGATATCCTATCCTCTTGGATTTTGAACTCTAACATATCCTTGTTCATTTCTAATTAAGATGTTGGTGGATTCATTTTATGAAATTGTATTACTACGTAAATGGGTTTCTTCCAAAATTCAATTATTTTCAAAATATTTTTGGTTGGGTAAATGACTGGTTAAAATACTTTTTGTTTGTGTGCATGGTTTTTAAAATGTATTTTTTATCTTAAAATTGTTGTAAATTGTGTTCTTGTCATGAAAGAGAGTTTTCACTTGTAATGAATAACGATTTATGTGGAATGATAAAAAGATAAAAAAACATGGTTATTGTGGTATCTGTGTTGGATGATAAGGATTATTATTTAGATATCGAAGAAAGGCTCTAGAATGTACTCCATATTATTATTCTACATAACTAACTATAAAATTATATAATAGTTTGGATAAGATATGACTTTAGAACATGAATAGATATTCATGTCCTTGGTTCGATCACTAATAGTATAAGTATCCCAGTCCCCTTATTACTCCAACAACATATGGGTTTCTCATGGAGATTGTTCTTTAATTTTACATACTTACCAGTCATTCATATTTTTCTATAATTCCTTATAACTTTGAATAACGTTTCCAAATAAATCATTTTACTTTATTTGAAAAAATTTCATCTTAATTTGTCTTATAGTGTCTATTAATGGAACACTTTGTGGGAACCTAAAGGGAAAGTGGAATCAAACCCAACATACAATAAATATGAATATGTATACCTTGTTTTTTATGACTCTTTTAAAGGAAAGTATTTATTTAGAGGTTTTCATTACTCTTCATAGTGGATTTTTGGGAAAGGTGTTAGTAATGAACTAATTGGTAGTTTGAACCCGTGTTATGAATAAATTTATTGAACTTTTATTAGTCTTATTTCAATTGTTCATCATAGAACATGACTATAGATGTAATAATTAAAAATGGGTATGAACCATTTTTATCTTCTTTTGGATGGTTTTTATAGATATTTTTGTTGATGTTGTATTTTATGATGGGAAAATAATTCCTAAAGGATAACCTAGATGCCCAAAGACTAGTTACCAACCCTTAGGGTAGCAAGAACCTTTTGGTCCATGTCATAGGCCATGCTAGTATCTGATGTGGTTGGATGTGTATATTGGTCTGTGACATCCTTCCACTTTATATACAAACCCACACTATTGTTAAATATCAGTTGGGGTATGGTGTGGTGTGAATGATATTTTTTTCACTAGTATCGGTCATAGTGGAGGTGAATGATCCAAATACACTATAGAGTTGTATAAAAGTATTTTTTCTTTACCTTAATATTTGTGATATAGTTTACATAGATATTACTATAAGTAAACAAAATGGATTCTATGTATTATACATGGATTTTATATGTAAGAGTGTAAATCAAACTTTCTAGGGTTTTCATATTATTTTGGATATTCACTATTATATTTGATTTTTTTTTATTTATAAAATGTTTAATGTCATATGATTATTGATTTACATATTCCTAATTTCATTGGGAGGAAGTAGGTCTGAGTTCATTCCATAATATAGTCACATATTATCCACTTTCAATTAATTTTATTCATTATGGTTGTTAACCATAATTTATGGATGAGTTTTTTGTATAAAATGTGTTATAAAGAACCTAATGAATTATTATATTACTCAGTGGTGGTATTATATATATATATATATGTTATTTTATTTTAATTATTTTATTACTTGTTAATAATTGATGAGGTGAATATTATTTATATAAAATACATGGACCGAAATTTTTTAGGTTGGATATGGTAATTGTCCTGAACTGACTTGTGTCGAACCTAAAACAATCATATGAGCTAGCCCATAACATCCTCTAGGTCCATTCTTGATTGCACTAGGGTGGTCATAAACACTAGTGTATCACTTAATAATGATGTGAATAATGTTTAACAAAATAAAATAAAATATAGTTGTAAGATAAATGAGAAGACCAAAATAAAATAAACTAAATAGTAAAAACTACATAACATAATATAAAAATAAAACAAAGATGAACCTGACAACCATAAAGATCTATGTGTGACCCCAAAGGTCACTCACCGAACTAGAAACCCAAAAATTTCTCTATAGAAATCAAAACCATGTAAGACATAAACCTGAAGCAAAAAATAATAGAAGTATAAGGGTATGTTTTAAAACTCAAAATACATTCCCATGTAAAACTACCCCTATGGTTTTCCTTTAAATTAGTGGTTTATTTTTTATAGGTTTTAAATATAATAAAATAATAATAATTTTTCCATTATTTCAACAAAAAACACTCCATTACCCTCTTTATATAAAAAATGTTTTTCCTAAAAAGGGTAGTTTTGGGAGAATTAAAAAGGAATAGGAAGATATAAAGAGAGAGGGTGTGTGAAAAATGTTCCAAAACATTTATCATGAGAATATTTATGAAAACAAAACATTCAATTTTTTTTTTCATGAGATAAACATCACCAAATGAGAAAAATAGGGGTAATAAAACATATAGGGGAATGAGAATGGATCACTCAATTAACCAAACTATATGAGTCACCTATACTCTTAGAAATTGTAAAAATAGTGTTGGGGAAATAGTAAAACCTTAAAGATTAGGGGAAAATCTATAACATGCTATATCATGATGCATCATGATGTGAGGAATGATGTAATTAAATAGCCCTAATACTCAATTTTACCCTACATTGACTAATCGAGGGTTATAATACCAAATAAGTTCAATGTACATATTAAGGTACACTAGATAGAGCATAATCCAAAACAATATCATTAAACATTATCGAATAATCCACTAGCTATAATAGGTTCTCATGTTATGTCTATACTGGTGGTGATCCAAATAGGAAGAAATAATCCACACATATACACAATGAATAGGCACAAGACACTTCATTAATGACATATCCAAAAATATCCCTTGAATCACCCCAAGAAATAAACCCATATTCCTTCTAACCATAATTTAGCAATGTCCCATACCAAGGACCTCCCATTTACTTTAATCATGAACAAGGTAAGTTAGATATATCTGATGTAGAGTTTTCTAAGGAAACCCAATTTTAAAGGTTCTAACTGGGCCTCATGTATTCTTTGGGTGACATCTATTTCTAAAATAACAAAACGCACCACTTAAAAAACAAAAAAATCATTTTGAAACCGATTAGAGAAACTCAAATCACCATTTATAAATAAAAAAATATTCCAAACACGAATTTTTATTAACACTTTATATGTTAGTATTAATAAAATAGTTTAATACAATTAAATAAAAGGGAATTCATTTGATTCCATTAGGAATAATAAATCTAAATAATAAGTAATAGTTATTTGATTCAAAATATTTTTTGTTCCAAAAGTAATCAATGTTTTGTAAATTTAAATTTTAAATTAAAATTAAATCATTCCTCATACTCAAAGATCTTAGTTGATGGTAACTCAAAATGTCTTCGAGGTGGTATGAAGAAGAAACAACTCCCCAATGGGTCCTGATGAAGAAAACCCCCAAAAATAAAACCAAATAAATAAGAAACAAAGAATAATAGAACCAAGGGAGAAAGTGAAACAAGAAGAAAATATAATAATCAAGAAGTGGTGGAATAAAAGAGCGAATTCCCATGATAAATTAACCCTTGAATAGGAATAAATCACTTGTAATCACCATGGGAGGAGGAGGGGATATGGGAAATAAATGGATAATCCACCTAGGGTAAAAATAACTAAATGAGGGGGAAGAGGGGGGTTTTGGTTTAAAACTTGAGAGGTGGAAATTGTAAAAAAAACTATTTTTAAAAGAACAAGTCACTTTCACAGTTAGGAAACATGATCTTAGAAAATCAGTTCCAATCATTTATACCTTACTATAATTATAGGATTCACCCATGGTTTGGATGAATAGTTTCGTAAATGATGCTCCAACCATGCAGTTGGTTTTGTGAAAAATTTCAGACCCAAGAACACAAATTTTAATATTTAAGCTAACCATTATCAATCCATTCTTCCTAATGTAGGGATTAAAAAATGCCTTTTGGGATAACCCTAATCCCCTCATGGTTTGAATCTAACCATGTGAAACTTATTCAACCCTAACCTTGAAAGAGTAGAATAAACTAAAAAATAATTATATGTCAAGAGGTCCCATGGTTTCCTCATAATAGCACACACTAACCATAAAAAGGGGGAAAATCAACCCCAAATTTTAAAATTTGATCTAAAAAACCCAAAAATAAAAGGAAAAACCCAAAATAAAAATGATAAAACCAAAATATAAGATAATAGAAAAATTATGTTTTAATAATTCTCCCCATACTAAATGGTTTCTATTCCTAGAAAAGATCAATGTTTCCAATTTATTAAGTAAAAGGTAAATGAACACATCCTAACATTATTCAAATCATAAAACTAATTAATACCTATACCTCCACTATGATAATACTTATAACCATACCCAAAAAATCCATTGAACTCAAATAAATTCTTAAGGAAGGTAAAAAATCATTCCATAACCCATCCACCTTCCAAAACCAAAACCATTATCACTACAAGAAAATCCCAAAATTATATTAGGGAATGGGAACTTAGACTCATAAAACTTAGAAGTTAACCTCCTGATATCTTCTCAAAGTAAAAAAATTTAAAAAGACATGGTTGTAAAGAAAGGGTTTGATTTAACTACATCATGAGTATATAGTGGAATCCCCACCATATTACGATTCAAAATTGATACTAAACTAACTCCATAAATAAAATACTAATGATCCAAACCACAAACCCCACACACCATTTTCCAAATAAATTTAGGAATTTATACCCAACGTATAATGGAACATGCTTTACTTCATGTTGAAAAAATTCATAATTTTCCTAAAAGATGTTTCCACTATACCAGATTCCCAAAAATAGGGACACAACCTCATTAGATAAATCCTAAATAAAAGAGGACATCACAAAATAATAAAACTAAATAGAAAAAGTTTTCAATAAATGAAACATTAAACTGAACCTAGATTAGCACCGTACTCATGAAAATGGACTCGAGGTCTTTTAAATAGGTGGATCGGACTCTACATAACATCCTAGTAATACCCTGGAAAAACCATTACAAGTGACATAAGCATCCTTTAGAATGGTAGGTATGTGGTTTTTCTAGGAAATAATACATGTTATGACCTATATTTCCAAATTTATGACACACTAGGGTCTTATTTCCAAGGAAAGCTGATGAAATATGATAAGGCCTATTAATTACACCACCATCATAATCATCTTAAGGGTCATTTCCCATATCTTTAATGGAATTACCTTCACTAATTCTACTGAATGATGTCGGATTGGATTCCTAATTCTCCCATATTAACATGAACCCAACATAGATAATTTAACCCAACACATCAATAAAGGGGTTTTGACCAAAATTTGACACACTTGACTAATGGTTTTGGTAAATCCTCGTATCAAAATGTTTGATTTTTTAGAATAATCCTCAAACAACTTTGGGAGATAGGGGACTTGATACCTATAATGATGGTAAAATTCCAACACCGATACATCATCTAATATAAGGAAGAACATCTTAATCACCCTTTCCACATTCACAACATTAGATAAGTTTTTTTGTAAGAACAAAGCCATTATGAATTACCAAGAGATGACTCCTCGAGGATTGGTAATAATTTCCAACATTAATCACATCCAAATAAATCCTTTATGAATAAAGTTAGAGAAAACAATATTTAGATGCTCATGAAACTAATGTAAAATTAATATAATTTTTATTTTTTAGTCCACTCTTATGATTCAAAAGGATTTGATTAAGCATAAAATCATGGAAGGTTCAACTTATGAAACCTAGGGAGTATGTCCTTAGGTTGATCAACTGAAGGTTTTGAAAATGGTCAATGACTCATGTATTCACCTCAAATATCTATCAAATATTTGGTTGGGAATACTCTCTATTTTACGGATAAAAACTAAATTAGAATCAACTCATCATGAAAAACACATCATAATTAAAATCTTAACACAAATGAAAACTGACTCAAAAAGTTTCCAATTTTTTTTTCAAAATATTTCTAACCAACAATTTTAAAACTAATTTCAAAATACATACACCAAATCATTTTATTATTCATAAATCCCTTGAACTATATCATGATATCCTAGCCTTTCTCTATTATAATTCCTTCCCTTTTGAAAATAATCCCTAAATACCCCTTTGAAATATATCATACAATATTTTTAAATTGACAATGAGAAATTAATTTTTTTTGAAAAACCGTTATATAAAAATTAATTTAAATTAAAAAACCATTTTCTAAGGATTTTTATAAATAGGACTGAATAACTCATTTAATGTTTTGGAAATCATACATGACACTACATGAAATCCTGGTTTTATAATCCAAAACTATGTTTTGAAAACAATTTCAAAATTAGGAAGACTTAAAAGAAATTCACAGTGGGGTTAGTGTTGAGGGGTGAATTTTTCATTTGGTTGGTAGCCATATTCCAGTCACACAACATTAATAGTGAATCTTTTAGGACAATTTTCCGGGCTCAACATGCCTTTCTTGGACTTATGATCTCAACCAAGTCACTAGAACCACTCCTCATTCCCCATGTACAAAATAACACATAAAAAATCATCAAAAGTTAATAAATTTAAAAAAAGTAAACCAAAACTAAGAACTACTGTGAAAATAGAGGAAATAAAAGCTGAATGGAAAAAATAATTACCCAACTTTACATGGTAACCCAAGGTTTGAAAAAGAAATTTTTATCTAGACATCTCATCATACCTACATCGAATGTTCTAAAAATTATACTTATTCTACCTCAATATCCAATATATTAAAGGGTTCTCTAAAATCCAAATAAACTAATGAAACTATGCTCTAATATATATTTTTCATAAACCAACCTTTTTTAACCCTAAATAGGTCATCCAAGATGAAGTATAACATCCTTGAAGAATGTTCCTAATCACCCCAGGGTGGTGAAAAGCACTAGGGAATCACATAATAATAGTGGGAACTATTTATCCCAAGATAAATAAACAAAAACAATGGAAGGATAAACAAGAATCTAAATATAAAATAAAATAAAGTGAAATAACAATAAAAAATATAACCTAAAAATAAATCAAAGCCATGCCTGATGATCAAACAGATATCTATATTTCTCTACGAGTCACTCACTAAACCCAAAACCCAACATCACTCCAAGGCGAGTAAAACCACGAAGGAACTTCACATAAATCTAAATGAAATAATTGATGTACATATGTGAGTATTAAAAATCATATTTTGTTCCCATATAAAACTGTTACCTATAAATTTTATTTAAATAAAATATTCATTTAATAAACGATTGAAATAAAATAATGTAAAAATATATTTTTCATCCATTCATCTTCTAAAAAAATCACTTTCCATTTCACTATTTAATTAAAAATGGTTTTTAAAAAAATTAGAGGATTTATAATTTTAAAATAATCGGTAAAGAGGAGATAAATAGAGTGATTGTGTGAATAAAATTTACCAAAAAATTCATGAAAATATTTATGGATATCAAAAATTCACTTTTCATAGGTAATAAACATCACCCAATGAGGGAAACAGAGATAATACCATGTAGAGGGAAATGGGAATGAAATACAGAATTAACCAAACTAGAGGAGGAACCTAGATTATCTACTATAGACAAAACTTTTCTAAGGAACATATGAGTACCAAGAGATCAGGGGAAATAAAACCAAATAATAACATGATCTATCCTTAAGTTATTCCCAATGAAATCAAATAGCCATAATTCTCAATTGTACACTATCTAACCTAATTAGAGGCATAATTCCAAAGAACAGAAAAGTCCATACTAAGGTACATGATCCAAAGAGTAATCTTAAACTAGTGCATCAAATTTTCAAGTATAATCTATTATCTAATCCAGCTTCCCATTCCATGTATACGTTTGGGGGTGATTCAAATTGGTACAAAAAATTAACACATATACATAGATAATACTCACAAGAGGCCTCATAAATCAGATATTCAAAAATCAACACCAAATACCCCAATGTGATAATCCCCCTTTCCATAAAAAACTATTTACAAAGGAAGACCGATACCAAGGACCTCCCATTTACTTTTACAACAAACAAGGAAATGGATAGATAACCCAAGGAGATTTTCCCAAATAAAACCAATTTAAAAGGTTCAATCTTGTTCTCATATATTATTTGGGTGAAAACCATTTAGAGAAAAATATTACACACTAATAAAAAAAAGAAATTGATTTAGTAACCTAATTGAGAAACAAGAATTCCCATTTTGAAATCAAACACATTTACAAAGGCCAACTGAGAATTTTGACAAACACTAGTTTGAAATGGATAATAAAACAATAACATAAAATTAAAAATATGGAAATCTGACTTGATTTAAATACTGATAATTATTCTATATAATAAATATCACTAAGTAGAATAAACAATATGTGATAACATTAAGAAATCAATGTTTTTTAAATTAATGACCAAATAGAAACTGAAACCCACCTCAAAATCAAGGCGCATTGTTGGAGGTAACTCAAATTTGCCTCAATGAGGTCCAAAGTGGAATGAAAACCCACAAGGAACCTTAGAAAGAACAAACCCCCCAAATTAAAGCCAAAAAAACATGAACCAATTATGAAATCAGTCAAGGGTGAAAGGTAATCAAGAATAAAAAGGATCAAGGAAGAATAGTGGGAGTAAAGGAGGAGATTAACTTGATAAATTATCCCCAAAACATGAAGAAATCACTTGAAATCGCCATGGTAGGAGGATGGAGAAATATAGATGAGAATGAGAAGCCCTATAAGGGTCAAACGAATGAAATGAGGTGAATTAGGGGCGTTTTGGGGTTAAGCCCTGGGATGGGAATAACCTAAAAATAATTTTTTAACAAACTTGAGAATTTTAAAATGTTAGGCTGTAGATTTTAGGAAACTATTAACAAAAATTGACTACTATAATAGACTTACAGAACACCTATATTTTTTTCTTCATTGTTTAGTAAACCATGCACTGACCATTCAGTTGGTTTTTTAAAAAACTACAGACCCAGGTACATGCTTCTCACATAGTTTGGACTAACCATTTCCAATCCATGTAGTCTCATCTAGGGACTCCCAATTACCAGCATAATTTCTGCTAGAAGACGCATTGTTTGAATAAAACCATCCCCTACCCATGAAACACTAATTTTTCAAGATGAAAGTGAATTTAAAATGAACTCTACATCTTGAATTCATAAGATTTACACTTAACCATATACACTAACCACGAAAAATAGGAAGTGCAACCAAAAATACAATTATACTCAAAAGAACAAAAAAACAAGGAAAAATAAAAAATCAAAATGATAAACCTAAAATAAAATAGAAAATAAAAACTAGGGGTGACAATTATTCTATGGTGCTATTATTCCATTATATAGTGAGGTGATTACGGATTAGTGAGACATATTACTCACTACATTTGAAAACTATTTAGTGAGGGAATGATGGAATTCATTTCATAGGGCTAGTGTCATCAGCATGTTTATGGATGTGATATAAATCCTAGTGTGGGTTGTCATGAATGTGAATACATAGTGAAGAATGAAACCCATGAATGGGTTCCCAAGTATGGGCCTAGTGATTCTAGTTATTGATGATTGACTGGTATGGGGTTTTTAGTATGAGATTCATTGTATGGTTGAGACCGATGCATAGAAACTAAATCATTTTATTTTATTTTTTGGGGTATAATATTTAGACAATGATTAAGGTCTCGTGTTTATTTTTTTATTCTAGGATTACAGTGAGTCATGTTTTTTCATATGCCATGGTCCTCTTCATGCTTATAACCCATATGGGTTGTGATGATTTGATGGATTCTATGAGAGGGGTGTGATACATGAATTTTTCTTTGTTATCAGTAATTGGAAATGATAGATTTGATATATGATATATGTAATATGAGTGAACCATGGGAATTGTGATATTAAATATTGACTAGTCAGGAGGATTACCATGAGGTATTTTTTTATGGGAGAATGAGTGATGCACTATGTGATCACATGGACAATATTCTTGTGAGGATTGGTCAGTTATCAACTATGCTGATGTTCCTTAGTTTTTTGGGATGATAATCTCAATATTGTGAGTCATGTTATTGAAATGATAAAATTGAAATATGCCAGTATTTTTTTACTCTTTGAAAAACCATAGTGGTCGGGTAAACAATTATAGGAATAACCTTAAGACATTGCCCATAATTTTGGTTAGGAAGATGGATATGTTGGTATATTTTATTATCTATATTGTTTAATATAGGAATATGACTAGTGAGAATGGTTTTTTATACACATGATCATCATTTTAATGACAATGGTATATTAAAATGAATATTTTTTATATTATATAGATGAAGGTGATGGTGTGTAAATGCTAAAAGGAACCTAAATTAATTAAATGATGAGACTATTGATTAATAGTTTTTTAATTTATTACCTTTTTTTAATTTATAAGGATTTTTTTAGTCCATTAACAGTCATCTGAGGTGTAAAAAATTGTGAGGTACTTGTATGTTGTGATGGGTCCAGGATTCATTATCCTTATAGAATGCTTGGTTTTAGGTCGAGGTATGCTAATGAACATATGAATATGGTAACTCTTATGATATGATTTCTTACATGACAAGGATTTAAATATATGAGAAGGACTTCCCCATATATGGTTCTATAAAATTGATGTTATATCATTCATTTTCCAACATTGGAATGTTAGATATTGAATCTTTTGTGATGAAGGGACCAATGTGGTAACAAATATATGCATACCAAAACTAATTGTTTGAGTTATTGTATTCATATAGGGTTCATTTGGTGAAGAATGAAATACATTTTCTAGGTGCTATGAATAATTAAAAATATGAAATTACTATTCAAGAATGATGGACACCATATAATGTTTCAAGAATCGATCCACTTGGTTGAAAAGGAGATCACAAGTTTTTGGGGTTTCATATATAAAGAATTTTTTTGTCCTTTGATATTGGACGGAATTTGATAGAATTAGTGCATTTATTACTAATTTCATTAGATTGAAAGTGAATCTCTTGGGGGAGTCTGTTTGGATATAGTGATCATAGTCTTTCATATAGGATAATTCTAATGGTTTTGTGATTTGGGAACATAAGTATTCCTCACCATGGAGGATGAATAATATAGTAGGGAGTTTAATGCCTTGTTTCTGTGTGTGAAAGGTAATTCTATAGAAATTTGAATTTTTTAGTAAGGGGATGGGATATATTTTTATCCTATATTTGTAATTTAATTAAAAAAGTTTATAAATCATATATTTATGTTTTTATACATGTATTGAGGCCCGATATATGCTTTAGGTACCTGGGTAAGTCCAAGGAGATTTAGGTAATATTTAAACTGTATTGGATGCTTCAATAAATGGAAAATGGCTTTGTTTTCATGATTTAAGAGAATCTATGATACAAAATGAGTGTGAAGAGGTTTTGGTTTATTTTTAATAGAGTTTTGTTTTATATCATGGTCAATGGATATTAATAAATATTTCCTATAGATTCATGAGAAAATAAGGTAGATTGGTTTCTGCTCTTAGATTTGAACATTGTTTTTAAATAGTTATAGATAAACCAACTGAAATATTTTATACCTATATTGTTCAAATACACAATAATGGTTCATAATTTTACATATCATAGGGAACAACTATGTTAGAGGAGTGTGATTGAACTAATTCTCCAATAAGGTTTGAATAAATTTTGGAAAACTAGGTGGCCAAATAACATGGGTCATTAGAAGTGGATTCATAACTTTATTCCCTTTAAAATTATATATGGGGAATCCCCAATTCCTTATCCACCATGTTCATAACCCATCTGAACTCCTCCCTCATCTTCATCCTTCCTTCATCCGATTTTATCTTAGGAATATTTTTGATGAGTCTTTTGGAGATTCTAAAAAAATGTCACCCTTTCCTTACCTCAATTGATTGCATATTATATTCTTTCTAATTTTTGTTCTCCAGGTGAGGTTATCATTAATGATTCAACAGGATCATGGTAAAATCACCCAATTATCAAGTGGTTTTCATTAAATTATGATAAAAGACATAAAATACTCATCATTTCCAACAGTTTCTCTGTGATTCATAAATTTACAAAAATTTAGTGAATTTTATTAGGTTTTTAAATATATTAATTTAAAATTTTTGTTGAATTGAAGTTATGTGTTACATTTTTACACATGATGGTACTAGATGTTTGATTCTGGCCTATTTTGGATATACTAAATCATGTTTAGTGTGACACATAAATGCGGTGTGTTTTCACTGAATATGACTAGTTTTAATTAAATTATTTATTTAATTAAATTTGATATTATTAATTATTTTTTGTTTCTTGACATGATTAAAGAGATCGTTTCATATCATGATCTAGGAAAATGTATGGATGAACCTTGGTAATCCTTGGTAGAGCTATTAGTCCATAGAGATAAATGTGGAATGATTTGGATTAAGTTTGGTGGTATCTTGTTCTTTCTCTATAACAAATATGGTTTCTATTTGGTGGAATTATTTAATGGGCTCACCAATTTATAAAACTCTAACTTGGAAATATTTTTAAATAAATTTATATTTAATGATAAAATTTATGGAAAATATTTAAGTCAAATAAACTATATATTTAATTCAAAGACTCCATTAAACAAATGACCATAACTTTTCATGAACAACCCCTGTGAACATTCTCATTTCCTCAGCTACAAATGGATGATCACCTGAATATTAGGATTCTAGATTCCCATAGACCAATTTAGAGGTTATTACAAACTATATGAGGCTTATTATCCAATTTATAGGGGCTTGAGATAACTCCAAGATGGATAAGAGGGTCAACATTGATGGTATACACTGCGCAGGCCTTTAAAGATAACCTTTTATGTTTCTAAGATATTCAGAATCATTGCAATGTGTATGGGGGATAATTCCACAACCGTTATGATTTGAATAATCCTATATCGATAGAATTTTGGATGAAAAAGACTACCTTGGATGGGAAAATTTAATGAGAGTGACCTTGTACACTGATATGGGTCACAAACAAACTCTTTGTCTATGTTTATTTGGTGAACCCCATGTAATTGGTGAGTCCTTGTTACCATGTTCCAGATTCTGAGATATATGATACCTTTAAAGGTTTTTTAGACCAATGACCTTGGATAGAATGAGGATCATTATGAGTGATCCTGTGATAATATGAGACCACATAGAAACAAATGGGTGACCTTTCAATTAACTGAAATTGTCTGAGTATGACTAGATATGGGGAGTGATGGTTGTTGGGGTCACCTATAACATAATAAAAAATTAAATCCTTAGGGGGTGGAGGTAATGATGATGAGAATGGATGTTCATCCATCTCTTAGTGAATTTTTATTAGATTTATTTTTTTATAGGATACCATGAGAAGGTGGATGCCTCTAGTATGTGTTCTATATTTTAGGTCCATGTGTTTGGAATGGGGATATGTTTATTACCCCATGTTCTAGATTTTATATGGATTAATTATGGTAATATTACCCTTAGTTCCAACTACACCATTTCAATGGGTGTATTACCCCTAGTTGGAAGAGCCCAGATGCCCTGAGGACGTGTATATTACCCTAGCTTTTTCATTCTTCTTTGAATGATCCATGGATGTATATATTCACATGGATGTTATTTATATTGAGGTAGATTTTTTGTTCCATGGGTGTGGTTATATTACCCCAGGATGGCTGATACCAATTTCCATGAGGATGGTTGTATTGCACAAGGTTGTATTTTTCCCTACGGTTTACCTGGGATTACCTAGGGGTTGATAGGGTGCCTAGTTGATAGGAATGTTAATTTTGTCATGTCCAAAGACACCCAAATACTAATCAATATATGTAAATTTTATTGAGGTCTTTGACCTATTCATTTACCATGTTTACTTTGTTCATATGGTCATAGAGACATGATCAATGACTTTAGATCATCGAGCCAATGCTGGTAGTTTTATCTCTGATTCTTATTTTATTGAATATCCTATTTTAGATAAGATGTCACATAAAAAAACATATAATGGTTAGTACATATAACACCCTATGATTTTATATGTATTTAATTTTAATGAAACATGAATTATTTGATATCATTTTCTACATAGAAAATCGTGTCTAAGTGAACCCGTGATATTGCATAACTTAACATAATAACCCTGTTGTTAGTGGTTATGAATAGGATTAACCACATTATTAAATATATATATATATATAATAATTAATAATTAATTTTTTAAAAATTCATTCAATGATTAAATTTCAATTTTTTCAAAGAAATGAATTTTTCAACAGACAATATAATATTACCTAAAGTAAATATATTCATCACTATTTAAAATCGTTTTTAATAAAATGAATATCTATTTTTTTAATAATATTCCAAACATTATTTATCAAATTTTTAGGCATGAAGATTTAATTTTTTAAGGTAAAAAGATCTATTTTTATAAAATTTCATTTATATAGGAAACTTATTTTAGACATATTAAACTAACTAATTTAATATTTATTAATGGTGGTAATGAAATTTATAGTTTATATATTTAATCAAATATTTTACATCTATTTTATAGTTCTTAATATGAATGTAATGAATTAAAATGAAGTTTTATTCATTATAATTCATTTATAATGAAAAGATTTTTCCTCTAGATTTACATATTAATTTTAAATTTATTTACTACTATTTATATGAATTAGAATTTATAAAATTTTGTCACTATTTTTATACAACATATCCAAAAATTTTAATTAGGGAACTTTATTTTTCAATCACACTGAATAGTATAAACAATAATAATTTGTTACTATGATGAATATTTTAACTAGTTTATTAAAAGAGTTAGAATAAGACATAAGGTTGTAAATTCCACTTAACTTTTATTAAATATCTTTTTTTGAACTATTTATACCTTATATTTTTCAAAATTTTAAATCATGTTCATTCAAATCCGCATGAAGAATAATAAGGAATTATATTTTTTAAATCTTTCATGTAATTTTATGTTTTTCCATTACATTACATATAAAAGGGTACCTCTACTACCAACTTAATCAATAATTTTATCATTTATTTATAATAATATATCTACCATAATACTTTAATAACATACATAAATTCATCATATATCCAATTTCATTTTCCTATGACTAATCTTTCAAGGATTAAGGGGTAAGATAAAATAGGTCTAACAATGAATAGGTATAAATCATAACATAGATCTTTTCGATTTATATATTCATCCACCTTCTATAAACCAATTGTATACATCATAATATTATTAATAAATCATCATAAATATCATTAGATGTTTTTAAAATTACTAAAAAAAGTTTGTTTACATCTTCCCCTATCAAATGGGAAATGAATGTATTCCCGGTGCATATGTGTGGATTAAGGCCTCCATACAACGATAATACTATTTTTAAATCACCATCTCACATTGATGGATATCATGATTTATTTAGTAACTATATATGGTATTTATGATATAATTATTATTTTATTATGATAAAATAATTTTTTTATTTCTTTAATTATTTTTTTAGGAAAAAAGTTATCGTCCTTTTTATGTATGGACTACCGTCTCTATGAATGGTGTAATTACTTTTCATATATCTATATTTTATGGATTATTATAAATAAATAAATATATATATATATAATGAATATATATGATATTTAATTCATTATTAACATTATATAGATGATTTCGCCAAGATTAGTGTACAAGGACCATAACCACTAAACCAAAACATTCCTAAAAAAGGAAACAGGTAACACAAAAAAAGATGGTTTTAATAATGAGTTATTAATAAATGATTGTTTAAAAAATATAAGTGGAGAATATATTGTATTATATGTATTAATATGGTTCTATTATATAATTATAATAAAATTTATGTTATTTTGTTGGATTATACAGTGCATACAATGTAAGTTGAACTTGAGGTAAGGGTCTCTTCTCTCACTTTTATCTCCATGAGATGTATAAAAGTTTAACCATTTTTACCACCCTTGTGGATTATATAATAATAATTTGATATCATATATCATGAATCCATTTATAATAATAATATTTAAAATTTCATTTTATCATATTTTTTCATGGGGTTTATGATCTAAAAGTTACCAAAGCGGTTTGGGTTTTACGTTACAATATCAATTTTGATGGGATGATTTAGGATTAAGTTTATAATGATTAAATTATATGATATATTTTTAATAAAATTATTTTCCTTATTATACATTATTAATTTTTAGATATTATATTTTTTCCATCAATTTACCAATCATCAAGTACTCATGATACAACAAGACGATTTTTAAGAAAAAGTAACATTGTTTCACTCTTCCTGGGGGAATAATTCTCATCTAAGTCCATATTTTAATTAATTTTTTTTGAATAATTTTATTCCAATTCAACAATAATCATTAAATAATTTTGAAACAATTTTCTACTTTCTATAAAGATAATTTAAATAAATATTCTTTTCAATTTTTGAATGTGGTACTTTTTAATTTTAAATGATAATGTGAAAGTTTTTATTTATGTAACATACACCACATAGATTAATTTTACCACCACTATGACTATTATTCACATTAAATATTACTTTATACTTTCCCATTATTTTTTTGAAAATAATTTTTATTCTTTACTATTTTTTTATATTTGAAATATGTGATTTTTAAATGAAAAGTTTATTTTTTCATGAAATATTCTAGTGATATTTAAAAGTAATTTTCCCTATATGATAACATATATTTATTTTACTAATGCTTCACTGTGTTTATTATCATATGACACATTCCTTATTATTTATCTTTATGGTTTATTTTTTTTATTTTGTGAAATTGGTCACACCAGTTTTCTTTTTCATGAGTTATGCTTTAATAAAATGATTAATCTTTTCATAATCTGATAGATTACATTTGAGTGGGTAGGTAAATTATATCCCTCACATTAATGAGGTACAGATAAATGTTTTATGACCTCAAAGGGTACACAAGATGTTTTACAAATCCTAAAAAGGCTATATAAGAAGATGTCCCAAGACTAATAGAGGGTATATGGGTAGTTATCCCAGGCCTAAGGTAGGTGCAATTGTGGTTAGACCAATCCAAACAAGTAATGTATTTGTTGGTGGGTAACCATTAAATAAGATTTATATGATTATTATTATAAAAAAATTTATTCCACTCTAATATCAAATAATCATATGCCAATGTTATGCTCCCAAAACTCTTTTTCAATGATACCTTTTTGATTCATGTCCTCTGAACTGCCATGATTTATACAATGACTTAGGATTATGACATATGAAATACTTGGTTTGGGATTAAAATGTTAATACCATGTTCTCAAACACTAATTATCATGTTTTACTTATATGATCATTAATATATAGCTTATTTATCCCTACTAATCATTAAAAATAACCCATTTTTATGTTTACTTTTTCATGATGATATAAAGAAAGGATTTATGTAAGATATGTATAAAAGGGGTGCTAGTTATGGATTACATAGTGATATATGATGTAGATATTTTATTTAAAAGTAATATATGCATCCAATTATAAAAATAAACTATTAATTTATGCTTCTAGTATATATGGTAATGATATGTAAGGAATATTTATCAAATAAGATGAAATATTATTCAATATAATTTTTGTATTTTCTTTATATGGTATCATATAATGGTTTTATTATTTTAGATACCATGATTAGGAAACATTTATTAGAATATTTAGGATATAATTAAGTAGAGGAGAACATCATATGTTTTTTTAAATAAATTACAGGGATTTTATATGAAAATAATACCATTTATAAATATTGAAAAGTTTATGTGTCTCTATAAGAGATGAACCTAGGGGTGAAATCTCAAAAAATGGTGGAATGGGTTTTAACATTATTATAACTTGTGCACACTAAGTGGTCTTATGACACTTCTCATAGATATATCCTTTTGGTGGAATATAATTTGGATAATTAAAATTTAATTGATGAATCATTATAAAAGATTTTAATAGATGAAAACCATGTATGATCTAGTTTCAACCTCGGTGTTATATACTGATAGAATAGTGTCATGATTTAGATACTAATCAACCGACTTCAAGGTTAAATGTTATACTAGTATGAATAATGTTTCCAATACTATTATTTTTTGTTTTAGTCAAATTATGAAACCAGAAGAAATTTTGTTAAGGAAGAATGCGATGGAAAATGAAATGAATGTCCTCCAAAGAAACCAAATTCCATAGGATATAGAATAAAAAATTAATTTCTATTATTACATAACATTCTCAAAACAAAAATTATATAAGTTTCAAAGCATGAAAATGAGGTAATTATATTATATTGAGTCCATTTTGAGGTAATATCCACCTTATTTTAGTTGGTCCATTAATCCACTAATTGGTTAGAAATGAATCAGTACCAATATAAATATATTTTTCATTCTCCAGTGTTAGGATAAAGGAAAATATATTTTCATTGACTTTCAACTAGAAGGAGAAACATATTAATTTTTTAATATTCTCAGGAACATGTGTCATTTTGAAGATATTGAATTCATAGTGTGATGAGTTTATGGTCATTTTTTCAATATGTATATTAATTTAATTAATTATATGAAAATTGAAAAAAAATGAATAGGTAAAGTAAAATGATGATAAATATAATAGTATATATGAGGTAAATTTTACTTGACTTATGATGTAAAATTATAGTATTACTATCCAAATTGAAAGAAATACTTATATATTCTTCATTGGTTTAAAAACAAGTCTCTAAAGGGTGATAGAAATTAGGGACTTCAATATCTATGTTAAAACTATTTGATTTTCTCCCAATGTATTTTTCACAACCCGTACCCCATGGCCCACATCGTGACTACCCCAAGCCCGCCTTCTATAGGCAAGGGGCTGACGACTATAACCAAAGGCGCAATTCCCTAAAACAGGGAAGGCGTTGCCTTTATAAATCGTAATCACACACAACCAGAGTACAAGTGGAAGAAAACACTAAGTAAAAACTGTGCAATAAGCATTCTGAAAGTAAAGGGGATGGAAATACAAGCCCAACAGTAAAGTACAAGGAAAGTAAAAACGGGCACAACTAAAAGACAAACAGCTGGAAGGTGTCTAGAAGCTCCAGGATCGTCCACCACGGATCCTACCTGAAGGGTAGGTATAGATATCCACCTTAGTGCTCCACGTCCGTCCTCCTCCTTCGGGTACCGACTCGTCGTGAGGTCCACCTCCAGGTATCGTCCAGTCCTAGCGCTCTCGGCCTCCGTCAGCGTTATCCATCGTCTGCATCCAACATAACGAGGTGCGAGTATAGCCCTTACAGGGGTGAGTATAACGATACTCAGTAGGGACCCGGAGACCCTCAAGGTCTCACAAAATACAACAAGGATCAACCACAAAGTATGATTTCAACGGATAACCATTACTTAGGCATATGCAAATACATATACCTTAGTTATCAAGTAACCCATCTCAATCATGAGGAGAACACAAAGGTCATTGACTAAGCTCAAACAGGGATTTTTCATTATAGAAACCATGGATATGTGAGAAATCCTCCTCTATTGAGTACAGTGGCCCTGTCGCGACTCTGAGGTGCGACTCACTAACCTTAGATTGCTGAGGTACTCCTCCTGTCGAGTACTGCGGGTCTGATGCCAAAATGGGAACTTCTCCACTGTGGGTCTGCTGCCAAATCGGGCGCTCCCCCTAATATTTATTATAGGTACTCCTCCTATCCAGTACTACAGGTCTGCTTCCAAAACAGGCGCTCCGTTTGACGTGGGTCTGCCACCAAACCAGAAGCTTCGTCCACTGGGCTAGTCGAATCACTCCATGTAAAATCGGTCATGCAGTCATTAGGTCTACAGCTACTAGGTCTCCGCACTTTGTCTGCTCATATCTGGGAGGATCCTCTCCATGATCTACTGGTAGATACTTCAAGTTTCATGAAATCTTAGGTCGAAGTATCTCAAAGGACCGCCACGTCAAAGGGGTCTCAACGCAACAGACGGTGCATTAATCGGACGATCGGTCTATGAGTTATTAGTATTTTAGTCTCGGGGGCCCGGTTGGATTCGTGTACGAACCAACCTGATCGTGACTCAACTATACCCGAACTTTAGTGTAGTATACTCAAAGGGACGGTTATGCTCCAAGAATACTGGCGCCATTGACGGTTCATCAAACACACATCCGGTGCCAATGATATGGCCCATGAAAGAAAATGGTCAGTAATGGGCCCGGTTCTGGTCCCACCCAGTCGGACCGACGCAGCCCAACCGAGACTGGGCCGACCCAGTCTGGGTCGACCTGGTTAGACTCACTGGGTCTGACCCGGCCCATTGGGCGGGTCAGCCCACTATGTTTTGACACGGTCCGCTGGGGCGGTTCGGCCCGATTGTCACCACGTAGGCGGCTCGGTAACTTGGCCCGGGAGACCGAGCCAGTTCGACCAGCGATACTGCGTGGGCGCCGCGGGTCGGTTTAGTAGGCCGGGGGCCGGGAGGCTAGAGAGAAGGCCGCATGGGGCGCGGGCGGGCCGGTTGGTCACCGATAGGCCGTGGGTGCAACGAGCAGGGCGTCGGCGCGCCGGGTAGAGAGCGCGGGTGTTGGGAAGAGTGTCGGGACGTCAGGTGGGGTGCCGGGGTACCGAGAAAGGCACAGTAGGGGCGCTGGGAAGCAGTGCGTGAAGATGAGTAGCACGGGGGCAATGGGAAGCGGTGCGGGGGTGCAGGGCAGGGGCGCGGGGCGCCGTGCAGCGGCACGGGGCAGCGATTCTAGCAGGGAAGCATGACGCCAGGAGTACGCCGGCAGGGGCGTGGGGCACCGGGAAGCGCACCGGTAGGGCCTGAGATGCTGGGTAGCACACACAGGGGCGCCGGGCAGCGGCGCGCGAGCAGGTGATGCGGGGCATAGCAGCGTGCAGGGAGGGGGAACGCGGTGGTGTGTAGGGGCCGCGGGAGTGCGGTCTTCATTCGCCGTCTTTGTCGCCATCACCTCAGTGCCATGATGTCATAGAATCATCACAAAAAGAACAACAGAGGGGTTGGGCCATGTTGGTTTGTCTCTCACCCTCTGCGTTTAGAGTGGTAGAATTCGGTTCCAATGAACGAATATCAACAATTAAAATAAATCACTTTGTATCAATCTTCATTCGATGCCGAGAAGAAGAAAAGAGAAGCATCATCATGCAACAACCCCTACCTCGTTTGGCATTCGTAGAAAAAGTCATGGGGAAAAGGCGGGCGTCGATTCTTTGTTCGCCGTGTTCGTCATGTCCTCCCAACTTAAGCTTGTGCATCAGAAAGCGCCCGGGGTAGAAGACCGAGGAAGAAGCCTCGCAATGTTCTTCGCGTTCTTCGTTCGGAGGAAGAATCATTCTTTGTTAGAGAGATATTTATCCAAGTTCTTCCAAGCTCCACCAAGAAGAAAGTGCCAACCCAAAATAAAATATTAGAGTAACTATTATTTTAATGGTTTGACATGCATTCAAAAGAATTTTAATTAAAAGAATTAATTCACATAACTAATGGTGGAGTGTTGGAAAAATAAATGGAGAGAGGGAAGGTGAGGAGGCTCCCTAATTAATTGGTAGTTCCATGGGGTTTAAGGGGGTTAGAGAAGTTAAGGAGCTCAGGTGGGCCCCACCTAAATAAAATCCACCCAAGGGAGGTTATGTGTGGGTGGGCCCCACCACCATAACCTCTCATCGGATGTTATGGTGTGGTGGAACCCACCTCCAACCTCCCCTTGGAGATTTTAACCACCTTAAATAAAAATAATCCACAAACATATTTTTATTTAACTTTATTAAATAACCCCAAAAACTATCTTCTACTCTCGATAAAACGCAAATAAGGTGAAGGTCTCATTAAGCAATCACCGACGCTGTGAGTTCAATAGTGCCCTCAGATTTCAATTCTGAGCATCGGTTCAAAAGTTATAAAATCTTGAATGTGCGTTTACTGAACGTACCTGAAAAAAAGTTCGGAAAATTATTATCAGTCACCCTCTACTCACGCGGGTCAAGGATAGGATCTGCCTAGGTGAAACATGCCCCAAAGAACCTAACAGTACTCTTGGATTTTTAATCCAACTCACCATTTAGAAGTTATAAATTTTACAATACAATAATTGTCAGTTAATTATTTTATTAATGGCCAAAAGCTAACTTTTTCTGGTGGCCCACACCAGCCAAAGTTAGTATCTACTTAAATAAAGAATTCCCTCATGAGTTGAGTAGTGGTATCATATTTTTAATCTGAGCTACTTTTTGTGAGTTATAATTATTTTAAAAATAAAATAATTTACTTAATTATTTTATTTACAGTTAAGCTATTTTTGCGATTTTATCACAGGAGGCCCGTGCCGACTAAACTTAAGTCGCGCCTAGGGTAAACCCGCCATCCTGAGCGTAACGGTGTCCTCAGATTTCTGATCTAAGTAACCGTTCAAGAGTTATTCCACTTTTTTAGGAAAACTGCTCATGCACATTAATTTAAGCCTAACAAAACTTCGACAGATCATTTCGGGCACTCCGGGCCTCAGAATCAGGCGCCGTCAAGAAACTGCAGACTCATAAAATTCCAAAGAATTTAAGAAACTAATTTCCTTGAAATTTTAGGGTCATTAGATTACCCCCACCTCAGGGCTTTACGTCCCCGTAAAGCTAAAACACACACTAGGGAAACAAAGGGGGGGTGTACTAAGCACGCATCTGAGCCTCCCGCTCCCATGTGCTCTCATGGAGGTTCCCGTGCTGCCAACGAATGCGCACCAGAGGAATCGACTGTCCACGAAAGACCTGCTCCTTTAGATCCTTAATCTCCACTAGAACCTCTGTGAAAGTCTCCCCATCATCGATGTCTAGCTCCCCGTGGTTGATGATGTGGGATGGGTCATGCACGCATCTCCTTAACTGAGATACGTGGAAGACATCATGCAACCAGTGCAACTGAGGTGAAAGGGCAAGGCGGTAAACCACCTCGTCTACTCCGCAGAAGAAGTGGAGGAGTGACTGTAAGAGATTGTAGATAGGCTACACCATCTCTATCCATAAAGGATATATGTAAGTCACCCAGCTGCTCTGTCGCCTCTCCTAGCAGCTGAATACCATTCCTCCTGCTGAGTGCATCCACAACAACATTCCCATTCCCAGGATTATAGACTATCTCAATGTCATAGACCTGGAGGAACTCAAGCCATCACTGATGTCTTAGGTTCAGATCCTTCTGAAAAAAGACACACCTGAGACTATTGATATTAGAGTAAACCATAAACCATTCGCTCAATGAACTATGGGCGAGACAAACCAATTGTAAGAACTCGACTTCACCCTTCTTCGCCTACCTTCAACAAGAGCTGCTAATATTTCTCCTTTGTCGAAAGGGAAATCTGGGTTCATCCCCTGGATGAACTATTTCCTTTTCCTAATACAGTTAATACTGACATGAAAGGAACTAATTCATGCCATGGATGACGTCGTAAGGCGTCGATGCTATTACCAAGAGATCCAACTGTTACTCTCGCCTCCAAGGGCTAAGTCACACTGTCAGCATCCGTGTGTGGTCAGTTGGTCTCCTATAGTAGAAATCGCAAAAGTGAGGGTCAAGTCAACAGTTTTAACCGGAACCTCTTATTACTAACCACATAAAAAGGGAAGGAAAGAAAACTTCACAAGGACAAGTGTCTTTTATTACTGCAACTCAAAGTACAAAGACACAAAGAAACCACAGACAGTGACATCAACGAAGCTAGAAGCATCATGATCAAAGGCCTCTATGCCTGGAACTAGTCCTGCTTCTATCTACCTGCTTCTAGAGCTCCATGGTCGTATTCTCCAGCTTCCTGAAGCTATGATCTTCCATGTCCACCTATTCCCTGCGGTCGGGGTGGACCTCTTGGTGGTGGTGGTGGAAACACCTCGAAGCGTCATCCACCACCAGCTTCACGACAAGCTCCCCTGCCATGTCCGTCTTCGCCCTGAAAACCTTCTCGATCGAACATATACCTCTGCCTAGTAGTTCCTTCATCTATCTTCTGATCGTCTATATGGTGGGTCGGACAGTCACATTCCATGTGACCAAGCCCTATGCAGGAGTAACACTATCCGCTCCTAGTATACCTAGCTCTGTCTCCAATCTGGCTGCCCCACACAACCGATCCCGAGTCGTGCGGTCGATCGCCTGTAGGTCTGGTCCTCTTGGACCTCTACGTCATTTTTCTACTGCCAGCTACAGAAGACTTCGCTGCATGTCGACTAGTGGTGGGTCTCGCTGCTGGAGATTGTTTAGCAAGGTAACTCTTCACTAGGAGGGATCGCTCCAACACCCCCGTATGCGTCGAGATGCTGTGGGAGACAACTGAAGATCTAATATCTCTCATGAGTCCCTGCTCAATGGTTCAGGACATGAAGAATGTGTCCCGTACCATATCAGTGGAGTAGCATGAGAGGTCGGTGAACCTCGCTGAGTACTGCGCCACTGTCATGCTACTTTACTGTAGATGCATTAGTTCCTGTATACGCACCGCTCGAAGGGTGGCTGGTACAAACTCCGCCTGGAATAGGCTCTCGAAGTCTTCCCATAGAATTGATGTCGCGTCATGCATCTGAAGCATCTGGCTCCACTATATGACTGTTGCTGCCTGATGGAGGCTGGCAGTAAGGATCACCATGATGTCGGTTGGTGTCCCTACCACTTTGAAGACTCTCACCACAGCCTCCAGCCAATCCTCAGATGCCTACGGGTCTATCTCTCCATTGAACCTGGGCGGCCTCTAGCGCTGGAACTTGTGCAGCGCGCTCAAGCGGCGTGCACTCTCTACTACTGGGGCTGGTGGCATCGGTGGCCCAATAGGAAGTGGTACCGTTGGTGCCTCCACTGGTGCCCTAACTGGAATAGGGCCCTGTACTAAGGCCTCGTCGCTCAGTGGGATGTCAGTACGTACAAATCTCGGGGCTCTAGCTGTACGTCCGTGGGGAGGCATCCTGAAAGAAACAGATGTCACACGGTTAAAAGACTATACCTGGTGAGCTGACCTGGTTTGAGCTAACTTAAAGAAAACATTTGAAAACACACATGAAATCAGTGTTTTTGAGAACTGAGTTGGAAATCATAAGTTAGGGTCCTGGTGTATGGATACGTCGGTCGCCCAAACCAACATTGGACTCCCTGAACTGAAAACCATAATTAGTACCCTTAACACTATTACTTCACAAAAAAGAAATATCAGAGTCCTAAGTTCTGCGGTAGAACCGACTCCTCTGATACCAATTTTTCACGACCCATCCCCCAGGGCCCACATCGTGACTACCCCAAGCCCACCTTCCATAGGCCAAGGGCTGGCGACTAGCACCAAAAGCGTTATTCCATAATACTGGGAAGGTGTTGCCTTTATAAATCATAATAACACACAACCAGAGTAAAAGATGAAGCAAACACTAAGTAAAAACTGTGCAACAAGCATGCTAAAAGTAAAGGGGTCGGAAATACAAGCCCAACAGTAAAGTACATGGAATGGAAAAACATGTACAACTAAAAGTCAAAAAGCTGGAATGTTTCTAGTAGCTCCAAGATCGTCCACCACAGATCCTACCTGAAAGGTAGGTATAGATAGCCTCCTCAGTGCTCCACGTCCATCCATCTCCTCCAGGTACTGACTCGTCATGAGGTCCACCTCCGGGTACCATCCAGTCAGGGAGCTCTCGGCCTCCGTCAGTGCTATCCATAGTCTGCATCCAACACAACGAGGTGCGAGCATAACCCTTCCAGGGGTGAGTATAACGATAATCAGTAAGGACCCCGAGACCCTCAAGGTCTCACAAAATCCAACAAGGATCAACCAAAAATTATGATTTCAACGGATAACCATTACTTAGGTATATTCCAATACATATACTTAATTTATCAAGTAACCCATCTCAATCATGAGGAAAACACAAAGGTCATTGACTCAGCTCAATCCAAGATTTTTCATTATCAAAACCACGACAGCTGGAGAACTCTTCCCCTGTTGAGTATAATGGCCCTGTCATGACTCTCAGGTGCTACGCACTATCCTTAGACTGCTGAGATACTCCTCCTGTCGAGTACCGTGAGTCTACTGACAAACTGGGCACTCCTCCACAGTGGGTCTGCCACCAAACTGGGCACTCTCCCAAATAGACATCAGAGGTACTTCTCCTGTTGAGTACCACAGGTCTGCTGCGAAACTAGGAGCTCCATTTCCTATGGGTCTGCCGCCAAACCGGGTGCTCCATCCACTGGGCTAGTCAAATCACTCCGAATCGAATCGGTCAAGCAGTCGTCAGGTCTAAAGCTACTAGGTCTCCATACTCTGCCTGCTCTTCTCTAGGAGGATCCTCTCCCCAAGCTACTAGTCGATAATACATGTGTCACAAAATCACCGGTGGAAGTATCTCAATGGACTGCCACGTCAAAGGGGTCTCAACGCAATAGACGACATGTCAATCAGACGCCCGGTCTTTGAGTTGTTAGCATTTTAGTCCTGGGGGGCCAGTTGGATTCATGTATGAACCAACCTGACCATGACTCAACTATATCTGAACTACAATGAGGTATACTCAAAGGGACGGCTATGCTCTAAGATTACCGACGACGCTGATGGTTCGTCAAACGGACGTCTGGTACCAAAGATATGGCCCATGAAGGAAAAGGGTAAGTAATGGGCCCGGGTCCGGTCCGACCCGGTCGGACCGACACGGCCCAACCTAAACTGGGCCGACCCAATCTGGGTCGACCTGGTCAGACTCGCTCGGTCTGACCCGGCCCATTGGGTAGGTCAGCTCGCTATGTTTTGTCCCGGTTCGCTTTGCCCAGCCCAGTGGACTGCGTGGGTGGTTCGACCCGATTGTCGCCATGTAGGCGGCTCGATAACTTGGCCCGAGAGACTGGGCCTATTTGGCCAGCAACACCATAGGGGTGCCATGGGTTAGCTCAGCAGGAAGGTGGCCGGGAGGCCAGCGGGCAGGCCGCTCGGGGTGCAGGCGGGCTGGCTGGTCACCGACAGGCTGCGAGTGGATCGGGCAGGGCGCCGATGCACCAGGAATAGCACGTGGGTGGCGGGCAGGGTTACGGGATTCTGGGCAGCGACGCGGGATGCCGAACAGTTCACAAGGGCACCAGGCAGTGGTGCGGGGGCACCGATCAGTGGCGCGGGGTGCTAGGCAGCGGCGTGGGGCACCGGGCAGCAGCGCGGGCGGCCAGGCAGTGGGGAGGGCAGGGGCACGAGACGCCGGGATCATGCCGGCAAGGTCGCGGGGCATCGGAAGTGTGCTGAGAGGGTCCTGGGGGCCAGGCAGCACGCCGACAGGGCATGTGGCACCGGGGAGTGCGCAAGGGGGCGCTTGGCAGCCCACAAGGGCATAGGGAAACGGCGCGGGGCACGATGGCGCGCTGGCCGGCGATGCGGGGCGTGGCAACGTGTAGGCAGACGGGCAGCGCAGTGGTGCACGGGGGCCGCGGGAGCCGCGGGAGCACGGTTTTTATTTTCTGTCTTCGTCATCTTCACCTCAGTGCCATTCCATCATAGAATCATCACAAAAAGAACAACGGAGGGGTCGGGCCATGTTGGTTTAGCCCGCACCCTTCGCGTTTAGAGTGGTAGGATTCAGTTCACATGAACGAAGCTCAACAATTAAAATAAATCACTTTGTATAAATCTTCATTCGATGCTGATAAGAAGAAAAGTGAATCATCATCATGCAACAACCCCTACCTCATTTGGCGTTCGTAGATGAAGTCACGGGGAAAAGGCGGGCGTCGATTTTTCTTCCGTCGCGTTTGTCACATCCTCCCAACTTAAGCTTGTGTGTTGGAAAGTGTTCGGGGTAGAAGACTGAGGAAGAAGCGTCGCATCTTTCTTCACGTTCTTCATTGGGAGGAAGAAGCGTTCTTCGTTGGAGAGATATTTCTCGAAGTTCTTCCATGATCCACCAAGAAGAAAGTGCCAACCCAAAATAAAATAATAGACTAACTATTATTATAATGATTTAACATGCATTCAAAATAATGTGAATTAAAATAATTAATTCACATAATTAATGAAGGAGAGTTGGAAAAATAAATGGAGAGAGGTAAGGTGAGGAGGCTACCTAATTAATTGGGAGTTTCATGGGGTCGAAGGGGGTTAGAGAAGTTAAGGAGGTCAGGTGGCCCCCACCTAAATAAAATCCTCCCACGGGAGGTTCTGTGCGGGTCGACCCCACCACCATAACCTCTCATGGGAGGTTATTGTGTGTTGGCCCCCACCTCCAACCTCCCCTTGGATATTTTAACCACCTTAAATAAAAATAAGCCACAAAATTATTTTTATTTAACTTTATTAAAGAACCCCAAAAACTATTTTATACTCTCGATAAAACAAAAATACAGTGAAGGTCTCACTAAGCAATCACCGATTCTACAAATTCAACTGTGCCCCCAGATTTCAATTCCGATTATCGGTTCAAAAGTTATAAAATATCGAACGTATGTTTACTGAACGTACCAAAAAAATTTGGAAAATTATTATCAGTCAGCCTCGACTTGCACAGGTTAGGGTTTGGCTCTTCCTAGGTGAAACACGCCCCAAAGAACCCAAAAGTACTCTCATATTTTTAATCCGACTAACCGGTTAGAAGTTATTAATTTTAAAATAAAATAATTTTCACTTAATTACTTTATTCGCGGCCAAAAACTAACTTTTTATGGTGGCTCGCACCAGCCAAAGTTAGTATTTTCATAAATAAATCATTACCTCATGAGTTTAGTGGTGGTATCTGATTTTTAATCTGAGCTACCGTTTGTGAGATATAATCATTTGAAAAATAAAATAATTTATTTAACTATTTTATTTACGGTTAAGCCATTTTTGGGATTTCTCACAGGAGGCCCGCACCGACTAAACTTATGTCGCGCCAAGGGTAAACCTGCCATCCTGAGTGCAATGGTACCCTAAGATTTTTGATTTGAGTAACCATTCAAGAGTATTTCCACATTTTTAGGAAAACTGCTCAAGCATGTTAATTTAAGCTTAAAAAAACTTCGACGGATCATTCAGGGCACTCCGGGCCTCGGAATCAGGCACCGTAAAAAACTGTGGACTCATAAAATTAAAAAGAATTTAAGAAAAAATTTCCTTGAAATTTCTGGGTCTTTACAATAGTAAAGGATATTACTGTTACCCATCAATCAATATTTTTTGATAAGAAAATAAATATGGAATTAAATGGAAATTCTAATAATAAAAATTATTGATAGATGAAGATGAGTCTTTATTTATTCTTGAAGTGTGGAAGGAAACTAAGAGAAAAATTTCATGAGTGTACTAGTAGGAAAATTATGTTTATAAAGGAAGTTAATTAGGAAATAAATTTATTATGTTTTGGGAAGAAGTTGGATAATGATTCAAAAAAGAGAGAATTCTTCATAGAATAAACCCCTCACAATATAGCACTTCAAATACAAGGAGTATATTTGTTATAATAACTTGTCCTAAAATATAAAGGTTAATGAAATTGATTGAAATCTAAAACCCTTTATGACCTAAAAAAAGGTAAATCTCATGTGGTCACTATTTCCATTGTGTAGTACATTATTGATGTTGTGGAAGGTATTCATACCATCCAATATAGATCATATATTACCCTATATGATTTTAGATCCACACAATCTATTATATATAAATAACTTTCTAAGGTAATCACATTACTAACTCAAAAAATAGATGTTGAATTTTCGACAATGACTCCTAATGGAATAATTATTGCATCATATGTCTATAGTTATTCACTAATTTATGTTTCTATTATGGAGCATCCAAAAAATATTGTTATTCATCCAATTGTGGATTCTGATGCTATTTTTGGTGTGCATTGACTTCATATATATAAATCACATATCAATTTTAGACTATGAGATGTTGAATTGGATATTCTAAAACAACCAAATACTTTTATCAATGTAAGGATAAATGTGAATTTATAATATAAATTGAATCCACTTAATGGGTCTCGATTCTTATTAAAATGGGGTATTTATCATTGATAGTTATAGAGAAACTGAATAATTAAGTTATTATTAATGTAAATGTGTTTTATAATGTATTCAATGAGTATTTTCAAAGTTTTACTATAAATGTAATGTTATGTTTCCAATGGAGTACATAAATGATGCTACACCTATTTCAATGAATCTATATAGAATGGACCCGATTGAGTAATAGGAATTAATGAACAACCACTTGAAGAATATTTATATGGGATTCATTTCTTCATGTGAATCAACATGACATTCACCTATTCTATTTTATAAGAAGAATAATAGGTCATTGTATCTCTGAATTTATTATCATGAACATACCAAGTTAAAACCATAAATAAGAATGTTTTTAACCATATTGATGATTTTATTGATCAAGTAGGAAGAAATTAATTTTATTTCCAATAGTGATCTTTTATCAGGATACTATAATTTGAGGTACAAAAGTGAAGAGATACATATGACATACTTCATTGTGATTTATGTGAATTATAATTTTGGATTGATTTCACATGGTCTTAAATATTCCCCTTATAACATCATGGATTTAATGAATTGTTTCTTTTGAGATCAAGCTAATTAGTTTTTGGTAGTAGTTTTATATAATATTATTATATATTCTATCATAATTTTAGAGTATGAATATCATATTATGATTTCACTAAAAACTCATGGAAGGATACACTATATGAAAAATTTAACAACTGTGAATTTTTACCATTGAAAGATTCATTTTTCGTTTATAGATCCCCATATTAGGGTATATCAGTAGATATATAAAATATGTATTTTATTAATATTTTTCTTAGACTGACCAATATGGAAGATATCCAGTATTTCCTTTCATTTCCATGATATTATCCATGATTTGAAATTAATTTGTCACTACTACCTAATCCACTCACCATATTAACTCAAAATCTAGTTAAGTTCCTATAATGAACTAAAATTTGAATAAATATATATCACATATTTATAGATTAAAATTCATTAATAAGATAATTATCCAAACTAGAAACATATAGTTTTATGTAACATCTTTAGTTTTAAGAAAAAAACACTATGTTCAATGGTGTACATGATACGCCACATCAAGCGTAAGAAAACAACTAATTATTATTATGATACCTTATAACCTAGATGTTAAAATAGAAGGGATGAATAATAATAATTGATTTATGAAAATATTTTTTACACAAGTGTATAATTAATAACTTTGTCAATAATTATTTATAAATGTAAATAAACCCCTTTTTAATTAGAAGGAAATGTTTATTTTGAAAACTATATAAATGAAAATAAGTGAGTTTATAAAATAATAAAATCACTCTTTATGGATTTTATTAAAGAAATATATATGAAATGTAATCAATGTAATATTTAAAACTAATCTTATCTGTTTTCATGAAAGGATAGGAGAAGAAATTCATTTTTTCAAAAAAAAGAAGTATTAAAAAATGGGAATTTTAGCGCCTTTTGATGGATAGCCCTTTTTAAATCTAAATTCTACCACTTTTATGTGTTATATTTTATAAAATAAACTTTTTCTTTGGAAATAGGTTATCAAGATTTATATTGGATTAATTTTTGTATTTTGTTTTGATAATGTTAGTTTTTAAATGAATAAAGAAAAATATTGCATTTTAATTCAAACCATCTTTTTCATCTAATTTTTTTATACAGTTTGATTGTAATTTTAATTGTTTTTAAAGTGTAATTGATGATGTTTTCATAATTTAATATATTTTTTTTTATTGGAGGTAATATAATATTTAAATTAGATATAAACACATGTAAATGTTTTTGTGGTTTTTACTTTTAAAAACCTATTTTCTCATTTTGACAAAGGCTATTAATTTTAAAATATTTACTGTAATGTTAGTGTTTTGAATTTAGAAAACTGTATTCTATATTTGAAAACATAGGGTACATACTATATAAATATCTCCATTTTATTTTTTGACATTATGAATAGTAACATTAGTAATTATTTTTATTTATCACGGTTAAAGGGTAAATCAGATAAATTAGGCTAAAAATAATATTATAATATTATAAAACTACCCTAACACATGTACTAATTATATTGGATGAGATATAACCGATGAAAAAATATCTGGTGATAAAAATTTGTCCTTTCTAAGCCACTTGGGTGTGATTATGACACTTATAACATTTAAGTTAAAGTAAAGGAAAATATGTTACAATCATATATAATCTTACTAAAACAATTTTAATATGGGTTTTTATAAGAAATATCTTCGAATATAAATTTTAGTTATAAATATAAAAATATTTTCTAAATCATGGTAATTATTTAAAAATTTTAGACATTAAATAATTAAATTTAATTATGACACAATGATGATGTCGTGATGGCTTTATTAATGAAGGAATCAAATAAATGATATTAAAAATATTAAAATAAATATTTTTTGACATAATTTATGACATCCACAATTTTTATAACTGAATATGACATGTTATAAAACTATTAAATTCTTTTGTTTGATGTTATCACTATGTCTAGATTTTATTTAAATTAGATAAATTGAATAGTCTAGAAATTGATATAATTGATGTTTTATAAAAAGATTAATTTATTAAATTACTTTAAAATACTAAAAATAGTTTACCATAATATGTTAAAATGATTAGGTATAAAATTTTATTAGGTGTACAATTAAGTAAAATTTTCCCCGTATAATTGAAATTATGATCCTTTTAATAATTAAAATGTTGTTACCCCATTTAAAATTAAAAGATAATAATTATGGGTAAACAAAAAAGATATGGTATAAACTAAAATCAATACATGTATAAAAATTATTTTATTAGATTATTTTGACCTATCCTCATCTTACCTTATAAATATCTCAATTTAGATCATTTTGTATTGAACAATCAATTTATATTAATTTAATATTTTCATACTTTTCAATTGTGCCCCTACCCACTCTTATAAAAAGAAACCCTCTATTCTCTAATAATCACACTTAAATAACCCTTTGGATTGGCCAATACCTACCCATAAAACTTACTAAAATCCCTCAAATAATCCTAGGATCCTCTCTTAGGGTATAAAGCCTCCCAAGGAATCCTTTTGGTATAAATCAAATGATGTTACCCGATTAAGAGGTAACACCTTCCCCCAGGATTTTTAGTTTTATTTCCATTATGAAACCACTAAACTCTTATTATTATATTATTATCAGACAAAAAATTATCCAAAAAATTATAGGATTTATTTTATGATCTGTTTTTATCTACACTTACACACACCTCCATTTAATGGGCAGCAAACATACTGTTTCTATGTACGACAAACTATTGCCTCACAAAATGATGATTAATCAATTTTAGCCTAACACCTCTCATGGTTTCCATTAGAATTGAAAATATTTTAAATATGATATATATTATATTTATATTTTCTATTTTCTTATTTAAATTTTATTTTGAACAAACCTTTTTTCTTTTTATGTTGTGTTAGTATGATAATTTCGTTTGAGGAAGTGTGAACTACCGCCCCTCCAAGAGGTATGACTCATTCACTCTATACATGGAAGTTATAAAGTATTATTTTTTTTAAAATATCATAAATATATAAAATTAATATAATAATAGTATTATAATGTACATTTATACCATTAATTATCATTCTTTTAATGTGAAAACGAAATGAACGTAGCGTTCATGCGTACGTACAAACTACCATCTCCATGAATGATGCATTTAATTTCTTATATACAAATGTTATGGATATAATAAATAAATATATACATGATATATATGAAATTTAAATCATTAATAATGTTTTGGAGATTATGGAATTTTGACCACATGGAAAATTTACATCAAAACAAGTTTATGTTTGAATCACGTACCGAATTACTACAATACACCCGATATGAACTTAAATAGTTTTGTAATATTTATACCATGGTAATAATTTATATAAATTTAATAATAAACTAGAAAAGGATATCAAGAAATTATTGATTAACCTAATTTTATAATTCTTTAAAATAAATAACATTCGATACAATACAGACTCAATGTATGGGAAATATTAACTCAATCTCCATTCATTGAGTTTAATATCTATGTCATTGGTTATGTTCTGATATGAATTTGTTTAAATGACCCCTGATTTTTTATAATAAATATCCAATTGTTTTGGGTGTATTTATATTTATCACACATAATTATATCATTGATTTATACTTAATCTAATGATACGATCTTTGTAAGGGGATTCATCTCAATATCTATTCATTGAGGAAAACTTGATGAAATGCACATTAATTATCTTATAAGGTGTATATACAACCATTTTTACATGTTTTATCATTAATTAGTATTTTCTAAAGATATTTAATGTTCTATTTAATCTTATTCATTAATTATTTTTCTTCAAGTGTTTCTCTATTGGTAAAAGACTCTTTAACTAAAACATCATTTTAAATTTTTAAATATTGATTCTTCTAAATCCTTCTGTTTCATTTTCATCTTTTCAAAATGGTTTTTATTAATTTATTTAAATGGACATGAGTTTTTTTAAAATGTTAACTTATTTCAAGAGTTTCAAAGGGGTATGGAACACTTTGATTGAAAGCCCCATTAATTAATGTTTTAAATGGTTTTGGAATTGGAATGAATATTTCAATATATTGAAAAAATTTGTTGTAATTGAAAATCAAATTTTATGAGTAAAAAGTTGAGAATTTGAATATTTTATGTGTTATGATTATATAATGATATTTAGAAATTTGACTTGTGGTTACATGATAAAACAAATATGGGTAGTTACATGATAAACCAAATATGGATGGTTACGTGATAAACCAAATATGGGTGGTTATGTGATAAAACAAAGATAGGTGGTTACGTGATAAACCAAAGATGGGTGGATATGTGATAAACCAAAGATTGGCAGTTCTGTGATAAACCGAGGATGGGTGGTTATGTTATAACATCCAATGCATTGGTCATAAAAGTTGACTATATGGATATTCCATTTAGTAATATGTGTGAAAGTAAACCATATGGTTATTTTATTTAAGTATGTTTATGTCCCAAGTTACCTTTATATGTTATACGTTACTTTCTATGGGTTTATAGTAATCTATTAGTTAAAAAGGGTATGAAATGGTCTTATATTCATTGTAGAATATTTAAAACTTAATAAAGGTTAAATTCATTACTTTATGATAACATATTCATGGTTTACATGTTTTTACAATACAAATAGTTTTTTGTTCCCTAGGTATCTCTTACTGAGAATATTTTTACTAACCCGATGATTTTAAAATGTTTTTAAATGGGAATAATGATCGGTAAGAGAAAGGATTAAGTCAAGAATATTTTTATCAGAAAATAAAATCATGTTTTATTTTAAAGGGTTTCCTTTTATGAATAAAATGGATAGAGAGTAGAACTGTCTACGTTGTAATATTTATGTTTTTAAGTTTGAGTTATGGAATAATTCACAAAATATATAAACTTGAAAATATCCTCAATGATAAATAAGGTCAAATTATTAACATAACTCAAAATTATATATTGTTAAAGGATGTGTCCTTTTATTTTGTATTAGAGGATACTTTATAAAACTTTCGAGATTAGGATGTTTTCTTAAGAGTTAGAGATATCATCAGGGGCTTATAATTTTAAGGCTGATCATAAGTTCAATGTATTAGAAACCCATTTTAAGGCTTTATGATATAAAATATTAAGGTGGATAATTGTATTTTTGGAGACATTAACCTTTGAGGAAATTATGGGTTATTTTTTTTTGCGATGAAGAATGAGAGGTATGAAATTACCATTGATGTTAAAACATGTTATGGTTATTTTTGAGGTCTTTATAATATTTTTGATATATTTTAATGATTATATATTCTTAGAAAAAGACAACCTATAGGATGGGTGAAAACCCATTGCATATGACAAGTCTATATGAATCAAACCCACAACTAAAGGGTGAAAATGGTGCATCGCCTACCACTGGCCTATTTGAAGTCCTTGGTTAGTAATAATTTTTCTTCTCAGTTAAACTTATTTATGGAAGAAGACGTAGTTGATTTTTGGACCTGTTATTTTATCAAATGGATATCCTTGGTATTTGAAAAAGATATGGGGATTGAATGATGCATGTTTTTTAAGACATTATCTATTTTGGAAACCCTATATGCCTAATTAAAGTAAAATACTATGGGATTTTATTTAGGGAGAAGTGGTCATATATTATTTTGGAAGAGTATATGTTTTTATAGATAGATTATGGGCATTTAGGTAATTTATTGAAGTGATTAACCTATCTTGGAGAAAATGTGACTAGGTTAATTACTTTTTGTATGAGACATTAAAAGTGGTTAATGTTATTTGGAGGTAAATGTAACAATTTATCTTGGAAGAATATGTTATTAAATCATTATATTTATGGGGTTTCAATATTATTTTGGATTATTCTGAGTAATTTTATGGAAAATTATTTATCAAATGTTCGTTATTTAACTTTTGATATTACTATTTAATTTTAGATATTAAAAGTAGTTCTTCATCATACAATGGTTTATTATTTTAGGGGAATCATCTTATTTTTTCCTATCCTTTTTGGGTTTGGTTAATATTTAAAGACATTATTAATAGATAGTTAATATTTTGTGGATAATGTAATTCTCTAAAAGTTTATTCAATAAATTTAGGTGTGACCAAGTCATCTTGAATACTCATCGTTTGAAGAAAAGATGAGTTTGTGGTAGAAATTTATTAAAGGATGGAACTATACATGACAAGTAATTATGTTTCCTTATGTTCTTAGTCAATATTGTAAATAATCCCGTAACCTTACGAAAAGGATCTTAAAACAAAAATGTTTTCCATTTACTTTTCTAATGGTGAAATTAAAGACCATTTAACCCATTACAAATTTTTGGTTTTTAGATTGTTAACTTTGTCCTGATCATGTTTTCTATCACTCTCTATCATAACATGGAACTTATTTCTTCTTCCATATCCATGTTTTATTACATCGATTCCTAGTATTTTTTATCTTAGTTGACCTTTGTACTTCTCTTTATTTCTTTTAAAGTTTTCATTTTATTTACCCTTTTTCTAAAGTGGGATTGTGATAATGGTATTTTGAAAAGTCTTACAGACCCCAAATTTAAATTGTGAGGAAGAAAATTATTAATGGGGGCACGATGTATCATCCTGAGTTTTAAGAAAGAAACGCTATGTTAAATTGCATACACGATACTCTACATCGTACATAAGAAGAAAACTAAATATTATTAAGATACCTTATAACCTAGGTGTTAAAATGATGGATATGAAAAATATTAATTTATTGATGAACATATTGTTTACACTTGTATTTAATTAATCTTTTGTGAACAATTATTTATAAATAAAAATAAAACCCTTTAATTAAAAGGAACTGTTTTCCTAAAAAACTATTTAAATGTAAATAAGTGAATTTATAAAATAATAAAATCACTCTTGATCGATTTTATTAACGAAAAATATAAGTAATAAATTCAATTTATTATTTAAAATTATTCTTATATGTTTTTTATACATGATATGAGAACAAATTCAATTTTTCTAATAAAAGAACTATTTTTCAAAAAAAATGCTGTTTTACCACCTTTTGACGGGGTGCCCTCTTTAAATCCAGTTTTTTCCAATTACATATAATCTATATGAAAAAATAAAATTCCAATTTTTATGTAAGATATCAAAAATTACTTTTTTATTAATTTTGGTATTTTTTTGATAAAATTAATTTTTTAATGAATAATGAAAAATATTGCATTTTAATTCAAAACTACACTTTCTTCTAATTTTTTATATTGTTATATTTTTAATTTTTTTGGTTTTAAATTGAAATTGGATTAAATTTTTATAATTTAATAAAAGTTTGGTCATTGGAGGTAATTTCACATTGAAATTAAATATAAATACATGTCATTATTTTGATGGTTTTTACTTTAAAAAACCTTTTTTCTCATTTTGACAAAGAGAATTAATTTTTAATTAATTACTAAAAATTATATGGTTTGAATTTGTAAAAAAAATTCAATATTTTTAATGAGAAGTTCTAAATTATGTAATTATATTAATTTTATTTTTGTACATTATGAATTGAAACATTAATAGTTTTTTTTATTTTCCACAGTTAAAGGGTAAATCCGGTAAATAAGGGTAAAAATTATATTATAGTAATATAGAAATACCCTAACACATGTAATAATCCTATTTTCTGAAATATGGATGACCATGGAAACCCTTCATATAGATATTTTTTCATTTGGAAGCCACTTGTGTGTGATCATGACACATATAACTTTTAATTTAAAGTAAAGGAAAATATGTTATAAACATATATATTCTTACTAAAAAATTCAATATATATTTTAATAAGTTATAACTTTAAATATAAATATTAATTATAAATATAAAAATATTTCCAACATCAGGTTATTTTATTTATAATTTTTAGACATTAAATAATTAAACATAATTATGACACAATGATGATTTAATGATTTCTTTATTAATGTAGGAATAAAATAAATGGTATTATAAATATTAAAATAAATATTATTTTACATAAATTATATCATCCAAGATTTTTATATATGAATATTACATGCTATAAGACTATTAAATTCTTTTTTTTGAAGTTATATCTCTTGTTTTATCTTATTTAAATTCAATAAATTGAATAGTCTAAAAATTTACATAATTGATGTTTTATAAAAACAATAATTTTAATAAATTATTTAAAAATTATAATAAAATTTTAAAATCACAGTGTGGTTATGATAAGGTGTAAATTTTCATTAAGTGTACAATTAAGTTAAATTTACCCCATATAAGTGAATTTAATATCCTCTTAATAATTAAAATTTTATTACCACAATTAAAATTAAAAGAGTATAATTAAGGGTAAACTGAAATGATAAGGTTTAAATTAAAATCAATACATGTCTAAAAATTATTAAATGATTGGATTTATAAAAAACTCATATTATCTTCTACATATCTCATATTGGGTTATTTTTTATTTAAAAACTAATTAATATTAATTTAATATTTGAATACTTTCTAAGGGTGCCCCTCCCCTCTCATATAAAAGGTATCATCTCTTCTCTAATAGTCACACTTCATGAACCTTTTGGATCAGATATTCCCTAGCCAAAACTATTCCTAGAATCCTTCCCCTCATCCTAGAATCCTATTTTTGGGAATAAAGACTCTCATGTTAGCCTTTTTGTTTAAACCAAATGAAGTTACCCGATTAAGAGGTAACACCTTCTCTCATGCCTTTTCATTTCATTTCCATTCTCCACTCCCTAAACTCTTCCTATTTTAAGATTTCATAACAAAAAATGTATCATAAATATAAAAGGATGTTTTCATTCTTTTTTTTCAATCTACACTTACACAAACCTCCATTTAAATGGAAACAAACATATTGTTTATGTGTACAACAATCTACTACCTCACAAAATGATGATTTTTCAATTTTTTCCCACCACCTCTCATGGTGGCCATTATAATGGAAAATATATTACATATGATATATGATATATATATATGTTGTCTCAATTAATCTGTAATTTGTATTTATAACATACCTTTATTCTTTTTATGTTGTGTAAATAAGATAATTTTGTTTGAGGAAGTGTGGACTACCGCCCCCTCAAAGCGCTAAGACTTGTTCCCGTGATACATGGAACATATAAATGATGGTTTCATTAAACCTATGATACATATATGAAATTAATATAATACTGTTATTATAATATACAATTATATCATTAATTATTATTCTTTTAATGTGACAATGAAATGAAGGTAGTGTTCATGTATACGTACGACCTACCATGTCCATAAAGGATGCATTTCATTTCTTATATCCAAATATTATGGATATTAAAAAAATATATATACTAGATATATATGATACTTAAATTTTGAGTAATATTATTTATATGATTTACTTTTGACCACATGGATAATTTACATCAAAACAAATTCATATTTTTGACTCAAGTACCGAATACTGACAAAAAGCCTCATATGAACTTAAATAGTTATGTAATTTTTTAACACGATAATAATTGATATGAAATAAATAATAAAGCTTAAAAAGGTTCTTAATAAAATGTCTATTAACATAATCGTACTACTCTGGAAAATAAACAACGTATGAAAAAAGTCAAACTAAAGGTAAGAGAAATCTTATCTCAATCTCCATTCATTGAGTTAAATATCTATGTCATTGGTTATGTTCTTCTATGAATATGTGTGAATGAACCCTCAATGCATTAAACTTTATATACACTTATATTGGGTGGATTTCTATTTTTCACACATAATTATATCATTTATTTATCATTAGTCTAATGATGTGATCTATATAAGGTGCTTTGTCTCAATCTCCTTTCAATGAGGCATATCTTTATGTTATGAACCTTTATTATGATATAAGGAAAATATACAACCATTTTTACATGTTATATTATGAATTAGTATATTCTCAGGATAATTATAGTTTTATTTCATGTTATTCTTTAATTATATTTATTCATGTGTTTCTTTAGTGGTAAGGGACACTTTAACTATAACATAATTTTAAATGTTTTAACGATTGATTCTTCTAAATCCTCAAATTTCATGTCCATGTTTTCAAAATGGATTTTAAGAATTTATTTATATGAAAATTAATTTTTTAAAATTTTAATTTGTTTAAAAATTTTCAAAGTGGTATGAAACTCGATTCAAAATTATCTTTATTAAAGGTTTTAAATGGTTTTGGAAATGGATTGAATATTTCAATATCTTCAAATGCTTTCTTCTGATTGAAAATGAAATTTTATGAGTGAAATGTTGAAAATTTCATCATTTTATGTGTTATGATTATATAATGGTACATATACCATTGAAGGGTGGTTTCATGATAAACCAAAGATGGGTGGTTACATGATAAACCAAATATGGGTGGTTACATGATAATCCAAAGATGAGGGGTTACGTGATAAACCAAATATGGGTAGTAATGTGATAAACCAAAGATGGGTGGTTCCAAGCTAAAATAAGGATGGGTTGTTATGTTATAACCTCCAATGAATTGGGTATGGAAGTCAGCTGTATGGTTGTTCCATTTAGTGATATGTGTTGATGTCAACCATATAGTTATTATATCTAAATATGTTTTTAAGGACCTGAACTTAGACATTACATAATATTGAATTATGTCAAGAATTCACATTGAGGATATTTTTAGGTTTAGAGTTATAGAAAATTAGGCCATAAATATTACATGAAAACCTGAATATTACATGTAGACACTACTACCCTGTATCCATTTTTCATAAAATAAAAACTCTTAAAAAAGAGACATGTCTAGTTCCATGTTTTTGACTGAATGACTTTTCCTTGATTTCATCCTTGATTTTATTCATCTTTATGTCGTGTGAAAAAACATTTCAAAACTTGGGATGAGCATAAAAAGATCAATAAGGGTTATAAAATAATGACAAGAAACATTAGCCCATCAATGAATACAAATAAATGAAGCCATACTTTTCAAACATAACATACCTTATGAGATCATAAGATTTATGAATAATACGCAAAAATCATAAATCATGAAGGTAACTTATGGAATTCATAACATAATTACATTTTAGCTTTCACAGATATATAGGGAGTCACATTTGGAATACCCATTACATTATATTTCCTAAATCTCCTTGGAGAAACATTAACATTTACGTCTGTCACGTTACCCAATGCATTGGAGAGCTATCTCGGGCTC